>OX637404.1:9203745-10525794 GCA_951799425.1 Ilex aquifolium
ACACGAATTTCGATGGGTTCAAGGGATCGTTGTGGTTAAAAAGTGTTCTCACTATTAGTTGATCATCTTCATGAGAAAGAGGGAATTGCGGTAGTAGTAGGTATAATTTGTTACCCTAAACAATTCATGTGTCACGAAAACTATCCATTTGTTTTAGAGCAATGCTACATGGACCTAAAAAGTAGACTTCATAATTAAAGCCACTGGTTTCGTTGTGGGTCACTGTGCTTATTGGGAACCACTACCTACGCAATGCTTATGATTATCGAGTCTACTTTTTAAGTCCATGTAGCATTAGTCTTTGTTTTATGCCTCACCTTTTTTACGTTTGGCCACATTGGGCCGTTTTTCTAAAAATTGGATCTTCTGCACATCTTAAAGATTTGAGCTTTACTAACCTTTAGCTATGTGTGTTCACCATTATTCATCCAATAGAAGTACACTCCTAAGTACGTTCGCGAAATGGTCGGCGTCTCCTAGGTTTTATGAATTTTCTCAAGGAATGACACTATCCAAGCACACTAGGGTGAAAAGACACTTGGTTTAAGGATCAAGCACTAAAACTTATAACCACTAAGTTTCGTATCCCCTAATATTACTCGTAGTAATGCACTACAACGTTGATTTAAGGATTGATACGCAATAGCTCAGGCCAAAGAGTGATTAGCTTGATCAACAACGAAAAACAAACAGGAGAAGTGTTTTTGGCCTTTTCAATTTCTAGTGTCATTGTAAATAACATAATCATAGAAAAATGGTCATAAACTTGCAACAACAAGGGAAAAACAGTGCAACTATTAAAAATCGTAAAATAAATGTCGAAGTAGACATCAAAACTCTTTTTGATTTTCAATTGTGTTTTTCATTAATTAAGAACAAAACAAGATAAATAAATAAATACATGCACAAATTACTTATCCCCTAATGCATGATATGTCATGGTATGCTCCTAGCGCTAAGTGTCTCAAACACTCACTTATGTGCACAAATAATGTTAGATAATCTTCGACAATTAGCTAATATCGAGGAGTCCGCATAAATCTCATCTTATTCCCTGGTCGTGAAGCCAAATACGTCGAAGATCCGAATGCATTCATTGAAGGGTGGGGATCGTGTGCCAAACCTACACCAAAAGCACTCCATACGAACCTTCATGCTTACGACAAGGTAATGACTTAGAGACCGAAGATGACGCCTTGGTTTAATTAAACTTTGGAGGATTAGTATGAAAATGAAATCGACATTTGATCCAAGTATGGCTCCAAGGTGTTCTTCGAAGCGAAGTTTTTCCAAAACATTTTTCTGTGTTTTGAAAACATAGAGTTGAGCCAGCATCGGATCCCACTTCAGATCCCACTTAAGCAACACCCTTTAGTGTTCAAGACAACAAGTTTTTTGGTTGGTTTTAGGCTTAAAAAACCCGTTAGGGGCTGCCCATATGCTCGTTAGCCTTCGCTAGAGCGGTGTCTTCATGGCTTAGAGAAAATTGGGGAAACGCTAAACGGAGGACAGCAGGTGCCGCCCTCTGGGTCGCCCGGGCGGTCCTGCTCTCCACGGTCGGTTTGACTTTACTTGTGTATTTTTTTTCAGGAAATTGCCAAATGGGTGGAATGTCAGCTCTTGTTTTTTTAATTTGCTAATTTCATGGAGTCCATGTAAATCTCAACCTGTTCCATGGCTTTGACGCTAAAATGATGAAAAACCGAAGGTGTTAATTGAAGATAGGAGATCAAGCGTCAAAGTTACATCGAAACCACTCCGTATGCACCTTCTTGATTAGGACAAGGTAATGACCTATTGAGCTAACATTATCCCCTAGTATAATACACTTGGGGGGATTAGTGTTAAAATGGACTCGGTGCTGGATACATGTGCAAGCTCTCGTAGGGGATATTCTAGGAAAATATTTTCACGACTGCTTTGCGTTTTAACACCATAGTCTGAGTCAACTGATCCCTCTTGAGCAACGCCCTTAAGCGTTCGAGAGGACAAGTTTTGCCCTTGGTTTTAGTAGGGACCGCCACTGTTCCCTAGCCATTGCTAGAGCGACCGGTCTCTAAAAGACTTAGGAATAATTAAGCAAAGGCCAAATGGTGGAGCAGTAGGGACCACCCTCAGAGGTCCCTCTAGCGGTCGCATTGGAAGTGTGCATACCGAGGAACTTAGCGGGGAAGATCGCTTGAGTCCTAGAGGATCCATTGCGGTGGAGAATCCAAGTGAAGCCACTAAACACATCGAAGAGCCACTTTGGTGGAGAGGCTTATCGAAGGAAGGGAGCGTCTAACGAGTGTATTTTTTTGAGATATAAGACTCGAGTACTTGTAAGCTGAGTCTGCGGAAGTGGATTAGGCTTTGCTTTGGTGAACCCGTGAGTGGTTCCCTGCTCTTTTTCCGCGAAGGGTTTTTTCGCATCAAAAAATCACATATCTTTCTTACTTGTACACTTGTGATTCTATGCACACGCACGCACTATGTGCTTGATAGAATGATTGTTTGAACATCTTTATCATCCACAGTTGCGTATCAAGGGTTTGGGACTTTGGTTGGGGACACCTTGAGAGATTAAGTGTTGAGTGATAAATTGATGACATCCAGCACACGAATTTCGATGGGTTCAAGGATCGTTGTGGTTAAAAAGTGGTTCTCACTATTAGTTGATCAATCTTCATGAGAAAGAGGAATTGCGGTAGTAGTAGGTATAATTTGTTACCCTAAACAATTCATGTGTCACGAAAACTATCCATTTGTTTTAGAGCAATGCTACATGGACCTAAAAAGTAGACTTCATAATTAAAGCCACTGTTTCGTTGTGGGTCACTGTGCTTATTGGGAACCACTACCTACGCAATGCTTATGATTATCGAGTCTACTTTTTAAGTCCATGTAGCATTAGTCTTTGTTTTATGCCTCACCTTTTTACGTTTGGCCACATTGGGCCGTTTTTCTAAAAATTGGATCTTCTGCACATCTTAAAAGATTTGAGCTTTACTAACCTTTAGCTATGTGTGTTCACCATTATTCATCCAATAGAAGTACACTCCTAAGTACGTTCGCGAATGGTCGGCGTCTCCTAGGTTTTATGAATTTTCTCAAGGAATGACACTATCCAAGCACACTAGGGTGAAAAGACACTTGGTTTAAGGATCAAGCACTAAAACTTATAACCACTAAGTTTCGTATCCCCTAATATTACTCGTAGTAATGCACTACAACGTTGATTTAAGGATTGATACGCAATAGCTCAGGCCAAAGAGTGATTAGCTTGATCAACAACGAAAAACAAACAGGAGAAGTGTTTTTGGCCTTTTCAATTTCTAGTGTCATTGTAAATAACATAATCATAGAAAAATGGTCATAAACTTGCAACAACAAGGGAAAAACAGTGCAACTATTAAAAATCGTAAAATAAATGTCGAAGTAGACATCAAAACTCTTTTTGGATTTTCAATTGTGTTTTTCATTAATTAAGAACAAAACAAGATAAATAAATAAATACATGCACAAATTACTTATCCCCTAATGCATGATATGTCATGGTATGCTCCTAGCGCTAAGTGTCTCAAACACTCACTTATGTGCACAAATAATGTTAGATAATCTTCGACAATTAGCTAATATCGAGGAGTCCGCATAAATCTCATCTTATTCCCTGGTCGTGAAGCCAAATACGTCGAAGATCCGAATGCATTCATTGAAGGGTGGGGATCGTGTGCCAAACCTACACCAAAAGCACTCCATACGAACCTTCATGCTTACGACAAGGTAATGACTTAGAGACCGAAGATGACGCCTTGGTTTAATTAAACTTTGGAGGATTAGTATGAAAATGAAATCGACATTTGATCCAAGTATGGCTCCAAGGTGTTCTTCGAAGCGAAGTTTTTCCAAAACATTTTTCTGTGTTTTGAAAACATAGAGTTGAGCCAGCATCGGATCCCACTTCAGATCCCACTTAAGCAACACCCTTTAGTGTTCAAGACAACAAGTTTTTTGGTTGGTTTTAGGCTTAAAAACCCGTTAGGGGCTGCCATATGCTCGTTAGCCTTCGCTAGAGCGGTGTCTTCATGGCTTAGAGAAAATTGGGGAAACGCTAAACGGAGGACAGCAGGTGCCGCCCTCTGGGTCGCCCGGGCGGTCCTGCTCTCCACGGTCGGTTTTGACTTTACTTGTGTATTTTTTTCAGGAAATTGCCAAATGGGTGGAATGTCAGCTCTTGTTTTTTAATTTGCTAATTTCATGGAGTCCATGTAAATCTCAACCTGTTCCATGGCTTTGACGCTAAAATGATGAAAAACCGAAGGGTTAATTGAAGATAGGAGATCAAGCGTCAAAGTTACATCGAAACCACTCCGTATGCACCTTCTTGATTAGGACAAGGTAATGACCTATTGAGCTAACATTATCCCCTAGTATAATACACTTGGGGGGATTAGTGTTAAAATGGACTCGGTGCTGGATACATGTGCAGCTCTCGTAGGGGATATTCTAGGAAAATATTTTCACGACTGCTTTGCGTTTTAACACCATAGTCTGAGTCAACTGATCCCTCTTGAGCAACGCCCTTAAGCGTTCGAGAGGACAAGTTTTGCCCTTGGTTTAGTAGGGACCGCCCACTGTTCCCTAGCCATTGCTAGAGCGACCGGTCTCTAAAAGACTTAGGAATAATTAAGCAAAGGCCAAATGGTGGAGCAGTAGGGACCACCCTCAGAGGTCCCTCTAGCGGTCGCATTGGAAGTGTGCATACCGAGGAACTTAGCGGGGAAGATCGCTTGAGTCCTAGAGGATCCATTGCGGTGGAGAATCCAAGTGAAGCCACTAAACACATCGAAGAGCCACTTTGGTGGAGAGGCTTATCGAAGGAAGGGAGCGTCTAACGAGTGTATTTTTTGAGATATAAGACTCGAGTACTTGTAAGCTGAGTCTGCGGAAGTGGATTAGGCTTTGCTTTGGTGAACCCGTGAGTGGTTCCCTGCTCTTTTTCCCGCGAAGGGTTTTTCGCATCAAAAAATCACATATCTTTCTTACTTGTACACTTGTGATTCTATGCACACGCACGCACTATGTGCTTGATAGAATGATTGTTTGAACATCTTTATCATCCACAGTTGCGTATCAAGGGTTTGGGACTTTGGTTGGGGACACCTTGAGAGATTAAGTGTTGAGTGATAAATTGATGACATCCAGCACACGAATTTCGATGGGTTCAAGGGATCGTTGTGGTTAAAAAGTGGTTCTCACTATTAGTTGATCAATCTTCATGAGAAAGAGGGAATTGCGGTAGTAGTAGGTATAATTTGTTACCCTAAACAATTCATGTGTCACGAAAACTATCCATTTGTTTTAGAGCAATGCTACATGGACCTAAAAAGTAGACTTCATAATTAAAGCCACTGGTTTCGTTGTGGGTCACTGTGCTTATTGGGAACCACTACCTACGCAATGCTTATGATTATCGAGTCTACTTTTTAAGTCCATGTAGCATTAGTCTTTGTTTTATGCCTCACCTTTTTTACGTTTGGCCACATTGGGCCGTTTTTCTAAAAATTGGATCTTCTGCACATCTTAAAAGATTTGAGCTTTACTAACCTTTAGCTATGTGTGTTCACCATTATTCATCCAATAGAAGTACACTCCTAAGTACGTTCGCGAATGGTCGGCGTCTCCTAGGTTTTATGAATTTTCTCAAGGAATGACACTATCCAAGCACACTAGGGTGAAAAGACACTTGGTTTAAGGATCAAGCACTAAAACTTATAACCACTAAGTTTCGTATCCCCTAATATTACTCGTAGTAATGCACTACAACGTTGATTTAAGGATTGATACGCAATAGCTCAGGCCAAAGAGTGATTAGCTTGATCAACAACGAAAAACAAACAGGAGAAGTGTTTTTGGCCTTTTCAATTTCTAGTGTCATTGTAAATAACATAATCATAGAAAAATGGTCATAAACTTGCAACAACAAGGGAAAAACAGTGCAACTATTAAAAATCGTAAAATAAATGTCGAAGTAGACATCAAAACTCTTTTTGGATTTTCAATTGTGTTTTTCATTAATTAAGAACAAAACAAGATAAATAAATAAATACATGCACAAATTACTTATCCCCTAATGCATGATATGTCATGGTATGCTCCTAGCGCTAAGTGTCTCAAACACTCACTTATGTGCACAAATAATGTTAGATAATCTTCGACAATTAGCTAATATCGAGGAGTCCGCATAAATCTCATCTTATTCCCTGGTCGTGAAGCCAAATACGTCGAAGATCCGAATGCATTCATTGAAGGGTGGGGATCGTGTGCCAAACCTACACCAAAAGCACTCCATACGAACCTTCATGCTTACGACAAGGTAATGACTTAGAGACCGAAGATGACGCCTTGGTTTAATTAAACTTTGGAGGATTAGTATGAAAATGAAATCGACATTTGATCCAAGTATGGCTCCAAGGTGTTCTTCGAAGCGAAGTTTTTCCAAAACATTTTTCTGTGTTTTGAAAACATAGAGTTGAGACAGCATCGGATCCCACTTCAGATCCCACTTAAGCAACACCCTTTAGTGTTCAAGACAACAAGTTTTTTGGTTGGTTTTAGGCTTAAAAACCCGTTAGGGGCTGCCATATGCTCGTTAGCCTTCGCTAGAGCGGTGTCTTCATGGCTTAGAGAAAATTGGGGAAACGCTAAACGGAGGACAGCAGGTGCCGCCCTCTGGGTCGCCCGGGCGGTCCTGCTCTCCACGGTCGGTTTTGACTTTACTTGTGTATTTTTTTCAGGAAATTGCCAAATGGGTGGAATGTCAGCTCTTGTTTTTTAATTTGCTAATTTCATGGAGTCCATGTAAATCTCAACCTGTTCCATGGCTTTGACGCTAAAATGATGAAAAACCGAAGGGTTAATTGAAGACAGGAGATCAAGCGTCAAAGTTACATCGAAACCACTCCGTATGCACCTTCTTGATTAGGACAAGGTAATGACCTATTGAGCTAACATTATCCCCTAGTATAATACACTTGGGGGGATTAGTGTTAAAATGGACTCGGTGCTGGATACATGTGCAGCTCTCGTAGGGGATATTCTAGGAAAATATTTTCACGACTGCTTTGCGTTTTAACACCATAGTCTGAGTCAACTGATCCCTCTTGAGCAACGCCCTTAAGCGTTCGAGAGGACAAGTTTTGCCCTTGGTTTAGTAGGGACCGCCCACTGTTCCCTAGCCATTGCTAGAGCGACCGGTCTCTAAAAGACTTAGGAATAATTAAGCAAAGGCCAAATGGTGGAGCAGTAGGGACCACCCTCAGAGGTCCCTCTAGCGGTCGCATTGGAAGTGTGCATACCGAGGAACTTAGCGGGGAAGATCGCTTGAGTCCTAGAGGATCCATTGCGGTGGAGAATCCAAGTGAAGCCACTAAACACATCGAAGAGCCACTTTGGTGGAGAGGCTTATCGAAGGAAGGGAGCGTCTAACGAGTGTATTTTTTGAGATATAAGACTCGAGTACTTGTAAGCTGAGTCTGCGGAAGTGGATTAGGCTTTGCTTTGGTGAACCCGTGAGTGGTTCCCTGCTCTTTTTCCCGCGAAGGGTTTTTCGCATCAAAAAATCACATATCTTTCTTACTTGTACACTTGTGATTCTATGCACACGCACGCACTATGTGCTTGATAGAATGATTGTTTGAACATCTTTATCATCCACAGTTGCGTATCAAGGGTTTGGGACTTTGGTTGGGGACACCTTGAGAGATTAAGTGTTGAGTGATAAATTGATGACATCCAGCACACGAATTTCGATGGGTTCAAGGGATCGTTGTGGTTAAAAAGTGGTTCTCACTATTAGTTGATCAATCTTCATGAGAAAGAGGGAATTGCGGTAGTAGTAGGTATAATTTGTTACCCTAAACAATTCATGTGTCACGAAAACTATCCATTTGTTTTAGAGCAATGCTACATGGACCTAAAAAGTAGACTTCATAATTAAAGCCACTGGTTTCGTTGTGGGTCACTGTGCTTATTGGGAACCACTACCTACGCAATGCTTATGATTATCGAGTCTACTTTTTAAGTCCATGTAGCATTAGTCTTTGTTTTATGCCTCACCTTTTTTACGTTTGGCCACATTGGGCCGTTTTTCTAAAAATTGGATCTTCTGCACATCTTAAAAGATTTGAGCTTTACTAACCTTTAGCTATGTGTGTTCACCATTATTCATCCAATAGAAGTACACTCCTAAGTACGTTCGCGAATGGTCGGCGTCTCCTAGGTTTTATGAATTTTCTCAAGGAATGACACTATCCAAGCACACTAGGGTGAAAAGACACTTGGTTTAAGGATCAAGCACTAAAACTTATAACCACTAAGTTTCGTATCCCCTAATATTACTCGTAGTAATGCACTACAACGTTGATTTAAGGATTGATACGCAATAGCTCAGGCCAAAGAGTGATTAGCTTGATCAACAACGAAAAACAAACAGGAGAAGTGTTTTTGGCCTTTTCAATTTCTAGTGTCATTGTAAATAACATAATCATAGAAAAATGGTCATAAACTTGCAACAACAAGGGAAAAACAGTGCAACTATTAAAAATCGTAAAATAAATGTCGAAGTAGACATCAAAACTCTTTTTGGATTTTCAATTGTGTTTTTCATTAATTAAGAACAAAACAAGATAAATAAATAAATACATGCACAAATTACTTATCCCCTAATGCATGATATGTCATGGTATGCTCCTAGCGCTAAGTGTCTCAAACACTCACTTATGTGCACAAATAATGTTAGATAATCTTCGACAATTAGCTAATATCGAGGAGTCCGCATAAATCTCATCTTATTCCCTGGTCGTGAAGCCAAATACGTCGAAGATCCGAATGCATTCATTGAAGGGTGGGGATCGTGTGCCAAACCTACACCAAAAGCACTCCATACGAACCTTCATGCTTACGACAAGGTAATGACTTAGAGACCGAAGATGACGCCTTGGTTTAATTAAACTTTGGAGGATTAGTATGAAAATGAAATCGACATTTGATCCAAGTATGGCTCCAAGGTGTTCTTCGAAGCGAAGTTTTTCCAAAACATTTTTCTGTGTTTTGAAAACATAGAGTTGAGACAGCATCGGATCCCACTTCAGATCCCACTTAAGCAACACCCTTTAGTGTTCAAGACAACAAGTTTTTTGGTTGGTTTTAGGCTTAAAAACCCGTTAGGGGCTGCCATATGCTCGTTAGCCTTCGCTAGAGCGGTGTCTTCATGGCTTAGAGAAAATTGGGGAAACGCTAAACGGAGGACAGCAGGTGCCGCCCTCTGGGTCGCCCGGGCGGTCCTGCTCTCCACGGTCGGTTTTGACTTTACTTGTGTATTTTTTTCAGGAAATTGCCAAATGGGTGGAATGTCAGCTCTTGTTTTTTAATTTGCTAATTTCATGGAGTCCATGTAAATCTCAACCTGTTCCATGGCTTTGACGCTAAAATGATGAAAAACCGAAGGGTTAATTGAAGACAGGAGATCAAGCGTCAAAGTTACATCGAAACCACTCCGTATGCACCTTCTTGATTAGGACAAGGTAATGACCTATTGAGCTAACATTATCCCCTAGTATAATACACTTGGGGGGATTAGTGTTAAAATGGACTCGGTGCTGGATACATGTGCAGCTCTCGTAGGGGATATTCTAGGAAAATATTTTCACGACTGCTTTGCGTTTTAACACCATAGTCTGAGTCAACTGATCCCTCTTGAGCAACGCCCTTAAGCGTTCGAGAGGACAAGTTTTGCCCTTGGTTTAGTAGGGACCGCCCACTGTTCCCTAGCCATTGCTAGAGCGACCGGTCTCTAAAAGACTTAGGAATAATTAAGCAAAGGCCAAATGGTGGAGCAGTAGGGACCACCCTCAGAGGTCCCTCTAGCGGTCGCATTGGAAGTGTGCATACCGAGGAACTTAGCGGGGAAGATCGCTTGAGTCCTAGAGGATCCATTGCGGTGGAGAATCCAAGTGAAGCCACTAAACACATCGAAGAGCCACTTTGGTGGAGAGGCTTATCGAAGGAAGGGAGCGTCTAACGAGTGTATTTTTTGAGATATAAGACTCGAGTACTTGTAAGCTGAGTCTGCGGAAGTGGATTAGGCTTTGCTTTGGTGAACCCGTGAGTGGTTCCCTGCTCTTTTTCCCGCGAAGGGTTTTTCGCATCAAAAAATCACATATCTTTCTTACTTGTACACTTGTGATTCTATGCACACGCACGCACTATGTGCTTGATAGAATGATTGTTTGAACATCTTTATCATCCACAGTTGCGTATCAAGGGTTTGGGACTTTGGTTGGGGACACCTTGAGAGATTAAGTGTTGAGTGATAAATTGATGACATCCAGCACACGAATTTCGATGGGTTCAAGGGATCGTTGTGGTTAAAAAGTGGTTCTCACTATTAGTTGATCAATCTTCATGAGAAAGAGGGAATTGCGGTAGTAGTAGGTATAATTTGTTACCCTAAACAATTCATGTGTCACGAAAACTATCCATTTGTTTTAGAGCAATGCTACATGGACCTAAAAAGTAGACTTCATAATTAAAGCCACTGGTTTCGTTGTGGGTCACTGTGCTTATTGGGAACCACTACCTACGCAATGCTTATGATTATCGAGTCTACTTTTTAAGTCCATGTAGCATTAGTCTTTGTTTTATGCCTCACCTTTTTTACGTTTGGCCACATTGGGCCGTTTTTCTAAAAATTGGATCTTCTGCACATCTTAAAAGATTTGAGCTTTACTAACCTTTAGCTATGTGTGTTCACCATTATTCATCCAATAGAAGTACACTCCTAAGTACGTTCGCGAATGGTCGGCGTCTCCTAGGTTTTATGAATTTTCTCAAGGAATGACACTATCCAAGCACACTAGGGTGAAAAGACACTTGGTTTAAGGATCAAGCACTAAAACTTATAACCACTAAGTTTCGTATCCCCTAATATTACTCGTAGTAATGCACTACAACGTTGATTTAAGGATTGATACGCAATAGCTCAGGCCAAAGAGTGATTAGCTTGATCAACAACGAAAAACAAACAGGAGAAGTGTTTTTGGCCTTTTCAATTTCTAGTGTCATTGTAAATAACATAATCATAGAAAAATGGTCATAAACTTGCAACAACAAGGGAAAAACAGTGCAACTATTAAAAATCGTAAAATAAATGTCGAAGTAGACATCAAAACTCTTTTTGGATTTTCAATTGTGTTTTTCATTAATTAAGAACAAAACAAGATAAATAAATAAATACATGCACAAATTACTTATCCCCTAATGCATGATATGTCATGGTATGCTCCTAGCGCTAAGTGTCTCAAACACTCACTTATGTGCACAAATAATGTTAGATAATCTTCGACAATTAGCTAATATCGAGGAGTCCGCATAAATCTCATCTTATTCCCTGGTCGTGAAGCCAAATACGTCGAAGATCCGAATGCATTCATTGAAGGGTGGGGATCGTGTGCCAAACCTACACCAAAAGCACTCCATACGAACCTTCATGCTTACGACAAGGTAATGACTTAGAGACCGAAGATGACGCCTTGGTTTAATTAAACTTTGGAGGATTAGTATGAAAATGAAATCGACATTTGATCCAAGTATGGCTCCAAGGTGTTCTTCGAAGCGAAGTTTTTCCAAAACATTTTTCTGTGTTTTGAAAACATAGAGTTGAGACAGCATCGGATCCCACTTCAGATCCCACTTAAGCAACACCCTTTAGTGTTCAAGACAACAAGTTTTTTGGTTGGTTTTAGGCTTAAAAACCCGTTAGGGGCTGCCATATGCTCGTTAGCCTTCGCTAGAGCGGTGTCTTCATGGCTTAGAGAAAATTGGGGAAACGCTAAACGGAGGACAGCAGGTGCCGCCCTCTGGGTCGCCCGGGCGGTCCTGCTCTCCACGGTCGGTTTTGACTTTACTTGTGTATTTTTTTCAGGAAATTGCCAAATGGGTGGAATGTCAGCTCTTGTTTTTTAATTTGCTAATTTCATGGAGTCCATGTAAATCTCAACCTGTTCCATGGCTTTGACGCTAAAATGATGAAAAACCGAAGGGTTAATTGAAGACAGGAGATCAAGCGTCAAAGTTACATCGAAACCACTCCGTATGCACCTTCTTGATTAGGACAAGGTAATGACCTATTGAGCTAACATTATCCCCTAGTATAATACACTTGGGGGGATTAGTGTTAAAATGGACTCGGTGCTGGATACATGTGCAGCTCTCGTAGGGGATATTCTAGGAAAATATTTTCACGACTGCTTTGCGTTTTAACACCATAGTCTGAGTCAACTGATCCCTCTTGAGCAACGCCCTTAAGCGTTCGAGAGGACAAGTTTTGCCCTTGGTTTAGTAGGGACCGCCCACTGTTCCCTAGCCATTGCTAGAGCGACCGGTCTCTAAAAGACTTAGGAATAATTAAGCAAAGGCCAAATGGTGGAGCAGTAGGGACCACCCTCAGAGGTCCCTCTAGCGGTCGCATTGGAAGTGTGCATACCGAGGAACTTAGCGGGGAAGATCGCTTGAGTCCTAGAGGATCCATTGCGGTGGAGAATCCAAGTGAAGCCACTAAACACATCGAAGAGCCACTTTGGTGGAGAGGCTTATCGAAGGAAGGGAGCGTCTAACGAGTGTATTTTTTGAGATATAAGACTCGAGTACTTGTAAGCTGAGTCTGCGGAAGTGGATTAGGCTTTGCTTTGGTGAACCCGTGAGTGGTTCCCTGCTCTTTTTCCCGCGAAGGGTTTTTCGCATCAAAAAATCACATATCTTTCTTACTTGTACACTTGTGATTCTATGCACACGCACGCACTATGTGCTTGATAGAATGATTGTTTGAACATCTTTATCATCCACAGTTGCGTATCAAGGGTTTGGGACTTTGGTTGGGGACACCTTGAGAGATTAAGTGTTGAGTGATAAATTGATGACATCCAGCACACGAATTTCGATGGGTTCAAGGGATCGTTGTGGTTAAAAAGTGGTTCTCACTATTAGTTGATCAATCTTCATGAGAAAGAGGGAATTGCGGTAGTAGTAGGTATAATTTGTTACCCTAAACAATTCATGTGTCACGAAAACTATCCATTTGTTTTAGAGCAATGCTACATGGACCTAAAAAGTAGACTTCATAATTAAAGCCACTGGTTTCGTTGTGGGTCACTGTGCTTATTGGGAACCACTACCTACGCAATGCTTATGATTATCGAGTCTACTTTTTAAGTCCATGTAGCATTAGTCTTTGTTTTATGCCTCACCTTTTTTACGTTTGGCCACATTGGGCCGTTTTTCTAAAAATTGGATCTTCTGCACATCTTAAAAGATTTGAGCTTTACTAACCTTTAGCTATGTGTGTTCACCATTATTCATCCAATAGAAGTACACTCCTAAGTACGTTCGCGAATGGTCGGCGTCTCCTAGGTTTTATGAATTTTCTCAAGGAATGACACTATCCAAGCACACTAGGGTGAAAAGACACTTGGTTTAAGGATCAAGCACTAAAACTTATAACCACTAAGTTTCGTATCCCCTAATATTACTCGTAGTAATGCACTACAACGTTGATTTAAGGATTGATACGCAATAGCTCAGGCCAAAGAGTGATTAGCTTGATCAACAACGAAAAACAAACAGGAGAAGTGTTTTTGGCCTTTTCAATTTCTAGTGTCATTGTAAATAACATAATCATAGAAAAATGGTCATAAACTTGCAACAACAAGGGAAAAACAGTGCAACTATTAAAAATCGTAAAATAAATGTCGAAGTAGACATCAAAACTCTTTTTGGATTTTCAATTGTGTTTTTCATTAATTAAGAACAAAACAAGATAAATAAATAAATACATGCACAAATTACTTATCCCCTAATGCATGATATGTCATGGTATGCTCCTAGCGCTAAGTGTCTCAAACACTCACTTATGTGCACAAATAATGTTAGATAATCTTCGACAATTAGCTAATATCGAGGAGTCCGCATAAATCTCATCTTATTCCCTGGTCGTGAAGCCAAATACGTCGAAGATCCGAATGCATTCATTGAAGGGTGGGGATCGTGTGCCAAACCTACACCAAAAGCACTCCATACGAACCTTCATGCTTACGACAAGGTAATGACTTAGAGACCGAAGATGACGCCTTGGTTTAATTAAACTTTGGAGGATTAGTATGAAAATGAAATCGACATTTGATCCAAGTATGGCTCCAAGGTGTTCTTCGAAGCGAAGTTTTTCCAAAACATTTTTCTGTGTTTTGAAAACATAGAGTTGAGACAGCATCGGATCCCACTTCAGATCCCACTTAAGCAACACCCTTTAGTGTTCAAGACAACAAGTTTTTTGGTTGGTTTTAGGCTTAAAAACCCGTTAGGGGCTGCCATATGCTCGTTAGCCTTCGCTAGAGCGGTGTCTTCATGGCTTAGAGAAAATTGGGGAAACGCTAAACGGAGGACAGCAGGTGCCGCCCTCTGGGTCGCCCGGGCGGTCCTGCTCTCCACGGTCGGTTTTGACTTTACTTGTGTATTTTTTTCAGGAAATTGCCAAATGGGTGGAATGTCAGCTCTTGTTTTTTAATTTGCTAATTTCATGGAGTCCATGTAAATCTCAACCTGTTCCATGGCTTTGACGCTAAAATGATGAAAAACCGAAGGGTTAATTGAAGACAGGAGATCAAGCGTCAAAGTTACATCGAAACCACTCCGTATGCACCTTCTTGATTAGGACAAGGTAATGACCTATTGAGCTAACATTATCCCCTAGTATAATACACTTGGGGGGATTAGTGTTAAAATGGACTCGGTGCTGGATACATGTGCAGCTCTCGTAGGGGATATTCTAGGAAAATATTTTCACGACTGCTTTGCGTTTTAACACCATAGTCTGAGTCAACTGATCCCTCTTGAGCAACGCCCTTAAGCGTTCGAGAGGACAAGTTTTGCCCTTGGTTTAGTAGGGACCGCCCACTGTTCCCTAGCCATTGCTAGAGCGACCGGTCTCTAAAAGACTTAGGAATAATTAAGCAAAGGCCAAATGGTGGAGCAGTAGGGACCACCCTCAGAGGTCCCTCTAGCGGTCGCATTGGAAGTGTGCATACCGAGGAACTTAGCGGGGAAGATCGCTTGAGTCCTAGAGGATCCATTGCGGTGGAGAATCCAAGTGAAGCCACTAAACACATCGAAGAGCCACTTTGGTGGAGAGGCTTATCGAAGGAAGGGAGCGTCTAACGAGTGTATTTTTTGAGATATAAGACTCGAGTACTTGTAAGCTGAGTCTGCGGAAGTGGATTAGGCTTTGCTTTGGTGAACCCGTGAGTGGTTCCCTGCTCTTTTTCCCGCGAAGGGTTTTTCGCATCAAAAAATCACATATCTTTCTTACTTGTACACTTGTGATTCTATGCACACGCACGCACTATGTGCTTGATAGAATGATTGTTTGAACATCTTTATCATCCACAGTTGCGTATCAAGGGTTTGGGACTTTGGTTGGGGACACCTTGAGAGATTAAGTGTTGAGTGATAAATTGATGACATCCAGCACACGAATTTCGATGGGTTCAAGGGATCGTTGTGGTTAAAAAGTGGTTCTCACTATTAGTTGATCAATCTTCATGAGAAAGAGGGAATTGCGGTAGTAGTAGGTATAATTTGTTACCCTAAACAATTCATGTGTCACGAAAACTATCCATTTGTTTTAGAGCAATGCTACATGGACCTAAAAAGTAGACTTCATAATTAAAGCCACTGGTTTCGTTGTGGGTCACTGTGCTTATTGGGAACCACTACCTACGCAATGCTTATGATTATCGAGTCTACTTTTTAAGTCCATGTAGCATTAGTCTTTGTTTTATGCCTCACCTTTTTTACGTTTGGCCACATTGGGCCGTTTTTCTAAAAATTGGATCTTCTGCACATCTTAAAAGATTTGAGCTTTACTAACCTTTAGCTATGTGTGTTCACCATTATTCATCCAATAGAAGTACACTCCTAAGTACGTTCGCGAATGGTCGGCGTCTCCTAGGTTTTATGAATTTTCTCAAGGAATGACACTATCCAAGCACACTAGGGTGAAAAGACACTTGGTTTAAGGATCAAGCACTAAAACTTATAACCACTAAGTTTCGTATCCCCTAATATTACTCGTAGTAATGCACTACAACGTTGATTTAAGGATTGATACGCAATAGCTCAGGCCAAAGAGTGATTAGCTTGATCAACAACGAAAAACAAACAGGAGAAGTGTTTTTGGCCTTTTCAATTTCTAGTGTCATTGTAAATAACATAATCATAGAAAAATGGTCATAAACTTGCAACAACAAGGGAAAAACAGTGCAACTATTAAAAATCGTAAAATAAATGTCGAAGTAGACATCAAAACTCTTTTTGGATTTTCAATTGTGTTTTTCATTAATTAAGAACAAAACATTATAAATAAATAAATACATGCACAAATTACTTATCCCCTAATGCATGATATGTCATGGTATGCTCCTAGCGCTAAGTGTCTCAAACACTCACTTATGTGCACAAATAATGTTAGATAATCTTCGACAATTAGCTAATATCGAGGAGTCCGCATAAATCTCATCTTATTCCCTGGTCGTGAAGCCAAATACGTCGAAGATCCGAATGCATTCATTGAAGGGTGGGGATCGTGTGCCAAACCTACACCAAAAGCACTCCATACGAACCTTCATGCTTACGACAAGGTAATGACTTAGAGACCGAAGATGACGCCTTGGTTTAATTAAACTTTGGAGGATTAGTATGAAAATGAAATCGACATTTGATCCAAGTATGGCTCCAAGGTGTTCTTCGAAGCGAAGTTTTTCCAAAACATTTTTCTGTGTTTTGAAAACATAGAGTTGAGCCAGCATCGGATCCCACTTCAGATCCCACTTAAGCAACACCCTTTAGTGTTCAAGACAACAAGTTTTTTGGTTGGTTTTAGGCTTAAAAACCCGTTAGGGGCTGCCATATGCTCGTTAGCCTTCGCTAGAGCGGTGTCTTCATGGCTTAGAGAAAATTGGGGAAACGCTAAATGGAGGACAGCAGGTGCCGCCCTCTGGGTCGCCCGGGCGGTCCTGCTCTCCACGGTCGGTTTTGACTTTACTTGTGTATTTTTTTCAGGAAATTGCCAAATGGGTGGAATGTCAGCTCTTGTTTTTTAATTTGCTAATTTCATGGAGTCCATGTAAATCTCAACCTGTTCCATGGCTTTGACGCTAAAATGATGAAAAACCGAAGGGTTAATTGAAGAGAGGAGATCAAGCGTCAAAGTTACATCGAAACCACTCCGTATGCACCTTCTTGATTAGGACAAGGTAATGACCTATTGAGCTAAAATTATCCCCTAGTATAATACACTTGGGGGGATTAGTGTTAAAATGGACTCGGTGCTGGATACATGTGCAGCTCTCGTAGGGGATATTCCAGGAAAATATTTTCACGACTGCTTTGCGTTTTAACACCATAGTCTGAGTCAACTGATCCCTCTTGAGCAACGCCCTTAAGCGTTCGAGAGGACAAGTTTTGCCCTTGGTTTAGTAGGGACCGCCCACTGTTCCCTAGCCATTGCTAGAGCGACCGGTCTCTAAAAGACTTAGGAATAATTAAGCAAAGGCCAAATGGTGGAGCAGTAGGGACCACCCTCAGAGGTCCCTCTAGCGGTCGCATTGGAAGTGTGCATACCGAGGAACTTAGCGGGGAAGATCGCTTGAGTCCTAGAGGATCCATTGCGGTGGAGAATCCAAGTGAAGCCACTAAACACATCGAAGAGCCACTTTGGTGGAGAGGCTTATCGAAGGAAGGGAGCGTCTAACGAGTGTATTTTTTGAGATATAAGACTCGAGTACTTGTAAGCTGAGTCTGCGGAAGTGGATTAGGCTTTGCTTTGGTGAACCCGTGAGTGGTTCCCTGCTCCTTTTCCCGCGAAGGGTTTTTCGCATCAAAAAATCACATATCTTTCTTACTTGTACACTTGTGATTCTATGCACACGCACTCACTATGTGCTTGATAGAATGATTGTTTGAACATCTTTATCATCCACAGTTGCGTATCAAGGGTTTGGGACTTTGGTTGGGGACACCTTGAGAGATTAAGTGTTGAGTGATAAATTGATGACATCCAGCACACGAATTTCGATGGGTTCAAGGGATCGTTGTGGTTAAAAAGTGGTTCTCACTATTAGTTGATCAATCTTCATGAGAAAGAGGGAATTGCGGTAGTAGTAGGTATAATTTGTTACCCTAAACAATTCATGTGTCACGAAAACTATCCATTTGTTTTAGAGCAATGCTACATGGACCTAAAAAGTAGACTTCATAATTAAAGCCACTGGTTTCGTTGTGGGTCACTGTGCTTATTGGGAACCACTACCTAGGCAATGCTTATGATTATCGAGTCTACTTTTTAAGTCCATGTAGCATTAGTCTTTGTTTTATGCCTCACCTTTTTTACGTTTGGCCACATTGGGCCGTTTTTCTAAAAATTGGATCTTCTGCACATCTTAAAAGATTTGAGCTTTACTAACCTTTAGCTATGTGTGTTCACCATTATTCATCCAATAGAAGTACACTCCTAAGTACGTTCGCGAATGGTCGGCGTCTCCTAGGTTTTATGAATTTTCTCAAGGAATGACACTATCCAAGCACACTAGGGTGAAAAGACACTTGGTTTAAGGATCAAGCACTAAAACTTATAACCACTAAGTTTCGTATCCCCTAATATTACTCGTAGTAATGCACTACAACGTTGATTTAAGGATTGATACGCAATAGCTCAGGCCAAAGAATGATTAGCTTGATCAACAACGAAAAACAAACAGGAGAAGTGTTTTTGGCCTTTTCAATTTCTAGTGTCATTGTAAATAACATAATCATAGAAAAATGGTCATAAACTTGCAACAACAAGGGAAAAACAGTGCAACTATTAAAAATCGTAAAATAAATGTCGAAGTAGACATCAAAACTCTTTTTGGATTTTCAATTGTGTTTTTCATTAATTAAGAACAAAACAAGATAAATAAATAAATACATGCACAAATTACTTATCCCCTAATGCATGATATGTCATGGTATGCTCCTAGCGCTAAGTGTCTCAAACACTCACTTATGTGCACAAATAATGTTAGATAATCTTCGACAATTAGCTAATATCGAGGAGTCCGCATAAATCTCATCTTATTCCCTGGTCGTGAAGCCAAATACGTCGAAGATCCGAATGCATTCATTGAAGGGTGGGGATCGTGTGCCAAACCTACACCAAAAGCACTCCATACGAACCTTCATGCTTACGACAAGGTAATGACTTAGAGACCGAAGATGACGCCTTGGTTTAATTAAACTTTGGAGGATTAGTATGAAAATGAAATCGACATTTGATCCAAGTATGGCTCCAAGGTGTTCTTCGAAGCGAAGTTTTTCCAAACATTTTTCTGTGTTTTGAAAACATAGAGTTGAGACAGCATCGGATCCCACTTCAGATCCCACTTAAGCAACACCCTTTAGTGTTCAAGACAACAAGTTTTTTGGTTGGTTTTAGGCTTAAAAACCCGTTAGGGGCTGCCATATGCTCGTTAGCCTTCGCTAGAGCGGTGTCTTCATGGCTTAGAGAAAATTGGGGAAACGCTAAATGGAGGACAGCAGGTGCCGCCCTCTGGGTCGCCCGGGCGGTCCTGCTCTCCACGGTCGGTTTTGACTTTACTTGTGTATTTTTTTCAGGAAATTGCCAAATGGGTGGAATGTCAGCTCTTGTTTTTTAATTTGCTAATTTCATGGAGTCCATGTAAATCTCAACCTGTTCCATGGCTTCGACGCTAAAATGATGAAAAACCGAAGGGTTAATTGAAGAGAGGAGATCAAGCGTCAAAGTTACATCGAAACCACTCCGTATGCACCTTCTTGATTTGGACAAGGTAATGACCTATTGAGCTAACATTATCCCCTAGTATAATACACTTGGGGGGATTAGTGTTAAAATGGACTCGGTGCTGGATACATGTGCAGCTCTCGTAGGGGATATTCTAGGAAAATATTTTCACGACTGCTTTGCGTTTTAACACCATAGTCTGAGTCAACTGATCCCTCTTGAGCAACGCCCTTAAGCATTCGAGAGGACAAGTTTTGCCCTTGGTTTAGTAGGGACCGCCCACTGTTCCCTAGCCATTGCTAGAGCGACCGGTCTCTAAAAGACTTAGGAATAATTAAGCAAAGGCCAAATGGTGGAGCAGTAGGGACCACCCTCAGAGGTCCCTCTAGCGGTCGCATTGGAAGTGTGCATACCGAGGAACTTAGCGGGGAAGATCGCTTGAGTCCTAGAGGATCCATTGCGGTGGAGAATCCAAGTGAAGCCACTAAACACATCGAAGAGCCACTTTGGTGGAGAGGCTTATCGAAGGAAGGGAGCGTCTAACGAGTGTATTTTTTGAGATATAAGACTCGAGTACTTGTAAGCTGAGTCTGCGGAAGTGGATTAGGCTTTGCTTTGGTGAACCCGTGAGTGGTTCCCTGCTCTTTTTCCCGCGAAGGGTTTTTCGCATCAAAAAATCACATATCTTTCTTACTTGTACACTTGTGATTCTATGCACACGCACGCACTATGTGCTTGATAGAATGATTGTTTGAACATCTTTATCATCCACAGTTGCGTATCAAGGGTTTAGGACTTTGGTTGGGGACACCTTGAGAGATTAAGTGTTGAGTGATAAATTGATGACATCCAACACACGAATTTCGATGGGTTCAAGGGATCGTTGTGGTTAAAAAGTGGTTCTCACCATTAGTTGATCAATCTTCATGAGAAAGAGGTAATTGCGGTAGTAGTAGGTATAATTTGTTACCCTAAACAATTCATGTGTCACGAAAACTATCCATTTGTTTTAGAGCAATGCTACATGGACCTAAAAAGTAGACTTCATAATTAAAGCCACTGGTTTCGTTGTGGGTCACTGTGCTTATTGGGAACCACTACCTAGGCAATGCTTATGATTATCGAGTCTACTTTTTAAGTCCATGTAGCATTAGTCTTTGTTTTATGCCTCACCTTTTTTACGTTTGGCCACATTGGGCCGTTTTCTAAAAATTGGATCTTCTGCACATCTTAAAAGATTTGAGCTTTACTAACCTTTAGCTATGTGTGTTCACCATTATTCATCCAATAGAAGTACACTCCTAAGTACGTTCGCGAATGGTCGGCGTCTCCTAGGTTTTATGAATTTTCTCAAGGAATGACACTATCCAAGCACACTAGGGTGAAAAGACACTTGGTTTAAGGATCAAGCACTAAAACTTATAACCACTAAGTTTCGTATCCCCTAATATTACTCGTAGTAATGCACTACAACGTTGATTTAAGGATTGATACGCAATAGCTCAGGCCAAAGAGTGATTAGCTTGATCAACAACGAAAAACAAACAGGAGAAGTGTTTTTGGCCTTTTCAATTTCTAGTGTCATTGTAAATAACATAATCATAGAAAAATGGTCATAAACTTGCAACAACAAGGGAAAAACAGTGCAACTATTAAAAATCGTAAAATAAATGTCGAAGTAGACATCAAAACTCTTTTTGGATTTTCAATTGTGTTTTTCATTAATTAAGAACAAAACAAGATAAATAAATAAATACATGCACAAATTACTTATCCCCTAATGCATGATATGTCATGGTATGCTCCTAGCGCTAAGTGTCTCAAACACTCACTTATGTGCACAAATAATGTTAGATAATCTTCGACAATTAGCTAATATCGAGGAGTCCGCATAAATCTCATCTTATTCCCTGGTCGTGAAGCCAAATACGTCGAAGATCCGAATGCATTCATTGAAGGGTGGGGATCGTGTGCCAAACCTACACCAAAAGCACTCCATACGAACCTTCATGCTTACGACAAGGTAATGACTTAGAGACCGAAGATGACGCCTTGGTTTAATTAAACTTTGGAGGATTAGTATGAAAATGAAATCGACATTTGATCCAAGTATGGCTCCAAGGTGTTCTTCGAAGCGAAGTTTTTCCAAAACATTTTTCTGTGTTTTGAAAACATAGAGTTGAGACAGCATCGGATCCCACTTCAGATCCCACTTAAGCAACACCCTTTAGTGTTCAAGACAACAAGTTTTTTGGTTGGTTTTAGGCTTAAAAACCCGTTAGGGGCTGCCATATGCTCGTTAGCCTTCGCTAGAGCGGTGTCTTCATGGCTTAGAGAAAATTGGGGAAACGCTAAATGGAGGACAGCAGGTGCCGCCCTCTGGGTCGCCCGGGCGGTCCTGCTCTCCACGGTCGGTTTTGACTTTACTTGTGTATTTTTTTCAGGAAATTGCCAAATGGGTGGAATGTCAGCTCTTGTTTTTTAATTTGCTAATTTCATGGAGTCCATGTAAATCTCAACCTGTTCCATGGCTTCGACGCTAAAATGATGAAAAACCGAAGGGTTAATTGAAGAGAGGAGATCAAGCGTCAAAGTTACATCGAAACCACTCCGTATGCACCTTCTTGATTTGGACAAGGTAATGACCTATTGAGCTAACATTATCCCCTAGTATAATACACTTGGGGGGATTAGTGTTAAAATGGACTCGGTGCTGGATACATGTGCAGCTCTCGTAGGGGATATTCTAGGAAAATATTTTCACGACTGCTTTGCGTTTTAACACCATAGTCTGAGTCAACTGATCCCTCTTGAGCAACGCCCTTAAGCATTCGAGAGGACAAGTTTTGCCCTTGGTTTAGTAGGGACCGCCCACTGTTCCCTAGCCATTGCTAGAGCGACCGGTCTCTAAAAGACTTAGGAATAATTAAGCAAAGGCCAAATGGTGGAGCAGTAGGGACCACCCTCAGAGGTCCCTCTAGCGGTCGCATTGGAAGTGTGCATACCGAGGAACTTAGCGGGGAAGATCGCTTGAGTCCTAGAGGATCCATTGCGGTGGAGAATCCAAGTGAAGCCACTAAACACATCGAAGAGCCACTTTGGTGGAGAGGCTTATCGAAGGAAGGGAGCGTCTAACGAGTGTATTTTTTGAGATATAAGACTCGAGTACTTGTAAGCTGAGTCTGCGGAAGTGGATTAGGCTTTGCTTTGGTGAACCCGTGAGTGGTTCCCTGCTCTTTTTCCCGCGAAGGGTTTTTCGCATCAAAAAATCACATATCTTTCTTACTTGTACACTTGTGATTCTATGCACACGCACGCACTATGTGCTTGATAGAATGATTGTTTGAACATCTTTATCATCCACAGTTGCGTATCAAGGGTTTAGGACTTTGGTTGGGGACACCTTGAGAGATTAAGTGTTGAGTGATAAATTGATGACATCCAACACACGAATTTCGATGGGTTCAAGGGATCGTTGTGGTTAAAAAGTGGTTCTCACTATTAGTTGATCAATCTTCATGAGAAAGAGGTAATTGCGGTAGTAGTAGGTATAATTTGTTACCCTAAACAATTCATGTGTCACGAAAACTATCCATTTGTTTTAGAGCAATGCTACATGGACCTAAAAAGTAGACTTCATAATTAAAGCCACTGGTTTCGTTGTGGGTCACTGTGCTTATTGGGAACCACTACCTAGGCAATGCTTATGATTATCGAGTCTACTTTTTAAGTCCATGTAGCATTAGTCTTTGTTTTATGCCTCACCTTTTTTACGTTTGGCCACATTGGGCCGTTTTCTAAAAATTGGATCTTCTGCACATCTTAAAAGATTTGAGCTTTACTAACCTTTAGCTATGTGTGTTCACCATTATTCATCCAATAGAAGTACACTCCTAAGTACGTTCGCGAATGGTCGGCGTCTCCTAGGTTTTATGAATTTTCTCAAGGAATGACACTATCCAAGCACACTAGGGTGAAAAGACACTTGGTTTAAGGATCAAGCACTAAAACTTATAACCACTAAGTTTCGTATCCCCTAATATTACTCGTAGTAATGCACTACAACGTTGATTTAAGGATTGATACGCAATAGCTCAGGCCAAAGAGTGATTAGCTTGATCAACAACGAAAAACAAACAGGAGAAGTGTTTTTGGCCTTTTCAATTTCTAGTGTCATTGTAAATAACATAATCATAGAAAAATGGTCATAAACTTGCAACAACAAGGGAAAAACAGTGCAACTATTAAAAATCGTAAAATAAATGTCGAAGTAGACATCAAAACTCGTTTTGGATTTTCAATTGTGTTTTTCATTAATTAAGAACAAAACAAGATAAATAAATAAATACATGCACAAATTACTTATCCCCTAATGCATGATATGTCATGGTATGCTCCTAGCGCTAAGTGTCTCAAACACTCACTTATGTGCACAAATAATGTTAGATAATCTTCGACAATTAGCTAATATCGAGGAGTCCGCATAAATCTCATCTTATTCCCTGGTCGTGAAGCCAAATACGTCGAAGATCCGAATGCATTCATTGAAGGGTGGGGATCGTGTGCCAAACCTACACCAAAAGCACTCCATACGAACCTTCATGCTTACGACAAGGTAATGACTTAGAGACCGAAGATGACGCCTTGGTTTAATTAAACTTTGGAGGATTAGTATGAAAATGAAATCGACATTTGATCCAAGTATGGCTCCAAGGTGTTCTTCGAAGCGAAGTTTTTCCAAAACATTTTTCTGTGTTTTGAAAACATAGAGTTGAGACAGCATCGGATCCCACTTCAGATCCCACTTAAGCAACACCCTTTAGTGTTCAAGACAACAAGTTTTTTGGTTGGTTTTAGGCTTAAAAACCCGTTAGGGGCTGCCATATGCTCGTTAGCCTTCGCTAGAGCGGTGTCTTCATGGCTTAGAGAAAATTGGGGAAACGCTAAATGGAGGACAGCAGGTGCCGCCCTCTGGGTCGCTCGGGCGGTCCTGCTCTCCACGGTCGGTTTTGACTTTACTTGTGTATTTTTTTCAGGAAATTGCCAAATGGGTGGAATGTCAGCTCTTGTTTTTTAATTTGCTAATTTCATGGAGTCCATGTAAATCTCAACCTGTTCCATGGCTTTGACGCTAAAATGATGAAAAACCGAAGGGTTAATTGAAGAGAGGAGATCAAGCGTCAAAGTTACATCGAAACCACTCCGTATGCACCTTCTTGATTAGGACAAGATAATGACCTATTGAGCTAACATTATCCCCTAGTATAATACACTTGGGGGGATTAGTGTTAAAATGGACTCGGTGCTGGATACATGTGCAGCTCTCGCAGGGGATATTCTAGGAAAATATTTTCACGACTGCTTTGCGTTTTAACACCATAGTCTGAGTCAACTGATCCCTCTTGAGCAACGCCCTTAAGCGTTCGAGAGGACAAGTTTTGCCCTTGGTTTAGTAGGGACCGCCCACTGTTCCCTAGCCATTGCTAGAGCGACCGGTCTCTAAAAGACTTAGGAATAATTAAGCAAAGGCCAAATGGTGGAGCAGTAGGGACCACCCTCAGAGGTCCCTCTAGCGGTCCCATTGGAAGTGTGCATACCGAGGAACTTAGCGGGGAAGATCGCTTGAGTCCTAGAGGATCCATTGCGGTGGAGAATCCAAGTGAAGCCACTAAACACATCGAAGAGCCACTTTGGTGGAGAGGCTTATCGAAGGAAGGGAGCGTCTAACGAGTGTATTTTTTGAGATATAAGACTCGAGTACTTGGTGAACCCGTGAGTGGTTCCCTGCTCTTTTTCCCGCGAAGGGTTTTTCGCATTAAAAAATCACATATCTTTCTTACTTGTACACTTGTGATTCTATGCACACGCACGCACTATGTGCTTGATAGAATGATTGTTTGAACATCTTTATCATCCACAGTTGCGTATCAAGGGTTTGGGACTTTGGTTGGGGACACCTTGAGAGATTAAGTGTTGAGTGATAAATTGATGACATCCAACACACGAATTTCGATGGGTTCAAGGGATCGTTGTGGTTAAAAAGTGGTTCTCACTATTAGTTGATCAATCTTCATGAGAAAGAGGTAATTGCGGTAGTAGTAGGTATAATTTGTTACCCTAAACAATTCATGTGTCACGAAAACTATCCATTTGTTTTAGAGCAATGCTACATGGACCTAAAAAGTAGACTTCATAATTAAAGCCACTGGTTTCGTTGTGGGTCACTGTGCTTATTGGGAACCACTACCTAGGCAATGCTTATGATTATCGAGTCTACTTTTTAAGTCCATGTAGCATTAGTCTTTGTTTTATGCCTCACCTTTTTTACGTTTGGCCACATTGGGCCGTTTTCTAAAAATTGGATCTTCTGCACATCTTAAAAGATTTGAGCTTTACTAACCTTTAGCTATGTGTGTTCACCATTATTCATCCAATAGAAGTACACTCCTAAGTACGTTCGCGAATGGTCGGCGTCTCCTAGGTTTTATGAATTTTCTCAAGGAATGACACTATCCAAGCACACTAGGGTGAAAAGACACTTGGTTTAAGGATCAAGCACTAAAACTTATAACCACTAAGTTTCGTATCCCCTAATATTACTCGTAGTAATGCACTACAACGTTGATTTAAGGATTGATACGCAATAGCTCAGGCCAAAGAGTGATTAGCTTGATCAACAACGAAAAACAAACAGGAGAAGTGTTTTTGGCCTTTTCAATTTCTAGTGTCATTGTAAATAACATAATCATAGAAAAATGGTCATAAACTTGCAACAACAAGGGAAAAACAGTGCAACTATTAAAAATCGTAAAATAAATGTCGAAGTAGACATCAAAACTCTTTTTGGATTTTCAATTGTGTTTTTCATTAATTAAGAACAAAACAAGATAAATAAATAAATACATGCACAAATTACTTATCCCCTAATGCATGATATGTCATGGTATGCTCCTAGCGCTAAGTGTCTCAAACACTCACTTATGTGCACAAATAATGTTAGATAATCTTCGACAATTAGCTAATATCGAGGAGTCCGCATAAATCTCATCTTATTCCCTGGTCGTGAAGCCAAATACGTCGAAGATCCGAATGCATTCATTGAAGGGTGGGGATCGTGTGCCAAACCTACACCAAAAGCACTCCATACGAACCTTCATGCTTACGACAAGGTAATGACTTAGAGACCGAAGATGACGCCTTGGTTTAATTAAACTTTGGAGGATTAGTATGAAAATGAAATCGACATTTGATCCAAGTATGGCTCCAAGGTGTTCTTCGAAGCGAAGTTTTTCCAAAACATTTTTCTGTGTTTTGAAAACATAGAGTTGAGCCAGCATCGGATCCCACTTCAGATCCCACTTAAGCAACACCCTTTAGTGTTCAAGACAACGAGTTTTTTGGTTGGTTTTAGGCTTAAAAACCCGTTAGGGGCTGCCATATGCTCGTTAGCCTTCGCTAGAGCGGTGTCTTCATGGCTTAGAGAAAATTGGGGAAACGCCAAATGGAGGACAGCAGGTGCCGCCCTCTGGGTCGCCCGGGCGGTCCTGCTCTCCACGGTCGGTTTTGACTTTACTTGTGTATTTTTTTCAGGAAATTGCCAAATGGGTGGAATGTCAGCTCTTGTTTTTTAATTTGCTAATTTCATGGAGTCCATGTAAATCTCAACCTGTTCCATGGCTTTGACGCTAAAATGATGAAAAACCGAAGGGTTAATTGAAGAGAGGAGATCAAGCGTCAAAGTTACATCGAAACCACTCCGTATGCACCTTCTTGATTAGGACAAGATAATGACCTATTGAGCTAACATTATCCCCTAGTATAATACACTTGGGGGGATTAGTGTTAAAATGGACTCGGTGCTGGATACATGTGCAGCTCTCGCAGGGGATATTCTAGGAAAATATTTTCACGACTGCTTTGCGTTTTAACACCATAGTCTGAGTCAACTGATCCCTCTTGAGCAACGCCCTTAAGCGTTCGAGAGGACAAGTTTTGCCCTTGGTTTAGTAGGGACCGCCCACTGTTCCCTAGCCATTGCTAGAGCGACCGGTCTCTAAAAGACTTAGGAATAATTAAGCAAAGGCCAAATGGTGGAGCAGTAGGGACCACCCTCAGAGGTCCCTCTAGCGGTCCCATTGGAAGTGTGCATACCGAGGAACTTAGCGGGGAAGATCGCTTGAGTCCTAGAGGATCCATTGCGGTGGAGAATCCAAGTGAAGCCACTAAACACATCGAAGAGCCACTTTGGTGGAGAGGCTTATCGAAGGAAGGGAGCGTCTAACGAGTGTATTTTTTGAGATATAAGACTCGAGTACTTGGTGAACCCGTGAGTGGTTCCCTGCTCTTTTTCCCGCGAAGGGTTTTTCGCATTAAAAAATCACATATCTTTCTTACTTGTACACTTGTGATTCTATGCACACGCACGCACTATGTGCTTGATAGAATGATTGTTTGAACATCTTTATCATCCACAGTTGCGTATCAAGGGTTTGGGACTTTGGTTGGGGACACCTTGAGAGATTAAGTGTTGAGTGATAAATTGATGACATCCAACACACGAATTTCGATGGGTTCAAGGGATCGTTGTGGTTAAAAAGTGGTTCTCACTATTAGTTGATCAATCTTCATGAGAAAGAGGTAATTGCGGTAGTAGTAGGTATAATTTGTTACCCTAAACAATTCATGTGTCACGAAAACTATCCATTTGTTTTAGAGCAATGCTACATGGACCTAAAAAGTAGACTTCATAATTAAAGCCACTGGTTTCGTTGTGGGTCACTGTGCTTATTGGGAACCACTACCTAGGCAATGCTTATGATTATCGAGTCTAGTTTTTAAGTCCATGTAGCATTAGTCTTTGTTTTATGCCTCACCTTTTTTACGTTTGGCCACATTGGGCCGTTTTCTAAAAATTGGATCTTCTGCACATCTTAAAAGATTTGAGCTTTACTAACCTTTAGCTATGTGTGTTCACCATTATTCATCCAATAGAAGTACACTCCTAAGTACGTTCGCGAATGGTCGGCGTCTCCTAGGTTTTATGAATTTTCTCAAGGAATGACACTATCCAAGCACACTAGGGTGAAAAGACACTTGGTTTAAGGATCAAGCACTAAAACTTATAACCACTAAGTTTCGTATCCCCTAATATTACTCGTAGTAATGCACTACAACGTTGATTTAAGGATTGATACGCAATAGCTCAGGCCAAAGAGTGATTAGCTTGATCAACAACGAAAAACAAACAGGAGAAGTGTTTTTGGCCTTTTCAATTTCTAGTGTCATTGTAAATAACATAATCATAGAAAAATGGTCATAAACTTGCAACAACAAGGGAAAAACAGTGCAACTATTAAAAATCGTAAAATAAATGTCGAAGTAGACATCAAAACTCGTTTTGGATTTTCAATTGTGTTTTTCATTAATTAAGAACAAAACAAGATAAATAAATAAATACATGCACAAATTACTTATCCCCTAATGCATGATATGTCATGGTATGCTCCTAGCGCTAAGTGTCTCAAACACTCACTTATGTGCACAAATAATGTTAGATAATCTTCGACAATTAGCTAATATCGAGGAGTCTGCATAAATCTCATCTTATTCCCTGGTCGTGAAGCCAAATACGTCGAAGATCCGAATGCATTCATTGAAGGGTGGGGATCGTGTGCCAAACCTACACCAAAAGCACTCCATACGAACCTTCATGCTTACGACAAGGTAATGACTTAGAGACCGAAGATGACGCCTTGGTTTAATTAAACTTTGGAGGATTAGTATGAAAATGAAATCGACATTTGATCCAAGTATGGCTCCAAGGTGTTCTTCGAAGCGAAGTTTTTCCAAAACATTTTTCTGTGTTTTGAAAACGTAGAGTTGAGACAGCATCGGATCCCACTTCAGATCCCACTTAAGCAACACCCTTTAGTGTTCAAGACAACAAGTTTTTTGGTTGGTTTTAGGCTTAAAAACCCGTTAGGGGCTGCCATATGCTCGTTAGCCTTCGCTAGAGCGGTGTCTTCATGGCTTAGAGAAAATTGGGGAAACGCTAAATGGAGGACAGCAGGTGCCGCCCTCTGGGTCGCTCGGGCGGTCCTGCTCTCCACGGTCGGTTTTGACTTTACTTGTGTATTTTTTTCAGGAAATTGCCAAATGGGTGGAATGTCAGCTCTTGTTTTTTAATTTGCTAATTTCATGGAGTCCATGTAAATCTCAACCTGTTCCATGGCTTTGACGCTAAAATGATGAAAAACCGAAGGGTTAATTGAAGAGAGGAGATCAAGCGTCAAAGTTACATCGAAACCACTCCGTATGCACCTTCTTGATTTGGACAAGGTAATGACCTATTGAGCTAACATTATCCCCTAGTATAATACACTTGGGGGGATTTGTGTTAAAATGGACTCGGTGCTGGATACATGTGCAGCTCTCGTAGGGGATATTCTAGGAAAATATTTTCACGACTGCTTTGCGTTTTAACACCATAGTCTGAGTCAACTGATCCCTCTTGAGCAACGCCCTTAAGCATTCGAGAGGACAAGTTTTGCCCTTGGTTTAGTAGGGACCGCCCACTGTTCCCTAGCCATTGCTAGAGCGACCGGTCTCTAAAAGACTTAGGAATAATTAAGAAAAGGCCAAATGGTGGAGCAGTAGGGACCACCCTCAGAGGTCCCTCTAGCGGTCGCATTGGAAGTGTGCATACCGAGGAACTTAGCGGGGAAGATCGCTTGAGTCCTAGAGGATCCATTGCGGTGGAGAATCCAAGTGAAGCCACTAAACACATCGAAGAGCCACTTTGGTGGAGAGGCTTATCGAAGGAAGGGAGCGTCTAACGAGTGTATTTTTTGAGATATAAGACTCGAGTACTTGGTGAACCCGTGAGTGGTTCCCTGCTCTTTTTCCCGCGAAGGGTTTTTCGCATTAAAAAATCACATATCTTTCTTACTTGTACACTTGTGATTCTATGCACACGCACGCACTATGTGCTTGATAGAATGATTGTTTGAACATCTTTATCATCCACAGTTGCGTATCAAGGGTTTGGGACTTTGGTTGGGGACACCTTGAGAGATTAAGTGTTGAGTGATAAATTGATGACATCCAACACACGAATTTCGATGGGTTCAAGGGATCGTTGTGGTTAAAAAGTGGTTCTCACTATTAGTTGATCAATCTTCATGAGAAAGAGGTAATTGCGGTAGTAGTAGGTATAATTTGTTACCCTAAACAATTCATGTGTCACGAAAACTATCCATTTGTTTTAGAGCAATGCTACATGGACCTAAAAAGTAGACTTCATAATTAAAGCCACTGGTTTCGTTGTGGGTCACTGTGCTTATTGGGAACCACTACCTAGGCAATGCTTATGATTATCGAGTCTACTTTTTAAGTCCATGTAGCATTAGTCTTTGTTTTATGCCTCACCTTTTTTACGTTTGGCCACATTGGGCCGTTTTCTAAAAATTGGATCTTCTGCACATCTTAAAAGATTTGAGCTTTACTAACCTTTAGCTATGTGTGTTCACCATTATTCATCCAATAGAAGTACACTCCTAAGTACGTTCGCGAATGGTCGGCGTCTCCTAGGTTTTATGAATTTTCTCAAGGAATGACACTATCCAAGCACACTAGGGTGAAAAGACACTTGGTTTAAGGATCAAGCACTAAAACTTATAACCACTAAGTTTCGTATCCCCTAATATTACTCGTAGTAATGCACTACAACGTTGATTTAAGGATTGATACGCAATAGCTCAGGCCAAAGAGTGATTAGCTTGATCAACAACGAAAAACAAACAGGAGAAGTGTTTTTGGCCTTTTCAATTTCTAGTGTCATTGTAAATAACATAATCATAGAAAAATGGTCATAAACTTGCAACAACAAGGGAAAAACAGTGCAACTATTAAAAATCGTAAAATAAATGTCGAAGTAGACATCAAAACTCTTTTTGGATTTTCAATTGTGTTTTTCATTAATTAAGAACAAAACAAGATAAATAAATAAATACATGCACAAATTACTTATCCCCTAATGCATGATATGTCATGGTATGCTCCTAGCGCTAAGTGTCTCAAACACTCACTTATGTGCACAAATAATGTTAGATAATCTTCGACAATTAGCTAATATCGAGGAGTCCGCATAAATCTCATCTTATTCCCTGGTCGTGAAGCCAAATACGTCGAAGATCCGAATGCATTCATTGAAGGGTGGGGATCGTGTGCCAAACCTACACCAAAAGCACTCCATACGAACCTTCATGCTTACGACAAGGTAATGACTTAGAGACCGAAGATGACGCCTTGGTTTAATTAAACTTTGGAGGATTAGTATGAAAATGAAATCGACATTTGATCCAAGTATGGCTCCAAGGTGTTCTTCGAAGCGAAGTTTTTCCAAAACATTTTTCTGTGTTTTGAAAACATAGAGTTGAGCCAGCATCGGATCCCACTTCAGATCCCACTTAAGCAACACCCTTTAGTGTTCAAGACAACGAGTTTTTTGGTTGGTTTTAGGCTTAAAAACCCGTTAGGGGCTGCCATATGCTCGTTAGCCTTCGCTAGAGCGGTGTCTTCATGGCTTAGAGAAAATTGGGGAAACGCCAAATGGAGGACAGCAGGTGCCGCCCTCTGGGTCGCCCGGGCGGTCCTGCTCTCCACGGTCGGTTTTGACTTTACTTGTGTATTTTTTTCAGGAAATTGCCAAATGGGTGGAATGTCAGCTCTTGTTTTTTAATTTGCTAATTTCATGGAGTCCATGTAAATCTCAACCTGTTCCATGGCTTTGACGCTAAAATGATGAAAAACCGAAGGGTTAATTGAAGAGAGGAGATCAAGCGTCAAAGTTACATCGAAACCACTCCGTATGCACCTTCTTGATTAGGACAAGATAATGACCTATTGAGCTAACATTATCCCCTAGTATAATACACTTGGGGGGATTAGTGTTAAAATGGACTCGGTGCTGGATACATGTGCAGCTCTCGCAGGGGATATTCTAGGAAAATATTTTCACGACTGCTTTGCGTTTTAACACCATAGTCTGAGTCAACTGATCCCTCTTGAGCAACGCCCTTAAGCGTTCGAGAGGACAAGTTTTGCCCTTGGTTTAGTAGGGACCGCCCACTGTTCCCTAGCCATTGCTAGAGCGACCGGTCTCTAAAAGACTTAGGAATAATTAAGCAAAGGCCAAATGGTGGAGCAGTAGGGACCACCCTCAGAGGTCCCTCTAGCGGTCCCATTGGAAGTGTGCATACCGAGGAACTTAGCGGGGAAGATCGCTTGAGTCCTAGAGGATCCATTGCGGTGGAGAATCCAAGTGAAGCCACTAAACACATCGAAGAGCCACTTTGGTGGAGAGGCTTATCGAAGGAAGGGAGCGTCTAACGAGTGTATTTTTTGAGATATAAGACTCGAGTACTTGGTGAACCCGTGAGTGGTTCCCTGCTCTTTTTCCCGCGAAGGGTTTTTCGCATTAAAAAATCACATATCTTTCTTACTTGTACACTTGTGATTCTATGCACACGCACGCACTATGTGCTTGATAGAATGATTGTTTGAACATCTTTATCATCCACAGTTGCGTATCAAGGGTTTGGGACTTTGGTTGGGGACACCTTGAGAGATTAAGTGTTGAGTGATAAATTGATGACATCCAACACACGAATTTCGATGGGTTCAAGGGATCGTTGTGGTTAAAAAGTGGTTCTCACTATTAGTTGATCAATCTTCATGAGAAAGAGGTAATTGCGGTAGTAGTAGGTATAATTTGTTACCCTAAACAATTCATGTGTCACGAAAACTATCCATTTGTTTTAGAGCAATGCTACATGGACCTAAAAAGTAGACTTCATAATTAAAGCCACTGGTTTCGTTGTGGGTCACTGTGCTTATTGGGAACCACTACCTAGGCAATGCTTATGATTATCGAGTCTACTTTTTAAGTCCATGTAGCATTAGTCTTTGTTTTATGCCTCACCTTTTTTACGTTTGGCCACATTGGGCCGTTTTCTAAAAATTGGATCTTCTGCACATCTTAAAAGATTTGAGCTTTACTAACCTTTAGCTATGTGTGTTCACCATTATTCATCCAATAGAAGTACACTCCTAAGTACGTTCGCGAATGGTCGGCGTCTCCTAGGTTTTATGAATTTTCTCAAGGAATGACACTATCCAAGCACACTAGGGTGAAAAGACACTTGGTTTAAGGATCAAGCACTAAAACTTATAACCACTAAGTTTCGTATCCCCTAATATTACTCGTAGTAATGCACTACAACGTTGATTTAAGGATTGATACGCAATAGCTCAGGCCAAAGAGTGATTAGCTTGATCAACAACGAAAAACAAACAGGAGAAGTGTTTTTGGCCTTTTCAATTTCTAGTGTCATTGTAAATAACATAATCATAGAAAAATGGTCATAAACTTGCAACAACAAGGGAAAAACAGTGCAACTATTAAAAATCGTAAAATAAATGTCGAAGTAGACATCAAAACTCTTTTTGGATTTTCAATTGTGTTTTTCATTAATTAAGAACAAAACAAGATAAATAAATAAATACATGCACAAATTACTTATCCCCTAATGCATGATATGTCATGGTATGCTCCTAGCGCTAAGTGTCTCAAACACTCACTTATGTGCACAAATAATGTTAGATAATCTTCAACAATTAGCTAATATCGAGGAGTCCGCATAAATCTCATCTTATTCCCTGGTCGTGAAGCCAAATACGTCGAAGATCCGAATGCATTCATTGAAGGGTGGGGATCGTGTGCCAAACCTACACCAAAAGCACTCCATACGAACCTTCATGCTTACGACAAGGTAATGACTTAGAGACCGAAGATGACGCCTTGGTTTAATTAAACTTTGGAGGATTAGTATGAAAATGAAATCGACATTTGATCCAAGTATGGCTCCAAGGTGTTCTTCGAAGCGAAGTTTTTCCAAAACATTTTTCTGTGTTTTGAAAACATAGAGTTGAGCCAGCATCGGATCCCACTTCAGATCCCACTTAAGCAACACCCTTTAGTGTTCAAGACAACGAGTTTTTTGGTTGGTTTTAGGCTTAAAAACCCGTTAGGGGCTGCCATATGCTCGTTAGCCTTCGCTAGAGCGGTGTCTTCATGGCTTAGAGAAAATTGGGGAAACGCCAAATGGAGGACAGCAGGTGCCGCCCTCTGGGTCGCCCGGGCGGTCCTGCTCTCCACGGTCGGTTTTGACTTTACTTGTGTATTTTTTTCAGGAAATTGCCAAATGGGTGGAATGTCAGCTCTTGTTTTTTAATTTGCTAATTTCATGGAGTCCATGTAAATCTCAACCTGTTCCATGGCTTTGACGCTAAAATGATGAAAAACCGAAGGGTTAATTGAAGAGAGGAGATCAAGCGTCAAAGTTACATCGAAACCACTCCGTATGCACCTTCTTGATTAGGACAAGGTAATGACCTATTGAGCTAACATTATCCCCTAGTATAATACACTTGGGGGGATTAGTGTTAAAATGGACTCGGTGCTGGATACATGTGCAGCTCTCGCAGGGGATATTCTAGGAAAATATTTTCACGACTGCTTTGCGTTTTAACACCATAGTCTGAGTCAACTGATCCCTCTTGAGCAACGCCCTTAAGCGTTCGAGAGGACAAGTTTTGCCCTTGGTTTAGTAGGGACCGCCCACTGTTCCCTAGCCATTGCTAGAGCGACCGGTCTCTAAAAGACTTAGGAATAATTAAGCAAAGGCCAAATGGTGGAGCAGTAGGGACCACCCTCAGAGGTCCCTCTAGCGGTCGCATTGGAAGTGTGCATACCGAGGAACTTAGCGGGGAAGATCGCTTGAGTCCTAGAGGATCCATTGCGGTGGAGAATCCAAGTGAAGCCACTAAACACATCGAAGAGCCACTTTGGTGGAGAGGCTTATCGAAGGAAGGGAGCGTCTAACGAGTGTATTTTTTGAGATATAAGACTCGAGTACTTGGTGAACCCGTGAGTGGTTCCCTGCTCTTTTTCCCGCGAAGGGTTTTTCGCATTAAAAAATCACATATCTTTCTTACTTGTACACTTGTGATTCTATGCACACGCACGCACTATGTGCTTGATAGAATGATTGTTTGAACATCTTTATCATCCACAGTTGCGTATCAAGGGTTTGGGACTTTGGTTGGGGACACCTTGAGAGATTAAGTGTTGAGTGATAAATTGATGACATCCAACACACGAATTTCGATGGGTTCAAGGGATCGTTGTGGTTAAAAAGTGGTTCTCACTATTAGTTGATCAATCTTCATGAGAAAGAGGTAATTGCGCTAGTAGTAGGTATAATTTGTTACCCTAAACAATTCATGTGTCACGAAAACTATCCATTTGTTTTAGAGCAATGCTACATGGACCTAAAAAGTAGACTTCATAATTAAAGCCAGTGGTTTCGTTGTGGGTCACTGTGCTTATTGGGAACCACTACCTAGGCAATGCTTATGATTATCGAGTCTACTTTTTAAGTCCATGTAGCATTAGTCTTTGTTTTATGCCTCACCTTTTTTACGTTTGGCCACATTGGGCCGTTTTCTAAAAATTGGATCTTCTGCACATCTTAAAAGATTTGAGCTTTACTAACCTTTAGCTATGTGTGTTCACCATTATTCATCCAATAGAAGTACACTCCTAAGTACGTTCGCGAATGGTCGGCGTCTCCTAGGTTTTATGAATTTTCTCAAGGAATGACACTATCCAAGCACACTAGGGTGAAAAGACACTTGGTTTAAGGATCAAGCACTAAAACTTATAACCACTAAGTTTCGTATCCCCTAATATTACTCGTAGTAATGCACTACAACGTTGATTTAAGGATTGATAGGCAATAGCTCAGGCCAAAGAGTGATTAGCTTGATCAACAACGAAAAACAAACAGGAGAAGTGTTTTTGGCCTTTTCAATTTCTAGTGTCATTGTAAATAACATAATCATAGAAAAATGGTCATAAACTTGCAACAACAAGGGAAAAACAGTGCAACTATTAAAAATCGTAAAATAAATGTCGAAGTAGACATCAAAACTCTTTTTGGATTTTCAATTGTGTTTTTCATTAATTAAGAACAAAACAAGATAAATAAATAAATACATGCACAAATTACTTATCCCCTAATGCATGATATGTCATGGTATGCTCCTAGCGCTAAGTGTCTCAAACACTCACTTATGTGCACAAATAATGTTAGATAATCTTCGACAATTAGCTAATATCGAGGAGTCCGCATAAATCTCATCTTATTCCCTGGTCGTGAAGCCAAATACGTCGAAGATCCGAATGCATTCATTGAAGGGTGGGGATCGTGTGCCAAACCTACACCAAAAGCACTCCATACGAACCTTCATGCTTACGACAAGGTAATGACTTAGAGACCGAAGATGACGCCTTGGTTTAATTAAACTTTGGAGGATTAGTATGAAAATGAAATCGACATTTGATCCAAGTATGGCTCCAAGGTGTTCTTCGAAGCGAAGTTTTTCCAAAACATTTTTCTGTGTTTTGAAAACATAGAGTTGAGCCAGCATCGGATCCCAGTTCAGATCCCACTTAAGCAACACCCTTTAGTGTTCAAGACAACGAGTTTTTTGGTTGGTTTTAGGCTTAAAAACCCGTTAGGGGCTGCCATATGCTCGTTAGCCTTCGCTAGAGCGGTGTCTTCATGGCTTAGAGAAAATTGGGGAAACGCCAAATGGAGGACAGCAGGTGCCGCCCTCTGGGTCGCCCGGGCGGTCCTGCTCTCCACGGTCGGTTTTGACTTTACTTGTGTATTTTTTTCAGGAAATTGCCAAATGGGTGGAATGTCAGCTCTTGTTTTTTAATTTGCTAATTTCATGGAGTCCATGTAAATCTCAACCTGTTCCATGGCTTTGACGCTAAAATGATGAAAAACCGAAGGGTTAATTGAAGAGAGGAGATCAAGCGTCAAAGTTACATCGAAACCACTCCGTATGCACCTTCTTGATTAGGACAAGGTAATGACCTATTGAGCTAACATTATCCCCTAGTATAATACACTTGGGGGGATTAGTGTTAAAATGGACTCGGTGCTGGATACATGTGCAGCTCTCGCAGGGGATATTCTAGGAAAATATTTTCACGACTGCTTTGCGTTTTAACACCATAGTCTGAGTCAACTGATCCCTCTTGAGCAACGCCCTTAAGCGTTCGAGACGACAAGTTTTGCCCTTGGTTTAGTAGGGACCGCCCACTGTTCCCTAGCCATTGCTAGAGCGACCGGTCTCTAAAAGACTTAGGAATAATTAAGCAAAGGCCAAATGGTGGAGCAGTAGGGACCACCCTCAGAGGTCCCTCTAGCGGTCGCATTGGAAGTGTGCATACCGAGGAACTTAGCGGGGAAGATCGCTTGAGTCCTAGAGGATCCATTGCGGTGGAGAATCCAAGTGAAGCCACTAAACACATCGAAGAGCCACTTTGGTGGAGAGGCTTATCGAAGGAAGGGAGCGTCTAACGAGTGTATTTTTTGAGATATAAGACTCGAGTACTTGTAAGCTGAGTCTGCGGAAGTGGATTAGGCTTTGCTTTGGTGAACCCGTGAGTGGTTCCCTGCTCTTTTTCCCGCGAAGGGTTTTTCGCATCAAAAAATCACATATCTTTTTTACTTGTACACTTGTGATTCTATGCACACGCACGCACTATGTGCTTGACAGAATGATTGTTTGAACATCTTTATCATCCACAGTTGCGTATCAAGGGTTTGGGACTTTGGTTGGGGACACCCTGAGAGATTAAGTGTTGAGTGATAAATTGATGACATCCAACACACGAATTTCGATGGGTTCAAGGGATCGTTGTGGTTAAAAAGTGGTTCTCACTATTAGTTGATCAATCTTCATGAGAAAGAGGTAATTGCGGTAGTAGTAGGTATAATTTGTTACCCTAAACAATTCATGTGTCACGAAAACTATCCATTTGTTTTAGAGCAATGCTACATGGACCTAAAAAGTAGACTTCATAATTAAAGCCACTGGTTTCGTTGTGGGTCACTGTGCTTATTGGGAACCACTACCTAGGCAATGCTTATGATTATCGAGTCTACTTTTTAAGTCCATGTAGCATTAGTCTTTGTTTTATGCCTCACCTTTTTTACGTTTGGCCACATTGGGCCGTTTTCTAAAAATTGGATCTTCTGCACATCTTAAAAGATTTGAGCTTTACTAACCTTTAGCTATGTGTGTTCACCATTATTCATCCAATAGAAGTACACTCCTAAGTACGTTCGCGAATGGTCGGCGTCTCCTAGGTTTTATGAATTTTCTCAAGGAATGACACTATCCAAGCACACTAGGGTGAAAAGACACTTGGTTTAAGGATCAAGCACTAAAACTTATAACCACTAAGTTTCGTATCCCCTAATATTACTCGTAGTAATGCACTACAACGTTGATTTAAGGATTGATACGCAATAGCTCAGGCCAAAGAGTGATTTGCTTGATCAACAACGAAAAACAAACAGGAGAAGTGTTTTTGGCCTTTTCAATTTCTAGTGTCATTGTAAATAACATAATCATAGAAAAATGGTCATAAACTTGCAACAACAAGGGAAAAACAGTGCAACTATTAAAAATCGTAAAATAAATGTCGAAGTAGACATCAAAACTCTTTTTGGATTTTCAATTGTGTTTTTCATTAATTAAGAACAAAACAAGATAAATAAATAAATACATGCACAAATTACTTATCCCCTAATGCATGATATGTCATGGTATGCTCCTAGCGCTAAGTGTCTCAAACACTCACTTATGTGCACAAATAATGTTAGATAATCTTCGACAATTAGCTAATATCGAGGAGTCCGCATAAATCTCATCTTATTCCCTGGTCGTGAAGCCAAATACGTCGAAGATCCGAATGCATTCATTGAAGGGTGGGGATCGTGTGCCAAACCTACACCAAAAGCACTCCATACGAACCTTCATGCTTACGACAAGGTAATGACTTAGAGACCGAAGATGACGCCTTGGTTTAATTAAACTTTGGAGGATTAGTATGAAAATGAAATCGACATTTGATCCAAGTATGGCTCCAAGGTGTTCTTCGAAGCGAAGTTTTTCCAAAACATTTTTCTGTGTTTTGAAAACATAGAGTTGAGCCAGCATCGGATCCCAGTTCAGATCCCACTTAAGCAACACCCTTTAGTGTTCAAGACAACGAGTTTTTTGGTTGGTTTTAGGCTTAAAAACCCGTTAGGGGCTGCCATATGCTCGTTAGCCTTCGCTAGAGCGGTGTCTTCATGGCTTAGAGAAAATTGGGGAAACGCCAAATGGAGGACAGCAGGTGCCGCCCTCTGGGTCGCCCGGGCGGTCCTGCTCTCCACGGTCGGTTTTGACTTTACTTGTGTATTTTTTTCAGGAAATTGCCAAATGGGTGGAATGTCAGCTCTTGTTTTTTAATTTGCTAATTTCATGGAGTCCATGTAAATCTCAACCTGTTCCATGGCTTTGACGCTAAAATGATGAAAAACCGAAGGGTTAATTGAAGAGAGGAGATCAAGCGTCAAAGTTACATCGAAACCACTCCGTATGCACCTTCTTGATTAGGACAAGGTAATGACCTATTGAGCTAACATTATCCCCTAGTATAATACACTTGGGGGGATTAGTGTTAAAATGGACTCGGCGCTGGATACATGTGCAGCTCTCGCAGGGGATATTCTAGGAAAATATTTTCACGACTGCTTTGCGTTTTAACACCATAGTCTGAGTCAACTGATCCCTCTTGAGCAACGCCCTTAAGCGTTCGAGAGGACAAGTTTTGCCCTTGGTTTAGTAGGGACCGCCCACTGTTCCCTAGCCATTGCTAGAGCGACCGGTCTCTAAAAGACTTAGGAATAATTAAGCAAAGGCCAAATGGTGGAGCAGTAGGGACCACCCTCAGAGGTCCCTCTAGCGGTCGCATTGGAAGTGTGCATACCGAGGAACTTAGCGGGGAAGATCGCTTGAGTCCTAGAGGATCCATTGCGGTGGAGAATCCAAGTGAAGCCACTAAACACATCGAAGAGCCACTTTGGTGGAGAGGCTTATCGAAGGAAGGGAGCGTCTAACGAGTGTATTTTTTGAGATATAAGACTCGAGTACTTGTAAGCTGAGTCTGCGGAAGTGGATTAGGCTTTGCTTTGGTGAACCCGTGAGTGGTTCCCTGCTCTTTTTCCCGCGAAGGGTTTTTCGCATCAAAAAATCACATATCTTTTTTACTTGTACACTTGTGATTCTATGCACAAGCACGCACTATGTGCTTGACAGAATGATTGTTTGAACATCTTTATCATCCACAGTTGCGTATCAAGGGTTTGGGACTTTGGTTGGGGACACCCTGAGAGATTAAGTGTTGAGTGATAAATTGATGACATCCAACACACGAATTTCGATGGGTTCAAGGGATCGTTGTGGTTAAAAAGTGGTTCTCACTATTAGTTGATCAATCTTCATGAGAAAGAGGTAATTGCGGTAGTAGTAGGTATAATTTGTTACCCTAAACAATTCATGTGTCACGAAAACTATCCATTTGTTTTAGAGCAATGCTACATGGACCTAAAAAGTAGACTTCATAATTAAAGCCACTGGTTTCGTTGTGGGTCACTGTGCTTATTGGGAACCACTACCTAGGCAATGCTTATGATTATCGAGTCTACTTTTTAAGTCCATGTAGCATTAGTCTTTGTTTTATGCCTCACCTTTTTTACGTTTGGCCACATTGGGCCGTTTTCTAAAAATTGGATCTTCTGCACATCTTAAAAGATTTGAGCTTTACTAACCTTTAGCTATGTGTGTTCACCATTATTCATCCAATAGAAGTACACTCCTAAGTACGTTCGCGAATGGTCGGCGTCTCCTAGGTTTTATGAATTTTCTCAAGGAATGACACTATCCAAGCACACTAGGGTGAAAAGACACTTGGTTTAAGGATCAAGCACTAAAACTTATAACCACTAAGTTTCGTATCCCCTAATATTACTCGTAGTAATGCACTACAACGTTGATTTAAGGATTGATACGCAATAGCTCAGGCCAAAGAGTGATTAGCTTGATCAACAACGAAAAACAAACAGGAGAAGTGTTTTTGGCCTTTTCAATTTCTAGTGTCATTGTAAATAACATAATCATAGAAAAATGGTCATAAACTTGCAACAACAAGGGAAAAACAGTGCAACTATTAAAAATCGTAAAATAAATGTCGAAGTAGACATCAAAACTCTTTTTGGATTTTCAATTGTGTTTTTCATTAATTAAGAACAAAACAAGATAAATAAATAAATACATGCACAAATTACTTATCCCCTAATGCATGATATGTCATGGTATGCTCCTAGCGCTAAGTGTCTCAAACACTCACTTATGTGCACAAATAATGTTAGATAATCTTCGACAATTAGCTAATATCGAGGAGTCCGCATAAATCTCATCTTATTCCCTGGTCGTGAAGCCAAATACGTCGAAGATCCGAATGCATTCATTGAAGGGTGGGGATCGTGTGCCAAACCTACACCAAAAGCACTCCATACGAACCTTCATGCTTACGACAAGGTAATGACTTAGAGACCGAAGATGACGCCTTGGTTTAATTAAACTTTGGAGGATTAGTATGAAAATGAAATCGACATTTGATCCAAGTATGGCTCCAAGGTGTTCTTCGAAGCGAAGTTTTTCCAAAACATTTTTCTGTGTTTTGAAAACATAGAGTTGAGCCAGCATCGGATCCCAGTTCAGATCCCACTTAAGCAACACCCTTTAGTGTTCAAGACAACGAGTTTTTTGGTTGGTTTTAGGCTTAAAAACCCGTTAGGGGCTGCCATATGCTCGTTAGCCTTCGCTAGAGCGGTGTCTTCATGGCTTAGAGAAAATTGGGGAAACGCCAAATGGAGGACAGCAGGTGCCGCCCTCTGGGTCGCCCGGGCGGTCCTGCTCTCCACGGTCGGTTTTGACTTTACTTGTGTATTTTTTTCAGGAAATTGCCAAATGGGTGGAATGTCAGCTCTTGTTTTTTAATTTGCTAATTTCATGGAGTCCATGTAAATCTCAACCTGTTCCATGGCTTTGACGCTAAAATGATGAAAAACCGAAGGGTTAATTGAAGAGAGGAGATCAAGCGTCAAAGTTACATCGAAACCACTCCGTATGCACCTTCTTGATTAGGACAAGGTAATGACCTATTGAGCTAACATTATCCCCTAGTATAATACACTTGGGGGGATTAGTGTTAAAATGGACTCGGTGCTGGATACATGTGCAGCTCTCGCAGGGGATATTCTAGGAAAATATTTTCACGACTGCTTTGCGTTTTAACACCATAGTCTGAGTCAACTGATCCCTCTTGAGCAACGCCCTTAAGCGTTCGAGAGGACAAGTTTTGCCCTTGGTTTAGTAGGGACCGCCCACTGTTCCCTAGCCATTGCTAGAGCGACCGGTCTCTAAAAGACTTAGGAATAATTAAGCAAAGGCCAAATGGTGGAGCAGTAGGGACCACCCTCAGAGGTCCCTCTAGCGGTCGCATTGGAAGTGTGCATACCGAGGAACTTAGTGGGGAAGATCGCTTGAGTCCTAGAGGATCCATTGCGGTGGAGAATCCAAGTGAAGCCACTAAACACATCGAAGAGCCACTTTGGTGGAGAGGCTTATCGAAGGAAGGGAGCGTCTAACGAGTGTATTTTTTGAGATATAAGACTCGAGTACTTGTAAGCTGAGTCTGCGGAAGTGGATTAGGCTTTGCTTTGGTGAACCCGTGAGTGGTTCCCTGCTCTTTTTCCCGCGAAGGGTTTTTCGCATCAAAAAATCACATATCTTTCTTACTTGTACACTTGTGATTCTATGCACACGCACGCACTATGTGCTTGATAGAATGATTGTTTGAACATCTTTATCATCCACAGTTGCGTATCAAGGGTTTGGGACTTTGGTTGGGGACACCGTGAGAGATTAAGTGTTGAGTGATAAATTGATGACATCCAACACACGAATTTCGATGGGTTCAAGGGATCGTTGTGGTTAAAAAGTGGTTCTCACTATTAGTTGATCAATCTTCATGAGAAAGAGGTAATTGTGGTAGTAGTAGGTATAATTTGTTACCCTAAACAATTCACGTGTCACGAAAACTATCCATTTGTTTTAGAGCAATGCTACATGGACCTAAAAAGTAGACTTCATAATTAAAGCCACTGGTTTCGTTGTGGGTCACTGTGCTTATTGGGAACCACTACCTAGGCAATGCTTATGATTATCGAGTCTACTTTTTAAGTCCATGTAGCATTAGTCTTTGTTTTATGCCTCACCTTTTTTACGTTTGGCCACATTGGGCCGTTTTCTAAAAATTGGATCTTCTGCACATCTTAAAAGATTTGAGCTTTACTAACCTTTAGCTATGTGTGTTCACCATTATTCATCCAATAGAAGTACACTCCTAAGTACGTTCGCGAATGGTCGGCGTCTCCTAGGTTTTATGAATTTTCTCAAGGAATGACACTATCCAAGCACACTAGGGTGAAAAGACACTTGGTTTAAGGATCAAGCACTAAAACTTATAACCACTAAGTTTCGTATCCCCTAATATTACTCGTAGTAATGCACTACAACGTTGATTTAAGGATTGATACGCAATAGCTCAGGCCAAAGAGTGATTAGCTTGATCAACAACGAAAAACAAACAGGAGAAGTGTTTTTGGCCTTTTCAATTTCTAGTGTCATTGTAAATAACATAATCATAGAAAAATGGTCATAAACTTGCAACAACAAGGGAAAAACAGTGCAACTATTAAAAATCGTAAAATAAATGTCGAAGTAGACATCAAAACTCGTTTTGGATTTTCAATTGTGTTTTTCATTAATTAAGAACAAAACAAGATAAATAAATAAATACATGCACAAATTACTTATCCCCTAATGCATGATATGTCATGGTATGCTCCTAGCGCTAAGTGTCTCAAACACTCACTTATGTGCACAAATAATGTTAGATAATCTTCGACAATTAGCTAATATCGAGGGGTCCGCATAAATCTCATCTTATTCCCTGGTCGTGAAGCCAAATACGTCGAAGATCCGAATGCATTCATTGAAGGGTGGGGATCGTGTGCCAAACCTACACCAAAAGCACTCCATACGAACCTTCATGCTTACGACAAGGTAATGACTTAGAGGCCGAAGATGACGCCTTGGTTTAATTAAACTTTGGAGGATTAGTATGAAAATGAAATCGACATTTGATCCAAGTATGGCTCCAAGGTGTTCTTCGAAGCGAAGTTTTTCCAAAACATTTTTCTGTGTTTTGAAAACATAGAGTTGAGCCAGCATCGGATCCCACTTCAGATCCCACTTAAGCAACACCCTTTAGTGTTCAAGACAACGAGTTTTTTGGTTGGTTTTAGGCTTAAAAACCCGTTAGGGGCTGCCATATGCTCGTTAGCCTTCGCTAGAGCGGTGTCTTCATGGCTTAGAGAAAATTGGGGAAACGCCAAATGGAGGACAGCAGGTGCCGCCCTCTGGGTCGCCCGGGCGGTCCTGCTCTCCACGGTCGGTTTTGACTTTACTTGTGTATTTTTTTCAGGAAATTGCCAAATGGGTGGAATGTCAGCTCTTGTTTTTTAATTTGCTAATTTCATGGAGTCCATGTAAATCTCAACCTGTTCCATGGCTTTGACGCTAAAATGATGAAAAACCGAAGGGTTAATTGAAGAGAGGAGATCAAGCGTCAAAGTTACATCGAAACCACTCCGTATGCACCTTCTTGATTAGGACAAGGTAATGACCTATTGAGCTAACATTATCCCCTAGTATAATACACTTGGGGGGATTAGTGTTAAAATGGACTCGGCGCTGGATACATGTGCAGCTCTCGCAGGGGATATTCTAGGAAAATATTTTCACGACTGCTTTGCGTTTTAAAACCATAGTCTGAGTCAACTGATCCCTCTTGAGCAACGCCCTTAAGCATTCGAGAGGACAAGTTTTGCCCTTGGTTTAGTAGGGACCGCCCACTGTTCCCTAGCCATTGCTAGAGCGACCGGTCTCTAAAAGACTTAGGAATAATTAAGCAAAGGCCAAATGGTGGAGCAGTAGGGACCACCCTCAGAGGTCCCTCTAGCGGTCGCATTGGAAGTGTGCATACCGAGGAACTTAGCGGGGAAGATCGCTTGAGTCCTAGAGGATCCATTGCGGTGGAGAATCCAAGTGAAGCCACTAAACACATCGAAGAGCCACTTTGGTGGAGAGGCTTATCGAAGGAAGGGAGCGTCTAACGAGTGTATTTTTTGAGATATAAGACTCGAGTACTTGTAAGCTGAGTCTGCGGAAGTGGATTAGGCTTTGCTTTGGTGAACCCGTGAGTGGTTCCCTGCTCTTTTTCCCGCGAAGGGTTTTTCGCATCAAAAAATCACATATCTTTCTTACTTGTACACTTGTGATTCTATGCACACGCACGCACTATGTGCTTGATAGAATGATTGTTTGAACATCTTTATCATCCACAGTTGCGTATCAAGGGTTTGGGACTTTGGTTGGGGACACCGTGAGAGATTAAGTGTTGAGTGATAAATTGATGACATCCAACACACGAATTTCGATGGGTTCAAGGGATCGTTGTGGTTAAAAAGTGGTTCTCACTATTAGTTGATCAATCTTCATGAGAAAGAGGTAATTGCGGTAGTAGGAGGTATAATTTGTTACCCTAAACAATTCACGTGTCACGAAAACTATCCATTTGTTTTAGAGCAATGCTACATGGACCTAAAAAGTAGACTTCATAATTAAAGCCACTGGTTTCGTTGTGGGTCACTGTGCTTATTGGGAACCACTACCTAGGCAATGCTTATGATTATCGAGTCTACTTTTTAAGTCCATGTAGCATTAGTCTTTGTTTTATGCCTCACCTTTTTTACGTTTGGCCACATTGGGCCGTTTTCTAAAAATTGGATCTTCTGCACATCTTAAAAGATTTGAGCTTTACTAACCTTTAGCTATGTGTGTTCACCATTATTCATCCAATAGAAGTACACTCCTAAGTACGTTCGCGAATGGTCGGCGTCTCCTAGGTTTTATGAATTTTCTCAAGGAATGACACTATCCAAGCACACTAGGGTGAAAAGACACTTGGTTTAAGGATCAAGCACTAAAACTTATAACCACTAAGTTTCGTATCCCCTAATATTACTCGTAGTAATGCACTACAACGTTGATTTAAGGATTGATACGCAATAGCTCAGGCCAAAGAGTGATTAGCTTGATCAACAACGAAAAACAAACAGGAGAAGTGTTTTTGGCCTTTTCAATTTCTAGTGTCATTGTAAATAACATAATCATAGAAAAATGGTCATAAACTTGCAACAACAAGGGAAAAACAGTGCAACTATTAAAAATCGTAAAATAAATGTCGAAGTAGACATCAAAACTCGTTTTGGATTTTCAATTGTGTTTTTCATTAATTAAGAACAAAACAAGATAAATAAATAAATACATGCACAAATTACTTATCCCCTAATGCATGATATGTCATGGTATGCTCCTAGCGCTAAGTGTCTCAAACACTCACTTATGTGCACAAATAATGTTAGATAATCTTCGACAATTAGCTAATATCGAGGGGTCCGCATAAATCTCATCTTATCCCCTGGTCGTGAAGCCAAATACGTCGAAGATCCGAATGCATTCATTGAAGGGTGGGGATCGTGTGCCAAACCTACACCAAAAGCACTCCATACGAACCTTCATGCTTACGACAAGGTAATGACTTAGAGGCCGAAGATGACGCCTTGGTTTAATTAAACTTTGGAGGATTAGTATGAAAATGAAATCGACATTTGATCCAAGTATGGCTCCAAGGTGTTCTTCGAAGCGAAGTTTTTCCAAAACATTTTTCTGTGTTTTGAAAACATAGAGTTGAGCCAGCATCGGATCCCACTTCAGATCCCACTTAAGCAACACCCTTTAGTGTTCAAGACAACGAGTTTTTTGGTTGGTTTTAGGCTTAAAAACCCGTTAGGGGCTGCCATATGCTCGTTAGCCTTCGCTAGAGCGGTGTCTTCATGGTTAGAGAAAATTGGGGGAAACGCTAAATGGAGGACAGCAGGTGCCGCCCTCTGGGTCGCCCGGGCGGTCCTGCTCTCCACGGTCGGTTTTGACTTTACTTGTGTATTTTTTTCAGGAAATTGCCAAATGGGTGGAATGTCAGCTCTTGTTTTTTAATTTGCTAATTTCATGGAGTCCATGTAAATCTCAACCTGTTCCATGGCTTTGACGCTAAAATGATGAAAAACCGAAGGGTTAATTGAAGAGAGGAGATCAAGCGTCAAAGTTACATCGAAACCACTCCGTATGCACCTTCTTGATTAGGACAAGGTAATGACCTATTGAGCTAACATTATCCCCTAGTATAATACACTTGGGGGGATTAGTGTTAAAATGGACTCGGCGCTGGATACATGTGCAGCTCTCGCAGGGGATATTCTAGGAAAATATTTTCACGACTGCTTTGCGTTTTAACACCATAGTCTGAGTCAACTGATCCCTCTTGAGCAACGCCCTTAAGCGTTCGAGAGGACAAGTTTTGCCCTTGGTTTAGTAGGGACCGCCCACTGTTCCCTAGCCATTGCTAGAGCGACCGGTCTCTAAAAGACTTAGGAATAATTAAGCAAAGGCCAAATGGTGGAGCAGTAGGGACCACCCTCAGAGGTCCCTCTAGCGGTCGCATTGGAAGTGTGCATACCGAGGAACTTAGCGGGGAAGATCGCTTGAGTCCTAGAGGATCCATTGCGGTGGAGAATCCAAGTGAAGCCACTAAACACATCGAAGAGCCACTTTGGTGGAGAGGCTTATCGAAGGAAGGGAGCGTCTAACGAGTGTATTTTTTGAGATATAAGACTCGAGTACTTGTAAGCTGAGTCTGCGGAAGTGGATTAGGCTTTGCTTTGGTGAACCCGTGAGTGGTTCCCTGCTCTTTTTCCCGCGAAGGGTTTTTCGCATCAAAAAATCACATATCTTTTTTACTTGTACACTTGTGATTCTATGCACACGCACGCACTATGTGCTTGATAGAATGATTGTTTGAACATCTTTATCATCCACAGTTGCGTATCAAGGGTTTGGGACTTTGGTTGGGGACACCGTGAGAGATTAAGTGTTGAGTGATAAATTGATGACATCCAACACACGAATTTCGATGGGTTCAAGGGATCGTTGTGGTTAAAAAGTGGTTCTCACTATTAGTTGATCAATCTTCATGAGAAAGAGGTAATTGCGGTAGTAGTAGGTATAATTTGTTACCCTAAACAATTCACGTGTCACGAAAACTATCCATTTGTTTTAGAGCAATGCTACATGGACCTAAAAAGTAGACTTCATAATTAAAGCCACTGGTTTCGTTGTGCGTCACTGTGCTTATTGGGAACCACTACCTAGGCAATGCTTATGATTATCGAGTCTACTTTTTAAGTCCATGTAGCATTAGTCTTTGTTTTATGCCTCACCTTTTTTACGTTTGGCCACATTGGGCCGTTTTCTAAAAATTGGATCTTCTGCACATCTTAAAAGATTTGAGCTTTACTAACCTTTAGCTATGTGTGTTCACCATTATTCATCCAATAGAAGTACACTCCTAAGTACGTTCGCGAATGGTCGACGTCTCCTAGGTTTTATGAATTTTCTCAAGGAATGACACTATCCAAGCACACTAGGGTGAAAAGACACTTGGTTTAAGGATCAAGCACTAAAACTTATAACCACTAAGTTTCGTATCCCCTAATATTACTCGTAGTAATGCACTACAACGTTGATTTAAGGATTGATACGCAATAGCTCAGGCCAAAGAGTGATTAGCTTGATCAACAACGAAAAACAAACAGGAGAAGTGTTTTTGGCCTTTTCAATTTCTAGTGTCATTGTAAATAACATAATCATAGAAAAATGGTCATAAACTTGCAACAACAAGGGAAAAACAGTGCAACTATTAAAAATCGTAAAATAAATGTCGAAGTAGACATCAAAACTCGTTTTGGATTTTCAATTGTGTTTTTCATTAATTAAGAACAAAACAAGATAAATAAATAAATACATGCACAAATTACTTATCCCCTAATGCATGATATGTCATGGTATGCTCCTAGCGCTAAGTGTCTCAAACACTCACTTATGTGCACAAATAATGTTAGATAATCTTCGACAATTAGCTAATATCGAGGGGTCCGCATAAATCTCATCTTATCCCCTGGTCGTGAAGCCAAATACGTCGAAGATCCGAATGCATTCATTGAAGGGTGGGGATCGTGTGCCAAACCTACACCAAAAGCACTCCATACGAACCTTCATGCTTACGACAAGGTAATGACTTAGAGGCCGAAGATGACGCCTTGGTTTAATTAAACTTTGGAGGATTAGTATGAAAATGAAATCGACATTTGATCCAAGTATGGCTTCAAGGTGTTCTTCGAAGCGAAGTTTTTCCAAAACATTTTTCTGTGTTTTGAAAACATAGAGTTGAGCCAGCATCGGATCCCAGTTCAGATCCCACTTAAGCAACACCCTTTAGTGTTCAAGACAACAAGTTTTTTGGTTGGTTTTAGGCTTAAAAACCCGTTAGGGGCTGCCATATGCTCGTTAGCCTTCGCTAGAGCGGTGTCTTCATGGTTAGAGAAAATTGGGGGAAACGCTAAATGGAGGACAGCAGGTGCCGCCCTCTGGGTCGCCCGGGCGGTCCTGCTCTCCACGGTCGGTTTTGACTTTACTTGTGTATTTTTTTCAGGAAATTGCCAAATGGGTGGAATGTCAGCTCTTGTTTTTTAATTTGCTAATTTCATGGAGTCCATGTAAATCTCAACCTGTTCCATGGCTTTGACGCTAAAATGATGAAAAACCGAAGGGTTAATTGAAGAGAGGAGATCAAGCGTCAAAGTTACATCGAAACTACTCCGTATGCACCTTCTTGATTAGGACAAGGTAATGACCTATTGAGCTAACATTATCCCCTAGTATAATACACTTGGGGGGATTAGTGTTAAAATGGACTCGGCGCTGGATACATGTGCAGCTCTCGCAGGGGATATTCTAGGAAAATATTTTCACGACTGCTTTGCGTTTTAACACCATAGTCTGAGTCAACTGATCCCTCTTGAGCAACGCCCTTAAGCGTTCGAGAGGACAAGTTTTGCCCTTGGTTTAGTAGGACCGCCCACTGTTCCCTAGCCATTGCTAGAGCGACCGGTCTCTAAAAGACTTAGGAATAATTAAGCAAAGGCCAAATGGTGGAGCAGTAGGGACCACCCTCAGAGGTCCCTCTAGCGGTCGCATTGGAAGTGTGCATACCGAGGAACTTAGCGGGGAAGATCGCTTGAGTCCTAGAGGATCCATTGCGGTGGAGAATCCAAGTGAAGCCACTAAACACATCGAAGAGCCACTTTGGTGGAGAGGCTTATCGAAGGAAGGGAGCGTCTAACGAGTGTATTTTTTGAGATATAAGACTCGAGTACTTGTAAGCTGAGTCTGCGGAAGTGGATTAGGCTTTGCTTTGGTGAACCCGTGAGTGGTTCCCTGCTCTTTTTCCCGCGAAGGGTTTTTCGCATCAAAAAATCACATATCTTTCTTACTTGTACACTTGTGATTCTATGCACACGCACGCACTATGTGCTTGATAGAATGATTGTTTGAACATCTTTATCATCCACAGTTGCATATCAAGGGTTTGGGACTTTGGTTGGGGACACCTTGAGAGATTAAGTGTTGAGTGATAAATTGATGACATCCAACACACGAATTTCGATGGGTTCAAGGGATCGTTGTGGTTAAAAAGTGGTTCTCACTATTAGTTGATCAATCTTCATGAGAAAGAGGTAATTGCGGTAGTAGTAGGTATAATTTGTTACCCTAAACAATTCACGTGTCACGAAAACTATCCATTTGTTTTAGAGCAATGCTACATGGACCTAAAAAGTAGACTTCATAATTAAAGCCACTGGTTTCGTTGTGGGTCACTGTGCTTATTGGGAACCACTACCTAGGCAATGCTTATGATTATCGAGTCTACTTTTTAAGTCCATGTAGCATTAGTCTTTGTTTTATGCCTCACCTTTTTTACGTTTGGCCACATTGGGCCGTTTTCTAAAAATTGGATCTTCTGCACATCTTAAAAGATTTGAGCTTTACTAACCTTTAGCTATGTGTGTTCACCATTATTCATCCAATAGAAGTACACTCCTAAGTACGTTCGCGAATGGTCGACGTCTCCTAGGTTTTATGAATTTTCTCAAGGAATGACACTATCCAAGCACACTAGGGTGAAAAGACACTTGGTTTAAGGATCAAGCACTAAAACTTATAACCACTAAGTTTCGTATCCCCTAATATTACTCGTAGTAATGCACTACAACGTTGATTTAAGGATTGATACGCAATAGCTCAGGCCAAAGAGTGATTAGCTTGATCAACAACGAAAAACAAACAGGAGAAGTGTTTTTGGCCTTTTCAATTTCTAGTGTCATTGTAAATAACATAATCATAGAAAAATGGTCATAAACTTGCAACAACAAGGGAAAAACAGTGCAACTATTAAAAATCGTAAAATAAATGTCGAAGTAGACATCAAAACTCGTTTTGGATTTTCAATTGTGTTTTTCATTAATTAAGAACAAAACAAGATAAATAAATAAATACATGCACAAATTACTTATCCCCTAATGCATGATATGTCATGGTATGCTCCTAGCGCTAAGTGTCTCAAACACTCACTTATGTGCACAAATAATGTTAGATAATCTTCGACAATTAGCTAATATCGAGGGGTCCGCATAAATCTCATCTTATCCCCTGGTCGTGAAGCCAAATACGTCGAAGATCCGAATGCATTCATTGAAGGGTGGGGATCGTGTGCCAAACCTACACCAAAAGCACTCCATACGAACCTTCATGCTTACGACAAGGTAATGACTTAGAGGCCGAAGATGACGCCTTGGTTTAATTAAACTTTGGAGGATTAGTATGAAAATGAAATCGACATTTGATCCAAGTATGGCTTCAAGGTGTTCTTCGAAGCGAAGTTTTTCCAAAACATTTTTCTGTGTTTTGAAAACATAGAGTTGAGCCAGCATCGGATCCCAGTTCAGATCCCACTTAAGCAACACCCTTTAGTGTTCAAGACAACAAGTTTTTTGGTTGGTTTTAGGCTTAAAAACCCGTTAGGGGCTGCCATATGCTCGTTAGCCTTCGCTAGAGCGGTGTCTTCATGGTTAGAGAAAATTGGGGGAAACGCTAAATGGAGGACAGCAGGTGCCGCCCTCTGGGTCGCCCGGGCGGTCCTGCTCTCCACGGTCGGTTTTGACTTTACTTGTGTATTTTTTTCAGGAAATTGCCAAATGGGTGGAATGTCAGCTCTTGTTTTTTAATTTGCTAATTTCATGGAGTCCATGTAAATCTCAACCTGTTCCATGGCTTTGACGCTAAAATGATGAAAAACCGAAGGGTTAATTGAAGAGAGGAGATCAAGCGTCAAAGTTACATCGAAACTACTCCGTATGCACCTTCTTGATTAGGACAAGGTAATGACCTATTGAGCTAACATTATCCCCTAGTATAATACACTTGGGGGGATTAGTGTTAAAATGGACTCGGCGCTGGATACATGTGCAGCTCTCGCAGGGGATATTCTAGGAAAATATTTTCACGACTGCTTTGCGTTTTAACACCATAGTCTGAGTCAACTGATCCCTCTTGAGCAACGCCCTTAAGCGTTCGAGAGGACAAGTTTTGCCCTTGGTTTAGTAGGACCGCCCACTGTTCCCTAGCCATTGCTAGAGCGACCGGTCTCTAAAAGACTTAGGAATAATTAAGCAAAGGCCAAATGGTGGAGCAGTAGGGACCACCCTCAGAGGTCCCTCTAGCGGTCGCATTGGAAGTGTGCATACCGAGGAACTTAGCGGGGAAGATCGCTTGAGTCCTAGAGGATCCATTGCGGTGGAGAATCCAAGTGAAGCCACTAAACACATCGAAGAGCCACTTTGGTGGAGAGGCTTATCGAAGGAAGGGAGCGTCTAACGAGTGTATTTTTTGAGATATAAGACTCGAGTACTTGTAAGCTGAGTCTGCGGAAGTGGATTAGGCTTTGCTTTGGTGAACCCGTGAGTGGTTCCCTGCTCTTTTTCCCGCGAAGGGTTTTTCGCATCAAAAAATCACATATCTTTCTTACTTGTACACTTGTGATTCTATGCACACGCACGCACTATGTGCTTGATAGAATGATTGTTTGAACATCTTTATCATCCACAGTTGCATATCAAGGGTTTGGGACTTTGGTTGGGGACACCTTGAGAGATTAAGTGTTGAGTGATAAATTGATGACATCCAACACACGAATTTCGATGGGTTCAAGGGATCGTTGTGGTTAAAAAGTGGTTCTCACTATTAGTTGATCAATCTTCATGAGAAAGAGGTAATTGCGGTAGTAGTAGGTATAATTTGTTACCCTAAACAATTCACGTGTCACGAAAACTATCCATTTGTTTTAGAGCAATGCTACATGGACCTAAAAAGTAGACTTCATAATTAAAGCCACTGGTTTCGTTGTGGGTCACTGTGCTTATTGGGAACCACTACCTAGGCAATGCTTATGATTATCGAGTCTACTTTTTAAGTCCATGTAGCATTAGTCTTTGTTTTATGCCTCACCTTTTTTACGTTTGGCCACATTGGGCCGTTTTCTAAAAATTGGATCTTCTGCACATCTTAAAAGATTTGAGCTTTACTAACCTTTAGCTATGTGTGTTCACCATTATTCATCCAATAGAAGTACACTCCTAAGTACGTTCGCGAATGGTCGACGTCTCCTAGGTTTTATGAATTTTCTCAAGGAATGACACTATCCAAGCACACTAGGGTGAAAAGACACTTGGTTTAAGGATCAAGCACTAAAACTTATAACCACTAAGTTTCGTATCCCCTAATATTACTCGTAGTAATGCACTACAACGTTGATTTAAGGATTGATACGCAATAGCTCAGGCCAAAGAGTGATTAGCTTGATCAACAACGAAAAACAAACAGGAGAAGTGTTTTTGGCCTTTTCAATTTCTAGTGTCATTGTAAATAACATAATCATAGAAAAATGGTCATAAACTTGCAACAACAAGGGAAAAACAGTGCAACTATTAAAAATCGTAAAATAAATGTCGAAGTAGACATCAAAACTCGTTTTGGATTTTCAATTGTGTTTTTCATTAATTAAGAACAAAACAAGATAAATAAATAAATACATGCACAAATTACTTATCCCCTAATGCATGATATGTCATGGTATGCTCCTAGCGCTAAGTGTCTCAAACACTCACTTATGTGCACAAATAATGTTAGATAATCTTCGACAATTAGCTAATATCGAGGGGTCCGCATAAATCTCATCTTATCCCCTGGTCGTGAAGCCAAATACGTCGAAGATCCGAATGCATTCATTGAAGGGTGGGGATCGTGTGCCAAACCTACACCAAAAGCACTCCATACGAACCTTCATGCTTACGACAAGGTAATGACTTAGAGGCCGAAGATGACGCCTTGGTTTAATTAAACTTTGGAGGATTAGTATGAAAATGAAATCGACATTTGATCCAAGTATGGCTTCAAGGTGTTCTTCGAAGCGAAGTTTTTCCAAAACATTTTTCTGTGTTTTGAAAACATAGAGTTGAGCCAGCATCGGATCCCACTTCAGATCCCACTTAAGCAACACCCTTTAGTGTTCAAGACAACAAGTTTTTTGGTTGGTTTTAGGCTTAAAAACCCGTTAGGGGCTGCCATATGCTCGTTAGCCTTCGCTAGAGCGGTGTCTTCATGGTTAGAGAAAATTGGGGGAAACGCTAAATGGAGGACAGCAGGTGCCGCCCTCTGGGTCGCCCGGGCGGTCCTGCTCTCCACGGTCGGTTTTGACTTTACTTGTGTATTTTTTTCAGGAAATTGCCAAATGGGTGGAATGTCAGCTCTTGTTTTTTAATTTGCTAATTTCATGGAGTCCATGTAAATCTCAACCTGTTCCATGGCTTTGACGCTAAAATGATGAAAAACCGAAGGGTTAATTGAAGAGAGGAGATCAAGCGTCAAAGTTACATCGAAACTACTCCGTATGCACCTTCTTGATTAGGACAAGGTAATGACCTATTGAGCTAACATTATCCCCTAGTATAATACACTTGGGGGGATTAGTGTTAAAATGGACTCGGCGCTGGATACATGTGCAGCTCTCGCAGGGGATATTCTAGGAAAATATTTTCACGACTGCTTTGCGTTTTAACACCATAGTCTGAGTCAACTGATCCCTCTTGAGCAACGCCCTTAAGCGTTCGAGAGGACAAGTTTTGCCCTTGGTTTAGTAGGACCGCCCACTGTTCCCTAGCCATTGCTAGAGCGACCGGTCTCTAAAAGACTTAGGAATAATTAAGCAAAGGCCAAATGGTGGAGCAGTAGGGACCACCCTCAGAGGTCCCTCTAGCGGTCGCATTGGAAGTGTGCATACCGAGGAACTTAGCGGGGAAGATCGCTTGAGTCCTAGAGGATCCATTGCGGTGGAGAATCCAAGTGAAGCCACTAAACACATCGAAGAGCCACTTTGGTGGAGAGGCTTATCGAAGGAAGGGAGCGTCTAACGAGTGTATTTTTTGAGATATAAGACTCGAGTACTTGTAAGCTGAGTCTGCGGAAGTGGATTAGGCTTTGCTTTGGTGAACCCGTGAGTGGTTCCCTGCTCTTTTTCCCGCGAAGGGTTTTTCGCATCAAAAAATCACATATCTTTCTTACTTGTACACTTGTGATTCTATGCACACGCACGCACTATGTGCTTGATAGAATGATTGTTTGAACATCTTTATCATCCACAGTTGCGTATCAAGGGTTTGGGACTTTGGTTGGGGACACCTTGAGAGATTAAGTGTTGAGTGATAAATTGATGACATCCAACACACGAATTTCGATGGGTTCAAGGGATCGTTGTGGTTAAAAAGTGGTTCTCACTATTAGTTGATCAATCGTCATGAGAAAGAGGTAATTGCGGTAGTAGTAGGTATAATTTGTTACCCTAAACAATTCACGTGTCACGAAAACTATCCATTTGTTTTAGAGCAATGCTACATGGACCTAAAAAGTAGACTTCATAATTAAAGCCACTGGTTTCGTTGTGGGTCACTGTGCTTATTGGGAACCACTACCTAGGCAATGCTTATGATTATCGAGTCTACTTTTTAAGTCCATGTAGCATTAGTCTTTGTTTTATGCCTCACCTTTTTTACGTTTGGCCACATTGGGCCGTTTTCTAAAAATTGGATCTTCTGCACATCTTAAAAGATTTGAGCTTTACTAACCTTTAGCTATGTGTGTTCACCATTATTCATCCAATAGAAGTACACTCCTAAGTACGTTCGCGAATGGTCGGCGTCTCCTAGGTTTTATGAATTTTCTCAAGGAATGACACTATCCAAGCACACTAGGGTGAAAAGACACTTGGTTTAAGGATCAAGCACTAAAACTTATAACCACTAAGTTTCGTATCCCCTAATATTACTCGTAGTAATGCACTACAACGTTGATTTAAGGATTGATACGCAATAGCTCAGGCCAAAGAGTGATTAGCTTGATCAACAACGAAAAACAAACAGGAGAAGTGTTTTTGGCCTTTTCAATTTCTAGTGTCATTGTAAATAACATAATCATAGAAAAATGGTCATAAACTTGCAACAACAAGGGAAAAACAGTGCAACTATTAAAAATCGTAAAATAAATGTCGAAGTAGACATCAAAACTCGTTTTGGATTTTCAATTGTGTTTTTCATTAATTAAGAACAAAACAAGATAAATAAATAAATACATGCACAAATTACTTATCCCCTAATGCATGATATGTCATGGTATGCTCCTAGCGCTAAGTGTCTCAAACACTCACTTATGTGCACAAATAATGTTAGATAATCTTCGACAATTAGCTAATATCGAGGAGTCCGCATAAATCTCATCTTATTCCCTGGTCGTGAAGCCAAATACGTCGAAGATCCGAATGCATTCATTGAAGGGTGGGGATCGTGTGCCAAACCTACACCAAAAGCACTCCATACGAACCTTCATGCTTACGACAAGGTAATGACTTAGAGGCCGAAGATGACGCCTTGGTTTAATTAAACTTTGGAGGATTAGTATGAAAATGAAATCGACATTTGATCCAAGTATGGCTCCAAGGTGTTCTTCGAAGCGAAGTTTTTCCAAAACATTTTTCTGTGTTTTGAAAACATACAGTTGAGCCAGCATCGGATCCCACTTCAGATCCCACTTAAGCAACACCCTTTAGTGTTCAAGACAACAAGTTTTTTGGTTGGTTTTAGGCTTAAAAACCCGTTAGGGGCTGCCATATGCTCGTTAGCCTTCGCTAGAGCGGTGTCTTCATGGCTTAGAGAAAATTGGGGAAACGCCAAATGGAGGACAGCAGGTGCCGCCCGCTGGGTCGCCCGGGCGGTCCTGCTCTCCACGGTCGGTTTTGACTTTACTTGTGTATTTTTTTCAGGAAATTGCCAAATGGGTGGAATGTCAGCTCTTGTTTTTTAATTTGCTAATTTCATGGAGTCCATGTAAATCTCAACCTGTTCCATGGCTTTGACGCTAAAATGATGAAAAACCGAAGGGTTAATTGAAGAGAGGAGATCAAGCGTCAAAGTTACATCGAAACCACTCCGTATGCACCTTCTTGATTAGGACAAGGTAATGACCTATTGAGCTAACATTATCCCCTAGTATAATACACTTGGGGGGATTAGTGTTAAAATGGACTCGGCGCTGGATACATGTGCAGCTCTCGCAGGGGATATTCTAGGAAAATATTTTCACGACTGCTTTGCGTTTTAACACCATAGTCTGAGTCAACTGATCCCTCTTGAGCAACGCCCTTAAGCGTTCGAGAGGACAAGTTTTGCCCTTGGTTTAGTAGGGACCGCCCACTGTTCCCTAGCCATTGCTAGAGCGACCGGTCTCTAAAAGACTTAGGAATAATTAAGCAAAGGCCAAATGGTGGAGCAGTAGGGACCACCCTCAGAGGTCCCTCTAGCGGTCGCATTGGAAGTGTGCATACCGAGGAACTTAGCGGGGAAGATCGCTTGAGTCCTAGAGGATCCATTGCGGTGGAGAATCCAAGTGAAGCCACTAAACACATCGAAGAACCACTTTGGTGGAGAGGCTTATCGAAGGAAGGGAGCGTCTAACGAGTGTATTTTTTGAGATATAAGACTCGAGTACTTGTAAGCTGAGTCTGCGGAAGTGGATTAGGCTTTGCTTTGGTGAACCCGTGAGTGGTTCCCTGCTCTTTTTCCCGCGAAGGGTTTTTCGCATCAAAAAATCACATATCTTTTTTACTTGTACACTTGTGATTCTATGCACACGCACGCACTATGTGCTTGATAGAATGATTGTTTGAACATCTTTATCATCCACAGTTGCGTATCAAGGGTTTGGGACTTTGGTTGGGGACACCTTGAGAGATTAAGTGTTGAGTGATAAATTGATGACATCCAACACACGAATTTCGATGGGTTCAAGGGATCGTTGTGGTTAAAAAGTGGTTCTCACTATTAGTTGATCAATCTTCACGAGAAAGAGGTAATTGCGGTAGTAGTAGGTATAATTTGTTACCCTAAACAATTCACGTGTCACGAAAACTATCCATTTGTTTTAGAGCAATGCTACATGGACCTAAAAAGTAGACTTCATAATTAAAGCCACTGGTTTCGTTGTGGGTCACTGTGCTTATTGGGAACCACTACCTAGGCAATGCTTATGATTATCGAGTCTACTTTTTAAGTCCATGTAGCATTAGTCTTTGTTTTATGCCTCACCTTTTTTACGTTTGGCCACATTGGGCCGTTTTCTAAAAATTGGATCTTCTGCACATCTTAAAAGATTTGAGCTTTACTAACCTTTAGCTATGTGTGTTCACCATTATTCATCCAATAGAAGTACACTCCTAAGTACGTTCGCGAATGGTCGGCGTCTCCTAGGTTTTATGAATTTTCTCAAGGAATGACACTATCCAAGCACACTAGGGTGAAAAGACACTTGGTTTAAGGATCAAGCACTAAAACTTATAACCACTAAGTTTCGTATCCCCTAATATTACTCGTAGTAATGCACTACAACGTTGATTTAAGGATTGATACGCAATAGCTCAGGCCAAAGAGTGATTAGCTTGATCAACAACGAAAAACAAACAGGAGAAGTGTTTTTGGCCTTTTCAATTTCTAGTGTCATTGTAAATAACATAATCATAGAAAAATGGTCATAAACTTGCAACAACAAGGGAAAAACAGTGCAACTATTAAAAATCGTAAAATAAATGTCGAAGTAGACATCAAAACTCGTTTTGGATTTTCAATTGTGTTTTTCATTAATTAAGAACAAAACAAGATAAATAAATAAATACATGCACAAATTACTTATCCCCTAATGCATGATATGTCATGGTATGCTCCTAGCGCTAAGTGTCTCAAACACTCACTTATGTGCACAAATAATGTTAGATAATCTTCGACAATTAGCTAATATCGAGGAGTCCGCATAAATCTCATCTTATTCCCTGGTCGTGAAGCCAAATACGTCGAAGATCCGAATGCATTCATTGAAGGGTGGGGATCGTGTGCCAAACCTACACCAAAAGCACTCCATACGAACCTTCATGCTTACGACAAGGTAATGACTTAGAGGCCGAAGATGACGCCTTGGTTTAATTAAACTTTGGAGGATTAGTATGAAAATGAAATCGACATTTGATCCAAGTATGGATCCAAGGTGTTCTTCGAAGCGAAGTTTTTCCAAAACATTTTTCTGTGTTTTGAAAACATAGAGTTGAGCCAGCATCGGATCCCACTTCAGATCCCACTTAAGCAACACCCTTTAGTGTTCAAGACAACAAGTTTTTTGGTTGGTTTTAGGCTTAAAAACCCGTTAGGGGCTGCCATATGCTCGTTAGCCTTCGCTAGAGCGGTGTCTTCATGGCTTAGAGAAAATTGGGGAAACGCCAAATGGAGGACAGCAGGTGCCGCCCTCTGGGTCGCCCGGGCGGTCCTGCTCTCCACGGTCGGTTTTGACTTTACTTGTGTATTTTTTTCAGGAAATTGCCAAATGGGTGGAATGTCAGCTCTTGTTTTTTAATTTGCTAATTTCATGGAGTCCATGTAAATCTCAACCTGTTCCATGGCTTTGACGCTAAAATGATGAAAAACCGAAGGGTTAATTGAAGAGAGGAGATCAAGCGTCAAAGTTACATCGAAACCACTCCGTATGCACCTTCTTGATTAGGACAAGGTAATGACCTATTGAGCTAACATTATCCCCTAGTATAATACACTTGGGGGGATTAGTGTTAAAATGGACTCGGTGCTGGATACATGTGCAGCTCTCGCAGGGGATATTCTAGGAAAATATTTTCACGACTGCTTTGCGTTTTAACACCATAGTCTGAGTCAACTGATCCCTCTTGAGCAACGCCCTTAAGCGTTCGAGAGGACAAGTTTTGCCCTTGGTTTAGTAGGGACCGCCCACTGTTCCCTAGCCATTGCTAGAGCGACCGGTCTCTAAAAGACTTAGGAATAATTAAGCAAAGGCCAAATGGTGGAGCAGTAGGGACCACCCTCAGAGGTCCCTCTAGCGGTCGCATTGGAAGTGTGCATACCGAGGAACTTAGCGGGGAAGATCGCTTGAGTCCTAGAGGATCCATTGCGGTGGAGAATCCAAGTGAAGCCACTAAACACATCGAAGAGCCACTTTGGTGGAGAGGCTTATCGAAGGAAGGGAGCGTCTAACGAGTGTATTTTTTGAGATATAAGACTCGAGTACTTGTAAGCTGAGTCTGCGGAAGTGGATTAGGCTTTGCTTTGGTGAACCCGTGAGTGGTTCCCTGCTCTTTTTCCCGCGAAGGGTTTTTCGCATCAAAAAATCACATATCTTTCTTACTTGTACACTTGTGATTCTATGCACACGCACGCACTATGTGCTTGATAGAATGATTGTTTGAACATCTTTATCATCCACAGTTGCGTATCAAGGGTTTGGGACTTTGGTTGGGGACACCTTGAGAGATTAAGTGTTGAGTGATAAATTGATGACATCCAACACACGAATTTCGATGGGTTCAAGGGATCGTTGTGGTTAAAAAGTGGTTCTCACTATTAGTTGATCAATCTTCATGAGAAAGAGGTAATTGCGCTAGTAGTAGGTATAATTTGTTACCCTAAACAATTCATGTGTCACGAAAACTATCCATTTGTTTTAGAGCAATGCTACATGGACCTAAAAAGTAGACTTCATAATTAAAGCCAGTGGTTTCGTTGTGGGTCACTGTGCTTATTGGGAACCACTACCTAGGCAATGCTTATGATTATCGAGTCTACTTTTTAAGTCCATGTAGCATTAGTCTTTGTTTTATGCCTCACCTTTTTTACGTTTGGCCACATTGGGCCGTTTTCTAAAAATTGGATCTTCTGCACATCTTAAAATATTTGAGCTTTACTAACCTTTAGCTATGTGTGTTCACCATTATTCATCCAATAGAAGTACACTCCTAAGTACGTTCGCGAATGGTCGGCGTCTCCTAGGTTTTATGAATTTTCTCAAGGAATGACACTATCCAAGCACACTAGGGTGAAAAGACACTTGGTTTAAGGATCAAGCACTAAAACTTATAACCACTAAGTTTCGTATCCCCTAATATTACTCGTAGTAATGCACTACAACGTTGATTTAAGGATTGATACGCAATAGCTCAGGCCAAAGAGTGATTAGCTTGATCAACAACGAAAAACAAACAGGAGAAGTGTTTTTGGCCTTTTCAATTTCTAGTGTCATTGTAAATAACATAATCATAGAAAAATGGTCATAAACTTGCAACAACAAGGGAAAAACAGTGCAACTATTAAAAATCGTAAAATAAATGTCGAAGTAGACATCAAAACTCGTTTTGGATTTTCAATTGTGTTTTTCATTAATTAAGAACAAAACAAGATAAATAAATAAATACATGCACAAATTACTTATCCCCTAATGCATGATATGTCATGGTATGCTCCTAGCGCTAAGTGTCTCAAACACTCACTTATGTGCACAAATAATGTTAGATAATCTTCGACAATTAGCTAATATCGAGGAGTCCGCATAAATCTCATCTTATTCCCTGGTCGTGAAGCCAAATACGTCGAAGATCCGAATGTATTCATTGAAGGGTGGGGATCGTGTGCCAAACCTACACCAAAAGCACTCCATACGAACCTTCATGCTTACGACAAGGTAATGACTTAGAGGCCGAAGATGACGCCTTGGTTTAATTAAACTTTGGAGGATTAGTATGAAAATGAAATCGACATTTGATCCAAGTATGGCTCCAAGGTGTTCTTCGAAGCGAAGTTTTTCCAAAACATTTTTCTGTGTTTTGAAAACATAGAGTTGAGCCAGCATCGGATCCCACTTCAGATCCCACTTAAGCAACACCCTTTAGTGTTCAAGACAACAAGTTTTTTGGTTGGTTTTAGGCTTAAAAACCCGTTAGGGGCTGCCATATGCTCGTTAGCCTTCGCTAGAGCGGTGTCTTCATGGCTTAGAGAAAATTGGGAAAACGCCAAATGGAGGACAGCAGGTGCCGCCCTCTGGGTCGCCCGGGCGGTCCTGCTCTCCACGGTCGGTTTTGACTTTACTTGTGTATTTTTTTCAGGAAATTGCCAAATGGGTGGAATGTCAGCTCTTGTTTTTTAATTTGCTAATTTCATGGAGTCCATGTAAATCTCAACCTGTTCCATGGCTTTGACGCTAAAATGATGAAAAACCGAAGGGTTAATTGAAGAGAGGAGATCAAGCGTCAAAGTTACATCGAAACCACTCCGTATGCACCTTCTTGATTAGGACAAGGTAATGACCTATTGAGCTAACATTATCCCCTAGTATAATACACTTGGGGGGATTAGTGTTAAAATGGACTCGGTGCTGGATACATGTGCAGCTCTCGCAGGGGATATTCTAGGAAAATATTTTCACGACTGCTTTGCGTTTTAACACCATAGTCTGAGTCAACTGATCCCTCTTGAGCAACGCCCTTAAGCGTTCGAGAGGACAAGTTTTGCCCTTGGTTTAGTAGGGACCGCCCACTGTTCCCTAGCCATTGCTAGAGCGACCGGTCTTTAAAAGACTTAGGAATAATTAAGCAAAGGCCAAATGGTGGAGCAGTAGGGACCACCCTCAGAGGTCCCTCTAGCGGTCGCATTGGAAGTGTGCATACCGAGGAACTTAGCGGGGAAGATCGCTTGAGTCCTAGAGGATCCATTGCGGTGGAGAATCCAAGTGAAGCCACTAAACACATCGAAGAGCCACTTTGGTGGAGAGGCTTATCGAAGGAAGGGAGCGTCTAACGAGTGTATTTTTTGAGATATAAGACTCGAGTACTTGTAAGCTGAGTCTGCGGAAGTGGATTAGGCTTTGCTTTGGTGAACCCGTGAGTGGTTCCCTGCTCTTTTTCCCGCGAAGGGTTTTTCGCATCAAAAAATCACATATCTTTCTTACTTGTACACTTGTGATTCTATGCACACGCACGCACTATGTGCTTGATAGAATGATTGTTTGAACATCTTTATCATCCACAGTTGCGTATCAAGGGTTTGGGACTTTGGTTGGGGACACCTTGAGAGATTAAGTGTTGAGTGATAAATTGATGACATCCAACACACGAATTTCGATGGGTTCAAGGGATCGTTGTGGTTAAAAAGTGGTTCTCACTATTAGTTGATCAATCTTCATGAGAAAGAGGTAATTGCGGTAGTAGTAGGTATAATTTGTTACCCTAAACAATTCATGTGTCACGAAAACTATCCATTTGTTTTAGAGCAATGCTACATGGACCTAAAAAGTAGACTTCATAATTAAAGCCACTGGTTTCGTTGTGGGTCACTGTGCTTATTGGGAACCACTACCTAGGCAATGCTTATGATTATCGAGTCTACTTTTTAAGTCCATGTAGCATTAGTCTTTGTTTTATGCCTCACCTTTTTTACGTTTGGCCACATTGGGCCGTTTTCTAAAAATTGGATCTTCTGCACATCTTAAAAGATTTGAGCTTTACTAACCTTAAGCTATGTGTGTTCACCATTATTCATCCAATAGAAGTACACTCCTAAGTACGTTCGCGAATGGTCGGCGTCTCCTAGGTTTTATGAATTTTCTCAAGGAATGACACTATCCAAGCACACTAGGGTGAAAAGACACTTGGTTTAAGGATCAAGCACTAAAACTTATAACCACTAAGTTTCGTATCCCCTAATATTACTCGTAGTAATGCACTACAACGTTGATTTAAGGATTGATACGCAATAGCTCAGGCCAAAGAGTGATTAGCTTGATCAACAACGAAAAACAAACAGGAGAAGTGTTTTTGGCCTTTTCAATTTCTAGTGTCATTGTAAATAACATAATCATAGAAAAATGGTCATAAACTTGCAACAACAAGGGAAAAACAGTGCAACTATTAAAAATCGTAAAATAAATGTCGAAGTAGACATCAAAACTCGTTTTGGATTTTCAATTGTGTTTTTCATTAATTAAGAACAAAACAAGATAAATAAATAAATACATGCACAAATTACTTATCCCCTAATGCATGATATGTCATGGTATGCTCCTAGCGCTAAGTGTCTCAAACACTCACTTATGTGCACAAATAATGTTAGATAATCTTCGACAATTAGCTAATATCGAGGAGTCCGCATAAATCTCATCTTATTCCCTGGTCGTGAAGCCAAATACGTCGAAGATCCGAATGCATTCATTGAAGGGTGGGGATCGTGTGCCAAACCTACACCGAAAGCACTCCATACGAACCTTCATGCTTACGACAAGGTAATGACTTAGAGGCCGAAGATGACGCCTTGGTTTAATTAAACTTTGGAGGATTAGTATGAAAATGAAATCGACATTTGATCCAAGTATGGCTCCAAGGTGTTCTTCGAAGCGAAGTTTTTCCAAAACATTTTTCTGTGTTTTGAAAACATAGAGTTGAGCCAGCATCGGATCCCACTTCAGATCCCACTTAAGCAACACCCTTTAGTGTTCAAGACAACAAGTTTTTTGGTTGGTTTTAGGCTTAAAAACCCGTTAGGGGCTGCCATATGCTCGTTAGCCTTCGCTAGAGCGGTGTCTTCATGGCTTAGAGAAAATTGGGGAAACGCCAAATGGAGGACAGCAGGTGCCGCCCTCTGGGTCGCCCGGGCGGTCCTGCTCTCCACGGTCGGTTTTGACTTTACTTGTGTATTTTTTTCAGGAAATTGCCAAATGGGTGGAATGTCAGCTCTTGTTTTTTAATTTGCTAATTTCATGGAGTCCATGTAAATCTCAACCTGTTCCATGGCTTTGACGCTAAAATGATGAAAAACCGAAGGGTTAATTGAAGAGAGGAGATCAAGCGTCAAAGTTACATCGAAACCACTCCGTATGCACCTTCTTGATTAGGACAAGGTAATGACCTATTGAGCTAACATTATCCCCTAGTATAATACACTTGGGGGGATTAGTGTTAAAATGGACTCGGTGCTGGATACATGTGCAGCTCTCGCAGGGGATATTCTAGGAAAATATTTTCACGACTGCTTTGCGTTTTAACACCATAGTCTGAGTCAACTGATCCCTCTTGAGCAACGCCCTTAAGCGTTCGAGAGGACAAGTTTTGCCCTTGGTTTAGTAGGGACCGCCCACTGTTCCCTAGCCATTGCTAGAGCGACCGGTCTCTAAAAGACTTAGGAATAATTAAGCAAAGGCCAAATGGTGGAGCAGTAGGGACCACCCTCAGAGGTCCCTCTAGCGGTCGCATTGGAAGTGTGCATACCGAGGAACTTAGCGGGGAAGATCGCTTGAGTCCTAGAGGATCCATTGCGGTGGAGAATCCAAGTGAAGCCACTAAACACATCGAAGAGCCACTTTGGTGGAGAGGCTTATCGAAGGAAGGGAGCGTCTAACGAGTGTATTTTTTGAGATATAAGACTCGAGTACTTGTAAGCTGAGTCTGCGGAAGTGGATTAGGCTTTGCTTTGGTGAACCCGTGAGTGGTTCCCTGCTCTTTTTCCCGCGAAGGGTTTTTCGCATCAAAAAATCACATATCTTTCTTACTTGTACACTTGTGATTCTATGCACACGCACGCACTATGTGCTTGATAGAATGATTGTTTGAACATCTTTATCATCCACAGTTGCGTATCAAGGGTTTGGGACTTTGGTTGGGGACACCTTGAGAGATTAAGTGTTGAGTGATAAATTGATGACATCCAACACACGAATTTCGATGGGTTCAAGGGATCGTTGTGGTTAAAAAGTGGTTCTCACTATTAGTTGATCAATCTTCATGAGAAAGAGGTAATTGCGGTAGTAGTAGGTATAATTTGTTACCCTAAACAATTCATGTGTCACGAAAACTATCCATTTGTTTTAGAGCAATGCTACATGGACCTAAAAAGTAGACTTCATAATTAAAGCCAGTGGTTTCGTTGTGGGTCACTGTGCTTATTGGGAACCACTACCTAGGCAATGCTTATGATTATCGAGTCTACTTTTTAAGTCCATGTAGCATTAGTCTTTGTTTTATGCCTCACCTTTTTTACGTTTGGCCACATTGGGCCGTTTTCTAAAAATTGGATCTTCTGCACATCTTAAAATATTTGAGCTTTACTAACCTTTAGCTATGTGTGTTCACCATTATTCATCCAATAGAAGTACACTCCTAAGTACGTTCGCGAATGGTCGGCGTCTCCTAGGTTTTATGAATTTTCTCAAGGAATGATACTATCCAAGCACACTAGGGTGAAAAGACACTTGGTTTAAGGATCAAGCACTAAAACTTATAACCACTAAGTTTCGTATCCCCTAATATTACTCGTAGTAATGCACTACAACGTTGATTTAAGGATTGATACGCAATAGCTCAGGCCAAAGAGTGATTAGCTTGATCAACAACGAAAAACAAACAGGAGAAGTGTTTTTGGCCTTTTCAATTTCTAGTGTCATTGTAAATAACATAATCATAGAAAAATGGTCATAAACTTGCAACAACAAGGGAAAAACAGTGCAACTATTAAAAATCGTAAAATAAATGTCGAAGTAGACATCAAAACTCGTTTTGGATTTTCAATTGTGTTTTTCATTAATTAAGAACAAAACAAGATAAATAAATAAATACATGCACAAATTACTTATCCCCTAATGCATGATATGTCATGGTATGCTCCTAGCGCTAAGTGTCTCAAACACTCACTTATGTGCACAAATAATGTTAGATAATCTTCGACAATTAGCTAATATCGAGGAGTCCGCATAAATCTCATCTTATTCCCTGGTCGTGAAGCCAAATACGTCGAAGATCCGAATGTATTCATTGAAGGGTGGGGATCGTGTGCCAAACCTACACCAAAAGCACTCCATACGAACCTTCATGCTTACGACAAGGTAATGACTTAGAGGCCGAAGATGACGCCTTGGTTTAATTAAACTTTGGAGGATTAGTATGAAAATGAAATCGACATTTGATCCAAGTATGGCTCCAAGGTGTTCTTCGAAGCGAAGTTTTTCCAAAACATTTTTCTGTGTTTTGAAAACATAGAGTTGAGCCAGCATCGGATCCCACTTCAGATCCCACTTAAGCAACACCCTTTAGTGTTCAAGACAACAAGTTTTTTGGTTGGTTTTAGGCTTAAAAACCCGTTAGGGGCTGCCATATGCTCGTTAGCCTTCGCTAGAGCGGTGTCTTCATGGCTTAGAGAAAATTGGGAAAACGCCAAATGGAGGACAGCAGGTGCCGCCCTCTGGGTCGCCCGGGCGGTCCTGCTCTCCACGGTCGGTTTTGACTTTACTTGTGTATTTTTTTCAGGAAATTGCCAAATGGGTGGAATGTCAGCTCTTGTTTTTTAATTTGCTAATTTCATGGAGTCCATGTAAATCTCAACCTGTTCCATGGCTTTGACGCTAAAATGATGAAAAACCGAAGGGTTAATTGAAGAGAGGAGATCAAGCGTCAAAGTTACATCGAAACCACTCCGTATGCACCTTCTTGATTAGGACAAGGTAATGACCTATTGAGCTAACATTATCCCCTAGTATAATACACTTGGGGGGATTAGTGTTAAAATGGACTCGGTGCTGGATACATGTGCAGCTCTCGCAGGGGATATTCTAGGAAAATATTTTCACGACTGCTTTGCGTTTTAACACCATAGTCTGAGTCAACTGATCCCTCTTGAGCAACGCCCTTAAGCGTTCGAGAGGACAAGTTTTGCCCTTGGTTTAGTAGGGACCGCCCACTGTTCCCTAGCCATTGCTAGAGCGACCGGTCTTTAAAAGACTTAGGAATAATTAAGCAAAGGCCAAATGGTGGAGCAGTAGGGACCACCCTCAGAGGTCCCTCTAGCGGTCGCATTGGAAGTGTGCATACCGAGGAACTTAGCGGGGAAGATCGCTTGAGTCCTAGAGGATCCATTGCGGTGGAGAATCCAAGTGAAGCCACTAAACACATCGAAGAGCCACTTTGGTGGAGAGGCTTATCGAAGGAAGGGAGCGTCTAACGAGTGTATTTTTTGAGATATAAGACTCGAGTACTTGTAAGCTGAGTCTGCGGAAGTGGATTAGGCTTTGCTTTGGTGAACCCGTGAGTGGTTCCCTGCTCTTTTTCCCGCGAAGGGTTTTTCGCATCAAAAAATCACATATCTTTCTTACTTGTACACTTGTGATTCTATGCACACGCACGCACTATGTGCTTGATAGAATGATTGTTTGAACATCTTTATCATCCACAGTTGCGTATCAAGGGTTTGGGACTTTGGTTGGGGACACCTTGAGAGATTAAGTGTTGAGTGATAAATTGATGACATCCAACACACGAATTTCGATGGGTTCAAGGGATCGTTGTGGTTAAAAAGTGGTTCTCACTATTAGTTGATCAATCTTCATGAGAAAGAGGTAATTGCGGTAGTAGTAGGTATAATTTGTTACCCTAAACAATTCATGTGTCACGAAAACTATCCATTTGTTTTAGAGCAATGCTACATGGACCTAAAAAGTAGACTTCATAATTAAAGCCACTGGTTTCGTTGTGGGTCACTGTGCTTATTGGGAACCACTACCTAGGCAATGCTTATGATTATCGAGTCTACTTTTTAAGTCCATGTAGCATTAGTCTTTGTTTTATGCCTCACCTTTTTTACGTTTGGCCACATTGGGCCGTTTTCTAAAAATTGGATCTTCTGCACATCTTAAAAGATTTGAGCTTTACTAACCTTAAGCTATGTGTGTTCACCATTATTCATCCAATAGAAGTACACTCCTAAGTACGTTCGCGAATGGTCGGCGTCTCCTAGGTTTTATGAATTTTCTCAAGGAATGACACTATCCAAGCACACTAGGGTGAAAAGACACTTGGTTTAAGGATCAAGCACTAAAACTTATAACCACTAAGTTTCGTATCCCCTAATATTACTCGTAGTAATGCACTACAACGTTGATTTAAGGATTGATACGCAATAGCTCAGGCCAAAGAGTGATTAGCTTGATCAACAACGAAAAACAAACAGGAGAAGTGTTTTTGGCCTTTTCAATTTCTAGTGTCATTGTAAATAACATAATCATAGAAAAATGGTCATAAACTTGCAACAACAAGGGAAAAACAGTGCAACTATTAAAAATCGTAAAATAAATGTCGAAGTAGACATCAAAACTCGTTTTGGATTTTCAATTGTGTTTTTCATTAATTAAGAACAAAACAAGATAAATAAATAAATACATGCACAAATTACTTATCCCCTAATGCATGATATGTCATGGTATGCTCCTAGCGCTAAGTGTCTCAAACACTCACTTATGTGCACAAATAATGTTAGATAATCTTCGACAATTAGCTAATATCGAGGAGTCCGCATAAATCTCATCTTATTCCCTGGTCGTGAAGCCAAATACGTCGAAGATCCGAATGCATTCATTGAAGGGTGGGGATCGTGTGCCAAACCTACACCAAAAGCACTCCATACGAACCTTCATGCTTACGACAAGGTAATGACTTAGAGGCCGAAGATGACGCCTTGGTTTAATTAAACTTTGGAGGATTAGTATGAAAATGAAATCGACATTTGATCCAAGTATGGCTCCAAGGTGTTCTTCGAAGCGAAGTTTTTCCAAAACATTTTTCTGTGTTTTGAAAACATAGAGTTGAGCCAGCATCGGATCCCACTTCAGATCCCACTTAAGCAACACCCTTTAGTGTTCAAGACAACAAGTTTTTTGGTTGGTTTTAGGCTTAAAAACCCGTTAGGGGCTGCCATATGCTCGTTAGCCTTCGCTAGAGCGGTGTCTTCATGGCTTAGAGAAAATTGGGGAAACGCTAAATGGAGGACAGCAGGTGCCGCCCTCTGGGTCGCCCGGGCGGTCCTGCTCTCCACGGTCGGTTTTGACTTTACTTGTGTATTTTTTTCAGGAAATTGCCAAATGGGTGGAATGTCAGCTCTTGTTTTTTAATTTGCTAATTTCATGGAGTCCATGTAAATCTCAACCTGTTCCATGGCTTTGACGCTAAAATGATGAAAAACCGAAGGGTTAATTGAAGAGAGGAGATCAAGCGTCAAAGTTACATCGAAACCACTCCGTATGCACCTTCTTGATTAGGACAAGGTAATGACCTATTGAGCTAACATTATCCCCTAGTATAATACACTTGGGGGGATTAGTGTTAAAATGGACTCGGTGCTGGATACATGTGCAGCTCTCGCAGGGGATATTCTAGGAAAATATTTTCACGACTGCTTTGCGTTTTAACACCATAGTCTGAGTCAACTGATCCCTCTTGAGCAACGCCCTTAAGCGTTCGAGAGGACAAGTTTTGCCCTTGGTTTAGTAGGGACCGCCCACTGTTCCCTAGCCATTGCTAGAGCGACCGGTCTCTAAAAGACTTAGGAATAATTAAGCAAAGGCCAAATGGTGGAGCAGTAGGGACCACCCTCAGAGGTCCCTCTAGCGGTCGCATTGGAAGTGTGCATACCGAGGAACTTAGCGGGGAAGATCGCTTGAGTCCTAGAGGATCCATTGCGGTGGAGAATCCAAGTGAAGCCACTAAACACATCGAAGAGCCACTTTGGTGGAGAGGCTTATCGAAGGAAGGGAGCGTCTAACGAGTGTATTTTTTGAGATATAAGACTCGAGTACTTGTAAGCTGAGTCTGCGGAAGTGGATTAGGCTTTGCTTTGGTGAACCCGTGAGTGGTTCCCTGCTCTTTTTCCCGCGAAGGGTTTTTCGCATCAAAAAATCACATATCTTTCTTACTTGTACACTTGTGATTCTATGCACACGCACGCACTATGTGCTTGATAGAATGATTGTTTGAACATCTTTATCATCCACAGTTGCGTATCAAGGGTTTGGGACTTTGGTTGGGGACACCTTGAGAGATTAAGTGTTGAGTGATAAATTGATGACATCCAACACACGAATTTCGATGGGTTCAAGGGATCGTTGTGGTTAAAAAGTGGTTCTCACTATTAGTTGATCAATCTTCATGAGAAAGAGGTAATTGCGGTAGTAGTAGGTATAATTTGTTACCCTAAACAATTCATGTGTCACGAAAACTATCCATTTGTTTTAGAGCAATGCTACATGGACCTAAAAAGTAGACTTCATAATTAAAGCCACTGGTTTCGTTGTGGGTCACTGTGCTTATTGGGAACCACTACCTAGGCAATGCTTATGATTATCGAGTCTACTTTTTAAGTCCATGTAGCATTAGTCTTTGTTTTATGCCTCACCTTTTTTACGTTTGGCCACATTGGGCCGTTTTCTAAAAATTGGATCTTCTGCACATCTTAAAAGATTTGAGCTTTACTAACCTTAAGCTATGTGTGTTCACCATTATTCATCCAATAGAAGTACACTCCTAAGTACGTTCGCGAATGGTCGGCGTCTCCTAGGTTTTATGAATTTTCTCAAGGAATGACACTATCCAAGCACACTAGGGTGAAAAGACACTTGGTTTAAGGATCAAGCACTAAAACTTATAACCACTAAGTTTCGTATCCCCTAATATTACTCGTAGTAATGCACTACAACGTTGATTTAAGGATTGATACGCAATAGCTCAGGCCAAAGAGTGATTAGCTTGATCAACAACGAAAAACAAACAGGAGAAGTGTTTTTGGCCTTTTCAATTTCTAGTGTCATTGTAAATAACATAATCATAGAAAAATGGTCATAAACTTGCAACAACAAGGGAAAAACAGTGCAACTATTAAAAATCGTAAAATAAATGTCGAAGTAGACATCAAAACTCGTTTTGGATTTTCAATTGTGTTTTTCATTAATTAAGAACAAAACAAGATAAATAAATAAATACATGCACAAATTACTTATCCCCTAATGCATGATATGTCATGGTATGCTCCTAGCGCTAAGTGTCTCAAACACTCACTTATGTGCACAAATAATGTTAGATAATCTTCGACAATTAGCTAATATCGAGGAGTCCGCATAAATCTCATCTTATTCCCTGGTCGTGAAGCCAAATACGTCGAAGATCCGAATGCATTCATTGAAGGGTGGGGATCGTGTGCCAAACCTACACCGAAAGCACTCCATACGAACCTTCATTCTTACGACAAGGTAATGACTTAGAGGCCGAAGATGACGCCTTGGTTTAATTAAACTTTGGAGGATTAGTATGAAAATGAAATCGACATTTGATCCAAGTATGGCTCCAAGGTGTTCTTCGAAGCGAAGTTTTTCCAAAACATTTTTCTGTGTTTTGAAAACATAGAGTTGAGCCAGCATCGGATCCCACTTCAGATCCCACTTAAGCAACACCCTTTAGTGTTCAAGACAACAAGTTTTTTGGTTGGTTTTAGGCTTAAAAACCCGTTAGGGGCTGCCATATGCTCGTTAGCCTTCGCTAGAGCGGTGTCTTCATGGCTTAGAGAAAATTGGGAAAACGCCAAATGGAGGACAGCAGGTGCCGCCCTCTGGGTCGCCCGGGCGGTCCTGCTCTCCACGGTCGGTTTTGACTTTACTTGTGTATTTTTTTCAGGAAATTGCCAAATGGGTGGAATGTCAGCTCTTGTTTTTTAATTTGCTAATTTCATGGAGTCCATGTAAATCTCAACCTGTTCCATGGCTTTGACGCTAAAATGATGAAAAACCGAAGGGTTAATTGAAGAGAGGAGATCAAGCGTCAAAGTTACATCGAAACCACTCCGTATGCACCTTCTTGATTAGGACAAGGTAATGACCTATTGAGCTAACATTATCCCCTAGTATAATACACTTGGGGGGATTAGTGTTAAAATGGACTCGGTGCTGGATACATGTGCAGCTCTCGCAGGGGATATTCTAGGAAAATATTTTCACGACTGCTTTGCGTTTTAACACCATAGTCTGAGTCAACTGATCCCTCTTGAGCAACGCCCTTAAGCGTTCGAGAGGACAAGTTTTGCCCTTGGTTTAGTAGGGACCGCCCACTGTTCCCTAGCCATTGCTAGAGCGACCGGTCTCTAAAAGACTTAGGAATAATTAAGCAAAGGCCAAATGGTGGAGCAGTAGGGACCACCCTCAGAGGTCCCTCTAGCGGTCGCATTGGAAGTGTGCATACCGAGGAACTTAGCGGGGAAGATCGCTTGAGTCCTAGAGGATCCATTGCGGTGGAGAATCCAAGTGAAGCCACTAAACACATCGAAGAGCCACTTTGGTGGAGAGGCTTATCGAAGGAAGGGAGCGTCTAACGAGTGTATTTTTTGAGATATAAGACTCGAGTACTTGTAAGCTGAGTCTGCGGAAGTGGATTAGGCTTTGCTTTGGTGAACCCGTGAGTGGTTCCCTGCTCTTTTTCCCGCGAAGGGTTTTTCGCATCAAAAAATCACATATCTTTCTTACTTGTACACTTGTGATTCTATGCACACGCACGCACTATGTGCTTGATAGAATGATTGTTTGAACATCTTTATCATCCACAGTTGCGTATCAAGGGTTTGGGACTTTGGTTGGGGACACCTTGAGAGATTAAGTGTTGAGTGATAAATTGATGACATCCAACACACGAATTTCGATGGGTTCAAGGGATCGTTGTGGTTAAAAAGTGGTTCTCACTATTAGTTGATCAATCTTCATGAGAAAGAGGTAATTGCGGTAGTAGTAGGTATAATTTGTTACCCTAAACAATTCATGTGTCACGAAAACTATCCATTTGTTTTAGAGCAATGCTACATGGACCTAAAAAGTAGACTTCATAATTAAAGCCAGTGGTTTCGTTGTGGGTCACTGTGCTTATTGGGAACCACTACCTAGGCAATGCTTATGATTATCGAGTCTACTTTTTAAGTCCATGTAGCATTAGTCTTTGTTTTATGCCTCACCTTTTTTACGTTTGGCCACATTGGGCCGTTTTCTAAAAATTGGATCTTCTGCACATCTTAAAATATTTGAGCTTTACTAACCTTTAGCTATGTGTGTTCACCATTATTCATCCAATAGAAGTACACTCCTAAGTACGTTCGCGAATGGTCGGCGTCTCCTAGGTTTTATGAATTTTCTCAAGGAATGACACTATCCAAGCACACTAGGGTGAAAAGACACTTGGTTTAAGGATCAAGCACTAAAACTTATAACCACTAAGTTTCGTATCCCCTAATATTACTCGTAGTAATGCACTACAACGTTGATTTAAGGATTGATACGCAATAGCTCAGGCCAAAGAGTGATTAGCTTGATCAACAACGAAAAACAAACAGGAGAAGTGTTTTTGGCCTTTTCAATTTCTAGTGTCATTGTAAATAACATAATCATAGAAAAATGGTCATAAACTTGCAACAACAAGGGAAAAACAGTGCAACTATTAAAAATCGTAAAATAAATGTCGAAGTAGACATCAAAACTCGTTTTGGATTTTCAATTGTGTTTTTCATTAATTAAGAACAAAACAAGATAAATAAATAAATACATGCACAAATTACTTATCCCCTAATGCATGATATGTCATGGTATGCTCCTAGCGCTAAGTGTCTCAAACACTCACTTATGTGCACAAATAATGTTAGATAATCTTCGACAATTAGCTAATATCGAGGAGTCCGCATAAATCTCATCTTATTCCCTGGTCGTGAAGCCAAATACGTCGAAGATCCGAATGTATTCATTGAAGGGTGGGGATCGTGTGCCAAACCTACACCAAAAGCACTCCATACGAACCTTCATGCTTACGACAAGGTAATGACTTAGAGGCCGAAGATGACGCCTTGGTTTAATTAAACTTTGGAGGATTAGTATGAAAATGAAATCGACATTTGATCCAAGTATGGCTCCAAGGTGTTCTTCGAAGCGAAGTTTTTCCAAAACATTTTTCTGTGTTTTGAAAACATAGAGTTGAGCCAGCATCGGATCCCACTTCAGATCCCACTTAAGCAACACCCTTTAGTGTTCAAGACAACAAGTTTTTTGGTTGGTTTTAGGCTTAAAAACCCGTTAGGGGCTGCCATATGCTCGTTAGCCTTCGCTAGAGCGGTGTCTTCATGGCTTAGAGAAAATTGGGAAAACGCCAAATGGAGGACAGCAGGTGCCGCCCTCTGGGTCGCCCGGGCGGTCCTGCTCTCCACGGTCGGTTTTGACTTTACTTGTGTATTTTTTTCAGGAAATTGCCAAATGGGTGGAATGTCAGCTCTTGTTTTTTAATTTGCTAATTTCATGGAGTCCATGTAAATCTCAACCTGTTCCATGGCTTTGACGCTAAAATGATGAAAAACCGAAGGGTTAATTGAAGAGAGGAGATCAAGCGTCAAAGTTACATCGAAACCACTCCGTATGCACCTTCTTGATTAGGACAAGGTAATGACCTATTGAGCTAACATTATCCCCTAGTATAATACACTTGGGGGGATTAGTGTTAAAATGGACTCGGTGCTGGATACATGTGCAGCTCTCGCAGGGGATATTCTAGGAAAATATTTTCACGACTGCTTTGCGTTTTAACACCATAGTCTGAGTCAACTGATCCCTCTTGAGCAACGCCCTTAAGCGTTCGAGAGGACAAGTTTTGCCCTTGGTTTAGTAGGGACCGCCCACTGTTCCCTAGCCATTGCTAGAGCGACCGGTCTTTAAAAGACTTAGGAATAATTAAGCAAAGGCCAAATGGTGGAGCAGTAGGGACCACCCTCAGAGGTCCCTCTAGCGGTCGCATTGGAAGTGTGCATACCGAGGAACTTAGCGGGGAAGATCGCTTGAGTCCTAGAGGATCCATTGCGGTGGAGAATCCAAGTGAAGCCACTAAACACATCGAAGAGCCACTTTGGTGGAGAGGCTTATCGAAGGAAGGGAGCGTCTAACGAGTGTATTTTTTGAGATATAAGACTCGAGTACTTGTAAGCTGAGTCTGCGGAAGTGGATTAGGCTTTGCTTTGGTGAACCCGTGAGTGGTTCCCTGCTCTTTTTCCCGCGAAGGGTTTTTCGCATCAAAAAATCACATATCTTTCTTACTTGTACACTTGTGATTCTATGCACACGCACGCACTATGTGCTTGATAGAATGATTGTTTGAACATCTTTATCATCCACAGTTGCGTATCAAGGGTTTGGGACTTTGGTTGGGGACACCTTGAGAGATTAAGTGTTGAGTGATAAATTGATGACATCCAACACACGAATTTCGATGGGTTCAAGGGATCGTTGTGGTTAAAAAGTGGTTCTCACTATTAGTTGATCAATCTTCATGAGAAAGAGGTAATTGCGGTAGTAGTAGGTATAATTTGTTACCCTAAACAATTCATGTGTCACGAAAACTATCCATTTGTTTTAGAGCAATGCTACATGGACCTAAAAAGTAGACTTCATAATTAAAGCCACTGGTTTCGTTGTGGGTCACTGTGCTTATTGGGAACCACTACCTAGGCAATGCTTATGATTATCGAGTCTACTTTTTAAGTCCATGTAGCATTAGTCTTTGTTTTATGCCTCACCTTTTTTACGTTTGGCCACATTGGGCCGTTTTCTAAAAATTGGATCTTCTGCACATCTTAAAAGATTTGAGCTTTACTAACCTTAAGCTATGTGTGTTCACCATTATTCATCCAATAGAAGTACACTCCTAAGTACGTTCGCGAATGGTCGGCGTCTCCTAGGTTTTATGAATTTTCTCAAGGAATGACACTATCCAAGCACACTAGGGTGAAAAGACACTTGGTTTAAGGATCAAGCACTAAAACTTATAACCACTAAGTTTCGTATCCCCTAATATTACTCGTAGTAATGCACTACAACGTTGATTTAAGGATTGATACGCAATAGCTCAGGCCAAAGAGTGATTAGCTTGATCAACAACGAAAAACAAACAGGAGAAGTGTTTTTGGCCTTTTCAATTTCTAGTGTCATTGTAAATAACATAATCATAGAAAAATGGTCATAAACTTGCAACAACAAGGGAAAAACAGTGCAACTATTAAAAATCGTAAAATAAATGTCGAAGTAGACATCAAAACTCGTTTTGGATTTTCAATTGTGTTTTTCATTAATTAAGAACAAAACAAGATAAATAAATAAATACATGCACAAATTACTTATCCCCTAATGCATGATATGTCATGGTATGCTCCTAGCGCTAAGTGTCTCAAACACTCACTTATGTGCACAAATAATGTTAGATAATCTTCGACAATTAGCTAATATCGAGGAGTCCGCATAAATCTCATCTTATTCCCTGGTCGTGAAGCCAAATACGTCGAAGATCCGAATGCATTCATTGAAGGGTGGGGATCGTGTGCCAAACCTACACCAAAAGCACTCCATACGAACCTTCATGCTTACGACAAGGTAATGACTTAGAGGCCGAAGATGACGCCTTGGTTTAATTAAACTTTGGAGGATTAGTATGAAAATGAAATCGACATTTGATCCAAGTATGGCTCCAAGGTGTTCTTCGAAGCGAAGTTTTTCCAAAACATTTTTCTGTGTTTTGAAAACATAGAGTTGAGCCAGCATCGGATCCCACTTCAGATCCCACTTAAGCAACACCCTTTAGTGTTCAAGACAACAAGTTTTTTGGTTGGTTTTAGGCTTAAAAACCCGTTAGGGGCTGCCATATGCTCGTTAGCCTTCGCTAGAGCGGTGTCTTCATGGCTTAGAGAAAATTGGGGAAACGCTAAATGGAGGACAGCAGGTGCCGCCCTCTGGGTCGCCCGGGCGGTCCTGCTCTCCACGGTCGGTTTTGACTTTACTTGTGTATTTTTTTCAGGAAATTGCCAAATGGGTGGAATGTCAGCTCTTGTTTTTTAATTTGCTAATTTCATGGAGTCCATGTAAATCTCAACCTGTTCCATGGCTTTGACGCTAAAATGATGAAAAACCGAAGGGTTAATTGAAGAGAGGAGATCAAGCGTCAAAGTTACATCGAAACCACTCCGTATGCACCTTCTTGATTAGGACAAGGTAATGACCTATTGAGCTAACATTATCCCCTAGTATAATACACTTGGGGGGATTAGTGTTAAAATGGACTCGGTGCTGGATACATGTGCAGCTCTCGCAGGGGATATTCTAGGAAAATATTTTCACGACTGCTTTGCGTTTTAACACCATAGTCTGAGTCAACTGATCCCTCTTGAGCAACGCCCTTAAGCGTTCGAGAGGACAAGTTTTGCCCTTGGTTTAGTAGGGACCGCCCACTGTTCCCTAGCCATTGCTAGAGCGACCGGTCTCTAAAAGACTTAGGAATAATTAAGCAAAGGCCAAATGGTGGAGCAGTAGGGACCACCCTCAGAGGTCCCTCTAGCGGTCGCATTGGAAGTGTGCATACCGAGGAACTTAGCGGGGAAGATCGCTTGAGTCCTAGAGGATCCATTGCGGTGGAGAATCCAAGTGAAGCCACTAAACACATCGAAGAGCCACTTTGGTGGAGAGGCTTATCGAAGGAAGGGAGCGTCTAACGAGTGTATTTTTTGAGATATAAGACTCGAGTACTTGTAAGCTGAGTCTGCGGAAGTGGATTAGGCTTTGCTTTGGTGAACCCGTGAGTGGTTCCCTGCTCTTTTTCCCGCGAAGGGTTTTTCGCATCAAAAAATCACATATCTTTCTTACTTGTACACTTGTGATTCTATGCACACGCACGCACTATGTGCTTGATAGAATGATTGTTTGAACATCTTTATCATCCACAGTTGCGTATCAAGGGTTTGGGACTTTGGTTGGGGACACCTTGAGAGATTAAGTGTTGAGTGATAAATTGATGACATCCAACACACGAATTTCGATGGGTTCAAGGGATCGTTGTGGTTAAAAAGTGGTTCTCACTATTAGTTGATCAATCTTCATGAGAAAGAGGTAATTGCGGTAGTAGTAGGTATAATTTGTTACCCTAAACAATTCATGTGTCACGAAAACTATCCATTTGTTTTAGAGCAATGCTACATGGACCTAAAAAGTAGACTTCATAATTAAAGCCACTGGTTTCGTTGTGGGTCACTGTGCTTATTGGGAACCACTACCTAGGCAATGCTTATGATTATCGAGTCTACTTTTTAAGTCCATGTAGCATTAGTCTTTGTTTTATGCCTCACCTTTTTTACGTTTGGCCACATTGGGCCGTTTTCTAAAAATTGGATCTTCTGCACATCTTAAAAGATTTGAGCTTTACTAACCTTAAGCTATGTGTGTTCACCATTATTCATCCAATAGAAGTACACTCCTAAGTACGTTCGCGAATGGTCGGCGTCTCCTAGGTTTTATGAATTTTCTCAAGGAATGACACTATCCAAGCACACTAGGGTGAAAAGACACTTGGTTTAAGGATCAAGCACTAAAACTTATAACCACTAAGTTTCGTATCCCCTAATATTACTCGTAGTAATGCACTACAACGTTGATTTAAGGATTGATACGCAATAGCTCAGGCCAAAGAGTGATTAGCTTGATCAACAACGAAAAACAAACAGGAGAAGTGTTTTTGGCCTTTTCAATTTCTAGTGTCATTGTAAATAACATAATCATAGAAAAATGGTCATAAACTTGCAACAACAAGGGAAAAACAGTGCAACTATTAAAAATCGTAAAATAAATGTCGAAGTAGACATCAAAACTCGTTTTGGATTTTCAATTGTGTTTTTCATTAATTAAGAACAAAACAAGATAAATAAATAAATACATGCACAAATTACTTATCCCCTAATGCATGATATGTCATGGTATGCTCCTAGCGCTAAGTGTCTCAAACACTCACTTATGTGCACAAATAATGTTAGATAATCTTCGACAATTAGCTAATATCGAGGAGTCCGCATAAATCTCATCTTATTCCCTGGTCGTGAAGCCAAATACGTCGAAGATCCGAATGCATTCATTGAAGGGTGGGGATCGTGTGCCAAACCTACACCGAAAGCACTCCATACGAACCTTCATTCTTACGACAAGGTAATGACTTAGAGGCCGAAGATGACGCCTTGGTTTAATTAAACTTTGGAGGATTAGTATGAAAATGAAATCGACATTTGATCCAAGTATGGCTCCAAGGTGTTCTTCGAAGCGAAGTTTTTCCAAAACATTTTTCTGTGTTTTGAAAACATAGAGTTGAGCCAGCATCGGATCCCACTTCAGATCCCACTTAAGCAACACCCTTTAGTGTTCAAGACAACAAGTTTTTTGGTTGGTTTTAGGCTTAAAAACCCGTTAGGGGCTGCCATATGCTCGTTAGCCTTCGCTAGAGCGGTGTCTTCATGGCTTAGAGAAAATTGGGAAAACGCCAAATGGAGGACAGCAGGTGCCGCCCTCTGGGTCGCCCGGGCGGTCCTGCTCTCCACGGTCGGTTTTGACTTTACTTGTGTATTTTTTTCAGGAAATTGCCAAATGGGTGGAATGTCAGCTCTTGTTTTTTAATTTGCTAATTTCATGGAGTCCATGTAAATCTCAACCTGTTCCATGGCTTTGACGCTAAAATGATGAAAAACCGAAGGGTTAATTGAAGAGAGGAGATCAAGCGTCAAAGTTACATCGAAACCACTCCGTATGCACCTTCTTGATTAGGACAAGGTAATGACCTATTGAGCTAACATTATCCCCTAGTATAATACACTTGGGGGGATTAGTGTTAAAATGGACTCGGTGCTGGATACATGTGCAGCTCTCGCAGGGGATATTCTAGGAAAATATTTTCACGACTGCTTTGCGTTTTAACACCATAGTCTGAGTCAACTGATCCCTCTTGAGCAACGCCCTTAAGCGTTCGAGAGGACAAGTTTTGCCCTTGGTTTAGTAGGGACCGCCCACTGTTCCCTAGCCATTGCTAGAGCGACCGGTCTCTAAAAGACTTAGGAATAATTAAGCAAAGGCCAAATGGTGGAGCAGTAGGGACCACCCTCAGAGGTCCCTCTAGCGGTCGCATTGGAAGTGTGCATACCGAGGAACTTAGCGGGGAAGATCGCTTGAGTCCTAGAGGATCCATTGCGGTGGAGAATCCAAGTGAAGCCACTAAACACATCGAAGAGCCACTTTGGTGGAGAGGCTTATCGAAGGAAGGGAGCGTCTAACGAGTGTATTTTTTGAGATATAAGACTCGAGTACTTGTAAGCTGAGTCTGCGGAAGTGGATTAGGCTTTGCTTTGGTGAACCCGTGAGTGGTTCCCTGCTCTTTTTCCCGCGAAGGGTTTTTCGCATCAAAAAATCACATATCTTTCTTACTTGTACACTTGTGATTCTATGCACACGCACGCACTATGTGCTTGATAGAATGATTGTTTGAACATCTTTATCATCCACAGTTGCGTATCAAGGGTTTGGGACTTTGGTTGGGGACACCTTGAGAGATTAAGTGTTGAGTGATAAATTGATGACATCCAACACACGAATTTCGATGGGTTCAAGGGATCGTTGTGGTTAAAAAGTGGTTCTCACTATTAGTTGATCAATCTTCATGAGAAAGAGGTAATTGCGGTAGTAGTAGGTATAATTTGTTACCCTAAACAATTCATGTGTCACGAAAACTATCCATTTGTTTTAGAGCAATGCTACATGGACCTAAAAAGTAGACTTCATAATTAAAGCCACTGGTTTCGTTGTGGGTCACTGTGCTTATTGGGAACCACTACCTAGGCAATGCTTATGATTATCGAGTCTACTTTTTAAGTCCATGTAGCATTAGTCTTTGTTTTATGCCTCACCTTTTTTACGTTTGGCCACATTGGGCCGTTTTCTAAAAATTGGATCTTCTGCACATCTTAAAAGATTTGAGCTTTACTAACCTTAAGCTATGTGTGTTCACCATTATTCATCCAATAGAAGTACACTCCTAAGTACGTTCGCGAATGGTCGGCGTCTCCTAGGTTTTATGAATTTTCTCAAGGAATGACACTATCCAAGCACACTAGGGTGAAAAGACACTTGGTTTAAGGATCAAGCACTAAAACTTATAACCACTAAGTTTCGTATCCCCTAATATTACTCGTAGTAATGCACTACAACGTTGATTTAAGGATTGATACGCAATAGCTCAGGCCAAAGAGTGATTAGCTTGATCAACAACGAAAAACAAACAGGAGAAGTGTTTTTGGCCTTTTCAATTTCTAGTGTCATTGTAAATAACATAATCATAGAAAAATGGTCATAAACTTGCAACAACAAGGGAAAAACAGTGCAACTATTAAAAATCGTAAAATAAATGTCGAAGTAGACATCAAAACTCGTTTTGGATTTTCAATTGTGTTTTTCATTAATTAAGAACAAAACAAGATAAATAAATAAATACATGCACAAATTACTTATCCCCTAATGCATGATATGTCATGGTATGCTCCTAGCGCTAAGTGTCTCAAACACTCACTTATGTGCACAAATAATGTTAGATAATCTTCGACAATTAGCTAATATCGAGGAGTCCGCATAAATCTCATCTTATTCCCTGGTCGTGAAGCCAAATACGTCGACGATCCGAATGCATTCATTGAAGGGTGGGGATCGTGTGCCAAACCTACACCGAAAGCACTCCATACGAACCTTCATGCTTACGACAAGGTAATGACTTAGAGGCCGAAGATGACGCCTTGGTTTAATTAAACTTTGGAGGATTAGTATGAAAATGAAATCGACATTTGATCCAAGTATGGCTCCAAGGTGTTCTTCGAAGCGAAGTTTTTCCAAAACATTTTTCTGTGTTTTGAAAACATAGAGTTGAGCCAGCATCGGATCCCACTTCAGATCCCACTTAAGCAACACCCTTTAGTGTTCAAGACAACAAGTTTTTTGGTTGGTTTTAGGCTTAAAAACCCGTTAGGGGCTGCCATATGCTCGTTAGCCTTCGCTAGAGCGGTGTCTTCATGGCTTAGAGAAAATTGGGAAAACGCCAAATGGAGGACAGCAGGTGCCGCCCTCTGGGTCGCCCGGGCGGTCCTGCTCTCCACGGTCGGTTTTGACTTTACTTGTGTATTTTTTTCAGGAAATTGCCAAATGGGTGGAATGTCAGCTCTTGTTTTTTAATTTGCTAATTTCATGGAGTCCATGTAAATCTCAACCTGTTCCATGGCTTTGACGCTAAAATGATGAAAAACCGAAGGGTTAATTGAAGAGAGGAGATCAAGCGTCAAAGTTACATCGAAACCACTCCGTATGCACCTTCTTGATTAGGACAAGGTAATGACCTATTGAGCTAACATTATCCCCTAGTATAATACACTTGGGGGGATTAGTGTTAAAATGGACTCGGTGCTGGATACATGTGCAGCTCTCGCAGGGGATATTCTAGGAAAATATTTTCACTACTGCTTTGCGTTTTAACACCATAGTCTGAGTCAACTGATCCCTCTTGAGCAACGCCCTTAAGCGTTCGAGAGGACAAGTTTTGCCCTTGGTTTAGTAGGGACCGCCCACTGTTCCCTAGCCATTGCTAGAGCGACCGGTCTCTAAAAGACTTAGGAATAATTAAGCAAAGGCCAAATGGTGGAGCAGTAGGGACCACCCTCAGAGGTCCCTCTAGCGGTCGCATTGGAAGTGTGCATACCGAGGAACTTAGCGGGGAAGATCGCTTGAGTCCTAGAGGATCCATTGCGGTGGAGAATCCAAGTGAAGCCACTAAACACATCGAAGAGCCACTTTGGTGGAGAGGCTTATCGAAGGAAGGGAGCGTCTAACGAGTGTATTTTTTGAGATATAAGACTCGAGTACTTGTAAGCTGAGTCTGCGGAAGTGGATTAGGCTTTGCTTTGGTGAACCCGTGAGTGGTTCCCTGCTCTTTTTCCCGCGAAGGGTTTTTCGCATCAAAAAATCACATATCTTTCTTACTTGTACACTTGTGATTCTATGCACACGCACGCACTATGTGCTTGATAGAATGATTGTTTGAACATCTTTATCATCCACAGTTGCGTATCAAGGGTTTGGGACTTTGGTTGGGGACACCTTGAGAGATTAAGTGTTGAGTGATAAATTGATGACATCCAACACACGAATTTCGATGGGTTCAAGGGATCGTTGTGGTTAAAAAGTGGTTCTCACTATTAGTTGATCAATCTTCATGAGAAAGAGGTAATTGCGGTAGTAGTAGGTATAATTTGTTACCCTAAACAATTCATGTGTCACGAAAACTATCCATTTGTTTTAGAGCAATGCTACATGGACCTAAAAAGTAGACTTCATAATTAAAGCCACTGGTTTCGTTGTGGGTCACTGTGCTTATTGGGAACCACTACCTAGGCAATGCTTATGATTATCGAGTCTACTTTTTAAGTCCATGTAGCATTAGTCTTTGTTTTATGCCTCACCTTTTTTACGTTTGGCCACATTGGGCCGTTTTCTAAAAATTGGATCTTCTGCACATCTTAAAAGATTTGAGCTTTACTAACCTTAAGCTATGTGTGTTCACCATTATTCATCCAATAGAAGTACACTCCTAAGTACGTTCGCGAATGGTCGGCGTCTCCTAGGTTTTATGAATTTTCTCAAGGAATGACACTATCCAAGCACACTAGGGTGAAAAGACACTTGGTTTAAGGATCAAGCACTAAAACTTATAACCACTAAGTTTCGTATCCCCTAATATTACTCGTAGTAATGCACTACAACGTTGATTTAAGGATTGATACGCAATAGCTCAGGCCAAAGAGTGATTAGCTTGATCAACAACGAAAAACAAACAGGAGAAGTGTTTTTAGCCTTTTCAATTTCTAGTGTCATTGTAAATAACATAATCATAGAAAAATGGTCATAAACTTGCAACAACAAGGGAAAAACAGTGCAACTATTAAAAATCGTAAAATAAATGTCGAAGTAGACATCAAAACTCGTTTTGGATTTTCAATTGTGTTTTTCATTAATTAAGAACAAAACAAGATAAATAAATAAATACATGCACAAATTACTTATCCCCTAATGCATGATATGTCATGGTATGCTCCTAGCGCTAAGTGTCTCAAACACTCACTTATGTGCACAAATAATGTTAGATAATCTTCGACAATTAGCTAATATCGAGGAGTCCGCATAAATCTCATCTTATTCCCTGGTCGTGAAGCCAAATACGTCGAAGATCCGAATGCATTCATTGAAGGGTGGGGATCGTGTGCCAAACCTACACCGAAAGCACTCCATACGAACCTTCATGCTTACGACAAGGTAATGACTTAGAGGCCGAAGATGACGCCTTGGTTTAATTAAACTTTGGAGGATTAGTATGAAAATGAAATCGACATTTGATCCAAGTATGGCTCCAAGGTGTTCTTCGAAGCGAAGTTTTTCCAAAACATTTTTCTGTGTTTTGAAAACATAGAGTTGAGCCAGCATCGGATCCCACTTCAGATCCCACTTAAGCAACACCCTTTAGTGTTCAAGACAACAAGTTTTTTGGTTGGTTTTAGGCTTAAAAACCCGTTAGGGGCTGCCATATGCTCGTTAGCCTTCGCTAGAGCGGTGTCTTCATGGCTTAGAGAAAATTGGGAAAACGCCAAATGGAGGACAGCAGGTGCCGCCCTCTGGGTCGCCCGGGCGGTCCTGCTCTCCACGGTCGGTTTTGACTTTACTTGTGTATTTTTTTCAGGAAATTGCCAAATGGGTGGAATGTCAGCTCTTGTTTTTTAATTTGCTAATTTCATGGAGTCCATGTAAATCTCAACCTGTTCCATGGCTTTGACGCTAAAATGATGAAAAACCGAAGGGTTAATTGAAGAGAGGAGATCAAGCGTCAAAGTTACATCGAAACCACTCCGTATGCACCTTCTTGATTAGGACAAGGTAATGACCTATTGAGCTAACATTATCCCCTAGTATAATACACTTGGGGGGATTAGTGTTAAAATGGACTCGGTGCTGGATACATGTGCAGCTCTCGCAGGGGATATTCTAGGAAAATATTTTCACGACTGCTTTGCGTTTTAACACCATAGTCTGAGTCAACTGATCCCTCTTGAGCAACGCCCTTAAGCGTTCGAGAGGACAAGTTTTGCCCTTGGTTTAGTAGGGACCGCCCACTGTTCCCTAGCCATTGCTAGAGCGACCGGTCTCTAAAAGACTTAGGAATAATTAAGCAAAGGCCAAATGGTGGAGCAGTAGGGACCACCCTCAGAGGTCCCTCTAGCGGTCGCATTGGAAGTGTGCATACCGAGGAACTTAGCGGGGAAGATCGCTTGAGTCCTAGAGGATCCATTGCGGTGGAGAATCCAAGTGAAGCCACTAAACACATCGAAGAGCCACTTTGGTGGAGAGGCTTATCGAAGGAAGGGAGCGTCTAACGAGTGTATTTTTTGAGATATAAGACTCGAGTACTTGTAAGCTGAGTCTGCGGAAGTGGATTAGGCTTTGCTTTGGTGACCCCGTGAGTGGTTCCCTGCTCTTTTTCCCGCGAAGGGTTTTTCGCATCAAAAAATCACATATCTTTCTTACTTGTACACTTGTGATTCTATGCACACGCACGCACTATGTGCTTGATAGAATGATTGTTTGAACATCTTTATCATCCACAGTTGCGTATCAAGGGTTTGGGACTTTGGTTGGGGACACCTTGAGAGATTAAGTGTTGAGTGATAAATTGATGACATCCAACACACGAATTTCGATGGGTTCAAGGGATCGTTGTGGTTAAAAAGTGGTTCTCACTATTAGTTGATCAATCTTCATGAGAAAGAGGTAATTGCGGTAGTAGTAGGTATAATTTGTTACCCTAAACAATTCATGTGTCACGAAAACTATCCATTTGTTTTAGAGCAATGCTACATGGACCTAAAAAGTAGACTTCATAATTAAAGCCACTGGTTTCGTTGTGGGTCACTGTGCTTATTGGGAACCACTACCTAGGCAATGCTTATGATTATCGAGTCTACTTTTTAAGTCCATGTAGCATTAGTCTTTGTTTTATGCCTCACCTTTTTTACGTTTGGCCACATTGGGCCGTTTTCTAAAAATTGGATGTTCTGCACATCTTAAAAGATTTGAGCTTTACTAACCTTAAGCTATGTGTGTTCACCATTATTCATCCAATAGAAGTACACTCCTAAGTACGTTCGCGAATGGTCGGCGTCTCCTAGGTTTTATGAATTTTCTCAAGGAATGACACTATCCAAGCACACTAGGGTGAAAAGACACTTGGTTTAAGGATCAAGCACTAAAACTTATAACCACTAAGTTTCGTATCCCCTAATATTACTCGTAGTAATGCACTACAACGTTGATTTAAGGATTGATACGCAATAGCTCAGGCCAAAGAGTGATTAGCTTGATCAACAACGAAAAACAAACAGGAGAAGTGTTTTTGGCCTTTTCAATTTCTAGTGTCATTGTAAATAACATAATCATAGAAAAATGGTCATAAACTTGCAACAACAAGGGAAAAACAGTGCAACTATTAAAAATCGTAAAATAAATGTCGAAGTAGACATCAAAACTCGTTTTGGATTTTCAATTGTGTTTTTCATTAATTAAGAACAAAACAAGATAAATAAATAAATACATGCACAAATTACTTATCCCCTAATGCATGATATGTCATGGTATGCTCCTAGCGCTAAGTGTCTCAAACACTCACTTATGTGCACAAATAATGTTAGATAATCTTCGACAATTAGCTAATATCGAGGAGTCCGCATAAATCTCATCTTATTCCCTGGTCGTGAAGCCAAATACGTCGAAGATCCGAATGTATTCATTGAAGGGTGGGGATCGTGTGCCAAACCTACACCAAAAGCACTCCATACGAACCTTCATGCTTACGACAAGGTAATGACTTAGAGGCCGAAGATGACGCCTTGGTTTAATTAAACTTTGGAGGATTAGTATGAAAATGAAATCGACATTTGATCCAAGTATGGCTCCAAGGTGTTCTTCGAAGCGAAGTTTTTCCAAAACATTTTTCTGTGTTTTGAAAACATAGAGTTGAGCCAGCATCGGATCCCACTTCAGATCCCACTTAAGCAACACCCTTTAGTGTTCAAGACAACAAGTTTTTTGGTTGGTTTTAGGCTTAAAAACCCGTTAGGGGCTGCCATATGCTCGTTAGCCTTCGCTAGAGCGGTGTCTTCATGGCTTAGAGAAAATTGGGGAAACGCCAAATGGAGGACAGCAGGTGCCGCCCTCTGGGTCGCCCGGGCGGTCCTGCTCTCCACGGTCGGTTTTGACTTTACTTGTGTATTTTTTTCAGGAAATTGCCAAATGGGTGGAATGTCGGCTCTTGTTTTTTAATTTGCTAATTTCATGGAGTCCATGTAAATCTCAACCTGTTCCATGGCTTTGACGCTAAAATGATGAAAAACCGAAGGGTTAATTGAAGAGAGGAGATCAAGCGTCAAAGTTACATCGAAACCACTCCGTATGCACCTTCTTGATTAGGACAAGGTAATGACCTATTGAGCTAACATTATCCCCTAGTATAATACACTTGGGGGGATTAGTGTTAAAATGGACTCGGTGCTGGATACATGTGCAGCTCTCGCAGGGGATATTCTAGGAAAATATTTTCACGACTGCTTTGCGTTTTAACACCATAGTCTGAGTCAACTGATCCCTCTTGAGCAACGCCCTTAAGCGTTCGAGAGGACAAGTTTTGCCCTTGGTTTAGTAGGGACCGCCCACTGTTCCCTAGCCATTGCTAGAGCGACCGGTCTCTAAAAGACTTAGGAATAATTAAGCAAAGGCCAAATGGTGGAGCAGTAGGGACCACCCTCAGAGGTCCCTCTAGCGGTCGCATTGGAAGTGTGCATACCGAGGAACTTAGCGGGGAAGATCGCTTGAGTCCTAGAGGATCCATTGCGGTGGAGAATCCAAGTGAAGCCACTAAACACATCGAAGAGCCACTTTGGTGGAGAGGCTTATCGAAGGAAGGGAGCGTCTAACGAGTGTATTTTTTGAGATATAAGACTCGAGTACTTGTAAGCTGAGTCTGCGGAAGTGGATTAGGCTTTGCTTTGGTGAACCCGTGAGTGGTTCCCTGCTCTTTTTCCCGCGAAGGGTTTTTCGCATCAAAAAATCACATATCTTTCTTACTTGTACACTTGTGATTCTATGCACACGCACGCACTATGTGCTTGATAGAATGATTGTTTGAACATCTTTATCATCCACAGTTGCGTATCAAGGGTTTGGGACTTTGGTTGGGGACACCTTGAGAGATTAAGTGTTGAGTGATAAATTGATGACATCCAACACACGAATTTCGATGGGTTCAAGGGATCGTTGTGGTTAAAAAGTGGTTCTCACTATTAGTTGATCAATCTTCATGAGAAAGAGGTAATTGCGGTAGTAGTAGGTATAATTTGTTACCCTAAACAATTCATGTGTCACGAAAACTATCCATTTGTTTTAGAGCAATGCTACATGGACCTAAAAAGTAGACTTCATAATTAAAGCCACTGGTTTCGTTGTGGGTCACTGTGCTTATTGGGAACCACTACCTAGGCAATGCTTATGATTATCGAGTCTACTTTTTAAGTCCATGTAGCATTAGTCTTTGTTTTATGCCTCACCTTTTTTACGTTTGGCCACATTGGGCCGTTTTCTAAAAATTGGATCTTCTGCACATCTTAAAAGATTTGAGCTTTACTAACCTTTAGCTATGTGTGTTCACCATTATTCATCCAATAGAAGTACACTCCTAAGTACGTTCGCGAATGGTCGGCGTCTCCTAGGTTTTATGAATTTTCTCAAGGAATGACACTATCCAAGCACACTAGGGTGAAAAGACACTTGGTTTAAGGATCAAGCACTAAAACTTATAACCACTAAGTTTCGTATCCCCTAATATTACTCGTAGTAATGCACTACAACGTTGATTTAAGGATTGATACGCAATAGCTCAGGCCAAAGAGTGATTAGCTTGATCAACAACGAAAAACAAACAGGAGAAGTGTTTTTGGCCTTTTCAATTTCTAGTGTCATTGTAAATAACATAATCATAGAAAAATGGTCATAAACTTGCAACAACAAGGGAAAAACAGTGCAACTATTAAAAATCGTAAAATAAATGTCGAAGTAGACATCAAAACTCGTTTTGGATTTTCAATTGTGTTTTTCATTAATTAAGAACAAAACAAGATAAATAAATAAATACATGCACAAATTACTTATCCCCTAATGCATGATATGTCATGGTATGCTCCTAGCGCTAAGTGTCTCAAACACTCACTTATGTGCACAAATAATGTTAGATAATCTTCGACAATTAGCTAATATCGAGGAGTCCGCATAAATCTCATCTTATTCCCTGGTCGTGAAGCCAAATACGTCGAAGATCCGAATGCATTCATTGAAGGGTGGGGATCGTGTGCCAAACCTACACCAAAAGCACTCCATACGAACCTTCATGCTTACGACAAGGTAATGACTTAGAGGCCGAAGATGACGCCTTGGTTTAATTAAACTTTGGAGGATTAGTATGAAAATGAAATCGACATTTGATCCAAGTATGGCTCCAAGGTGTTCTTCGAAGCGAAGTTTTTCCAAAACATTTTTCTGTGTTTTGAAAACATAGAGTTGAGCCAGCATCGGATCCCACTTCAGATCCCACTTAAGCAACACCCTTTAGTGTTCAAGACAACAAGTTTTTTGGTTGGTTTTAGGCTTAAAAACCCGTTAGGGGCTGCCATATGCTCGTTAGCCTTCGCTAGAGCGGTGTCTTCATGGCTTAGAGAAAATTGGGGAAACGCTAAATGGAGGACAGCAGGTGCCGCCCTCTGGGTCGCCCGGGCGGTCCTGCTCTCCACGGTCGGTTTTGACTTTACTTGTGTATTTTTTTCAGGAAATTGCCAAATGGGTGGAATGTCAGCTCTTGTTTTTTAATTTGCTAATTTCATGGAGTCCATGTAAATCTCAACCTGTTCCATGGCTTTGACGCTAAAATGATGAAAAACCGAAGGGTTAATTGAAGAGAGGAGATCAAGCGTCAAAGTTACATCGAAACCACTCCGTATGCACCTTCTTGATTAGGACAAGGTAATGACCTATTGAGCTAACATTATCCCCTAGTATAATACACTTGGGGGGATTAGTGTTAAAATGGACTCGGTGCTGGATACATGTGCAGCTCTCGCAGGGGATATTCTAGGAAAATATTTTCACGACTGCTTTGCGTTTTAACACCATAGTCTGAGTCAACTGATCCCTCTTGAGCAACGCCCTTAAGCGTTCGAGAGGACAAGTTTTGCCCTTGGTTTAGTAGGGACCGCCCACTGTTCCCTAGCCATTGCTAGAGCGACCGGTCTCTAAAAGACTTAGGAATAATTAAGCAAAGGCCAAATGGTGGAGCAGTAGGGACCACCCTCAGAGGTCCCTCTAGCGGTCGCATTGGAAGTGTGCATACCGAGGAACTTAGCGGGGAAGATCGCTTGAGTCCTAGAGGATCCATTGCGGTGGAGAATCCAAGTGAAGCCACTAAACACATCGAAGAGCCACTTTGGTGGAGAGGCTTATCGAAGGAAGGGAGCGTCTAACGAGTGTATTTTTTGAGATATAAGACTCGAGTACTTGTAAGCTGAGTCTGCGGAAGTGGATTAGGCTTTGCTTTGGTGAACCCGTGAGTGGTTCCCTGCTCTTTTTCCCGCGAAGGGTTTTTCGCATCAAAAAATCACATATCTTTCTTACTTGTACACTTGTGATTCTATGCACACGCACGCACTATGTGCTTGATAGAATGATTGTTTGAACATCTTTATCATCCACAGTTGCGTATCAAGGGTTTGGGACTTTGGTTGGGGACACCTTGAGAGATTAAGTGTTGAGTGATAAATTGATGACATCCAACACACGAATTTCGATGGGTTCAAGGGATCGTTGTGGTTAAAAAGTGGTTCTCACTATTAGTTGATCAATCTTCATGAGAAAGGGGTAATTGCGGTAGTAGTAGGTATAATTTGTTACCCTAAACAATTCATGTGTCACGAAAACTATCCATTTGTTTTAGAGCAATGCTACATGGACCTAAAAAGTAGACTTCATAATTAAAGCCAGTGGTTTCGTTGTGGGTCACTGTGCTTATTGGGAACCACTACCTAGGCAATGCTTATGATTATCGAGTCTACTTTTTAAGTCCATGTAGCATTAGTCTTTGTTTTATGCCTCACCTTTTTTACGTTTGGCCACATTGGGCCGTTTTCTAAAAATTGGATCTTCTGCACATCTTAAAAGATTTGAGCTTTACTAACCTTTAGCTATGTGTGTTCACCATTATTCATCCAATAGAAGTACACTCCTAAGTACGTTCGCGAATGGTCGGCGTCTCCTAGGTTTTATGAATTTTCTCAAGGAATGACACTATCCAAGCACACTAGGGTGAAAAGACACTTGGTTTAAGGATCAAGCACTAAAACTTATAACCACTAAGTTTCGTATCCCCTAATATTACTCGTAGTAATGCACTACAACGTTGATTTAAGGATTGATAGGCAATAGCTCAGGCCAAAGAGTGATTAGCTTGATCAACAACGAAAAACAAACAGGAGAAGTGTTTTTGGCCTTTTCAATTTCTAGTGTCATTGTAAATAACATAATCATAGAAAAATGGTCATAAACTTGCAACAACAAGGGAAAAACAGTGCAACTATTAAAAATCGTAAAATAAATGTCGAAGTAGACATCAAAACTCGTTTTGGATTTTCAATTGTGTTTTTCATTAATTAAGAACAAAACAAGATAAATAAATAAATACATGCACAAATTACTTATCCCCTAATGCATGATATGTCATGGTATGCTCCTAGCGCTAAGTGTCTCAAACACTCACTTATGTGCACAAATAATGTTAGATAATCTTCGACAATTAGCTAATATCGAGGAGTCCGCATAAATCTCATCTTATTCCCTGGTCGTGAAGCCAAATACGTCGAAGATCCGAATGCATTCATTGAAGGGTGGGGATCGTGTGCCAAACCTACACCAAAAGCACTCCATACGAACCTTCATGCTTACGACAAGGTAATGACTTAGAGGCCGAAGATGACGCCTTGGTTTAATTAAACTTTGGAGGATTAGTATGAAAATGAAATCGACATTTGATCCAAGTATGGCTCCAAGGTGTTCTTCGAAGCGAAGTTTTTCCAAAACATTTTTCTGTGTTTTGAAAACATAGAGTTGAGCCAGCATCGGATACCACTTCAGATCCCACTTAAGCAACACCCTTTAGTGTTCAAGACAACAAGTTTTTTAGTTGGTTTTAGGCTTAAAAACCCGTTAGGGGCTGCCATATGCTCGTTAGCCTTCGCTAGAGCGGTGTCTTCATGGCTTAGAGAAAATTGGGGAAACGCTAAATGGAGGACAGCAGGTGCCGCCCTCTGGGTCGCCCGGGCGGTCCTGCTCTCCACGGTCGGTTTTGACTTTACTTGTGTATTTTTTTCAGGAAATTGCCAAATGGGTGGAATGTCAGCTCTTGTTTTTTAATTTGCTAATTTCATGGAGTCCATGTAAATCTCAACCTGTTCCATGGCTTTGACGCTAAAATGATGAAAAACCGAAGGGTTAATTGAAGAGAGGAGATCAAGCGTCAAAGTTACATCGAAACCACTCCGTATGCACCTTCTTGATTAGGACAAGGTAATGACCTATTGAGCTAACATTATCCCCTAGTATAATACACTTGGGGGGATTAGTGTTAAAATGGACTCGGTGCTGGATACATGTGCAGCTCTCGCAGGGGATATTCTAGGAAAATATTTTCACGACTGCTTTGCGTTTTAACACCATAGTCTGAGTCAACTGATCCCTCTTGAGCAACGCCCTTAAGCGTTCGAGAGGACAAGTTTTGCCCTTGGTTTAGTAGGGACCGCCCACTGTTCCCTAGCCATTGCTAGAGCGACCGGTCTCTAAAAGACTTAGGAATAATTAAGCAAAGGCCAAATGGTGGAGCAGTAGGGACCACCCTCAGAGGTCCCTCTAGCGGTCGCATTGGAAGTGTGCATACCGAGGAACTTAGCGGGGAAGATCGCTTGAGTCCTAGAGGATCCATTGCGGTGGAGAATCCAAGTGAAGCCACTAAACACATCGAAGAGCCACTTTGGTGGAGAGGCTTATCGAAGGAAGGGAGCGTCTAACGAGTGTATTTTTTGAGATATAAGACTCGAGTACTTGTAAGCTGAGTCTGCGGAAGTGGATTAGGCTTTGCTTTGGTGAACCCGTGAGTGGTTCCCTGCTCTTTTTCCCGCGAAGGGTTTTTCGCATCAAAAAATCACATATCTTTCTTACTTGTACACTTGTGATTCTATGCACACGCACGCACTATGTGCTTGATAGAATGATTGTTTGAACATCTTTATCATCCACAGTTGCGTATCAAGGGTTTGGGACTTTGGTTGGGGACACCTTGAGAGATTAAGTGTTGAGTGATAAATTGATGACATCCAACACACGAATTTCGATGGGTTCAAGGGATCGTTGTGGTTAAAAAGTGGTTCTCACTATTAGTTGATCAATCTTCATGAGAAAGAGGTAATTGCGGTAGTAGTAGGTATAATTTGTTACCCTAAACAATTCATGTGTCACGAAAACTATCCATTTGTTTTAGAGCAATGCTACATGGACCTAAAAAGTAGACTTCATAATTAAAGCCAGTGGTTTCGTTGTGGGTCACTGTGCTTATTGGGAACCACTACCTAGGCAATGCTTATGATTATCGAGTCTACTTTTTAAGTCCATGTAGCATTAGTCTTTGTTTTATGCCTCACCTTTTTTACGTTTGGCCACATTGGGCCGTTTTCTAAAAATTGGATCTTCTGCACATCTTAAAAGATTTGAGCTTTACTAACCTTTAGCTATGTGTGTTCACCATTATTCATCCAATAGAAGTACACTCCTAAGTACGTTCGCGAATGGTCGGCGTCTCCTAGGTTTTATGAATTTTCTCAAGGAATGACACTATCCAAGCACACTAGGGTGAAAAGACACTTGGTTTAAGGATCAAGCACTAAAACTTATAACCACTAAGTTTCGTATCCCCTAATATTACTCGTAGTAATGCACTACAACGTTGATTTAAGGATTGATACGCAATAGCTCAGGCCAAAGAGTGATTAGCTTGATCAACAACGAAAAACAAACAGGAGAAGTGTTTTTGGCCTTTTCAATTTCTAGTGTCATTGTAAATAACATAATCATAGAAAAATGGTCATAAACTTGCAACAACAAGGGAAAAACAGTGCAACTATTAAAAATCGTAAAATAAATGTCGAAGTAGACATCAAAACTCGTTTTGGATTTTCAATTGTGTTTTTCATTAATTAAGAACAAAACAAGATAAATAAATAAATACATGCACAAATTACTTATCCCCTAATGCATGATATGTCATGGTATGCTCCTAGCGCTAAGTGTCTCAAACACTCACTTATGTGCACAAATAATGTTAGATAATCTTCGACAATTAGCTAATATCGAGGAGTCTGCATAAATCTCATCTTATTCCCTGGTCGTGAAGCCAAATACGTCGAAGATCCGAATGCATTCATTGAAGGGTGGGGATCGTGTGCCAAACCTACACCAAAAGCACTCCATACGAACCTTCATGCTTACGACAAGGTAATGACTTAGAGGCCGAAGATGACGCCTTGGTTTAATTAAACTTTGGAGGATTAGTATGAAAATGAAATCGACATTTGATCCAAGTATGGCTCCAAGGTGTTCTTCGAAGCGAAGTTTTTCCAAAACATTTTTCTGTGTTTTGAAAACATAGAGTTGAGCCAGCATCGGATCCCACTTCAGATCCCACTTAAGCAACACCCTTTAGTGTTCAAGACAACAAGTTTTTTGGTTGGTTTTAGGCTTAAAAACCCGTTAGGGGCTGCCATATGCTCGTTAGCCTTCGCTAGAGCGGTGTCTTCATGGCTTAGAGAAAATTGGGGAAACGCTAAATGGAGGACAGCAGGTGCCGCCCTCTGGGTCGCCCGGGCGGTCCTGCTCTCCACGGTCGGTTTTGACTTTACTTGTGTATTTTTTTCAGGAAATTGCCAAATGGGTGGAATGTCAGCTCTTGTTTTTTAATTTGCTAATTTCATGGAGTCCATGTAAATCTCAACCTGTTCCATGGCTTTGACGCTAAAATGATGAAAAACCGAAGGGTTAATTGAAGAGAGGAGATCAAGCGTCAAAGTTACATCGAAACCACTCCGTATGCACCTTCTTGATTAGGACAAGGTAATGACCTATTGAGCTAACATTATCCCCTAGTATAATACACTTGGGGGGATTAGTGTTAAAATGGACTCGGTGCTGGATACATGTGCAGCTCTCGCAGGGGATATTCTAGGAAAATATTTTCACGACTGCTTTGCGTTTTAACACCATAGTCTGAGTCAACTGATCCCTCTTGAGCAACGCCCTTAAGCGTTCGAGAGGACAAGTTTTGCCCTTGGTTTAGTAGGGACCGCCCACTGTTCCCTAGCCATTGCTAGAGCGACCGGTCTCTAAAAGACTTAGGAATAATTAAGCAAAGGCCAAATGGTGGAGCAGTAGGGACCACCCTCAGAGGTCCCTCTAGCGGTCGCATTGGAAGTGTGCATACCGAGGAACTTAGCGGGGAAGATCGCTTGAGTCCTAGAGGATCCATTGCGGTGGAGAATCCAAGTGAAGCCACTAAACACATCGAAGAGCCACTTTGGTGGAGAGGCTTATCGAAGGAAGGGAGCGTCTAACGAGTGTATTTTTTGAGATATAAGACTCGAGTACTTGTAAGCTGAGTCTGCGGAAGTGGATTAGGCTTTGCTTTGGTGAACCCGTGAGTGGTTCCCTGCTCTTTTTCCCGCGAAGGGTTTTTCGCATCAAAAAATCACATATCTTTCTTACTTGTACACTTGTGATTCTATGCACACGCACGCACTATGTGCTTGATAGAATGATTGTTTGAACATCTTTATCATCCACAGTTGCGTATCAAGGGTTTGGGACTTTGGTTGGGGACACCTTGAGAGATTAAGTGTTGAGTGATAAATTGATGACATCCAACACACGAATTTCGATGGGTTCAAGGGATCGTTGTGGTTAAAAAGTGGTTCTCACTATTAGTTGATCAATCTTCATGAGAAAGGGGTAATTGCGGTAGTAGTAGGTATAATTTGTTACCCTAAACAATTCATGTGTCACGAAAACTATCCATTTGTTTTAGAGCAATGCTACATGGACCTAAAAAGTAGACTTCATAATTAAAGCCAGTGGTTTCGTTGTGGGTCACTGTGCTTATTGGGAACCACTACCTAGGCAATGCTTATGATTATCGAGTCTACTTTTTAAGTCCATGTAGCATTAGTCTTTGTTTTATGCCTCACCTTTTTTACGTTTGGCCACATTGGGCCGTTTTCTAAAAATTGGATCTTCTGCACATCTTAAAAGATTTGAGCTTTACTAACCTTTAGCTATGTGTGTTCACCATTATTCATCCAATAGAAGTACACTCCTAAGTACGTTCGCGAATGGTCGGCGTCTCCTAGGTTTTATGAATTTTCTCAAGGAATGACACTATCCAAGCACACTAGGGTGAAAAGACACTTGGTTTAAGGATCAAGCACTAAAACTTATAACCACTAAGTTTCGTATCCCCTAATATTACTCGTAGTAATGCACTACAACGTTGATTTAAGGATTGATAGGCAATAGCTCAGGCCAAAGAGTGATTAGCTTGATCAACAACGAAAAACAAACAGGAGAAGTGTTTTTGGCCTTTTCAATTTCTAGTGTCATTGTAAATAACATAATCATAGAAAAATGGTCATAAACTTGCAACAACAAGGGAAAAACAGTGCAACTATTAAAAATCGTAAAATAAATGTCGAAGTAGACATCAAAACTCGTTTTGGATTTTCAATTGTGTTTTTCATTAATTAAGAACAAAACAAGATAAATAAATAAATACATGCACAAATTACTTATCCCCTAATGCATGATATGTCATGGTATGCTCCTAGCGCTAAGTGTCTCAAACACTCACTTATGTGCACAAATAATGTTAGATAATCTTCGACAATTAGCTAATATCGAGGAGTCCGCATAAATCTCATCTTATTCCCTGGTCGTGAAGCCAAATACGTCGAAGATCCGAATGCATTCATTGAAGGGTGGGGATCGTGTGCCAAACCTACACCAAAAGCACTCCATACGAACCTTCATGCTTACGACAAGGTAATGACTTAGAGGCCGAAGATGACGCCTTGGTTTAATTAAACTTTGGAGGATTAGTATGAAAATGAAATCGACATTTGATCCAAGTATGGCTCCAAGGTGTTCTTCGAAGCGAAGTTTTTCCAAAACATTTTTCTGTGTTTTGAAAACATAGAGTTGAGCCAGCATCGGATACCACTTCAGATCCCACTTAAGCAACACCCTTTAGTGTTCAAGACAACAAGTTTTTTAGTTGGTTTTAGGCTTAAAAACCCGTTAGGGGCTGCCATATGCTCGTTAGCCTTCGCTAGAGCGGTGTCTTCATGGCTTAGAGAAAATTGGGGAAACGCTAAATGGAGGACAGCAGGTGCCGCCCTCTGGGTCGCCCGGGCGGTCCTGCTCTCCACGGTCGGTTTTGACTTTACTTGTGTATTTTTTTCAGGAAATTGCCAAATGGGTGGAATGTCAGCTCTTGTTTTTTAATTTGCTAATTTCATGGAGTCCATGTAAATCTCAACCTGTTCCATGGCTTTGACGCTAAAATGATGAAAAACCGAAGGGTTAATTGAAGAGAGGAGATCAAGCGTCAAAGTTACATCGAAACCACTCCGTATGCACCTTCTTGATTAGGACAAGGTAATGACCTATTGAGCTAACATTATCCCCTAGTATAATACACTTGGGGGGATTAGTGTTAAAATGGACTCGGTGCTGGATACATGTGCAGCTCTCGCAGGGGATATTCTAGGAAAATATTTTCACGACTGCTTTGCGTTTTAACACCATAGTCTGAGTCAACTGATCCCTCTTGAGCAACGCCCTTAAGCGTTCGAGAGGACAAGTTTTGCCCTTGGTTTAGTAGGGACCGCCCACTGTTCCCTAGCCATTGCTAGAGCGACCGGTCTCTAAAAGACTTAGGAATAATTAAGCAAAGGCCAAATGGTGGAGCAGTAGGGACCACCCTCAGAGGTCCCTCTAGCGGTCGCATTGGAAGTGTGCATACCGAGGAACTTAGCGGGGAAGATCGCTTGAGTCCTAGAGGATCCATTGCGGTGGAGAATCCAAGTGAAGCCACTAAACACATCGAAGAGCCACTTTGGTGGAGAGGCTTATCGAAGGAAGGGAGCGTCTAACGAGTGTATTTTTTGAGATATAAGACTCGAGTACTTGTAAGCTGAGTCTGCGAAAGTGGATTAGGCTTTGCTTTGGTGAACCCGTGAGTGGTTCCCTGCTCTTTTTCCCGCGAAGGGTTTTTCGCATCAAAAAATCACATATCTTTCTTACTTGTACACTTGTGATTCTATGCACACGCACGCACTATGTGCTTGATAGAATGATTGTTTGAACATCTTTATCATCCACAGTTGCGTATCAAGGGTTTGGGACTTTGGTTGGGGACACCTTGAGAGATTAAGTGTTGAGTGATAAATTGATGACATCCAACACACGAATTTCGATGGGTTCAAGGGATCGTTGTGGTTAAAAAGTGGTTCTCACTATTAGTTGATCAATCTTCATGAGAAAGAGGTAATTGCGGTAGTAGTAGGTATAATTTGTTACCCTAAACAATTCATGTGTCACGAAAACTATCCATTTGTTTTAGAGCAATGCTACATGGAGCTAAAAAGTAGACTTCATAATTAAAGCCAGTGGTTTCGTTGTGGGTCACTGTGCTTATTGGGAACCACTACCTAGGCAATGCTTATGATTATCGAGTCTACTTTTTAAGTCCATGTAGCATTAGTCTTTGTTTTATGCCTCACCTTTTTTACGTTTGGCCACATTGGGCCGTTTTCTAAAAATTGGATCTTCTGCACATCTTAAAAGATTTGAGCTTTACTAACCTTTAGCTATGTGTGTTCACCATTATTCATCCAATAGAAGTACACTCCTAAGTACGTTCGCGAATGGTCGGCGTCTCCTAGGTTTTATGAATTTTCTCAAGGAATGACACTATCCAAGCACACTAGGGTGAAAAGACACTTGGTTTAAGGATCAAGCACTAAAACTTATAACCACTAAGTTTCGTATCCCCTAATATTACTCGTAGTAATGCACTACAACGTTGATTTAAGGATTGATACGCAATAGCTCAGGCCAAAGAGTGATTAGCTTGATCAACAACGAAAAACAAACAGGAGAAGTGTTTTTGGCCTTTTCAATTTCTAGTGTCATTGTAAATAACATAATCATAGAAAAATGGTCATAAACTTGCAACAACAAGGGAAAAACAGTGCAACTATTAAAAATCGTAAAATAAATGTCGAAGTAGACATCAAAACTCGTTTTGGATTTTCAATTGTGTTTTTCATTAATTAAGAACAAAACAAGATAAATAAATAAATACATGCACAAATTACTTATCCCCTAATGCATGATATGTCATGGTATGCTCCTAGCGCTAAGTGTCTCAAACACTCACTTATGTGCACAAATAATGTTAGATAATCTTCGACAATTAGCTAATATCGAGGAGTCCGCATAAATCTCATCTTATTCCCTGGTCGTGAAGCCAAATACGTCGAAGATCCGAATGCATTCATTGAAGGGTGGGGATCGTGTGCCAAACCTACACCAAAAGCACTCCATACGAACCTTCATGCTTACGACAAGGTAATGACTTAGAGGCCGAAGATGACGCCTTGGTTTAATTAAACTTTGGAGGATTAGTATGAAAATGAAATCGACATTTGATCCAAGTATGGCTCCAAGGTGTTCTTCGAAGCGAAGTTTTTCCAAAACATTTTTCTGTGTTTTGAAAACATAGAGTTGAGCCAGCATCGGATCCCACTTCAGATCCCACTTAAGCAACACCCTTTAGTGTTCAAGACAACAAGTTTTTTGGTTGGTTTTAGGCTTAAAAACCCGTTAGGGGCTGCCATATGCTCGTTAGCCTTCGCTAGAGCGGTGTCTTCATGGCTTAGAGAAAATTGGGGAAACGCTAAATGGAGGACAGCAGGTGCCGCCCTCTGGGTCGCCCGGGCGGTCCTGCTCTCCACGGTCGGTTTTGACTTTACTTGTGTATTTTTTTCAGGAAATTGCCAAATGGGTGGAATGTCAGCTCTTGTTTTTTAATTTGCTAATTTCATGGAGTCCATGTAAATCTCAACCTGTTCCATGGCTTTGACGCTAAAATGATGAAAAACCGAAGGGTTAATTGAAGAGAGGAGATCAAGCGTCAAAGTTACATCGAAACCACTCCGTATGCACCTTCTTGATTAGGACAAGGTAATGACCTATTGAGCTAACATTATCCCCTAGTATAATACACTTGGGGGGATTAGTGTTAAAATGGACTCGGTGCTGGATACATGTGCAGCTCTCGCAGGGGATATTCTAGGAAAATATTTTCACGACTGCTTTGCGTTTTAACACCATAGTCTGAGTCAACTGATCCCTCTTGAGCAACGCCCTTAAGCGTTCGAGAGGACAAGTTTTGCCCTTGGTTTAGTAGGGACCGCCCACTGTTCCCTAGCCATTGCTAGAGCGACCGGTCTCTAAAAGACTTAGGAATAATTAAGCAAAGGCCAAATGGTGGAGCAGTAGGGACCACCCTCAGAGGTCCCTCTAGCGGTCGCATTGGAAGTGTGCATACCGAGGAACTTAGCGGGGAAGATCGCTTGAGTCCTAGAGGATCCATTGCGGTGGAGAATCCAAGTGAAGCCACTAAACACATCGAAGAGCCACTTTGGTGGAGAGGCTTATCGAAGGAAGGGAGCGTCTAACGAGTGTATTTTTTGAGATATAAGACTCGAGTACTTGTAAGCTGAGTCTGCGAAAGTGGATTAGGCTTTGCTTTGGTGAACCCGTGAGTGGTTCCCTGCTCTTTTTCCCGCGAAGGGTTTTTCGCATCAAAAAATCACATATCTTTCTTACTTGTACACTTGTGATTCTATGCACACGCACGCACTATGTGCTTGATAGAATGATTGTTTGAACATCTTTATCATCCACAGTTGCGTATCAAGGGTTTGGGACTTTGGTTGGGGACACCTTGAGAGATTAAGTGTTGAGTGATAAATTGATGACATCCAACACACGAATTTCGATGGGTTCAAGGGATCGTTGTGGTTAAAAAGTGGTTCTCACTATTAGTTGATCAATCTTCATGAGAAAGAGGTAATTGCGGTAGTAGTAGGTATAATTTGTTACCCTAAACAATTCATGTGTCACGAAAACTATCCATTTGTTTTAGAGCAATGCTACATGGAGCTAAAAAGTAGACTTCATAATTAAAGCCAGTGGTTTCGTTGTGGGTCACTGTGCTTATTGGGAACCACTACCTAGGCAATGCTTATGATTATCGAGTCTACTTTTTAAGTCCATGTAGCATTAGTCTTTGTTTTATGCCTCACCTTTTTTACGTTTGGCCACATTGGGCCGTTTTCTAAAAATTGGATCTTCTGCACATCTTAAAAGATTTGAGCTTTACTAACCTTTAGCTATGTGTGTTCACCATTATTCATCCAATAGAAGTACACTCCTAAGTACGTTCGCGAATGGTCGGCGTCTCCTAGGTTTTATGAATTTTCTCAAGGAATGACACTATCCAAGCACACTAGGGTGAAAAGACACTTGGTTTAAGGATCAAGCACTAAAACTTATAACCACTAAGTTTCGTATCCCCTAATATTACTCGTAGTAATGCACTACAACGTTGATTTAAGGATTGATACGCAATAGCTCAGGCCAAAGAGTGATTAGCTTGATCAACAACGAAAAACAAACAGGAGAAGTGTTTTTGGCCTTTTCAATTTCTAGTGTCATTGTAAATAACATAATCATAGAAAAATGGTCATAAACTTGCAACAACAAGGGAAAAACAGTGCAACTATTAAAAATCGTAAAATAAATGTCGAAGTAGACATCAAAACTCGTTTTGGATTTTCAATTGTGTTTTTCATTAATTAAGAACAAAACAAGATAAATAAATAAATACATGCACAAATTACTTATCCCCTAATGCATGATATGTCATGGTATGCTCCTAGCGCTAAGTGTCTCAAACACTCACTTATGTGCACAAATAATGTTAGATAATCTTCGACAATTAGCTAATATCGAGGAGTCCGCATAAATCTCATCTTATTCCCTGGTCGTGAAGCCAAATACGTCGAAGATCCGAATGCATTCATTGAAGGGTGGGGATCGTGTGCCAAACCTACACCAAAAGCACTCCATACGAACCTTCATGCTTACGACAAGGTAATGACTTAGAGGCCGAAGATGACGCCTTGGTTTAATTAAACTTTGGAGGATTAGTATGAAAATGAAATCGACATTTGATCCAAGTATGGCTCCAAGGTGTTCTTCGAAGCGAAGTTTTTCCAAAACATTTTTCTGTGTTTTGAAAACATAGAGTTGAGCCAGCATCGGATCCCACTTCAGATCCCACTTAAGCAACACCCTTTAGTGTTCAAGACAACAAGTTTTTTGGTTGGTTTTAGGCTTAAAAACCCGTTAGGGGCTGCCATATGCTCGTTAGCCTTCGCTAGAGCGGTGTCTTCATGGCTTAGAGAAAATTGGGGAAACGCTAAATGGAGGACAGCAGGTGCCGCCCTCTGGGTCGCCCGGGCGGTCCTGCTCTCCACGGTCGGTTTTGACTTTACTTGTGTATTTTTTTCAGGAAATTGCCAAATGGGTGGAATGTCAGCTCTTGTTTTTTAATTTGCTAATTTCATGGAGTCCATGTAAATCTCAACCTGTTCCATGGCTTTGACGCTAAAATGATGAAAAACCGAAGGGTTAATTGAAGAGAGGAGATCAAGCGTCAAAGTTACATCGAAACCACTCCGTATGCACCTTCTTGATTAGGACAAGGTAATGACCTATTGAGCTAACATTATCCCCTAGTATAATACACTTGGGGGGATTAGTGTTAAAATGGACTCGGTGCTGGATACATGTGCAGCTCTCGCAGGGGATATTCTAGGAAAATATTTTCACGACTGCTTTGCGTTTTAACACCATAGTCTGAGTCAACTGATCCCTCTTGAGCAACGCCCTTAAGCGTTCGAGAGGACAAGTTTTGCCCTTGGTTTAGTAGGGACCGCCCACTGTTCCCTAGCCATTGCTAGAGCGACCGGTCTCTAAAAGACTTAGGAATAATTAAGCAAAGGCCAAATGGTGGAGCAGTAGGGACCACCCTCAGAGGTCCCTCTAGCGGTCGCATTGGAAGTGTGCATACCGAGGAACTTAGCGGGGAAGATCGCTTGAGTCCTAGAGGATCCATTGCGGTGGAGAATCCAAGTGAAGCCACTAAACACATCGAAGAGCCACTTTGGTGGAGAGGCTTATCGAAGGAAGGGAGCGTCTAACGAGTGTATTTTTTGAGATATAAGACTCGAGTACTTGTAAGCTGAGTCTGCGGAAGTGGATTAGGCTTTGCTTTGGTGAACCCGTGAGTGGTTCCCTGCTCTTTTTCCCGCGAAGGGTTTTTCGCATCAAAAAATCACATATCTTTCTTACTTGTACACTTGTGATTCTATGCACACGCACGCACTATGTGCTTGATAGAATGATTGTTTGAACATCTTTATCATCCACAGTTGCGTATCAAGGGTTTGGGACTTTGGTTGGGGACACCTTGAGAGATTAAGTGTTGAGTGATAAATTGATGACATCCAACACACGAATTTCGATGGGTTCAAGGGATCGTTGTGGTTAAAAAGTGGTTCTCACTATTAGTTGATCAATCTTCATGAGAAAGAGGTAATTGCGGTAGTAGTAGGTATAATTTGTTACCCTAAACAATTCATGTGTCACGAAAACTATCCATTTGTTTTAGAGCAATGCTACATGGAGCTAAAAAGTAGACTTCATAATTAAAGCCAGTGGTTTCGTTGTGGGTCACTGTGCTTATTGGGAACCACTACCTAGGCAATGCTTATGATTATCGAGTCTACTTTTTAAGTCCATGTAGCATTAGTCTTTGTTTTATGCCTCACCTTTTTTACGTTTGGCCACATTGGGCCGTTTTCTAAAAATTGGATCTTCTGCACATCTTAAAAGATTTGAGCTTTACTAACCTTTAGCTATGTGTGTTCACCATTATTCATCCAATAGAAGTACACTCCTAAGTACGTTCGCGAATGGTCGGCGTCTCCTAGGTTTTATGAATTTTCTCAAGGAATGACACTATCCAAGCACACTAGGGTGAAAAGACACATGGTTTAAGGATCAAGCACTAAAACTTATAACCACTAAGTTTCGTATCCCCTAATATTACTCGTAGTAATGCACTACAACGTTGATTTAAGGATTGATACGCAATAGCTCAGGCCAAAGAGTGATTAGCTTGATCAACAACGAAAAACAAACAGGAGAAGTGTTTTTGGCCTTTTCAATTTCTAGTGTCATTGTAAATAACATAATCATAGAAAAATGGTCATAAACTTGCAACAACAAGGGAAAAACAGTGCAACTATTAAAAATCGTAAAATAAATGTCGAAGTAGACATCAAAACTCGTTTTGGATTTTCAATTGTGTTTTTCATTAATTAAGAACAAAACAAGATAAATAAATAAATACATGCACAAATTACTTATCCCCTAATGCATGATATGTCATGGTATGCTCCTAGCGCTAAGTGTCTCAAACACTCACTTATGTGCACAAATAATGTTAGATAATCTTCGACAATTAGCTAATATCGAGGAGTCCGCATAAATCTCATCTTATTCCCTGGTCGTGAAGCCAAATACGTCGAAGATCCGAATGCATTCATTGAAGGGTGGGGATCGTGTGCCAAACCTACACCAAAAGCACTCCATACGAACCTTCATGCTTACGACAAGGTAATGACTTAGAGGCCGAAGATGACGCCTTGGTTTAATTAAACTTTGGAGGATTAGTATGAAAATGAAATCGACATTTGATCCAAGTATGGCTCCAAGGTGTTCTTCGAAGCGAAGTTTTTCCAAAACATTTTTCTGTGTTTTGAAAACATAGAGTTGAGCCAGCATCGGATCCCACTTCAGATCCCACTTAAGCAACACCCTTTAGTGTTCAAGACAACAAGTTTTTTGGTTGGTTTTAGGCTTAAAAACCCGTTAGGGGCTGCCATATGCTCGTTAGCCTTCGCTAGAGCGGTGTCTTCATGGCTTAGAGAAAATTGGGGAAACGCTAAATGGAGGACAGCAGGTGCCGCCCTCTGGGTCGCCCGGGCGGTCCTGCTCTCCACGGTCGGTTTTGACTTTACTTGTGTATTTTTTTCAGGAAATTGCCAAATGGGTGGAATGTCAGCTCTTGTTTTTTAATTTGCTAATTTCATGGAGTCCATGTAAATCTCAACCTGTTCCATGGCTTTGACGCTAAAATGATGAAAAACCGAAGGGTTAATTGAAGAGAGGAGATCAAGCGTCAAAGTTACATCGAAACCACTCCGTATGCACCTTCTTGATTAGGACAAGGTAATGACCTATTGAGCTAACATTATCCCCTAGTATAATACACTTGGGGGGATTAGTGTTAAAATGGACTCGGTGCTGGATACATGTGCAGCTCTCGCAGGGGATATTCTAGGAAAATATTTTCACGACTGCTTTGCGTTTTAACACCATAGTCTGAGTCAACTGATCCCTCTTGAGCAACGCCCTTAAGCGTTCGAGAGGACAAGTTTTGCCCTTGGTTTAGTAGGGACCGCCCACTGTTCCCTAGCCATTGCTAGAGCGACCGGTCTCTAAAAGACTTAGGAATAATTAAGCAAAGGCCAAATGGTGGAGCAGTAGGGACCACCCTCAGAGGTCCCTCTAGCGGTCGCATTGGAAGTGTGCATACCGAGGAACTTAGCGGGGAAGATCGCTTGAGTCCTAGAGGATCCATTGCGGTGGAGAATCCAAGTGAAGCCACTAAACACATCGAAGAGCCACTTTGGTGGAGAGGCTTATCGAAGGAAGGGAGCGTCTAACGAGTGTATTTTTTGAGATATAAGACTCGAGTACTTGTAAGCTGAGTCTGCGAAAGTGGATTAGGCTTTGCTTTGGTGAACCCGTGAGTGGTTCCCTGCTCTTTTTCCCGCGAAGGGTTTTTCGCATCAAAAAATCACATATCTTTCTTACTTGTACACTTGTGATTCTATGCACACGCACGCACTATGTGCTTGATAGAATGATTGTTTGAACATCTTTATCATCCACAGTTGCGTATCAAGGGTTTGGGACTTTGGTTGGGGACACCTTGAGAGATTAAGTGTTGAGTGATAAATTGATGACATCCAACACACGAATTTCGATGGGTTCAAGGGATCGTTGTGGTTAAAAAGTGGTTCTCACTATTAGTTGATCAATCTTCATGAGAAAGAGGTAATTGCGGTAGTAGTAGGTATAATTTGTTACCCTAAACAATTCATGTGTCACGAAAACTATCCATTTGTTTTAGAGCAATGCTACATGGACCTAAAAAGTAGACTTCATAATTAAAGCCAGTGGTTTCGTTGTGGGTCACTGTGCTTATTGGGAACCACTACCTAGGCAATGCTTATGATTATCGAGTCTACTTTTTAAGTCCATGTAGCATTAGTCTTTGTTTTATGCCTCACCTTTTTTACGTTTGGCCACATTGGGCCGTTTTCTAAAAATTGGATCTTCTGCACATCTTAAAAGATTTGAGCTTTACTAACCTTTAGCTATGTGTGTTCACCATTATTCATCCAATAGAAGTACACTCCTAAGTACGTTCGCGAATGGTCGGCGTCTCCTAGGTTTTATGAATTTTCTCAAGGAATGACACTATCCAAGCACACTAGGGTGAAAAGACACTTGGTTTAAGGATCAAGCACTAAAACTTATAACCACTAAGTTTCGTATCCCCTAATATTACTCGTAGTAATGCACTACAACGTTGATTTAAGGATTGATACGCAATAGCTCAGGCCAAAGAGTGATTAGCTTGATCAACAACGAAAAACAAACAGGAGAAGTGTTTTTGGCCTTTTCAATTTCTAGTGTCATTGTAAATAACATAATCATAGAAAAATGGTCATAAACTTGCAACAACAAGGGAAAAACAGTGCAACTATTAAAAATCGTAAAATAAATGTCGAAGTAGACATCAAAACTCGTTTTGGATTTTCAATTGTGTTTTTCATTAATTAAGAACAAAACAAGATAAATAAATAAATACATGCACAAATTACTTATCCCCTAATGCATGATATGTCATGGTATGCTCCTAGCGCTAAGTGTCTCAAACACTCACTTATGTGCACAAATAATGTTAGATAATCTTCGACAATTAGCTAATATCGAGGAGTCCGCATAAATCTCATCTTATTCCCTGGTCGTGAAGCCAAATACGTCGAAGATCCGAATGCATTCATTGAAGGGTGGGGATCGTGTGCCAAACCTACACCAAAAGCACTCCATACGAACCTTCATGCTTACGACAAGGTAATGACTTAGAGGCCGAAGATGACGCCTTGGTTTAATTAAACTTTGGAGGATTAGTATGAAAATGAAATCGACATTTGATCCAAGTATGGCTCCAAGGTGTTCTTCGAAGCGAAGTTTTTCCAAAACATTTTTCTGTGTTTTGAAAACATAGAGTTGAGCCAGCATCGGATCCCACTTCAGATCCCACTTAAGCAACACCCTTTAGTGTTCAAGACAACAAGTTTTTTGGTTGGTTTTAGGCTTAAAAACCCGTTAGGGGCTGCCATATGCTCGTTAGCCTTCGCTAGAGCGGTGTCTTCATGGCTTAGAGAAAATTGGGGAAACGCTAAATGGAGGACAGCAGGTGCCGCCCTCTGGGTCGCCCGGGCGGTCCTGCTCTCCACGGTCGGTTTTGACTTTACTTGTGTATTTTTTTCAGGAAATTGCCAAATGGGTGGAATGTCAGCTCTTGTTTTTTAATTTGCTAATTTCATGGAGTCCATGTAAATCTCAACCTGTTCCATGGCTTTGACGCTAAAATGATGAAAAACCGAAGGGTTAATTGAAGAGAGGAGATCAAGCGTCAAAGTTACATCGAAACCACTCCGTATGCACCTTCTTGATTAGGACAAGGTAATGACCTATTGAGCTAACATTATCCCCTAGTATAATACACTTGGGGGGATTAGTGTTAAAATGGACTCGGTGCTGGATACATGTGCAGCTCTCGCAGGGGATATTCTAGGAAAATATTTTCACGACTGCTTTGCGTTTTAACACCATAGTCTGAGTCAACTGATCCCTCTTGAGCAACGCCCTTAAGCGTTCGAGAGGACAAGTTTTGCCCTTGGTTTAGTAGGGACCGCCCACTGTTCCCTAGCCATTGCTAGAGCGACCGGTCTCTAAAAGACTTAGGAATAATTAAGCAAAGGCCAAATGGTGGAGCAGTAGGGACCACCCTCAGAGGTCCCTCTAGCGGTCGCATTGGAAGTGTGCATACCGAGGAACTTAGCGGGGAAGATCGCTTGAGTCCTAGAGGATCCATTGCGGTGGAGAATCCAAGTGAAGCCACTAAACACATCGAAGAGCCACTTTGGTGGAGAGGCTTATCGAAGGAAGGGAGCGTCTAACGAGTGTATTTTTTGAGATATAAGACTCGAGTACTTGTAAGCTGAGTCTGCGAAAGTGGATTAGGCTTTGCTTTGGTGAACCCGTGAGTGGTTCCCTGCTCTTTTTCCCGCGAAGGGTTTTTCGCATCAAAAAATCACATATCTTTCTTACTTGTACACTTGTGATTCTATGCACACGCACGCACTATGTGCTTGATAGAATGATTGTTTGAACATCTTTATCATCCACAGTTGCGTATCAAGGGTTTGGGACTTTGGTTGGGGACACCTTGAGAGATTAAGTGTTGAGTGATAAATTGATGACATCCAACACACGAATTTCGATGGGTTCAAGGGATCGTTGTGGTTAAAAAGTGGTTCTCACTATTAGTTGATCAATCTTCATGAGAAAGAGGTAATTGCGGTAGTAGTAGGTATAATTTGTTACCCTAAACAATTCATGTGTCACGAAAACTATCCATTTGTTTTAGAGCAATGCTACATGGACCTAAAAAGTAGACTTCATAATTAAAGCCAGTGGTTTCGTTGTGGGTCACTGTGCTTATTGGGAACCACTACCTAGGCAATGCTTATGATTATCGAGTCTACTTTTTAAGTCCATGTAGCATTAGTCTTTGTTTTATGCCTCACCTTTTTTACGTTTGGCCACATTGGGCCGTTTTCTAAAAATTGGATCTTCTGCACATCTTAAAAGATTTGAGCTTTACTAACCTTTAGCTATGTGTGTTCACCATTATTCATCCAATAGAAGTACACTCCTAAGTACGTTCGCGAATGGTCGGCGTCTCCTAGGTTTTATGAATTTTCTCAAGGAATGACACTATCCAAGCACACTAGGGTGAAAAGACACTTGGTTTAAGGATCAAGCACTAAAACTTATAACCACTAAGTTTCGTATCCCCTAATATTACTCGTAGTAATGCACTACAACGTTGATTTAAGGATTGATACGCAATAGCTCAGGCCAAAGAGTGATTAGCTTGATCAACAACGAAAAACAAACAGGAGAAGTGTTTTTGGCCTTTTCAATTTCTAGTGTCATTGTAAATAACATAATCATAGAAAAATGGTCATAAACTTGCAACAACAAGGGAAAAACAGTGCAACTATTAAAAATCGTAAAATAAATGTCGAAGTAGACATCAAAACTCGTTTTGGATTTTCAATTGTGTTTTTCATTAATTAAGAACAAAACAAGATAAATAAATAAATACATGCACAAATTACTTATCCCCTAATGCATGATATGTCATGGTATGCTCCTAGCGCTAAGTGTCTCAAACACTCACTTATGTGCACAAATAATGTTAGATAATCTTCGACAATTAGCTAATATCGAGGAGTCCGCATAAATCTCATCTTATTCCCTGGTCGTGAAGCCAAATACGTCGAAGATCCGAATGCATTCATTGAAGGGTGGGGATCGTGTGCCAAACCTACACCAAAAGCACTCCATACGAACCTTCATGCTTACGACAAGGTAATGACTTAGAGGCCGAAGATGACGCCTTGGTTTAATTAAACTTTGGAGGATTAGTATGAAAATGAAATCGACATTTGATCCAAGTATGGCTCCAAGGTGTTCTTCGAAGCGAAGTTTTTCCAAAACATTTTTCTGTGTTTTGAAAACATAGAGTTGAGCCAGCATCGGATCCCACTTCAGATCCCACTTAAGCAACACCCTTTAGTGTTCAAGACAACAAGTTTTTTGGTTGGTTTTAGGCTTAAAAACCCGTTAGGGGCTGCCATATGCTCGTTAGCCTTCGCTAGAGCGGTGTCTTCATGGCTTAGAGAAAATTGGGGAAACGCTAAATGGAGGACAGCAGGTGCCGCCCTCTGGGTCGCCCGGGCGGTCCTGCTCTCCACGGTCGGTTTTGACTTTACTTGTGTATTTTTTTCAGGAAATTGCCAAATGGGTGGAATGTCAGCTCTTGTTTTTTAATTTGCTAATTTCATGGAGTCCATGTAAATCTCAACCTGTTCCATGGCTTTGACGCTAAAATGATGAAAAACCGAAGGGTTAATTGAAGAGAGGAGATCAAGCGTCAAAGTTACATCGAAACCACTCCGTATGCACCTTCTTGATTAGGACAAGGTAATGACCTATTGAGCTAACATTATCCCCTAGTATAATACACTTGGGGGGATTAGTGTTAAAATGGACTCGGTGCTGGATACATGTGCAGCTCTCGCAGGGGATATTCTAGGAAAATATTTTCACGACTGCTTTGCGTTTTAACACCATAGTCTGAGTCAACTGATCCCTCTTGAGCAACGCCCTTAAGCGTTCGAGAGGACAAGTTTTGCCCTTGGTTTAGTAGGGACCGCCCACTGTTCCCTAGCCATTGCTAGAGCGACCGGTCTCTAAAAGACTTAGGAATAATTAAGCAAAGGCCAAATGGTGGAGCAGTAGGGACCACCCTCAGAGGTCCCTCTAGCGGTCGCATTGGAAGTGTGCATACCGAGGAACTTAGCGGGGAAGATCGCTTGAGTCCTAGAGGATCCATTGCGGTGGAGAATCCAAGTGAAGCCACTAAACACATCGAAGAGCCACTTTGGTGGAGAGGCTTATCGAAGGAAGGGAGCGTCTAACGAGTGTATTTTTTGAGATATAAGACTCGAGTACTTGTAAGCTGAGTCTGCGGAAGTGGATTAGGCTTTGCTTTGGTGAACCCGTGAGTGGTTCCCTGCTCTTTTTCCCGCGAAGGGTTTTTCGCATCAAAAAATCACATATCTTTCTTACTTGTACACTTGTGATTCTATGCACACGCACGCACTATGTGCTTGATAGAATGATTGTTTGAACATCTTTATCATCCACAGTTGCGTATCAAGGGTTTGGGACTTTGGTTGGGGACACCTTGAGAGATTAAGTGTTGAGTGATAAATTGATGACATCCAACACACGAATTTCGATGGGTTCAAGGGATCGTTGTGGTTAAAAAGTGGTTCTCACTATTAGTTGATCAATCTTCATGAGAAAGAGGTAATTGCGGTAGTAGTAGGTATAATTTGTTACCCTAAACAATTCATGTGTCACGAAAACTATCCATTTGTTTTAGAGCAATGCTACATGGACCTAAAAAGTAGACTTCATAATTAAAGCCAGTGGTTTCGTTGTGGGTCACTGTGCTTATTGGGAACCACTACCTAGGCAATGCTTATGATTATCGAGTCTACTTTTTAAGTCCATGTAGCATTAGTCTTTGTTTTATGCCTCACCTTTTTTACGTTTGGCCACATTGGGCCGTTTTCTAAAAATTGGATCTTCTGCACATCTTAAAAGATTTGAGCTTTACTAACCTTTAGCTATGTGTGTTCACCATTATTCATCCAATAGAAGTACACTCCTAAGTACGTTCGCGAATGGTCGGCGTCTCCTAGGTTTTATGAATTTTCTCAAGGAATGACACTATCCAAGCACACTAGGGTGAAAAGACACTTGGTTTAAGGATCAAGCACTAAAACTTATAACCACTAAGTTTCGTATCCCCTAATATTACTCGTAGTAATGCACTACAACGTTGATTTAAGGATTGATACGCAATAGCTCAGGCCAAAGAGTGATTAGCTTGATCAACAACGAAAAACAAACAGGAGAAGTGTTTTTGGCCTTTTCAATTTCTAGTGTCATTGTAAATAACATAATCATAGAAAAATGGTCATAAACTTGCAACAACAAGGGAAAAACAGTGCAACTATTAAAAATCGTAAAATAAATGTCGAAGTAGACATCAAAACTCGTTTTGGATTTTCAATTGTGTTTTTCATTAATTAAGAACAAAACAAGATAAATAAATAAATACATGCACAAATTACTTATCCCCTAATGCATGATATGTCATGGTATGCTCCTAGCGCTAAGTGTCTCAAACACTCACTTATGTGCACAAATAATGTTAGATAATCTTCGACAATTAGCTAATATCGAGGAGTCCGCATAAATCTCATCTTATTCCCTGGTCGTGAAGCCAAATACGTCGAAGATCCGAATGCATTCATTGAAGGGTGGGGATCGTGTGCCAAACCTACACCAAAAGCACTCCATACGAACCTTCATGCTTACGACAAGGTAATGACTTAGAGGCCGAAGATGACGCCTTGGTTTAATTAAACTTTGGAGGATTAGTATGAAAATGAAATCGACATTTGATCCAAGTATGGCTCCAAGGTGTTCTTCGAAGCGAAGTTTTTCCAAAACATTTTTCTGTGTTTTGAAAACATAGAGTTGAGCCAGCATCGGATCCCACTTCAGATCCCACTTAAGCAACACCCTTTAGTGTTCAAGACAACAAGTTTTTTGGTTGGTTTTAGGCTTAAAAACCCGTTAGGGGCTGCCATATGCTCGTTAGCCTTCGCTAGAGCGGTGTCTTCATGGCTTAGAGAAAATTGGGGAAACGCTAAATGGAGGACAGCAGGTGCCGCCCTCTGGGTCGCCCGGGCGGTCCTGCTCTCCACGGTCGGTTTTGACTTTACTTGTGTATTTTTTTCAGGAAATTGCCAAATGGGTGGAATGTCAGCTCTTGTTTTTTAATTTGCTAATTTCATGGAGTCCATGTAAATCTCAACCTGTTCCATGGCTTTGACGCTAAAATGATGAAAAACCGAAGGGTTAATTGAAGAGAGGAGATCAAGCGTCAAAGTTACATCGAAACCACTCCGTATGCACCTTCTTGATTAGGACAAGGTAATGACCTATTGAGCTAACATTATCCCCTAGTATAATACACTTGGGGGGATTAGTGTTAAAATGGACTCGGTGCTGGATACATGTGCAGCTCTCGCAGGGGATATTCTAGGAAAATATTTTCACGACTGCTTTGCGTTTTAACACCATAGTCTGAGTCAACTGATCCCTCTTGAGCAACGCCCTTAAGCGTTCGAGAGGACAAGTTTTGCCCTTGGTTTAGTAGGGACCGCCCACTGTTCCCTAGCCATTGCTAGAGCGACCGGTCTCTAAAAGACTTAGGAATAATTAAGCAAAGGCCAAATGGTGGAGCAGTAGGGACCACCCTCAGAGGTCCCTCTAGCGGTCGCATTGGAAGTGTGCATACCGAGGAACTTAGCGGGGAAGATCGCTTGAGTCCTAGAGGATCCATTGCGGTGGAGAATCCAAGTGAAGCCACTAAACACATCGAAGAGCCACTTTGGTGGAGAGGCTTATCGAAGGAAGGGAGCGTCTAACGAGTGTATTTTTTGAGATATAAGACTCGAGTACTTGTAAGCTGAGTCTGCGGAAGTGGATTAGGCTTTGCTTTGGTGAACCCGTGAGTGGTTCCCTGCTCTTTTTCCCGCGAAGGGTTTTTCGCATCAAAAAATCACATATCTTTCTTACTTGTACACTTGTGATTCTATGCACACGCACGCACTATGTGCTTGATAGAATGATTGTTTGAACATCTTTATCATCCACAGTTGCGTATCAAGGGTTTGGGACTTTGGTTGGGGACACCTTGAGAGATTAAGTGTTGAGTGATAAATTGATGACATCCAACACACGAATTTCGATGGGTTCAAGGGATCGTTGTGGTTAAAAAGTGGTTCTCACTATTAGTTGATCAATCTTCATGAGAAAGAGGTAATTGCGGTAGTAGTAGGTATAATTTGTTACCCTAAACAATTCATGTGTCACGAAAACTATCCATTTGTTTTAGAGCAATGCTACATGGACCTAAAAAGTAGACTTCATAATTAAAGCCACTGGTTTCGTTGTGGGTCACTGTGCTTATTGGGAACCACTACCTAGGCAATGCTTATGATTATCGAGTCTACTTTTTAAGTCCATGTAGCATTAGTCTTTGTTTTATGCCTCACCTTTTTTACGTTTGGCCACATTGGGCCGTTTTCTAAAAATTGGATCTTCTGCACATCTTAAAAGATTTGAGCTTTACTAACCTTTAGCTATGTGTGTTCACCATTATTCATCCAATAGAAGTACACTCCTAAGTACGTTCGCGAATGGTCGGCGTCTCCTAGGTTTTATGAATTTTCTCAAGGAATGACACTATCCAAGCACACTAGGGTGAAAAGACACTTGGTTTAAGGATCAAGCACTAAAACTTATAACCACTAAGTTTCGTATCCCCTAATATTACTCGTAGTAATGCACTACAACGTTGATTTAAGGATTGATAGGCAATAGCTCAGGCCAAAGAGTGATTAGCTTGATCAACAACGAAAAACAAACAGGAGAAGTGTTTTTGGCCTTTTCAATTTCTAGTGTCATTGTAAATAACATAATCATAGAAAAATGGTCATAAACTTGCAACAACAAGGGAAAAACAGTGCAACTATTAAAAATCGTAAAATAAATGTCGAAGTAGACATCAAAACTCGTTTTGGGTTTTCAATTGTGTTTTTCATTAATTAAGAACAAAACAAGATAAATAAATAAATACATGCACAAATTACTTATCCCCTAATGCATGATATGTCATGGTATGCTCCTAGCGCTAAGTGTCTCAAACACTCACTTATGTGCACAAATAATGTTAGATAATCTTCGACAATTAGCTAATATCGAGGAGTCCGCATAAATCTCATCTTATTCCCTGGTCGTGAAGCCAAATACGTCGAAGATCCGAATGCATTCATTGAAGGGTGGGGATCGTGTGCCAAACCTACACCAAAAGCACTCCATACGAACCTTCATGCTTACGACAAGGTAATGACTTAGAGGCCGAAGATGACGCCTTGGTTTAATTAAACTTTGGAGGATTAGTATGAAAATGAAATCGACATTTGATCCAAGTATGGCTCCAAGGTGTTCTTCGAAGCGAAGTTTTTCCAAAACATTTTTCTGTGTTTTGAAAACATAGAGTTGAGCCAGCATCGGATCCCACTTCAGATCCCACTTAAGCAACACCCTTTAGTGTTCAAGACAACAAGTTTTTTGGTTGGTTTTAGGCTTAAAAACCCGTTAGGGGCTGCCATATGCTCGTTAGCCTTCGCTAGAGCGGTGTCTTCATGGCTTAGAGAAAATTGGGGAAACGCTAAATGGAGGACAGCAGGTGCCGCCCTCTGGGTCGCCCGGGCGGTCCTGCTCTCCACGGTCGGTTTTGACTTTACTTGTGTATTTTTTTCAGGAAATTGCCAAATGGGTGGAATGTCAGCTCTTGTTTTTTAATTTGCTAATTTCATGGAGTCCATGTAAATCTCAACCTGTTCCATGGCTTTGACGCTAAAATGATGAAAAACCGAAGGGTTAATTGAAGAGAGGAGATCAAGCGTCAAAGTTACATCGAAACCACTCCGTATGCACCTTCTTGATTAGGACAAGGTAATGACCTATTGAGCTAACATTATCCCCTAGTATAATACACTTGGGGGGATTAGTGTTAAAATGGACTCGGTGCTGGATACATGTGCAGCTCTCGCAGGGGATATTCTAGGAAAATATTTTCACGACTGCTTTGCGTTTTAACACCATAGTCTGAGTCAACTGATCCCTCTTGAGCAACGCCCTTAAGCGTTCGAGAGGACAAGTTTTGCCCTTGGTTTAGTAGGGACCGCCCACTGTTCCCTAGCCATTGCTAGAGCGACCGGTCTCTAAAAGACTTAGGAATAATTAAGCAAAGGCCAAATGGTGGAGCAGTAGGGACCACCCTCAGAGGTCCCTCTAGCGGTCGCATTGGAAGTGTGCATACCGAGGAACTTAGCGGGGAAGATCGCTTGAGTCCTAGAGGATCCATTGCGGTGGAGAATCCAAGTGAAGCCACTAAACACATCGAAGAGCCACTTTGGTGGAGAGGCTTATCGAAGGAAGGGAGCGTCTAACGAGTGTATTTTTTGAGATATAAGACTCGAGTACTTGTAAGCTGAGTCTGCGGAAGTGGATTAGGCTTTGCTTTGGTGAACCCGTGAGTGGTTCCCTGCTCTTTTTCCCGCGAAGGGTTTTTCGCATCAAAAAATCACATATCTTTCTTACTTGTACACTTGTGATTCTATGCACACGCACGCACTATGTGCTTGATAGAATGATTGTTTGAACATCTTTATCATCCACAGTTGCGTATCAAGGGTTTGGGACTTTGGTTGGGGACACCTTGAGAGATTAAGTGTTGAGTGATAAATTGATGACATCCAACACACGAATTTCGATGGGTTCAAGGGATCGTTGTGGTTAAAAAGTGGTTCTCACTATTAGTTGATCAATCTTCATGAGAAAGAGGTAATTGCGGTAGTAGTAGGTATAATTTGTTACCCTAAACAATTCATGTGTCACGAAAACTATCCATTTGTTTTAGAGCAATGCTACATGGACCTAAAAAGTAGACTTCATAATTAAAGCCACTGGTTTCGTTGTGGGTCACTGTGCTTATTGGGAACCACTACCTAGGCAATGCTTATGATTATCGAGTCTACTTTTTAAGTCCATGTAGCATTAGTCTTTGTTTTATGCCTCACCTTTTTTACGTTTGGCCACATTGGGCCGTTTTCTAAAAATTGGATCTTCTGCACATCTTAAAAGATTTGAGCTTTACTAACCTTTAGCTATGTGTGTTCACCATTATTCATCCAATAGAAGTACACTCCTAAGTACGTTCGCGAATGGTCGGCGTCTCCTAGGTTTTATGAATTTTCTCAAGGAATGACACTATCCAAGCACACTAGGGTGAAAAGACACTTGGTTTAAGGATCAAGCACTAAAACTTATAACCACTAAGTTTCGTATCCCCTAATATTACTCGTAGTAATGCACTACAACGTTGATTTAAGGATTGATAGGCAATAGCTCAGGCCAAAGAGTGATTAGCTTGATCAACAACGAAAAACAAACAGGAGAAGTGTTTTTGGCCTTTTCAATTTCTAGTGTCATTGTAAATAACATAATCATAGAAAAATGGTCATAAACTTGCAACAACAAGGGAAAAACAGTGCAACTATTAAAAATCGTAAAATAAATGTCGAAGTAGACATCAAAACTCGTTTTGGATTTTCAATTGTGTTTTTCATTAATTAAGAACAAAACAAGATAAATAAATAAATACATGCACAAATTACTTATCCCCTAATGCATGATATGTCATGGTATGCTCCTAGCGCTAAGTGTCTCAAACACTCACTTATGTGCACAAATAATGTTAGATAATCTTCGACAATTAGCTAATATCGAGGAGTCCGCATAAATCTCATCTTATTCCCTGGTCGTGAAGCCAAATACGTCGAAGATCCGAATGCATTCATTGAAGGGTGGGGATCGTGTGCCAAACCTACACCAAAAGCACTCCATACGAACCTTCATGCTTACGACAAGGTAATGACTTAGAGGCCGAAGATGACGCCTTGGTTTAATTAAACTTTGGAGGATTAGTATGAAAATGAAATCGACATTTGATCCAAGTATGGCTCCAAGGTGTTCTTCGAAGCGAAGTTTTTCCAAAACATTTTTCTGTGTTTTGAAAACATAGAGTTGAGCCAGCATCGGATCCCACTTCAGATCCCACTTAAGCAACACCCTTTAGTGTTCAAGACAACAAGTTTTTTGGTTGGTTTTAGGCTTAAAAACCCGTTAGGGGCTGCCATATGCTCGTTAGCCTTCGCTAGAGCGGTGTCTTCATGGCTTAGAGAAAATTGGGGAAACGCTAAATGGAGGACAGCAGGTGCCGCCCTCTGGGTCGCCCGGGCGGTCCTGCTCTCCACGGTCGGTTTTGACTTTACTTGTGTATTTTTTTCAGGAAATTGCCAAATGGGTGGAATGTCAGCTCTTGTTTTTTAATTTGCTAATTTCATGGAGTCCATGTAAATCTCAACCTGTTCCATGGCTTTGACGCTAAAATGATGAAAAACCGAAGGGTTAATTGAAGAGAGGAGATCAAGCGTCAAAGTTACATCGAAACCACTCCGTATGCACCTTCTTGATTAGGACAAGGTAATGACCTATTGAGCTAACATTATCCCCTAGTATAATACACTTGGGGGGATTAGTGTTAAAATGGACTCGGTGCTGGATACATGTGCAGCTCTCGCAGGGGATATTCTAGGAAAATATTTTCACGACTGCTTTGCGTTTTAACACCATAGTCTGAGTCAACTGATCCCTCTTGAGCAACGCCCTTAAGCGTTCGAGAGGACAAGTTTTGCCCTTGGTTTAGTAGGGACCGCCCACTGTTCCCTAGCCATTGCTAGAGCGACCGGTCTCTAAAAGACTTAGGAATAATTAAGCAAAGGCCAAATGGTGGAGCAGTAGGGACCACCCTCAGAGGTCCCTCTAGCGGTCGCATTGGAAGTGTGCATACCGAGGAACTTAGCGGGGAAGATCGCTTGAGTCCTAGAGGATCCATTGCGGTGGAGAATCCAAGTGAAGCCACTAAACACATCGAAGAGCCACTTTGGTGGAGAGGCTTATCGAAGGAAGGGAGCGTCTAACGAGTGTATTTTTTGAGATATAAGACTCGAGTACTTGTAAGCTGAGTCTGCGGAAGTGGATTAGGCTTTGCTTTGGTGAACCCGTGAGTGGTTCCCTGCTCTTTTTCCCGCGAAGGGTTTTTCGCATCAAAAAATCACATATCTTTCTTACTTGTACACTTGTGATTCTATGCACACGCACGCACTATGTGCTTGATAGAATGATTGTTTGAACATCTTTATCATCCACAGTTGCGTATCAAGGGTTTGGGACTTTGGTTGGGGACACCTTGAGAGATTAAGTGTTGAGTGATAAATTGATGACATCCAACACACGAATTTCGATGGGTTCAAGGGATCGTTGTGGTTAAAAAGTGGTTCTCACTATTAGTTGATCAATCTTCATGAGAAAGAGGTAATTGCGGTAGTAGTAGGTATAATTTGTTACCCTAAACAATTCATGTGTCACGAAAACTATCCATTTGTTTTAGAGAAATGCTACATGGACCTAAAAAGTAGACTTCATAATTAAAGCCACTGGTTTCGTTGTGGGTCACTGTGCTTATTGGGAACCACTACCTAGGCAATGCTTATGATTATCGAGTCTACTTTTTAAGTCCATGTAGCATTAGTCTTTGTTTTATGCCTCACCTTTTTTACGTTTGGCCACATTGGGCCGTTTTCTAAAAATTGGATCTTCTGCACATCTTAAAAGATTTGAGCTTTACTAACCTTTAGCTATGTGTGTTCACCATTATTCATCCAATAGAAGTACACTCCTAAGTACGTTCGCGAATGGTCGGCGTCTCCTAGGTTTTATGAATTTTCTCAAGGAATGACACTATCCAAGCACACTAGGGTGAAAAGACACTTGGTTTAAGGATCAAGCACTAAAACTTATAACCACTAAGTTTCGTATCCCCTAATATTACTCGTAGTAATGCACTACAACGTTGATTTAAGGATTGATACGCAATAGCTCAGGCCAAAGAGTGATTAGCTTGATCAACAACGAAAAACAAACAGGAGAAGTGTTTTTGGCCTTTTCAATTTCTAGTGTCATTGTAAATAACATAATCATAGAAAAATGGTCATAAACTTGCAACAACAAGGGAAAAACAGTGCAACTATTAAAAATCGTAAAATAAATGTCGAAGTAGACATCAAAACTCGTTTTGGATTTTCAATTGTGTTTTTCATTAATTAAGAACAAAACAAGATAAATAAATAAATACATGCACAAATTACTTATCCCCTAATGCATGATATGTCATGGTATGCTCCTAGCGCTAAGTGTCTCAAACACTCACTTATGTGCACAAATAATGTTAGATAATCTTCGACAATTAGCTAATATCGAGGAGTCCGCATAAATCTCATCTTATTCCCTGGTCGTGAAGCCAAATACGTCGAAGATCCGAATGCATTCATTGAAGGGTGGGGATCGTGTGCCAAACCTACACCAAAAGCACTCCATACGAACCTTCATGCTTACGACAAGGTAATGACTTAGAGGCCGAAGATGACGCCTTGGTTTAATTAAACTTTGGAGGATTAGTATGAAAATGAAATCGACATTTGATCCAAGTATGGCTCCAAGGTGTTCTTCGAAGCGAAGTTTTTCCAAAACATTTTTCTGTGTTTTGAAAACATAGAGTTGAGCCAGCATCGGATCCCACTTCAGATCCCACTTAAGCAACACCCTTTAGTGTTCAAGACAACAAGTTTTTTGGTTGGTTTTAGGCTTAAAAACCCGTTAGGGGCTGCCATATGCTCGTTAGCCTTCGCTAGAGCGGTGTCTTCATGGCTTAGAGAAAATTGGGGAAACGCTAAATGGAGGACAGCAGGTGCCGCCCTCTGGGTCGCCCGGGCGGTCCTGCTCTCCACGGTCGGTTTTGACTTTACTTGTGTATTTTTTTCAGGAAATTGCCAAATGGGTGGAATGTCAGCTCTTGTTTTTTAATTTGCTAATTTCATGGAGTCCATGTAAATCTCAACCTGTTCCATGGCTTTGACGCTAAAATGATGAAAAACCGAAGGGTTAATTGAAGAGAGGAGATCAAGCGTCAAAGTTACATCGAAACCACTCCGTATGCACCTTCTTGATTAGGACAAGGTAATGACCTATTGAGCTAACATTATCCCCTAGTATAATACACTTGGGGGGATTAGTGTTAAAATGGACTCGGTGCTGGATACATGTGCAGCTCTCGCAGGGGATATTCTAGGAAAATATTTTCACGACTGCTTTGCGTTTTAACACCATAGTCTGAGTCAACTGATCCCTCTTGAGCAACGCCCTTAAGCGTTCGAGAGGACAAGTTTTGCCCTTGGTTTAGTAGGGACCGCCCACTGTTCCCTAGCCATTGCTAGAGCGACCGGTCTCTAAAAGACTTAGGAATAATTAAGCAAAGGCCAAATGGTGGAGCAGTAGGGACCACCCTCAGAGGTCCCTCTAGCGGTCGCATTGGAAGTGTGCATACCGAGGAACTTAGCGGGGAAGATCGCTTGAGTCCTAGAGGATCCATTGCGGTGGAGAATCCAAGTGAAGCCACTAAACACATCGAAGAGCCACTTTGGTGGAGAGGCTTATCGAAGGAAGGGAGCGTCTAACGAGTGTATTTTTTGAGATATAAGACTCGAGTACTTGTAAGCTGAGTCTGCGGAAGTGGATTAGGCTTTGCTTTGGTGAACCCGTGAGTGGTTCCCTGCTCTTTTTCCCGCGAAGGGTTTTTCGCATCAAAAAATCACATATCTTTCTTACTTGTACACTTGTGATTCTATGCACACGCACGCACTATGTGCTTGATAGAATGATTGTTTGAACATCTTTATCATCCACAGTTGCGTATCAAGGGTTTGGGACTTTGGTTGGGGACACCTTGAGAGATTAAGTGTTGAGTGATAAATTGATGACATCCAACACACGAATTTCGATGGGTTCAAGGGATCGTTGTGGTTAAAAAGTGGTTCTCACTATTAGTTGATCAATCTTCATGAGAAAGAGGTAATTGCGGTAGTAGTAGGTATAATTTGTTACCCTAAACAATTCATGTGTCACGAAAACTATCCATTTGTTTTAGAGAAATGCTACATGGACCTAAAAAGTAGACTTCATAATTAAAGCCACTGGTTTCGTTGTGGGTCACTGTGCTTATTGGGAACCACTACCTAGGCAATGCTTATGATTATCGAGTCTACTTTTTAAGTCCATGTAGCATTAGTCTTTGTTTTATGCCTCACCTTTTTTACGTTTGGCCACATTGGGCCGTTTTCTAAAAATTGGATCTTCTGCACATCTTAAAAGATTTGAGCTTTACTAACCTTTAGCTATGTGTGTTCACCATTATTCATCCAATAGAAGTACACTCCTAAGTACGTTCGCGAATGGTCGGCGTCTCCTAGGTTTTATGAATTTTCTCAAGGAATGACACTATCCAAGCACACTAGGGTGAAAAGACACTTGGTTTAAGGATCAAGCACTAAAACTTATAACCACTAAGTTTCGTATCCCCTAATATTACTCGTAGTAATGCACTACAACGTTGATTTAAGGATTGATACGCAATAGCTCAGGCCAAAGAGTGATTAGCTTGATCAACAACGAAAAACAAACAGGAGAAGTGTTTTTGGCCTTTTCAATTTCTAGTGTCATTGTAAATAACATAATCATAGAAAAATGGTCATAAACTTGCAACAACAAGGGAAAAACAGTGCAACTATTAAAAATCGTAAAATAAATGTCGAAGTAGACATCAAAACTCGTTTTGGATTTTCAATTGTGTTTTTCATTAATTAAGAACAAAACAAGATAAATAAATAAATACATGCACAAATTACTTATCCCCTAATGCATGATATGTCATGGTATGCTCCTAGCGCTAAGTGTCTCAAACACTCACTTATGTGCACAAATAATGTTAGATAATCTTCGACAATTAGCTAATATCGAGGAGTCCGCATAAATCTCATCTTATTCCCTGGTCGTGAAGCCAAATACGTCGAAGATCCGAATGCATTCATTGAAGGGTGGGGATCGTGTGCCAAACCTACACCAAAAGCACTCCATACGAACCTTCATGCTTACGACAAGGTAATGACTTAGAGGCCGAAGATGACGCCTTGGTTTAATTAAACTTTGGAGGATTAGTATGAAAATGAAATCGACATTTGATCCAAGTATGGCTCCAAGGTGTTCTTCGAAGCGAAGTTTTTCCAAAACATTTTTCTGTGTTTTGAAAACATAGAGTTGAGCCAGCATCGGATCCCACTTCAGATCCCACTTAAGCAACACCCTTTAGTGTTCAAGACAACAAGTTTTTTGGTTGGTTTTAGGCTTAAAAACCCGTTAGGGGCTGCCATATGCTCGTTAGCCTTCGCTAGAGCGGTGTCTTCATGGCTTAGAGAAAATTGGGGAAACGCTAAATGGAGGACAGCAGGTGCCGCCCTCTGGGTCGCCCGGGCGGTCCTGCTCTCCACGGTCGGTTTTGACTTTACTTGTGTATTTTTTTCAGGAAATTGCCAAATGGGTGGAATGTCAGCTCTTGTTTTTTAATTTGCTAATTTCATGGAGTCCATGTAAATCTCAACCTGTTCCATGGCTTTGACGCTAAAATGATGAAAAACCGAAGGGTTAATTGAAGAGAGGAGATCAAGCGTCAAAGTTACATCGAAACCACTCCGTATGCACCTTCTTGATTAGGACAAGGTAATGACCTATTGAGCTAACATTATCCCCTAGTATAATACACTTGGGGGGATTAGTGTTAAAATGGACTCGGTGCTGGATACATGTGCAGCTCTCGCAGGGGATATTCTAGGAAAATATTTTCACGACTGCTTTGCGTTTTAACACCATAGTCTGAGTCAACTGATCCCTCTTGAGCAACGCCCTTAAGCGTTCGAGAGGACAAGTTTTGCCCTTGGTTTAGTAGGGACCGCCCACTGTTCCCTAGCCATTGCTAGAGCGACCGGTCTCTAAAAGACTTAGGAATAATTAAGCAAAGGCCAAATGGTGGAGCAGTAGGGACCACCCTCAGAGGTCCCTCTAGCGGTCGCATTGGAAGTGTGCATACCGAGGAACTTAGCGGGGAAGATCGCTTGAGTCCTAGAGGATCCATTGCGGTGGAGAATCCAAGTGAAGCCACTAAACACATCGAAGAGCCACTTTGGTGGAGAGGCTTATCGAAGGAAGGGAGCGTCTAACGAGTGTATTTTTTGAGATATAAGACTCGAGTACTTGTAAGCTGAGTCTGCGGAAGTGGATTAGGCTTTGCTTTGGTGAACCCGTGAGTGGTTCCCTGCTCTTTTTCCCGCGAAGGGTTTTTCGCATCAAAAAATCACATATCTTTCTTACTTGTACACTTGTGATTCTATGCACACGCACGCACTATGTGCTTGATAGAATGATTGTTTGAACATCTTTATCATCCACAGTTGCGTATCAAGGGTTTGGGACTTTGGTTGGGGACACCTTGAGAGATTAAGTGTTGAGTGATAAATTGATGACATCCAACACACGAATTTCGATGGGTTCAAGGGATCGTTGTGGTTAAAAAGTGGTTCTCACTATTAGTTGATCAATCTTCATGAGAAAGAGGTAATTGCGGTAGTAGTAGGTATAATTTGTTACCCTAAACAATTCATGTGTCACGAAAACTATCCATTTGTTTTAGAGAAATGCTACATGGACCTAAAAAGTAGACTTCATAATTAAAGCCAGTGGTTTCGTTGTGGGTCACTGTGCTTATTGGGAACCACTACCTAGGCAATGCTTATGATTATCGAGTCTACTTTTTAAGTCCATGTAGCATTAGTCTTTGTTTTATGCCTCACCTTTTTTACGTTTGGCCACATTGGGCCGTTTTCTAAAAATTGGATCTTCTGCACATCTTAAAAGATTTGAGCTTTACTAACCTTTAGCTATGTGTGTTCACCATTATTCATCCAATAGAAGTACACTCCTAAGTACGTTCGCGAATGGTCGGCGTCTCCTAGGTTTTATGAATTTTCTCAAGGAATGACACTATCCAAGCACACTAGGGTGAAAAGACACTTGGTTTAAGGATCAAGCACTAAAACTTATAACCACTAAGTTTCGTATCCCCTAATATTACTCGTAGTAATGCACTACAACGTTGATTTAAGGATTGATACGCAATAGCTCAGGCCAAAGAGTGATTAGCTTGATCAACAACGAAAAACAAACAGGAGAAGTGTTTTTGGCCTTTTCAATTTCTAGTGTCATTGTAAATAACATAATCATAGAAAAATGGTCATAAACTTGCAACAACAAGGGAAAAACAGTGCAACTATTAAAAATCGTAAAATAAATGTCGAAGTAGACATCAAAACTCGTTTTGGATTTTCAATTGTGTTTTTCATTAATTAAGAACAAAACAAGATAAATAAATAAATACATGCACAAATTACTTATCCCCTAATGCATGATATGTCATGGTATGCTCCTAGCGCTAAGTGTCTCAAACACTCACTTATGTGCACAAATAATGTTAGATAATCTTCGACAATTAGCTAATATCGAGGAGTCCGCATAAATCTCATCTTATTCCCTGGTCGTGAAGCCAAATACGTCGAAGATCCGAATGCATTCATTGAAGGGTGGGGATCGTGTGCCAAACCTACACCAAAAGCACTCCATACGAACCTTCATGCTTACGACAAGGTAATGACTTAGAGGCCGAAGATGACGCCTTGGTTTAATTAAACTTTGGAGGATTAGTATGAAAATGAAATCGACATTTGATCCAAGTATGGCTCCAAGGTGTTCTTCGAAGCGAAGTTTTTCCAAAACATTTTTCTGTGTTTTGAAAACATAGAGTTGAGCCAGCATCGGATCCCACTTCAGATCCCACTTAAGCAACACCCTTTAGTGTTCAAGACAACAAGTTTTTTGGTTGGTTTTAGGCTTAAAAACCCGTTAGGGGCTGCCATATGCTCGTTAGCCTTCGCTAGAGCGGTGTCTTCATGGCTTAGAGAAAATTGGGGAAACGCTAAATGGAGGACAGCAGGTGCCGCCCTCTGGGTCGCCCGGGCGGTCCTGCTCTCCACGGTCGGTTTTGACTTTACTTGTGTATTTTTTTCAGGAAATTGCCAAATGGGTGGAATGTCAGCTCTTGTTTTTTAATTTGCTAATTTCATGGAGTCCATGTAAATCTCAACCTGTTCCATGGCTTTGACGCTAAAATGATGAAAAACCGAAGGGTTAATTGAAGAGAGGAGATCAAGCGTCAAAGTTACATCGAAACCACTCCGTATGCACCTTCTTGATTAGGACAAGGTAATGACCTATTGAGCTAACATTATCCCCTAGTATAATACACTTGGGGGGATTAGTGTTAAAATGGACTCGGTGCTGGATACATGTGCAGCTCTCGCAGGGGATATTCTAGGAAAATATTTTCACGACTGCTTTGCGTTTTAACACCATAGTCTGAGTCAACTGATCCCTCTTGAGCAACGCCCTTAAGCGTTCGAGAGGACAAGTTTTGCCCTTGGTTTAGTAGGGACCGCCCACTGTTCCCTAGCCATTGCTAGAGCAACCGGTCTCTAAAAGACTTAGGAATAATTAAGCAAAGGCCAAATGGTGGAGCAGTAGGGACCACCCTCAGAGGTCCCTCTAGCGGTCGCATTGGAAGTGTGCATACCGAGGAACTTAGCGGGGAAGATCGCTTGAGTCCTAGAGGATCCATTGCGGTGGAGAATCCAAGTGAAGCCACTAAACACATCGAAGAGCCACTTTGGTGGAGAGGCTTATCGAAGGAAGGGAGCGTCTAACGAGTGTATTTTTTGAGATATAAGACTCGAGTACTTGTAAGCTGAGTCTGCGGAAGTGGATTAGGCTTTGCTTTGGTGAACCCGTGAGTGGTTCCCTGCTCTTTTTCCCGCGAAGGGTTTTTCGCATCAAAAAATCACATATCTTTCTTACTTGTACACTTGTGATTCTATGCACACGCACGCACTATGTGCTTGATAGAATGATTGTTTGAACATCTTTATCATCCACAGTTGCGTATCAAGGGTTTGGGACTTTGGTTGGGGACACCTTGAGAGATTAAGTGTTGAGTGATAAATTGATGACATCCAACACACGAATTTCGATGGGTTCAAGGGATCGTTGTGGTTAAAAAGTGGTTCTCACTATTAGTTGATCAATCTTCATGAGAAAGAGGTAATTGCGGTAGTAGTAGGTATAATTTGTTACCCTAAACAATTCATGTGTCACGAAAACTATCCATTTGTTTTAGAGCAATGCTACATGGACCTAAAAAGTAGACTTCATAATTAAAGCCAGTGGTTTCGTTGTGGGTCACTGTGCTTATTGGGAACCACTACCTAGGCAATGCTTATGATTATCGAGTCTACTTTTTAAGTCCATGTAGCATTAGTCTTTGTTTTATGCCTCACCTTTTTTACGTTTGGCCACATTGGGCCGTTTTCTAAAAATTGGATCTTCTGCACATCTTAAAAGATTTGAGCTTTACTAACCTTTAGCTATGTGTGTTCACCATTATTCATCCAATAGAAGTACACTCCTAAGTACGTTCGCGAATGGTCGGCGTCTCCTAGGTTTTATGAATTTTCTCAAGGAATGACACTATCCAAGCACACTAGGGTGAAAAGACACTTGGTTTAAGGATCAAGCACTAAAACTTATAACCACTAAGTTTCGTATCCCCTAATATTACTCGTAGTAATGCACTACAACGTTGATTTAAGGATTGATAGGCAATAGCTCAGGCCAAAGAGTGATTAGCTTGATCAACAACGAAAAACAAACAGGAGAAGTGTTTTTGGCCTTTTCAATTTCTAGTGTCATTGTAAATAACATAATCATAGAAAAATGGTCATAAACTTGCAACAACAAGGGAAAAACAGTGCAACTATTAAAAATCGTAAAATAAATGTCGAAGTAGACATCAAAACTCGTTTTGGATTTTCAATTGTGTTTTTCATTAATTAAGAACAAAACAAGATAAATAAATAAATACATGCACAAATTACTTATCCCCTAATGCATGATATGTCATGGTATGCTCCTAGCGCTAAGTGTCTCAAACACTCACTTATGTGCACAAATAATGTTAGATAATCTTCGACAATTAGCTAATATCGAGGAGTCCGCATAAATCTCATCTTATTCCCTGGTCGTGAAGCCAAATACGTCGAAGATCCGAATGCATTCATTGAAGGGTGGGGATCGTGTGCCAAACCTACACCAAAAGCACTCCATACGAACCTTCATGCTTACGACAAGGTAATGACTTAGAGGCCGAAGATGACGCCTTGGTTTAATTAAACTTTGGAGGATTAGTATGAAAATGAAATCGACATTTGATCCAAGTATGGCTCCAAGGTGTTCTTCGAAGCGAAGTTTTTCCAAAACATTTTTCTGTGTTTTGAAAACATAGAGTTGAGCCAGCATCGGATCCCACTTCAGATCCCACTTAAGCAACACCCTTTAGTGTTCAAGACAACAAGTTTTTTGGTTGGTTTTAGGCTTAAAAACCCGTTAGGGGCTGCCATATGCTCGTTAGCCTTCGCTAGAGCGGTGTCTTCATGGCTTAGAGAAAATTGGGGAAACGCTAAATGGAGGACAGCAGGTGCCGCCCTCTGGGTCGCCCGGGCGGTCCTGCTCTCCACGGTCGGTTTTGACTTTACTTGTGTATTTTTTTCAGGAAATTGCCAAATGGGTGGAATGTCAGCTCTTGTTTTTTAATTTGCTAATTTCATGGAGTCCATGTAAATCTCAACCTGTTCCATGGCTTTGACGCTAAAATGATGAAAAACCGAAGGGTTAATTGAAGAGAGGAGATCAAGCGTCAAAGTTACATCGAAACCACTCCGTATGCACCTTCTTGATTAGGACAAGGTAATGACCTATTGAGCTAACATTATCCCCTAGTATAATACACTTGGGGGGATTAGTGTTAAAATGGACTCGGTGCTGGATACATGTGCAGCTCTCGCAGGGGATATTCTAGGAAAATATTTTCACGACTGCTTTGCGTTTTAACACCATAGTCTGAGTCAACTGATCCCTCTTGAGCAACGCCCTTAAGCGTTCGAGAGGACAAGTTTTGCCCTTGGTTTAGTAGGGACCGCCCACTGTTCCCTAGCCATTGCTAGAGCAACCGGTCTCTAAAAGACTTAGGAATAATTAAGCAAAGGCCAAATGGTGGAGCAGTAGGGACCACCCTCAGAGGTCCCTCTAGCGGTCGCATTGGAAGTGTGCATACCGAGGAACTTAGCGGGGAAGATCGCTTGAGTCCTAGAGGATCCATTGCGGTGGAGAATCCAAGTGAAGCCACTAAACACATCGAAGAGCCACTTTGGTGGAGAGGCTTATCGAAGGAAGGGAGCGTCTAACGAGTGTATTTTTTGAGATATAAGACTCGAGTACTTGTAAGCTGAGTCTGCGGAAGTGGATTAGGCTTTGCTTTGGTGAACCCGTGAGTGGTTCCCTGCTCTTTTTCCCGCGAAGGGTTTTTCGCATCAAAAAATCACATATCTTTCTTACTTGTACACTTGTGATTCTATGCACACGCACGCACTATGTGCTTGATAGAATGATTGTTTGAACATCTTTATCATCCACAGTTGCGTATCAAGGGTTTGGGACTTTGGTTGGGGACACCTTGAGAGATTAAGTGTTGAGTGATAAATTGATGACATCCAACACACGAATTTCGATGGGTTCAAGGGATCGTTGTGGTTAAAAAGTGGTTCTCACTATTAGTTGATCAATCTTCATGAGAAAGAGGTAATTGCGGTAGTAGTAGGTATAATTTGTTACCCTAAACAATTCATGTGTCACGAAAACTATCCATTTGTTTTAGAGCAATGCTACATGGACCTAAAAAGTAGACTTCATAATTAAAGCCACTGGTTTCGTTGTGGGTCACTGTGCTTATTGGGAACCACTACCTAGGCAATGCTTATGATTATCGAGTCTACTTTTTAAGTCCATGTAGCATTAGTCTTTGTTTTATGCCTCACCTTTTTTACGTTTGGCCACATTGGGCCGTTTTCTAAAAATTGGATCTTCTGCACATCTTAAAAGATTTGAGCTTTACTAACCTTTAGCTATGTGTGTTCACCATTATTCATCCAATAGAAGTACACTCCTAAGTACGTTCGCGAATGGTCGGCGTCTCCTAGGTTTTATGAATTTTCTCAAGGAATGACACTATCCAAGCACACTAGGGTGAAAAGACACTTGGTTTAAGGATCAAGCACTAAAACTTATAACCACTAAGTTTCGTATCCCCTAATATTACTCGTAGTAATGCACTACAACGTTGATTTAAGGATTGATACGCAATAGCTCAGGCCAAAGAGTGATTAGCTTGATCAACAACGAAAAACAAACAGGAGAAGTGTTTTTGGCCTTTTCAATTTCTAGTGTCATTGTAAATAACATAATCATAGAAAAATGGTCATAAACTTGCAACAACAAGGGAAAAACAGTGCAACTATTAAAAATCGTAAAATAAATGTCGAAGTAGACATCAAAACTCGTTTTGGATTTTCAATTGTGTTTTTCATTAATTAAGAACAAAACAAGATAAATAAATAAATACATGCACAAATTACTTATCCCCTAATGCATGATATGTCATGGTATGCTCCTAGCGCTAAGTGTCTCAAACACTCACTTATGTGCACAAATAATGTTAGATAATCTTCGACAATTAGCTAATATCGAGGAGTCCGCATAAATCTCATCTTATTCCCTGGTCGTGAAGCCAAATACGTCGAAGATCCGAATGCATTCATTGAAGGGTGGGGATCGTGTGCCAAACCTACACCAAAAGCACTCCATACGAACCTTCATGCTTACGACAAGGTAATGACTTAGAGGCCGAAGATGACGCCTTGGTTTAATTAAACTTTGGAGGATTAGTATGAAAATGAAATCGACATTTGATCCAAGTATGGCTCCAAGGTGTTCTTCGAAGCGAAGTTTTTCCAAAACATTTTTCTGTGTTTTGAAAACATAGAGTTGAGCCAGCATCGGATCCCACTTCAGATCCCACTTAAGCAACACCCTTTAGTGTTCAAGACAACAAGTTTTTTGGTTGGTTTTAGGCTTAAAAACCCGTTAGGGGCTGCCATATGCTCGTTAGCCTTCGCTAGAGCGGTGTCTTCATGGCTTAGAGAAAATTGGGGAAACGCTAAATGGAGGACAGCAGGTGCCGCCCTCTGGGTCGCCCGGGCGGTCCTGCTCTCCACGGTCGGTTTTGACTTTACTTGTGTATTTTTTTCAGGAAATTGCCAAATGGGTGGAATGTCAGCTCTTGTTTTTTAATTTGCTAATTTCATGGAGTCCATGTAAATCTCAACCTGTTCCATGGCTTTGACGCTAAAATGATGAAAAACCGAAGGGTTAATTGAAGAGAGGAGATCAAGCGTCAAAGTTACATCGAAACCACTCCGTATGCACCTTCTTGATTAGGACAAGGTAATGACCTATTGAGCTAACATTATCCCCTAGTATAATACACTTGGGGGGATTAGTGTTAAAATGGACTCGGTGCTGGATACATGTGCAGCTCTCGCAGGGGATATTCTAGGAAAATATTTTCACGACTGCTTTGCGTTTTAACACCATAGTCTGAGTCAACTGATCCCTCTTGAGCAACGCCCTTAAGCGTTCGAGAGGACAAGTTTTGCCCTTGGTTTAGTAGGGACCGCCCACTGTTCCCTAGCCATTGCTAGAGCGACCGGTCTCTAAAAGACTTAGGAATAATTAAGCAAAGGCCAAATGGTGGAGCAGTAGGGACCACCCTCAGAGGTCCCTCTAGCGGTCGCATTGGAAGTGTGCATACCGAGGAACTTAGCGGGGAAGATCGCTTGAGTCCTAGAGGATCCATTGCGGTGGAGAATCCAAGTGAAGCCACTAAACACATCGAAGAGCCACTTTGGTGGAGAGGCTTATCGAAGGAAGGGAGCGTCTAACGAGTGTATTTTTTGAGATATAAGACTCGAGTACTTGTAAGCTGAGTCTGCGGAAGTGGATTAGGCTTTGCTTTGGTGAACCCGTGAGTGGTTCCCTGCTCTTTTTCCCGCGAAGGGTTTTTCGCATCAAAAAATCACATATCTTTCTTACTTGTACACTTGTGATTCTATGCACACGCACGCACTATGTGCTTGATAGAATGATTGTTTGAACATCTTTATCATCCACAGTTGCGTATCAAGGGTTTGGGACTTTGGTTGGGGACACCTTGAGAGATTAAGTGTTGAGTGATAAATTGATGACATCCAACACACGAATTTCGATGGGTTCAAGGGATCGTTGTGGTTAAAAAGTGGTTCTCACTATTAGTTGATCAATCTTCATGAGAAAGAGGTAATTGCGGTAGTAGTAGGTATAATTTGTTACCCTAAACAATTCATGTGTCACGAAAACTATCCATTTGTTTTAGAGAAATGCTACATGGACCTAAAAAGTAGACTTCATAATTAAAGCCACTGGTTTCGTTGTGGGTCACTGTGCTTATTGGGAACCACTACCTAGGCAATGCTTATGATTATCGAGTCTACTTTTTAAGTCCATGTAGCATTAGTCTTTGTTTTATGCCTCACCTTTTTTACGTTTGGCCACATTGGGCCGTTTTCTAAAAATTGGATCTTCTGCACATCTTAAAAGATTTGAGCTTTACTAACCTTTAGCTATGTGTGTTCACCATTATTCATCCAATAGAAGTACACTCCTAAGTACGTTCGCGAATGGTCGGCGTCTCCTAGGTTTTATGAATTTTCTCAAGGAATGACACTATCCAAGCACACTAGGGTGAAAAGACACTTGGTTTAAGGATCAAGCACTAAAACTTATAACCACTAAGTTTCGTATCCCCTAATATTACTCGTAGTAATGCACTACAACGTTGATTTAAGGATTGATACGCAATAGCTCAGGCCAAAGAGTGATTAGCTTGATCAACAACGAAAAACAAACAGGAGAAGTGTTTTTGGCCTTTTCAATTTCTAGTGTCATTGTAAATAACATAATCATAGAAAAATGGTCATAAACTTGCAACAACAAGGGAAAAACAGTGCAACTATTAAAAATCGTAAAATAAATGTCGAAGTAGACATCAAAACTCGTTTTGGATTTTCAATTGTGTTTTTCATTAATTAAGAACAAAACAAGATAAATAAATAAATACATGCACAAATTACTTATCCCCTAATGCATGATATGTCATGGTATGCTCCTAGCGCTAAGTGTCTCAAACACTCACTTATGTGCACAAATAATGTTAGATAATCTTCGACAATTAGCTAATATCGAGGAGTCCGCATAAATCTCATCTTATTCCCTGGTCGTGAAGCCAAATACGTCGAAGATCCGAATGCATTCATTGAAGGGTGGGGATCGTGTGCCAAACCTACACCAAAAGCACTCCATACGAACCTTCATGCTTACGACAAGGTAATGACTTAGAGGCCGAAGATGACGCCTTGGTTTAATTAAACTTTGGAGGATTAGTATGAAAATGAAATCGACATTTGATCCAAGTATGGCTCCAAGGTGTTCTTCGAAGCGAAGTTTTTCCAAAACATTTTTCTGTGTTTTGAAAACATAGAGTTGAGCCAGCATCGGATCCCACTTCAGATCCCACTTAAGCAACACCCTTTAGTGTTCAAGACAACAAGTTTTTTGGTTGGTTTTAGGCTTAAAAACCCGTTAGGGGCTGCCATATGCTCGTTAGCCTTCGCTAGAGCGGTGTCTTCATGGCTTAGAGAAAATTGGGGAAACGCTAAATGGAGGACAGCAGGTGCCGCCCTCTGGGTCGCCCGGGCGGTCCTGCTCTCCACGGTCGGTTTTGACTTTACTTGTGTATTTTTTTCAGGAAATTGCCAAATGGGTGGAATGTCAGCTCTTGTTTTTTAATTTGCTAATTTCATGGAGTCCATGTAAATCTCAACCTGTTCCATGGCTTTGACGCTAAAATGATGAAAAACCGAAGGGTTAATTGAAGAGAGGAGATCAAGCGTCAAAGTTACATCGAAACCACTCCGTATGCACCTTCTTGATTAGGACAAGGTAATGACCTATTGAGCTAACATTATCCCCTAGTATAATACACTTGGGGGGATTAGTGTTAAAATGGACTCGGTGCTGGATACATGTGCAGCTCTCGCAGGGGATATTCTAGGAAAATATTTTCACGACTGCTTTGCGTTTTAACACCATAGTCTGAGTCAACTGATCCCTCTTGAGCAACGCCCTTAAGCGTTCGAGAGGACAAGTTTTGCCCTTGGTTTAGTAGGGACCGCCCACTGTTCCCTAGCCATTGCTAGAGCGACCGGTCTCTAAAAGACTTAGGAATAATTAAGCAAAGGCCAAATGGTGGAGCAGTAGGGACCACCCTCAGAGGTCCCTCTAGCGGTCGCATTGGAAGTGTGCATACCGAGGAACTTAGCGGGGAAGATCGCTTGAGTCCTAGAGGATCCATTGCGGTGGAGAATCCAAGTGAAGCCACTAAACACATCGAAGAGCCACTTTGGTGGAGAGGCTTATCGAAGGAAGGGAGCGTCTAACGAGTGTATTTTTTGAGATATAAGACTCGAGTACTTGTAAGCTGAGTCTGCGGAAGTGGATTAGGCTTTGCTTTGGTGAACCCGTGAGTGGTTCCCTGCTCTTTTTCCCGCGAAGGGTTTTTCGCATCAAAAAATCACATATCTTTCTTACTTGTACACTTGTGATTCTATGCACACGCACGCACTATGTGCTTGATAGAATGATTGTTTGAACATCTTTATCATCCACAGTTGCGTATCAAGGGTTTGGGACTTTGGTTGGGGACACCTTGAGAGATTAAGTGTTGAGTGATAAATTGATGACATCCAACACACGAATTTCGATGGGTTCAAGGGATCGTTGTGGTTAAAAAGTGGTTCTCACTATTAGTTGATCAATCTTCATGAGAAAGAGGTAATTGCGGTAGTAGTAGGTATAATTTGTTACCCTAAACAATTCATGTGTCACGAAAACTATCCATTTGTTTTAGAGAAATGCTACATGGACCTAAAAAGTAGACTTCATAATTAAAGCCACTGGTTTCGTTGTGGGTCACTGTGCTTATTGGGAACCACTACCTAGGCAATGCTTATGATTATCGAGTCTACTTTTTAAGTCCATGTAGCATTAGTCTTTGTTTTATGCCTCACCTTTTTTACGTTTGGCCACATTGGGCCGTTTTCTAAAAATTGGATCTTCTGCACATCTTAAAAGATTTGAGCTTTACTAACCTTTAGCTATGTGTGTTCACCATTATTCATCCAATAGAAGTACACTCCTAAGTACGTTCGCGAATGGTCGGCGTCTCCTAGGTTTTATGAATTTTCTCAAGGAATGACACTATCCAAGCACACTAGGGTGAAAAGACACTTGGTTTAAGGATCAAGCACTAAAACTTATAACCACTAAGTTTCGTATCCCCTAATATTACTCGTAGTAATGCACTACAACGTTGATTTAAGGATTGATACGCAATAGCTCAGGCCAAAGAGTGATTAGCTTGATCAACAACGAAAAACAAACAGGAGAAGTGTTTTTGGCCTTTTCAATTTCTAGTGTCATTGTAAATAACATAATCATAGAAAAATGGTCATAAACTTGCAACAACAAGGGAAAAACAGTGCAACTATTAAAAATCGTAAAATAAATGTCGAAGTAGACATCAAAACTCGTTTTGGATTTTCAATTGTGTTTTTCATTAATTAAGAACAAAACAAGATAAATAAATAAATACATGCACAAATTACTTATCCCCTAATGCATGATATGTCATGGTATGCTCCTAGCGCTAAGTGTCTCAAACACTCACTTATGTGCACAAATAATGTTAGATAATCTTCGACAATTAGCTAATATCGAGGAGTCCGCATAAATCTCATCTTATTCCCTGGTCGTGAAGCCAAATACGTCGAAGATCCGAATGCATTCATTGAAGGGTGGGGATCGTGTGCCAAACCTACACCAAAAGCACTCCATACGAACCTTCATGCTTACGACAAGGTAATGACTTAGAGGCCGAAGATGACGCCTTGGTTTAATTAAACTTTGGAGGATTAGTATGAAAATGAAATCGACATTTGATCCAAGTATGGCTCCAAGGTGTTCTTCGAAGCGAAGTTTTTCCAAAACATTTTTCTGTGTTTTGAAAACATAGAGTTGAGCCAGCATCGGATCCCACTTCAGATCCCACTTAAGCAACACCCTTTAGTGTTCAAGACAACAAGTTTTTTGGTTGGTTTTAGGCTTAAAAACCCGTTAGGGGCTGCCATATGCTCGTTAGCCTTCGCTAGAGCGGTGTCTTCATGGCTTAGAGAAAATTGGGGAAACGCTAAATGGAGGACAGCAGGTGCCGCCCTCTGGGTCGCCCGGGCGGTCCTGCTCTCCACGGTCGGTTTTGACTTTACTTGTGTATTTTTTTCAGGAAATTGCCAAATGGGTGGAATGTCAGCTCTTGTTTTTTAATTTGCTAATTTCATGGAGTCCATGTAAATCTCAACCTGTTCCATGGCTTTGACGCTAAAATGATGAAAAACCGAAGGGTTAATTGAAGAGAGGAGATCAAGCGTCAAAGTTACATCGAAACCACTCCGTATGCACCTTCTTGATTAGGACAAGGTAATGACCTATTGAGCTAACATTATCCCCTAGTATAATACACTTGGGGGGATTAGTGTTAAAATGGACTCGGTGCTGGATACATGTGCAGCTCTCGCAGGGGATATTCTAGGAAAATATTTTCACGACTGCTTTGCGTTTTAACACCATAGTCTGAGTCAACTGATCCCTCTTGAGCAACGCCCTTAAGCGTTCGAGAGGACAAGTTTTGCCCTTGGTTTAGTAGGGACCGCCCACTGTTCCCTAGCCATTGCTAGAGCGACCGGTCTCTAAAAGACTTAGGAATAATTAAGCAAAGGCCAAATGGTGGAGCAGTAGGGACCACCCTCAGAGGTCCCTCTAGCGGTCGCATTGGAAGTGTGCATACCGAGGAACTTAGCGGGGAAGATCGCTTGAGTCCTAGAGGATCCATTGCGGTGGAGAATCCAAGTGAAGCCACTAAACACATCGAAGAGCCACTTTGGTGGAGAGGCTTATCGAAGGAAGGGAGCGTCTAACGAGTGTATTTTTTGAGATATAAGACTCGAGTACTTGTAAGCTGAGTCTGCGGAAGTGGATTAGGCTTTGCTTTGGTGAACCCGTGAGTGGTTCCCTGCTCTTTTTCCCGCGAAGGGTTTTTCGCATCAAAAAATCACATATCTTTCTTACTTGTACACTTGTGATTCTATGCACACGCACGCACTATGTGCTTGATAGAATGATTGTTTGAACATCTTTATCATCCACAGTTGCGTATCAAGGGTTTGGGACTTTGGTTGGGGACACCTTGAGAGATTAAGTGTTGAGTGATAAATTGATGACATCCAACACACGAATTTCGATGGGTTCAAGGGATCGTTGTGGTTAAAAAGTGGTTCTCACTATTAGTTGATCAATCTTCATGAGAAAGAGGTAATTGCGGTAGTAGTAGGTATAATTTGTTACCCTAAACAATTCATGTGTCACGAAAACTATCCATTTGTTTTAGAGAAATGCTACATGGACCTAAAAAGTAGACTTCATAATTAAAGCCACTGGTTTCGTTGTGGGTCACTGTGCTTATTGGGAACCACTACCTAGGCAATGCTTATGATTATCGAGTCTACTTTTTAAGTCCATGTAGCATTAGTCTTTGTTTTATGCCTCACCTTTTTTACGTTTGGCCACATTGGGCCGTTTTCTAAAAATTGGATCTTCTGCACATCTTAAAAGATTTGAGCTTTACTAACCTTTAGCTATGTGTGTTCACCATTATTCATCCAATAGAAGTACACTCCTAAGTACGTTCGCGAATGGTCGGCGTCTCCTAGGTTTTATGAATTTTCTCAAGGAATGACACTATCCAAGCACACTAGGGTGAAAAGACACTTGGTTTAAGGATCAAGCACTAAAACTTATAACCACTAAGTTTCGTATCCCCTAATATTACTCGTAGTAATGCACTACAACGTTGATTTAAGGATTGATACGCAATAGCTCAGGCCAAAGAGTGATTAGCTTGATCAACAACGAAAAACAAACAGGAGAAGTGTTTTTGGCCTTTTCAATTTCTAGTGTCATTGTAAATAACATAATCATAGAAAAATGGTCATAAACTTGCAACAACAAGGGAAAAACAGTGCAACTATTAAAAATCGTAAAATAAATGTCGAAGTAGACATCAAAACTCGTTTTGGATTTTCAATTGTGTTTTTCATTAATTAAGAACAAAACAAGATAAATAAATAAATACATGCACAAATTACTTATCCCCTAATGCATGATATGTCATGGTATGCTCCTAGCGCTAAGTGTCTCAAACACTCACTTATGTGCACAAATAATGTTAGATAATCTTCGACAATTAGCTAATATCGAGGAGTCCGCATAAATCTCATCTTATTCCCTGGTCGTGAAGCCAAATACGTCGAAGATCCGAATGCATTCATTGAAGGGTGGGGATCGTGTGCCAAACCTACACCAAAAGCACTCCATACGAACCTTCATGCTTACGACAAGGTAATGACTTAGAGGCCGAAGATGACGCCTTGGTTTAATTAAACTTTGGAGGATTAGTATGAAAATGAAATCGACATTTGATCCAAGTATGGCTCCAAGGTGTTCTTCGAAGCGAAGTTTTTCCAAAACATTTTTCTGTGTTTTGAAAACATAGAGTTGAGCCAGCATCGGATCCCACTTCAGATCCCACTTAAGCAACACCCTTTAGTGTTCAAGACAACAAGTTTTTTGGTTGGTTTTAGGCTTAAAAACCCGTTAGGGGCTGCCATATGCTCGTTAGCCTTCGCTAGAGCGGTGTCTTCATGGCTTAGAGAAAATTGGGGAAACGCTAAATGGAGGACAGCAGGTGCCGCCCTCTGGGTCGCCCGGGCGGTCCTGCTCTCCACGGTCGGTTTTGACTTTACTTGTGTATTTTTTTCAGGAAATTGCCAAATGGGTGGAATGTCAGCTCTTGTTTTTTAATTTGCTAATTTCATGGAGTCCATGTAAATCTCAACCTGTTCCATGGCTTTGACGCTAAAATGATGAAAAACCGAAGGGTTAATTGAAGAGAGGAGATCAAGCGTCAAAGTTACATCGAAACCACTCCGTATGCACCTTCTTCATTAGGACAAGGTAATGACCTATTGAGCTAACATTATCCCCTAGTATAATACACTTGGGGGGATTAGTGTTAAAATGGACTCGGTGCTGGATACATGTGCAGCTCTCGCAGGGGATATTCTAGGAAAATATTTTCACGACTGCTTTGCGTTTTAACACCATAGTCTGAGTCAACTGATCCCTCTTGAGCAACGCCCTTAAGCGTTCGAGAGGACAAGTTTTGCCCTTGGTTTAGTAGGGACCGCCCACTGTTCCCTAGCCATTGCTAGAGCGACCGGTCTCTAAAAGACTTAGGAATAATTAAGCAAAGGCCAAATGGTGGAGCAGTAGGGACCACCCTCAGAGGTCCCTCTAGCGGTCGCATTGGAAGTGTGCATACCGAGGAACTTAGCGGGGAAGATCGCTTGAGTCCTAGAGGATCCATTGCGGTGGAGAATCCAAGTGAAGCCACTAAACACATCGAAGAGCCACTTTGGTGGAGAGGCTTATCGAAGGAAGGGAGCGTCTAACGAGTGTATTTTTTGAGATATAAGACTCGAGTACTTGTAAGCTGAGTCTGCGGAAGTGGATTAGGCTTTGCTTTGGTGAACCCGTGAGTGGTTCCCTGCTCTTTTTCCCGCGAAGGGTTTTTCGCATCAAAAAATCACATATCTTTCTTACTTGTACACTTGTGATTCTATGCACACGCACGCACTATGTGCTTGATAGAATGATTGTTTGAACATCTTTATCATCCACAGTTGCGTATCAAGGGTTTGGGACTTTGGTTGGGGACACCTTGAGAGATTAAGTGTTGAGTGATAAATTGATGACATCCAACACACGAATTTCGATGGGTTCAAGGGATCGTTGTGGTTAAAAAGTGGTTCTCACTATTAGTTGATCAATCTTCATGAGAAAGAGGTAATTGCGGTAGTAGTAGGTATAATTTGTTACCCTAAACAATTCATGTGTCACGAAAACTATCCATTTGTTTTAGAGAAATGCTACATGGACCTAAAAAGTAGACTTCATAATTAAAGCCACTGGTTTCGTTGTGGGTCACTGTGCTTATTGGGAACCACTACCTAGGCAATGCTTATGATTATCGAGTCTACTTTTTAAGTCCATGTAGCATTAGTCTTTGTTTTATGCCTCACCTTTTTTACGTTTGGCCACATTGGGCCGTTTTCTAAAAATTGGATCTTCTGCACATCTTAAAAGATTTGAGCTTTACTAACCTTTAGCTATGTGTGTTCACCATTATTCATCCAATAGAAGTACACTCCTAAGTACGTTCGCGAATGGTCGGCGTCTCCTAGGTTTTATGAATTTTCTCAAGGAATGACACTATCCAAGCACACTAGGGTGAAAAGACACTTGGTTTAAGGATCAAGCACTAAAACTTATAACCACTAAGTTTCGTATCCCCTAATATTACTCGTAGTAATGCACTACAACGTTGATTTAAGGATTGATACGCAATAGCTCAGGCCAAAGAGTGATTAGCTTGATCAACAACGAAAAACAAACAGGAGAAGTGTTTTTGGCCTTTTCAATTTCTAGTGTCATTGTAAATAACATAATCATAGAAAAATGGTCATAAACTTGCAACAACAAGGGAAAAACAGTGCAACTATTAAAAATCGTAAAATAAATGTCGAAGTAGACATCAAAACTCGTTTTGGATTTTCAATTGTGTTTTTCATTAATTAAGAACAAAACAAGATAAATAAATAAATACATGCACAAATTACTTATCCCCTAATGCATGATATGTCATGGTATGCTCCTAGCGCTAAGTGTCTCAAACACTCACTTATGTGCACAAATAATGTTAGATAATCTTCGACAATTAGCTAATATCGAGGAGTCCGCATAAATCTCATCTTATTCCCTGGTCGTGAAGCCAAATACGTCGAAGATCCGAATGCATTCATTGAAGGGTGGGGATCGTGTGCCAAACCTACACCAAAAGCACTCCATACGAACCTTCATGCTTACGACAAGGTAATGACTTAGAGGCCGAAGATGACGCCTTGGTTTAATTAAACTTTGGAGGATTAGTATGAAAATGAAATCGACATTTGATCCAAGTATGGCTCCAAGGTGTTCTTCGAAGCGAAGTTTTTCCAAAACATTTTTCTGTGTTTTGAAAACATAGAGTTGAGCCAGCATCGGATCCCACTTCAGATCCCACTTAAGCAACACCCTTTAGTGTTCAAGACAACAAGTTTTTTGGTTGGTTTTAGGCTTAAAAACCCGTTAGGGGCTGCCATATGCTCGTTAGCCTTCGCTAGAGCGGTGTCTTCATGGCTTAGAGAAAATTGGGGAAACGCTAAATGGAGGACAGCAGGTGCCGCCCTCTGGGTCGCCCGGGCGGTCCTGCTCTCCACGGTCGGTTTTGACTTTACTTGTGTATTTTTTTCAGGAAATTGCCAAATGGGTGGAATGTCAGCTCTTGTTTTTTAATTTGCTAATTTCATGGAGTCCATGTAAATCTCAACCTGTTCCATGGCTTTGACGCTAAAATCATGAAAAACCGAAGGGTTAATTGAAGAGAGGAGATCAAGCGTCAAAGTTACATCGAAACCACTCCGTATGCACCTTCTTGATTAGGACAAGGTAATGACCTATTGAGCTAACATTATCCCCTAGTATAATACACTTGGGGGGATTAGTGTTAAAATGGACTCGGTGCTGGATACATGTGCAGCTCTCGCAGGGGATATTCTAGGAAAATATTTTCACGACTGCTTTGCGTTTTAACACCATAGTCTGAGTCAACTGATCCCTCTTGAGCAACGCCCTTAAGCGTTCGAGAGGACAAGTTTTGCCCTTGGTTTAGTAGGGACCGCCCACTGTTCCCTAGCCATTGCTAGAGCGACCGGTCTCTAAAAGACTTAGGAATAATTAAGCAAAGGCCAAATGGTGGAGCAGTAGGGACCACCCTCAGAGGTCCCTCTAGCGGTCGCATTGGAAGTGTGCATACCGAGGAACTTAGCGGGGAAGATCGCTTGAGTCCTAGAGGATCCATTGCGGTGGAGAATCCAAGTGAAGCCACTAAACACATCGAAGAGCCACTTTGGTGGAGAGGCTTATCGAAGGAAGGGAGCGTCTAACGAGTGTATTTTTTGAGATATAAGACTCGAGTACTTGTAAGCTGAGTCTGCGGAAGTGGATTAGGCTTTGCTTTGGTGAACCCGTGAGTGGTTCCCTGCTCTTTTTCCCGCGAAGGGTTTTTCGCATCAAAAAATCACATATCTTTCTTACTTGTACACTTGTGATTCTATGCACACGCACGCACTATGTGCTTGATAGAATGATTGTTTGAACATCTTTATCATCCACAGTTGCGTATCAAGGGTTTGGGACTTTGGTTGGGGACACCTTGAGAGATTAAGTGTTGAGTGATAAATTGATGACATCCAACACACGAATTTCGATGGGTTCAAGGGATCGTTGTGGTTAAAAAGTGGTTCTCACTATTAGTTGATCAATCTTCATGAGAAAGAGGTAATTGCGGTAGTAGTAGGTATAATTTGTTACCCTAAACAATTCATGTGTCACGAAAACTATCCATTTGTTTTAGAGAAATGCTACATGGACCTAAAAAGTAGACTTCATAATTAAAGCCACTGGTTTCGTTGTGGGTCACTGTGCTTATTGGGAACCACTACCTAGGCAATGCTTATGATTATCGAGTCTACTTTTTAAGTCCATGTAGCATTAGTCTTTGTTTTATGCCTCACCTTTTTTACGTTTGGCCACATTGGGCCGTTTTCTAAAAATTGGATCTTCTGCACATCTTAAAAGATTTGAGCTTTACTAACCTTTAGCTATGTGTGTTCACCATTATTCATCCAATAGAAGTACACTCCTAAGTACGTTCGCGAATGGTCGGCGTCTCCTAGGTTTTATGAATTTTCTCAAGGAATGACACTATCCAAGCACACTAGGGTGAAAAGACACTTGGTTTAAGGATCAAGCACTAAAACTTATAACCACTAAGTTTCGTATCCCCTAATATTACTCGTAGTAATGCACTACAACGTTGATTTAAGGATTGATACGCAATAGCTCAGGCCAAAGAGTGATTAGCTTGATCAACAACGAAAAACAAACAGGAGAAGTGTTTTTGGCCTTTTCAATTTCTAGTGTCATTGTAAATAACATAATCATAGAAAAATGGTCATAAACTTGCAACAACAAGGGAAAAACAGTGCAACTATTAAAAATCGTAAAATAAATGTCGAAGTAGACATCAAAACTCGTTTTGGATTTTCAATTGTGTTTTTCATTAATTAAGAACAAAACAAGATAAATAAATAAATACATGCACAAATTACTTATCCCCTAATGCATGATATGTCATGGTATGCTCCTAGCGCTAAGTGTCTCAAACACTCACTTATGTGCACAAATAATGTTAGATAATCTTCGACAATTAGCTAATATCGAGGAGTCCGCATAAATCTCATCTTATTCCCTGGTCGTGAAGCCAAATACGTCGAAGATCCGAATGCATTCATTGAAGGGTGGGGATCGTGTGCCAAACCTACACCAAAAGCACTCCATACGAACCTTCATGCTTACGACAAGGTAATGACTTAGAGGCCGAAGATGACGCCTTGGTTTAATTAAACTTTGGAGGATTAGTATGAAAATGAAATCGACATTTGATCCAAGTATGGCTCCAAGGTGTTCTTCGAAGCGAAGTTTTTCCAAAACATTTTTCTGTGTTTTGAAAACATAGAGTTGAGCCAGCATCGGATCCCACTTCAGATCCCACTTAAGCAACACCCTTTAGTGTTCAAGACAACAAGTTTTTTGGTTGGTTTTAGGCTTAAAAACCCGTTAGGGGCTGCCATATGCTCGTTAGCCTTCGCTAGAGCGGTGTCTTCATGGCTTAGAGAAAATTGGGGAAACGCTAAATGGAGGACAGCAGGTGCCGCCCTCTGGGTCGCCCGGGCGGTCCTGCTCTCCACGGTCGGTTTTGACTTTACTTGTGTATTTTTTTCAGGAAATTGCCAAATGGGTGGAATGTCAGCTCTTGTTTTTTAATTTGCTAATTTCATGGAGTCCATGTAAATCTCAACCTGTTCCATGGCTTTGACGCTAAAATGATGAAAAACCGAAGGGTTAATTGAAGAGAGGAGATCAAGCGTCAAAGTTACATCGAAACCACTCCGTATGCACCTTCTTGATTAGGACAAGGTAATGACCTATTGAGCTAACATTATCCCCTAGTATAATACACTTGGGGGGATTAGTGTTAAAATGGACTCGGTGCTGGATACATGTGCAGCTCTCGCAGGGGATATTCTAGGAAAATATTTTCACGACTGCTTTGCGTTTTAACACCATAGTCTGAGTCAACTGATCCCTCTTGAGCAACGCCCTTAAGCGTTCGAGAGGACAAGTTTTGCCCTTGGTTTAGTAGGGACCGCCCACTGTTCCCTAGCCATTGCTAGAGCGACCGGTCTCTAAAAGACTTAGGAATAATTAAGCAAAGGCCAAATGGTGGAGCAGTAGGGACCACCCTCAGAGGTCCCTCTAGCGGTCGCATTGGAAGTGTGCATACCGAGGAACTTAGCGGGGAAGATCGCTTGAGTCCTAGAGGATCCATTGCGGTGGAGAATCCAAGTGAAGCCACTAAACACATCGAAGAGCCACTTTGGTGGAGAGGCTTATCGAAGGAAGGGAGCGTCTAACGAGTGTATTTTTTGAGATATAAGACTCGAGTACTTGTAAGCTGAGTCTGCGGAAGTGGATTAGGCTTTGCTTTGGTGAACCCGTGAGTGGTTCCCTGCTCTTTTTCCCGCGAAGGGTTTTTCGCATCAAAAAATCACATATCTTTCTTACTTGTACACTTGTGATTCTATGCACACGCACGCACTATGTGCTTGATAGAATGATTGTTTGAACATCTTTATCATCCACAGTTGCGTATCAAGGGTTTGGGACTTTGGTTGGGGACACCTTGAGAGATTAAGTGTTGAGTGATAAATTGATGACATCCAACACACGAATTTCGATGGGTTCAAGGGATCGTTGTGGTTAAAAAGTGGTTCTCACTATTAGTTGATCAATCTTCATGAGAAAGAGGTAATTGCGGTAGTAGTAGGTATAATTTGTTACCCTAAACAATTCATGTGTCACGAAAACTATCCATTTGTTTTAGAGAAATGCTACATGGACCTAAAAAGTAGACTTCATAATTAAAGCCACTGGTTTCGTTGTGGGTCACTGTGCTTATTGGGAACCACTACCTAGGCAATGCTTATGATTATCGAGTCTACTTTTTAAGTCCATGTAGCATTAGCCTTTGTTTTATGCCTCACGTTTTTTACGTTTGGCCACATTGGGTCGTTTTCTAAAAATTGGATATTCTGCACATCTTAAAAGATTTGAGCTTTACTAACCTTTAGCTATGTGTGTTCACCATTATTCATCCAATTGAAGTACACTCCTAAGTACGTTCGTGAATGGTCGGCGTCTCCGAGGTTTTATGAATTTTCTCAAGGAATGACACTATCCAAGCACACTAGGGTGAAAAGACACTTGGTTTAAGGATCAAGCACTAAAACTTATAACCACTAAGTTTCGTATCCCCTAATATTACTCGTAGTAATGCACTACAACGTTGATTTAAGGATTGATACGCAATAGATCAGGCCAAAGAGTGATTAGCTTGATCAACAACGAAAAACAAACAGGAGAAGTGTTTTTGGCCTTTTCAATTTCTAGTGTTTTTGTAAATAACATAATAATAGAAAAATAGTCATAAACTTGCAACAACAAGGGAAAAATAGTGCAACTATTGAAAATCGTAAAATAAATGTCGAAGTAGACATCAAAACTCTTTTTGGATTTTCAATTGTGTTTGTCATTAATTAGGAGCAAAACAAGATAATAAATAAATACATGCACAAATAACTTAGCCCCTAATGCATGATATGTCATGGTATGCTCCTAGCGCTAAGTGTCTCAAACACTCACTTATGTGCACAAATAATGTTAGATCATCTTAGGCAATTAGCTAATTTCGAGGAGTCCGCATAAATCTCATCTTATTCCTTGGTCGTGAAGCCAAAAACGTCGAAGATACGAATGCATTCATTGAAGGGTGGAGATCGTGAGCCAAACCTACACCAAAAGCACTCCATACGGTTATGACTTAGAGACCTAAGATGAGGCCTTGGTTTAATTAGACTTTGGAGGATTAGTATTAAAATGAAATCGACATTTGATCCAAGTATGGCTCCTAGGTGTTCTTCGAAGAGTAGTTTTTCCAAACATTTTTCTGTGCTTTGAAAACATAGAATTGAGCACTTCAGCAATACCCTTTAGTGTTCAAGACGACAAGTTTTTTGGTTGATTTTAGGCTTAAAAACCCGTTAGGGGCTGCCATATGCTCGTTAGCCTTCGCTAGAGCGGTCTCTTCATGACTTAGGGAAAATTGGGGAAACGCTAAATGGAGGACAGCAGGTGCCGCCCTCTGGGTCGCTCGAGCGGTCCTGCTCTCCACGGTCGGTTTGACCTTACTTGTGTATTTTTTCACGAAATTGCCAAATGGGGGGAATGTCAGATCTTGTTTTTTAACTTGCTAACTTCATGGAGTCCATGAAAATCTCAACCTGTTCCATGACTTTGACGCTAAAACGATGAAAAACCGAACGGTTAATTGAAGAGAGGAGATCAAGCTTCAAAGTTTCATCGAAACCACTCTGTATGCACCTTCTTGCTTAGGACAAGCTAATCACCTATTGATCTAATATTATCCCCTAGTATAATACACTTGGGAGGATTAGTGTTAAAATGGACTCGGTGTTGGATACATGTGCAGCTCTCGTAGGGGATTTTCAAGGAAAATATTTTCTTGACTGCTTTGTGTATTAAAACCTTAGTTTGAGTCAACTGACCCCTCTTGAGCAACGCCCTTAAGCGTTCGAGAGGACAAGTTTTGCCCTTGGTTTAGTAGGGACTGTCCAGTGTTCCCTAGCCTTTGCTAGAGCGATCGGTCTCTAAAAGACTTAGGTATAATTAAGGCAAAGGCCAAATGGTGCAGAGCAGCAGGGACCACCCTCAGAGGTCCCTCTAGCGGTCCCATTGGAAGTGTGCATACCGAAGATCTTAGCGGGGAAGATCGCTTGAGTCCTAGAGGATCCATTGCGGTGGAGAATCCAAGTGGAGCCACCAAAGACATCGAAGAGCCACTTTGGTGGAGAGGCTTATCGAAGGAAGGGAGCGTCTAACGAGTGTATTATTTGATATATAAGACTGGAGTACTTGTAAGCTTAGTTTGGGGTAGTCGATTAGGCTTTGCTTTGGTGAGCCCGTGAGTGGTTCCCCGCCCTTTTTCCCGCGAAGGGTTTTTCGCATAAAAAAATCACTTATCTTTTTTACTTATACACTTGTGATTCTATGCACACGCACGCACTATGTGTTTGATAGAATGATTGTTTGAATATCTTTATCATACATAGTTGCGTATCAAGGGTTTGCGTCTTTGGTTGGGAACACCGTGAGAGATTGAGTGTTGAGTGATAAATTGATGACATCCAACACACGAATTTCGATGGGTTCAAGGGATCGTTGTGGTTAAAAAGTGGTTCGCACTATTAGTTGATCAATCATAAAGAGAAAGAGGTAATTGTGGTAGTAGTAGGTTTAATTTGTTACCCTAAACAATTCATGGGTCACGAAAACTATCCATTTGTCTTAGAGCAATGCTACATGGACATAAAAAGTAGACTTGATAATTAAAGCCACTGATTTCGCTGTGGGTCACTGTGCTTATTGGGACCCACTACCTATGCAATGACTATGATTATTGAGTCTACTTTTTAAGTCCATGTAGCATTAGCCTTTGTTTTATGCCTCACATTTTTTTATGTTTGGCCACATTTGGTCGTTTTCTAAAAATTGGATATTCTGCATATTTTAAAAGATTTGAGCTTTACTAACCTTTAGCTATGTGTGTTCACCAATAATCATCCAATTGAAGTACACTCCTAAGTATGTTCGTGAATGGTCGGCGTCTCCGAGGTTTTATGAATTTTCTCAAGGAATGACACTATCCAAGCACACTAGGGTGAAAAGAGACTTGGTTTAAGGATCAAGCACTAAAACTTATAACCACTAAGTTTCGTATCCCCTAATATTACTCGTAGTAATGGGCTAAAACGTTGATTTAAGGATTGATATGCGATAGATCAAGCCAAAGAGTGATTAGCATGATCAACATCGAAAAACAAACAGGAGAAGTGTTTTTTGCCTTTTCAATTTCTAGTGTTTTTGTAAATAACATAATAATAGAAAAATAGTCATAAACTTGCAACAACAAGGGAAAAATAGTGCAACTATTGAAAATCGTAAAATAAATGTCGAAGTAGACATCAAAACTCTTTTTGGATTTTCAACTGTGTTTTTCATTAATTAGGAGCAAAGCAAGATAATAAATAAATACATGCACAAATAACTTAGCCCCTAATGCATGATATGTCATGGTATGCTCCTAGCGCTAAGTGTCTCAAACACCCACTTATGTGCACAAATAATGTTAGATCATCTTAGGCAATTAGCTAATTTCGAGGAGTCCGCATAAATCTCATCTTATTCCCTGGTCGTGAAGCCAAAAACGTCGAAGATACGAATGCATTCATTGAAGGGTGGAGATCGTGAGCCAAACCTACACCAAAAGCACTCCATACGGTTATGACTTAGAGACCTAAGATGAGGCCTTGTTTTAATTAGACTTTGGAGAATTAGTATTAAAATGAAATCGACATTTGATCCAAGTATGGCTCCGATGTGTTCTTCGAAGAGTAGTTTTTCCAAACATTTTTCTGTGCTTTGAAAACATAGAATTGAGGCATCATCGGATCCCACTTCAGCAATACCCTTTAGTGTTCAAGACGACAAGTTTTTTGGTTGATTTTAGGCTTAAAAACCCGTTAGGGGCTGCCATATGCTCGTTAGCCTTCGCTAGAGCGGTCTCTTCATGACTTAGGGAAAATTGGGGAAACGCTAAATGGAGGACAGCAGGTGCCGCCCTCTGGGTCGCTCGAGCGGTCCTGCTCTCCACGGTCGGTTTGACCTTACTTGTGTATTTTTTCACGAAATTGCCAAATGGGGGGAATGTCAGATCTTGTTTTTTAACTTGCTAACTTCATGGAGTCCATGAAAATCTCAACCTGTTCCATGACTTTGACGCTAAAACGATGAAAAACCGAACGGTTAATTGAAGAGAGGAGATCAAGCTTCAAAGTTTCATCGAAACCACTCTGTATGCACCTTCTTGCTTAGGACAAGCTAATCACCTATTGATCTAACATTATCCCCTAGTATAATACACTTGGGAGGATTAGTGTTAAAATGGACTCGGTGTTGGATACATGTGCAGCTCTCGTAGGGGATTTTCAAGGAAAATATTTTCTTGACTGCTTTGTGTATTAAAACCTTAGTTTGAGTCAACTGACCCCTCTTGAGCAACGCCCTTAAGCGTTCGAGAGGACAAGTTTTGCCCTTGGTTTAGTAGGGACTGTCCAGTGTTCCCTAGCCTTTGCTAGAGCGATCGGTCTCTAAAAGACTTAGGTATAATTAAGGCAAAGGCCAAATGGTGCAGAGCAGCAGGGACCACCCTCAGAGGTCCCTCTAGCGGTCCCATTGGAAGTGTGCATACCGAAGATCTTAGCGGGGAAGATCGCTTGAGTCCTAGAGGATCCATTGCGGTGGAGAATCCAAGTGGAGCCACCAAAGACATCGAAGAGCCACTTTGGTGGAGAGGCTTATCGAAGGAAGGGAGCGTCTAACGAGTGTATTATTTGATATATAAGACTGGAGTACTTGTAAGCTTAGTTTGGGGTAGTCGATTAGGCTTTGCTTTGGTGAGCCCGTGAGTGGTTCCCCGCCCTTTTTCCCGCGAAGGGTTTTTCGCATAAAAAAATCACTTATCTTTTTTACTTATACACTTGTGATTCTATGCACACGCACGCACTATGTGTTTGATAGAATGATTGTTTGAATATCTTTATCATACATAGTTGCGTATCAAGGGTTTGCGTCTTTGGTTGGGAACACCGTGAGAGATTGAGTGTTGAGTGATAAATTGATGACATCCAACACACGAATTTCGATGGGTTCAAGGGATCGTTGTGGTTAAAAAGTGGTTCGCACTATTAGTTGATCAATCATAAAGAGAAAGAGGTAATTGTGGTAGTAGTAGGTTTAATTTGTTACCCTAAACAATTCATGGGTCACGAAAACTATCCATTTGTCTTAGAGCAATGCTACATGGACATAAAAAGTAGACTTGATAATTAAAGCCACTGATTTCGCTGTGGGTCACTGTGCTTATTGGGACCCACTACCTATGCAATGACTATGATTATTGAGTCTACTTTTTAAGTCCATGTAGCATTAGCCTTTGTTTTATGCCTCACATTTTTTTATGTTTGGCCACATTTGGTCGTTTTCTAAAAATTGGATATTCTGCATATTTTAAAAGATTTGAGCTTTACTAACCTTTAGCTATGTGTGTTCACCAATAATCATCCAATTGAAGTACACTCCTAAGTATGTTCGTGAATGGTCGGCGTCTCCGAGGTTTTATGAATTTTCTCAAGGAATGACACTATCCAAGCACACTAGGGTGAAAAGAGACTTGGTTTAAGGATCAAGCACTAAAACTTATAACCACTAAGTTTCGTATCCCCTAATATTACTCGTAGTAATGGGCTAAAACGTTGATTTAAGGATTGATATGCGATAGATCAAGCCAAAGAGTGATTAGCATGATCAACATCGAAAAACAAACAGGAGAAGTGTTTTTTGCCTTTTCAATTTCTAGTGTTTTTGTAAATAACATAATAATAGAAAAATAGTCATAAACTTGCAACAACAAGGGAAAAATAGTGCAACTATTGAAAATCGTAAAATAAATGTCGAAGTAGACATCAAAACTCTTTTTGGATTTTCAACTGTGTTTTTCATTAATTAGGAGCAAAGCAAGATAATAAATAAATACATGCACAAATAACTTAGCCCCTAATGCATGATATGTCATGGTATGCTCCTAGCGCTAAGTGTCTCAAACACCCACTTATGTGCACAAATAATGTTAGATCATCTTAGGCAATTAGCTAATTTCGAGGAGTCCGCATAAATCTCATCTTATTCCCTGGTCGTGAAGCCAAAAACGTCGAAGATACGAATGCATTCATTGAAGGGTGGAGATCGTGAGCCAAACCTACACCAAAAGCACTCCATACGGTTATGACTTAGAGACCTAAGATGAGGCCTTGTTTTAATTAGACTTTGGAGAATTAGTATTAAAATGAAATCGACATTTGATCCAAGTATGGCTCCGATGTGTTCTTCGAAGAGTAGTTTTTCCAAACATTTTTCTGTGCTTTGAAAACATAGAATTGAGGCATCATCGGATCCCACTTCAGCAATACCCTTTAGTGTTCAAGACGACAAGTTTTTTGGTTGATTTTAGGCTTAAAAACCCGTTAGGGGCTGCCATATGCTCGTTAGCCTTCGCTAGAGCGGTCTCTTCATGACTTAGGGAAAATTGGGGAAACGCTAAATGGAGGACAGCAGGTGCCGCCCTCTGGGTCGCTCGAGCGGTCCTGCTCTCCACGGTCGGTTTGACCTTACTTGTGTATTTTTTCACGAAATTGCCAAATGGGGGGAATGTCAGATCTTGTTTTTTAACTTGCTAACTTCATGGAGTCCATGAAAATCTCAACCTGTTCCATGACTTTGACGCTAAAACGATGAAAAACCGAACGGTTAATTGAAGAGAGGAGATCAAGCTTCAAAGTTTCATCGAAACCACTCTGTATGCACCTTCTTGCTTAGGACAAGCTAATCACCTATTGATCTAACATTATCCCCTAGTATAATACACTTGGGAGGATTAGTGTTAAAATGGACTCGGTGTTGGATACATGTGCAGCTCTCGTAGGGGATTTTCAAGGAAAATATTTTCTTGACTGCTTTGTGTATTAAAACCTTAGTTTGAGTCAACTGACCCCTCTTGAGCAACGCCCTTAAGCGTTCGAGAGGACAAGTTTTGCCCTTGGTTTAGTAGGGACTGTCCAGTGTTCCCTAGCCTTTGCTAGAGCGATCGGTCTCTAAAAGACTTAGGTATAATTAAGGCAAAGGCCAAATGGTGCAGAGCAGCAGGGACCACCCTCAGAGGTCCCTCTAGCGGTCCCATTGGAAGTGTGCATACCGAAGATCTTAGCGGGGAAGATCGCTTGAGTCCTAGAGGATCCATTGCGGTGGAGAATCCAAGTGGAGCCACCAAAGACATCGAAGAGCCACTTTGGTGGAGAGGCTTATCGAAGGAAGGGAGCGTCTAACGAGTGTATTATTTGATATATAAGACTGGAGTACTTGTAAGCTTAGTTTGGGGTAGTCGATTAGGCTTTGCTTTGGTGAGCCCGTGAGTGGTTCCCCGCCCTTTTTCCCGCGAAGGGTTTTTCGCATAAAAAAATCACTTATCTTTTTTACTTATACACTTGTGATTCTATGCACACGCACGCACTATGTGTTTGATAGAATGATTGTTTGAATATCTTTATCATACATAGTTGCGTATCAAGGGTTTGCGTCTTTGGTTGGGAACACCGTGAGAGATTGAGTGTTGAGTGATAAATTGATGACATCCAACACACGAATTTCGATGGGTTCAAGGGATCGTTGTGGTTAAAAAGTGGTTCGCACTATTAGTTGATCAATCATAAAGAGAAAGAGGTAATTGTGGTAGTAGTAGGTTTAATTTGTTACCCTAAACAATTCATGGGTCACGAAAACTATCCATTTGTCTTAGAGCAATGCTACATGGACATAAAAAGTAGACTTGATAATTAAAGCCACTGATTTCGCTGTGGGTCACTGTGCTTATTGGGACCCACTACCTATGCAATGACTATGATTATTGAGTCTACTTTTTAAGTCCATGTAGCATTAGCCTTTGTTTTATGCCTCACATTTTTTATGTTTGGCCACATTGGGTCGTTTTCTAAAAATTGGATATTCTGCATATTTTAAAAGATTTGAGCTTTACTAACCTTTAGCTATGTGTGTTCACCAATAATCATCCAATTGAAGTACACTCCTAAGTATGTTCGTGAATGGTCGGCGTCTCCGAGGTTTTATGAATTTTCTCAAGGAATGACACTATCCAAGCACACTAGGGTGAAAAGAGACTTGGTTTAAGGATCAAGCACTAAAACTTATAACCACTAAGTTTCGTATCCCCTAATATTACTCGTAGTAATGGGCTAAAACGTTGATTTAAGGATTGATATGCGATAGATCAAGCCAAAGAGTGATTAGCATGATCAACATCGAAAAACAAACAAGAGAAGTGTTTTTTGCCTTTTCAATTTCTAGTGTTTTTGTAAATAACATAATAATAGAAAAATAGTCATAAACTTGCAACAACAAGGGAAAAATAGAGCAACTATTGAAAATCGTAAAATAAATGTCGAAGTAGACATCAAAACTCTTTTTGGATTTTCAATTGTGTTTTTCATTAATTAGGAGCAAAGCAAGATAATAAATAAATACATGCACAAATAACTTAGCCCCTAATGCATGATATGTCATGGTATGCTCCTAGCGCTAAGTGTCTCAAACACCCACTTATGTGCACAAATAATGTTAGATCATCTTAGGCAATTAGCTAATTTCGAGGAGTCCGCATAAATCTCATCTTATTCCCTGGTCGTGAAGCCAAAAACGTCGAAGATACGAATGCATTCATTGAAGGGTGGAGATCGTGAGCCAAACCTACACCAAAAGCACTCCATACGGTTATGACTTAGAGACCTAAGATGAGGCCTTGTTTTAATTAGACTTTGGAGAATTAGTATTAAAATGAAATCGACATTTGATCCAAGTGTGGCTCCGATGTGTTCTTCGAAGAGTAGTTTTTCCAAACATTTTTCTGTGCTTTGAAAACATAGAATTGAGCCATCATCGGATCCCACTTCAGCAATACCCTTTAGTGTTCAAGACGACAAGTTTTTTGGTTGATTTTAGGCTTAAAAACCCGTTAGGGGCTGCCATATGCTCGTTAGCCTTCGCTAGAGCGGTCTCTTCATGACTTAGGGAAAATTGGGGAAACGCTAAATGGAGGACAGCAGGTGCCGCCCTCTGGGTCGCTCGAGCGGTCCTGCTCTCCACGGTCGGTTTGACCTTACTTGTGTATTTTTTCACGAAATTGCCAAATGGGGGGAATGTCAGATCTTGTTTTTTAATTTGCTAACTTCATGGAGTCCATGAAAATCTCAACCTGTTCCATGGCTTTGACGCTAAAACGATGAAAAACCGAACGGTTAATTGAAGAGAGGAGATCAAGCTTCAAAGTTTCATCGAAACCACTCCGTATGCACCTTCTTGCTTAGGACAAGCTAATCACCTATTGATCTAACATTATCCCCTAGTATAATACACTTGGGAGGATTAGTGTTAAAATGGACTCGGTGTCGGATACATGTGCAGCTCTCGTAGGGGATTTTCAAGGAAAATATTTTCTTGACTGCTTTGTGTATTAAAACCTTAGTTTGAGTCAACTGACCCCTCTTGAGCAACGCCCTTAAGCGTTCGAGAGGACAAGTTTTGCCCTTGGTTTAGTAGGGACTGTCCAGTGTTCCCTAGCCTTTGCTAGAGCGCTCGGTCTCTAAAAGACTTAGGTATAATTAAGGCAAAGGCCAAATGGTGCAGAGCAGCAGGGACCACCCTCAGAGGTCCCTCTAGCGGTCCCATTGGAAGTGTGCATACCGAAGATCTTAGCGGGGAAGATCGCTTGAGTCCTAGAGGATCCATTGCGGTGGAGAATCCAAGTGGAGCCACCGAAGACATCGAAGAGCCACTTTGGTGGAGAGGCTTATCGAAGGAAGGGAGCGTCTAACGAGTGTATTATTTGATATATAAGACTGGAGTACTTGTAAGCTTAGTTTGGGGTAGTCGATTAGGCTTTGCTTTGGTGAACCCGTGAGTGGTTCCCCGCCCTTTTTCCCGCGAAGGGTTTTTCGCATCAAAAAATCACTTATCTTTTTTACTTATACACTTGTGATTCTATGCACACGCACGCACTATGTGTTTGATAGAATGATTGTTTGAATATCTTTATCATCCATAGTTGCGTATCAAGGGTTTGCGTCTTTGGTTGGGAACACCGTGAGAGATTAAGTGTTGAGTGATAAATTGATGACATCCAACACACGAATTTCGATGGGTTCAAGGGATCGTTGTGGTTAAAAAGTGGTTCGCACTATTAGTTGATCAATCATCAAGAGAAAGAGGTAATTGTGGTAGTAGTAGGTTTAATTTGTTACCCTAAACAATTCATGGGTCACGAAAACTATCCATTTGTCTTAGAGCAATGCTACATGGACATAAAAAGTAGACTTGATAATTAAAGCCACTGATTTCGCTGTGGGTCACTGTGCTTATTGGGACCCACTACCTTTGCAATGACTATGATTATTGAGTCTACTTTTTAAGTCCATGTAGCATTAGCCTTTGTTTTATGCCTCACATTTTTTATGTTTGGCCACATTGGGTCGTTTTCGAAAAATTGGATATTCTGCATATTTTAAAAGATTTGAGCTTTACTAACCTTTAGCTATGTGTGTTCACCAATAATCATCCAATTGAAGTACACTCCTAAGTATGTTCGTGAATGGTCGGCGTCTCCGAGGTTTTATGAATTTTCTCAAGGAATGACACTATCCAAGCACACTAGGGTGAAAAGAGACTTGGTTTAAGGATCAAGCACTAAAACTTATAACCACTAAGTTTCGTATCCCCTAATATTACTCGTAGTAATGGGCTAAAACGTTGATTTAAGGATTGATATGCGATAGATCAAGCCAAAGAGTGATTAGCATGATCAACAACGAAAAACAAACAAGAGAAGTGTTTTTTGCCTTTTCAATTTCTAGTGTTTTTGTAAATAACATAATAATAGAAAAATAGTCATAAACTTGCAACAACAAGGGAAAAATAGTGCAACTATTGAAAATCGTAAAATAAATGTCGAAGTAGACATCAAACTCTTTTTGGATTTTCAATTGTGTTTTTTATTAATTAGGAGCAAAGCAAGATAATAAATAAATACATGCACAAATAACTTAGCCCCTAATGCATGATATGTCATGGTATGCTCCTAGCGCTAAGTGTCTCAAACACCCACTTATGTGCACAAATAATGTTAGATCATCTTAGGCAATTAGCTAATTTCGAGGAGTCCGCATAAATCTCATCTTATTCCCTGGTCGTGAAGCCAAAAACGTCGAAGATACGAATGCATTCATTGAAGGGTGGAGATCGTGAGCCAAACCTACACCAAAAGCACTCCATACGGTTATGACTTAGAGACCTAAGATGAGGCCTTGTTTTAATTAGACTTTGGAGGATTAGTATTAAAATGAAATCGACATTTGATCCAAGTATGGCTCCGATGTGTTCTTCGAAGAGTAGTTTTTCCAAACATTTTTCTGTGCTTTGAAAACATAGAATTGAGCCATCATCGGATCCCACTTCAGATCCCACTTCAGCAATACCCTTTAGTGTTCAAGACGACAAGTTTTTTGGTTGATTTTAGGCTTAAAAACCCGTTAGGGGCTGCCATATGCTCTTTAGCCTTCGCTAGAGCGGTCTCTTCATGACTTAGGGAAAATTGGGGAAACGCTAAATGGAGGACAGCAGGTGCCGCCCTCTGGGTCGCTCGAGCGGTCCTGCTCTCCACGGTCGGTTTGACCTTACTTGTGTATTTTTTCACGAAATTGCCAAATGAGGGGAATGTCAGATCTTGTTTTTTAATTTGCTAACTTCATGGAGTCCATGAAAATCTCAACCTGTTCCATGGCTTTGACGCTAAAACGATGAAAAACCGAACGGTTAATTGAAGAGAGGAGATCAAGCTTGAAAGTTTCATCGAAACCACTCCGTATGCACCTTCTTGCTTAGGACAAGCTAATCACCTATTGATCTAACATTATCCCCTAGTATAATACACTTGGGAGGATTAGTGTTAAAATGGACTCGGTGTTGGATACATGTGCAGCTCTCGTAGGGGATTTTCAAGGAAAATATTTTCTTGACTGCTTTGTGTATTAAAACCTTAGTTTGAGTCAACTGACCCCTCTTGAGCAACGCCCTTAAGCGTTCGAGAGGACAAGTTTTGCCCTTGGTTTAGTGGGGACTGTCCAGTGTTCCCTAGCCTTTGCTAGAGCGATCGGTCTCTAAAAGACTTAGGTATAATTAGGCAAAGGCCAAATGGTGCAGAGCAGCAGGGACCACCCTCAGAGGTCCCTCTAGCGGTCCCATTGGATGTGTGCATACCGAAGATCTTAGCGGGGAAGATCGCTTGAGTCCTAGAGGATCCATTGCGGTGGAGAATCCAAGTGGAGCCACCAAAGACATCGAAGAGCCACTTTGGTGGAGAGGCTTATCGAAGGAAGGGAGCGTCTAACGAGTGTATTATTTGATATATAAGACTGGAGTACTTGTAAGCTGAGTTTGGGGTAGTCGATTAGGCTTTGCTTTGGTGAACCCGTGAGTGGTTCCCCGCCCTTTTTCCCGCGAAGGGTTTTTCGCATAAAAAAATCACTTATCTTTTTTACTTATACACTTGTGATTCTATGCACACGCACGCACTATGTGTTTGATAGAATGATTGTTTGAATATCTTTATCATCCATAGTTGCGTATCAAGGGTTTGCGTCTTTGGTTGGGAACACCGTGAGAGATTGAGTGTTGAGTGATAAATTGATGACATCCAACACACGAATTTCGATGGGTTCAAGGGATCGTTGTGGTTAAAAAGTGGTTCGCACTATTAGTTGATCAATCATCAAGAGAAAGAGGTAATTGTGGTAGTAGTAGGTTTAATTTGTTACCCTAAACAATTCATGGGTCACGAAAACTATCCATTTGTCTTAGAGCAATGCTACATGGACATAAAAAGTAGACTTGATAATTAAAGCCACTGATTTCGCTGTGGGTCACTGTGCTTATTGGGACCCACTACCTATGCAATGACTATGATTATTGAGTCTACTTTTTAAGTCCATGTGGCATTAGCCTTTGTTTTATGCCTCACATTTTTTATGTTTGGCCACATTGGGTCGTTTTCTAAAAATTGGATATTCTGCATATTTTAAAAGATTTGAGCTTTACTAACCTTTAGCTATGTGTGTTCACCAATAATCATCCAATTGAAGTACACTCCTAAGTATGTTCGTGAATGGTCGGCGTCTCCGAGGTTTTATGAATTTTCTCAAGGAATGACACTATCCAAGCACACTAGGGTGAAAAGAGACTTGGTTTAAGGATCAAGCACTAAAACTTATAACCACTAAGTTTCGTATCCCCTAATATTACTCGTAGTAATGGGCTAAAACGTTGATTTAAGGATTGATATGCGATAGATCAAGCCAAAGAGTGATTAGCATGATCAACAACGAAAAACAAACAAGAGAAGTGTTTTTTGCCTTTTCAATTTCTAGTGTTTTTGTAAATAACATAATAATAGAAAAATAGTCATAAACTTGCAACAACAAGGGAAAAATAGTGCAACTATTGAAAATCGTAAAATAAATGTCGAAGTAGACATCAAAACTCTTTTTGGATTTTCAATTGTGTTTTTTATTAATTAGGAGCAAAGCAAGATAATAAATAAATACATGCACAAATAACTTAGCCCCTAATGCATGATATGTCATGGTATGCTCCTAGCGCTAAGTGTCTCAAACACCCACTTATGTGCACAAATAATGTTAGATCATCTTAGGCAATTAGCTAATTTCGAGGAGTCCGCATAAATCTCATCTTATTCCCTGGTCGTGAAGCCAAAAACGTCGAAGATACGAATGCATTCATTGAAGGGTGGAGATCGTGAGCCAAACCTACACCAAAAGCACTCCATACGGTTATGACTTAGAGACCTAAGATGAGGCCTTGTTTTAATTAGACTTTGGAGGATTAGTATTAAAATGAAGTCGACATTTGATCCAAGTATGGCTCCGATGTGTTCTTCGAAGAGTAGTTTTTCCAAACATTTTTCTGTGCTTTGAAAACATAGAATTGAGCCATCATCGGATCCCACTTCAGATCCCACTTCAGCAATACCCTTTGGTGTTCAAGACGACAAGTTTTTTGGTTGATTTTAGGCTTAAAAACCCGTTAGGGGCTGCCATATGCTCGTTAGCCTTCGCTAGAGCGGTCTCTTCATGACTTAGGGAAAATTGGGGAAACGCTAAATGGAGGACAGCAGGTGCCGCCCTCTGGGTCGCTCGAGCGGTCCTGCTCTCCACGGTCGGTTTGACCTTACTTGTGTATTTTTTCACGAAATTGCCAAATGGGGGGAATGTCAGATCTTGTTTTTTAATTTGCTAACTTCATGGAGTCCATGAAAATCTCATCCTGTTCCATGGCTTTGACGCTAAAACGATGAAAAACCGAACGGTTAACTGAAGAGAGGAGATCAAGCTTCAAAGTTTCATCGAAACCACTCCGTATGCACCTTCTTGCTTAGGACAAGCTAATCACCTATTGATCTAACATTATCCCCTAGTATAATACACTTGGGAGGATTAGTGTTAAAATGGACTCGGTGTTGGATACATGTGCAGCTCTCGTAGGGGATTTTCAAGGAAAATATTTTCTTGACTGCTTTGTGTATTAAAACCTTAGTTTGAGTCAACTGACCCCTCTTGAGCAACGCCCTTAAGCGTTCGAGAGGACAAGTTTTGCCCTTGGTTTAGTAGGGACTGTCCAGTGTTCCCTAGCCTTTGCTAGAGCGATCGGTCTCTAAAAGACTTAGGTATAATTAGGCAAAGGCCAAATGGTGCAGAGCAGCAGGGACCACCCTCAGAGGTCCCTCTAGCGGTCCCATTGGAAGTGTGCATACCGAAGATCTTAGCGGGGAAGATCGCTTGAGTCCTAGAGGATCCATTGCGGTGGAGAATCCAAGTGGAGCCACCAAAGACATCGAAGAGCCACTTTGGTGGAGAGGCTTATCGAAGGAAGGGAGCGTCTAACGAGTGTATTATTTGATATATAAGACTGGAGTACTTGTAAGCTGAGTTTGGGGTAGTCGATTAGGCTTTGCTTTGGTGAACCCGTGAGTGGTTCCCCGCCCTTTTTCCCGCGAAGGGTTTTTCGCATAAAAAAATCACTTATCTTTTTTACTTATACACTTGTGATTCTATGCACACGCACGCACTATGTGTTTGATAGAATGATTGTTTGAATATCTTTATCATCCATAGTTGCGTATCAAGGGTTTGCGTCTTTGGTTGGGAACACCGTGAGAGATTGAGTGTTGAGTGATAAATTGATGACATCCAACACACGAATTTCGATGGGTTCAAGGGATCGTTGTGGTTAAAAAGTGGTTCGCACTATTAGTTGATCAATCATCAAGGGAAAGAGGTAATTGTGGTAGTAGTAGGTTTAATTTGTTACCCTAAACAATTCATGGGTCACGAAAACTATCCATTTGTCTTAGAGCAATGCTACATGGACATAAAAAGTAGACTTGATAATTAAAGCCACTGATTTCGCTGTGGGTCACTGTGCTTATTGGGACCCACTACCTATGCAATGACTATGATTATTGAGTCTACTTTTTAAGTCCATGTGGCATTAGCCTTTGTTTTATGCCTCACATTTTTTATGTTTGGCCACATTGGGTCGTTTTCTAAAAATTGGATATTCTGCATATTTTAAAAGATTTGAGCTTTACTAACCTTTAGCTATGTGTGTTCACCAATAATCATCCAATTGAAGTACACTCCTAAGTATGTTCGTGAATGGTCGGCGTCTCCGAGGTTTTATGAATTTTCTCAAGGAATGACACTATCCAAGCACACTAGGGTGAAAAGAGACTTGGTTTAAGGATCAAGCACTAAAACTTATAACCACTAAGTTTCGTATCCCCTAATATTACTCGTAGTAATGGGCTAAAACGTTGATTTAAGGATTGATATGCGATAGATCAAGCCAAAGAGTGATTAGCATGATCAACAACGAAAAACAAACAAGAGAAGTGTTTTTTGCCTTTTCAATTTCTAGTGTTTTTGTAAATAACATAATAATAGAAAAATAGTCATAAACTTGCAACAACAAGGGAAAAATAGTGCAACTATTGAAAATCGTAAAATAAATGTCGAAGTAGACATCAAAACTCTTTTTGGATTTTCAATTGTGTTTTTTATTAATTAGGAGCAAAGCAAGATAATAAATAAATACATGCACAAATAACTTAGCCCCTAATGCATGATATGTCATGGTATGCTCCTAGCGCTAAGTGTCTCAAACACCCACTTATGTGCACAAATAATGTTAGATCATCTTAGGCAATTAGCTAATTTCGAGGAGTCCGCATAAATCTCATCTTATTCCCTGGTCGTGAAGCCAAAAACGTCGAAGATACGAATGCATTCATTGAAGGGTGGAGATCGTGAGCCAAACCTACACCAAAAGCACTCCATACGGTTATGACTTAGAGACCTAAGATGAGGCCTTGTTTTAATTAGACTTTGGAGGATTAGTATTAAAATGAAATCGACATTTGATCCAAGTATGGCTCCGATGTGTTCTTCGAAGAGTAGTTTTTCCAAACATTTTTCTGTGCTTTGAAAACATAGAATTGAGCCATCATCGGATCCCACTTCAGATCCCACTTCAGCAATACCCTTTGGTGTTCAAGACGACAAGTTTTTTGGTTGATTTTAGGCTTAAAAACCCGTTAGGGGCTGCCATATGCTCGTTAGCCTTCGCTAGAGCGGTCTCTTCATGACTTAGGGAAAATTGGGGAAACGCTAAATGGAGGACAGCAGGTGCCGCCCTCTGGGTCGCTCGAGCGGTCCTGCTCTCCACGGTCGGTTTGACCTTACTTGTGTATTTTTTCACGAAATTGCCAAATGGGGGGAATGTCAGATCTTGTTTTTTAATTTGCTAACTTCATGGAGTCCATGAAAATCTCATCCTGTTCCATGGCTTTGACGCTAAAACGATGAAAAACCGAACGGTTAACTGAAGAGAGGAGATCAAGCTTCAAAGTTTCATCGAAACCACTCCGTATGCACCTTCTTGCTTAGGACAAGCTAATCACCTATTGATCTAACATTATCCCCTAGTATAATACACTTGGGAGGATTAGTGTTAAAATGGACTCGGTGTTGGATACATGTGCAGCTCTCGTAGGGGATTTTCAAGGAAAATATTTTCTTGACTGCTTTGTGTATTAAAACCTTAGTTTGAGTCAACTGACCCCTCTTGAGCAACGCCCTTAAGCGTTCGAGAGGACAAGTTTTGCCCTTGGTTTAGTAGGGACTGTCCAGTGTTCCCTAGCCTTTGCTAGAGCGATCGGTCTCTAAAAGACTTAGGTATAATTAGGCAAAGGCCAAATGGTGCAGAGCAGCAGGGACCACCCTCAGAGGTCCCTCTAGCGGTCCCATTGGAAGTGTGCATACCGAAGATCTTAGCGGGGAAGATCGCTTGAGTCCTAGAGGATCCATTGCGGTGGAGAATCCAAGTGGAGCCACCAAAGACATCGAAGAGCCACTTTGGTGGAGAGGCTTATCGAAGGAAGGGAGCGTCTAACGAGTGTATTATTTGATATATAAGACTGGAGTACTTGTAAGCTGAGTTTGGGGTAGTCGATTAGGCTTTGCTTTGGTGAACCCGTGAGTGGTTCCCCGCCCTTTTTCCCGCGAAGGGTTTTTCGCATAAAAAAATCACTTATCTTTTTTACTTATACACTTGTGATTCTATGCACACGCACGCACTATGTGTTTGATAGAATGATTGTTTGAATATCTTTATCATCCATAGTTGCGTATCAAGGGTTTGCGTCTTTGGTTGGGAACACCGTGAGAGATTGAGTGTTGAGTGATAAATTGATGACATCCAACACACGAATTTCGATGGGTTCAAGGGATCGTTGTGGTTAAAAAGTGGTTCGCACTATTAGTTGATCAATCATCAAGGGAAAGAGGTAATTGTGGTAGTAGTAGGTTTAATTTGTTACCCTAAACAATTCATGGGTCACGAAAACTATCCATTTGTCTTAGAGCAATGCTACATGGACATAAAAAGTAGACTTGATAATTAAAGCCACTGATTTCGCTGTGGGTCACTGTGCTTATTGGGACCCACTACCTATGCAATGACTATGATTATTGAGTCTACTTTTTAAGTCCATGTGGCATTAGCCTTTGTTTTATGCCTCACATTTTTTATGTTTGGCCACATTGGGTCGTTTTCTAAAAATTGGATATTCTGCATATTTTAAAAGATTTGAGCTTTACTAACCTTTAGCTATGTGTGTTCACCAATAATCATCCAATTGAAGTACACTCCTAAGTATGTTCGTGAATGGTCGGCGTCTCCGAGGTTTTATGAATTTTCTCAAGGAATGACACTATCCAAGCACACTAGGGTGAAAAGAGACTTGGTTTAAGGATCAAGCACTAAAACTTATAACCACTAAGTTTCGTACCCCTAATATTACTCGTAGTAATGGGCTAAAACGTTGATTTAAGGATTGATATGCGATAGATCAAGCCAAAGAGTGATTAGCATGATCAACAACGAAAAACAAACAAGAGAAGTGTTTTTTGCCTTTTCAATTTCTAGTGTTTTTGTAAATAACATAATAATAGAAAAATAGTCATAAACTTGCAACAACAAGGGAAAAATAGTGCAACTATTGAAAATCGTAAAATAAATGTCGAAGTAGACATCAAAACTCTTTTTGGATTTTCAATTGTGGTTTTTATTAATTAGGAGCAAAGCAAGATAATAAATAAATACATGCACAAATAACTTAGCCCCTAATGCATGATATGTCATGGTATGCTCCTAGCGCTAAGTGTCTCAAACACCCACTTATGTGCACAAATAATGTTAGATCATCTTAGGCAATTAGCTAATTTCGAGGAGTCCGCATAAATCTCATCTTATTCCCTGGTCGTGAAGCCAAAAACGTCGAAGATACGAATGCATTCATTGAAGGGTGGAGATCGTGAGCCAAACCTACACCAAAAGCACTCCATACGGTTATGACTTAGAGACCTAAGATGAGGCCTTGTTTTAATTAGACTTTGGAGGATTAGTATTAAAATGAAATCGACATTTGATCCAAGTATGGCTCCGATGTGTTCTTCGAAGAGTAGTTTTTCCAAACATTTTTCTGTGCTTTGAAAACATAGAATTGAGCCATCATCGGATCCCACTTCAGATCCCACTTCAGCAATACCCTTTGGTGTTCAAGACGACAAGTTTTTTGGTTGATTTTAGGCTTAAAAACCCGTTAGGGGCTGCCATATGCTCGTTAGCCTTCGCTAGAGCGGTCTCTTCATGACTTAGGGAAAATTGGGGAAACGCTAAATGGAGGACAGCAGGTGCCGCCCTCTGGGTCGCTCGAGCGGTCCTGCTCTCCACGGTCGGTTTGACCTTACTTGTGTATTTTTTCACGAAATTGCCAAATGGGGGGAATGTCAGATCTTGTTTTTTAATTTGCTAACTTCATGGAGTCCATGAAAATCTCATCCTGTTCCATGGCTTTGACGCTAAAACGATGAAAAACCGAACGGTTAACTGAAGAGAGGAGATCAAGCTTCAAAGTTTCATCGAAACCACTCCGTATGCACCTTCTTGCTTAGGACAAGCTAATCACCTATTGATCTAACATTATCCCCTAGTATAATACACTTGGGAGGATTAGTGTTAAAATGGACTCGGTGTTGGATACATGTGCAGCTCTCGTAGGGGATTTTCAAGGAAAATATTTTCTTGACTGCTTTGTGTATTGAAACCTTAGTTTGAGTCAACTGACCCCTCTTGAGCAACGCCCTTAAGCGTTCGAGAGGACAAGTTTTGCCCTTGGTTTAGTAGGGACTGTCCAGTGTTCCCTAGCCTTTGCTAGAGCGATCGGTCTCTAAAAGACTTAGGTATAATTAGGCAAAGGCCAAATGGTGCAGAGCAGCAGGGACCACCCTCAGAGGTCCCTCTAGCGGTCCCATTGGAAGTGTGCATACCGAAGATCTTAGCGGGGAAGATCGCTTGAGTCCTAGAGGATCCATTGCGGTGGAGAATCCAAGTGGAGCCACCAAAGACATCGAAGAGCCACTTTGGTGGAGAGGCTTATCGAAGGAAGGGAGCGTCTAACGAGTGTATTATTTGATATATAAGACTGGAGTACTTGTAAGCTGAGTTTGGGGTAGTCGATTAGGCTTTGCTTTGGTGAACCCGTGAGTGGTTCCCCGCCCTTTTTCCCGCGAAGGGTTTTTCGCATAAAAAAATCACTTATCTTTTTTACTTATACACTTGTGATTCTATGCACACGCACGCACTATGTGTTTGATAGAATGATTGTTTGAATATCTTTATCATCCATAGTTGCGTATCAAGGGTTTGCGTCTTTGGTTGGGAACACCGTGAGAGATTGAGTGTTGAGTGATAAATTGATGACATCCAACACACGAATTTCGATGGGTTCAAGGGATCGTTGTGGTTAAAAAGTGGTTCGCACTATTAGTTGATCAATCATCAAGGGAAAGAGGTAATTGTGGTAGTAGTAGGTTTAATTTGTTACCCTAAACAATTCATGGGTCACGAAAACTATCCATTTGTCTTAGAGCAATGCTACATGGACATAAAAAGTAGACTTGATAATTAAAGCCACTGATTTCGCTGTGGGTCACTGTGCTTATTGGGACCCACTACCTATGCAATGACTATGATTATTGAGTCTACTTTTTAAGTCCATGTGGCATTAGCCTTTGTTTTATGCCTCACATTTTTTATGTTTGGCCACATTGGGTCGTTTTCTAAAAATTGGATATTCTGCATATTTTAAAAGATTTGAGCTTTACTAACCTTTAGCTATGTGTGTTCACCAATAATCATCCAATTGAAGTACACTCCTAAGTATGTTCGTGAATGGTCGGCGTCTCCGAGGTTTTATGAATTTTCTCAAGGAATGACACTATCCAAGCACACTAGGGTGAAAAGAGACTTGGTTTAAGGATCAAGCACTAAAACTTATAACCACTAAGTTTCGTATCCCCTAATATTACTCGTAGTAATGGGCTAAAACGTTGATTTAAGGATTGATATGCGATAGATCAAGCCAAAGAGTGATTAGCATGATCAACAACGAAAAACAAACAAGAGAAGTGTTTTTTGCCTTTTCAATTTCTAGTGTTTTTGTAAATAACATAATAATAGAAAAATAGTCATAAACTTGCAACAACAAGGGAAAAATAGTGCAACTATTGAAAATCGTAAAATAAATGTCGAAGTAGACATCAAAACTCTTTTTGGATTTTCAATTGTGTTTTTTATTAATTAGGAGCAAAGCAAGATAATAAATAAATACATGCACAAATAACTTAGCCCCTAATGCATGATATGTCATGGTATGCTCCTAGCGCTAAGTGTCTCAAACACCCACTTATGTGCACAAATAATGTTAGATCATCTTAGGCAATTAGCTAATTTCGAGGAGTCCGCATAAATCTCATCTTATTCCCTGGTCGTGAAGCCAAAAACGTCGAAGATACGAATGCATTCATTGAAGGGTGGAGATCGTGAGCCAAACCTACACCAAAAGCACTCCATACGGTTATGACTTAGAGACCTAAGATGAGGCCTTGTTTTAATTAGACTTTGGAGGATTAGTATTAAAATGAAATCGACATTTGATCCAAGTATGGCTCCGATGTGTTCTTCGAAGAGTAGTTTTTCCAAACATTTTTCTGTGCTTTGAAAACATAGAATTGAGCCATCATCGGATCCCACTTCAGATCCCACTTCAGCAATACCCTTTGGTGTTCAAGACGACAAGTTTTTTGGTTGATTTTAGGCTTAAAAACCCGTTAGGGGCTGCCATATGCTCGTTAGCCTTCGCTAGAGCGGTCTCTTCATGACTTAGGGAAAATTGGGGAAACGCTAAATGGAGGACAGCAGGTGCCGCCCTCTGGGTCGCTCGAGCGGTCCTGCTCTCCACGGTCGGTTTGACCTTACTTGTGTATTTTTTCACGAAATTGCCAAATGGGGGGAATGTCAGATCTTGTTTTTTAATTTGCTAACTTCATGGAGTCCATGAAAATCTCATCCTGTTCCATGGCTTTGACGCTAAAACGATGAAAAACCGAACGGTTAACTGAAGAGAGGAGATCAAGCTTCAAAGTTTCATCGAAACCACTCCGTATGCACCTTCTTGCTTAGGACAAGCTAATCACCTATTGATCTAACATTATCCCCTAGTATAATACACTTGGGAGGATTAGTGTTAAAATGGACTCGGTGTTGGATACATGTGCAGCTCTCGTAGGGGATTTTCAAGGAAAATATTTTCTTGACTGCTTTGTGTATTGAAACCTTAGTTTGAGTCAACTGACCCCTCTTGAGCAACGCCCTTAAGCGTTCGAGAGGACAAGTTTTGCCCTTGGTTTAGTAGGGACTGTCCAGTGTTCCCTAGCCTTTGCTAGAGCGATCGGTCTCTAAAAGACTTAGGTATAATTAGGCAAAGGCCAAATGGTGCAGAGCAGCAGGGACCACCCTCAGAGGTCCCTCTAGCGGTCCCATTGGAAGTGTGCATACCGAAGATCTTAGCGGGGAAGATCGCTTGAGTCCTAGAGGATCCATTGCGGTGGAGAATCCAAGTGGAGCCACCAAAGACATCGAAGAGCCACTTTGGTGGAGAGGCTTATCGAAGGAAGGGAGCGTCTAACGAGTGTATTATTTGATATATAAGACTGGAGTACTTGTAAGCTGAGTTTGGGGTAGTCGATTAGGCTTTGCTTTGGTGAACCCGTGAGTGGTTCCCCGCCCTTTTTCCCGCGAAGGGTTTTTCGCATAAAAAAATCACTTATCTTTTTTACTTATACACTTGTGATTCTATGCACACGCACGCACTATGTGTTTGATAGAATGATTGTTTGAATATCTTTATCATCCATAGTTGCGTATCAAGGGTTTGCGTCTTTGGTTGGGAACACCGTGAGAGATTGAGTGTTGAGTGATAAATTGATGACATCCAACACACGAATTTCGATGGGTTCAAGGGATCGTTGTGGTTAAAAAGTGGTTCGCACTATTAGTTGATCAATCATCAAGGGAAAGAGGTAATTGTGGTAGTAGTAGGTTTAATTTGTTACCCTAAACAATTCATGGGTCACGAAAACTATCCATTTGTCTTAGAGCAATGCTACATGGACATAAAAAGTAGACTTGATAATTAAAGCCACTGATTTCGCTGTGGGTCACTGTGCTTATTGGGACCCACTACCTATGCAATGACTATGATTATTGAGTCTACTTTTTAAGTCCATGTGGCATTAGCCTTTGTTTTATGCCTCACATTTTTTATGTTTGGCCACATTGGGTCGTTTTCTAAAAATTGGATATTCTGCATATTTTAAAAGATTTGAGCTTTACTAACCTTTAGCTATGTGTGTTCACCAATAATCATCCAATTGAAGTACACTCCTAAGTATGTTCGTGAATGGTCGGCGTCTCCGAGGTTTTATGAATTTTCTCAAGGAATGACACTATCCAAGCACACTAGGGTGAAAAGAGACTTGGTTTAAGGATCAAGCACTAAAACTTATAACCACTAAGTTTCGTATCCCCTAATATTACTCGTAGTAATGGGCTAAAACGTTGATTTAAGGATTGATATGCGATAGATCAAGCCAAAGAGTGATTAGCATGATCAACAACGAAAAACAAACAAGAGAAGTGTTTTTTGCCTTTTCAATTTCTAGTGTTTTTGTAAATAACATAATAATAGAAAAATAGTCATAAACTTGCAACAACAAGGGAAAAATAGTGCAACTATTGAAAATCGTAAAATAAATGTCGAAGTAGACATCAAAACTCTTTTTGGATTTTCAATTGTGTTTTTTATTAATTAGGAGCAAAGCAAGATAATAAATAAATACATGCACAAATAACTTAGCCCCTAATGCATGATATGTCATGGTATGCTCCTAGCGCTAAGTGTCTCAAACACCCACTTATGTGCACAAATAATGTTAGATCATCTTAGGCAATTAGCTAATTTCGAGGAGTCCGCATAAATCTCATCTTATTCCCTGGTCGTGAAGCCAAAAACGTCGAAGATACGAATGCATTCATTGAAGGGTGGAGATCGTGAGCCAAACCTACACCAAAAGCACTCCATACGGTTATGACTTAGAGACCTAAGATGAGGCCTTGTTTTAATTAGACTTTGGAGGATTAGTATTAAAATGAAATCGACATTTGATCCAAGTATGGCTCCGATGTGTTCTTCGAAGAGTAGTTTTTCCAAACATTTTTCTGTGCTTTGAAAACATAGAATTGAGCCATCATCGGATCCCACTTCAGATCCCACTTCAGCAATACCCTTTGGTGTTCAAGACGACAAGTTTTTTGGTTGATTTTAGGCTTAAAAACCCGTTAGGGGCTGCCATATGCTCGTTAGCCTTCGCTAGAGCGGTCTCTTCATGACTTAGGGAAAATTGGGGAAACGCTAAATGGAGGACAGCAGGTGCCGCCCTCTGGGTCGCTCGAGCGGTCCTGCTCTCCACGGTCGGTTTGACCTTACTTGTGTATTTTTTCACGAAATTGCCAAATGGGGGGAATGTCAGATCTTGTTTTTTAATTTGCTAACTTCATGGAGTCCATGAAAATCTCATCCTGTTCCATGGCTTTGACGCTAAAACGATGAAAAACCGAACGGTTAACTGAAGAGAGGAGATCAAGCTTCAAAGTTTCATCGAAACCACTCCGTATGCACCTTCTTGCTTAGGACAAGCTAATCACCTATTGATCTAACATTATCCCCTAGTATAATACACTTGGGAGGATTAGTGTTAAAATGGACTCGGTGTTGGATACATGTGCAGCTCTCGTAGGGGATTTTCAAGGAAAATATTTTCTTGACTGCTTTGTGTATTGAAACCTTAGTTTGAGTCAACTGACCCCTCTTGAGCAACGCCCTTAAGCGTTCGAGAGGACAAGTTTTGCCCTTGGTTTAGTAGGGACTGTCCAGTGTTCCCTAGCCTTTGCTAGAGCGATCGGTCTCTAAAAGACTTAGGTATAATTAGGCAAAGGCCAAATGGTGCAGAGCAGCAGGGACCACCCTCAGAGGTCCCTCTAGCGGTCCCATTGGAAGTGTGCATACCGAAGATCTTAGCGGGGAAGATCGCTTGAGTCCTAGAGGATCCATTGCGGTGGAGAATCCAAGTGGAGCCACCAAAGACATCGAAGAGCCACTTTGGTGGAGAGGCTTATCGAAGGAAGGGAGCGTCTAACGAGTGTATTATTTGATATATAAGACTGGAGTACTTGTAAGCTGAGTTTGGGGTAGTCGATTAGGCTTTGCTTTGGTGAACCCGTGAGTGGTTCCCCGCCCTTTTTCCCGCGAAGGGTTTTTCGCATAAAAAAATCACTTATCTTTTTTACTTATACACTTGTGATTCTATGCACACGCACGCACTATGTGTTTGATAGAATGATTGTTTGAATATCTTTATCATCCATAGTTGCGTATCAAGGGTTTGCGTCTTTGGTTGGGAACACCGTGAGAGATTGAGTGTTGAGTGATAAATTGATGACATCCAACACACGAATTTCGATGGGTTCAAGGGATCGTTGTGGTTAAAAAGTGGTTCGCACTATTAGTTGATCAATCATCAAGGGAAAGAGGTAATTGTGGTAGTAGTAGGTTTAATTTGTTACCCTAAACAATTCATGGGTCACGAAAACTATCCATTTGTCTTAGAGCAATGCTACATGGACATAAAAAGTAGACTTGATAATTAAAGCCACTGATTTCGCTGTGGGTCACTGTGCTTATTGGGACCCACTACCTATGCAATGACTATGATTATTGAGTCTACTTTTTAAGTCCATGTGGCATTAGCCTTTGTTTTATGCCTCACATTTTTTATGTTTGGCCACATTGGGTCGTTTTCTAAAAATTGGATATTCTGCATATTTTAAAAGATTTGAGCTTTACTAACCTTTAGCTATGTGTGTTCACCAATAATCATCCAATTGAAGTACACTCCTAAGTATGTTCGTGAATGGTCGGCGTCTCCGAGGTTTTATGAATTTTCTCAAGGAATGACACTATCCAAGCACACTAGGGTGAAAAGAGACTTGGTTTAAGGATCAAGCACTAAAACTTATAACCACTAAGTTTCGTATCCCCTAATATTACTCGTAGTAATGGGCTAAAACGTTGATTTAAGGATTGATATGCGATAGATCAAGCCAAAGAGTGATTAGCATGATCAACAACGAAAAGCAAACAAGAGAAGTGTTTTTTACCTTTTCAATTTCTAGTGTTTTTGTAAATAACATAATAATAGAAAAATAGTCATAAACTTGCAACAACAAGGGAAAAATAGTGCAACTATTGAAAATCGTAAAATAAATGTCGAAGTAGACATCAAAACTCTTTTTGGATTTTCAATTGTGTTTTTTATTAATTAGGAGCAAAGCAAGATAATAAATAAATACATGCACAAATAACTTAGCCCCTAATGCATGATATGTCATGGTATGCTCCTAGCGCTAAGTGTCTCAAACACCCACTTATGTGCACAAATAATGTTAGATCATCTTAGGCAATTAGCTAATTTCGAGGAGTCCGCATAAATCTCATCTTATTCCCTGGTCGTGAAGCCAAAAACGTCGAAGATACGAATGCATTCATTGAAGGGTGGAGATCGTGAGCCAAACCTACACCAAAAGCACTCCATACGGTTATGACTTAGAGACCTAAGATGAGGCCTTGTTTTAATTAGACTTTGGAGGATTAGTATTAAAATGAAATCGACATTTGATCCAAGTATGGCTCCGATGTGTTCTTCGAAGAGTAGTTTTTCCAAACATTTTTCTGTGCTTTGAAAACATAGAATTGAGCCATCATCGGATCCCACTTCAGATCCCACTTCAGCAATACCCTTTGGTGTTCAAGACGACAAGTTTTTTGGTTGATTTTAGGCTTAAAAACCCGTTAGGGGCTGCCATATGCTCGTTAGCCTTCGCTAGAGCGGTCTCTTCATGACTTAGGGAAAATTGGGGAAACGCTAAATGGAGGACAGCAGGTGCCGCCCTCTGGGTCGCTCGAGCGGTCCTGCTCTCCACGGTCGGTTTGACCTTACTTGTGTATTTTTTCACGAAATTGCCAAATGGGGGGAATGTCAGATCTTGTTTTTTAATTTGCTAACTTCATGGAGTCCATGAAAATCTCAACCTGTTCCATGGCTTTGACGCTAAAACGATGAAAAACCGAACGGTTAATTGAAGAGAGGAGATCAAGCTTGAAAGTTTCATCGAAACCACTCCGTATGCACCTTCTTGCTTAGGACAAGCTAATCACCTATTGATCTAACATTATCCCCTAGTATAATACACTTGGGAGGATTAGTGTTAAAATGGACTCGGTGTTGGATACATGTGCAGCTCTCGTAGGGGATTTTCAAGGAAAATATTTTCTTGACTGCTTTGTGTATTAAAACCTTAGTTTGAGTCAACTGACCCCTCTTGAGCAACGCCCTTAAGCGTTCGAGAGGACAAGTTTTGCCCTTGGTTTAGTAGGGACTGTCCAGTGTTCCCTAGCCTTTGCTAGAGCGATCGGTCTCTAAAAGACTTAGGTATAATTAGGCAAAGGCCAAATGGTGCAGAGCAGCAGTGACCACCCTCAGAGGTCCCTCTAGCGGTCCCATTGGAAGTGTGCATACCGAAGATCTTAGCGGGGAAGATCGCTTGAGTCCTAGAGGATCCATTGCGGTGGAGAATCCAAGTGGAGCCACCAAAGACATCGAAGAGCCACTTTGGTGGAGAGGCTTACCAAAGGAAGGGAGCGTCTAACGAGTGTATTATTTGATATATAAGACTGGAGTACTTGTAAGCTGAGTTTGGGGTAGTCGATTAGGCGTTGCTTTGGTGAACCCGTGAGTGGTTCCCCGCCCTTTTTCCCGCGAAGGGTTTTTCGCATAAAAAAATTACTTATCTTTTTTACTTATACACTTGTGATTCTATGCACACGCACGCACTATGTGTTTGATAGAATGATTGTTTGAATATCTTTATCATCCATAGTTGCGTATCAAGGGTTTGCGTCTTTGGTTGGGAACACCGTGAGAGATTGAGTGTTGAGTGATAAATTGATGACATCCAACACACGAATTTCGATGGGTTCAAGGGATCGTTGTGGTTAAAAAGTGGTTCGCACTATTAGTTGATCAATCATCAAGAGAAAGAGGTAATTGTGGTAGTAGTAGGTTTAATTTGTTACCCTAAACAATTCATGGGTCACGAAAACTATCCATTTGTCTTAGAGCAATGCTACATGGACATAAAAAGTAGACTTGATAATTAAAGCCACTGATTTCGCTGTGGGTCACTGTGCTTATTGGGACCCACTACCTATGCAATGACTATGATTATTGAGTCTACTTTTTAAGTCCATGTAGCATTAGCCTTTGTTTTATGCCTCACATTTTTTATGTTTGGCCACATTGGGTCGTTTTCGAAAAATTGGATATTCTGCATATTTTAAAAGATTTGAGCTTTACTAACCTTTAGCTATGTGTGTTCACCAATAATCATCCAATTGAAGTACACTCCTAAGTATGTTCGTGAATGGTCGGCGTCTCCGAGGTTTTATGAATTTTCTCAAGGAATGACACTATCCAAGCACACTAGGGTGAAAAGAGACTTGGTTTAAGGATCACGCACTAAAACTTATAACCACTAAGTTTCGTATCCCCTAATATTACTCGTAGTAATGCGCTAAAACGTTGATTTAAGGATTGATATGCGATAGATCAAGCCAAAGAGTGATTAGCATGATCAACAACGAAAAACAAACAAGAGAAGTGTTTTTTACCTTTTCAATTTCTAGTGTTTTTGTAAATAACATAATAATAGAAAAATAGTCATAAACTTGCAACAACAAGGGAAAAATAGTGCAACTATTGAAAATCGTAAAATAAATGTCGAAGTAGACATCAAAACTCTTTTTGGATTTTCAATTGTGTTTTTTATTAATTAGGAGCAAAGCAAGATAATAAATAAATACATGCACAAATAACTTAGCCCCTAATGCATGATATGTCATGGTATGCTCCTAGCGCTAAGTGTCTCAAACACCCACTTATGTGCACAAATAATGTTAGATCATCTTAGGCAATTAGCTAATTTCGAGGAGTCCGCATAAATCTCATCTTATTCCCTGGTCGTGAAGCCAAAAACGTCGAAGATACGAATGCATTCATTGAATGGTGGAGATCGTGAGCCAAACCTACACCAAAAGCACTCCATACGGTTATGACTTAGAGACCTAAGATGAGGCCTTGTTTTAATTAGACTTTGGAGGATTAGTATTAAAATGAAATCGACATTTGATCCAAGTATGGCTCCGATGTGTTCTTCGAAGAGTAGTTTTTCCAAACATTTTTCTGTGCTTTGAAAACATAGAATTGAGCCATCATCGGATCCCACTTCAGATCCCACTTCAGCAATACCCTTTGGTGTTCAAGACGACAAGTTTTTTGGTTGATTTTAGGCTTAAAAACCCGTTAGGGGCTGCCATATGCTCGTTAGCCTTCGCTAGAGCGGTCTCTTCATGACTTAGGGAAAATTGGGGAAACGCTAAATGGAGGACAGCAGGTGCCGCCCTCTGGGTCGCTCGAGCGGTCCTGCTCTCCACGGTCGGTTTGACCTTACTTGTGTATTTTTTCACGAAATTGCCAAATGGGGGGAATGTCAGATCTTGTTTTTTAATTTGCTAACTTCATGGAGTCCATGAAAATCTCAACCTGTTCCATGGCTTTGACGCTAAAACGATGAAAAACCGAACGGTTAATTGAAGAGAGGAGATCAAGCTTGAAAGTTTCATCGAAACCACTCCGTATGCACCTTCTTGCTTAGGACAAGCTAATCACCTATTGATCTAACATTATCCCCTAGTATAATACACTTGGGAGGATTAGTGTTAAAATGGACTCGGTGTTGGATACATGTGCAGCTCTCGTAGGGGATTTTCAAGGAAAATATTTTCTTGACTGCTTTGTGTATTAAAACCTTAGTTTGAGTCAACTGACCCCTCTTGAGCAACGCCCTTAAGCGTTCGAGAGGACAAGTTTTGCCCTTGGTTTAGTAGGGACTGTCCAGTGTTCCCTAGCCTTTGCTAGAGCGATCGGTCTCTAAAAGACTTAGGTATAATTAGGCAAAGGCCAAATGGTGCAGAGCAGCAGTGACCACCCTCAGAGGTCCCTCTAGCGGTCCCATTGGAAGTGTGCATACCGAAGATCTTAGCGGGGAAGATCGCTTGAGTCCTAGAGGATCCATTGCGGTGGAGAATCCAAGTGGAGCCACCAAAGACATCGAAGAGCCACTTTGGTGGAGAGGCTTACCAAAGGAAGGGAGCGTCTAACGAGTGTATTATTTGATATATAAGACTGGAGTACTTGTAAGCTGAGTTTGGGGTAGTCGATTAGGCTTTGCTTTGGTGAACCCGTGAGTGGTTCCCCGCCCTTTTTCCCGCGAAGGGTTTTTCGCATAAAAAAATTACTTATCTTTTTTACTTATACACTTGTGATTCTATGCACACGCACGCACTATGTGTTTGATAGAATGATTGTTTGAATATCTTTATCATCCATAGTTGCGTATCAAGGGTTTGCGTCTTTGGTTGGGAACACCGTGAGAGATTGAGTGTTGAGTGATAAATTGATGACATCCAACACACGAATTTCGATGGGTTCAAGGGATCGTTGTGGTTAAAAAGTGGTTCGCATTATTAGTTGATCAATCATCAAGAGAAAGAGGTAATTGTGGTAGTAGTAGGTTTAATTTGTTACCCTAAACAATTCATGGGTCACGAAAACTATCCATTTGTCTTAGAGCAATGCTACATGGACATAAAAAGTAGACTTGATAATTAAAGCCACTGATTTCGCTGTGGGTCACTGTGCTTATTGGGACCCACTACCTATGCAATGACTATGATTATTGAGTTTACTTTTTAAGTCCATGTAGCATTAGCCTTTGTTTTATGCCTCACATTTTTTATGTTTGGCCACATTGGGTCGTTTTCGAAAAATTGGATATTCTGCATATTTTAAAAGATTTGAGCTTTACTAACCTTTAGCTATGTGTGTTCACCAATAATCATCCAATTGAAGTACACTCCTAAGTATGTTCGTGAATGGTCGGCGTCTCCGAGGTTTTATGAATTTTCTCAAGGAATGACACTATCCAAGCACACTAGGGTGAAAAGAGACTTGGTTTAAGGATCACGCACTAAAACTTATAACCACTAAGTTTCGTATCCCCTAATATTACTCGTAGTAATGCGCTAAAACGTTGATTTAAGGATTGATATGCGATAGATCAAGCCAAAGAGTGATTAGCATGATCAACAACGAAAAACAAACAAGAGAAGTGTTTTTTGCCTTTTCAATTTCTAGTGTTTTTGTAAATAACATAATAATAGAAAAATAGTCATAAACTTGCAACAACAAGGGAAAAATAGTGCAACTATTGAAAATCGTAAAATAAATGTCGAAGTAGACATCAAAACTCTTTTTGGATTTTCAATTGTGTTTTTCATTAATTAGGAGCAAAGCAAGATAATAAATAAATACATGCACAGATAACTTAGCCCCTAATGCATGATATGTCATGGTATGCTCCTAGCGCTAAGTGTCTCAAACACCCACTTATGTGCACAAATAATGTTAGATCATCTTAGGCAATTAGCGCTAATTTCGAGGAGTCCGCATAAATCTCATCTTATTCCCTGGTCGTGAAGCCAAAAACGTCGAAGATACGAATGCATTCATTGAAGGGTGGAGATCGTGAGCCAAACCTACACCAAAAGCACTCCATACGGTTATGACTTAGAGACCTAAGATGAGGCCTTGTTTTAATTAGACTTTGGAGGATTAGTATTAAAATGAAATCGACATTTGATCCAAGTATGGCTCCGATGTGTTCTTCGAAGAGTAGTTTTTCCAAACATTTTTCTGTGCTTTGAAAACATAGAATTGAGCCATCATCGGATCCCACTTCAGATCCCACTTCAGCAATACCCTTTGGTGTTCAAGACGACAAGTTTTTTGGTTGATTTTAGGCTTAAAAACCCGTTAGGGGCTGCCATATGCTCGTTAGCCTTCGCTAGAGCGGTCTCTTCATGACTTAGGGAAAATTGGGGAAACGCTAAATGGAGGACAGCAGGTGCCGCCCTCTGGGTCGCTCGAGCGGTCCTGCTCTCCACGGTCGGTTTGACCTTACTTGTGTATTTTTTCACGAAATTGCCAAATGGGGGGAATGTCAGATCTTGTTTTTTAATTTGCTAACTTCATGGAGTCCATGAAAATCTCAACCTGTTCCATGGCTTTGACGCTAAAACGATGAAAAACCGAACGGTTAATTGAAGAGAGGAGATCAAGCTTGAAAGTTTCATCGAAACCACTCCGTATGCACCTTCTTGCTTAGGACAAGCTAGTCACCTATTGATCTAACATTATCCCCTAGTATAATACACTTGGGAGGATTAGTGTTAAAATGGACTCGGTGTTGGATACATGTGCAGCTCTCGTAGGGGATTTTCAAGGAAAATATTTTCTTGACTGCTTTGTGTATTAAAACCTTAGTTTGAGTCAACTGACCCCTCTTGAGCAACGCCCTTAAGCGTTCGAGAGGACAAGTTTTGCCGTTGGTTTAGTAGGGACTGTCCAGTGTTCCCTAGCCTTTGCTAGAGCGATCGGTCTCTAAAAGACTTAGGCATAATTAGGCAAAGGCCAAATGGTGCAGAGCAGCAGGGACCACCCTCAGAGGTCCCTCTAGCGGTCCCATTGGAAGTGTGCATACCGAAGATCTTAGCGGGGAAGATCGCTTGAGTCCTAGAGGATCCATTGCGGTGGAGAATCCAAGTGCAGCCACCAAAGACATCGAAGAGCCACTTTGGTGGAGAGGCTTATCGAAGGAAGGGAGCGTCTAACGAGTGTATTATTTGATATATAAGACTGGAGTACTTGTAAGCTGAGTTTGGGGTAGTCGATTAGGCTTTGCTTTGGTGAACCCGTGAGTGGTTCCCCGCCCTTTTTCCCGCGAAGGGTTTTTCGCATAAAAAAATCACTTATCTTTTTTACTTATACACTTGTGATTCTATGCACACGCACGCACTATGTGTTTGATAGAATGATTGTTTGAATATCTTTATCATCCATAGTTGCGTATCAAGGGTTTGCCTCTTTGGTTGGGAACACCGTGAGAGATTGAGTGTTGAGTGATAAATTGATGACATCCAACACACGAATTTCGATGGGTTCAAGGGATCGTTGTGGTTAAAAAGTGGTTCGCACTATTAGTTGATCAATCATCAAGGGAAAGAGGTAATTGTGGTAGTAGTAGGTTTAATTTGTTACCCTAAACAATTCATGGGTCACGAAAACTATCCATTTGTCTTAGAGCAATGCTACATGGACATAAAAAGTAGACTTGATAATTAAAGCCACTGATTTCGCTGTGGGTCACTGTGCTTATTGGGACCCACTACCTATGCAATGACTATGATTATTGAGTCTACTTTTTAAGTCCATGTAGCATTAGCCTTTGTTTTATGCCTCACATTTTTTATGTTTGGCCACATTGGGTCGTTTTCGAAAAATTGGATATTCTGCATATTTTAAAAGATTTGAGCTTTACTAACCTTTAGCTATGTGTGTTCACCAATAATCATCCAATTGAAGTACACTCCTAAGTATGTTCGTGAATGGTCGGCGTCTCCGAGGTTTTATGAATTTTCTCAAGGAATGACACTATCCAAGCACACTAGGGTGAAAAGAGACTTGGTTTAAGGATCAAGCACTAAAACTTATAACCACTAAGTTTCGTATCCCCTAATATTACTCGTAGTAATGGGCTAAAACGTTGATTTAAGGATTGATATGCGATAGATCAAGCCAAAGAGTGATTAGCATGATCAACAACGAAAAACAAACAAGAGAAGTGTTTTTTGCCTTTTCAATTTCTAGTGTTTTTGTAAATAACATAATAATAGAAAAATAGTCATAAACTTGCAACAACAAGGGAAAAATAGTGCAACTATTGAAAATCGTAAAATAAATGTCGAAGTAGACATCAAAACTCTTTTTGGATTTTCAATTGTGTTTTTTATTAATTAGGAGCAAAGCAAGATAATAAATAAATACATGCACAAATAACTTAGCCCCTAATGCATGATATGTCATGGTATGCTCCTAGCGCTAAGTGTCTCAAACACCCACTTATGTGCACAAATAATGTTAGATCATCTTAGGCAATTAGCGCTAATTTCGAGGAGTCCGCATAAATCTCATCTTATTCCCTGGTCGTGAAGCCAAAAACGTCGAAGATACGAATGCATTCATTGAAGGGTGGAGATCGTGAGCCAAACCTACACCAAAAGCACTCCATACGGTTATGACTTAGAGACCTAAGATGAGGCCTTGTTTTAATTAGACTTTGGAGGATTAGTATTAAAATGAAATCGACATTTGATCCAAGTATGGCTCCGATGTGTTCTTCGAAGAGTAGTTTTTCCAAATATTTTTCAGTGCTTGGAAAACATAGAATTGAGCCATCATCGGATCCCACTTCAGCAATACCCTTTAGTGTTCAAGACGACAAGTTTTTTGGTTGATTTTAGGCTTAAAAACCCGTTAGGGGCTGCCATATGCTCGTTAGCCTTCGCTAGAGCGGTCTCTTCATGACTTAGGGAAAATTGGGGAAACGCTAAATGGAGGACAGCAGGTGCCGCCCTCTGGGTCGCTCGAGCGGTCCTGCTCTCCACGGTCGGTTTGACCTTACTTGTGTATTTTTTCACGAAATTGCCAAATGGGGGGAATGTCAGATCTTGTTTTTTAATTTGCTAACTTCATGGAGTCCATGAAAATCTCAACCTGTTCCATGGCTTTGACGCTAAAACGATGAAAAACCGAACGGTTAATTGAAGAGAGGAGATCAAGCTTCAAAGTTTCATCGAAACCACTCCGTATGCACCTTCTTGCTTAGGACAAGCTAGTCACCTATTGATCTAACATTATCCCCTAGTATAATACACTTGGGAGGATTAGTGTTAAAATGGACTCGGTGTTGGATACATGTGCAGCTCTCGTAGGGGATTTTCAAGGAAAATATTTTCTTGACTGCTTTGTGTATTAAAACCTTAGTTTGAGTCAACTGACCCCTCTTGAGCAACGCCCTTAAGCGTTCGAGAGGACAAGTTTTGCCGTTGGTTTAGTAGGGACTGTCCAGTGTTCCCTAGCCTTTGCTAGAGCGATCGGTCTCTAAAAGACTTAGGCATAATTAGGCAAAGGCCAAATGGTGCAGAGCAGCAGGGACCACCCTCAGAGGTCCCTCTAGCGGTCCCATTGGAAGTGTGCATACCGAAGATCTTAGCGGGGAAGATCGCTTGAGTCCTAGAGGATCCATTGCGGTGGAGAATCCAAGTGCAGCCACCAAAGACATCGAAGAGCCACTTTGGTGGAGAGGCTTATCGAAGGAAGGGAGCGTCTAACGAGTGTATTATTTGATATATAAGACTGGAGTACTTGTAAGCTGAGTTTGGGGTAGTCGATTAGGCTTTGCTTTGGTGAACCCGTGAGTGGTTCCCCGCCCTTTTTCCCGCGAAGGGTTTTTCGCATAAAAAAATCACTTATCTTTTTTACTTATACACTTGTGATTCTATGCACACGCACGCACTATGTGTTTGATAGAATGATTGTTTGAATATCTTTATCATCCATAGTTGCGTATCAAGGGTTTGCGTCTTTGGTTGGGAACACCGTGAGAGATTGAGTGTTGAGTGATAAATTGATGACATCCAACACACGAATTTCGATGGGTTCAAGGGATCGTTGTGGTTAAAAAGTGGTTCGCACTATTAGTTGATCAATCATCAAGGGAAAGAGGTAATTGTGGTAGTAGTAGGTTTAATTTGTTACCCTAAACAATTCATGGGTCACGAAAACTATCCATTTGTCTTAGAGCAATGCTACATGGACATAAAAAGTAGACTTGATAATTAAAGCCACTGATTTCGCTGTGGGTCACTGTGCTTATTGGGACCCACTACCTATGCAATGACTATGATTATTGAGTCTACTTTTTAAGTCCATGTAGCATTAGCCTTTGTTTTATGCCTCACATTTTTTATGTTTGGCCACATTGGGTCGTTTTCGAAAAATTGGATATTCTGCATATTTTAAAAGATTTGAGCTTTACTAACCTTTAGCTATGTGTGTTCACCAATAATCATCCAATTGAAGTACACTCCTAAGTATGTTCGTGAATGGTCGGCGTCTCCGAGGTTTTATGAATTTTCTCAAGGAATGACACTATCCAAGCACACTAGGGTGAAAAGAGACTTGGTTTAAGGATCAAGCACTAAAACTTATAACCACTAAGTTTCGTATCCCCTAATATTACTCGTAGTAATGGGCTAAAACGTTGATTTAAGGATTGATATGCGATAGATCAAGCCAAAGAGTGATTAGCATGATCAACAACGAAAAACAAACAAGAGAAGTGTTTTTTGCCTTTTCAATTTCTAGTGTTTTTGTAAATAACATAATAATAGAAAAATAGTCATAAACTTGCAACAACAAGGGAAAAATAGTGCAACTATTGAAAATCGTAAAATAAATGTCGAAGTAGACATCAAAACTCTTTTTGGATTTTCAATTGTGTTTTTTATTAATTAGGAGCAAAGCAAGATAATAAATAAATACATGCACAAATAACTTAGCCCCTAATGCATGATATGTCATGGTATGCTCCTAGCGCTAAGTGTCTCAAACACCCACTTATGTGCACAAATAATGTTAGATCATCTTAGGCAATTAGCGCTAATTTCGAGGAGTCCGCATAAATCTCATCTTATTCCCTGGTCGTGAAGCCAAAAACGTCGAAGATACGAATGCATTCATTGAAGGGTGGAGATCGTGAGCCAAACCTACACCAAAAGCACTCCATACGGTTATGACTTAGAGACCTAAGATGAGGCCTTGTTTTAATTAGACTTTGGAGGATTAGTATTAAAATGAAATCGACATTTGATCCAAGTATGGCTCCGATGTGTTCTTCGAAGAGTAGTTTTTCCAAATATTTTTCAGTGCTTGGAAAACATAGAATTGAGCCATCATCGGATCCCACTTCAGCAATACCCTTTAGTGTTCAAGACGACAAGTTTTTTGGTTGATTTTAGGCTTAAAAACCCGTTAGGGGCTGCCATATGCTCGTTAGCCTTCGCTAGAGCGGTCTCTTCATGACTTAGGGAAAATTGGGGAAACGCTAAATGGAGGACAGCAGGTGCCGCCCTCTGGGTCGCTCGAGCGGTCCTGCTCTCCACGGTCGGTTTGACCTTACTTGTGTATTTTTTCACGAAATTGCCAAATGGGGGGAATGTCAGATCTTGTTTTTTAATTTGCTAACTTCATGGAGTCCATGAAAATCTCAACCTGTTCCATGGCTTTGACGCTAAAACGATGAAAAACCGAACGGTTAATTGAAGAGAGGAGATCAAGCTTCAAAGTTTCATCGAAACCACTCCGTATGCACCTTCTTGCTTAGGACAAGCTAGTCACCTATTGATCTAACATTATCCCCTAGTATAATACACTTGGGAGGATTAGTGTTAAAATGGACTCGGTGTTGGATACATGTGCAGCTCTCGTAGGGGATTTTCAAGGAAAATATTTTCTTGACTGCTTTGTGTATTAAAACCTTAGTTTGAGTCAACTGACCCCTCTTGAGCAACGCCCTTAAGCGTTCGAGAGGACAAGTTTTGCCGTTGGTTTAGTAGGGACTGTCCAGTGTTCCCTAGCCTTTGCTAGAGCGATCGGTCTCTAAAAGACTTAGGCATAATTAGGCAAAGGCCAAATGGTGCAGAGCAGCAGGGACCACCCTCAGAGGTCCCTCTAGCGGTCCCATTGGAAGTGTGCATACCGAAGATCTTAGCGGGGAAGATCGCTTGAGTCCTAGAGGATCCATTGCGGTGGAGAATCCAAGTGCAGCCACCAAAGACATCGAAGAGCCACTTTGGTGGAGAGGCTTATCGAAGGAAGGGAGCGTCTAACGAGTGTATTATTTGATATATAAGACTGGAGTACTTGTAAGCTGAGTTTGGGGTAGTCGATTAGGCTTTGCTTTGGTGAACCCGTGAGTGGTTCCCCGCCCTTTTTCCCGCGAAGGGTTTTTCGCATAAAAAAATCACTTATCTTTTTTACTTATACACTTGTGATTCTATGCACACGCACGCACTATGTGTTTGATAGAATGATTGTTTGAATATCTTTATCATCCATAGTTGCGTATCAAGGGTTTGCGTCTTTGGTTGGGAACACCGTGAGAGATTGAGTGTTGAGTGATAAATTGATGACATCCAACACACGAATTTCGATGGGTTCAAGGGATCGTTGTGGTTAAAAAGTGGTTCGCACTATTAGTTGATCAATCATCAAGGGAAAGAGGTAATTGTGGTAGTAGTAGGTTTAATTTGTTACCCTAAACAATTCATGGGTCACGAAAACTATCCATTTGTCTTAGAGCAATGCTACATGGACATAAAAAGTAGACTTGATAATTAAAGCCACTGATTTCGCTGTGGGTCACTGTGCTTATTGGGACCCACTACCTATGCAATGACTATGATTATTGAGTCTACTTTTTAAGTCCATGTAGCATTAGCCTTTGTTTTATGCCTCACATTTTTTATGTTTGGCCACATTGGGTCGTTTTCGAAAAATTGGATATTCTGCATATTTTAAAAGATTTGAGCTTTACTAACCTTTAGCTATGTGTGTTCACCAATAATCATCCAATTGAAGTACACTCCTAAGTATGTTCGTGAATGGTCGGCGTCTCCGAGGTTTTATGAATTTTCTCAAGGAATGACACTATCCAAGCACACTAGGGTGAAAAGAGACTTGGTTTAAGGATCAAGCACTAAAACTTATAACCACTAAGTTTCGTATCCCCTAATATTACTCGTAGTAATGGGCTAAAACGTTGATTTAAGGATTGATATGCGATAGATCAAGCCAAAGAGTGATTAGCATGATCAACAACGAAAAACAAACAAGAGAAGTGTTTTTTGCCTTTTCAATTTCTAGTGTTTTTGTAAATAACATAATAATAGAAAAATAGTCATAAACTTGCAACAACAAGGGAAAAATAGTGCAACTATTGAAAATCGTAAAATAAATGTCGAAGTAGACATCAAAACTCTTTTTGGATTTTCAATTGTGTTTTTTATTAATTAGGAGCAAAGCAAGATAATAAATAAATACATGCACAAATAACTTAGCCCCTAATGCATGATATGTCATGGTATGCTCCTAGCGCTAAGTGTCTCAAACACCCACTTATGTGCACAAATAATGTTAGATCATCTTAGGCAATTAGCGCTAATTTCGAGGAGTCCGCATAAATCTCATCTTATTCCCTGGTCGTGAAGCCAAAAACGTCGAAGATACGAATGCATTCATTGAAGGGTGGAGATCGTGAGCCAAACCTACACCAAAAGCACTCCATACGGTTATGACTTAGAGACCTAAGATGAGGCCTTGTTTTAATTAGACTTTGGAGGATTAGTATTAAAATGAAATCGACATTTGATCCAAGTATGGCTCCGATGTGTTCTTCGAAGAGTAGTTTTTCCAAATATTTTTCAGTGCTTGGAAAACATAGAATTGAGCCATCATCGGATCCCACTTCAGCAATACCCTTTAGTGTTCAAGACGACAAGTTTTTTGGTTGATTTTAGGCTTAAAAACCCGTTAGGGGCTGCCATATGCTCGTTAGCCTTCGCTAGAGCGGTCTCTTCATGACTTAGGGAAAATTGGGGAAACGCTAAATGGAGGACAGCAGGTGCCGCCCTCTGGGTCGCTCGAGCGGTCCTGCTCTCCACGGTCGGTTTGACCTTACTTGTGTATTTTTTCACGAAATTGCCAAATGGGGGGAATGTCAGATCTTGTTTTTTAATTTGCTAACTTCATGGAGTCCATGAAAATCTCAACCTGTTCCATGGCTTTGACGCTAAAACGATGAAAAACCGAACGGTTAATTGAAGAGAGGAGATCAAGCTTCAAAGTTTCATCGAAACCACTCCGTATGCACCTTCTTGCTTAGGACAAGCTAGTCACCTATTGATCTAACATTATCCCCTAGTATAATACACTTGGGAGGATTAGTGTTAAAATGGACTCGGTGTTGGATACATGTGCAGCTCTCGTAGGGGATTTTCAAGGAAAATATTTTCTTGACTGCTTTGTGTATTAAAACCTTAGTTTGAGTCAACTGACCCCTCTTGAGCAACGCCCTTAAGCGTTCGAGAGGACAAGTTTTGCCGTTGGTTTAGTAGGGACTGTCCAGTGTTCCCTAGCCTTTGCTAGAGCGATCGGTCTCTAAAAGACTTAGGCATAATTAGGCAAAGGCCAAATGGTGCAGAGCAGCAGGGACCACCCTCAGAGGTCCCTCTAGCGGTCCCATTGGAAGTGTGCATACCGAAGATCTTAGCGGGGAAGATCGCTTGAGTCCTAGAGGATCCATTGCGGTGGAGAATCCAAGTGCAGCCACCAAAGACATCGAAGAGCCACTTTGGTGGAGAGGCTTATCGAAGGAAGGGAGCGTCTAACGAGTGTATTATTTGATATATAAGACTGGAGTACTTGTAAGCTGAGTTTGGGGTAGTCGATTAGGCTTTGCTTTGGTGAACCCGTGAGTGGTTCCCCGCCCTTTTTCCCGCGAAGGGTTTTTCGCATAAAAAAATCACTTATCTTTTTTACTTATACACTTGTGATTCTATGCACACGCACGCACTATGTGTTTGATAGAATGATTGTTTGAATATCTTTATCATCCATAGTTGCGTATCAAGGGTTTGCCTCTTTGGTTGGGAACACCGTGAGAGATTGAGTGTTGAGTGATAAATTGATGACATCCAACACACGAATTTCGATGGGTTCAAGGGATCGTTGTGGTTAAAAAGTGGTTCGCACTATTAGTTGATCAATCATCAAGGGAAAGAGGTAATTGTGGTAGTAGTAGGTTTAATTTGTTACCCTAAACAATTCATGGGTCACGAAAACTATCCATTTGTCTTAGAGCAATGCTACATGGACATAAAAAGTAGACTTGATAATTAAAGCCACTGATTTCGCTGTGGGTCACTGTGCTTATTGGGACCCACTACCTATGCAATGACTATGATTATTGAGTCTACTTTTTAAGTCTATGTAGCATTAGCCTTTGTTTTATGCCTCACATTTTTTATGTTTGGCCACATTGGGTCGTTTTCGAAAAATTGGATATTCTGCATATTTTAAAAGATTTGAGCTTTACTAACCTTTAGCTATGTGTGTTCACCAATAATCATCCAATTGAAGTACACTCCTAAGTATGTTCGTGAATGGTCGGCGTCTCCGAGGTTTTATGAATTTTCTCAAGGAATGACACTATCCAAGCACACTAGGGTGAAAAGAGACTTGGTTTAAGGATCAAGCACTAAAACTTATAACCACTAAGTTTCGTATCCCCTAATATTACTCGTAGTAATGGGCTAAAACGTTGATTTAAGGATTGATATGCGATAGATCAAGCCAAAGAGTGATTAGCATGATCAACAACGAAAAACAAACAAGAGAAGTGTTTTTTGCCTTTTCAATTTCTAGTGTTTTTGTAAATAACATAATAATAGAAAAATAGTCATAAACTTGCAACAACAAGGGAAAAATAGTGCAACTATTGAAAATCGTAAAATAAATGTCGAAGTAGACATCAAAACTCTTTTTGGATTTTCAATTGTGTTTTTTATTAATTAGGAGCAAAGCAAGATAATAAATAAATACATGCACAAATAACTTAGCCCCTAATGCATGATATGTCATGGTATGCTCCTAGCGCTAAGTGTCTCAAACACCCACTTATGTGCACAAATAATGTTAGATCATCTTAGGCAATTAGCGCTAATTTCGAGGAGTCCGCATAAATCTCATCTTATTCCCTGGTCGTGAAGCCAAAAACGTCGAAGATACGAATGCATTCATTGAAGGGTGGAGATCGTGAGCCAAACCTACACCAAAAGCACTCCATACGGTTATGACTTAGAGACCTAAGATGAGGCCTTGTTTTAATTAGACTTTGGAGGATTAGTATTAAAATGAAATCGACATTTGATCCAAGTATGGCTCCGATGTGTTCTTCGAAGAGTAGTTTTTCCAAACATTTTTCAGTGCTTGGAAAACATAGAATTGAGCCATCATCGGATCCCACTTCAGCAATACCCTTTAGTGTTCAAGACGACAAGTTTTTTGGTTGATTTTAGGCTTAAAAACCCGTTAGGGGCTGCCATATGCTCGTTAGCCTTCGCTAGAGTGGTCTCTTCATGACTTAGGGAAAATTGGGGAAACGCTAAATGGAGGACAGCAGGTGCCGCCCTCTGGGTCGCTCGAGCGGTCCTGCTCTCCACGGTCGGTTTGACCTTACTTGTGTATTTTTTCACGAAATTGCCAAATGGGGGGAATGTCAGATCTTGTTTTTTAATTTGCTAACTTCATGGAGTCCATGAAAATCTCAACCTGTTCCATGGCTTTGACGCTAAAACGATGAAAAACCGAACGGTTAATTGAAGAGAGGAGATCAAGCTTCAAAGTTTCATCGAAACCACTCCGTATGCACCTTCTTGCTTAGGACAAGCTAGTCACCTATTGATCTAACATTATCCCCTAGTATAATACACTTGGGAGGATTAGTGTTAAAATGGACTCGGTGTTGGATACATGTGCAGCTCTCGTAGGGGATTTTCAAGGAAAATATTTTCTTGACTGCTTTGTGTATTAAAACCTTAGTTTGAGTCAACTGACCCCTCTTGAGCAACGCCCTTAAGCGTTCGAGAGGACAAGTTTTGCCGTTGGTTTAGTAGGGACTGTCCAGTGTTCCCTAGCCTTTGCTAGAGCGATCGGTCTCTAAAAGACTTAGGCATAATTAGGCAAAGGCCAAATGGTGCAGAGCAGCAGGGACCACCCTCAGAGGTCCCTCTAGCGGTCCCATTGGAAGTGTGCATACCGAAGATCTTAGCGGGGAAGATCGCTTGAGTCCTAGAGGATCCATTGCGGTGGAGAATCCAAGTGCAGCCACCAAAGACATCGAAGAGCCACTTTGGTGGAGAGGCTTATCGAAGGAAGGGAGCGTCTAACGAGTGTATTATTTGATATATAAGACTGGAGTACTTGTAAGCTGAGTTTGGGGTAGTCGATTAGGCTTTGCTTTGGTGAACCCGTGAGTGGTTCCCCGCCCTTTTTCCCGCGAAGGGTTTTTCGCATAAAAAAATCACTTATCTTTTTTACTTATACACTTGTGATTCTATGCACACGCACACACTATGTGTTTGATAGAATGATTGTTTGAATATCTTTATCATCCATAGTTGCGTATCAAGGGTTTGCCTCTTTGGTTGGGAACACCGTGAGAGATTGAGTGTTGAGTGATAAATTGATGACATCCAACACACGAATTTCGATGGGTTCAAGGGATCGTTGTGGTTAAAAAGTGGTTCGCACTATTAGTTGATCAATCATCAAGGGAAAGAGGTAATTGTGGTAGTAGTAGGTTTAATTTGTTACCCTAAACAATTCATGGGTCACGAAAACTATCCATTTGTCTTAGAGCAATGCTACATGGACATAAAAAGTAGACTTGATAATTAAAGCCACTGATTTCGCTGTGGGTCACTGTGCTTATTGGGACCCACTACCTATGCAATGACTATGATTATTGAGTCTACTTTTTAAGTCCATGTAGCATTAGCCTTTGTTTTATGCCTCACATTTTTTATGTTTGGCCACATTGGGTCGTTTTCGAAAAATTGGATATTCTGCATATTTTAAAAGATTTGAGCTTTACTAACCTTTAGCTATGTGTGTTCACCAATAATCATCCAATTGAAGTACACTCCTAAGTATGTTCGTGAATGGTCGGCGTCTCCGAGGTTTTATGAATTTTCTCAAGGAATGACACTATCCAAGCACACTAGGGTGAAAAGAGACTTGGTTTAAGGATCAAGCACTAAAACTTATAACCACTAAGTTTCGTATCCCCTAATATTACTCGTAGTAATGGGCTAAAACGTTGATTTAAGGATTGATATGCAATAGATCAAGCCAAAGAGTGATTAGCATGATCAACAACGAAAAACAAACAAGAGAAGTGTTTTTTGCCTTTTCAATTTCTAGTGTTTTTGTAAATAACATAATAATAGAAAAATAGTCATAAACTTGCAACAACAAGGGAAAAATAGTGCAACTATTGAAAATCGTAAAATAAATGTCGAAGTAGACATCAAAACTCTTTTTGGATTTTCAATTGTGTTTTTTATTAATTAGGAGCAAAGCAAGATAATAAATAAATACATGCACAAATAACTTAGCCCCTAATGCATGATATGTCATGGTATGCTCCTAGCGCTAAGTGTCTCAAACACCCACTTATGTGCACAAATAATGTTAGATCATCTTAGGCAATTAGCGCTAATTTCGAGGAGTCCGCATAAATCTCATCTTATTCCCTGGTCGTGAAGCCAAAAACGTCGAAGATACGAATGCATTCATTGAAGGGTGGAGATCGTGAGCCAAACCTACACCAAAAGCACTCCATACGGTTATGACTTAGAGACCTAAGATGAGGCCTTGTTTTAATTAGACTTTGGAGGATTAGTATTAAAATGAAATCGACATTTGATCCAAGTATGGCTCCGATGTGTTCTTCGAAGAGTAGTTTTTCCAAACATTTTTCAGTGCTTGGAAAACATAGAATTGAGCCATCATCGGATCCCACTTCAGCAATACCCTTTCGTGTTCAAGACGACAAGTTTTTTGGTTGATTTTAGGCTTAAAAACCCGTTAGGGGCTGCCATATGCTCGTTAGCCTTCGCTAGAGTGGTCTCTTCATGACTTAGGGAAAATTGGGGAAACGCTAAATGGAGGACAGCAGGTGCCGCCCTCTGGGTCGCTCGAGCGGTCCTGCTCTCCACGGTCGGTTTGACCTTACTTGTGTATTTTTTCACGAAATTGCCAAATGGGGGGAATGTCAGATCTTGTTTTTTAATTTGCTAACTTCATGGAGTCCATGAAAATCTCAACCTGTTCCATGGCTTTGATGCTAAAACGATGAAAAACCGAACTACTAATTGAAGAGAGGAGATCAAGCTTCAAAGTTTCATCGAAACCACTCCGTATGCACCTTCTTGCTTAGGACAAGCTAATCACCTATTGATCTAACATTATCCCCTAGTATAATACACTTGGGAGGATTAGTGTTAAAATGGACTCGGTGTTGGATACATGTGCAGCTCTCGTAGGGGATTTTCAAGGAAAATATTTTCTTGACTGCTTTGTGTATTAAAACCTTAGTTTGAGTCAACTGACCCCTCTTGAGCAACGCCCTTAAGCGTTCGAGAGGACAAGTTTTGCCGTTGGTTTAGTAGGGACTGTCCAGTGTTCCCTAGCCTTTGCTAGAGCGATCGGTCTCTAAAAGACTTAGGTATAATTAGGCAAAGGCCAAATGGTGCAGAGCAGCAGGGACCACCCTCATAGGTCCCTCTAGCGGTCCCATTGGAAGTTTGCATACCGAAGATCTTAGCGGGGAAGATCGCTTGAGTCCTAGAGGATCCATTGCGGTGGAGAATCCAAGTGGAGCCACCAAAGACATCGAAGAGCCACTTTGGTGGAGAGGCTTACCAAAGGAAGGGAGCGTCTAACGAGTGTATTATTTGATATATAAGACTGGAGTACTTGTAAGCTGAGTTTGGGGTAGTCGATTAGGCTTTGCTTTGGTGAACCCGTGAGTGGTTCCCCGCCCTTTTTCCCGCGAAGGGTTTTTCGCATAAAAAAATCACTTATCTTTTTTACTTATACACTTGTGATTCTATGCACACGCACGCACTATGTGTTTGATAGAATGATTGTTTGAATATCTTTATCATCCATAGTTGCGTATCAAGGGTTTGCGTCTTTGGTTGGGAACACCGTGAGAGATTGAGTGTTGAGTGATAAATTGATGACATCCAACACACGAATTTCGATGGGTTCAAGGGATCGTTGTGGTTAAAAAGTGGTTCGCACTATTAGTTGACCAATCATCAAGAGAAAGAGGTAATTGTGGTAGTAGTAGGTTTAATTTGTTACCCTAAACAATTCATGGGTCACGAAAACTATCCATTTGTCTTAGAGCAATGCTACATGGACATAAAAAGTAGACTTGATAATTAAAGCCACTGATTTCGCTGTGGGTCACTGTGCTTATTGGGACCCACTACCTATGCAATAACTATGATTATTGAGTCTACTTTTTAAGTCCATGTAGCATTAGCCTTTGTTTTATGCCTCACATTTTTTATGTTTGGCCACATTGGGTCGTTTTCGAAAAATTGGATATTCTGCATATTTTAAAAGATTTGAGCTTTACTAACCTTTAGCTATGTGTGTTCACCAATAATCATCCAATTGAAGTACACTCCTAAGTATGTTCGTGAATGGTCGGCGTCTCCGAGGTTTTATGAATTTTCTCAAGGAATGACACTATCCAAGCACACTAGGGTGAAAAGAGACTTGGTTTAAGGATCAAGCACTAAAACTTATAACCACTAAGTTTCGTATCCCCTAATATTACTCGTAGTAATGGGCTAAAACGTTGATTTAAGGATTGATATGCGATAGATCAAGCCAAAGAGTGATTAGCATGATCAACAACGAAAAACAAACAAGAGAAGTGTTTTTTGCCTTTTCAATTTCTAGTGTTTTTGTAAATAACATAATAATAGAAAAATAGTCATAAACTTGCAACAACAAGGGAAAAATAGTGCAACTATTGAAAATCGTAAAATAAATGTCGAAGTAGACATCAAAACTCTTTTTGGATTTTCAATTGTGTTTTTTATTAATTAGGAGCAAAGCAAGATAATAAAGAAATACATGCACAAATAACTTAGCCCCTAATGCATGATATGTCATGGTATGCTCCTAGCGCTAAGTGTCTCAAACACCCACTTATGTGCACAAATAATGTTAGATCATCTTAGGCAATTAGCGCTAATTTCGAGGAGTCCGCATAAATCTCATCTTATTCCCTGGTCGTGAAGCCAAAAACGTCGAAGATACGAATGCATTCATTGAAGGGTGGAGATCGTGAGCCAAACCTACACCAAAAGCACTCCATACGGTTATGACTTAGAGACCTAAGATGAGGCCTTGTTTTAATTAGACTTTGGAGGATTAGTATTAAAATGAAATCGACATTTGATCCAAGTATGGCTCCGATGTGTTCTTCGAAGAGTAGTTTTTCCAAACATTTTTCAGTGCTTGGAAAACATAGAATTGAGCCATCATCGGATCCCACTTCAGCAATACCCTTTAGTGTTCAAGACGACAAGTTTTTTGGTTGATTTTAGGCTTAAAAACCCGTTAGGGGCTGCCATATGCTCGTTAGCCTTCGCTAGAGTGGTCTCTTCATGACTTAGGGAAAATTGGGGAAACGCTAAATGGAGGACAGCAGGTGCCGCCCTCTGGGTCGCTCGAGCGGTCCTGCTCTCCACGGTCGGTTTGACCTTACTTGTGTATTTTTTCACGAAATTGCCAAATGGGGGGAATGTCAGATCTTGTTTTTTAATTTGCTAACTTCATGGAGTCCATGAAAATCTCAACCTGTTCCATGGCTTTGACGCTAAAACGATGAAAAACCGAACGGTTAATTGAAGAGAGGAGATCAAGCTTCAAAGTTTCATCGAAACCACTCCGTATGCACCTTCTTGCTTAGGACAAGCTAGTCACCTATTGATCTAACATTATCCCCTAGTATAATACACTTGGGAGGATTAGTGTTAAAATGGACTCGGTGTTGGATACATGTGCAGCTCTCGTAGGGGATTTTCAAGGAAAATATTTTCTTGACTGCTTTGTGTATTAAAACCTTAGTTTGAGTCAACTGACCCCTCTTGAGCAACGCCCTTAAGCGTTCGAGAGGACAAGTTTTGCCGTTGGTTTAGTAGGGACTGTCCAGTGTTCCCTAGCCTTTGCTAGAGCGATCGGTCTCTAAAAGACTTAGGCATAATTAGGCAAAGGCCAAATGGTGCAGAGCAGCAGGGACCACCCTCAGAGGTCCCTCTAGCGGTCCCATTGGAAGTGTGCATACCGAAGATCTTAGCGGGGAAGATCGCTTGAGTCCTAGAGGATCCATTGCGGTGGAGAATCCAAGTGCAGCCACCAAAGACATCGAAGAGCCACTTTGGTGGAGAGGCTTATCGAAGGAAGGGAGCGTCTAACGAGTGTATTATTTGATATATAAGACTGGAGTACTTGTAAGCTGAGTTTGGGGTAGTCGATTAGGCTTTGCTTTGGTGAACCCGTGAGTGGTTCCCCGCCCTTTTTCCCGCGAAGGGTTTTTCGCATAAAAAAATCACTTATCTTTTTTACTTATACACTTGTGATTCTATGCACACGCACGCACTATGTGTTTGATAGAATGATTGTTTGAATATCTTTATCATCCATAGTTGCGTATCAAGGGTTTGCCTCTTTGGTTGGGAACACCGTGAGAGATTGAGTGTTGAGTGATAAATTGATGACATCCAACACACGAATTTCGATGGGTTCAAGGGATCGTTGTGGTTAAAAAGTGGTTCGCACTATTAGTTGATCAATCATCAAGGGAAAGAGGTAATTGTGGTAGTAGTAGGTTTAATTTGTTACCCTAAACAATTCATGGGTCACGAAAACTATCCATTTGTCTTAGAGCAATGCTACATGGACATAAAAAGTAGACTTGATAATTAAAGCCACTGATTTCGCTGTGGGTCACTGTGCTTATTGGGACCCACTACCTATGCAATGACTATGATTATTGAGTCTACTTTTTAAGTCCATGTAGCATTAGCCTTTGTTTTATGCCTCACATTTTTTATGTTTGGCCACATTGGGTCGTTTTCGAAAAATTGGATATTCTGCATATTTTAAAAGATTTGAGCTTTACTAACCTTTAGCTATGTGTGTTCACCAATAATCATCCAATTGAAGTACACTCCTAAGTATGTTCGTGAATGGTCGGCGTCTCCGAGGTTTTATGAATTTTCTCAAGGAATGACACTATCCAAGCACACTAGGGTGAAAAGAGACTTGGTTTAAGGATCAAGCACTAAAACTTATAACCACTAAGTTTCGTATCCCCTAATATTACTCGTAGTAATGGGCTAAAACGTTGATTTAAGGATTGATATGCGATAGATCAAGCCAAAGAGTGATTAGCATGATCAACAACGAAAAACAAACAAGAGAAGTGTTTTTTGCCTTTTCAATTTCTAGTGTTTTTGTAAATAACATAATAATAGAAAAATAGTCATAAACTTGCAACAACAAGGGAAAAATAGTGCAACTATTGAAAATCGTAAAATAAATGTCGAAGTAGACATCAAAACTCTTTTTGGATTTTCAATTGTGTTTTTTATTAATTAGGAGCAAAGCAAGATAATAAATAAATACATGCACAAATAACTTAGCCCCTAATGCATGATATGTCATGGTATGCTCCTAGCGCTAAGTGTCTCAAACACCCACTTATGTGCACAAATAATGTTAGATCATCTTAGGCAATTAGCTAATTTCGAGGAGTCCGCATAAATCTCATCTTATTCCCTGGTCGTGAAGCCAAAAACGTCGAAGATACGAATGCATTCATTGAAGGGTGGAGATCGTGAGCCAAACCTACACCAAAAGCACTCCATACGGTTATGACTTAGAGACCTAAGATGAGGCCTTGTTTTAATTAGACTTTGGAGGATTAGTATTAAAATGAAATCGACATTTGATCCAAGTATGGCTCCGATGTGTTCTTCGAAGAGTAGTTTTTCCAAACATTTTTCAGTGCTTGGAAAACATAGAATTGAGCCATCATCGGATCCCACTTCAGCAATACCCTTTGGTGTTCAAGACGACAAGTTTTTTGGTTGATTTTAGGCTTAAAAACCCGTTAGGGGCTGCCATATGCTCGTTAGCCTTCGCTAGAGGGGTCTCTTCATGACTTAGGGAAAATTGGGGAAACGCTAAATGGAGGACAGCAGGTGCCGCCCTCTGGGTCGCTCGAGCGGTCCTGCTCTCCACGGTCGGTTTGACCTTACTTGTGTATTTTTTCACGAAATTGCCAAATGGGGGGAATGTCAGATCTTGTTTTTTAATTTGCTAACTTCATGGAGTCCATGAAAATCTCAACCTGTTCCATGGCTTTGACGCTAAAACGATGAAAAACCGAACGGTTAATTGAAGAGAGGAGATCAAGGTTCAAAGTTTCATCGAAACCACTCCGTATGCACCTTCTTGCTTAGGACAAGCTAATCACCTATTGATCTAACATTATCCCCTAGTATAATACACTTGGGAGGATTAGTGTTAAAATGGACTCGGTGTTGGATACATGTGCAGCTCTCGTAGGGGATTTTCAAGGAAAATATTTTCTTGACTGCTTTGTGTATTAAAACCTTAGTTTGAGTCAACTGACCCCTCTTGAGCAACGCCCTTAAGCGTTCGAGAGGACAAGTTTTGCCCTTGGTTTAGTAGGGACTGTCCAGTGTTCCCTAGCCTTTGCTAGAGCGATCGGTCTCTAAAAGACTTAGGTATAATTAGGCAAAGGCCAAATGGTGCAGAGCAGCAGTGACCACCCTCAGAGGTCCCTCTAGCGGTCCCATTGCAAGTGTGCATACCGAAGATCTTAGCGGGGAAGATCGCTTGAGTCCTAGAGGATCCATTGCGGTGGAGAATCCAAGTGGAGCCACCAAAGACATCGAAGAGCCACTTTGGTGGAGAGGCTTACCAAAGGAAGGGAGCGTCTAACGAGTGTATTATTTGATATATAAGACTGGAGTACTTGTAAGCTGAGTTTGGGGTAGTCGATTAGGCTTTGCTTTGGTGAACCCGTGAGTGGTTCCCCGCCCTTTTTCCCGCGAAGGGTTTTTCGCATAAAAAAATCACTTATCTTTTTTACTTATACACTTGTGATTCTATGCACACGCACGCACTATGTGTTTGATAGAATGATTGTTTGAATATCTTTATCATCCATAGTTGCGTATCAAGGGTTTGCGTCTTTGGTTGGGAACACCATGAGAGATTGAGTGTTGAGTGATAAATTGATGACATCCAACACACGAATTTCGATGGGTTCAAGGGATCGTTGTGGTTAAAAAGTGGTTCGCACTATTAGTTGATCAATCATCAAGAGAAAGAGGTAATTGTGGTAGTAGTAGGTTTAATTTGTTACCCTAAACAATTCATGGGTCACGAAAACTATCCATTTGTCTTAGAGCAATGCTACATGGACATAAAAAGTAGACTTGATAATTAAAGCCACTGATTTCGCTGTGGGTCACTGTGCTTATTGGGACCCACTACCTATGCAATGACTATGATTATTGAGTCTACTTTTTAAGTCCATGTAGCATTAGCCTTTGTTTTATGCCTCACATTTTTTATGTTTGGCCACATTGGGTCGTTTTCTAAAAATTGGATATTCTGCATATTTTAAAAGATTTGAGCTTTACTAACCTTTAGCTATGTGTGTTCACCAATAATCATCCAATTGAAGTACACTCCTAAGTATGTTCGTGAATGGTCGGCGTCTCCGAGGTTTTATGAATTTTCTCAAGGAATGACACTATCCAAGCACACTAGGGTGAAAAGAGACTTGGTTTAAGGATCAGGCACTAAAACTTATAACCACTAAGTTTCGTATCCCCTAATATTACTCGTAGTAATGCGCTAAAACGTTGATTTAAGGATTGATATGCGATAGATCAAGCCAAAGAGTGATTAGCATGATCAACAACGAAAAACAAACAAGAGAAGTGTTTTTTGCCTTTTCAATTTCTAGTGTTTTTGTAAATAACATAATAATAGAAAAATAGTCATAAACTTGCAACAACAAGGGAAAAATAGTGCAACTATTGAAAATCGTAAAATAAATGTCGAAGTAGACATCAAAACTCTTTTTGGATTTTCAATTGTGTTTTTCATTAATTAGGAGCAAAGCAAGATAATAAATAAATACATGCACAGATAACTTAGCCCCTAATGCATGATATGTCATGGTATGCTCCTAGCGCTAAGTGTCTCAAACACCCACTTATGTGCACAAATAATGTTAGATCATCTTAGGCAATTAGCGCTAATTTCGAGGAGTCCGCATAAATCTCATCTTATTCCCTGGTCGTGAAGCCAAAAACGTCGAAGATACGAATGCATTCATTGAAGGGTGGAGATCGTGAGCCAAACCTACACCAAAAGCACTCCATACGGTTATGACTTAGAGACCTAAGATGAGGCCTTGTTTTAATTAGACTTTGGAGGATTAGTATTAAAATGAAATCGACATTTGATCCAAGTATGGCTCCGATGTGTTCTTCGAAGAGTAGTTTTTCCAAACATTTTTCTGTGCTTTGAAAACATAGAATTGAGCCATCATCGGATCCCACTTCAGATCCCACTTCAGCAATACCCTTTGGTGTTCAAGACGACAAGTTTTTTGGTTGATTTTAGGCTTAAAAACCCGTTAGGGGCTGCCATATGCTCGTTAGCCTTCGCTAGAGCGGTCTCTTCATGACTTAGGGAAAATTGGGGAAACGCTAAATGGAGGACAGCAGGTGCCGCCCTCTGGGTCGCTCGAGCGGTCCTGCTCTCCACGGTCGGTTTGACCTTACTTGTGTATTTTTTCACGAAATTGCCAAATGGGGGGAATGTCAGATCTTGTTTTTTAATTTGCTAACTTCATGGAGTCCATGAAAATCTCAACCTGTTCCATGGCTTTGACGCTAAAACGATGAAAAACCGAACGGTTAATTGAAGAGAGGAGATCAAGGTTCAAAGTTTCATCGAAACCACTCCGTATGCACCTTCTTGCTTAGGACAAACTAATCACCTATTGATCTAACATTATCCCCTAGTATAATACACTTGGGAGGATTAGTGTTAAAATGGACTCGGTGTTGGATACATGTGCAGCTCTCGTAGGGGATTTTCACGGAAAATATTTTCTTGACTGCTTTGTGTATTAAAACCTTAGTTTGAGTCAACTGACCCCTCTTGAGCAACGCCCTTAAGCGTTCGAGAGGACAAGTTTTGCCGTTGGTTTAGTAGGGACTGTCCAGTGTTCCCTAGCCTTTGCTAGAGCGATCGGTCTCTAAAAGACTTAGGTATAATTAGGCAAAGGCCAAATGGTGCAGAGCAGCAGGGACCACCCTCAGAGGTCCCTCTAGCGGTCCCATTGGAAGTGTGCATACCGAAGATCTTAGCGGGGAAGATCGCTTGAGTCCTAGAGGATCCATTGCGGTGGAGAATCCAAGTGATGCCACCAAAGACATCGAAGAGCCACTTTGGTGGAGAGGCTTATCGAAGGAAGGGAGCGTCTAACGAGTGTATTATTTGATATATAAGACTGGAGTACTTGTAAGCTGAGTTTGGGGTAGTCGATTAGGCTTTGCTTTGGTGAACCCGTGAGTGGTTCCCCGCCCTTTTTCCCGCGAAGGGTTTTTCGCATCAAAAAATCACTTATTTTTTTTACTTATACACTTGTGATTCTATGCACACGCACGCACTATGTGTTTGATAGAATGATTGTTTGAATATCTTTATCATCCATAGTTGCGTATCAAGGGTTTGCGTCTTTGGTTGGGAACACCGTGAGAGATTGAGTGTTGAGTGATAAATTGATGACATCCAACACACGAATTTCGATGGGTTCAAGGGATCGTTGTGGTTAAAAAGTGGTTCGCACTATTAGTTGATCAATCATCAAGAGAAAGAGGTAATTGTGGTAGTAGTAGGTTTAATTTGTTACCCTAAACAATTCATGGGTCACGAAAACTATCCATTTGTCTTAGAGCAATGCTACATGGACATAAAAAGTAGACTTGATAATTAAAGCCACTGATTTCGCTGTGGGTCACTGTGCTTATTGGGACCCACTACCTATGCAATGACTATGATTATTGAGTCTACTTTTTAAGTCCATGTAGCATTAGCCTTTGTTTTATGCCTCACATTTTTTATGTTTGGCCACATTGGGTCGTTTTCTAAAAATTGGATATTCTGCATATTTTAAAAGATTTGAGCTTTACTAACCTTTAGCTATGTGTGTTCACCAATAATCATCCAATTGAAGTACACTCCTAAGTATGTTCGTGAATGGTCGGCGTCTCCGAGGTTTTATGAATTTTCTCAAGGAATGACACTATCCAAGCACACTAGGGTGAAAAGAGACTTGGTTTAAGGATCAGGCACTAAAACTTATAACCACTAAGTTTCGTATCCCCTAATATTACTCGTAGTAATGCGCTAAAACGTTGATTTAAGGATTGATATGCGATAGATCAAGCCAAAGAGTGATTAGCATGATCAACAACGAAAAACAAACAAGAGAAGTGTTTTTTGCCTTTTCAATTTCTAGTGTTTTTGTAAATAACATAATAATAGAAAAATAGTCATAAACTTGCAACAACAAGGGAAAAATAGTGCAACTATTGAAAATCGTAAAATAAATGTCGAAGTAGACATCAAAACTCTTTTTGGATTTTCAATTGTGTTTTTCATTAATTAGGAGCAAAGCAAGATAATAAATAAATACATGCACATATAACTTAGCCCCTAATGCATGATATGTCATGGTATGCTCCTAGCGCTAAGTGTCTCAAACACCCACTTATGTGCACAAATAATGTTAGATCATCTTAGGCAATTAGCGCTAATTTCGAGGAGTCCGCATAAATCTCATCTTATTCCCTGGTCGTGAAGCCAAAAACGTCGAAGATACGAATGCATTCATTGAAGGGTGGAGATCGTGAGCCAAACCTACACCAAAAGCACTCCATACGGTTATGACTTAGAGACCTAAGATGAGGCCTTGTTTTAATTAGACTTTGGAGGATTAGTATTAAAATGAAATCGACATTTGATCCAAGTATGGCTCCGATGTGTTCTTCGAAGAGTAGTTTTTCCAAACATTTTTCTGTGCTTTGAAAACATAGAATTGAGCCATCATCGGATCCCACTTCAGATCCCACTTCAGCAATACCCTTTGGTGTTCAAGACGACAAGTTTTTTGGTTGATTTTAGGCTTAAAAACCCGTTAGGGGCTGCCATATGCTCGTTAGCCTTCGCTAGAGCGGTCTCTTCATGACTTAGGGAAAATTGGGGAAACGCTAAATGGAGGACAGCAGGTGCCGCCCTCTGGGTCGCTCGAGCGGTCCTGCTCTCCACGGTCGGTTTGACCTTACTTGTGTATTTTTTCACGAAATTGCCAAATGGGGGGAATGTCAGATCTTGTTTTTTAATTTGCTAACTTCATGGAGTCCATGAAAATCTCAACCTGTTCCATGGCTTTGACGCTAAAACGATGAAAAACCGAACGGTTAATTGAAGAGAGGAGATCAAGGTTCAAAGTTTCATCGAAACCACTCCGTATGCACCTTCTTGCTTAGGACAAGCTAATCACCTATTGATCTAACATTATCCCCTAGTATAATACACTTGGGAGGATTAGTGTTAAAATGGACTCGGTGTTGGATACATGTGCAGCACTCGTAGGGGATTTTCACGGAAAATATTTTCTTGACTGCTTTGTGTATTAAAACCTTAGTTTGAGTCAACTGACCCCTCTTGAGCAACGCCCTTAAGCGTTCGAGAGGACAAGTTTTGCCGTTGGTTTAGTAGGGACTGTCCAGTGTTCCCTAGCCTTTGCTAGAGCGATCGGTCTCTAAAAGACTTAGGTATAATTAGGCAAAGGCCAAATGGTGCAGAGCAGCAGGGACCACCCTCAGAGGTCCCTCTAGCGGTCCCATTGGAAGTGTGCATACCGAAGATCTTAGCGGGGAAGATCGCTTGAGTCCTAGAGGATCCATTGCGGTGGAGAATCCAAGTGATGCCACCAAAGACATCGAAGAGCCACTTTGGTGGAGAGGCTTATCGAAGGAAGGGAGCGTCTAACGAGTGTATTATTTGATATATAAGACTGGAGTACTTGTAAGCTGAGTTTGGGGTAGTCGATTAGGCTTTGCTTTGGTGAACCCGTGAGTGGTTCCCCGCCCTTTTTCCCGCGAAGGGTTTTTCGCATCAAAAAATCACTTATTTTTTTTACTTATACACTTGTGATTCTATGCACACGCACGCACTATGTGTTTGATAGAATGATTGTTTGAATATCTTTATCATCCATAGTTGCGTATCAAGGGTTTGCGTCTTTGGTTGGGAACACCGTGAGAGATTGAGTGTTGAGTGATAAATTGATGACATCCAACACACGAATTTCGATGGGTTCAAGGGATCGTTGTGGTTAAAAAGTGGTTCGCACTATTAGTTGATCAATCATCAAGAGAAAGAGGTAATTGTGGTAGTAGTAGGTTTAATTTGTTACCCTAAACAATTCATGGGTCACGAAAACTATCCATTTGTCTTAGAGCAATGCTACATGGACATAAAAAGTAGACTTGATAATTAAAGCCACTGATTTCGCTGTGGGTCACTGTGCTTATTGGGACCCACTACCTATGCAATGACTATGATTATTGAGTCTACTTTTTAAGTCCATGTAGCATTAGCCTTTGTTTTATGCCTCACATTTTTTATGTTTGGCCACATTGGGTCGTTTTCTAAAAATTGGATATTCTGCATATTTTAAAAGATTTGAGCTTTACTAACCTTTAGCTATGTGTGTTCACCAATAATCATCCAATTGAAGTACACTCCTAAGTATGTTCGTGAATGGTCGGCGTCTCCGAGGTTTTATGAATTTTCTCAAGGAATGACACTATCCAAGCACACTAGGGTGAAAAGAGACTTGGTTTAAGGATCAGGCACTAAAACTTATAACCACTAAGTTTCGTATCCCCTAATATTACTCGTAGTAATGCGCTAAAACGTTGATTTAAGGATTGATATGCGATAGATCAAGCCAAAGAGTGATTAGCATGATCAACAACGAAAAACAAACAAGAGAAGTGTTTTTTGCCTTTTCAATTTCTAGTGTTTTTGTAAATAACATAATAATAGAAAAATAGTCATAAACTTGCAACAACAAGGGAAAAATAGTGCAACTATTGAAAATCGTAAAATAAATGTCGAAGTAGACATCAAAACTCTTTTTGGATTTTCAATTGTGTTTTTCATTAATTAGGAGCAAAGCAAGATAATAAATAAATACATGCACAGATAACTTAGCCCCTAATGCATGATATGTCATGGTATGCTCCTAGCGCTAAGTGTCTCAAACACCCACTTATGTGCACAAATAATGTTAGATCATCTTAGGCAATTAGCTAATTTCGAGGAGTCCGCATAAATCTCATCTTATTCCCTGGTCGTGAAGCCAAAAACGTCGAAGATACGAATGCATTCATTGAAGGGTGGAGATCGTGAGCCAAACCTACACCAAAAGCACTCCATACGGTTATGACTTAGAGACCTAAGATGAGGCCTTGTTTTAATTAGACTTTGGAGGATTAGTATTAAAATGAAATCGACATTTGATCCAAGTATGGCTCCGATGTGTTCTTCGAAGAGTAGTTTTTCCAAACATTTTTCTGTGCTTTGAAAACATAGCATTGAGCCATCATCGGATCCCACTTCAGCAATACCCTTTGGTGTTCAAGACGACAAGTTTTTTGGTTGATTTTAGGCTTAAAAACCCGTTAGGGGCTGCCATATGCTCGTTAGCCTTCGCTAGAGCGGTCTCTTCATGATTTAGGGAAAATTGGGGAAACGCTAAATGGAGGACAGCAGGTGCCGCCCTCTGGGTCGCTCGAGCGGTCCTGCTCTCCACGGTCGGTTTGACCTTACTTGTGTATTTTTTCACGAAATTGCCAAATGGGGGGAATGTCAGATCTTGTTTTTTAATTTGCTAACTTCATGGAGTCCATGAAAATCTCAACCTGTTCCATGGCTTTGACGCTAAAACGATGAAAAACCGAACGGTTAATTGAAGAGAGGAGATCAAGGTTCAAAGTTTCATCGAAACCACTCCGTATGCACCTTCTTGCTTAGGACAAGCTAATCACCTATTGATCTAACATTATCCCCTAGTATAATACACTTGGGAGGATTAGTGTTAAAATAGACTCGGTGTTGGATACATGTGCAGCTCTCGTAGGGGATTTTCACGGAAAATATTTTCTTGACTGCTTTGTGTATTAAAACCTTAGTTTGAGTCAACTGACCCCTCTTGAGCAACGCCCTTAAGCGTTCGAGAGGACAAGTTTTGCCGTTGGTTTAGTAGGGACTGTCCAGTGTTCCCTAGCCTTTGCTAGAGCGATCGGTCTCTAAAAGACTTAGGTATAATTAGGCAAAGGCCAAATGGTGCAGAGCAGCAGGGACCACCCTCAGAGGTCCCTCTAGCGGTCCCATTGGAAGTGTGCATACCGAAGATCTTAGCGGGGAAGATCGCTTGAGTCCTAGAGGATCCATTGCGGTGGAGAATCCAAGTGATGCCACCAAAGACATCGAAGAGCCACTTTGGTGGAGAGGCTTATCGAAGGAAGGGAGCGTCTAACGAGTGTATTATTTCATATATAAGACTGGAGTACTTGTAAGCTGAGTTTGGGGTAGTCGATTAGGCTTTGCTTTGGTGAACCCGTGAGTGGTTCCCCGCCCTTTTTCCCGCGAAGGGTTTTTCGCATCAAAAAATCACTTATCTTTTTTACTTATACACTTGTGATTCTATGCACACGCACGCACTATGTGTTTGATAGAATGATTGTTTGAATATCTTTATCATCCATAGTTGCGTATCAAGGGTTTGCGTCTTTGGTTGGGAACACCGTGAGAGATTGAGTGTTGAGTGATAAATTGATGACATCCAACACACGAATTTCGATGGGTTCAAGGGATCGTTGTGGTTAAAAAGTGGTTCGCACTATTAGTTGATCAATCATCAAGAGAAAGAGGTAATTGTGGTAGTAGTAGGTTTAATTTGTTACCCTAAACAATTCATGGGTCACGAAAACTATCCATTTGTCTTAGAGCAATGCTACATGGACATAAAAAGTAGACTTGATAATTAAAGCCACTGATTTCGCTGTGGGTCACTGTGCTTATTGGGACCCACTACCTATGCAATGACTATGATTATTGAGTCTACTTTTTAAGTCCATGTAGCATTAGCCTTTGTTTTATGCCTCACATTTTTTATGTTTGGCCACATTGGGTCGTTTTCGAAAAATTGGATATTCTGCATATTTTAAAAGATTTGAGCTTTACTAACCTTTAGCTATGTGTGTTCACCAATAATCATCCAATTGAAGTACACTCCTAAGTATGTTCGTGAATGGTCGGCGTCTCCGAGGTTTTATGAATTTTCTCAAGGAATGACACTATCCAAGCACACTAGGGTGAAAAGAGACTTGGTTTAAGGATCAGGCACTAAAACTTATAACCACTAAGTTTCGTATCCCCTAATATTACTCGTAGTAATGGGCTAAAACGTTGATTTAAGGATTGATATGCGATAGATCAAGCCAAAGAGTGATTAGCATGATCAACAACGAAAAACAAACAAGAGAAGTGTTTTTTGCCTTTTCAATTTCTAGTGGTTTTTGTAAATAACATAATAATAGAAAAATAGTCATAAACTTGCAACAACAAGGGAAAAATAGTGCAACTATTGAAAATCGTAAAATAAATGTCGAAGTAGACATCAAAACTCTTTTTGGATTTTCAATTGTGTTTTTAATTAATTAGGAGCAAAGCAAGATAATAAAGAAATACATGCACAAATAACTTAGCCCCTAATGCATGATATGTCATGGTATGCTCCTAGCGCTAAGTGTCTCAAACACCCACTTATGTGCACAAATAATGTTAGATCATCTTAGGCAATTAGCGCTAATTTCGAGGAGTCCGCATAAATCTCATCTTATTCCCTGGTCGTGAAGCCAAAAACGTCGAAGATACGAATGCATTCATTGAAGGGTGGAGATCGTGAGCCAAACCTACACCAAAAGCACTCCATACGGTTATGACTTAGAGACCTAAGATGAGGCCTTGTTTTAATTAGACTTTGGAGGATTAGTATTAAAATGAAATCGACATTTGATCCAAGTATGGCTCCGATGTGTTCTTCGAAGAGTAGTTTTTCCAAACATTTTTCAGTGCTTGGAAAACATAGAATTGAGCCATCATCGGATCCCACTTCAGCAATACCCTTTAGTGTTCAAGACGACAAGTTTTTTGGTTGATTTTAGGCTTAAAAACCCGTTAGGGGCTGCCATATACTCGTTAGCCTTCGCTAGAGCGGTCTCTTCATGACTTAGGGAAAATTGGGGAAACGCTAAATGGAGGACAGCAGGTGCCGCCCTCTGGGTCGCTCGAGCGGTCCTGCTCTCCACGGTCGGTTTGACCTTACTTGTGTATTTTTTCACGAAATTGCCAAATGGGGGGAATGTCAGATCTTGTTTTTTAATTTGCTAACTTCATGGAGTCCATGAAAATCTCAACCTGTTCCATGGCTTTGACGCTAAAACGATGAAAAACCGAACGGTTAATTGAAGAGAGGAGATCAAGCTTCAAAGTTTCATCGAAACCACTCCGTATGCACCTTCTTGCTTAGGACAAGCTAGTCACCTATTCATCTAACATTATCCCCTAGTATAATACACTTGGGAGGATTAGTGTTAAAATGGACTCGGTGTTGGATACATGTGCAGCTCTCGTAGGGGATTTTCAAGGAAAATATTTTCTTGACTGCTTTGTGTATTAAAACCTTAGTTTGAGTCAACTGACCCCTCTTGAGCAACGCCCTTAAGCGTTCGAGAGGACAAGTTTTGCCGTTGGTTTAGTAGGGACTGTCCAGTGTTCCCTAGCCTTTGCTAGAGCGATCGGTCTCTAAAAGACTTAGGCATAATTAGGCAAAGGCCAAATGGTGCAGAGCAGCAGGGACCACCCTCAGAGGTCCCTCTAGCGGTCCCATTGGAAGTGTGCATACCGAAGATCTTAGCGGGGAAGATCGCTTGAGTCCTAGAGGATCCATTGCGGTGGAGAATCCAAGTGAAGCCACCAAAGACATCGAAGAGCCACTTTGGTGGAGAGGCTTATCGAAGGAAGGGAGCGTCTAACGAGTGTATTATTTGACATATAAGACTGGAGTACTTGTAAGCTGAGTTTGGGGTAGTCGATTAGGCTTTGCTTTGGTGAACCCGTGAGTGGTTCCCCGCCCCTTTTCCCGCGAAGGGTTTTTCGCATCAAAAAATCAGTTATCTTTTTTACTTATACACTTGTGATTCTATGCACACGCACGCACTATGTGTTTGATAGAATGATTGTTTGAATATCTTTATCATCCATAGTTGCGTATCAAGGGTTTGCGTCTTTGGTTGGGAACACCGTGAGAGATTGAGTGTTGAGTGATAAATTGATGACATCCAACACACGAATTTCGATGGGTTCAAGGGATCGTTGTGGTTAAAAAGTGGTTCGCACTATTAGTTGATCAATCATCAAGCGAAAGAGGTAATTGTGGTAGTAGTAGGTTTAATTTGTTACCCTAAACAATTCATGGGTCACGAAAACTATCCATTTTTCTTAGAGCAATGCTACATGGACATAAAAAGTAGACTTGATAATTAAAGCCACTGATTTCGCTGTGGGTCACTGTGCTTATTGGGACCCACTACCTATGCAATGACTATGATTATTGAGTCTACTTTTTAAGTCCATGTAGCATTAGCCTTTGTTTTATGCCTCACATTTTTTATGTTTGGCCACATTGGGTCGTTTTCGAAAAATTGGATATTCTGCATATTTTAAAAGATTTGACCTTTACTAACCTTTAGCTATGTGTGTTCACCAATAATCATCCAATTGAAGTACACTCCTAAGTATGTTCGTGAATGGCCGGCGTCTCCGAGGTTTTATGAATTTTCTCAAGGAATGACACTATCCAAGCACACTAGGGTGAAAAGAGACTTGGTTTAAGGATCAAGCACTAAAACTTATAACCACTAAGTTTCGTATCCCCTAATATTACTCGTAGTAATGCGCTAAAACGTTGATTTAAGGATTGATATACGATAGATCAAGCCAAAGAGTGATTAGCATGATCAACAACGAAAAACAAACAAGAGAAGTGTTTTTTGCCTTTTCAATTTCTAGTGTTTTTGTAAATAACATAATAATAGAAAAATAGTCATAAACTTGCAACAACAAGGGAAAAATAGTGCAACTATTGAAAATCGTAAAATAAATGTCGAAGTAGACATCAAAACTCTTTTTCGATTTTCAATTGTGTTTTTCATTAACTAGGAGCAAAGCAAGATAATAAATAAATACATGCACAAATAACTTAGCCCCTAATGCATGATATGTCATGGTATGCTCCTAGCGCTAAGTGTCTCAAACACCCACTTATGTGCACAAATAATGTTAGATCATCTTAGGCAATTAGCTAATTTCGAGGAGTCCGCATAAATCTCATCTTATTCCCTGGCCGTGAAGCCAAAAACGTCGAAGATACGAATGCATTCATTGAAGGGTGGAGATCGTGAGCCAAACCTACACCAAAAGCACTCCATACGGTTATGACTTAGAGACCTAAGATGAGGCCTTGTTTTAATTAGACTTTGGAGGATTAGTATTAAAATCAAATCGACATTTGATCCAAGTATGGCTCCGATGTGTTCTTCGAAGAGTAGTTTTTCCAAACATTTTTCAGTGCTTGGAAAACATAGAATTGAGCCATCATCGGATCCCACTTCAGCAATACCCTTTGGTGTTCAAGACGACAAGTTTTTTGGTTGATTTTAGGCTTAAAAACCCGTTAGGGGCTGCCATATGCTCGTTAGCCTTCGCTAGAGCGGTCTCTTCATGACTTAGGGAAAATTGGGGAAACGCTAAATGGAGGACAGCAGGTGCCGCCCTCTGGGTCGCTCGAGCGGTCCTGCTCTCCACGGTCGGTTTGACCTTACTTGTGTATTTTTTCACGAAATTGCCAAATGGGGGGAATGTCAGATCTTGTTTTTTAATTTGCTAACTTCATGGAGTCCATGAAAATCTCAACCTGTTCCATGGCTTTGACGCTAAAACGATGAAAAACCGAACGGTTAATTGAAGAGAGGAGATCAAGGTTCAAAGTTTCATCGAAACCACTCCGTATGCACCTTCTTGCTTAGGACAAGCTAATCACCTATTGATCTAACATTATCCCCTAGTATAATACACTTGGGAGGATTAGTGTTAAAATGGACTCGGTGTTGGATACATGTGCAGCTCTCGTAGGGGATTTTCAAGGAAAATATTTTCTTGACTGCTTTGTGTATTAAAACCTTAGTTTGAGTCAACTGACCCCTCTTGAGCAACGCCCTTAAGCGTTCGAGAGGACAAGTTTTGCCCTTGGTTTAGTAGGGACTGTCCAGTGTTCCCTAGCCTTTGCTAGAGCGATCGGTCTCTAAAAGACTTAGGTATAATTAGGCAAAGGCCAAATGGTGCAGAGCAGCAGTGACCACCCTCAGAGGTCCCTCTAGCGGTCCCATTGGAAGTGTGCATACCGAAGATCTTAGCGGGGAAGATCGCTTGAGTCCTAGAGGATCCATTGCGGTGGAGAATCCAAGTGGAGCCACCAAAGACATCGAAGAGCCACTTTGGTGGAGAGGCTTACCAAAGGAAGGGAGCGTCTAACGAGTGTATTATTTGATATATAAGACTGGAGTACTTGTAAGCTGAGTTTGGGGTAGTCGATTAGGCTTTGCTTTGGTGAACCCGTGAGTGGTTCCCCGCCCTTTTTCCCGCGAAGGGTTTTTCGCATCAAAAAATCACTTATCTTTTTTACTTATACACTTGTGATTCTATGCACACGCACGCACTATGTGTTTGATAGAATGATTGTTTGAATATCTTTATCATCCATAGTTGCGTATCAAGGGTTTGCGTCTTTGGTTGGGAACACCGTGAGAGATTGAGTGTTGAGTGATAAATTGATGACATCCAACACACGAATTTCGATGGGTTCAAGGGATCGTTGTGGTTAAAAAGTGGTTCGCACTATTAGTTGATCAATCATCAAGAGAAAGAGGTAATTGTGGTAGTAGTAGGTTTAATTTGTTACCCTAAACAATTCATGGGTCACGAAAACTATCCATTTGTCTTAGAGGAATGCTACATGGACATAAAAAGTAGACTTGATAATTAAAGCCACTGATTTCGCTGTGGGTCACTTTGCTTATTGGGACCCACTACCTATGCAATGACTATGATTATTGAGTCTACTTTTTAAGTCCATGTATCATTAGCCTTTGTTTTATGCCTCACATTTTTTATGTTTGGCCACATTGGGTCGTTTTCGAAAAATTGGATATTCTGCATATTTTAAAAGATTTGAGCTTTACTAACCTTTAGCTATGTGTGTTCACCAATAATCATCCAATTGAAGTACACTCCTAAGTATGTTCGTGAATGGTCGGCGTCTCCGAGGTTTTATGAATTTTCTCAAGGAATGACACTATCCAAGCACACTAGGGTGAAAAGAGACTTGGTTTAAGGATCAAGCACTAAAACTTATAACCACTAAGTTTCGTATCCCCTAATATTACTCGTAGTAATGCGCTAAAACGTTGATTTAAGGATTGATATGCGATAGATCAAGCCAAAGAGTGATTAGCATGATCAACAACGAAAAACAAACAAGAGAAGTGCTTTTTGCCTTTTCAATTTCTAGTGTTTTTGTAAAAAACATAATAATAGAAAAATAGTCATAAACTTGCAACAACAAGGGAAAAATAGTGCAACTATTGAAAATCGTAAAATAAAAGTCGAAGTAGACATCAAAACTCTTTTTGGATTTTCAATTGTGTTTTTAATTAATTAGGAGCAAAACAAGATAATAAATAAATACATGCACAAATAACTTAGCCCCTAATGCATGATATGTCATGGTATGCTCCTAGCGCTAAGTGTCTCAAACACCCACTTATGTGCACAAATAATGTTAGATCATCTTAGGCAATTAGCTAATTTCGAGGAGTCCGCATAAATCTCATCTTATTCCCTGGCCGTGAAGCCAAAAACGTCGAAGATACGAATGCATTCATTGAAGGGTGGAGATCGTGAGCCAAACCTACACCAAAAGCACTCCATACGGTTATGACTTAGAGACCTAAGATGAGGCCTTGTTTTAATTAGACTTTGGAGGATTAGTATTAAAATGAAATCGACATTTGATCCAAGTATGGCTCCGATGTGTTCTTCGAAGAGTAGTTTTTCCAAACATTTTTCAGTGCTTGGAAAACATAGAATTGAGCCATCATCGGATCCCACTTCAGCAATACCCTTTAGTGTTCAAGACGACAAGTTTTTTGGTTGATTTTAGGCTTAAAAACCCGTTAGGGGCTGCCATATGCTCGTTAGCCTTCGCTAGAGCGGTCTCTTCATGACTTAGGGAAAATTGGGGAAACGCTAAATGGAGGACAGCAGGTGCCGCCCTCTGGGTCGCTCGAGCGGTCCTGCTCTCCACGGTCGGTTTGACCTTACTTGTGTATTTTTTCACGAAATTGCCAAATGGGGGGAATGTCAGATCTTGTTTTTTAATTTGCTAACTTCATGGAGTCCATGAAAATCTCAACCTGTTCCATGGCTTTGACGCTAAAACGATGAAAAACCGAACGGTTAATTGAAGAGAGGAGATCAAGCTTCAAAGTTTCATCGAAACCACTCCGTATGCACCTTCTTGCTTAGGACAAGCTAATCACCTATTGATCTAACATTATCCCCTAGTATAATACACTTGGGAGGATTAGTGTTAAAATGGACTCGGTGTTGGATACATGTGCAGCTCTCGTAGGGGATTTTCAAGGAAAATATTTTCTTGACTGCTTTGTGTATTAAAACCTTAGTTTGAGTCAACTGACCCCTCTTGAGCAAAGCCCTTAAGCGTTCGAGAGGACAAGTTTTGCCCTTGGTTTAGTAGGGACTGTCCAGTGTTCCCTAGCCTTTGCTAGAGCGATCGGTCTCTAAAAGACTTAGGCATAATTAGGCAAAGGCCAAATGGTGCAGAGCAGCAGGGACCACCCTCAGAGGTCCCTCTAGCGGTCCCATTGGAAGTGTGCATACCGAAGATCTTAGCGGGGAAGATCGCTTGAGTCCTAGAGGATCCATTGCGGTGGAGAATCCAAGTGAAGCCACCAAAGACATCGAAGAGCCACTTTGGTGGAGAGGCTTATCGAAGGAAGGGAGCGTCTAACGAGTGTATTATTTGACATATAAGACTGGAGTACTTGTAAGCTGAGTTTGGGGTAGTCGATCAGGCTTTGCTTTGGTGAACCCGTGAGTGGTTCCCCGCCCCTTTTCCCGCGAAGGGTTTTTCGCATCAAAAAATCAGTTATCTTTTTTACTTATACACTTGTGATTCTATGCACACGCACGCACTATGTGTTTGATAGAATGATTGTTTGAATATCTTTATCATCCATAGTTGCGTATCAAGGGTTTGCGTCTTTGGTTGGGAACACCGTGAGAGATTGAGTGTTGAGTGATAAATTGATGACATCCAACACACGAATTTCGATGGGTTCAAGGGATCGTTGTGGTTAAAAAGTGGTTCGCACTATTAGTTGATCAATCATCAAGCGAAAGAGGTAATTGTGGTAGTAGTAGGTTTAATTTGTTACCCTAAACAATTCATGGGTCACGAAAACTATCCATTTTTCTTAGAGCAATGCTACATGGACATAAAAAGTAGACTTGATAATTAAAGCCACTGATTTCGCTGTGGGTCACTGTGCTTATTGGGACCCACTACCTATGCAATGACTATGATTATTGAGTCTACTTTTTAAGTCCATGTAGCATTAGCCTTTGTTTTATGCCTCACATTTTTTATGTTTGGCCACATTGGGTCGTTTTCGAAAAATTGGATATTCTGCATATTTTAAAAGATTTGACCTTTACTAACCTTTAGCTATGTGTGTTCACCAATAATCATCCAATTGAAGTACACTCCTAAGTATGTTCGTGAATGGCCGGCGTCTCCGAGGTTTTATGAATTTTCTCAAGGAATGACACTATCCAAGCACACTAGGGTGAAAAGAGACTTGGTTTAAGGATCAAGCACTAAAACTTATAACCACTAAGTTTCGTATCCCCTAATATTACTCGTAGTAATGCGCTAAAACGTTGATTTAAGGATTGATATACGATAGATCAAGCCAAAGAGTGATTAGCATGATCAACAACGAAAAACAAACAAGAGAAGTGTTTTTTGCCTTTTCAATTTCTAGTGTTTTTGTAAATAACATAATAATAGAAAAATAGTCATAAACTTGCAACAACAAGGGAAAAATAGTGCAACTATTGAAAATCGTAAAATAAATGTCGAAGTAGACATCAAAACTCTTTTTCGATTTTCAATTGTGTTTTTCATTAACTAGGAGCAAAGCAAGATAATAAATAAATACATGCACAAATAACTTAGCCCCTAATGCATGATATGTCATGGTATGCTCCTAGCGCTAAGTGTCTCAAACACCCACTTATGTGCACAAATAATGTTAGATCATCTTAGGCAATTAGCTAATTTCGAGGAGTCCGCATAAATCTCATCTTATTCCCTGGCCGTGAAGCCAAAAACGTCGAAGATACGAATGCATTCATTGAAGGGTGGAGATCGTGAGCCAAACCTACACCAAAAGCACTCCATACGGTTATGACTTAGAGACCTAAGATGAGGCCTTGTTTTAATTAGACTTTGGAGGATTAGTATTAAAATCAAATCGACATTTGATCCAAGTATGGCTCCGATGTGTTCTTCGAAGAGTAGTTTTTCCAAACATTTTTCAGTGCTTGGAAAACATAGAATTGAGCCATCATCGGATCCCACTTCAGCAATACCCTTTGGTGTTCAAGACGACAAGTTTTTTGGTTGATTTTAGGCTTAAAAACCCGTTAGGGGCTGCCATATGCTCGTTAGCCTTCGCTAGAGCGGTCTCTTCATGACTTAGGGAAAATTGGGGAAACGCTAAATGGAGGACAGCAGGTGCCGCCCTCTGGGTCGCTCGAGCGGTCCTGCTCTCCACGGTCGGTTTGACCTTACTTGTGTATTTTTTCACGAAATTGCCAAATGGGGGGAATGTCAGATCTTGTTTTTTAATTTGCTAACTTCATGGAGTCCATGAAAATCTCAACCTGTTCCATGGCTTTGACGCTAAAACGATGAAAAACCGAACGGTTAATTGAAGAGAGGAGATCAAGGTTCAAAGTTTCATCGAAACCACTCCGTATGCACCTTCTTGCTTAGGACAAGCTAATCACCTATTGATCTAACATTATCCCCTAGTATAATACACTTGGGAGGATTAGTGTTAAAATGGACTCGGTGTTGGATACATGTGCAGCTCTCGTAGGGGATTTTCAAGGAAAATATTTTCTTGACTGCTTTGTGTATTAAAACCTTAGTTTGAGTCAACTGACCCCTCTTGAGCAACGCCCTTAAGCGTTCGAGAGGACAAGTTTTGCCCTTGGTTTAGTAGGGACTGTCCAGTGTTCCCTAGCCTTTGCTAGAGCGATCGGTCTCTAAAAGACTTAGGTATAATTAGGCAAAGGCCAAATGGTGCAGAGCAGCAGTGACCACCCTCAGAGGTCCCTCTAGCGGTCCCATTGGAAGTGTGCATACCGAAGATCTTAGCGGGGAAGATCGCTTGAGTCCTAGAGGATCCATTGCGGTGGAGAATCCAAGTGGAGCCACCAAAGACATCGAAGAGCCACTTTGGTGGAGAGGCTTACCAAAGGAAGGGAGCGTCTAACGAGTGTATTATTTGATATATAAGACTGGAGTACTTGTAAGCTGAGTTTGGGGTAGTCGATTAGGCTTTGCTTTGGTGAACCCGTGAGTGGTTCCCCGCCCTTTTTCCCGCGAAGGGTTTTTCGCATCAAAAAATCACTTATCTTTTTTACTTATACACTTGTGATTCTATGCACACGCACGCACTATGTGTTTGATAGAATGATTGTTTGAATATCTTTATCATCCATAGTTGCGTATCAAGGGTTTGCCTCTTTGGTTGGGAACACCGTGAGAGATTGAGTGTTGAGTGATAAATTGATGACATCCAACACACGAATTTCGATGGGTTCAAGGGATCGTTGTGGTTAAAAAGTGGTTCGCACTATTAGTTGATCAATCATCAAGAGAAAGAGGTAATTGTGGTAGTAGTAGGTTTAATTTGTTACCCTAAACAATTCATGGGTCACGAAAACTATCCATTTGTCTTAGAGGAATGCTACATGGACATAAAAAGTAGACTTGATAATTAAAGCCACTGATTTCGCTGTGGGTCACTTTGCTTATTGGGACCCACTACCTATGCAATGACTATGATTATTGAGTCTACTTTTTAAGTCCATGTATCATTAGCCTTTGTTTTATGCCTCACATTTTTTATGTTTGGCCACATTGGGTCGTTTTCGAAAAATTGGATATTCTGCATATTTTAAAAGATTTGAGCTTTACTAACCTTTAGCTATGTGTGTTCACCAATAATCATCCAATTGAAGTACACTCCTAAGTATGTTCGTGAATGGTCGGCGTCTCCGAGGTTTTATGAATTTTCTCAAGGAATGACACTATCCAAGCACACTAGGGTGAAAAGAGACTTGGTTTAAGGATCAAGCACTAAAACTTATAACCACTAAGTTTCGTATCCCCTAATATTACTCGTAGTAATGCGCTAAAACGTTGATTTAAGGATTGATATGCGATAGATCAAGCCAAAGAGTGATTAGCATGATCAACAACGAAAAACAAACAAGAGAAGTGCTTTTTGCCTTTTCAATTTCTAGTGTTTTTGTAAAAAACATAATAATAGAAAAATAGTCATAAACTTGCAACAACAAGGGAAAAATAGTGCAACTATTGAAAATCGTAAAATAAAAGTCGAAGTAGACATCAAAACTCTTTTTGGATTTTCAATTGTGTTTTTCATTAATTAGGAGCAAAACAAGATAATAAATAAATACATGCACAAATAACTTAGCCCCTAATGCATGATATGTCATGGTATGCTCCTAGCGCTAAGTGTCTCAAACACCCACTTATGTGCACAAATAATGTTAGATCATCTTAGGCAATTAGCTAATTTCGAGGAGTCCGCATAAATCTCATCTTATTCCCTGGCCGTGAAGCCAAAAACGTCGAAGATACGAATGCATTCATTGAAGGGTGGAGATCGTGAGCCAAACCTACACCAAAAGCACTCCATACGGTTATGACTTAGAGACCTAAGATGAGGCCTTGTTTTAATTAGACTTTGGAGGATTAGTATTAAAATGAAATCGACATTTGATCCAAGTATGGCTCCGATGTGTTCTTCGAAGAGTAGTTTTTCCAAACATTTTTCAGTGCTTGGAAAACATAGAATTGAGCCATCATCGGATCCCACTTCAGCAATACCCTTTAGTGTTCAAGACGACAAGTTTTTTGGTTGATTTTAGGCTTAAAAACCCGTTAGGGGCTGCCATATGCTCGTTAGCCTTCGCTAGAGCGGTCTCTTCATGACTTAGGGAAAATTGGGGAAACGCTAAATGGAGGACAGCAGGTGCCGCCCTCTGGGTCGCTCGAGCGGTCCTGCTCTCCACGGTCGGTTTGACCTTACTTGTGTATTTTTTCACGAAATTGCCAAATGGGGGGAATGTCAGATCTTGTTTTTTAATTTGCTAACTTCATGGAGTCCATGAAAATCTCAACCTGTTCCATGGCTTTGACGCTAAAACGATGAAAAACCGAACGGTTAATTGAAGAGAGGAGATCAAGCTTCAAAGTTTCATCGAAACCACTCCGTATGCACCTTCTTGCTTAGGACAAGCTAATCACCTATTGATCTAACATTATCCCCTAGTATAATACACTTGGGAGGATTAGTGTTAAAATGGACTCGGTGTTGGATACATGTGCAGCTCTCGTAGGGGATTTTCAAGGAAAATATTTTCTTGACTGCTTTGTGTATTAAAACCTTAGTTTGAGTCAACTGACCCCTCTTGAGCAAAGCCCTTAAGCGTTCGAGAGGACAAGTTTTGCCCTTGGTTTAGTAGGGACTGTCCAGTGTTCCCTAGCCTTTGCTAGAGCGATCGGTCTCTAAAAGACTTTGGTATAATTAGGCAAAGGCCAAATGGTGCAGAGCAGCAGGGACCACCCTCAGAGGTCCCTCTAGCGGTCCCATTGGAAGTGTGCATACCGAAGATCTTAGCGGGCAAGATCGCTTGAGTCCTAGAGGATCCATTGCGGTGGAGAATCCAAGTGAAGCCACCAAAGACATCGAAGAGCCACTTTGGTGGAGAGGCTTATCGAAGGAAGGGAGCGTCTAACGAGTGTATTATTTGATATATAAGACTGGAGTACTTGTAAGCTGAGTTTGGGGTAGTCGATCAGGCTTTGCTTTGGTGAACCCGTAAGTGGTTCCCCGCCCTTTTTCCCGCGAAGGGTTTTTCGCATCAAAAAATCACTTATCTTTTTTACTTATTATACACTTGTGATTCTATGCACACGCACGCACTATGTGTTTGATAGAATGATTGTTTGAATATCTTTATCATCCATAGTTGCGTATCAAGGGTTTGCGTCTTTGGTTGGGAACACCGTGAGAGATTGAGTGTTGAGTGATAAATTGATGACATCCAACACACGAATTTCGATGGGTTCAAGGGATCGTTGTGGTTAAAAAGTGGTTCGCACTATTAGTTGATCAATCATCAAGCGAAAGAGGTAATTGTGGTAGTAGTAGGTTTAATTTGTTACCCTAAACAATTCATGGGTCACGAAAACTATCCATTTTTCTTAGAGCAATGCTACATGGACATAAAAAGTAGACTTGATAATTAAAGCCACTGATTTCGCTGTGGGTCACTGTGCTTATTGGGACCCACTACCTGTGCAATGACTATGATTATTGAGTCTACTTTTTAAGTCCATGTAGCATTAGCCTTTGTTTTATGCCTCACATTTTTTATGTTTGGCCACATTGGGTCGTTTTCGAAAAATTGGATATTCTGCATATTTTAAAAGATTTGACCTTTACTAACCTTTAGCTATGTGTGTTCACCAATAATCATCCAATTGAAGTACACTCCTAAGTATGTTCGTGAATGGCCGGCGTCTCCGAGGTTTTATGAATTTTCTCAAGGAATGACACTATCCAAGCACTCTAGGGTGAAAAGAGACTTGGTTTAAGGATCAAGCACTAAAACTTATAACCACTAAGTTTCGTATCCCCTAATATTACTCGTAGTAATGCGCTAAAACGTTGATTTAAGGATTGATATGCGATAGATCAAGCCAAAGAGTGATTAGCATGATCAACAACGAAAAACAAACAAGAGAAGTGTTTTTTGCCTTTTCAATTTCTAGTGTTTTTGTAAATAAGATAATAATAGAAAAATAGTCATAAACTTGCAACAACAAGGGAAAAATAGTGCAACTATTGAAAATCGTAAAATAAATGTCGAAGTAGACATCAAAACTCTTTTTGGATTTTCAATTGTGTTTTTCATTAATTAGGAGCAAAACAAGATAATAAATAAATACATGCACAAATAACTTAGCCCCTAATGCATGATATGTCATGGTATGCTCCTAGCGCTAAGTGTCTCAAACACCCACTTATGTGCACAAATAATGTCAGATCATCTTAGGCAATTAGCTAATTTCGAGGAGTCCGCATAAATCTCATCTTATTCCCTGGGCGTGAAGCCAAAAACGTCGAAGATACGAATGCATTCATTGAAGGGTGGAGATCGTGAGCCAAACCTACACCAAAAGCACTCCATACGGTTATGACTTAGAGACCTAAGATGAGGCCTTGTTTTAATTAGACTTTGGAGGATTAGTATTAAAATCAAATCGACATTTGATCCAAGTATGGCTCCGATGTGTTCTTCGAAGAGTAGTTTTTCCAAACATTTTTCAGTGCTTGGAAAACATAGAATTGAGCCATCATCGGATCCCACTTCAGCAATACCCTTTAGTGTTCAAGACGACAAGTTTTTTGGTTGATTTTAGGCTTAAAAACCCGTTAGGGGCTGCCATATGCTCGTTAGCCTTCGCTAGAGCGGTCTCTTCATGACTTAGGGAAAATTGGGGAAACGCTAAATGGAGGACAGCAGGTGCCGCCCTCTGGGTCGCTCGAGCGGTCCTGCTCTCCACGGTCGGTTTGACCTTACTTGTGTATTTTTTCACGAAATTGCCAAATGGGGGGAATGTCAGATCTTGTTTTTTAATTTGCTAACTTCATGGAGTCCATGAAAATCTCAACCTGTTCCATGGCTTTGACGCTAAAACGATGAAAAACCGAACGGTTAATTGAAGAGAGGAGATCAAGCTTCAAAGTTTCATCGAAACCACTCCGTATGCACCTTCTTGCTTAGGACAAGCTAATCACCTATTGATCTAACATTATCCCCTAGTATAATACACTTGGGAGGATTAGTGTTAAAATGGACTCGGTGTTGGATACATGTGCAGCTCTCGTAGGGGATTTTCAAGGAAAATATTTTCTTGACTGCTTTGTGTATTAAAACCTTAGTTTGAGTCAACTGACCCCTCTTGAGCAACGCCCTTAAGCGTTCGAGAGGACAAGTTTTGCCCTTGCTTTAGTAGGGACTGTCCAGTGTTCCCTAGCCTTTGCTAGAGCGATCGGTCTCTAAAAGACTTTGGTATAATTAGGCAAAGGCCAAATGGTGCAGAGCAGCAGGGACCACCCTCAGAGGTCCCTCTAGCGGTCCCATTGGAAGTGTGCATACCGAAGATCTTAGCGGGCAAGATCGCTTGAGTCCTAGAGGATCCATTGCGGTGGAGAATCCAAGTGAAGCCACCAAAGACATCGAAGAGCCACTTTGGTGGAGAGGCTTATCGAAGGAAGGGAGCGTCTAACGAGTGTATTATTTGATATATAAGACTGGAGTACTTGTAAGCTGAGTTTGGGGTAGTCGATCAGGCTTTGCTTTGGTGAACCCGTAAGTGGTTCCCCGCCCTTTTTCCCGCGAAGGGTTTTTCGCATCAAAAAATCACTTATCTTTTTTACTTATTATACACTTGTGATTCTATGCACACGCACGCACTATGTGTTTGATAGAATGATTGTTTGAATATCTTTATCATCCATAGTTGCGTATCAAGGGTTTGCGTCTTTGGTTGGGAACACCGTGAGAGATTGAGTGTTGAGTGATAAATTGATGACATCCAACACACGAATTTCGATGGGTTCAAGGGATCGTTGTGGTTAAAAAGTGGTTCGCACTATTAGTTGATCAATCATCAAGCGAAAGAGGTAATTGTGGTAGTAGTAGGTTTAATTTGTTACCCTAAACAATTCATGGGTCACGAAAACTATCCATTTTTCTTAGAGCAATGCTACATGGACATAAAAAGTAGACTTGATAATTAAAGCCACTGATTTCGCTGTGGGTCACTGTGCTTATTGGGACCCACTACCTGTGCAATGACTATGATTATTGAGTCTACTTTTTAAGTCCATGTAGCATTAGCCTTTGTTTTATGCCTCACATTTTTTATGTTTGGCCACATTGGGTCGTTTTCGAAAAATTGGATATTCTGCATATTTTAAAAGATTTGACCTTTACTAACCTTTAGCTATGTGTGTTCACCAATAATCATCCAATTGAAGTACACTCCTAAGTATGTTCGTGAATGGCCGGCGTCTCCGAGGTTTTATGAATTTTCTCAAGGAATGACACTATCCAAGCACTCTAGGGTGAAAAGAGACTTGGTTTAAGGATCAAGCACTAAAACTTATAACCACTAAGTTTCGTATCCCCTAATATTACTCGTAGTAATGCGCTAAAACGTTGATTTAAGGATTGATATGCGATAGATCAAGCCAAAGAGTGATTAGCATGATCAACAACGAAAAACAAACAAGAGAAGTGTTTTTTGCCTTTTCAATTTCTAGTGTTTTTGTAAATAAGATAATAATAGAAAAATAGTCATAAACTTGCAACAACAAGGGAAAAATAGTGCAACTATTGAAAATCGTAAAATAAATGTCGAAGTAGACATCAAAACTCTTTTTGGATTTTCAATTGTGTTTTTCATTAATTAGGAGCAAAACAAGATAATAAATAAATACATGCACAAATAACTTAGCCCCTAATGCATGATATGTCATGGTATGCTCCTAGCGCTAAGTGTCTCAAACACCCACTTATGTGCACAAATAATGTCAGATCATCTTAGGCAATTAGCTAATTTCGAGGAGTCCGCATAAATCTCATCTTATTCCCTGGGCGTGAAGCCAAAAACGTCGAAGATACGAATGCATTCATTGAAGGGTGGAGATCGTGAGCCAAACCTACACCAAAAGCACTCCATACGGTTATGACTTAGAGACCTAAGATGAGGCCTTGTTTTAATTAGACTTTGGAGGATTAGTATTAAAATCAAATCGACATTTGATCCAAGTATGGCTCCGATGTGTTCTTCGAAGAGTAGTTTTTCCAAACATTTTTCAGTGCTTGGAAAACATAGAATTGAGCCATCATCGGATCCCACTTCAGCAATACCCTTTAGTGTTCAAGACGACAAGTTTTTTGGTTGATTTTAGGCTTAAAAACCCGTTAGGGGCTGCCATATGCTCGTTAGCCTTCGCTAGAGCGGTCTCTTCATGACTTAGGGAAAATTGGGGAAACGCTAAATGGAGGACAGCAGGTGCCGCCCTCTGGGTCGCTCGAGCGGTCCTGCTCTCCACGGTCGGTTTGACCTTACTTGTGTATTTTTTCACGAAATTGCCAAATGGGGGGAATGTCAGATCTTGTTTTTTAATTTGCTAACTTCATGGAGTCCATGAAAATCTCAACCTGTTCCATGGCTTTGACGCTAAAACGATGAAAAACCGAACGGTTAATTGAAGAGAGGAGATCAAGCTTCAAAGTTTCATCGAAACCACTCCGTATGCACCTTCTTGCTTAGGACAAGCTAATCACCTATTGATCTAACATTATCCCCTAGTATAATACACTTGGGAGGATTAGTGTTAAAATGGACTCGGTGTTGGATACATGTGCAGCTCTCGTAGGGGATTTTCAAGGAAAATATTTTCTTGACTGCTTTGTGTATTAAAACCTTAGTTTGAGTCAACTGACCCCTCTTGAGCAACGCCCTTAAGCGTTCGAGAGGACAAGTTTTGCCCTTGCTTTAGTAGGGACTGTCCAGTGTTCCCTAGCCTTTGCTAGAGCGATCGGTCTCTAAAAGACTTTGGTATAATTAGGCAAAGGCCAAATGGTGCAGAGCAGCAGGGACCACCCTCAGAGGTCCCTCTAGCGGTCCCATTGGAAGTGTGCATACCGAAGATCTTAGCGGGGAAGATCGCTTGAGTCCTAGAGGATCCATTGCGGTGGAGAATCCAAGTGAAGCCACCAAAGACATCGAAGAGCCACTTTGGTGGAGAGGCTTATCGAAGGAAGGGAGCGTCTAACGAGTGTATTATTTGATATATAAGACTGGAGTACTTGTAAGCTGAGTTTGGGGTAGTCGATTAGGCTTTGCTTTGGTGAACCCGTGAGTGGTTCCCCGCCCTTTTTCCCGCGAAGGGTTTTTCGCATCAAAAAATCACTTATCTTTTTTACTTATTATACACTTGTGATTCTATGCACACGCACGCACTATGTGTTTGATAGAATGATTGTTTGAATATCTTTATCATCCATAGTTGCGTATCAAGGGTTTGCGTCTTTGGTTGGGAACACCGTGAGAGATTGAGTGTTGAGTGATAAATAGATGACATCCAACACACGAATTTCGATGGGTTCAAGGGATCGTTGTGGTTAAAAAGTGGTTCTCACTATTAGTTGATCAATCATCAAGAGAAAGAGGTAATTGTGGTAGTAGTAGGTTTAATTTGTTACCCTAAACAATTCATGGGTCACGAAAACTATCCATTTGTCTTAGAGCAATGCTACATGGACATAAAAAGTAGACTTGATAATTAAAGCCACTGATTTCGCTGTGGGTCACTGTGCTTTTTGGGACCCACTACCTGTGCAATGGCTATGATTATTGAGTCTACTTTTTAAGTCCATGTAGCATTAGCCTTTGTTTTATGCCTCACATTTTTTATGTTTGGCCACATTGGGTCATTTTCGAAAAATTGGATATTCTGCATATTTTAAAAGATTTGAGCTTTACTAACCTTTAGCTATGTGTGTTCACCAATAATCATCCAATTGAAGTACACTCCTAAGTATGTTTGTGAATGGCCGGCGTCTCCGAGGTTTTATGAATTTTCTCAAGGAATGACACTATCCAAGCACACTAGGGTGAAAAGAGACTTGGTTTAAGGATCAAGCACTAAAACTTATAACCACTAAGTTTCGTATCCCCTAATATTACTCGTAGTAATGCGCTAAAACGTTGATTTAAGGATTGATATGCGATAGATCAAGCCAAAGAGTGATTAGCATGATCAACAACGAAAAACAAACAAGAGAAGTGTTTTTTGCCTTGTCAATTTCTAGTGTTTTTGTAAATAACATAATAATAGAAAAATAGTCATAAACTTGCAACAACAAGGGAAAAATAGTGCAACTATTGAAAATCGTAAAATAAATGTCGAAGTAGACATCAAAACTCTTTTTGGATTTTCAATTGTGTTTTTCATTAATTAGGAGCAAAGCAAGATAATAAATAAATACATGCACAAATAACTTAGCCCCTAATGCATGATATGTCATGGTATGCTCCTAGCGCTAAGTGTCTCAAACACCCACTTATGTGCACAAATAATTTAGATCATCTTAGGCAATTAGCTAATTTCGAGGAGTCCTCATAAATCTCATCTTATTCCCTGGTCGTGAAGCCAAAAACGTCGAAGATATGAATGCATTCATTGAAGGGTGGAGATCGTGAGCCAAACCTACACCAAAAGCACTCCATACGGTTATGACTTAGAGACCTAAGATGAGGCCATGTTTTAATTAGACTTTGGAGGATTAGTATTAAAATGAAATCGACATTTGATCCAAGTATGGCTCCGATGTGTTCTTCGAAGAGTAGTTTTTCCAAACATTTTTCAGTGCTTGGAAAACATAGAATTGAGCCATCATCGGATCCCACTTCAGCAATACCCTTTAGTGTTCAAGACGACAAGTTTTTTGGTTGATTTTAGGCTTAAAAACCCGTTAGGGGCTGCCATATGCTCGTTAGCCTTCGCTAGAGCGGTCTCTTCATGACTTAGGGAAAATTGGGGAAACGCTAAATGGAGGACAGCAGGTGCCGCCCTCTGGGTCGCTCGAGCGGTCCTGCTCTCCACGGTCGGTTTGACCTTACGTGTGTATTTTTTCATTAAATTGCCAAATGGAGGGAACGTCAGATCTTGTTTTTTAATTTGCTAACTTCATGGAGTCCATGAAAATCTCAACCTGTTCCATGGCTTTGACGCTAAAACGATGAAAAACCGAATGGTTAATTGAAGAGAGGAGATCATGCTTCAAAGTTTCATCGAAACCACTCCGTATGCACCTTCTTGCTTAGGACAAGCTAATCACCTATTGATCTAACATTATCCCCTAGTATAATACACTTGGGAGGATTAGTGTTAAAAGTGACTCGGTGTTGGATACATGTGCAGCTCTCGTAGGGGATTTTCAAGGAAAATATTTTCTTGACTGCTTTGTGTATTAAAACCTTAGTTTGAGTCAACTGACCCCTCTTGAGCAACGCCCTTAAGCGTTCGAGAGGACAAGTTTTGCCCTTGGTTTAGTAGGGACTGTCCAGTGTTCCCTAGCCTTTGCTAGAGCGATCGGTCTCTAAAAGACTTAGGTATAATTAGGCAAAGGCCAAATGGTGCAGAGCAGCAGGGACCACCCTCAGAGGCCCCTCTAGCGGTCCCATTGGAAGTGTGCATACCGAAGATCTTAGCGGGGAAGATCGCTTGAGTCCTAGAGGATCCATTGCGGTGGAGAATCCAAGTGAAGCCACCAAAGACATCGAAGAGCCACTTTGGTGGAGAGGCTTATCGAAGGAAGGGAGCGTCTAACGAGTGTATTATTTGATATATAAGACTGGAGTACTTGTAAGCTGAGTTTGGGGTAGTCGATTAGGCTTTGCTTTGGTGAACCCGTGAGTGGTTCCCCGCCCTTTTTCCCGCGAAGGGTTTTTCGCATCAAAAAATTACTTATCTTTTTTACTTATACACTTGTGATTCTATGCACACGCACGCACTATGTGTTTGATAGAATGATTGTTTGAATATCTTTATCATCCATAGTTGTGTATCAAGGGTTTGCGTCTTTGGTTGGGAACACCGTGAGAGATTGAGTGTTGAGTGATAAATTGATGACATCCAACACACGAATTTCGATGGGTTCAAGGGATCGTTGTGGTTAAAAAGTGGTTCGCACTATTAGTTGATGAATCATCAAGAGAAAGAGGTAATTGTGGTAGTAGTAGGTTTAATTTGTTACCCTAAACAATTCATGGGTCACGAAAACTCTCCATTTGTCTTAGAGCAATGCTACATGGACATAAAAAGTAGACTTGATAATTAAAGCCACTGATTTCGCTGTGGGTCACTGTGCTTATTGGGACCCACTACCTATGCAATGACTATGATTATTGAGTCTACTTTTTAAGTCCATGTAGCATTAGCCTTTGTTTTATGCCTCACATTTTTTATGTTTGGCCACATTGGGTCGTTTTCGAAAAATTGGATATTCTGTATATTTTAAAAGATTTGAGCTTTACTAACCTTTAGCTATGTGTGTTCACCAATAATCATCCACTTGAAGTACACTCCTAAGTATGTTCGTGAATGGTCGGCGTCTCCGAGGTTTTATGAATTTTCTCAAGGAATGACACTATCCAAGCACTCTAGGGTGAAAAGAGACTTGGTTTAAGGATCAAGCACTAAAACTTATAACCACTAAGTTTCGTATCCCCTAATATTACTCGTAGTAATGCGCTAAAACGTTGATTTAAGGATTGATATGCGATAGATCAAGCCAAAGAGTGATTAGCATGATCAACAACGAAAAACAAACAAGAGAAGTGTTTTTTGCCTTTTCAATTTCTAGTGTTTTTGTAAATAAGATAATAATAGAAAAGTAGTCATAAACTTGCAACAACAAGGGAAAAATAGTGCAACTATTGAAAATCGTAAAATAAATGTCGAAGTAGACATCAAAACTCTTTTTGGATTTTCAATTGTGTTTTTCATTAATTAGGAGCAAAACAAGATAATAAATAAATACATGCACAAATAACTTAGCCCCTAATGCATGATATGTCATGGTATGCTCCTAGCGCTAAGTGTCTCAAACACCCACTTATGTGCACAAATAATGTCAGATCATCTTAGGCAATTAGCTAATTTCGAGGAGTCCGCATAAATCTCATCTTATTCCCTGGTCGTGAAGCCAAAAACGTCGAAGATACGAATGCATTCATTGAAGGGTGGAGATCGTGAGCCAAACCTACACCAAAAGCACTCCATACGGTTATGACTTAGAGACCTAAGATGAGGCCTTGTTTTAATTAGACTTTGGAGGATTAGTATTAAAATGAAATCGACATTTGATCCAAGTATGGCTCCGATGTGTTCTTCGAAGAGTAGTTTTTCCAAACATTTTTCAGTGCTTGGAAAACATAGAATTGAGCCATCATCGGATCCCACTTCAGCAATACCCTTTAGTGTTCAAGACGACAAGTTTTTTGGTTGATTTTAGGCTTAAAAACCCGTTAGGGGCTGCCATATGCTCCTTAGCCTTCGCTAGAGCGGTCTCTTCATGACTTAGGGAAAATTGGGGAAACGCTAAATGGAGGACAGCAGGTGCCGCCCTCTGGGTCGCTCGAGCGGTCCTGCTCTCCACGGTCGGTTTGACCTTACTTGTGTATTTTTTCACGAAATTGCCAAATGGGGGGAATGTCAGATCTTGTTTTTTTTTTAATTTGCTAACTTCATGGAGTCCATGAAAATCTCAACCTGTTCCATGGCTTTGACGCTAAAACGATGAAAAACCGAACGGTTAATTGAAGAGGGGAGATCAAGCTTCAAAGTTTCATCGAAACCACTCCGTATGCACCTTCTTGCTTAGGACAAGCTAATCACCTATTGATCTAACATTATCCCCTAGTATAATACACTTGGGAGGATTAGTGTTAAAATGGACTCGGTGTTGGATACATGTGCAGTTCTCGTAGGGGATTTTCAAGGAAAATATTTTCTTGACTGCTTTGTGTATTAAAACCTTAGTTTGAGTCAACTGACCCCTCTTGAGCAACGCCCTTAAGCGTTCGAGAGGACAAGTTTTGCCCTTGGTTTAGTAGGGACTGTCCAGTGTTCCCTAGCCTTTGCTAGAGCGATCGGTCTCTAAAAGACTTAGGTATAATTAGGCAAACGCCAAATGGTGCATAGCAGCAGGGACCACCCTCAGAGGTCCCTCTAGCGGTCCCATTGGAAGTGTGCATACCGAAGATCTTAGCGGGGGAGATCGCTTGAGTCCTAGAGGATCCATTGCGGTGGAGAATCCAAGTGGAGCCACCAAAGACATCGAAGAGCCACTTTGGTGGAGAGGCTTATCGAAGGAAGGGAGCGTCTAACGAGTGTATTATTTGATATGTAAGACTCGAGTACTTGTAAGCTGAGTTTGGGGTAGTCGATTAGGCTTTGCTTTGGTGAACCCGTGAGTGGTTCCCCGCCCTTTTTCCCGCGAAGGGTTTTTCGCATCAAAAAATCACTTATCTTTTTTACTTATACACTTGTGATTCTATGCACACGCACGCACTATGTGTTTGATAGAATGATTGTTTGAATATCTTTATCATCCATAGTTGCGTATCAAGGGTTTGCGTCTTTGGTTGGGAACACCGTGAGAGATTGAGTGTTGAGTGATAAATTGATGACATCCAACACACGAATTTCGATGGGTTCAAGGGATCGTTGTGGTTAAAAAGTGGTTCTCACTATTAGTTGATCAATCATCAAGAGAAAGAGGTAATTGTGGTAGTAGTAGGTTTAATTTGTTACCCTAAACAATTCATGGGTCACGAAAACTATCCATTTGTCTTAGAGCAATGCTACATGGACATAAAAAGTAGACTTGATAATTAAAGCCACTGATTTCGCCGTGGGTCACTGTGCTTATTGGGACCCACTACCTATGCAATGACTATGATTATTGAGTCTACTTTTTAAGTCCATGTAGCATTAGCCTTTGTTTTATGCCTCACATTTTTTATGTTTGGCCACATTGGGTCGTTTTCTAAAAATTGGATATTCTGCATATTTTAAAAGATTTGAGTTTTACTAACCTTTAGCTATGTGTGTTCACCAATAATCATCCAATTGAAGTACAGTCCTAAGTATGTTCGTGAATGGTCGGCGTCTCCGAGGTTTTATGAATTTTCTCAAGGAATGACACTACCCAAGCACACTAGGGTGAAAAGAGACTTGGTTTAAGGATCAAGCACTAAAACTTATAACCACTAAGTTTCGTATCCCCGAATATTACTCGTAGTAATGCGCTAAAACGTTGATTTAAGGATTGATATGCGATAGATCAAGCCAAAGAGTGATTAGCATGATCAACAACGAAAAACAAACAAGAGATGTGTTTTTTGCCTTTTCAATTTCTAGTGTTTTTGTAAATAACATAATAATAGAAAAATAGTCATAAACTTGCAACAACAAGGGAAAAATAGTGCAACTATTGAAAATCGTAAAATAAATGTCGAAGTAGACATCAAAACTCTTTTTGGATTTTCAATTGTGTTTTTCATTAATTAGGAGCAAAACAAGATAATAAATAAATACATGCACAAATAACTTAGCCCCTAATGCATGATATGTCATGGTATGCTCCTAGCGCTAAGTGTCTCAAACACCCACTTATGTGCACAAATAATGTTAGATCATCTTATGCAATTAGCTAATTTCGAGGAGTCCGCATAAATCTCATCTTATTCCCTGGTCGTGAAGCCAAAAACGTCGAAGATACGAATGCATTCATTGAAGGGTGGAGATCGTGAGCCAAACCTACACCAAAAGCACTCCATACGGTTATGACTTAGAGACCTAAGATGAGGCATTGTTTTAATTAGACTTTGGAGGATTAGTATTAAAATGAAATCGACATTTGATCCAAGTATGGCTCCGATGTGTTCTTCGAAGAGTAGTTTTTCCAAACATTTTTCTGTGCTTTGAAAACATAGAATTGAGCCATCATCGGATCCCACTTCAGCAATACCCTTTAGTGTTCAAGACGACAAGTTTTTTGGTTGATTTTAGGCTTAAAAACCCGTTAGGGGCTGCCATATGCTCGTTAGCCTTCGCTAGAGCGGTCTCTTCATGACTTAGGGAAAATTGGGGAAACGCTAAATGGAGGACAGCAGTTGCCGCCCTCTGGGTCGCCCGAGCGGTCCTGCTCTCCACGGTCGGTTTGACCTTACTTGTGTATTTTTTCACGAAATTGCCAAATGGGGGGAATGTCAGATCTTATTTTTTTTTTAATTTGCTAACTTCATGGAGTCCATGAAAATCTCAACCTGTTCCATGGCTTTGACGCTAAAACGATGAAAAACCGAACGGTTAATTGAAGAGAGGAGATCAAGCTTCAAAGTTTCATCGAAACCACTCCGTATGCACCTTCTTGCTTAGGACAAGCTAATCACCTATTGATCTAACATTATCCCCTAGTATAATACACTTGGGAGGATTAGTGTTAAAATGGACTCGGTGTTGGATACATGTGCAGCTCTCGTAGGGGATTTTCAAGGAAAATATTTTCTTGACTGCTTTGTGTATTAAAACCTTAGTTTGAGTCAACTGACCCCTCTTGAGCAACGCCCTTAAGCGTTCGAGAGGACAAGTTTTGCCCTTGGTTTAGTAGGGACTGTCCAGTGTTCCCTAGCCTTTGCTAGAGCGATCAGTCTCTAAAAGACTTAGGTATAATTAGGCAAACGCCAAATGGTGCATAGCAGCAGGGACCACCCTCAGAGGTCCCTCTAGCGGTCCCATTGGAAGTGTGCATACCGAAGATCTTAGCGGGGGAGATCGCTTGAGTCCTAGAGGATCCATTGCGGTGGAGAATCCAAGTGGAGCCACCAAAGACATCGAAGAGCCACTTTGGTGGAGAGGCTTATCGAAGGAAGGGAGCGTCTAACGAGTGTATTATTTGATATGTAAGACTCGAGTACTTGTAAGCTGAGTTTGGGGTAGTCGATTAGGCTTTGCTTTGGTGAACCCGTGAGTGGTTCCCCGCCCTTTTTCCCGCGAAGGGTTTTTCGCATCAAAAAATCACTTATCTTTTTTACTTATACACTTGTGATTCTATGCACACGCACGCACTATGTGTTTGATAGAATGATTGTTTGAATATCTTTATCATCCATAGTTGCGTATCAAGGGTTTGCGTCTTTGGTTGGGAACACCGTGAGAGATTGAGTGTTGAGTGATAAATTGATGACATCCAACACACGAATTTCGATGGGTTCAAGGGATCGTTGTGGTTAAAAAGTGGTTCTCACTATTAGTTGATCAATCATCAAGAGAAAGAGGTAATTGTGGTAGTAGTAGGTTTAATTTGTTACCCTAAACAATTCATGGGTCACGAAAACTATCCATTTGTCTTAGAGCAATGCTACATGGACATAAAAAGTAGACTTGATAATTAAAGCCACTGATTTCGCCGTGGGTCACTGTGCTTATTGGGACCCACTACCTATGCAATGACTATGATTATTGAGTCTACTTTTTAAGTCCATGTAGCATTAGCCTTTGTTTTATGCCTCACATTTTTTATGTTTGGCCACATTGGGTCGTTTTCTAAAAATTGGATATTCTGCATATTTTAAAAGATTTGAGTTTTACTAACCTTTAGCTATGTGTGTTCACCAATAATCATCCAATTGAAGTACAGTCCTAAGTATGTTCGTGAATGGTCGGCGTCTCCGAGGTTTTATGAATTTTCTCAAGGAATGACACTACCCAAGCACACTAGGGTGAAAAGAGACTTGGTTTAAGGATCAAGCACTAAAACTTATAACCACTAAGTTTCGTATCCCCGAATATTACTCGTAGTAATGCGCTAAAACGTTGATTTAAGGATTGATATGCGATAGATCAAGCCAAAGAGTGATTAGCATGATCAACAACGAAAAACAAACAAGAGATGTGTTTTTTGCCTTTTCAATTTCTAGTGTTTTTGTAAATAACATAATAATAGAAAAATAGTCATAAACTTGCAACAACAAGGGAAAAATAGTGCAACTATTGAAAATCGTAAAATAAATGTCGAAGTAGACATCAAAACTCTTTTTGGATTTTCAATTGTGTTTTTCATTAATTAGGAGCAAAACAAGATAATAAATAAATACATGCACAAATAACTTAGCCCCTAATGCATGATATGTCATGGTATGCTCCTAGCGCTAAGTGTCTCAAACACCCACTTATGTGCACAAATAATGTTAGATCATCTTATGCAATTAGCTAATTTCGAGGAGTCCGCATAAATCTCATCTTATTCCCTGGTCGTGAAGCCAAAAACGTCGAAGATACGAATGCATTCATTGAAGGGTGGAGATCGTGAGCCAAACCTACACCAAAAGCACTCCATACGGTTATGACTTAGAGACCTAAGATGAGGCATTGTTTTAATTAGACTTTGGAGGATTAGTATTAAAATGAAATCGACATTTGATCCAAGTATGGCTCCGATGTGTTCTTCGAAGAGTAGTTTTTCCAAACATTTTTCTGTGCTTTGAAAACATAGAATTGAGCCATCATCGGATCCCACTTCAGCAATACCCTTTAGTGTTCAAGACGACAAGTTTTTTGGTTGATTTTAGGCTTAAAAACCCGTTAGGGGCTGCCATATGCTCGTTAGCCTTCGCTAGAGCGGTCTCTTCATGACTTAGGGAAAATTGGGGAAACGCTAAATGGAGGACAGCAGTTGCCGCCCTCTGGGTCGCCCGAGCGGTCCTGCTCTCCACGGTCGGTTTGACCTTACTTGTGTATTTTTTCACGAAATTGCCAAATGGGGGGAATGTCAGATCTTATTTTTTTTTTAATTTGCTAACTTCATGGAGTCCATGAAAATCTCAACCTGTTCCATGGCTTTGACGCTAAAACGATGAAAAACCGAACGGTTAATTGAAGAGAGGAGATCAAGCTTCAAAGTTTCATCGAAACCACTCCGTATGCACCTTCTTGCTTAGGACAAGCTAATCACCTATTGATCTAACATTATCCCCTAGTATAATACACTTGGGAGGATTAGTGTTAAAATGGACTCGGTGTTGGATACATGTGCAGCTCTCGTAGGGGATTTTCAAGGAAAATATTTTCTTGACTGCTTTGTGTATTAAAACCTTAGTTTGAGTCAACTGACCCCTCTTGAGCAACGCCCTTAAGCGTTCGAGAGGACAAGTTTTGCCCTTGGTTTAGTAGGGACTGTCCAGTGTTCCCTAGCCTTTGCTAGAGCGATCAGTCTCTAAAAGACTTAGGTATAATTAGGCAAACGCCAAATGGTGCATAGCAGCAGGGACCACCCTCAGAGGTCCCTCTAGCGGTCCCATTGGAAGTGTGCATACCGAAGATCTTAGCGGGGGAGATCGCTTGAGTCCTAGAGGATCCATTGCGGTGGAGAATCCAAGTGGAGCCACCAAAGACATCGAAGAGCCACTTTGGTGGAGAGGCTTATCGAAGGAAGGGAGCGTCTAACGAGTGTATTATTTGATATGTAAGACTCGAGTACTTGTAAGCTGAGTTTGGGGTAGTCGATTAGGCTTTGCTTTGGTGAACCCGTGAGTGGTTCCCCGCCCTTTTTCCCGCGAAGGGTTTTTCGCATCAAAAAATCACTTATCTTTTTTACTTATACACTTGTGATTCTATGCACACGCACGCACTATGTGTTTGATAGAATGATTGTTTGAATATCTTTATCATCCATAGTTGCGTATCAAGGGTTTGCGTCTTTGGTTGGGAACACCGTGAGAGATTGAGTGTTGAGTGATAAATTGATGACATCCAACACACGAATTTCGATGGGTTCAAGGGATCGTTGTGGTTAAAAAGTGGTTCTCACTATTAGTTGATCAATCATCAAGAGAAAGAGGTAATTGTGGTAGTAGTAGGTTTAATTTGTTACCCTAAACAATTCATGGGTCACGAAAACTATCCATTTGTCTTAGAGCAATGCTACATGGACATAAAAAGTAGACTTGATAATTAAAGCCACTGATTTCGCTGTGGGTCACTTTGCTTATTGGGACCCACTACCTATGCAATGACTATGATTATTGAGTCTACTTTTTAAGTCCATGTAGCATTAGCCTTTGTTTTATGCCTCACATTTTTTATGTTTGGCCACATTGGGTCGTTTTCTAAAAATTGGATATTCTGCATATTTTAAAAGATTTGAGCTTTACTAACCTTTAGCTATGTGTGTTCACCAATAATTATCCAATTGAAGTACAGTCCTAAGTATGTTCGTGAATGGTCGGCGTCTCCGAGGTTTTATGAATTTTCTCAAGGAATGACACTATCCAAGCACACTAGGGTGAAAAGAGACTTGGTTTAAGGATCAAGCACTAAAACTTATAACCACTAAGTTTCGTATCCCCTAATATTACTCGTAGTAATGCGCTAAAACGTTGATTTAAGGATTGATATGCGATAGATCAAGCCAAAGAGTGATTAGCATGATCAACAACGAAAAACAAACAAGAGAAGTGTTTTTTGCCTTTTCAATTTCTAGTGTTTTTGTAAATAACATAATAATAGAAAAATAGTCATAAACTTGCAACAACAAGGGAAAAATAGTGCAACTATTGAAAATCGTAAAATAAATGTCGAAGTAGACATCAAAACTCTTTTTGGATTTTCAATTGTGTTTTTCATTAATTAGGAGCAAAACAAGATAATAAATAAATACATGCACAAATAACTTAGCCCCTAATGCATGATATGTCATGGTATGCTCCTAGCGCTAAGTGTCTCAAACACCCACTTATGTGCACAAATAATGTCAGATCATCTTAGGCAATTAGCTAATTTCGAGGAGTCCGCATAAATCTCATCTTATTCCCTGGTCGTGAAGCCAAAAACGTCGAAGATACGAATGCATTCATTGAAGGGTGGAGATCGTGAGCCAAACCTACACCAAAAGCACTCCATACGGTTATGACTTAGAGACCTAAGATGAGGCCTTGTTTTAATTAGACTTTGGAGGATTAGTATTAAAATCAAATCGACATTTGATCCAACTATGGCTCCGATGTGTTCTTCGAAGAGTAGTTTTTCCAAACATTTTTCAGTGCTTTGAAAACATAGAATTGAGCCATCATCGGATCCCACTTCAGCAATACCCTTTAGTGTTCAAGACGACAAGTTTTTTGGTTGATTTTAGGCTTAAAAACCCGTTAGGGGCTGCCATATGCTCGTTAGCCTTCGCTAGAGCGGTCTCTTCATGACTTAGGGAAAATTGGGGAAACGCTAAATGGAGGACAGCAGGTGCCGCCCTCTGGGTCGCTCGAGCGGTCCTGCTCTCCACGGTCGGTTTGACCTTACTTGTGTATTTTTTCACGAAATTGCCAAATGGGGGGAATGTCAGATCTTGTTTTTTTTTTAATTTGCTAACTTCATGGAGTCCATGAAAATCTCAACCTGTTCCATGGCTTTGACGCTAAAACGATGAAAAACCGAACGGTTAATTGAAGAGAGGAGATCAAGCTTCAAAGTTTCATCGAAACCACTCCGTATGCACCTTCTTGCTTAGGACAAGCTAATCACCTATTGATCTAACATTATCCCCTAGTATAATACACTTGGGAGGATTAGTGTTAAAATGGACTCGGTGTTGGATACATGTGCAGTTCTCGTAGGGGATTTTCAAGGAAAATATTTTCTTGACTGCTTTGTGTATTAAAACCTTAGTTTGAGTCAACTGACCCCTCTTGAGCAACGCCCTTAAGCGTTCGAGAGGACAAGTTTTGCCCTTGGTTTAGTAGGGACTGTCCAGTGTTCCGTAGCCTTTGCTAGAGCGATCGGTCTCTAAAAGACTTAGGTATAATTAGGCAAAGGCCAAATGGTGCATAGCAGCAGGGACCACCCTCAGAGGTCCCTCTAGCGGTCCCATTGGAAGTGTGCATACCGAAGATCTTAGCGGGGAAGATCGCTTGAGTCCTAGAGGATCCATTGCGGTGGAGAATCCAAGTGGAGCCACCAAAGACATCGAAGAACCACTTTGGTGGAGAGGCTTATCGAAGGAAGGGAGCGTCTAACGAGTGTATTATTTGATATATAAGACTCGAGTACTTGTAAGCTGAGTTTGGGGTAGTCGATTAGGCTTTGCTTTGGTGAACCCGTGAGTGGTTCCCCGCCCTTTTTCCCGCGAAGGGTTTTTCGCATCAAAAAATCACTTATCTTTTTTACTTATACACTTGTGATTCTATGCACACGCACGCACTATGTGTTTGATAGAATGATTGTTTGAATATCTTTATCATCCATAGTTGCGTATCAAGGGTTTGCGTCTTTGGTTGGGAACACCGTGAGAGATTGGGTGTTGAGTGATAAATTGATGATATCCACCACACGAATTTCGATGGGTTCAAGGGATCGTTGTGGTTAAAAAGTGGTTCTCACTATTAGTTGATCAATCATCAAGAGAAAGAGGTAATTGTGGTAGTAGTAGGTTTAATTTGTTACCCTAAACAATTCATGGGTCACGAAAACTATCCATTTGTCTTAGAGCAATGCTACATGGACATAAAAAGTAGACTTGATAATTAAAGCCACTGATTTCGCCGTGGGTCACTGTGCTTATTGGGACCCACTACCTATGCAATGACTATGATTATTGAGTCTACTTTTTAAGTCCATGTAGCATTAGCCTTTGTTTTATGCCTCACATTTTTTATGTTTGGCCACATTGGGTCATTTTCTAAAAATTGGATATTCTGCATATTTTAAAAGATTTGAGTTTTACTAACCTTTAGCTATGTGTGTTCACCAATAATCATCCAATTGAAGTACAGTCCTAAGTATGTTCGTGAATGGTCGGCGTCTCCGAGGTTTTATGAATTTTCTCAAGGAATGACACTACCCAAGCACACTAGGGTGAAAAGAGACTTGGTTTAAGGATCAAGCACTAAAACTTATAACCACTAAGTTTCGTATCCCCGAATATTACTCGTAGTAATGCGCTAAAACGTTGATTTAAGGATTGATATGCGATAGATCAAGCCAAAGAGTGATTAGCATGATCAACAACGAAAAACAAACAAGAGATGTGTTTTTTGCCTTTTCAATTTCTAGTGTTTTTGTAAATAACATAATAATAGAAAAATAGTCATAAACTTGCAACAACAAGGGAAAAATAGTGCAACTATTGAAAATCGTAAAATAAATGTCGAAGTAGACATCAAAACTCTTTTTGGATTTTCAATTGTGTTTTTCATTAATTAGGAGCAAAACAAGATAATAAATAAATACATGCACAAATAACTTAGCCCCTAATGCATGATATGTCATGGTATGCTCCTAGCGCTAAGTGTCTCAAACACCCACTTATGTGCACAAATAATGTTAGATCATCTTATGCAATTAGCTAATTTCGAGGAGTCCGCATAAATCTCATCTTATTCCCTGGTCGTGAAGCCAAAAACGTCGAAGATACGAATGCATTCATTGAAGGGTGGAGATTGTGAGCCAAACCTACACCAAAAGCACTCCATACGGTTATGACTTAGAGACCTAAGATGAGGCCTTGTTTTAATTAGACTTTGGAGGATTAGTATTAAAATGAAATCGACATTTGATCCAAGTATGGCTCCGATGTGTTCTTCGAAGAGTAGTTTTTCCAAACATTTTTCTGTGCTTTGAAAACATAGAATTGAGCCATCATCGGATCCCACTTCAGCAATACCCTTTAGTGTTCAAGACGACAAGTTTTTTGGTTGATTTTAGGCTTAAAAACCCGTTAGGGGCTGCCATATGCTCGTTAGCCTTCGCTAGAGCGGTCTCTTCATGACTTAGGGAAAATTGGGGAAACGCTAAATGGAGGACAGCAGGTGCCGCCCTCTGGGTCGCCCGAGCGGTCCTGCTCTCCACGGTCGGTTTGACCTTACTTGTGTATTTTTTCACGAAATTGCCAAATGGGGGGAATGTCAGATCTTATTTTTTTTTTAATTTGCTAACTTCATGGAGTCCACCAAAATCTCAACCTGTTCCATGGCTTTGACGCTAAAACGATGAAAAACCGAACGGTTAATTGAAGAGAGGAGATCAAGCTTCAAAGTTTCATCGAAACCACTCCGTATGCACCTTCTTGCTTAGGACAAGCTAATCACCTATTGATCTAACATTATCCCCTAGTATAATACACTTGGGAGGATTAGTGTTAAAATGGACTCGGTGTTGGATACATGTGCAGCTCTCGTAGGGGATTTTCAAGGAAAATATTTTCTTGACTGCTTTGTGTATTAAAACCTTAGTTTGAGTCAACTGACCCCTCTTGAGCAACGCCCTTAAGCGTTCGAGAGGACAAGTTTTGCCCTTGGTTTAGTAGGGACTGTCCAGTGTTCCCTAGCCTTTGCTAGAGCGATCGGTCTCTAAAAGACTTAGGTATAATTAGGCAAAGGCCAAATGGTGCATAGCAGCAGGGACCACCCTCAGAGGTCCCTCTAGCGGTCCCATTGGAAGTGTGCATACCGAAGATCTTAGCGGGGAAGATCGCTTGAGTCCTAGAGGATCCATTGCGGTGGAGAATCCAAGGGGAGCCACCAAAGACATCGAAGAGCCACTTTGGTGGAGAGGCTTATCGAAGGAAGGGAGCGTCTAACGAGTGTATTATTTGATATATAAGACTCGAGTACTTGTAAGCTGAGTTTGGGGTAGTCGATTAGGCTTTGCTTTGGTGAACCCGTGAGTGGTTCCCCGCCCTTTTTCCCGCGAAGGGTTTTTCGCATAAAAAAATCACTTATCTTTTTTACTTATACACTTGTGATTCTATGCACACGCACGCACTATGTGTTTGATAGAATGATTGTTTGAATATCTTTATCATCCATAGTTGCGTATCAAGGGTTTGCGTCTTTGGTTGGGAACACCGTGAGAGATTGAGTGTTGAGTGATAAATTGATGACATCCAACACACGAATTTCGATGGGTTCAAGGGATCGTTGTGGTTAAAAAGTGGTTCTCACTATTAGTTGATCAATCATCAAGAGAAAGAGGTAATTGTGGTAGTAGTAGGTTTAATTTGTTACCCTAAACAATTCATGGGTCACGAAAACTATCCATTTGTCTTAGAGCAATGCTACATGGACATAAAAAGTAGACTTGATAATTAAAGCCACTGATTTCGCTGTGGGTCACTGTGTTTATTGGGACCCACTACCTATGCAATGACTATGATTATTGAGTCTACTTTTTAAGTCCATGTAGCATTAGCCTTTGTTTTATGCCTCACATTTTTTATGTTTGGCCACATTGGGTCGTTTTCTAAAAATTGGATATTCTGCATATTTTAAAAGATTTGAGCTTTACTAACCTTTAGCTATGTGTGTTCACCAATAATCATCCAATTGAAGTACAGTCCTAAGTATGTTCGTGAATGGTCGGCGTCTCCGAGGTTTTATGAATTTTCTCAAGGAATGACACTATCCAAGCACACTAGGGTGAAAAGAGACTTGGTTTAAGGATCAAGCACTAAAACTTATAACCACTAAGTTTCGTATCCCCTAATATGACTCGTAGTAATGCGCTAAAACGTTGATTTAAGGATTGATATGCGATAGATCAAGCCAAAGAGTGATTAGCATGATCAACAACGAAAAACAAACAAGAGAAGTGTTTTTTGCCTTTTCAATTTCTAGTGTTTTTGTAAATAACATAATAATAGAAAAATAGTCATAAACTTGCAACAACAAGGGAAAAATAGTGCAACTATTGAAAATCGTAAAATAAATGTCGAAGTAGACATCAAAACTCTTTTTGGATTTTCAATTGTGTTTTTCATTAATTAGGAGCAAAACAAGATAATAAATAAATACATGCACAAATAACTTAGACCCTAATGCATGATATGTCATGGTATGCTCCTAGCGCTTAGTGTCTCAAACACCCACTTATGTGCACAAATAATGTTAGATCATCTTAGGCAATTAGCTAATTTCGAGGAGTCCGCATAAATCTCATCTTATTCCCTGGTCGTGAAGCCAAAAACGTCGAAGATACGAATGCATTCATTGAAGGGTGGAGATCGTGAGCCAAACCTACACCAAAAGCACTCCATACGGTTATGACTTAGAGACCTAAGATGAGGCCTTGTTTTAATTAGACTTTGGAGGATTAGTATTAAAATGAAATCGACATTTGATCCAAGTATGGCTCCGATGTGTTCTTCGAAGAGTAGTTTTTCCAAACATTTTTCTGTGCTTTGAAAACATAGAATTGAGCCATCATCGGATCCCACTTCAGCAATACCCTTTAGTGTTCAAGACGACAAGTTTTTTGGTTGATTTTAGGCTTAAAAACCCGTTAGGGGCTGCCATATGCTCGTTAGCCTTCGCTAGAGCGGTCTCTTCATGACTTAGGGAAAATTGGGGAAACGCTAAATGGAGGACAGCAGGTGCCGCCCTCTGGGTCGCCCGAGCGGTCCTGCTCTCCACGGTCGGTTTGACCTTACTTGTGTATTTTTTCACGAAATTGCCAAATGGGGGGAATGTCAGATCTTGTTTTTTTTTTAATTTGCTAACTTCATGGAGTCCATGAAAATCTCAACCTGTTCCATGGCTTTGACGCTAAAACGATGAAAAACCGAACGGTTAATTGAAGAGAGGAGATCAAGCTTCAAAGTTTCATCGAAACCACTCCGTATGCACCTTCTTGCTTAGGACAAGCTAATCACCTATTGATCTAACATTATCCCCTAGTATAATACACTTGGGAGGATTAGTGTTAAAATGGACTCGGTGTTGGATACATGTGCAGCTCTCGTAGGGGATTTTCAAGGAAAATATTTTCTTGACTGCTTTGTGTATTAAAACCTTAGTTTGAGTCAACTGACCCCTCTTGAGCAACGCCCTTAAGCGTTCGAGAGGACAAGTTTTGCCCTTGGTTTAGTAGGGACTGTCCAGTGTTCCCTAGCCTTTGCTAGAGCGATCGGTCTCTAAAAGACTTAGGTATAATTAGGCAAAGGCCAAATGGTGCATAGCAGCAGGGACCACCCTCAGAGGTCCCTCTAGCGGTCCCATTGGAAGTGTGCATACCGAAGATCTTAGCGGGGAAGATCGCTTGAGTCCTAGAGGATCCATTGCGGTGGAGAATCCAAGGGGAGCCACCAAAGACATCGAAGAGCCACTTTGGTGGAGAGGCTTATCGAAGGAAGGGAGCGTCTAACGAGTGTATTATTTGATATATAAGACTCGAGTACTTGTAAGCTGAGTTTGGGGTAGTCGATTAGGCTTTGCTTTGGTGAACCCGTGAGTGGTTCCCCGCCCTTTTTCCCGCGAAGGGTTTTTCGCATAAAAAAATCACTTATCTTTTTTACTTATACACTTGTGATTCTATGCACACGCACGCACTATGTGTTTGATAGAATGATTGTTTGAATATCTTTATCATCCATAGTTGCGTATCAAGGGTTTGCGTCTTTGGTTGGGAACACCGTGAGAGATTGAGTGTTGAGTGATAAATTGATGACATCCAACACACGAATTTCGATGGGTTCAAGGGATCGTTGTGGTTAAAAAGTGGTTCTCACTATTAGTTGATCAATCATCAAGAGAAAGAGGTAATTGTGGTAGTAGTAGGTTTAATTTGTTACCCTAAACAATTCATGGGTCACGAAAACTATCCATTTGTCTTAGAGCAATGCTACATGGACATAAAAAGTAGACTTGATAATTAAAGCCACTGATTTCGCTGTGGGTCACTGTGCTTATTGGGACCCACTACCTATGCAATGACTATGATTATTGAGTCTACTTTTTAAGTCCATGTAGCATTAGCCTTTGTTTTATGCCTCACATTTTTTATGTTTGGCCACATTGGGTCGTTTTCTAAAAATTGGATATTCTGCATATTTTAAAAGATTTGAGCTTTACTAACCTTTAGCTATGTGTGTTCACCAATAATCATCCAATTGAAGTACAGTCCTAAGTATGTTCGTGAATGGTCGGCGTCTCCGAGGTTTTATGAATTTTCTCAAGGAATGACACTATCCAAGCACACTAGGGTGAAAAGAGACTTGGTTTAAGGATCAAGCACTAAAACTTATAACCACTAAGTTTCGTATCCCCTAATATGACTCGTAGTAATGCGCTAAAACGTTGATTTAAGGATTGATATGCGATAGATCAAGCCAAAGAGTGATTAGCATGATCAACAACGAAAAACAAACAAGAGAAGTGTTTTTTGCCTTTTCAATTTCTAGTGTTTTTGTAAATAACATAATAATAGAAAAATAGTCATAAACTTGCAACAACAAGGGAAAAATAGTGCAACTATTGAAAATCGTAAAATAAATGTCGAAGTAGACATCAAAACTCTTTTTGGATTTTCAATTGTGTTTTTCATTAATTAGGAGCAAAACAAGATAATAAATAAATACATGCACAAATAACTTAGACCCTAATGCATGATATGTCATGGTATGCTCCTAGCGCTTAGTGTCTCAAACACCCACTTATGTGCACAAATAATGTTAGATCATCTTAGGCAATTAGCTAATTTCGAGGAGTCCGCATAAATCTCATCTTATTCCCTGGTCGTGAAGCCAAAAACGTCGAAGATACGAATGCATTCATTGAAGGGTGGAGATCGTGAGCCAAACCTACACCAAAAGCACTCCATACGGTTATGACTTAGAGACCTAAGATGAGGCCTTGTTTTAATTAGACTTTGGAGGATTAGTATTAAAATGAAATCGACATTTGATCCAAGTATGGCTCCGATGTGTTCTTCGAAGAGTAGTTTTTCCAAACATTTTTCTGTGCTTTGAAAACATAGAATTGAGCCATCATCGGATCCCACTTCAGCAATACCCTTTAGTGTTCAAGACGACAAGTTTTTTGGTTGATTTTAGGCTTAAAAACCCGTTAGGGGCTGCCATATGCTCGTTAGCCTTCGCTAGAGCGGTCTCTTCATGACTTAGGGAAAATTGGGGAAACGCTAAATGGAGGACAGCAGGTGCCGCCCTCTGGGTCGCCCGAGCGGTCCTGCTCTCCACGGTCGGTTTGACCTTACTTGTGTATTTTTTCACGAAATTGCCAAATGGGGGGAATGTCAGATCTTGTTTTTTTTTTAATTTGCTAACTTCATGGAGTCCATGAAAATCTCAACCTGTTCCATGGCTTTGACGCTAAAACGATGAAAAACCGAACGGTTAATTGAAGAGAGGAGATCCAGCTTCAAAGTTTCATCGAAACCACTCCGTATGCACCTTCTTGCTTAGGACAAGCTAATCACCTATTGATCTAACATTATCCCCTAGTATAATACACTTGGGAGGATTAGTGTTAAAATGGACTCGGTGTTGGATACATGTGCAGCTCTCGTAGGGGATTTTCAAGGAAAATATTTTCTTGACTGCTTTGTGTATTAAAACCTTAGTTTGAGTCAACTGACCCCTCTTGAGCAACGCCCTTAAGCGTTCGAGAGGACAAGTTTTGCCCTTGGTTTAGTAGGGACTGTCCAGTGTTCCCTAGCCTTTGCTAGAGCGATCGGTCTCTAAAAGACTTAGGTATAATTAGGCAAAGGCCAAATGGTGCATAGCAGCAGGGACCACCCTCAGAGGTCCCTCTAGCGGTCCCATTGGAAGTGTGCATACCGAAGATCTTAGCGGGGAAGATCGCTTGAGTCCTAGAGGATCCATTGCGGTGGAGAATCCAAGGGGAGCCACCAAAGACATCGAAGAGCCACTTTGGTGGAGAGGCTTATCGAAGGAAGGGAGCGTCTAACGAGTGTATTATTTGATATATAAGACTCGAGTACTTGTAAGCTGAGTTTGGGGTAGTCGATTAGGCTTTGCTTTGGTGAACCCGTGAGTGGTTCCCCGCCCTTTTTCCCGCGAAGGGTTTTTCGCATAAAAAAATCACTTATCTTTTTTACTTATACACTTGTGATTCTATGCACACGCACGCACTATGTGTTTGATAGAATGATTGTTTGAATATCTTTATCATCCATAGTTGCGTATCAAGGGTTTGCGTCTTTGGTTGGGAACACCGTGAGAGATTGAGTGTTGAGTGATAAATTGATGACATCCAACACACGAATTTCGATGGGTTCAAGGGATCGTTGTGGTTAAAAAGTGGTTCTCACTATTAGTTGATCAATCATCAAGAGAAAGAGGTAATTGTGGTAGTAGTAGGTTTAATTTGTTACCCTAAACAATTCATGGGTCACGAAAACTATCCATTTGTCTTAGAGCAATGCTACATGGACATAAAAAGTAGACTTGATAATTAAAGCCACTGATTTCGCTGTGGGTCACTGTGCTTATTGGGACCCACTACCTATGCAATGACTATGATTATTGAGTCTACTTTTTAAGTCCATGTAGCATTAGCCTTTGTTTTATGCCTCACATTTTTTATGTTTGGCCACATTGGGTCGTTTTCTAAAAATTGGATATTCTGCATATTTTAAAAGATTTGAGCTTTACTAACCTTTAGCTATGTGTGTTCACCAATAATCATCCAATTGAAGTACAGTCCTAAGTATGTTCGTGAATGGTCGGCGTCTCCGAGGTTTTATGAATTTTCTCAAGGAATGACACTATCCAAGCACACTAGGGTGAAAAGAGACTTGGTTTAAGGATCAAGCACTAAAACTTATAACCACTAAGTTTCGTATCCCCTAATATGACTCGTAGTAATGCGCTAAAACGTTGATTTAAGGATTGATATGCGATAGATCAAGCCAAAGAGTGATTAGCATGATCAACAACGAAAAACAAACAAGAGAAGTGTTTTTTGCCTTTTCAATTTCTAGTGTTTTTGTAAATAACATAATAATAGAAAAATAGTCATAAACTTGCAACAACAAGGGAAAAATAGTGCAACTATTGAAAATCGTAAAATAAATGTCGAAGTAGACATCAAAACTCTTTTTGGATTTTCAATTGTGTTTTTCATTAATTAGGAGCAAAACAAGATAATAAATAAATACATGCACAAATAACTTAGCCCCTAATGCATGATATGTCATGGTATGCTCCTAGCGCTTAGTGTCTCAAACACCCACTTATGTGCACAAATAAGGTTAGATCATCTTAGGCAATTAGCTAATTTCGAGGAGTCCGCATAAATCTCATCTTATTCCCTGGTCGTGAAGCCAAAAACGTCGAAGATACGAATGCATTCATTGAAGGGTGGAGATCGTGAGCCAAACCTACACCAAAAGCACTCCATACGGTTATGACTTAGAGACCTAAGATGAGGCCTTGTTTTAATTAGACTTTGGAGGATTAGTATTAAAATGAAATCGACATTTGATCCAAGTATGGCTCCGATGTGTTCTTCGAAGAGTAGTTTTTCCAAACATTTTTCTGTGCTTTGAAAACATAGAATTGAGCCATCATCGGATCCCACTTCAGCAATACCCTTTAGTGTTCAAGACGACAAGTTTTTTGGTTGATTTTAGGCTTAAAAACCCGTTAGGGGCTGCCATATGCTCGTTAGCCTTCGCTAGAGCGGTCTCTTCATGACTTAGGGAAAATTGGGGAAACGCTAAATGGAGGACAGCAGGTGCCGCCCTCTGGGTCGCCCGAGCGGTCCTGCTCTCCACGGTCGGTTTGACCTTACTTGTGTATTTTTTCACGAAATTGCCAAATGGGGGGAATGTCAGATCTTATTTTTTTTTTAATTTGCTAACTTCATGGAGTCCACCAAAATCTCAACCTGTTCCATGGCTTTGACGCTAAAACGATGAAAAACCGAACGGTTAATTGAAGAGAGGAGATCAAGCTTCAAAGTTTCATCGAAACCACTCCGTATGCACCTTCTTGCTTAGGACAAGCTAATCACCTATTGATCTAACATTATCCCCTAGTATAATACACTTGGGAGGATTAGTGTTAAAATGGACTCGGTGTTGGATACATGTGCAGCTCTCGTAGGGGATTTTCAAGGAAAATATTTTCTTGACTGCTTTGTGTATTAAAACCTTAGTTTGAGTCAACTGACCCCTCTTGAGCAACGCCCTTAAGCGTTCGAGAGGACAAGTTTTGCCCTTGGTTTAGTAGGGACTGTCCAGTGTTCCCTAGCCTTTGCTAGAGCGATCGGTCTCTAAAAGACTTAGGTATAATTAGGCAAAGGCCAAATGGTGCATAGCAGCAGGGACCACCCTCAGAGGTCCCTCTAGCGGTCCCATTGGAAGTGTGCATACCGAAGATCTTAGCGGGGAAGATCGCTTGAGTCCTAGAGGATCCATTGCGGTGGAGAATCCAAGGGGAGCCACCAAAGACATCGAAGAGCCACTTTGGTGGAGAGGCTTATCGAAGGAAGGGAGCGTCTAACGAGTGTATTATTTGATATATAAGACTCGAGTACTTGTAAGCTGAGTTTGGGGTAGTCGATTAGGCTTTGCTTTGGTGAACCCGTGAGTGGTTCCCCGCCCTTTTTCCCGCGAAGGGTTTTTCGCATCAAAAAATCACTTGTCTTTTTTACTTATACACTTGTGATTCTATGCACACGCACGCACTATGTGTTTGATAGAATGATTGTTTGAATATCTTTATCATCCATAGTTGCGTATCAAGGGTTTGCGTCTTTGGTTGGGAACACCGTGAGAGATTGAGTGTTGAGTGATAAATTGATGACATCCACCACACGAATTTCGATGGGTTCAAGGGATCGTTGTGGTTAAAAAGTGGTTCTCACTATTAGTTGATCAATCATCAAGAGAAAGAGGTAATTGTGGTAGTAGTAGGTTTAATTTGTTACCCTAAACAATTCATGGGTCACGAAAACTATCCATTTGTCTTAGAGCAATGCTACATGGACATAAAAAGTAGACTTGATAATTAAAGCCACTGATTTCGCTGTGGGTCACTGTGCTTATTGGGACCCACTACCTATGCAATGACTATGATTATTGAGTCTACTTTTTAAGTCCATGTAGCATTAGCCTTTGTTTTATGCCTCACATTTTTTATGTTTGGCCACATTGGGTCGTTTTCTAAAAATTGGATATTCTGCATATTTTAAAAGATTTGAGCTTTACTAACCTTTAGCTATGTGTGTTCACCAATAATCATCCAATTGAAGTACAGTCCTAAGTATGTTCGTGAATGGTCGGCGTCTCCGAGGTTTTATGAATTTTCTCAAGGAATGACACTATCCAAGCACACTAGGGTGAAAAGAGACTTGGTTTAAGGATCAAGCACTAAAACTTATAACCACTAAGTTTCGTATCCCCTAATATGACTCGTAGTAATGCGCTAAAACGTTGATTTAAGGATTGATATGCGATAGATCAAGCCAAAGAGTGATTAGCATGATCAACAACGAAAAACAAACAAGAGAAGTGTTTTTTGCCTTTTCAATTTCTAGTGTTTTTGTAAATAACATAATAATAGAAAAATAGTCATAAACTTGCAACAACAAGGGAAAAATAGTGCAACTATTGAAAATCGTAAAATAAATGTCGAAGTAGACATCAAAACTCTTTTTGGATTTTCAATTGTGTTTTTCATTAATTAGGAGCAAAACAAGATAATAAATAAATACATGCACAAATAACTTAGACCCTAATGCATGATATGTCATGGTATGCTCCTAGCGCTTAGTGTCTCAAACACCCACTTATGTGCACAAATAATGTTAGATCATCTTAGGCAATTAGCTAATTTCGAGGAGTCCGCATAAATCTCATCTTATTCCCTGGTCGTGAAGCCAAAAACGTCGAAGATACGAATGCATTCATTGAAGGGTGGAGATCGTGAGCCAAACCTACACCAAAAGCACTCCATACGGTTATGACTTAGAGACCTAAGATGAGGCCTTGTTTTAATTAGACTTTGGAGGATTAGTATTAAAATGAAATCGACATTTGATCCAAGTATGGCTCCGATGTGTTCTTCGAAGAGTAGTTTTTCCAAACATTTTTCTGTGCTTTGAAAACATAGAATTGAGCCATCATCGGATCCCACTTCAGCAATACCCTTTAGTGTTCAAGACGACAAGTTTTTTGGTTGATTTTAGGCTTAAAAACCCGTTAGGGGCTGCCATATGCTCGTTAGCCTTCGCTAGAGCGGTCTCTTCATGACTTAGGGAAAATTGGGGAAACGCTAAATGGAGGACAGCAGGTGCCGCCCTCTGGGTCGCCCGAGCGGTCCTGCTCTCCACGGTCGGTTTGACCTTACTTGTGTATTTTTTCACGAAATTGCCAAATGGGGGGAATGTCAGATCTTGTTTTTTTTTTAATTTGCTAACTTCATGGAGTCCATGAAAATCTCAACCTGTTCCATGGCTTTGACGCTAAAACGATGAAAAACCGAACGATTAATTGAAGAGAGGAGATCGAGCTTCAAAGTTTCATCGAAACCACTCCGTATGCACCTTCTTGCTTAGGACAAGCTAATCACCTATTGATCTAACATTATCCCCTAGTATAATACACTTGGGAGGATTAGTGTTAAAATGGACTCGGTGTTGGATACATGTGCAGCTCTCGTAGGGGATTTTCAAGGAAAATATTTTCTTGATTGCTTTGTGTATTAAAACCTTAGTTTGAGTCAACTGACCCCTCTTGAGCAACGCCCTTAAGCGTTCGAGAGGACAAGTTTTGCCCTTGGTGTAGTAGGGACTGTCCAGTGTTCCCTAGCCTTTGCTAGAGCGATCGGTCTCTAAAAGACTTAGGTATAATTAGGCAAAGGCCAAATGGTGCATAGCAGCAGGGACCACCCTCAGAGGTCCCTCTAGCGGTCCCATTGGAAGTGGGCATACCGAAGATCTTAGCGGGGAAGATCGCTTGAGTCCTAGAGGATCCATTGCGGTGGAGAATCCAAGGGCAGCCACCAAAGACATCGAAGAACCACTTTGGTGGAGAGGCTTATCGAAGGAAGGGAGCGTCTAACGAGTGTATTATTTGATATATAAGACTCGAGTACTTGTAAGCTGAGTTTGGGGTAGTCGATTAGGCTTTGCATTGGTGAACCCGCGAGTGGTTCCCCGCCCTTTTTCCCGCGAAGGGTTTTTCGCATCAAAAAATCACTTATCTTTTTTACTTATACACTTGTGATTCTATGCACACGCACGCACTATGTGTTTGATAGAATGATTGTTTGAAAATCTTTATCATCCATAGTTGCGTATCAAGGGTTTGCGTCTTTGGTTGGGAACACCGTGAGAGATTGAGTGTTGAGTGATAAATTGATGACATCCACCACACGAATTTCGATGGGTTCAAGGGATCGTTGTGGTTAAAAAGTGCTTCTCACTATTAGATGATCAATCATCAAGAGAAAGAGGTAATTGTGGTAGTAGTAGGTTTAATTTGTTACCCTAAACAATTCATGGGTCACGAAAACTATCCATTTGTCTTAGAGCAATGCTACATGGACATAAAAAGTAGACTTGATAATTAAAGCCACTGATTTCGCTGTGGGTCACTGTGCTTATTCGGACCCACTACCTATGCAATGACTATGATTATTGAGTCTACTTTTTAAGTCCATGTAGCATTAGCCTTTGTTTTATGCCTCACATTTTTTATGTTTGGCCACATTGGGTCGTTTTCTAAAAATTGGATATTCTGCATATTTTAAAAGATTTGAGCTTTACTAACCTTTAGCTATGTGTGTTCACCAATAATCATCCAATTGAAGTACACTCCTAAGTATGTTCGTGAATGGTCGGCGTCTCCGAGGTTTTATGAATTTTCTCAAGGAATGACACTATCCAAGCACACTAGGGTGAAAAGAGACTTGGTTTAAGGATCAAGCACTAAAACTTATAACCACAAAGTTTCGTATCCCCTAATATTACTCGTAGTAATGCGCTAAAACGTTGATTTAAGGATTGATATGCGATAGATCAAGCCAAAGAGTGATTAGCATGATCAACAACGAAAAGCAAACAAGAGAAGTGTTTTTTGCCTTTTCAATTTCTAGTGTTTTTGTAAATAACATAATAATAGAAAAATAGTCATAAACTTGCAACAACAAGGGAAAAATAGTGCAACTATTGAAAATCGTAAAATAAATGTCGAAGTAGACATCAAAACTCTTTTTGGATTTTCAATTGTGTTTTTCATTAATTAGGAGCAAAACAAGATAATAAATAAATACATGCACAAATAACTTAGCCCCTAATGCATGATATGTCATGGTATGTTCCTAGCGCTAAGTGTCTCAAACACCCACTTATGTGCACAAATAATGTTAGATCATCTTAGGCAATTAGCTAATTTCGAGGAGTCCGCATAAATCTCATCTTATTCCCTGGTCGTGAAGCCAAAAACGTCGAAGATACGAATGCATTCATTGAAGGGTGGAGATCGTGAGCCAAACCTACACCAAAAGCACTCCATACGGTTATGACTTAGAGACCTAAGATGAGGCCTTGTTTTAATTAGACTTTGGAGGATTAGTATTAAAATGAAATCGACATTTGATCCAAGTATGGCTCCGATGTGTTGTTCTTCGAAGAGTAGTTTTTCCAAACATTTTTCAGTGCTTTGAAAACATAGAATTGAGCCATCATCGGATCCCACTTCAGCAATACCCTTTAGTGTTCAAGACGACAAGTTTTTTGGTTGATTTTAGGCTTAAAAACCCGTTAGGGGCTGCCATATGCTCGTTAGCCTTCGCTAGAGCGGTCTCTTCATGACTTAGGGAAAATTGGGGAAACGCTAAATGGAGGACAGCAGGTGCCGCCCTCTGGGTCGCTCGAGCGGTCCTGCTCTCCACGGTCGGTTTGACCTTACTTGTGTATTTTTTCACGAAATTGCCAAATGGGGGGAATGTCAGATCTTTTTTTTAATTTGCTAACTTCATGGAGTCCATGAAAATCTCGACCTGTTCCATGGGTTTGACGCTAAAACGATGAAAAACCGAACGGTTAATTGAAGAGAGGAGATGAAGCTTCAAAGTTTCATCGAAACCACTCCGTATGCACCTTCTTGCTTAGGACAAGCTAATCACCTATTGATCTAACATTATCCCCTAGTATAATACAGTTGGGAGGATTAGTGTTAAAATAGACTCGGTGTTGGATACATGTGCAGCTCTCGTAGGGGATTTTCAAGGAAAATATTTTCTTGACTGCTTTGTGTATTAAAACCTTAGTTTGAGTCAACTGACCCCTCTTGAGCAACGCCCTTAAGCGTTCGAGAGGACAAGTTTTGCCCTTGGTGTAGTAGGGACTGTCCAGTGTTCCCTAGCCTTTGCTAGAGCGATCGGTCTCTAAAAGACTTAGGTATAATTAGGCAAAGCCCAAATGGTGCATAGCAGCAGGGACCACCCTCAGAGGTCCCTCTAGCGGTCCCATTGGAAGTGGGCATACCGAAGATCTTAGCGGGGAAGATCGCTTGAGTCCTAGAGGATCCATTGCGGTGGAGAATCCAAGGGGAGCCACCAAAGACATCGAAGAGCCACTTTGGTGGAGAGGCTTATCGAACGAAGGGAGCGTCTAACGAGTGTATTATTTGATATATAAGACTCGAGTACTTGTAAGCTGAGTTTGGGGTAGTCGATTAGGCTTTGCTTTGGTGAACCCGTGAGTGGTTCCCCGCCCTTTTTCCCGCGAAGGGTTTTTCGCATCAAAAAATCACTTATCTTTTTTACTTATACACTTGTGATTCTATGCACACGCACGCACTATGTGTTTGATAGAATGATTGTTTGAATATCTTTATCATCCATAGTTGCGTATCAAGGGTTTGCGTCTTTGGTTGGGAACACCGTGAGAGATTGAGTGTTGAGTGATAAATTGATGACATCCAACACACGAATTTCGATGGGTTCAAGGGATCGTTGTGGTTAAAAAGTGGTTCTCACTATTAGTTGATCAATCATCAAGAGAAAGAGGTAATTGTGGTAGTAGTAGGTTTAATTTGTTACCCTAAACAATTCATGGGTCACGAAAACTATCCATTTGTCTTAGAGCAATGCTACATGGACATAAAAAGTAGACTTGATAATTAAAGCCACTGATTTCGCTGTGGGTCACTGTGCTTATTGGGACCCACTACCTATGCAATGACTATGATTATTGAGTCTACTTTTTAAGTCCATGTAATTAGCCTTTGTTTTATGCCTCACATTTTTTATGTTTGGCCACATTGGGTCGTTTTCTAAAAATTGGATATTCTGCATATTTTAAAAGATTTGAGCTTTACTAACCTTTAGCTATGTGTGTTCACCAATAATCATCCAATTGAAGTACACTCCTAAGTATGTTCGTGAATGGTCGGCGTCTCCGAGGTTTTATGAATTTTCTCAAGGAATGACACTATCCAAGCACACTAGGGTGAAAAGAGACTTGGTTTAAGGATAAAGCACTAAAACTTATAACTACTAAGTTTCGTATCCCCTAATATTACTCGTAGTAATGCGCTAAAACGTTGATTTAAGGATTGATATGCGATAGATCAAGCCAAAGAGTGATTAGCATGATCAACAACGAAAAACAAACAAGAGAAGTGTTTTTTGCCTTTTCAATTTCTAGTGTTTTTGTAAATAACATAATAATAGAAAAATAGTCATAAACTTGCAACAACAAGGGAAAAATAGTGCAACTATTAAAAATCGTAAAATAAATGTCGAAGTAGACATCAAAACTCTTTTTGGATTTTCAATTGTGTTTTTCATTAATTAGGAGCAAAACAAGATAATAAATAAATACATGCACAAATAACTTAGCCCCTAATGCATGATATGTCATGGTATGCTCCTAGCGCTAAGTGTCTCAAACACCCACTTATGTGCACAAATAATGTTAGATCATCTTAGGCAATTAGCTAATTTCGAGGAGTCCGCATAAATCTCATCTTATTCCCTGGTCGTGAAGCCAAAAACGTCGAAGATACGAATGCATTCATTGAAGGGTGGAGATCGTGAGCCAAACCTACACCAAAAGCACTCCATACGGTTATGACTTAGAGACCTAAGATGAGGCCTTGTTTTAATTAGACTTTGGAGGATTAGTATTAAAATGAAATCGACATTTGATCCAAGTATGGCTCCGATGTGTTCTTCGAAGAGTAGTTTTTCCAAACATTTTTCAGTGCTTTGAAAACATAGAATTGAGCCATCATCGGATCCCACTTCAGCAATACCCTTTAGTGTTCAAGACGACAAGTTTTTTGGTTGATTTTAGGCTTAAAAACCCGTTAGGGGCTGCCATATGCTCGTTAGCCTTCGCTAGAGCGGTCTCTTCATGACTTAGGGAAAATTGGGGAAACGCTAAATGGAGGACAGCAGGTGCCGCCTTCTGGGTCGCCCGAGCGGTCCTGCTCTCCACGGTCGGTTTGACCTTACTTGTGTATTTTTTCACGAAATTGCCAAATGGGGGCAATGTCAGATCTTGTTTTTTAATTTGCTAACTTCATGGAGTCCATGAAAATCTCAACCTGTTCCATGGCTTTGACGCTAAAACGATGAAAAACCGAACGGTTAATTGAAGAGAGGAGATCGAGCTTCAAAGTTTCATCGAAACCACTCCGTATGCACCTTCTTGCTTAGGACAAGCTAATCACCTATTGATCTAACATTATCCCCTAGTATAATACAGTTGGGAGGATTAGTGTTAAAATAGACTCGGTGTTGGATACATGTGCAGCTCTCGTAGGGGATATTCAAGGAAAATATTTTCTTGACTGCTTTGTGTATTAAAACCTTAGTTTGAGTCAACTGACCCCTCTTGAGCAACGCCCTTAAGCGTTCGAGAGGGCAAGTTTTGCCCTTGGTGTAGTAGGGACTGTCCAGTGTTCCCTAGCCTTTGCTAGAGCGATCGGTCTCTAAAAGACTTAGGTATAATTAGGCAAAGCCCAAATGGTGCATAGCAGCAGGGACCACCCTCAGAGGTTCCTCTAGCGGTCCCATTGGAAGTGGGCATACCGAAGATCTTAGCGGGGAAGATCGCTTGAGTCCTAGAGGATCCATTGCGGTGGAGAATCCAAGGGGAGCCACCAAAGACATCGAAGAGCCACTTTGGTGGAGAGGCTTATCGAACGAAGGGAGCGTCTAACGAGTGTATTATTTGATATATAAGACTCGAGTACTTGTAAGCTGAGTTTGGGGTAGTCGATTAGGCTTTGCTTTGGTGAACCCGTGAGTGGTTCCCCGCCCTTTTTCCGCGAAGGGTTTTTCGCATCAAAAAATCACTTATCTTTTTTACTTATACACTTGTGATTCTATGCACACGCACGCACTATGTGTTTGATAGAATGATTGTTTGAATATCTTTATCATCCATAGTTGCGTATCAAGGGTTTGCGTCTTTGGTTGGGAACACCGTGAGAGATTGAGTGTTGAGTGATAAATTGATGACATCCAACACACGAATTTCGATGGGTTCAAGGGATCGTTGTGGTTAAAAAGTGGTTCTCACTATTAGTTGATCAATCATCAAGAGAAAGAGGTAATTGTGGTAGTAGTAGGTTTAATTTGTTACCCTAAACAATTCATGGGTCACGAAAACTATCCATTTGTCTTAGAGCAATGCTACATGGACATAAAAAGTAGACTTGATAATTAAAGCCACTGATTTCGCTGTGGGTCACTGTGCTTATTGGGACCCACTACCTATGCAATCACTATGATTATTGAGTCTACTTTTTAAGTCCACGTAGCATTAGCCTTTGTTTTATGCCTCACATTTTTTATGTTTGGCCACATTGGGTCGTTTTCTAAAAATTGGATATTCTGCATATTTTAAAAGATTTGAGCTTTACTAACCTTTAGCTATGTGTGTTCACCAATAATCATCCAATTGAAGTACACTCCTAAGTATGTTCGTGAATGGTCGGCGTCTCCGAGGTTTTATGAATTTTCTCAAGGAATGACACTATCCAAGCACACTAGGGTGAAAAGAGACTTGGTTTAAGGATCAAGCACTAAAACTTATAACCACTAAGTTTCGTATCCCCTAATATTACTCGTAGTAATGCGCTAAAACGTTGATTTAAGGATTGATATGCGGTAGATCAAGCCAAAGAGTGATTAGCATGATCAACAACGAAAAACAAACAAGAGAAGTGTTTTTTGCCTTTTCAATTTCTAGTGTTTTTGTAAATAACATAATAATAGAAAAATAGTCATAAACTTGCAACAACAAGGGAAAAATAGTGCAACTATTGAAAATCGTAAAATAAATGTCGAAGTAGACATCAAAACTCTTTTTGGATTTTCAATTGTGTTTTTCATTAATTAGGAGCAAAACAAGATAATAAATAAATACATGCACAAATAACTTAGCCCCTAATGCATGATATGTCATGGTATGCTCCTAGCGCTAAGTGTCTCAAACACCCACTTATGTGCACAAATAATGTTAGATCATCTTAGGCAATTAGCTAATTTCGAGGAGTCCGCATAAATCTCATCTTATTCCCTGGTCGTGAAGCCAAAAACATCGAAGATACGAATGCATTCATTGAAGGGTGGAGATCGTGAGCCAAACCTACACCAAAAGCACTCCATACGGTTATGACTTAGAGACCTAAGATGAGGCCTTGTTTTAATTAGACTTTGGAGGATTAGTATTAAAATGAAATCGACATTTGATCCAAGTATGGCTCCGATGTGTTCTTCGAAGAGTAGTTTTTCCAAACATTTTTCAGTGCTTTGAAAACATAGAATTGAGCCATCATCGGATCCCACTTAAGCAATACCCTTTAGTGTTCAAGACGACAAGTTTTTTGGTTGATTTTAGGCTTAAAAACCCGTTAGGGGCTGCCATATGCTCGTTAGCCTTCGCTAGAGCGGTCTCTTCATGACTTAGGGAAAATTGGGGAAACGGTAAATGGAGGACAGCAGGTGCCGCCTTCTGGGTCGCCCGAGCGGTCCTGCTCTCCACGGTCGGTTTGACCTTACTTGTGTATTTTTTCACGAAATTGCCAAATGGGGGCAATGTCAGATCTTGTTTTTTAATTTGCTAACTTCATGGAGTCCATGAAAATCTCAACCTGTTCCATGGCTTTGACGCTAAAACGATGAAAAACCGAACGGTTAATTGAAGAGAGGAGATCGAGCTTCAAAGTTTCATCGAAACCACTCCGTATGCACCTTCTTGCTTAGGACAAGCTAATCACCTATTGATCTAACATTATCCCCTAGTATAATACAGTTGGGAGGATTAGTGTTAAAATAGACTCGGTGTTGGATACATGTGCAGCTCTCGTAGGGGATTTTCAAGGAAAATATTTTCTTGACTGCTTTGTGTATTAAAACCTTAGTTTGAGTCAACTGACCCCTCTTGAGCAACGCCCTTAAGCGTTCGAGAGGACAAGTTTTGCCCTTGGTGTAGTAGGGACTGTCCAGTGTTCCCTAGCCTTTGCTAGAGCGATCGGTCTCTAAAAGACTTAGGTATAATTAGGCAAAGCCCAAATGGTGCATAGCAGCAGGGACCACCCTCAGAGGTCCCTCTAGCGGTCCCATTGGAAGTGGGCATACCGAAGATCTTAGCGGGGAAGATCGCTTGAGTCCTAGAGGATCCATTGCGGTGGAGAATCCAAGGGGAGCCACCAAAGACATCGAAGAGCCACTTTGGTGGAGAGGCTTATCGAACGAAGGGAGCGTCTAACGAGTGTATTATTTGATATATAAGACTCGAGTACTTGTAAGCTGAGTTTGGGGTAGTCGATTAGGCTTTGCTTTGGTGAACCCGTGAGTGGTTCCCCGCCCTTTTTCCCGCGAAGGGTTTTTCGCATCAAAAAATCACTTATCTTTTTTACTTATACACTTGTGATTCTATGCACACGCACGCACTATGTGTTTGATAGAATGATTGTTTGAATATCTTTATCATCCATAGTTGCGTATCAAGGGTTTGCGTCTTTGGTTGGGAACACCGTGAGAGATTGAGTGTTGAGTGATAAATTGATGACATCCAACACACGAATTTCGATGGGTTCAAGGGATCGTTGTGGTTAAAAAGTGGTTCTCACTATTAGTTGATCAATCATCAAGAGAAAGAGGTAATTGTGGTAGTAGTAGGTTTAATTTGTTACCCTAAACAATTCATGGGTCACGAAAACTATCCATTTGTCTTAGAGCAATGCTACATGGACATAAAAAGTAGACTTGATAATTAAAGCCACTGATTTCGCTGTGGGTCACTGTGCTTATTGGGACCCACTACCTATGCAATGACTATGATTATTGAGTCTACTTTTTAAGTCCACGTAGCATTAGCCTTTGTTTTATGCCTCACATTTTTTATGTTTGGCCACATTGGGTCGTTTTCTAAAAATTGGATATTCTGCATATTTTAAAAGATTTGAGCTTTACTAACCTTTAGCTATGTGTGTTCACCAATAATCATCCAATTGAAGTACACTCCTAAGTATGTTCGTGAATGGTCGGCGTCTCCGAGGTTTTATGAATTTTCTCAAGGAATGACACTATCCAAGCACACTAGGGTGAAAAGAGACTTGGTTTAAGGATCAAGCACTAAAACTTATAACCACTAAGTTTCGTATCCCCTAATATTACTCGTAGTAATGCGCTAAAACGTTGATTTAAGGATTGATATGCGATAGATCAAGCCAAAGAGTGATTAGCATGATCAACAACGAAAAACAAACAAGAGAAGTGTTTTTTGCCTTTTCAATTTCTAGTGTTTTTGTAAATAACATAATAATAGAAAAATAGTCATAAACTTGCAACAACAAGGGAAAAATAGTGCAACTATTGAAAATCGTAAAATAAATGTCGAAGTAGACATCAAAACTCTTTTTGGATTTTCAATTGTGTTTTTCATTAATTAGGAGCAAAACAAGATAATAAATAAATACATGCACAAATAACTTAGCCCCTAATGCATGATATGTCATGGTATGCTCCTAGCGCTAAGTGTCTCAAACACCCACTTATGTGCACAAATAATGTTAGATCATCTTAGGCAATTAGCTAATTTCGAGGAGTCCGCATAAATCTCATCTTATTCCCTGGTCGTGAAGCCAAAAACGTCGAAGATACGAATGCATTCATTGAAGGGTGGAGATCGTGAGCCAAACCTACACCAAAAGCACTCCATACGGTTATGACTTAGAGACCTAAGATGAGGCCTTGTTTTAATTAGACTTTGGAGGATTAGTATTAAAATGAAATCGACATTTGATCCAAGTATGGCTCCGATGTGTTCTTCGAAGAGTAGTTTTTCCAAACATTTTTCAGTGCTTTGAAAACATAGAATTGAGCCATCATCGGATCCCACTTCAGCAATACCCTTTAGTGTTCAAGACGACAAGTTTTTTGGTTGATTTTAGGCTTAAAAACCCGTTAGGGGCTACCATATGCTCGTTAGCCTTCGCTAGAGCGGTCTCTTCATGACTTAGGAAAAATTGGGGAAACGCTAAATGGAGGACAGCAGGTGCCGCCCTCTGGGTCGCTCGAGCGGTCCTGCTCTCCACGGTCGGTTTGACCTTACTTGTGTATTTTTTCACGAAATTGCCAAATGGGGGGAATGTCAGATCTTGTTTTTTAATTTGCTAACTTCATGGAGTCCATGAAAATCTCAACCTGTTCCATGGCTTTGACGCTAAAACGATGAAAAACCGAACGGTTAATTGAAGAGAGGAGATCAAGCTTCAAAGTTTCATCGAAACCACTCCGTATGCACCTTCTTGCTTAGGACAAGCTAATCACCTATTGATCTAACATTATCCCCTAGTATAATACACTTGGGAGGATTAGTGTCAAAATGGACTCGGTGTTGGATACATGTGCAGCTCTCGTAGGGGATTTTCAAGGAAAATATTTTCTTGATTGCTTTGTGTATTAAAACCTTAGTTTGAGTCAACTGATCCCTCTTGAGCAACGCCCTTAAGCGTTCGAGAGGACAAGTTTTGCCCTTGGTGTAGTAGGGACTGTCCAGTGTTCCCTAGCCTTTGCTAGAGCGATCGGTCTCTAAAAGACTTAGGTATAATTAGGCAAAGGCCAAATGGTGCATAGCAGCAGGGACCACCCTCAGAGGTCCCTCTAGCGGTCCCATTGGAAGTGGGCATACCGAAGATCTTAGCGGGGAAGATCGCTTGAGTCCTAGAGGATCCATTGCGGTGGAGAATCCAAGGGGAGCCACCAAAGACATCGAAGAGCCACTTTGGTGGAGAGGCTTATCGAACGAAGGGAGCGTCTAACGAGTGTATTATTTGATATATAAGACTCGAGTACTTGTAAGCTGAGTTTGGGGTAGTCGATTAGGCTTTGCTTTGGTGAACCCGTGAGTGGTTCCCCGCCCTTTTTCCCGCGAAGGGTTTTTCGCATCAAAAACTCACTTATCTTTTTTACTTATACACTTGTGATTCTATGCACACGCACGCACTATGTGTTTGATAGAATGATTGTTTGAATATCTTTATCATCCATAGTTGCGTATCAAGGGTTTGCGTCTTTGGTTGGGAACACCGTGAGAGATTGAGTGTTGAGTGATAAATTGATGACATCCACCACACGAATTTCGATGGGTTCAAGGGATCGTTGTGGTTAAAAAGTGGTTCTCACTATTAGTTGATCAATCATCAAGAGAAAGAGGTAATTGTGGTAGTAGTAGGTTTAATTTGTTACCCTAAACAATTCATGGGTCACGAAAACTATCCATTTGTCTTAGAGCAATGCTACATGGACATAAAAAGTAGACTTGATAATTAAAGCCACTGATTTCGCTGTGGGTCACTGTGCTTATTGGGACCCACTACCTATGCAATGACTATGATTATTGAGTTTACTTTTTAAGTCCATGTAGCATTAGCCTTTGTTTTATGCCTCACATTTTTTATGTTTGGCCACATTGGGTCGTTTTCTAAAAATTGGATATTCTGCATATTTTAAAAGATTTGAGCTTTACTAACCTTTAGCTATGTGTGTTCACCAATAATCATCCAATTGAAGTACACTCCTAAGTATGTTCGTGAATGGTCGGCGTCTCCGAGGTTTTATGAATTTTCTCAAGGAATGACACTATCCAAGCACACTAGGGTGAAAAGAGACTTGGTTTAAGGATCAAGCACTAAAACTTATAACCACTAAGTTTCGTATCCCCTAATATTACTCGTAGTAATGCGCTAAAACGTTGATTTAAGGATTGATATGCGATAGATCAAGCCAAAGAGTGATTAGCATGATCAACAACGAAAAACAAACAAGATAAGTGTTTTTTGCCTTTTCAATTTCTAGTGTTTTTGTAAATAACATAATAATAGAAAAATAGTCATAAACTTGCAACAACAAGGGAAAAACAGTGCAACTATTGAAAATCGTAAAATAAATGTCGAAGTAGACATCAAAACTCTTTTTGGATTTTCAATTGTGTTTTTCATTAATTAGGAGCAAAACAAGATAATAAATAAATACATGCACAAATAACTTAGCCCCTAATGCATGATATGTCATGGTATGCTCCTAGCGCTAAGTGTCTCAAACACCCACTTATGTGCACAAATAATGTTAGATTATCTTAGGCAATTAGCTAATTTCGAGGAGTCCGCATAAATCTCATCTTATTCCCTGGTCGTGAAGCCAAAAACGTCGAAGATACGAATGCATTCATTGAAGGGTGGAGATCGTGAGCCAAACCTACACCAAAAGCACTCCATACGGTTATGACTTAGAGACCTCAGATGAGGCCTTGTTTTAATTAGACTTTGGAGGATTAGTATTAAAATGAAATCGACATTTGATCCAAGTATGGCTCCGATGTGTTCTTCGAAGAGTAGTTTTTCCAAACATTTTTCAGTGCTTTGAAAACATAGAATTGAGCCATCACCGGATCCCACTTCAGATCCCACTTCAGCAATACCCTTTAGTGTTCAAGACGACAAGTTTTTTGGTTGATTTTAGGCTTAAAAACCCGTTAGGGGCTGCCATATGCTCGTTAGCCTTCGCTAGAGCGGTCTCTTCATGACTTAGGGAAAATTGGGGAAACGCTAAATGGAGGACAGCAGGTGCCGCCCTCTGGGTCGCTCGAGCGGTCCTGCTCTCCACGGTCGGTTTGACCTTACTTGTGTATTTTTTCACGAAATTGCCAAATGGGGGCAATGTCAGATCTTGTTTTTTAATTTGCTAACTTCATGGAGTCCATGAAAATCTCAACCTGTTCCATGGCTTTGACGCTAAAACGATGAAAAACCGAACGGTTAATTGAAGAGAGGAGATCGAGCTTCAAAGATTCATCAAAACCACTCCGTATGCACCTTCTTGCTTAGGACAAGCTAATCACCTATTGATCTAACATTATCCCCTAGTATAATACACTTGGGAGGATTAGTGTTAAAATGGACTCGGTGTTGGATACATGTGCAGCTCTCGTAGGGGATTTTCAAGGAAAATATTTTCTTGATTGCTTTGTGTATTAAAACCTTAGTTTGAGTCAACTGACCCCCCTTGAGCAACGCCCTTAAGCGTTCGAGAGGACAAGTTTTGCCCTTGGTGTAGTAGGGACTGTCCAGTGTTCCCTAGCCTTTGCTAGAGCGATCGGTCTCTAAAAGACTTAGGTATAATTAGGCAAAGCCCAAATGGTGCATAGCAGCAGGGACCACCCTCAGAGGTCCCTCTAGCGGTCCCATTGGAAGTGGGCATACCGAAGATCTTAGCGGGGAAGATCGCTTGAGTCCTAGAGGATCCATTGCGGTGGAGAATCCAAGGGGAGCCACCAAAGACATCGAAGAGCCACTTTGGTGGAGAGGCTTATCGAACGAAGGGAGCGTCTAACGAGTGTATTATTTGATATATAAGACTCGAGTACTTGTAAGCTGAGTTTGGGGTAGTCGATTAGGCTTTGCTTTGGTGAACCCGTGAGTGGTTCCCCGCCCTTTTTCCCGCGAAGGGTTTTTCGCATCAAAAAATCACTTATCTTTTTTACTTATACACTTGTGATTCTATGCACACGCACGCACTATGTGTTTGATAGAATGATTGTTTGAATATCTTTATCATCCATAGTTGCGTATCAAGGGTTTGCGTCTTTGGTTGGGAACACCGTGAGAGATTGAGTGTTGAGTGATAAATTGATGACATCCAACACACGAATTTCGATGGGTTCAAGGGATCGTTGTGGTTAAAATGTGGTTCTCACTATTAGTTGATCAATCATCAAAAGAAAGAGGTAATTGTGGTAGTAGTAGGTTTAATTTGTTACCCTAAACAATTCATGGGTCACGAAAACTATCCATTTGTCTTAGAGCAATGCTACATGGACATAAAAAGTAGACTTGATAATTAAAGCCACTGATTTCGCTGTGGGTCACTGTGCTTATTGGGACCCACTACCTATGCAATGACTATGATTATTGAGTCTACTTTTTAAGTCCATGTAGCATTAGCCTTTGTTTTATGCCTCACATTTTTTATGTTTGGCCACATTGGGTCGTTTTCTAAAAATTGGATATTCTGCATATTTTAAAAGATTTGAGCTTTACTAACCTTTAGCTATGTGTGTTCACCAATACTCATCCAATTGAAGTACACTCCTAAGTATGTTCGTGAATGGTCGGCGTCTCCGAGGTTTTATGAATTTTCTCAAGGAATGACACTATCCAAGCACACTAGGGTGAAAAGAGACTTGGTTTAAGGATGAAGCACTAAAACTTATAACCACCAAGTTTCGTATCCCCTAATATTACTCGTAGTAATGCGCTAAAACGTTGATTTAAGGATTGATATGCGATAGATCAAGCCAAAGAGTGATTAGCATGATCAACAACGAAAAACAAACAAGAGAAGTGTTTTTTGCCTTTTCAATTTCTAGTGATTTTGTAAATAACATAATAATAGAAAAATAGTCATAAACTTGCAACAACAAGGGAAAAATAGTGCAACTATTGAAAATCGTAAAATAAATGTCGAAGTAGACATCAAAACTCTTTTTGGATTTTCAATTGTGTTTTTCATTAATTAGGAGCAAAACAAGATAATAAATAAATACATGCACAAATAACTTAGCCCCTAATGCATGATATGTCATGGTATGCTCCTAGCGCTAAGTGTCTCAAACACCCACTTATGTGCACAAATAATGTTAGATCATCTTAGGCAATTAGCTAATTTCGAGGAGTCCGCATAAATCTCATCTTATTCCCTGGTCGTGAAGCCAAAAACGTCGAAGATACGAATGCATTCATTGAAGGGTGGAGATCGTGAGCCAAACCTACACCAAAAGCACTCCATACGGTTATGACTTAGAGACCTAAGATGAGGCCTTGTTTTAATTAGACTTTGGAGGATTAGTATTAAAATGAAATCGACATTTGATCCAAGTATGGCTCCGATGTGTTCTTCGAAGAGTAGTTTTTCCAAACATTTTTCAGTGCTTTGAAAACATAGAATTGAGCCATCATCGGATCCCACTTCAGCAATACCCTTTAGTGTTCAAGACGACAAGTTTTTTGGTTGATTTTAGGCTTAAAACCCCGTTAGGGGCTGCCATATGCTCGTTAGCCTTCGCTAGAGCGGTCTCTTCATGACTTAGTGAAAATTGGGGAAACGCTAAATGGAGGACAGCAGGTGCCGCCCTCTGGGTCGCTCGAGCGGTCCTGCTCTCCACGGTCGGTTTGACCTTACTTGTGTATTTTTTCACGAAATTGCCAAATGGGGGGAATGTCAGATCTTGTTTTTTAATTTGCTAACTTCATGGAGTCCATGAAAATCTCAACCTGTTCCATGGCTTTGACGCTAAAACTATGAAAAACCGAACGGTTAATTGAAGAGAGGAGATCAAGCTTCAAAGTTTCATCGAAACCACTCCGTATGCACCTTCTTGCTTAGGACAAGCTAATCACCTATTGATCTAACATTATCCCCTAGTATAATACACTTGGGAGGATTAGTGTTAAAATGGACTCGGTGTTGGATACATGTGCAGCTCTCGTAGGGGATTTTCAAGGAAATTATTTTCTTGACTGCTTTGTGTATTAAAACCTTAGTTTGAGTCAACTGACCCCTCTTGAGCAACGCCCTTAAGCGTTCGAGAGGACAAGTTTTGCCCTTGGTTTAGTAGGGACTGTCCAGTGTTCCCTAGCCTTTGCTAGAGCGATCGGTCTCTAAAAGACTTAGGTATAATTAGGCAAAGCCCAAATGGTGCATAGCAGCAGGGACCACCCTCAGAGGTCCCTCTAGCGGTCCCATTGGAAGTGTGCATACCGAAGATCTTAGCGGGGAAGATCGCTTGAGTCCTAGATGATCCATTGCGGTGGAGAATCCAAGTGGAGCCACCATAGACATCGAAGAGCCACTTTGGTGGAGAGGCTTATTGAAGGAAGGGAGCGTCTAACGAGTGTATTATTTGATATATAAGACTCGAGTACTTGTAAGCTGAGTTTGGGGTAGTCGATTAGGCTTTGCTTTGGTGAACCCGTGAGTGGTTCCCCGCCCTTTTTCCCGCGAAGGGTTTTTCGCATCAAAAAATCACTTATCTTTTTTACTTATACACTTGTGATTCTATGCACACGCACGCACTATGTGTTTGATAGAATGATTGTTTGAATATCTTTATCATCCATAGTTGCGTATCAAGGGTTTGCGTCTTTGGTTGGGAACACCGTGAGAGATTGAGTGTTGAGTGATAAATTGATGACATCCAACACACGAATTTCGATGGGTCCAAGGGAACGTTGTGGTTAAAAAGTGGTTCTCACTATTAGTTGATCAATCATCAAGAGAAAGAGGTAATTGTGGTAGTAGTAGGTTTAATTTGTTACCCTAAACAATTCATGGGTCACGAAAACTATCCATTTGTCTTAGAGCAATGCTACATTGACATAAAAAGTAGACTTGATAATTAAAGCCACTGATTTCGCTGTGGGTCACTGTGCTTATTGGGACCCACTACCTATGCAATGACTATGATTATTGAGTCTACTTTTTAAGTCCATGTAGCATTAGCCTTTGTTTTATGCCTCACATTTTTTATGTTTGGCCACATTGGGTCGTTTTCTAAAAATTGGATATTCTGCATATTTTAAAAGATTTGAGCTTTACTAACCATTAGCTATGTGTGTTCACCAATACTCATCCAATTGAAGTACACCCTAAGTATGTTCGTGAATGGTCGGCGTCTCCGAGGTTTTATGAATTTTCTCAAGGAATGACACTATCCAAGCACACTAGGGTGAAAAGAGACTTGGTTTAAGGATGAAGCACTAAAACTTATAACCACTAAGTTTCGTATCCCCTAATATTACTCGTAGTAATGCGCTAAAACGTTGATTTAAGGATTGATATGCGATAGATCAAGCCAAAGAGTGATTAGCATGATCAACAACGAAAAACAAACAAGAGAAGTGTTTTTTGCCTTTCCAATTTCTAGTGATTTTGTAAATAACATAATAATAGAAAAATAGTCATAAACTTGCAACAACAAGGGAAAAATAGTGCAACTATTGAAAATCGTAAAATAAATGTCGAAGTAGACATCAAAACTCTTTTTGGATTTTCAATTGTGTTTTTCATTAATTAGGAGCAAAACAAGATAATAAATAAATACATGCACAAATAACTTAGCCCCTAATGCATGATATGTCATGGTATGCTCCTAGCGCTAAGTGTCTCAAACACCCACTTATGTGCACAAATAATGTTAGATCATCTTAGGCAATTAGCTAATTTCGAGGAGTCCGCATAAATCTCATCTTATTCCCTGGTCGTGAGGCCAAAAACGTCGAAGATACGAATGCATTCATTGAAGGGTGGAGATCGTGAGCCAAACCTACACCAAAAGCACTCCATACGGTTATGACTTAGAGACCTAAGATGAGGCCTTGTTTTAATTAGACTTTGGAGGATTAGTATTAAAATGAAATCGACATTTGATCCAAGTATGGCTCCGATGTGTTCTTCGAAGAGTAGTTTTTCCAAACATTTTTCAGTGCTTTGAAAACATAGAATTGAGCCATCATCGGATCCCACTTCAGCAATACCCTTTAGTGTTCAAGACGACAAGTTTTTTGGTTGATTTTAGGCTTAAAAACCCGTTAGGGGCTGCCATATGCTCGTTAGCCTTCGCTAGAGCGGTCTCTTCATGACTTAGTGAAAATTGGGGAAACGCTAAATGGAGGACAGCAGGTGCCGCCCTCTGGGTCGCTCGAGCGGTCCTGCTCTCCACGGTCGGTTTGACCTTACTTGTGTATTTTTTCACGAAATTGCCAAATGGGGGGAATGTCAGATCTTGTTTTTTAATTTGCTAACTTCATGGAGTCCATGAAAATCTCAACCTGTTCCATGGCTTTGACGCTAAAACGATGAAAAACCGAACGGTTAATTGAAGAGAGGAGATCAAGCTTCAAAGTTTCATCGAAACCACTCCGTATGCACCTTCTTGCTTAGGACAAGCTAATCACCTATTGATCTGACATTATCCCCTAGTATAATACACTTGGGAGGATTAGTGTTAAAATGGACTCGGTGTTGGATACATGTGCAGCTCTCGTAGGGGATTTTCAAGGAAAATATTTTCTTGACTGCTTTGTGTATTAAAACCTTAGTTTGAGTCAACTGACCCCTCTTGAGCAACGCCCTTAAGCGTTCGAGAGGACAAGTTTTGCCCTTGGTTTAGTAGGGACTGTCCAGTGTTCCCTAGCCTTTGCTAGAGCGATCGGTCTCTAAAAGACTTAGGTATAATTAGGCAAAGGCCAAATGGTGCATAGCAGCAGGGACCACCCTCAGAGGTCCCTCTAGCGGTCCCATTGGAAGTGTGCATACCGAAGATCTTAGCGGGGAAGATCGCTTGAGTCCTAGAGGATCCATTGCGGTGGAGAATCCAAGTGGAGCCACCAAAGACATCGAAGAGCCACTTTGGTGGAGAGGCTTATCGAAGGAAGGGAGCGTCTAACGAGTGTATTATTTGATATATAAGACTCGAGTACTTGTAAGCTGAGTTTGGGGTAGTCGATTAGGCTTTGCTTTGGTGAACCCGTGAGTGGTTCCCCGCCTTTTTTCCCGCGAAGGGTTTTTCGCATCAAAAAATCACTTATCTTTTTTACTTATACACTTGTGATTCTATGCACACGCACGTACTATGTGTTTGATAGAATGATTGTTTGAATATCTTTATCATCCATAGTTGCGTATCAAGGGTTTGCGTCTTTGGTTGGGAACACCGTGAGAGATTGAGTGTTGAGTGATAAATTGATGACATCCAACACACGAATTTCGATGGGTTCAGGGGATCGTTGTGGTTAAAAAGTGGTTCTCACTATTAGTTGATCAATCATCAAGAGAAAGAGGTAATTGTGGTAGTAGTAGGTTTAATTTGTTACCCTAAACAATTCATGGGTCACGAAAACTATCCATTTGTCTTAGAGCAATGCTACATGGACATAAAAAGTAGATTTGATAATTAAAGCCACTGATTTCGCTGTGGGTCATTGTGCTTATTGGGACCCACTACCTATGCAATGACTATGATTATTGAGTCTACTTTTTAAGTCCATGTAGCATTAGCCTTTGTTTTATGCCTCACATTTTTTATGTTTGGCCACATTGGGTCGTTTTCTAAAAATTGGATATTCTGCATATTTTAAAAGATTTGAGCTTTACTAACCTTTAGCTATGTGTGTTCACCAATAATCATCCAATTGAAGTACACTCCTAAGTATGTCCGTGAATGGTCGGCGTCTCCGAGGTTTTATGAATTTTCTCAAGGAATGACACTATCCAAGCACACTAGGGTGAAAAGAGACTTGGTTTAAGGATCAAGCACTAAAACTTATAACCACTAAGTTTCGTATCCCCTAATATTACTAGTAGTAATGCGCTAAAACGTTGATTTAAGGATTGATATGCGATAGATCAAGCCAAATAGTGATTAGCATGATCAACAACGAAAAACAAACAAGAGAAGTGTTTTTTGCCTTTTCAATTTCTAGTGTTTTTGTAAATAACATAATAATAGAAAAATAGTCATAAACTTGCAACAACAAGGGAAAAATAGCGCAACTATTGAAAATCGTAAAATAAATGTCGAAGTAGACATCAAAACTCTTTTTGGATTTTCAATTGTGTTTTTCATTAATTAGGAGCAAAACAAGATAATAAATAAATACATGCACAAATAACTTAGCCCCTAATGCATGATATGTCATGGTATGCTCCTAGCGCGAACTGTCTCAAACACCCACTTATGTGCACAAATAATGTCAGATCATCTTACGCAATTAGCTAATTTCCAAGAGTCCGCATAAATCTCATCTTATTCCCTGGTCGTGAAGCCAAAAACGTCGAAGATACGAATGCATTCATTGAAGGGTGGAGATCGTGAGCCAAACCTACACCAAAAGCACTCCATACGGTTATGACTTAGAGACCTAAGATGAGGCCTTGTTTTAATTAGACTTTGGAGGATTAGTATTAAAATGAAATCGACATTTGATCCAAGTATGGCTCCGATGTGTTCTTCGAAGAGTAGTTTTTCCAAACATTTTTCTGTGCTTTGAAAACATAGAATTGAGCCATCATCGGATCCCACTTCAGCAATACCCTTTAGTGTTCAAGACGACAAGTTTTTTGGTTGATTTTAGGCTTAAAAACCCGTTAGGGGCTGCCATATGCTCGTTAGCCTTCGCTAGAGCGGTCTCTTCATGACTTAGGGAAAATTGGGGAAACGCTAAATGGAGGACAGCAGGTGCCACCCTCTGGGTCGCTCGAGCGGTCCTGCTTTCCACGGTCGGTTTGACCTTACTTGTGTATTTTTTCACGAAATTGCCAAATGGGGGGAATGTCAGATCTTGTTTTTTAATTTGCTAACTTCATGGAGTCCATGAAAATCTCAACCTGTTCCATGGCTTTGACGCTAAAACGATGAAAACCGAACGGTTAATTGAAGAGAGGAGATCAAGCTTCAAAGTTTCATCGAAACCACTCCGTATGCACCTTCTTGCTTAGGACAAGCTAATCACCTATTGATCTAACATTATCCCCTAGTATAATACACTTGGGATGATTAGTGTTAAAATGGACTCGGTGTTGGATACATGTGCAACTCTCGTAGGGGATTTTCAAGGAAAATATTTTCTTGACTGCTTTGTGTATTAAAACCTTAGTTTGAGTCAACTGACCCCTCTTGAGCAACGCCCTTAAGCGTTCGAGAGGACAAGTTTTGCCCTTGGTTTAGTAGGGACTGTCCAGTGTTCCCTAGCCTTTGCTAGAGCGATCGGTCTCTAAAAGACTTAGGTATAATTAGGCAAAGGCCAAATGGTGCATAGCAGCAGGGACCACCCTCAGAGGTCCCTCTAGCGGTCCCATTGGAAGTGTGCATACCGAAGATCTTAGCGGGGAAGATCGCTTGAGTCCTAGAGGATCCATTGCGGTGGAGAATCCAAGTGGAGCCACCAAAGACATCGAAGAGCCACTTTGGTGGAGAGGCTTATCGAAGGAAGGGAGCGTCTAACGAGTGTATTATTTGATATATAAGACTCGAGTACTTGTAAGCTGAGTTTGGGGTAGTCGATTAGGCTTTGCTTTGGTGAACCCGTGAGTGGTTCCCCGCCTTTTTTCCCGCGAAGGGTTTTTCGCATCAAAAAATCACTTATCTTTTTTACTTATACACTTGTGATTCTATGCACACGCACGTACTATGTGTTTGATAGAATGATTGTTTGAATATCTTTATCATCCATAGTTGCGTATCAAGGGTTTGCGTCTTTGGTTGGGAACACCGTGAGAGATTGAGTGTTGAGTGATAAATTGATGACATCCAACACACGAATTTCGATGGGTTCAGGGGATCGTTGTGGTTAAAAAGTGGTTCTCACTATTAGTTGATCAATCATCAAGAGAAAGAGGTAATTGTGGTAGTAGTAGGTTTAATTTGTTACCCTAAACAATTCATGGGTCACGAAAACTATCCATTTGTCTTAGAGCAATGCTACATTGACATAAAAAGTAGACTTGATAATTAAAGCCACTGATTTCGCTGTGGGTCACTGTGCTTATTGGGACCCACTACCTATGCAATGACTATGATTATTGAGTCTACTTTTTAAGTCCATGTAGCATTAGCCTTTGTTTTATGCCTCACATTTTTTATGTTTGGCCACATTGGGTCGTTTTCTAAAAATTGGATATTCTGCATATTTTAAAAGATTTGAGCTTTACTAACCTTTAGCTATGTGTGTTCACCAATACTCATCCAATTGAAGTACACTCCTAAGTATGTTCGTGAATGGTCGGCGTCTCCGAGGTTTTATGAATTTTCTCAAGGAATGACACTATCCAAGCACACTAGGGTGAAAAGAGACTTGGTTTAAGGATCAAGCACTAAAACTTATAACCACTAAGTTTCGTATCCCCTAATATTACTCGTAGTAATGCGCTAAAACGTTGATTTAAGGATTGATATGCGATAGATCAAGCCAAAGAGTGATTAGCATGATCAACAACGAAAAACAAACAAGAGAAGTGTTTTTTGCCTTTTCAATTTCTAGTGTTTTTGTAAATAACATAATAATAGAAAAATAGTCATAAACTTGCAACAACAAGGGAAAAATAGTGCAACTATTGAAAATCGTAAAATAAATGTCGAAGTAGACATCAAAACTCTTTTTGGATTTTCAATTGTGTTTTTCATTAATTAGGAGCAAAACAAGATAATAAATAAATACATGCACAAATAACTTAGCCCCTAATGCATGATATGTCATGGTATGCTCCTAGCGCTAAGTGTCTCAAACACCCACTTATGTGCACAAATAATGTTAGATCATCTTAGGCAATTAGCTAATTTCGAGGAGTCCGCATAAATCTCATCTTATTCCCTGGTCGTGAAGCCAAAAACGTCGAAGATACGAATGCATTCATTGAAGGGTGGAGATCGTGAGCCAAACCTACACCAAAAGCACTCCATACGGTTATGACTTAGAGACCTAAGATGAGGCCTTGTTTTAATTAGACTTTGGAGGATTAGTATTAAAATGAAATCGACATTTGATCCAAGTATGGCTCCGATGTGTTCTTCGAAGAGTAGTTTTTCCAAACATTTTTCAGTGCTTTGAAAACATAGAATTGAGCCATCATCGGATCCCACTTCAGCAATACCCTTTAGTGTTCAAGACGACAAGTTTTTTGGTTGATTTTAGGCTTAAAAACCCGTTAGGGGCTGCCATATGCTCGTTAGCCTTCGCTAGAGCGGTCTCTTCATGACTTAGTGAAAATTGGGGAAACGCTAAATGGAGGACAGCAGGTGCCGCCCTCTGGGTCGCTCGAGCGGTCCTGCTCTCCCCGGTCGGTTTGACCTTACTTGTGTATTTTTTCACGAAATTGCCAAATGGGGGGAATGTCAGATCTTGTTTTTTAATTTGCTAACTTCATGGAGTCCATGAAAATCTCAACCTGTTCCATGGCTTTGACGCTAAAACGATGAAAAACCGAACGGTTAATTGAAGAGAGGAGATCAAGCTTCAAAGTTTCATCGAAACCACTCCGTATGCACCTTCTTGCTTAGGACAAGCTAATCACCTATTGATCTGACATTATCCCCTAGTATAATACACTTGGGAGGATTAGTGTTAAAATGGACTCGGTGTTGGATACATGTGCAGCTCTCGTAGGGGATTTTCAAGGAAAATATTTTCTTGACTGCTTTGTGTATTAAAACCTTAGTTTGAGTCAACTGACCCCTCTTGAGCAACGCCCTTAAGCGTTCGAGAGGACAAGTTTTGCCCTTGGTTTAGTAGGGACTGTCCAGTGTTCCCTAGCCTTTGCTAGAGCGATCGGTCTCTAAAAGACTTAGGTATAATTAGGCAAAGGCCAAATGGTGCATAGCAGCAGGGACCACCCTCAGAGGTCCCTCTAGCGGTCCCATTGGAAGTGTGCATACCGAAGATCTTAGCGGGGAAGATCGCTTGAGTCCTAGAGGATCCATTGCGGTGGAGAATCCAAGTGGAGCCACCAAAGACATCGAAGAGCCACTTTGGTGGAGAGGCTTATCGAAGGAAGGGAGCGTCTAACGAGTGTATTATTTGATATATAAGACTCGAGTACTTGTAAGCTGAGTTTGGGGTAGTCGATTAGGCTTTGCTTTGGTGAACCCGTGAGTGGTTCCCCGCCTTTTTTCCCGCGAAGGGTTTTTCGCATCAAAAAATCACTTATCTTTTTTACTTATACACTTGTGATTCTATGCACACGCACGTACTATGTGTTTGATAGAATGATTGTTTGAATATCTTTATCATCCATAGTTGCGTATCAAGGGTTTGCGTCTTTGGTTGGGAACACCGTGAGAGATTGAGTGTTGAGTGATAAATTGATGACATCCAACACACGAATTTCGATGGGTTCAGGGGATCGTTGTGGTTAAAAAGTGGTTCTCACTATTAGTTGATCAATCATCAAGAGAAAGAGGTAATTGTGGTAGTAGTAGGTTTAATTTGTTACCCTAAACAATTCATGGGTCACGAAAACTATCCATTTGTCTTAGAGCAATGCTACATGGACATAAAAAGTAGACTTGATAATTAAAGCCACTGATTTCGCTGTGGGTCATTGTGCTTATTGGGACCCACTACCTATGCAATGACTATGATTATTGAGTCTACTTTTTAAGTCCATGTAGCATTAGCCTTTGTTTTATGCCTCACATTTTTTATGTTTGGCCACATTGGGTCGTTTTCTAAAAATTGGATATTCTGCATATTTTAAAAGATTTGAGCTTTACTAACCTTTAGCTATGTGTGTTCACCAATAATCATCCAATTGAAGTACACTCCTAAGTATGTCCGTGAATGGTCGGCGTCTCCGAGGTTTTATGAATTTTCTCAAGGAATGACACTATCCAAGCACACTAGGGTGAAAAGAGACTTGGTTTAAGGATCAAGCACTAAAACTTATAACCACTAAGTTTCGTATCCCCTAATATTACTAGTAGTAATGCGCTAAAACGTTGATTTAAGGATTGATATGCGATAGATCAAGCCAAATAGTGATTAGCATGATCAACAACGAAAAACAAACAAGAGAAGTGTTTTTTGCCTTTTCAATTTCTAGTGTTTTTGTAAATAACATAATAATAGAAAAATAGTCATAAACTTGCAACAACAAGGGAAAAATAGTGCAACTATTGAAAATCGTAAAATAAATGTCGAAGTAGACATCAAAACTCTTTTTGGATTTTCAATTGTGTTTTTCATTAATTAGGAGCAAAACAAGATAATAAATAAATACATGCACAAATAACTTAGCCCCTAATGCATGATATGTCATGGTATGCTCCTAGCGCTAAGTGTCTCAATCACTCACTTATGTGCACAAATAATGTTAGATCATCTTAGGCAATTAGCTAATTTCGAGGAGTCCGCATAAATCTCATCTTATTCCCTGGTCGTGAAGTCAAAAACGTCGAAGATACGAATGCATTCATTGAAGGGTGGAGATCGTGAGCCAAACCTACACCAAAAGCACTCCATACGGTTATGACTTAGAGACCTAGGATGAGGCCTTGTTTTAATTTGACTTTGGAGGATTAGTATTAAAATGAAATCGACATTTGATCCAAGTATGGCTCCGATGTGTTCTTCGAAGAGTAGTTTTTCCAAACATTTTTCTGTGCTTTGAAAACATAGAATTGAGCCATCATCGGATCCCACTTCAGATCCCACTCCAGCAGTTCCCTTTAGTGTTCAAGACGACAAGTTTTTTGGTTGATTTTAGGCTTAAAAACCCGTTAGGGGCTGCCATATGCTCGTTAGCCTTCGCTAGAGCGGTCTCTTCATGACTTAGGGAAAATTGGGGAAACGCTAAATGGAGGACAGCAGGTGCCGCCCTCTGGGTCGCTCGAGCGGTCCTGCTCTCCACGGTCGGTTTGACCTTACTTGTGTATTTTTTCACGAAATTGCCAAATGGGGGGAATGTCAGATCTTGTTTTTTAATTTGCTAACTTCATGCAGTCCATGAAAATCTCAACCTGTTCCATGGCTTTGACGCTGAAATCATGAAAAACCGAACGGTTAATTGAAGAAAGGAGATCCAGCTTCAAAGTTTCATCGAAACCACTCCGTATGCACCTTCTTGCTTAGGACAAGCTAATCACCTATTGATCTAACATTATCCCCTAGTATAATACACTTGGGAGGATTAGTGTTAAAATGGACTCGGTGTTGGATACATGTGCAGCTCTCGTAGGGGATTTTCAAGGAAAATATTTTCTTGACTGCTTTGTGTATTAAAACCTTAGTTTGAGTCAACTGACCCCTCTTGAGCAACGCCCTTAAGCGTTCGAGAGGACAAGTTTTGCCCTTGGTTTAGTAGGGACTGTCTAGTGTTCCCTAGCCTTTGCTAGAGCGATCGGTCTCTAAAAGACTTAGGTATAATTAGGCAAAGGCCAAATGGTGCATAGCAGCAGGGACCACCCTCAGAGGTCCCTCTAGCGGTCCCATTAGAAGTGTGCATACCGAAGATCTTAGCGGGGAAGATCGCTTGAGTCCTAGAGGATCCATTGCGGTGGAGAATCCAAGTGAAGCCACCAAAGACATCGAAGAGCCACTTTGGTGGAGAGGCTTATCGAAGGAAGGGAGCGTCTAACGAGTGTATTATTTGATATATAAGACTCGAGTACTTGTAAGCTGAGTTTGGGGTAGTCGATTAGGCTTTGCTTTGGTGAACCCGTGAGTGGTTCCCCGCCCTTTTTCCCGCGAATGGTTTTTCGCATCAAAAAATCACTTATCTTTTTTACTTATACACTTGTGATTCTATGCACACGCACGCACTATGTGTTTGATAGAATGATTGTTTGAATATCTTTATCATCCATAGTTGCGTATCAAGGGTTTGCGTCTTTGGTTGGGAACACCGTGAGAGATTAAGTGTTGAGTGATAAATTGATGACATCCAACACACGAATTTCGATGGGTTCAAGGGATCGTTGTGGTTAAAAAGTGGTTCTCACTATTAGTTGATCAATCATCAAGAGAAAGAGGTAATTGTGGTAGTAGTAGGTTTAATTTGTTACCCTAAACAATTCATGGGTCACGAAAACTATCCATTTGTTTTAGAGCAATGCTACATGGACATAAAAAGTAGACTTGATAATTAAAGCCACTGATTTTTTCTGTGGGTCACTGTGCTTATTGGGACCCACTACCTATGCAATGACTATGATTATTGAGTCTACTTTTTAAGTCCATGTAGCATTAGCCTTTGTTTTATGCCTCACATTTTTTATGTTTGGCCACATTGGGTCGTTTTCTAAAAATTGGATATTCTGCATATTTTAAAAGATTTGAGCTTTACTAACCTTTAGCTATGTGTGTTCACCAATAATCATCCAATTGAAGTACAGTCCTAAGTATGTTCGTGAATGGTCGGCGTCTCCGAGGTTTTATGAATTTTCTCAAGGAATGACACTATCCAAGCACACTAGGGTGAAAAGAGACTTGGTTTAAGGATCAAGCACTAAAACTTATAACCACTAAGTTTCGTATCCCCTAATATTACTCGTAGTAATGCACTAAAACGTTGATTTAAGGATTGATATGCGATAGATCAAGCCAAAGAGTGATTAGCATGATCAACAACGAAAAACAAACAAGAGAAGTGTTTTTTGCCTTTTCAATTTCTAGTGTTTTTGTAAATAACATAATAATAGAAAAATAGTCATAAACTTGCAACAACAAGGGAAAAATAGTGCAACTATTGAAAATCGTAAAATAAATGTCGAAGTAGACATCAAAACTCTTTTTGGATTTTCAATTGTGTTTTTCATTAATTAGGAGCAAAACAAGATAATAAATAAATACATGCACAAATAACTTAGCCCCTAATGCATGATATGTCATGGTATGCTCCTAGCGCTAAGTGTCTCAAACACCCACTTATGTGCACAAATAATGTTAGATCATCTTAGGCAATTAGCTAATTTCGAGGAGTCCGCATAAATCTCATCTTATTCCCTGGTCGTGAAGCCAAAAACGTCGAAGATACGAATGCATTCATTGAAGGGTGGAGATCGTGAGCCAAACCTACACCAAAAGCACTCCATACGGTTATGACTTAGAGACCTAAGATGAGGCCTTGTTTTAATTAGACTTTGGAGGATTAGTATTAAAATGAAATCGACATTTGATCCAAGTATGGCTCCGATGTGTTCTTCGAAGAGTAGTTTTTCCAAACATTTTTCTGTGCTTTGAAAACATAGAATTGAGCCATCATCGGATCCCACTTCAGATCCCACTTCAGCAATACCCTTTATTGTTCAAGACGACAAGTTTTTTAGTTGATTTTAGGCTTAAAAACCCGTTAGGGGCTGCCGTATGATCGTCAGCATTCGCTAGACCGATCTCTTCATGACTTAGGGAAAAATGGGAAAACGCTAAATGGAGGACAGCAGGTGCCGCCCTCTGGGTCGCTCGAGCGGTCCTGCTCTCCACGGTCGGTTTGACCTTACTTGTGTATTTTTTCACGAAATTGCCAAATGGGGGGAATGTCAGATCTTGTTTTTTAATTTGCTAACGTCATGGAGTCCATAAAAATCTCAACCTGTTCCATGGCTTTGACGCTAAAATCTTGAAAAACCGAACGGTTAATTGAAGAGAGGAGATCAAGCTTCAAAGTTTCATCGAAACCACTCCGTATGCACCTTCTTGCTTTGGACAAGGTAATGACCTATTGATCTAACATTATCCCCTAGTATAATACACTTGGGAGGATTAGTGTTAAAATGGACTCAGTGTTGGATAGATGTGCAGCTCTCGTAGGGGATTTTCAAGGAAAATATTTTCTTGACTGCTTTGTGTATTAAAACCATAGTCTGAGTCAACTAACCCCTCCTAAGCAATGCCCTTAAGTGTTCGAGAGGACAAGTTTTTCCCTTGGTTTTGTAGGGACCGCACAGTGTTCCCTAGCCTTTGCTAGAGCGACCGGTCTCTAAAAGACTTAGGGATAATTAGGCAAAGGCCAAATGGTGGAGCAGCAGGGACCATGCTCAAAGGTCCCTCTGGCGGCCCCATTGGAAGTGTCCATACCGAGGATCTTAGCGGGGAAGATCGCTTGAGTCCTAGAGGATCCATTACGGTGCAGAATCCAAGGGAAGCCACCAAAGATATCGAAGAGCCACTTTGGTGGAGAGGCTTATCGAAGGAAGGGAGCATCTAACGAGTGTGTTTTTGAGATATAAGATTCAAGTACTTGTAAGCTGAGTTTGGGGTAGTCGATTAGGCTTTGCTTTGGTGAACCCGTGAGTGGTTCCTCGCTCTTTTTCCCGCGAAGGGTTTTTCGCATAAAAAAATCAATTATCTTTTTTACTTATACACTTGTGATTCTATGCACACGCACACACTATGTGCTTGATAGAATGATGGTTTGAATATCTTTATGATCCATAGTTGCGTATCAAGGGTATGTGTCTTCGGTTGGGAACACCGTGAGAGATTGAGTGTTGATTGATAAATTGATGACATCCAACACATGAATTTCGATGGGTTCGAGTGATCGTGGTGGTTAAAAACTGGTTCTCACTAGTATTTGATCAATCTTCATGAGAAAGAAGTAATTGTGGTAGTAGTAGGTTTAATTTGTTACCCTAAACAATTCATGGGTCACGAAAACTATCATTTGTTTTAGAGCAATGCTACATGGACCTAAAAGCTAAACTTGATAATTAAAGCCACTGATTTCGCTGTGGGTCACTGTACTTATTGGGACCCACTATCTATGCAATGGTTATGATTATCGAGTCTACTTTTTAAGTCCAGGTAGCATTAGCCTTTGTTTTATGCCTCACCTTTTTTATGGTTGGCCACATTGGGCCGTTTTCTAAAAATTGGATCTTCTGCATATTTTAAAAGTTTTGAGCTTTACTAACCTTTAGCTATGTGTGTTCACCATTAATCATCCAATAGAAGTACACTCTTAAGTATGTTCGTGAATGGTCGGCGTTGTAAAACCCGAGAAAATCTGAACTTTTTCCGAAAAAGGGCAAAATAGTCATTTGCCACTACTGTGCGTATTTAAAATACATATATTCTAGACATTGGATGAGGCAATGGAGTTCGCCATTGGATTCACAACGCGAAATCTCGTAACCACCAGAAAATTCGTCGAATTCCGAGATAGTCGGATTTTGCACGTTGTTCGAGGCGACTGCATGGCGGATTTCCTCACGAACGTCCTGATTCGCACTTTTTAGTGTGTCTGAATTATATTATTATATTACACCCAAGTATAAGTGGTCAAATTGTAGTTTTCTCGGTTTTTAAGTCCAAGTATCGATCCCACAGAGAGTTTTAGTAATTAGAGGTTAAAGATAAAATAAAAACATTAAAATAAAAATAAAGCCAGAAAAAGGTTGTTTAGGGTAGTTTGATGTTTGATAGCTTGTGGTGTGAGCTTAGTCTGTTCGAGTAACTTAACTTAAGTAAAAGACAGAATTAAATTGCAACAATAATGAAATGCGTAAGTAAAGTAAATTAATGACAGAAATATAAAAGATATCCTTCAGTTCAAGGATCCCACATGCGTTATATTGGTCGTATTATGGAATTGCTACCTTACATCAATTAACTTCCATTTTACTGGTAAGTCAATCGGCAGGTCTGATGTATACAAATAAGAACACAATAGCTTCTTAAGCTCATTGTGGTAGTAATATATTATAACTCAGCTGCTCCTTAGGCTACACTGGTTATAGATGTCCAATTGATTAATTCAAGCAGAATCCGCAGGTGGTATAGACTATCTTCCGGTAACTTGTCAGGTCAACCGGTGGTAGTTAATCATAATACAGCCGCTTCTTAGACTAACTGTATTTAGATATGTCACCCAGAAAGTGAAGTCATTCCAACAGAATACTTGAATTATTCAATAGGTTATCTTGTAATATATATATTGACAGTAGAATTTCCTCAGCGTTCCGGTGGAGGACTAGCCATACCGATAGGATCACCGGGGTTATTCTAGCAGGCAATATTATTATATATAGTAATACCAGGCGTCAGTGGAACTTCCTCAGCATTCCGGTGGAGGGTTAACCATACCGGTAGGAATGCCGGGGTCATTCTAGCTGGCCCGTCTCATATATATAATAAATGTATAAATAAAACATCAGCAATTCCATAAACAGACCAATATTATACATGTGTTCCCCTCGAACCGGAGGATATACGGAACTACTCACGCTCCATTGCTATAGACAAGCAAGGAGAGCTAGCAGTTGTCATTATAACATAAAGTAAAGTGCGGAATTTAAATGTCTTTCGCAGGGAACGATTGAAACACAACCACTCTTATGCTCGATTAAGATAAAAAAGTGGCAGCAGTTCAACTATCCGAATGGAAAGATACAATGAAAATAGAACAGTACAGGACGTAGGACTGAAATATAACACGGACCGGAACGTGCTTTCTCTTTTCTTTCTCTCTTTTTCTCTCTTCTGACTTGCTTGGACAAGCTTCAGAACTCTCAGACTCCTCTCGTATCTCTCTCAGTTCCTTTCTTAATTTCTCCTTCTGGTCCCGCCTTCTGAAGCTAAAGTGGAGAAGCCTTTTTATAGGCGTGGGAAGGCAAGTGGGCAAGGAGATCAACTTGTGTCTGACAAGGGTGACCGTCCAGACGGCAGTCCCACCGTCTGGACGGTGGTGCTTTGCTGGAAAATCCCCTTGCATGCATGCTGACTCTTCACGTATGGTTATTTACACTTTGGCCTCCAATGTTCCATTCTCTTGACATTGCTCCTGCATCTTGTGTTTATTCAGCATTTGTCCTGCAACTTTTAAATAAAATGTTACAACTAGTATCATTCCCGCACAAACCCTAATTCACTCTAAGTACTTATTTTTAGTGCGTTCATTATACTAATTCGAGTTTTTTGATTTTTTTAATTTACATACTAATTAGGTTAATCACACCCCCTAACTTAGACTTTACTAGTCCCTAGTAAAATAAAAATATAATAAAAGTAGAGGTAAAATCATTTTCGTAGATTTTTTTCACGATTGCATTTAGCATATGCAATAAGCCGTTAAACCCCTAGGTGATCCCTAGTGGACGAGTTGTGTCTCGTGAAGGTTTTCAGTGAAGCTACCTACAAACTTCAGTAATTAGGAATGCATATTTCATATTTTTCACATGGTGGATTAGAATGATATTTCTTCTGTCTTGCTAGAATACTTCCTTTTCTGATCACCTTGAGAAAATCATATGTTGGGTGTAGTATTATCTATATATTTTAATGAAAACTTGTGTGTGTGTGTAGTGATGTTTTTATTTTCAGAAATCACTTGAAAAATATTACCCTCTTTCGTGGTAGTCTTGATGTCAATCCTTCCCTGGAATACACTCAGTAAGAATAGCACACATGTTATAGTGACTGTTCTCACAATTTTACATGTGATTGGAATATTGATAACAAAACAAATTATTTCACATGTAATAGAAAGGAGCGGTTATTTTAAATGGACTGGAAATTGACATAATCTCATGAAAGAATATTAACACTGTATTAAATATATTATTAACATTTTCCTTTTTAGATTGCTAGAATGGATGCAAATATATGATTTCTGGAATCAAAAAGGACTTTATTAAGGTTGTAACGTGGTCAGGGGTCGGGGTGTAAGAACTGACGTCGGTGGGATTCAAATGCTATCGTTTAACATTGTGGCACACCTCAATTTATTTTTCTTATGACTTTGCAGTTTATTTTTATTTTTCTCTTTTTTCACTTTCTTGGCTATTTTCTTTCTTTCTTTTGTTTTCTTTTCTAGACTTTTCTTTCGAGCCAGGATTTTCTTTTCTCCCTTTTCTTTGTTTTTTTTTTTTGCTTTTTCCTGCTTTTCTGTATCCTGCTGTTTAAATCGAGGGTGCAAGAAAATTATGTAGCAAAGGTAGGTGTATCATATGTTTATGTGGCTCGGGTGTTTCTTAGGGTTTAAGAAAAGACTATTATTTTCTTTCAGGCTCAATCACGGCTGACTAGGGATAATTTTGTAAAAGAAATGGTTTAGGCTCAAGATTAATGAAACATGGCCTAAGATCATTTTCCAGAAATCCTATATTTGTATTCTTTCTAGAGAAACAATTAAGGGCAATGTACATAATATATTTCAATACGTGCTAATCAAAGCAAATAAATGAGATTATTCAAAGAAAAGTTACCGCTGAATCGAAGATTCGTAGTTGAGTAGATGTAGCATTTCTCTCCAAGAAAGAATGGCTCTAATTCTGCATTTGGTTTTTACATCTCCACTATATATAGAAAGAGTATAATATTTTGCATGGTTTTCAAAAATAAAGACATCTATTTGTGCTTCTAAGGTTAAGTTCGAATAAAAATATTGAGATAACGTACAGCTAAAATATGAAAGTCTCATGAGATCAGATCGAGAGTATTTTCGTAAGGCATTTAGAATATAACCCTAATCTAACTGTGAATTGTATGAAATATGTTTCCTACTTTAGCAATATATGCTCTCATTTTGACAAAAACAATTTAAACATATTTAAATTTCAACTATACTAGTTCAAACATATATAAGCAAAACTTAACTAAGTTTAAATCACACAAGCATAAAACATAAAACATAACTTCAAGTTTTAAGTGCAGAAATTTAAAATGCATAAAGTAAAAGGGTGAGTGAAAGAAAGCAAAGTTTTAAGTAGAATCCCCAGTCTAGGTGGATGGTCCTCCTCCAAAATGCTGTTTCAGTAGCTTCAACATTTCTGTTTGGTTTCTTTCATAGTCTTCCATTCTTCGGCTCATTTGAGTGATAGTGTTTTCCAATCCTAGCAGAATCTGTCTGTCTGTCCTGTCATCCACTGGGATGTATGGTTGCTCTTCTGGTATCTGCTGTTCGGGTGGAATGAATGCTTCAGGAGGTTGGATTGGTTGTTCTTGTGGTTCGGGTGGTACTTCCTGTTGAGCTGCTGGTTGAGCATCTGGTTGTATTTCTGGCTGAGCTCCATGGCTTTTTCTCAATGAAGTTTTATCTAATGGCCCATAATGATCCACAGTCTTCCATAGCGGATCAATGATCACATCATTGTTTCTGCATAATTGAGATACTAGCATAGCATATGGAAGTGAAGGCTTCTTATCTCCTATAGTCAGGATCATCTGGTCCATGATCAGATTCGGCAAGTCTATGGTATGTCCCATTCCAAAGGCATATAAAAAGTAAGCTTGCTCAGTATATATTTGATTTTTCTGGGCTCGAGGTAACAGGCTATTTACTATGATTAAATTCAGGATGCGGTATGTGTCAGTCAAATCACCCTGCTTAATATACTTATTTGGTCTACCCCAACCAAATTCGGGATTACCGGTAACTTCTCTTCCTACAATATCCAAATTTGGTAATGTAAGTTCAGTGTATGGATACTGTGGGTTTTCTTCTCTTCGCATGGGTTCAAAAAAATTGGCTATAATAGCCGGAGTAACATGAAAAATTCTACCCCGTACGAATGCACGTATATGTTTTTCTTCCAGTATTTGAGCATTACTATAGAATTCACGGATCAAGCAATCATATGCAGGGACAGATAATTTAACATAATCTAACCATCCTCTAACAGCAAGAATTTCCCTTATTCTTATGGCATCGAAATCTTCAAACACAACTGGTCGTTCAACAATAACAGTTTTCATAGAAAATTTCGTATCATACCAAACTTGTTGTTCAACATTTTCAAATATCACCTGGTTGAAGATATTCTCTTGTTCTGGTTGCTGTGGAGGTGCTTGAGGTTGATCTCTTTGTGCCTTTCTTGAAGATCTTCTTCCTCTTTGTCTTGAAGCCATGTTTTCTTGATTTCTTCTCAGATTTTCTGTTTCGAGTGATTTCAATCGGTAAATATGCTCTATTTGTGATGGGTAAGAAAATAACCGGAAGAAATTTGATTGAAATTGGTTGGGTATAGGAGATTTGAGGGTTTGGAGTTGGAGATTTTCAGCTGGCCGAATTTTTTGGTGCAGAGAATTGCGAGAACTGATCGGGCTGCATGGAGAACAGTTTATATAATAGGGGCCACCGTCCAGACGGTGGGACTGCCGTCCGGACGGTACCAACTCTCGGGTTTGGATGTTTTTCCTTTGCGTTTTGCTTGAATTTTTCCTGCAATGTGATTCTTCAATTTCCTGCAATACACAAAATGTTCATAGATATTCATTCTAAAAAAAAACTTTTGCTCACCACTCTTTTTTTTGTGATCAAAAAATGGGTTTTTTAATTTTTTATTTGTTATTGCTTATTTACGGAATTGCCTACTTAAATTATAGTTATTTACATTTATGTACATTTTTAACTACTTATTCTTATACTTATATATATTTAAAAAAAACATGTACGTTTATACAAACACGTACATTTATAAAAATATGTACATTATACAAATATATACATGGTTTATTTTTATAACTAGATATATTATAGTTATGTATATACATATATACTTCTTCCAAAATTCTGTTGATTATATTGTGTCGGAGTCAGAACTGTCTGGATCATTATTACCAGTGACTCGACCAACTTCATTTCGAACGTACTTGGTTAACATCGGGGTGGAGTAGGATGGCGCCTCAGGGTAGTCCTTACTCTGCCCATACCTAATCCACCGTAGTCGATCGGACGCTCGACCTGAAATCGGTTCCGCACATGGATTGTATTGTCTTAAATGTTCTGTTCGACCGCATCTGACACAACCACCGAGACGCTTTGCTCGTCTGTGTTTAGCATACGGACTTTTTCCGCATAGTGGTTTTGGTTGGCTTTCAAATATTTCAAGATTTCTGACTCTTCTGGCTTTTTGCATGATCAGTGCGTGAACGTCTTTTGGAAGATGACGCAATATAATTAAACTTAACCAAAATAGTTTTATATCCATACTGTATATTCTAGGTTTAGTTAAATATTAGATAAAAAGACTCTCTATCCGGTTCTTTAACGTCTGCCAGTCACAAAGACAAAATATATATTTATATATATATATATATATATATATATATATATATATTTAGATTATCTTGTTTAAAATAGAAGAGTTATTTTAAAAGTAAAAAGTAAATTCACATTCATACCTCCCCAATTTAAACTAATTACTAGTTGTGATGAAAGCACAGTAACCATCAACATTGATGGTAGACCCTTGCTTCACCAAGTAGGATTCTGGCTGTTACTCAAGCGGTTTCCTCTGTCAAAGAAATTACAATGAATTAGTAAGATTCAGTGCAAATTTTCAAAGTAAATAGACAGGATCAGAAAGGTGTACATCAGTGATGTTTTGAGTAAAAGTTTCATAATACGGTTTAAGTCTTTGACCGTTTACTTTAAAGATAGTTCCAGTTACTGGATTTTCGATTTCAACTGCTCCGTAGTCAAATACTTGTTTGACGATGTAGGGACCTGTCCATCTTGATCTTAATTTACCTGGAAATAAACGAAGCTTTGCATTGTATAATAAAACTTTTTGAGATGGTTCGAAAGATTTTCGCATGATATTTTTATCATGGAAAATATTTGTTCTTGATTTTGCGATTTTAGTGTTTTCATATGCTTCGTTTCGTAATTCTTCTAATTCATTGATTTGCAATTTTCGAGCTATTCCAGCCTTGTCTAAATCAAAATTCATTGTTTTAATTGCCCAATATGCTCGATGTTCCAATTCTACAGGGAGATGACATGGTTTTCCGTACACTAGTCTATAAGGAGACATTCCTAAAATAGTTTTATATGCAGTACGGTATGCCCACAGTGCATCAGTTAATCGTAAAGACCAATCTTTACGATCTGGGTTTACTGTCTTTTCTAAGATGTATTTTATTTCTCTATTGGCTAATTCAGCTTGGCCACTGGTCTGCGGATGGTATGGGGTGGATATTTTGTGTGAAATGGAATATTTTTTCATGAGGTTTTCAAAAATTTTATTGCAAAAATGTAATCCACCGTCGCTTATAATAGTGCGAGGAATTCCAAATCTAGACAGAATATTTTCTTTTAAAAATCTGATCACTGTTTTATGATCATTATTTCGACAAGGAACTGCCTCGATCCATTTAGAGACATAGTCAACTGCGACCAGAATATATAGATAGCCAAACGATGGGGGGAACGGACCCATAAAATCGATGCCCCAGCAATCAAAAATTTCAATAATTAAAATAGGGTTTAGAGGCATCATGTTTCTTTTTGAAATATTTCCCATTCTTTGACATCTGTCACAGTTTAAACAAAAGATATGTGTATCTTTAAAAAGTGTTGGCCAATAAAATCCACACTGCATGATTTTTGCAGCGGTTTTTCTTGAAGCGAAATGGCCTCCGCATGCTTCAGAGTGGCAGAACTGAATTACTTGATTTATTTCATGATTAGGTATACAACGCCTTATTATTTGATCTTTACAATATTTAAACAAATAAGGGTCATCCCAGAAAAAATTACGTACTTCCCTTAGGAATTTGTTTGTATCAGATTTAGTGTAATTAGGAGGTATAGCTCCAGTGGCTAGATAGTTAGCTATATCCGCATACCATGGTACTTCTGCTATTGCGAAAAGTTGTTCGTCTGGAAATGTTTCTTTGATTGGAATTGGTTCTTCTTTTATTTCATAATTTAATCTTGACAAGTGATCTGCTACTACGTTTTCTACTCCCTTTTTATCTTTGATTATAAGATCAAATTCTTGGAGTAATAGTATCCATCGCAGGAGACGTGGTTTAGTGTCTTTCTTTGTGAGTAGATATTTTAGGGCTGCATGATCTGTAAATACCACAATAGACGACCCCACCAGATATGAACGAAATTTATCTAAAGCAAATACGACTGCAAGTAGTTCTTTTTCTGTGGTTGAATAGTTTATTTGGGTATCATTTAAGGTTTTGCTTGCATAATAGATCACGTATGGTTTCTTGTCTTTTCTTTGCCCTAATACAGCTCCTACTGCATAGTCACTTGCGTCACACATTATTTCAAAGGGTAAGGACCAATCAGGAGATTGCATAATAGGTGCAGAAATAAACATGTCTTTTAGTTTGTTAAATGCGGATTGACATGTCTCACTCCATTCAAATGATGTATCTTGACATAATAGATTGCATATAGGCTTAGAGATTGAACTAAAATTTTTTATAAATCTTCTGTAGAATCCTGCATGGCCTAAAAATGAGCGAATGTCTTTTACTGTTTTTGGTGGAGGCAGATTTGCTATTAGATCGATTTTTGACTTATCTACTTCGATTCCTTTTTTGGAGACTATGTGGCCTAAAACAATACCTTGTATTACCATAAAATGACATTTTTCCCAGTTTAGGACAAGGTTTGTTTCCTCACATCGAATGAGAACTTTTTCTAGATTTTCTAGACAGAGTTGAAATGAATTTCCATATACTGAAAAATCGTCCATGAAGACTTCTAAATATCTTTCTACCATATCACTGAATATACTCAACATGCAACGTTGGAAGGTAGCTGGTGCATTACAAAGTCCGAATGGCATTTGTTTATATGCAAAGGTACCAAAGGGACATGTAAAAGTGGTTTTTTCTTGATCATCTATTGCAATTTCAATTTGGTTGTAGCCTGAATATCCATCCAAAAAGCAATAGTATGCATGCCCAGCTATTCTTTCTAAGACTTGATCTAAGAATGGTAATGGAAAATGATCTTTCCTAGTAAGAGAGTTTAATTTTCTGTAATCAATACATACTCGCCAGCCTGTGACTGTACGCATTGGGACTAATTCATTTTCCTTATTTTGTATTACAGTGATTCCTGATTTCTTTGGAACGACTTGTGTAGGACTAACCCATTTGCTGTCAGATATAGGATAGATGATTTTTGCATCTAATAGTTTGAGTATTTCATTGCGAACGACTTCTTTTAGATATGGGTTTAGTCTTCTTTGCATTTGACGAGATGGTTTAGCATTTTCTTCTAGGTATATACAGTGAGTGCATAGGAGTGGACTTATACCTTTGATATCTGCTATTGTCCATCCAAGGACATTTTGATGATTTTTCAGTACTTCTGTTAATTCTTTTTCTTGTCTTTCAGATAAGTTTGCTGATATGATTACCGGATGAATTTTATTTTTTTCTAGAAAAACGTATTTTAGATTGGTTGGGAGTGGTTTTAAGTCTGTCTTAGCAATTTTTATGTTTGGTGCTACGGGTTCAGATATTGGTAATTTTTCACCTGGTGGATTTTCCACAGATTTATCTTCAGATTCGGTATCAGATATTGATTGTAACTCAAATATATCTTCTTCTTTTTTTAGAAAAGTGTTTTCAAAGAAACTTTGAGTCAGTGTATTAACACAATTTGTTTCAAAGGGTTCTTCTTCATCACTTTCTTCTTCTCTAGGTCGTTTTAAGCTGTTAAACACATTTAATTCTATGGTCATGTTTCCAAATGATAATTTCATTATTCCGTTCCTACAGTTTATTACGGCATTTGATGTGGCTAGGAACGGGCGGCCCAAGATTAGAGGTATGGATCTAGATGTTTCGTAAGTTGGTTCTGTGTCTATGACAATAAAATCTGCTGGAAAATAGAATTGATCCACTTGAATAATAATATCTTCCACAATTCCTCTTGGAACTCTGATCGATCTATCTGCTAGTTGTAATATGACCTTGCAAGGTTTAGTTCACTTAAGCCTAGCTGGGTATAGACGGAATATGGCATTAGATTACAACTAGATCCGAGGTCTAATAAGGCTCGATTGATTCGAAAATTTCCAATGATACATGGAACTGTTGGATTACCAGGGTCTTTGTATTTAAGAAGAGTTTCATGTTGTATGATAGTGTTAACTTGTTCAGTTAAAAATGCCTTTTTTGGTACATTAGTTCTTCTTTTTCTTGTACAAAGATCTTTTAGAAATTTAGCATATGCTGGAACTCGTTTAATTGCATCTAGTAATGGAATGTTAAGTTTGACTTGTTTAAATATTTCCAAGATCTCAGCTTGATCTTTTTCGGATGTGAGTTTCTTAATTCTTTGGGGGAAAGGTAAAGGGATTGGACATGGTTGATCTTTTTCCTTTTCTGGTTCTGATTGTTTTGAAGGTTCTGGTTCAAGGGGTTCATTTACCGGAATTGATTTACTTATGTTCTTTGCAATTTTAGGTTTGATGGTTTTATTTATGATTTTCCCACTTCTTAGTGTTGTAATAGATTGTACTTGGCTTGGGGAAGGATCAGAAGTCACAGAATTAATTTGATTTTGATTTTGTGGAGGTTTTGGTTGGGAGGGAAATTTTCCTTTTTCGGGTATACTGAGGGATTGAGTCAGTTTAGCTAAATGACCCTTGATATCTTCAATACTCTGGGAAGTTTGAGTTTTAAATTCGTTAAAAACTTGAGTTGTTTGGTTATTAAAACTCATCTGATTTTGAATAAATTGGTTCATTGTGTCTTCGAGAGTTCTTTTATGTGGGGGTTGATATGGTTGGTATTGTTGTTGTTGATTTTGTGCCTGTGGTGGTCCTTGTGTTTGATTTGTGGGTTGCGTGTTTCTCCAACTAAAATTCGGATGATTTCTCCATCCTGGATTGTAAGTTTCAGAATAGGGATTCATATAGGGCTTATTATTGTTGTTATAAGTTGGCATTGCATTAGATTGTTCTATCAGAACTTCTTTGAATGCAGGTATAGTTGGACATTCTGCTGCAGGATGTCCTGACAACGCACAAATTTCACATATTTGTTCAGTAGTTGTTACAACAGACACTTGTTTTAGTTTTTTCATTTCTAGAGCTTCTAGTTTTCGAGATAAACTAGCAATTTTAGCTCTTAGATCATCATCTTCTTTTAATACATATTTTCCTCTTTCAGATGTAGATGGCTTATTTTCTATTATGTTAGGTGAAGTCGAGTCCCACATTTGGGAACTTTCCGAAATAGTATCGAAGAATTGGAATGCTTCTTCGGGTCTTTTATTCATGAACTCCCCCTGTGCCATCATTTCAACAAACTGTCGCATTGCAGATGGGAGTGCATCATAAAAGAATCCGACTAAGGTCCAATCTTCGAATGCATGATGTGGACAGGCTTGGAGAAGATCTTTGAATCTTTCACAGCACTGATAAAAAGTTTCATTTTCTTTTACAGAAAAGTTCATGATTTTACGTCTTAACGTGTTAGTACGATGTATAGGAAAGAATTTTTTAAAGAACTCAGTCTGTAAAATTTGCCAATTTGTGATGGAGTTGGCTCTTAAGGTGTTAAGCCATTGTTTTGCTTTATCTTTTAAAGAAAATGAGAATAATTTTAGTTTGACCATTTCAGAGTTATCTTGCAACGTTCCACAGACTTCTTCAAATTCTTTCATATGAATGTAGGGATTTTCATCTTCCAAACCATGGAATTGGGGTAGTAACTGGATAGTTCCTGATTTAATATTAATATTTGGAGCGTCTTCTGGAAAAGCGAAACAGGATGGGACATTTGTTCGCGTAGGATGTAGATATTCTCTTAAAGGTCGGATGTTTTGGATGATTTCTTGTTCTCTAGGAGGTTCTTCCCTAGGTACATTTCGAGCCATACTTAATTCAAACGATTCTTGTGTGGATGCAGAAGATGAAGATGAGGGTTGAGCTGACTGGTTTACTGAACCTACTGATGACCGTACAGACATAAACTATAAAACAAATAAACAGAAACAAATTATAAACAGACAACTACTTTATTTTTTTATTTTTATTTTTATTTTTATTTTTTATTATTATTATTTTTTTAATTACCGTAACTCCCCGGCAACGGCGCCAAAAACTTGATTCGCACTTTTTAGTGTGTCTGAATTATATTATTATATTACACCCAAGTATAAGTGGTCAAATTGTAGTTTTCTCGGTTTTTAAGTCCAAGTATCGATCCCACAGAGAGTTTTAGTAATTAGAGGTTAAAGATAAAATAAAAACAATAAAATAAAAATAAAGCCAGAAAAAGGTTGTTTAGGGTAGTTTGATGTTTGATAGCTTGTGGTGTGAGCTTAGTCTGTTCGAGTAACTTAACTTAAGTAAAAGACGGAATTAAATTGCAACAATAATGAAATGCGTAAGTAAAGTAAATTAATGACATAAATATAAAAGATATCCTTCAGTTCAAGGATCCCACATGCGTTATATTGGTCGTATTATGGAATTGCTACCTTACATCAATTAACTTCCATTTTACTGGTAAGTCAATCGGCAGGTCTGATGTATACAAATAAGAACACAATAGCTTCTTAAGCTCATTGTGGTAGTAATATATTATAACTCAGCTGCTCCTTAGGCTACACTGGTTATAGATGTCCAATTGATTAATTCAAGCAGAATCCGCAGGTGGTATAGACTATCTTCCGGTAACTTGTCAGGTCAACCGGTGGTAGTTAATCATAATACAGCCGCTTCTTAGACTAACTGTATTTAGATATGTCACCCAGAAAGTGAAGTCATTCCAACAGAATACTTGAATTATTCAATAGGTTATCTTGTAATATATATATTGACAGTAGAATTTCCTCAGCGTTCCGGTGGAGGACTAGCCATACCGATAGGATCACCGGGGTTATTCTAGCAGGCAATATTATTATATATAGTAATACCAGGCGTCAGTGGAACTTCCTCAGCATTCCGGTGGAGGGTTAACCATACCGGTAGGAATGCCGGGGTCATTCTAGCTGGCCCGTCTCATATATATAATAAATGTATAAATAAAACATCATCAATTCCATAAACAGACCAATATTATACATGTGTTCCCCTCGAACCGGAGGATATACGGAACTACTCACGCTCCATTGCTATAGACAAGCAAGGAGAGCTAGCAGTTGTCATTATAACAGAAAGTAAAGTGCGGAATTTAAATGTCTTTCGCAGGGAACGATTGAAACACAACCACTCTTATGCTCGATTAAGATAAAAAAGTGGCAGCAGTTCAACTATCCGAATGGAAAGATACAATGAAAATAGAACAGTACAGGACGTAGGACTGAAATATAACACGGACCGGAACGTGCTTTCTCTTTTCTTTCTCTCTGTTTCTCTCTTCTGACTTGCTTGGACAAGCTTCAGAACTCTCAGACTCCTCTCGTATCTCTCTCAGTTCCTTTCTTAATTTCTCCTTCTGGTCCGGCCTTCTGAAGCTGAAGTGGAGAAGCCTTTTTATAGGCGTGGGAAGGCAAGTGGGCAAGGAGATCAACTTGTGTCTGACAAGGGTGACCGTCCGGACGGCAGTCCCACCGTCTGGACGGTGGTGCTTTGATGGAAAATCCACTTGCATGCATGCTGACTCTTCACGTATGGTTATTTACACTTTGGCCTCCAATGTTCCATTCTCTTGACATTGCTCCTGCATCTTGTGTTTATTCAGCATTTGTCCTGCAACTTTTAAATAAAATGTTACAACTAGTATCATTCCCGCACAAACCCTAATTCACTCTAAGTACTTATTTTTAGTGCGTTCATTATACTAATTCGAGTTTTTTGATTTTTTTAATTTACATACTAATTAGGTTAATCACGTCCCCATAAATAAATTTTATAAAATTTCCTTAAAATTAAGTTAAAGTTCAAATAAAATTAATTTGAACTTAAACTGGGATCAAATGAATCGTTTCGGGACGAAATCAGACCCGATTAAGCGAAGGACACGTGGCGCGACGTAGACCGAGTATTTAAAAATATAAATAGGGCTAAAATATCTGAAAAATCAGATCTTCTAAGCCCACTTGAGCCTTGTTCAGCCGTTCAAAGAGAGAGAGAAAGAGAGGAGAGAGAAAAGGGTTTTCTTAAGCCTTTCTCCGGCGATTTCTCCCACAACCGTCGCTCGGATTTCGTCGAGCTAGAAGGGAGAAGTGATCACGTCGACGAGGGCTTCGACTACGTACCAAAAACAAGGCGTTTCACCGAATATTCAAAGGGAGAAATTTTGGAAACCAAAGCTTTTGGGCTTGTTTTGGTGCATAGAGGTTGTTTACACTTCTATTGAGGTAGGGGTTATTCCTACCTTGGATCATTCTACCCTAGGTGTAGCTAGATTAAGGATATATATATATATATATATATATGCATGGGTAATGATGTATATATGTGTTTATGGTTATGAGAATGAAAAGGTGAGCATGAAATTGGCTTAGGCTTGTGGCTAGCTAAATTTTGATATGTGGAAGTTATATGTGATTCACTATAAAACTTGGTGATATTGAAGGCAATGCCTTGTGTGTTGGAAGTTGTTGCTTTGCTTAAAATGAGAAAATATGTTATATGCCTTTAAGGTGTTTGTTAAATGCCTTGGTTGATGAAATGAGATTCTTTCAATGTTATTGTGATAACATGTTTATGTGTATAGAGATGATTAAATTTATACTCTATGTTGTCAAGACATGACTTTGATAAGTTGACAGGAATATGATATTGGTAGTTATATGCACTTGATATAATTGCCATGAAGTTACGATGATGTAAGGAAATTATATGCTTATGATCTAAATTCCATGGTATGTGGATATATTGCTCATTTTACACCATTGTACATTGAGCATGTTCATGGCATCACATTCATGGGACAATTGCATGAGTGTTGGTGTGTGGGAGATGCATAGATTTAATCAACACCTTGTTTGGTGCTTGATATGTGGGCTCGGGAAAAAGTGGATCGACGATCCTTTTTGAGTCGCATGTTGCATAAGGAAAACTTGTGTTGGGTATAGCAAGAAGGGGCATGGCGACTTCCTTGGGTGAAAAACCCTAAACCACTTGGTTCATACACTCCGACGGTGCAAGTCCAAAAAGTGTAGATAGGCCCACGGAGCCGGCGGTGTGATTCCAAAATCCGTTGCCCAGGAAGACACAAGATTTTGTTGTATAAAAACACCCATTAAATGGGTAGCCTCCAACAATGATTGGGTTTTTATAAAGACATAACTTTTAATTCAAACGATCATTGGGAGGGTTTTTCTGTCAATAGACGGGTTGCATTACACTTTGGCGTTGCATTGTGTTGTGTGAGTCGGTGAGAACTCGGGTTGAAACGCATGGGTGAGTGTCACTTCATTCCATGGCATAGCATTGTTGCATTCCATCATAGAATGCATAAGTATGAGAAATGTTTAGTTATATGTTTATGTGATGATTACATGAGCATGTGCATCTAGGGGAAGAGTAACCTCTATAGGTTTATCTCTACTGGGCGTTGTGCTCACCCTATACGGGAAACAATTTCAGGTGTCGGGTTTACACCGGCGATTGGCTCCCATGGAGAGCATCAAGGGTGAAGGGGGCCTATGTGTGGCCTTACCTCAAGATTTTGTAAACCTTTTGTTTTAAAATGGTTTATGACATGTAAATATTGTAATCATATTTGAATACTTATAATAGAACCTTGTAGAGATCATGTATAAGGTAAGAAACTTTGTTATACATGTTTTGGGTGACCTTGGGAAGGTTTGAAATGAGTTGGAAATGAAAAACTAATGAAATGGGCAAAATCTGCCTTTAGCTACCGGTAGCCAACAGGTAGTCGTAGCTCCAGAATGTTTCAGCTACCGGTAGACAACAGGTAGTTGATTTCCAGAATGTTTCGGCTACCGGTAGTCGATAAACAACTACCGGTAGTCATTCCAAAAATCAGAAATTTTTAAATGTTTTGCCAAATCTTTGGGCTTTAAATTTCCTTCCTTTAAATGATCAAAGTGGACCCTAATGGGGTACAAACCACGGTGTATAGGACTTTAATTGAATCAAATGAATGTTAAACCGAATTTTCATTATGGGTTATAATCCCGGCTTAAAGATATTCTTGATGTGGTGTCGGGTTGAGCGATATCCACGGGTGTTTCCGCGGGTGATGGGTTATCAACGGGACCCCCGGATTTTGGGGTGTCCCAGCTTGGTATCAGAGCATAGGGTTATAGATCTTATGTGGTCTTGTAGGAAATGAGCCTATCATCTTCCATTGCCAGAGTGAAAGATGTTTAGAGCCCTAGGTAATGCGTAAACCTAACTTGTTGGGCATTGGGTCTAGACCATTGCATGCATTGTACATTTCATCTTGTGTGTTTAAAAGTTACATGTAAATTGTTGTTGGCTATATGTTATGTGCTACATGACATGTGAATTATGTACATGGTAGAATGTATATGTGAATGAATACACTAGGTTAGAAAACATAACCTTGGGTTCGGAATAAGGGATGAACGGAGTGGTTCATGGTGTAAATGTCTACTAGTGGGTGGCATAAGCATTGCTAGTGAGACAATGAGAAGAATTCTCAACGTTTCAATTTTGATCCCTACTTTGGGATACTAAGTTAGTACTCGGTTGCTATCTGGCTTATGTAGATGGCTAGTCGAGGAAGGGGACGCTGAGACGGTGGGGGAGACAATCAACCACTACCGGCCTTTGACCATCGGGCCTTTGTTGAGGCTATGGGTGCTACGGCTGCTACTATTGCACAGGCTAGTGCAGTAGCTGCTGCCATTGTGCAGGCTAGTGCAGATCTGAGCCAAGAGGCTCAAGCTATCCAACAAAGTCTGAGTTCCGTGGGACATCAACGCCCATGGAAAAAGGGTAAAACATCGAGGCCTGGTTACCAGGCAGGTCAGAGGGTTTGCTATCATTGTCGCCAGCCAGGCCACAAGAAACGGGATTGTCCTCAAAGACAAGAATCCCAAGGCCATGTAACGAGGAGTTGCCCCTTGAGGCAAACCTCAGGGAGTTCCGACATGTCTCAAACCCAGTCGTCAGTGGGACTCGTACAAGCACATGTTATTCCTCCCTGTCCCACTACAGACCAGGGAAATTTGTTCCAGCCACAGGGTACAATCCAAGCCCCTACTCCTTTATGTGCGGAGACTCTGCAATTAGGCTGGATGAGTCAGGATGTGGGTCAATCCTCCCAAGGTGGGAGAAAACGGAAGCCTTCTTACCAGGGGGGCCAACGAACTTGTTATCATTGCCATCAGTCTGGGCACATGAGGAGAGATTGTCCTCAGAGGCAGGGATCCCAGAGTTATGGGGCATCCCAGTCCCAGTCTTCAGTGGGGTACACACAGACACCTTATGTTCCTCCCTACCCCACCATGGGTCAGAAGGGGCCAGTACCAATCTCAGGGTGCTGCACAAGCGCCTACTACCACTTTCCGAGCGGGAACTCCACAAGCAGGCCAGGTGGGCCAGGGCATGGGTAGAGGTCGAGGCCAGGACACACAGGCCGGGACTTCAGGGACCCAAGGGCGTGTCTACACCATGATGCCACCGACTGAACCAGCGGATCAGTTGGTTATCCAGGGTACATTTTTTGTTTTCCCTGTTTATGATACACCTGCTAATTGATGTGAACGTATTATGTACCATTATTTTCATGTTCTTGTGCATGATGTGGTTTTATATATCGCATCCTGGAAGTATTCTTAGGGGGAAATTCAACCCTAGGGGTTAGGATATGTTGCGAATATGAGGATGTTTTTCCGGATGAACTACCGGGATTACCTCCACATAGGGATGTAGACTTCACTATAGAGTTGCATCCCGGTACATCGCCCATTTCTATGACTCCACATAGGATGGCACCTGCTGAGTTACGAGAACTCAAGGTCCAATTGCAGGAATTGTTGGATAGGGGATTTATTAGGCCGAGCACCTCACCTTGGGGCGCTCCGGTATTGTTTGCCAAGAAAAAGGACAAGACCCTTCGACTCTGCATAGATTACCGGCAGTTGAATAGGGTTACTATCAAGAATAGGTACCCTTTGCCGATGATTGATGACTTGTTTGATCAACTGAGAGGGGCACGAGTCTATTCCAAGATAGATCTCCGTACCGGCTATCATCAGTTGAGGGTTCGGGATGCGGACATCCCTAAGACGGCGTTTAGGACGCGGTATGGGCATTTCGAGTTTACTGTCATGCCTTTCAGATTGACGAATGCCCCGGCGGCATTCATGGATCTCATGCATAGGGTGTTCCAACCCTACCTTGATCAGTTTGTCGTAGTCTTTGTTGACGACATTTTGATCTACTCCAAGTCTGAGGAGGAGCATGCGGGTCACTTGAGGGTTGTTCTTCAGACCTTAAGAGACCATCAGTTGTACACCAAGTTCAGCAAGTGTGAGTTTTGGCTGACTGAGGTGAAGTTTTTGGGACATGTGGTGTCGGCTTCGGGTGTATCCGTGGACCCGGAGAAGGTCGAAGCAGTTATGAACTGGGAGAGGCCGAAGTCAGTTTTCGAGATACGCAGTTTCTTGGGATTGGCTGGGTATTATCGGCGGTTTATCGAGGACTTCTCTAGGTTAGCTGCACCTATGACGAAGTTGACTTGGAAGGAGGTTAAGTTCGAGTGGAATGATTCTTGCGAGAAGGCATTCCAGGAGTTGAAGAGGAGGCTTACTTCAGCTCCTATCCTGATAGTTCCAGAGAGGGGACAGAGGTACACAGTGTATTGTGATGCCTCCAAGGACGGACTTGGATGCGTGTTGATGCAGTCCAAAAGGGTGGTAGCTTATGGTTCCCGACAGTTGAAGAACTACGAGCAGAATTACCCTACGCATGATATGGAGTTGGCGGCCATTGTCTTTGCCTTGAAGGCTTGGCGCCATTACCTATACGGTGAGCAGTTTGAAGTGTTTTCGGACCACAAAAGTCTGAAGTACATCTTTACACAGCGGGACCTTAATATGAGGCAACGCAGGGACGGAGTTTCTGGAAGATTACGACTTCACGTTGCATTACCATCTTGGTAAGGCAAATGTGGTGGCTGACGTACCTAGCCGGAAGTCAAGGGGAGTCTTGGCTAGTATGGCTTCCCGGGAGTGGGGAATGCTCGAGACTGTGGAACAGTTCGGGCTACGTTACATGGGGCAGGCTCAGGGTACGTTGGGAAGTTTGGTGGCTACGCCTTCCTTACTGAGCAGAGTGATTGAGTCTCAGGGGCAAGACCCAGAGATAGTGTCTATTAAGGACCGGGTGCGGTCGGGTACAGGTGACGAGGGCTGGGCCATTCATTCGGATGGTAGTCTTCGATATAGGGGAAGGGTTGTGGTTCCCCAATCTCCGGATCTAAGGGAGGAGATTCTTAGGGAATTTCATTGTTCCCGTTTTGCGTTCATCCAGGGGGCACGAAGATGTATCATGATCTTCGTCGCCAGTATTATTGGAGTGGAATGAAGAGACAAGTTGGTGAAATTGTTGGTAGATGTCTCACATGTCAGCAAGTGAAGGCTGAACACCAGAGACCAGGGGGATTACTCCAGCCTTTGGAGGTAGCTGAGTGGAAGTGGGAGCATGTCACGATGGATTTTGTGACTCACTTGCCACGGACATCGCGGGGACATGATGCGGTGTGGGTGATAGTGTACCGGCTTACCAAGTCGGCACATTTTCTGGCCGTGCGGATGACTTTCACACTGGAGGAATTCTTCAAGTTATATATACGAGAGATTGTCCGATTGCATGGGGTGCCCGTATCTATAGTATCGGATCGGGATCCCAGATTCACATCTCATTTTTGGGAGAGTTTCCAGCGAGCCATGGGGACTCAGTTGATGATAAGCACTACTTTTCATCCCTAGACGGACGGTCAGTCAGAGAGGACTATCCAGACATTAGGGGACATGTTGCGGGCATGCGTCCTAGATCTCAAGGATAGCCGAGAACAGGTTTTGCGAGGCAAGACTGTGAGGCTAGTGAAGGTGCTTTGGCAGCACCGGGGAGTAGAGGAGGCAACATGGGAGCATGAGGACACCATACGTGTCAATTACCCTTTCCTGTTTGAGGATAGAGGTACATTTTCATAGTCATAGCTTGGTATCAGTTTGGTATTAGCTTGGTATATATGTGAATTTTAAGTATGATGGACTTGTGTCATATGCATGTAATTATATGTGTATGTGTATGTGAATTTCGGGGACGAAATTCTTTTAAGGGGGGAAGAATGTAAAACCCGGGAAAATCTGAACTTTTTTCGAAAAAGGGTAAAATAGTCATTTGCCACTACTGTGCGTATTTAAAATACATATATTCTAGACCTCGGATGAGGCAACGGAGTTCGTCATTGGATTCACAACGCGAAATCTCGTAACCACCAGAAAATTCGTCGAATTCCGAGATAGTCGGATTTTGCACGTTGTTCGAGGCGACTGCATGGCGGATTACCTCACGAACGTCCCCATAAATAAATTTTATAAAATTTCCTTAAAATTAAGTTAAAGTTCAAATAAAATTAATTTGAACTTAAACTGGGATCAAATGAATCGTTTCGGGACGAAATCGGACCCGATTAAGCGAAGGACACGTGGCGCGACGTGGGCCGAGTATTTAAAACTATAAATAGGGCTAAAATATCTGAAAAATCAGATCTTCTAAGCCCACTTGAGCCTTGTTCAGCCGTTCAAAGAGAGAGAGAAAGAGAGGAGAGAGAAAAGGGTTTTCTTAAGTCTTTCTCCGGCGATTTCTCCGTCAACCGTCGCTCGGATTTCGTCGAGCTAGAAGGGAGAAGTGATCACGTCGACGAGGGCTTCGACTACGTACCAAAAACAAGGCGTTTCACCGAATATTCAAAGGGAGAAATTTTGGAAACCAAAGCTTTTGCGCTTGTTTTGGTGCATAGGGGTTGTTTACACTTCTATTGAGGTAGGGGTTATTCCTACCTTGGATCATTCTACCCTAGGTGTAGCTAGATTAAGGATATATATATATATATATATATATATATATGCATGTGTAATGATGTATATATGTGTTTATGGTTATGAGAATGAAAAGGTGAGCATGAAATTGGCTTAGGCTTGTGGCTAGCTAAATTTTGATATGTGGAAGTTATATGTGATTCACTATAAAACTTGGTGATATTGAAGGCAATGCCTTGTGTGTTGGAAGTTGTTGCTTTGTTTAAAATGAGAAAATATGTTATATGCCTTTAAGGTGTTTGTTAAATGTCTTGGTTGTTGAAATGAGATTCTTTCAATGTTATTGTGATAACATGTTTATGTGTATAGAGATGATTAAATTTATACTCTATGTTGTCAAGACATGACTTTGATAAGTTGACATGAATATGATATTGGTAGTTATATGCACTTGATATAATTGCCATGAAGTTACGATGATGTAAGGAAATTATATGCTTATGATCTAAATTCCATGGTATGTGGATATATTGCTCATTTTACACCATTGTACATTGAGCATGGTCATGGCATCACATTCATGGGACAATTGCATGAGTGTTGGTGTGTGGGAGATGCATAGATTTAATCAACACCTTGTTTGGTGCTTGATATGTGGACTCGGGAAAAAGTGGATCGACGATCCTTTTTGAGTCGCATGTTGCATAAGGAAAACTTGTGTTGCGTATAGCAAGAAGGGGCATGGCGACTTCCTTGGGTGAAAAACCCTAAACCACTTGGTTCATACACTCCGACGGTGCAAGTCCAAAAAGTGTAGATAGGCCCACGGAGCCGGCGGTGTGATTCCAAAATCCGTTGCCCAGGAAGACACAAGATTTTGTTGTATAAAAACACCCATTAAATGGGTAGCCTCCAACAATGATTGGGTTTTTATAAAGACATAACTTTTAATTCAAACGATCATTGGGAGGGTTTTTCTGTCAATAGACGGGTTGCATTACACTTTGGCGTTGCATTGTGTTGTGTGAGTCGGTGAGGACTCGGGTTGAAACGCATGGGTGAGTGTCACTTCATTCCATGGCATAGCATTGTTGCATTCCATCATAGAATGCATAAGTATGAGAAATGTTTAGTTATATGTTTATGTGATGATTACATGAGCATGTGCATCTAGGGGAAGAGTAACCTCCATAGGTTTATCTCTACTGGGCGTTGTGCTCACCCTATACGGGAAACAATTTCAGGTGTCGGGTTCACACCGGCGATTGGCTCCCATGGAGAGCATCAAGGGTGAAGGGGGCCTATGTGTGGCCTTACCTCAAGATTTTGTAAACCTTTTGTTTTAAAATGGTTTATGACATGTAAATATTGTAATCATATTTGAATACTTATAATAGAACCTTGTAGAGATCATGTATAAGGTAAGAAACTTTGTTATACATGTTTTGGGTGACCTTGGGAAGGTTTGAAATGAGTTGGAAATGAAAAACTAATGAAATGGGCAAAATCTGCCTTTAGCTACCGGTAGCCAACAGGTAGTTGTTTTCCAGAAGGAAACAGCTACCGGTAGCCAACAGGTAGTCGTAGCTCCAGAATGTTTTAGCTACCGGTAGACAACAGGTAGTTGATTTCCAGAATGTTTCGGCTACCGGTAGTCGATAAACAACTACCGGTAGTCATTCCAAAAATCAGAAATTTTTAAATGTTTTGCCAAATCTTTGGGCTTTGAATTTCCTTCCTTTAAATGATCAAAGTGGACCCTAATGGGGTACAAACCACGGTGTATGGGACTTTAATTGAATCAAATGAATGTTAAACCGAATTTTCATTATGGGTTATAATCCCGGCTTAAAGATATTCTTGATGTGGTGTCGGGTTGAGCGATATCCACGGGTGTTTCCGCGGGTGATGGGTTATCAACGGGACCCCCGGATTTTGGGGTGTCACAGGCGTCTCCCAGGTTTTATGATTTTTCTCAAAGAATGACACTATCCAAGCACACTAGGGTGAAAAGAGACTTGGTTTAAGGATCAAACACTAAAACTTATAACCACTAAGTTTCGTATCCCCTAATATTACTCGTAGTAATGCACTACAAAGTTGATTTAAGGATTTATATGCAATTGCTCAAGCCAAAGAGTGATTAGCATGATCAACAACGAAAAACAAACAAGAGAAGTGCTTTTAGCCTTTTCAATTTCTGGTGTTTTTGTAAATAACATAATAATAGAAAAATAGTCATAAACTTGCAACAACAAGGGAAAAATAGTGCAACTATTAAAAATCGTAAAATAAATGTCGAAATAGACATCAAAACTCTTTTTGGATTTTCAATTGTGTTTTTCATTAATTAAGAGCAAAACAAGATAATAAATAAATACATGCACAAATAACTTAGCCCCTAATGCATGATATGTCATGGTATGCTCCTAGCGCTAAGTGTCTCAAACACTCACTTATGTGCACAAATAATATTAGATCATCTTAAGCAATTGGCTAATTTCGAGGAATCCGTATAAATCTCATCTTATTCCCTGGTCGTGAAGCCAAAACGTCGAAGATCCGAATGCAATCATTGAAGGGTGGGGATCGTGTGCCAAACCTACACCAAAAGCACTCCATACGAACCTTCATGCTTGGGACAAGGTAATGACTTCGAGACCTATGATGACGCCTGGGTTTAATAGACTTTGGAGGATTTGTATTAAAATGAAATCGACATTTAATCCAAGTATGGCTCCTAGGTGTTCTTCGAAGAGAAGTTTTTCTAAACATTATTCTGTATTTTGAAAACATAGAATTGAGCCATCCTCGGATCCCACTTCAGCAACACCTTTTCCAAACATTATTCTGTACTTTGGAAACCTTGCTCTGATACCAAATGATGCGAACCCCAATCGACTTGCTTTGAGACCCAACAACAATATTGGAAAAACAATCCAAGAAAGCCAAACTCAGGTTTAGGGATGGAGAATCTAGACCCGTTGAGAACTCGTGCCAAGAACCTAGATTATATTAAAATCTAGAACCGTTGAAGAACCCGTCTCAAGAACCCAAATTACAAGGAGGAATGCCACAAAGGTTGTGATTTACCTTTGATAAGTTTAGAAGTTCAATCAAGAACAAGAGGATTAAACTCAACTCACCTCACAATCAAAATTCAGACTATATTGTCTCCCATATAGTCTCTCCTTTTTCATTGATAGAACACCTATTTATAGGCTGACCATTCCAAGAAAAATTCCTAAAATCCTAATCTACTAAGGAAACAAATCTCCTAATCTACTAAGGAATCAAATCCTAATCTACTAAGAAAACAAATCCTAATCTAAATAGGAATAACTAAAGACTAAAAGTTGTGACCCTTTCTCTCAAAAATGCCCTTGAGTGAATAGTGTCATGGTACTGTAGCATGAACAGTACCGTGCTACAGTAACTTATTCTAAACCCTAGTCCAAATAAAATAATAAGACATATGTGGGCTAAGCATCCTCAAACCCATTTATTCTAAACTAATAATAAAAATTCTTTAAACAAATTGAAAGCCTTAACAACAAAAGACCCTATCTCTAAGTCATGTCTTCATGTCTTTTACAGCTTGGATCAAGTGGATCAAAATTGGTTCTCCTTCTTTCAAGCCCATCTTGAGTGTTGGTCTCTTGCTAACTTCATCCCAGGTGGATTGCAACAATCCTTGCATTTCTTCCTTGATCTTCTAGGCCCTTGATCTTTTAATTGGCCCATCTGGACTTGCAAATGATCTTTAAGAGTAGGCCCATCTTGGTTCTCATCATTTTTTACTTATACACTAGCGATTCTATGAACACGCACGCACTATGTGCTTGATAGAATGATTGTTTGAATATCTTTAAGATCCATATTTACGTATCAAGGGTTTGGGTGTTTGGTTGGGAACACCGTGAAAGATTGAGTGTTGAGAGATAAATTTATGAAATCCAACACGTGAATTTCGTTGGCTTCGAGGGATCGTTGTGGTTAAAAACTGGTTCTCACTAGTAGTTGATCAATCTTCATGAGAAATAGGTTATTGTGGTAGTAGTAGGTTTAATTTGTTACCCTAAACAATTCATGTGTCACGAAAACTATCCATTTGTTTTAGAGCAATGCTACATGGACCTAAAAAGTAGACTTGATAATTAAAGCCACTGATTTTGTTGTGGGTCACTGTGCTTATTGGGACCCACTGCCTATGCAATGGTTTTGATTATCGAGTCTACTTTTTAAGTCCATGCAGCATTAGCCTTTGTTTTATGCCTCACCCTTTTTATGTTTGGCCACATTGGGCCGTTTTCTAAAAATTGGATCTTCTGCATATTTTACAAGATTTGAGCTTTACTAACCTTTAGCTATGTGTGTTCACCATTAATCATCCAATAGAAGTACACTCCTATGTACGTTCGTGAATGGTCAGCGTCTCCCAGGTTTTATGAATTTTCTCAAGGAATGACACTATCCAAGCACACTAGGGTGAAAAGAGACTTGGTTTAAGGATCAAGCACTAAAAATTTTAACCACTATGTTTCATATCCCCTAATATTACTCGTAAAAATGCACTACAACGTTGATTTAAGGATTGATATGCAATAGCTCAAGCCAAAGAGTGATTAGCATGATCAACAACGAAAAACAAACAAGAGAAGTGTTTTTTGCCTTTTCAATTTCTAGTGTTTTTGTAAATAACATAATAATAGAAAAATAGTCATAAACTTGCAACAACAAGGGAAAAATAGTGCAACTATTGAAAATCGTAAAATAAATGTCGAAGTAGACATCAAAACTCTTTTTGGATTTTCAAATGTGTTTTTCATTAATTATGAACAAAAAGAAGATAAATAAATAAATACATGCACAAATAACTTAGCCCCTAATGCATGATATGTCATGGTATGGTCCTAGCGCTATGTGTCTCAGACACTCACTTATGTGCACAAATAATGTTAGACCATCTTAGGCAACTGGCTAATTTTGAGGAGTCCGCATAAATCTCATCTTATTCCCTGGTCGTGAAGCCAAAACGTTGAAGATCCGAATGCATTCATTGAAGGGTGGGGATTGTGTGCCAAACCTACACCAAAAGCACTCGATTCGAACCTTCACGCTTGGGACAAGGTAATGACTTCGAGACCTATGATGACGCTTGGGTTTAATAGACTTTGGAGGATTAGTATTAAAATGAAATCGACATTTGATCCAAGTATGGCTCCTAGGTGTTCTTCGAAGAGAAGTTTTTCCAAACATTATTCTGTGTTTTGAAAACATAGAATTGAGCCATCATCGGATCCCACTTGAACAACACCTTTTAGTGTTCAAGACGACAAGTTTTTTGGTTGGTTTTAGGCATAAAAACCCATTAGGGGCTGCCATATGCTCGTTAGCCTTCGCTAGAACGATCTCATCATGACTTAGGGAAAATTGGGGAAACGCTAAATGGAGGACAGCAGGTGCCGCCCCTCTGGGTCGCTCGAGCGGTCCTGCTCTCCGCGGTCGGTTTGACCTTACTTGTTTATTTTTTCACGAAATTGCCAAATGGGAGGGAATGTCAGCTCTTGCTTTTTGAATTTGCTAATTTCATGGAATCCATGTAAATCTCAGCATGTTCCATGGCTTTGACACTAAAATGATGAAAATTCGAAGGGTTAATTGAAGAGAGGAGATCAAACGTCAAAGTTACATCGAAACCACTCCATATGCACCTTCTTGCTTAGGACAAGGTAATGACCCATTGAGCTAACATTATCCCTTAGTATAATACCCTTGGGAGTATTAGTGTTAAAATGGACCCGGTGTTGGATACATGTGCAGCTGTCGTAGGGGATTTTCAAGGAAAATATTTTATTGACTGCTTTGTGTTTTAAAACCATAGTCTGAGTCAACTGACCCCTCTTGAGCAACGCCTTTAAGCGTTCGAGGGGACAAGTTTTGCCCTTGGTTTAGTAGGAACCGCCCAGTGTTCCCTAGCCTCTGCTAGAGCGACCGTTCTCAAAAAGACTAAGGTATAATTAGGCAAACGCCAAATGGTGGAGAGCAGCATGGACCACTCTCAGAGGTCCCTCTAGCGGTCCCATTGGAAGTGTGCATACCGAGGATCTAAGAGGGGAAGATCGCTTGGGTCCTAGAGGATCCATTGCGGTGGAGAATCCAAGTGAAGCCACCAAAGACATCGAAGAGCCAGTTTGGTGGAGAGGCTTATCGAAGGAAGGGAGCGTCTAACGAGTGTGTTATGTGAGATATAAGACTCGAGTAGTTGTAAGTTGAGTTTGGGGTAGTCGATTAGGCTTTGATTTGGTGAACTCGTGAGTGGTTCCCCGCTCTTTTGCCCGCGAAGGGTTTTTCGCATAAAAAAATCACTTATCTTTTTTACTTATACACTTGTGATTCTATGCACACACACGCACTATGTGCTTGATAGAATGATTTTTTGAATATCTTTATCATCCATAGTTGCGTATCAAGGGTTTGGGTCTTTGGTTGGGAACACCGTGAGAGATTGAGTGTATAGTGATAAATTGATGACGTCCAACACACGAATTTCGATGGGTTCAAGGGATCGTTGTGGTTGATTAACCTAATTAGTATGTAAATTAAAAAAATCAAAAAACTTGAATTAATATAATGAACGCACTAAAAATAAGTACTTAGAGTGAATTAGGGTTTGTGCGGGAATGATACTAGTTGTAACATTTTATTTAAAAGTTGCAGGACAAATGCTGAATAAACACAAGATGCAGGAGCAATGTCAAGAGAATGGAACATTGGAGGCTAAAGTGTAAATAACCATACGTGAAGAGTCAGCATGCATGCAAGTGGATTTTCCAGCAAAGCACCACCGTCCAGACGGTGGGACTACCGTCCGGACGGTCACCCTTGTCAGACACAAGTTGATCTCCTTGCCCACTTGCCTTCCCACGCCTATAAATAGGCTTCTCCACTTCAGCTTCAGAAGGCCGGACCAAAAGGAGAAATTAAGAAAGGAACTGAGAGAGATACGAGAGGAGTCTGAGAGTTCTGAAGCTTGTCCAAGCAAGTCAGAAGAGAGAAAAAGAGAGAAAGAAAAGAGAAAGCACGTTCCGGTCCGTGTTATATTTCAGTCCTACGTCCTGTACTGTTCTATTTTCATTGTATCTTTCCATTCGGATAGTTGAACTGCTGCCACTTTTTTATCTTAATCGAGCATAAGAGTGGTTGTGTTTCAATCGTTCCCTGCGAAAGACATTTAAATTCCGCACTTTACTTTCTGTTATAATGACAACTGCTAGCTCTCCTTGCTTGTCTATAGCAATGGAGCGTGAGTAGTTCCGTATATCCTCCGGTTCGAGGGGAACACATGTATAATATTGGTCTGTTTATGGAATTGCTGATGTTTTATTTATACGTTTATTATATATATGAGACGGGCCAGCTAGAATGACCCCGGCGTTCCTACCGGTATGGTTAATCCTCCACCGGAATGCTGAGGAAATTCTACTGACGCCTGGTATTACTATATATAATAATATTGCCTGCTAGAATAACCCCGGTGATCCTATCGGTATGGCTAGTCCTCCACCGGAACGCTGAGGAAATTCTACTGTCAATATATATATTACAAGATAACCTATTGAATAATTCAAGTATTCTGTTGAAATGACTTCACTTTCTGGGTGACATATCTAAATAAAGTTAGTCTAAGAAGCGGCTGTATTATGATTAACTACTGTAAAACCCGGGAAATTTGGATTTTTTTTAAAAAGGGCAAAATAGTAATTTGCCACTATAATGCGTATTTAAAATACTCATGTTTTAGACCTCGGATGAGGAAACAGAGTTCGCTGTTGAATTCGTATCGCGAAAACGAGTCACCTTGTCAAATTTCGTCGAATTCCGAGATAGTCGGATTTTGCACGTCGTTCGAGACGACTGCGTGGCGAATGACCTCACGAACGTCCCCATAAATGAGTTTTATAAAATTTCCTTAAAATTAAGTTTAAGTTTAAATAAAATTAATTTGAACTTAAACCGGGACCAAATAAATCGTTTCGGGACGAAATCGAACCCGATTAAGCGAGGGACACGTGGCACGACGTAGGCCGAGTATTTAAAACTATAAATAGGGGTAAATATCTAGAAAATCAGATTATTTTTGCCCCTTGTGTTCTTGTTTGGCCGGCCAAGAGAGAGAGAAGAGAGAAAAGAGAGAAAACCTAAAACTCCAAGCTTCCTCCGTCGATTCCCGGAGTTCCGTCGCTCGGATTCCGTCGAACCAAGAGCTAAAGTCGATCACATCGACGAGGGCTACGCAACCACACCAAGAGCAAGGGATTTCACCAAAGATCCAAGAGAGGAGATTTGGGGGAAATCTAGACTTGGGCTTGGAAAGTGTTCTTGAAGCTTCCTTCGAGAGAATTACGCTTCAAGAGGTAGGGTTTCTCCTACTTGGGACTATTTTTACCTTAGGTGTTAGTAGACTAAGGGTTAAATGTTATATATGCACATGTATTGAAATATATATATGTCTATAGTTATGGTAATGGAAAGGGAGCATAGAGTTGGCCTAGGCTAACTTCTAGCTCGATGTTATTACATAGGAGTTCCATGTGGTTTCTCTTATAACCTGGTGACATTTGAGCTATATGGTTGCTTGGAATGTGTTATGTGAAACATGACTTTAATGATTACTAGGTGTTTGATAAAATGCCTAGGTGAAATTGTGTGTGTTACTTGCATAATGCTATGTTATAACATGCTTGGGTGATTGTGAAATCATATGCTTAGGATATGGTTGTTGGATGAAGAGTGTTGTTGATATATGCATGAAATGATATATTGAACATAATGAGTTATGGTAGTTATGTGCTTTTGATATAATTGCCATTGATGTATTGGAAATGTTTATATGTTTGTCATGAGCATATTGAGCATTATGTTGTATGCAACGGAACATGGCATTGCATATGCATCTCATTACATGGGTGTGTGTGCATGGTTGATGTCAATACCACACTTGGGGATTGACAATATGGCTTGGGAAAAAGTTGGGTCGAAGACCTAGCTAAGCCGCTTGATTGCATGATAAATTGGGTCGGGATGAGCAAGAAGAGGCATGACGACCTCTCGGGTGAAAGACCCGGTGTTTGGGGGGTGCACTCCGTTGGTATAAGAGCCCATAAAGTGTACGGGTGTGGAAGACCATTGGTTAAGTCCATAAAGAAGTCCGATCCCAAGAAAGACCCTAGTTTTCAAAATATCATTTGATGTAAACATAAATGATGAAATGAAACACTTTGGCATTGCATCGTGTTGTATGAGTCGGTGAGAACTCGGGTTAAAATGCATGAGTGAGTGACATCTCATTTCATGGCATGGTATGTTGCATTCCAACTTAGAATGCATGTCCTTTCGATAAATGATTGTTTGCAAATGAATGTTGCATGAGCATGAGCATCTAGGGGAAGAGTAGCCCTGGTAGGGTTTACTTTACTGGGCGTTGGCTCACCCTATACGGGAAACATTTCAGGTGTGGGGTTTGCACCGGCGGATGGCTCACTTGGAGAGCATCAAGAATGAAGGGGGCCGGCTTGTGGCCTTAGTTAGAGTTTTTTGTAAAAACTTTTGTATAAATTCCATTTTGATGTGTAGATTATGGAATTAAATGTAATGGAACTTGTATAAGTTGTGTATTATATGAAAAATCGTATTATACATGTGTTGGATGAGTTAGGAATGTATTAGAATGGATTGGAAGTGAAAAACAAAGGAAAAAGGCAAAACTGGCAAAATCGTACCGGTATGCGTACCGGTACGTAGACAGACAGAAGGCAGAGCGTACCGGTACGCGTATCGGTACGCCGATGTCCAGTGGGTTCAGTGTACCGGTACGCGTACCGGTACGCCCATCAAAACTCATAATTTTTTTTTTTTTTATTTTTGTTTTCTTTGCCAAGCCTTTGGGCTATGTTTTTCCTTCCCTCCAATGATCAAATTGGACCCTAATGGGGTATGATTCATGGGGAGTTGGACTGGGGTTGGATCGAATAAATGCTGAACCGAATTTTCATTTTGGATTATAACCTCGGTTTAAGGATGTTATCGATGTGGTGTCGGGTTAAGCGACATCCACGGGTATTTCCGCGGGTTGATGGGTTGTCAACGGTTAATACAGGACCCCCGGAAAATGGGGCGTCACAACTACCACCGGTTGACCTGACAAGTTACCGGAAGATAGTCTATACCACCTGCGGATTCTGCTTGAATTAATCAATTGGACATCTATAACCAGTGTAGCCTAAGGAGCAGCTGAGTTATAATATATTACTACCACAATGAGCTTAAGAAGCTATTGTGTTCTTATTTGTATACATCAGACCTGCCGATTGACTTACCAGTAAAATGGAAGTTAATTGATGTAAGGTTGCAATTCCATAATACGACCAATATAACGCATGTGGGATCCTTGAACTGAAGGATATCTTTTATATTTCTGTCATTAATTTACTTTACTTACGCATTTCATTATTGTTGCAATTTAATTCCGTCTTTTACTTAAGTTAAGTTACTCGAACAGACTAAGCTCACACCACAAGCTATCAAACATCAAACTACCCTAAACAACCTTTTTATGGCTTTATTTTTATTTTATTGTTTTTATTTTATCTTTAACCTCTAATTACTAAAACTCTCTGTGGGATCGATACTTGGACTTAAAAACCAAGAAAACTACAATTTGACCACTTATACTTGGGTGTAATATAATAATATAATTCAGACACACTAAAAAGTGCGAATCAAGTTTTTGGCGCCGTTGCCGGGGAGTTACGGTAATTAAAAAAAAAATAATAAAAAATAAAAATAAAAATAAAAAAATAAAGTAGTTGTCTGTTTATAATTTGTTTCTGTTTATTTGTTTTATAGTTTATGTCTGTACGGTCATCAGTAGGTTCAGTAAACCAGTCAGCTCAACCCTCATCTTCATCTTCTGCATCCACACAAGAATCGTTTGAATTAAGTATGGCTCGAAATGTACCTAGGGAAGAACCTCCTAGAGAACAAGAAGTCATCCAAAACATCCGACCTTTAAGAGAATATCTACATCCTACGCGAACAAATGTCCCATCCTGTTTCGTTTTTCCAGAAGACGCTCCAAATATTAATATTAAATCAGGAACTATCCAGTTACTACCCCAATTCCATGGTTTGGAAGATGAAAATCCCTACATTCATATGAAAGAATTTGAAGAAGTCTGTGGAACGTTGCAAGATAACTCTGAAATGGTCAAACTAAAATTATTCTCATTTTCTTTAAAAGATAAAGCAAAACAATGGCTTAACACCTTAAGAGCCAACTCCATCACAAATTGGCAAACTTTACAGACTGAGTTCTTTAAAAAATTCTTTCCTATACATCGTACTAACACGTTAAGACGTAAAATCATGAACTTTTCTGTAAAAGAAAATGAAACTTTTTATCAATGCTGGGAAAGATTCAAAGATCTTCTCCAAGCCTGTCCACATCATGCATTCGAAGATTGGACCTTAGTCGGATTCTTTTATGATGCACTCCCATCTGCAATGCGACAGTTTGTTGAAATGATGGCACAGGGGGAGTTCATGAATAAAAGACCCGAAGAAGCATTCCAATTCTTCGATACTATTTCGGAAAGTTCCCAAATGTGGGACTCGACTTCACCTAACATAATAGAAAATAAGCCATCTACATCTGAAAGAGGAAAATATGTATTAAAAGAAGATGATGATCTAAGAGCTAAAATTGCTAGTTTATCTCGAAAACTAGAAGCTCTAGAAATGAAAAAACTAAAACAAGTGTCTGTTGTAACAACTACTGAACAAATATGTGAAATTTGTGCGTTGTCAGGACATCCTGCAGCAGAATGTCCAACTATACCTGCATTCAAAGAAGTTCTGATAGAACAATCTAATGCAATGCCAACTTATAACAACAATAATAAGCCCTATATGAATCCCTATTCTGAAACTTACAATCCAGGATGGAGAAATCATCCGAATTTTAGTTGGAGAAACACGCAACCCACAAATCAAACACAAGGACCACCACAGGCACAAAATCAACAACAACAATACCAACCATATCAACCCCCACATAAAAGAACTCTCGAAGACACAATGAACCAATTTATTCAAAATCAGATGAGTTTTAATAACCAAACAACTCAAGTTTTTAACGAATTTAAAACTCAAACTTCCCAGAGTATTGAAGATATCAAGGGTCATTTAGCTAAACTGACTCAATCCCTCAGTATACCCGAAAAAGGAAAATTTCCCTCCCAACCAAAACCTCCACAAAATCAAAATCAAATTAATTCTGTGACTTCTGATCCTTCCCCAAGCCAAGTACAATCTATTACAACACTAAGAAGTGGGAAAATCATAAATAAAACCATCAAACCTAAAATTGCAAAGAACATAAGTAAATCAATTCCGGTAAATGAACCCCTTGAACCAGAACCTTCAAAACAATCAGAACCAGAAAAGGAAAAAGATCAACCATGTCCAATCCCTTTACCTTTCCCCCAAAGAATTAAGAAACTCACATCCGAAAAAGATCAAGCTGAGATCTTGGAAATATTTAAACAAGTCAAACTTAACATTCCATTACTAGATGCAATTAAACGAGTTCCAGCATATGCTAAATTTCTAAAAGATCTTTGTACAAGAAAAAGAAGAACTAATGTACCAAAAAAGGCATTTTTAACTGAACAAGTTAACACTATCATACAACATGAAACTCTTCTTAAATACAAAGACCCTGGTAATCCAACAGTTCCATGTATCATTGGAAATTTTCGAATCAATCGAGCCTTATTAGACCTCGGATCTAGTTGTAATCTAATGCCATATTCCGTCTATACCCAGCTAGGCTTAAGTGAACTAAACCTTGCAAGGTCATATTACAACTAGCAGATAGATCGATCAGAGTTCCAAGAGGAATTGTGGAAGATATTATTATTCAAGTGGATCAATTCTATTTTCCAGCAGATTTTATTGTCATAGACACAGAACCAACTTACGAAACATCTAGATCCATACCTCTAATCTTGGGCCGCCCGTTCCTAGCCACATCAAATGCCGTAATAAACTGTAGGAACGGAATAATGAAATTATCATTTGGAAACATGACCATAGAATTAAATGTGTTTAACAGCTTAAAACGACCTAGAGAAGAAGAAAGTGATGAAGAAGAACCCTTTGAAACAAATTGTGTTAATACACTGACTCAAAGTTTCTTTGAAAACACTTTTCTAAAAAAAGAAGAAGATATATTTGAGTTACAATCAATATCTGATACCGAATCTGAAGATAAATCTGTGGAAAATCCACCAGGTGAAAAATTACCAATATCTGAACCCGTAGCACCAAACATAAAAATTGCTAAGACAGACTTAAAACCACTCCCAACCAATCTAAAATACGTTTTTCTAAAAAAAAATAAAATTCATCCGGTAATCATATCAGCAAACTTATCTGAAAGACAAGAAAAAGAATTAACAGAAGTACTGAAAAATCATCAAAATGTCCTTGGATGGACAATAGCAGATATCAAAGGTATAAGTCCACTCCTATGCACTCACTGTATATACCTGGAAGAAAATGCTAAACCATCTCGTCAAATGCAAAGAAGACTAAACCCATATCTAAAAGAAGTCGTTCGCAATGAAATACTCAAACTATTAGATGCAAAAATCATCTATCCTATATCTGACAGCAAATGGGTTAGTCCTACACAAGTCGTTCCAAAGAAATCAGGAATCACTGTAATAACAAATAAGGAAAATGAATTAGTCCCAATGCGTACAGTCACAGGCTGGCGAGTATGTATTGATTACAGAAAATTAAACTCTCTTACTAGGAAAGATCATTTTCCATTACCATTCTTAGATCAAGTCTTAGAAAGAATAGCTGGGCATGCATACTATTGCTTTTTGGATGGATATTCAGGCTACAACCAAATTGAAATTGCAATAGATGATCAAGAAAAAACCACTTTTACATGTCCCTTTGGTACCTTTGCATATAAACGAATGCCATTCGGACTTTGTAATGCACCAGCTACCTTCCAACGTTGCATGTTGAGTATATTCAGTGATATGGTAGAAAGATATTTAGAAGTCTTCATGGACGATTTTTCAGTATATGGAATTTCATTTCAACTCTGTCTAGAAAATCTAGAAAAAGTTCTCATTCGATGTGAGGAAACAAACCTTGTCCTAAACTGGGAAAAATGTCATTTTATGGTAACACAAGGTATTGTTTTAGGCCACATAATCTCCAAAAAAGGAATCGAAGTAGATAAGTCAAAAATCGATCTAATAGCAAATCTGCCTCCACCAAAAACAGTAAAAGACATTCGCTCATTTTTAGGCCATGCAGGATTCTACAGAAGATTTATAAAAAATTTTAGTTCAATCTCTAAGCCTATATGCAATCTATTATGTCAAGATACATCATTTGAATGGAGTGAGACATGTCAATCCGCATTTAACAAACTAAAAGACATGCTTATTTCTGCACCTATTATGCAATCTCCTGATTGGTCCTTACCCTTTGAAATAATGTGTGACGCAAGTGACTATGCAGTAGGAGCTGTATTAGGGCAAAGAAAAGACAAGAAACCATACGTGATCTATTATGCAAGCAAAACCTTAAATGATACCCAAATAAACTATTCAACCACAGAAAAAGAACTACTTGCAGTCGTATTTGCTTTAGATAAATTTCGTTCATATCTGGTGGGGTCGTCTATTGTGGTATTTACAGATCATGCAGCCCTAAAATATCTACTCACAAAGAAAGACACTAAACCACGTCTCCTGCGATGGATACTATTACTCCAAGAATTTGATCTTATAATCAAAGATAAAAAGGGAGTAGAAAACGTAGTAGCAGATCACTTGTCAAGATTAAACTATGAAATAAAAGAAGAACCAATTCCAATCAAAGAAACATTTCCAGACGAACAACTTTTCGCAATAGCAGAAGTACCATGGTATGCGGATATAGCTAACTATCTAGCCACTGGAGCTATACCTCCTAATTACACTAAATCTGATACAAACAAATTCCTAAGGGAAGTACGTAATTTTTTCTGGGATGACCCTTATTTGTTTAAATATTGTAAAGATCAAATAATAAGGCGTTGTATACCTAATCATGAAATAAATCAAGTAATTCAGTTCTGCCACTCTGAAGCATGCGGAGGCCATTTCGCTTCAAGAAAAACCGCTGTAAAAATCATGCAGTGTGGATTTTATTGGCCAACACTTTTTAAAGATACACATATCTTTTGTTTAAACTGTGACAGATGTCAAAGAATGGGAAATATTTCAAAAAGAAACATGATGCCTCTAAACCCTATTTTAATTATTGAAATTTTTGATTGCTGGGGCATCGATTTTATGGGTCCGTTCCCCCCATCGTTTGGCTATCTATATATTCTGGTCCCAGTTGACTATGTCTCTAAATGGATCGAGGCAGTTCCTTGTCGAAATAATGATCATAAAACAGTGATCAGATTTTTAAAAGAAAATATTCTGTCTAGATTTGGAATTCCTCGCACTATTATAAGCGACGGTGGATTACATTTTTGCAATAAAATTTTTGAAAACCTCATGAAAAAATATTCCATTTCACACAAAATATCCACCCCATACCATCCGCAGACCAGTGGCCAAGCTGAATTAGCCAATAGAGAAATAAAATACATCTTAGAAAAGACAGTAAACCCAGATCGTAAAGATTGGTCTTTACGATTAACTGATGCACTGTGGGCATACCGTACTGCATATAAAACTATTTTAGGAATGTCTCCTTATAGACTAGTGTACGGAAAACCATGTCATCTCCCTGTAGAATTGGAACATCGAGCATATTGGGCAATTAAAACAATGAATTTTGATTTAGACAAGGCTGGAATAGCTCGAAAATTGCAAATCAATGAATTAGAAGAATTACGAAACGAAGCATATGAAAACACTAAAATCGCAAAATCAAGAACAAAAATTTTCCATGATAAAAATATCATGCGAAAATCTTTCGAACCATCTCAAAAAGTTTTATTATACAATGCAAAGCTTCGTTTATTTCCAGGTAAATTAAGATCAAGATGGACAGGTCCCTACATCGTCAAACAAGTATTTGACTATGGAGCAGTTGAAATCGAAAATCCAGTAACTGGAACTATCTTTAAAGTAAACGGTCAAAGACTTAAACCGTATTATGAAACTTTTACTCAAAACATCACTGATGTACACCTTTCTGATCCTGTCTATTTACTTTGAAAATTTGCACTGAATCTTACTAATTCATTGTAATTTCTTTGACAGAGGAAACCGCTTGAGTAACAGCCAGAATCCTACTTGGTGAAGCAAGGGTCTACCATCAATGTTGATGATTACTGTGCTTTCATCACAACTAGTAATTAGTTTAAATTGGGGAGGTATGAATGTGAATTTACTTTTTACTTTTAAAATAACTCTTCTATTTTAAACAAGATAATCTAAATATATATATATATATATATATAAATATATATTTTGTCTTTGTGACTGGCAGACGTTAAAGAACCGGATAGAGAGTCTTTTTATCTAATATTTAACTAAACCTAGAATATACAGTATGGATATAAAACTATTTTGGTTAAGTTTAATTATATTGCGTCATCTTCCAAAAGACGTTCACGCACTGATCATGCAAAAAGCCAGAAGAGTCAGAAATCTTGAAATATTTGAAAGCCAACCAAAACCACTATGCGGAAAAAGTCCGTATGCTAAACACAGACGAGCAAAGCGTCTCGGTGGTTGTGTCAGATGCGGTCGAACAGAACATTTAAGACAATACAATCCATGTGCGGAACCGATTTCAGGTCGAGCGTCCGATCGACTACGGTGGATTAGGTATGGGCAGAGTAAGGACTACCCTGAGGCGCCATCCTACTCCACCCCGATGTTAACCAAGTACGTTCGAAATGAAGTTGGTCGAGTCACTGGTAATAATGATCCAGACAGTTCTGACTCCGACACAATATAATCAACAGAATTTTGGAAGAAGTATATATGTATATACATAACTATAATATATCTAGTTATAAAAATAAACCATGTATATATTTGTATAATTTACATATTTTTATAAATGTACGTGTTTGTATAAACGTACATGTTTTTTTTAAATATATATAAGTATAAGAATAAGTAGTTAAAAATGTACATAAATGTAAATAACTATAATTTAAGTAGGCAATTCCGTAAATAAGCAATAACAAATAAAAAATTAAAAAACCCATTTTTTGATCACAAAAAAAAGAGTGGTGAGCAAAAGTTTTTTTTTAGAATGAATATCTATGAACATTTTGTGTATTGCAGGAAATTGAAGAATCACATTGCAGGAAAAATTCAAGCAAAACGCAAAGGAAAAACATCCAAACCCGAGAGTTGGTACCGTCCGGACGGCAGTCCCACCGTCTGGACGGTGGCCCCTATTATATAAACTGTTCTCCATGCAGCCCGATCAGTTCTCGCAATTCTCTGCACCAAAAAATTCGGCCAGCTGAAAATCTCCAACTCCAAACCCTCAAATCTCCTATACCCAACCAATTTCAGTCAAATTTCTTCCGGTTATTTTCTTACCCATCACATTTAGAGCATATTTACCGATTGAAATCACTCGAAACAGAAAATCTGAGAAGAAATCAAGAAAACATGGCTTCAAGACAAAGAGGAAGAAGATCTTCAAGAAAGGCACAAAGAGATCAACCTCAAGCACCTCCACAGCAACCAGAACAAGAGAATATCTTCAACCAGGTGATATTTGAAAATGTTGAACAACAAGTTTGGTATGATACGAAATTTTCTATGAAAACTGTTATTGTTGAACGACCAGTTGTGTTTGAAGATTTCGATGCCATAAGAATAAGGGAAATTCTTGCTGTTAGAGGATGGTTAGATTATGTTAAATTATCTGTTCCTGCATATGATTGCTTGATCCGTGAATTCTATAGTAATGCTCAAATACTGGAAGAAAAACATATACGTGCATTCGTACGGGGTAGAATTTTTCATGTTACTCCGGCTATTATAGCCAATTTTTTTCAACCCATGGGAAGAGAAGAAAACCCACAGTATCCATACACTGAACTTACATTACCAAATTTGGATATTGTAGGAAGAGAAGTTACCGGTAATCCCGAATTTGGTTGGGGTAGACCAAATAAGTATATTAAGCAGGGTGATTTGACTGACACATACCGCATCCTGAATTTAATCATAGTAAATAGCCTGTTACCTCGAGCCCAGAAAAATCAAATATATACTGAGCAAGCTTACTTTTTATATGCCTTTGGAATGGGACATACCATAGACTTGCCGAATCTGATCATGGACCAGATGATCCTGACTATAGGAGATAAGAAGCCTTCACTTCCATATGCTATGCTAGTATCTCAATTATGCAGAAACAATGATGTGATCATTGATCCGCTATGGAAGACTGTGGATCATTATGGGCCATTAGATAAAACTTCATTGAGAAAAAGCCATGGAGCTCAGCCAGAAATACAACCAGATGCTCAACCAGCAGCTCAACAGGAAGTACCACCCGAACCACAAGAACAACCAATCCAACCTCCTGAAGCATTCATTCCACCCGAACAGCAGATACCAGAAGAGCAACCATACATCCCAGTGGATGACAGGACAGACAGACAGATTCTGCTAGGATTGGAAAACACTATCACTCAAATGAGCCGAAGAATGGAAGACTATGAAAGAAACCAAACAGAAATGTTGAAGCTACTGAAACAGCATTTTGGAGGAGGACCATCCACCTAGACTGGGGATTCTACTTAAAACTTTGCTTTCTTTCACTCACCCTTTTACTTTATGCATTTTAAATTTCTGCACTTAAAACTTGAAGTTATGTTTTATGTTTTATGCTTGTGTGATTTAAACTTAGTTAAGTTTTGCTTATATATGTTTGAACTAGTATAGTTGAAATTTAAATATGTTTAAATTGTTTTTGTCAAAATGAGAGCATATATTGCTAAAGTAGGAAACATATTTCATACAATTCACAGTTAGATTAGGGTTATATTCTAAATGCCTTACGAAAATACTCTCGATCTGATCTCATGAGACTTTCATATTTTAGCTGTACGTTATCTCAATATTTTTATTCGAACTTAACCTTAGAAGCACAAATAGATGTCTTTATTTTTGAAAACCATGCAAAATATTATACTCTTTCTATATATAGTGGAGATGTAAAAACCAAATGCAGAATTAGAGCCATTCTTTCTTGGAGAGAAATGCTACATCTACTCAACTACGAATCTTCGATTCAGCGGTAACTTTTCTTTGAATAATCTCATTTATTTGCTTTGATTAGCACGTATTGAAATATATTATGTACATTGCCCTTAATTGTTTCTCTAGAAAGAATACAAATATAGGATTTCTGGAAAATGATCTTAGGCCATGTTTCATTAATCTTGAGCCTAAACCATTTCTTTTACAAAATTATCCCTAGTCAGCCGTGATTGAGCCTGAAAGAAAATAATAGTCTTTTCTTAAACCCTAAGAAACACCCGAGCCACATAAACATATGATACACCTACCTTTGCTACATAATTTTCTTGCACCCTCGATTTAAACAGCAGGATACAGAAAAGCAGGAAAAAGCAAAAAAAAAAACAAAGAAAAGGGAGAAAAGAAAATCCTGGCTCGAAAGAAAAGTCTAGAAAAGAAAACAAAAGAAAGAAAGAAAATAGCCAAGAAAGTGAAAAAAGAGAAAAATAAAAATAACCTGCAAAGTCATAAGAAAAATAAACTGAGGTGTGCCACAATGTTAAACGATAGCATTTGAATCCCACCGACGTCAGTTCTTACACCCCGACCCCTGACCACGTTACAACCTTACTAAAGTCCTTTTTGATTCCAGAAATCATATATTTGCATCCATTCTAGCAATCTAAAAAGGAAAATGTTAATAATATATTTAATACAGTGTTAATATTCTTTCATGAGATTATGTCAATTTCCAGTCCATTTAAAATAACCGCTCCTTTCTATTACATGTGAAATAATTTGTTTTGTTATCAATATTCCAATCACATGTAAAATTGTGAGAACAGTCACTATAACATGTGTGCTATTCTTACTGAGTGTATTCCAGGGAAGGATTGACATCAAGACTACCACGAAAGAGGGTAATATTTTTCAAGTGATTTCTGAAAATAAAAACATCACTACACACACACACAAGTTTTCATTAAAATATATAGATAATACTACACCCAACATATGATTTTCTCAAGGTGATCAGAAAAGGAAGTATTCTAGCAAGACAGAAGAAATATCATTCTAATCCACCATGTGAAAAATATGAAATATGCATTCCTAATTACTGAAGTTTGTAGGTAGCTTCACTGAAAACCTTCACGAGACACAACTCGTCCACTAGGGATCACCTAGGGGTTTAACGGCTTATTGCATATGCTAAATGCAATCGTGAAAAAAATCTACGAAAATGATTTTACCCCTATTTTTATTATATTTTCTTTTTATTTTACTAGGGACTAGTAAAGTCTAAGTTAGGGGGTGTGATTAACCTAATTAGTATGTAAATTAAAAAAATCAAAAAACTCGAATTAATATAATGAACGCACTAAAAATAAGTACTTAGAGTGAATTAGGGTTTGTGCGGGAATGATACTAGTTGTAACATTTTATTTAAAAGTTGCAGGACAAATGCTGAATAAACACAAGATGCAGGAGCAATGTCAAGAGAATGGAACATTGGAGGCCAAAGTGTAAATAACCATACGTGAAGAGTCAGCATGCATGCAAGTGGATTTTCCAGCAAAGCACCACCGTCCAGACGGTGGGACTGCCGTCCGGACGGTCACCCTTGTCAGACACAAGTTGATCTCCTTGCCCACTTGCCTTCCCACGCCTATAAATAGGCTTCTCCACTTCAGCTTCAGAAGGCCGGACCAAAAGGAGAAATTAAGAAAGGAACTGAGAGAGATACGAGAGGAGTCTGAGAGTTCTGAAGCTTGTCCAAGCAAGTCAGAAGAGAGAAAAAGAGAGAAAGAAAAGAGAAAGCACGTTCCGGTCCGTGTTATATTTCAGTCCTACGTCCTGTACTGTTCTATTTTCATTGTATCTTTCCATTCGGATAGTTGAACTGCTGCCACTTTTTTATCTTAATCGAGCATAAGAGTGGTTGTGTTTCAATCGTTCCCTGCGAAAGACATTTAAATTCCGCACTTTACTTTCTGTTATAATGACAACTGCTAGCTCTCCTTGCTTGTCTATAGCAATGGAGCGTGAGTAGTTCCGTATATCCTCCGGTTCGAGGGGAACACATGTATAATATTGGTGTGTTTATGGAATTGCTGATGTTTTATTTATACGTTTATTATATATATGAGACGGGCCAGCTAGAATGACCCCGGCGTTCCTACCGGTATGGTTAATCCTCCACCGGAATGCTGAGGAAATTCTACTGACGCCTGGTATTACTATATATAATAATATTGCCTGCTAGAATAACCCCGGTGATCCTATCGGTATGGCTAGTCCTCCACCGGAACGCTGAGGAAATTCTACTGTCAATATATATATTACAAGATAACCTATTGAATAATTCAAGTATTCTGTTGGAATGACTTCACTTTCTGGGTGACATATCTAAATAAAGTTAGTCTAAGAAGCGGCTGTATTATGATTAACTACCACCGGTTGACCTGACAAGTTACCGGAAGATAGTCTATACCACCTGCGGATTCTGCTTGAATTAATCAATTGGACATCTATAACCAGTGTAGCCTAAGGAGCAGCTGAGTTATAATATATTACTACCACAATGAGCTTAAGAAGCTATTGTGTTCTTATTTGTATACATCAGACCTGCCGATTGACTTACCAGTAAAATGGAAGTTAATTGATGTAAGGTAGCAATTCCATAATACGACCAATATAACGCATGTGGGATCCTTGAACTGAAGGATATCTTTTATATTTCTGTCATTAATTTACTTTACTTACGCATTTCATTATTGTTGCAATTTAATTCCGTCTTTTACTTAAGTTAAGTTACTCGAACAGACTAAGCTCACACCACAAGCTATCAAACATCAAACTACCCTAAACAACCTTTTTATGGCTTTATTTTTATTTTATTGTTTTTATTTTATCTTTAACCTCTAATTACTAAAACTCTCTGTGGGATCGATACTTGGACTTAAAAACCAAGAAAACTACAATTTGACTACTTATACTTGGGTGTAATATAATAATATAATTCAGACACACTAAAAAGTGCGAATCAGTGGTTAAAAAGTGGTTCTCACTATTAGTTGATCAATCTTCATGAGAAAGAGGTAATTGTGGTAGTAGTAGGTTTAATTTGTTACCCTAAACAATTCATGTGTCACGAAAACTATCAATTTGTTTTAGAGCAATGCTACATGGACCAAAAAAGTAGACTTGATAATTAAAGCCACCGAATTCGCTGTGGGTCACTGTGCTTATTGGGACCCAATTCCTATGCAATGGTTATGATTATCGAGTCTACTTTTTAAGTCCAGGTAGCATTAGCCTTTGTTTTATGCCTCAACCTTTTTATGTTTGGCCGCATTTGGCCTTTTTCTAAAATTGGATCTTCTGCATATTTTAAAAGATTCGAGCTTTACTAACCTTTAGCTATGTGTGTTCACCATTAATCATCCTGTAGAAGTACACTCCTAAATATGTTCGTGAATGGTCGGCGTCTTCGAGGTTTTATGAATTTTCTCAAGGAATGACACTATCCAAGCACACTAGGGTGAAAAGAGACTTGGTTTAAGGATCAAACACTAAAACTTATAACCACTAAGTTTCGTATCCCCTAATATTACTCGGAGTAATGCACTACAACGTTTGATATGCAATAGCTCAAGCCAAAGATTGATTAGCATGATCAACAACGAAAAACAAACAAGAGAAGTGTTTTTTGCCTTTTCAATTTCTCGTGTTTTTGTTAATAACATAATAATAAAAAAATAGTCATAAACTTGCAACAACTAGGGAAAAATAGTGCAACTATTGAAAATCGTAAAATAGACTTTGGAGGATTAGTATTAAAATGAAATCGACATTTGATCCAAGTACGGCTCCTAGGTGTTCTTCAAAGCGAAGTTTTTCCAAACATTATTCTATGTTTTGAAAACATGGAATTGAGCCATCATCGGATCCCACTTGAACAACACCTTTTAGTGTTCAAGACGACAAGTTTTTTTGTTTGGTTTTAGGCATAAAAACCCATTAGGGGCTGCCATATGCTCGTTAGCCTTTGCTAGAGCGGTCTCATCATGACTTAGGGAAAATTGGGGAAAAGCAAAATGGAGGACAGCAGGTGCCGCCCTCTGGGTCGCTCGAGCGATCCTGCTCCTCGCGGTCGGTTTGACCTTACATGTGTATTTTTTCACGAAATTGCCAAATGGGAGGGAATGTCAGCTCTTGTTTTTTAATTTGCTAATTTCATGGAATCCAGGTAAATCTCAACCTGTACGTTGGCTTTGACGCTAAAATGATGAATATCCGAAGGGTTAATTGAAGAGAGAAGATCAAGCGTCAAAGTTACATTGAAACCACTCCGTATGCACCTTCTTGCTTAGGACAAGCTAGTGACCGATTGAGCTAACATTATCCCCTAGTATAATACCCTTGGGAGGATTAGTGTTAAAATGGATTCGGTGTTGGATACATGTGCAGTTCTCGTAGGGGATTTTCAAGGAAAATATTTTCTTGACGGCTTTTTGTTTTTAAAACCATAGTCTGAGTCAACTAACCCCTCTTCTGCAACGCCCTAAAGCGTTCGAGGGGACAAGTTTTTCCCTTGGTTTAGTAGGGACCGCCCAGTGTTCCCTAGCCTCTGCTAGAGCGACCGGTCTCTAAAAGACTCAGGTATAACTAGGCAAAGGCCAAATGGTGGAGAGCAGGAGGGACCACCCTCAGAGGTCCATCTAGCCGTCCCATTAGAAGTGTGCATACCGAGGATCTTAGCGGGGAAGATCGCTTGAGTCCCATAGGATCCATCGCGGTGCAGAATCCAAGTGATGCCCCCAAAGACATCGAAGAGCCACTTTGGTGGAGAGGCTTATCGAAGGAATGGAGCGTCTAACGAGTGTGTTTTCTGAGATATAAGACTCGAGTACTCGTAAGTTGAGTTTGGGGTAGTCGATTAGGCTTTGCTTTGGTGAACACGTGAGTGGTTCCCCGCTCTTTTTCCCGCGAAGGGTTTTTCGCATCAAAAAATCACTTATCTTTTTTACTTATACACTTGTGATTCTATGCACACGCACGCACTATGTGCTTGATAGAATGATTGTTTGAATATCTTTATCATCCATAGTTGCGTATCAAGGGTTTGGGTCTTTGGTTGGGAGCACCGTGAGAGATTGAGTGTTGAGTGATAAATTGATGACGTCCAACACACGAATTTCGATGGGTTCAAGGGATCGTTGTGGTTAAAAAGTGGTTCTCACTATTAGTTGATCAATCTTCATGAGAAAGAGGTAATTGTGGTAGTAGTAGGTTTAATTTGTTACCCTAAACAATTCATGTGTCACGAAAACGATCCATTTGTTTTAGAGCAATGCCACATGGACCTAAAAAGTAGACTTGATAATTAAAGCCACTGATTTCGCTTTGGGTCACTGTGCTTATTGGGACCCATTGCCTATGCAATGGTTATGATTATCGAGTCTACTTTTTAAGTCCATGCAGCATTAGCCTTTGTTTTATGCCTCACCCTTTTTATGTTTGGCCACATTGGGCCGTTTTCTAAAAATTGGATCTTCTGCAGATTTTAAAAGATTTGAGCTTTACTAACCTTTAGCTATGTGTGTTCACCATTAATCATCCAGTAGAAAGTACACTCCTAAGTACGTTCGTGAATGGTCGGCGTCTCCGAGGTTTTATGAATTTTCTCAAGGAATGACACTATCCAAGCACACTAGGGTGAAAAGAGACTTGGTTTAAGGATCAAACACTAAAACTTATAACCACTAAGTTTCGTATCCCCTAATATTACTCGGAGTAATGCACTACAACGTTTGATATGCGATAGATCAAGCCAAAGAGTGATTAGCATGATCAACAACGAAAAACAAACAAGAGAAGTGTTTTTTGCCTTTTCAATTTCTCGTGTTTTTGTTAATAACATAATAATAAAAAAATAGTCATAAACTTGCAACAACTAGGGAAAAATAGTGCAACTATTGAAAATCGTAAAATAAATGTCGAAGTAGACATCAAAACTCTTTTTGGATTTTCAAATGTGTTTTTCATTAATTAAGAACAAAACAAGATAAATAAATAAATACATGCACAAATAACATAGCCCCTAATGCATGATATGTCATGGTATGGTCCTAGCGCTATGTGTCTCAAACACTCACTTATGTGCACAAATAATGTTAGATCATCTTAGGCAATTAGCTAATTTCGAGGAGTCCGCATAAATCTCATCTTATTCCCTGGTCGTGAAGCCAAAACGTCGAAGATCCGAATGCATTCATTGAACGGTGGGGATCGTGTGCCAAATCTACACCAAAATCACTCCATACGAACCTTCATGCTTGGGACAGGGTAATGACTTTGAGACCTATGATGACGCCTGGGTTTAATAGACTTTGGAGGATTAGTATTACAATGAAATCGACATTTGATCCAAGTACGGCTCCTAGGTGTTCTTCGAAGAGAAGTTTTTCCAAACATTATTCTGTGTTTTGAAAACATAGAATTGAGCCATCATCGGATCCCACTTCAGCAACACATTTTAGTGTTCAAGACGACAAGTTTTTTGGTTGGTTTTAGGCAAAAAAAACCTGTTAGGGGCTGCCATATGCTCGTTAGCCTTCGCTAGAGCGGTCTCATCATGACTTAGGGCAAATTGGGGAAAAGCAAAATGGCGGACAGCAGGTGCCGCCCTCTGGGTCGCTCGAGCGGTCCTGCTCTCCGCAGTCGGTTTGACCTTACATGTGTATTTTTTCACGAAATTGCCAAATGGGAGGGAATGTCAGCTCATGTTTTTTAATTTGCTAATTTCATAGGACCATGTAAATGTCAACTTGTACCATGGCTTTGACGCTAAAATGATGAAAATCCGAAGGGTTAATTGAAGAGAGGAGATCAAGCGTCAAAGTTACATCGAAACCACTCCGTATGCACCTTCTTGCTTAGGACAAGCTAATGACCTATTGAGCTAACATTATCCCCTAGTATAATACACTTGGGAGGATTAGTGTTAAAATGGACTCGGTGTTGGATATATGTGCAGCTCTCGTAGGGGATTTTCAAGGAAAATATTTTCTTGACGGCTTTGTGTTTTAAAACCATAGTCTGAGTCAACTGACCCCTCTTAAGCAACACCCTTAAGCATTCGAGGGGACAATTTTTTCCCTTGGTTTAGTAGGGACCGCCCAGTGTTCCCTAGCCTCTGCTAGAGCGACGGGTCTCTAAAAGACTCAGGTATAATTAGGAAAAGGCCAAATGGTGGAGAGCAGGAGGGACCACCCTCAGAGGTCCATCTAGCCGTCTCTTTAGAAGTGTGCATACCGAGGATCTTAGTGGGGAAGATCGCTTGAGTCCCAGAGGATCCATCGCGGTGCAGAATCCAAGTGATGCCTCCAAAGACATCGAAGAGCCACTTTGGTGGAGAGGCTTATCGAAGGAATGGAGCGTCTAACTAGTGTGTTTTTTGAGATATAAGACTCGAGTACTTGTAAGCTAAGTTTGGGGTAGTCGATTAGGCTTTGCTTTGGTGAACCCGTGAGTGGTTCCCCGCTCTTTTTCCCGCGAAGGGTTTTTCGCATCAAAAAATCACTTATCTTTTTTACTTATACACTTGTGATTCTATGCACACGCATGCACTATGTGCTTGATAGAATGATTGTTTGAATATCTTTATCATCCATAGTTGCGTATCAAGGGTTTGGGTCTTTGGTTGGGAGCACCGTGAGAGATTGAGTGTTGAGTGATAAATTGATGACGTCCAACACACGAATTTCGATGGGTTCAAGGGATCGTTGTGGTTAAAAAGTGGTTCTCACTATTAGTTGATCAATCTTCATGAGAAAGAGGTAATTGTGGTAGTAGTAGGTTTAATTTGTTACCCTAAACAATTCATGTGTCACGAAAACTATCCATTTGTTTTAGAGCAATGCCACATGGACCTAAAAAGTAGACTTGATAATTAAAGCCACTGATTTCGCTTTGGGTCACTGTGCTTATTGGGACCCATTGCCTATGCAATGGTTATGATTATCGAGTCTACTTTTTAAGTCCATGCAGCATTAGCCTTTGTTTTATGCCTCACCCTTTTTATGTTTGGCCACATTGGGCCGTTTTCTAAAAATTGGATCTTCTGCAGATTTTAAAAGATTTGAGCTTTACTAACCTTTAGCTATGTGTGTTCACCATTAATCATCCAGTAGAAAGTACACTCCTAAGTACGTTCGTGAATGGTCGGCGTCTCCGAGGTTTTATGAATTTTCTCAAGGAATGACACTATCCAAGCACACTAGGGTGAAAAGAGACTTGGTTTAAGGATCAAACACTAAAACTTATAACCACTAAGTTTCGTATCCCCTAATATTACTCGGAGTAATGCACTACAACGTTTGATATGCAATAGCTCAAGCCAAAGATTGATTAGCATGATCAACAACGAAAAACAAACAAGAGAAGTGTTTTTTGCCTTTTCAATTTCTCGTGTTTTTGTTAATAACATAATAATAAAAAAATAGTCATAAACTTGCAACAACTAGGGAAAAATAGTGCAACTATTGAAAATCGTAAAATAAATGTCGAAGTAGACATCAAAACTCTTTTTGGATTTTCAAATGTGTTTTTCATTAATTAAGAACAAAACAAGATAAATAAATAAATACATGCACAAATAACATAGCCCCTAATGCATGATATGTCATGGTATGGTCCTAGCGCTATGTGTCTCAAACACTCACTTATGTGCACAAATAATGTTAGATCATCTTAGGCAATTAGCTAATTTCGAGGAGTCCGCATAAATCTCATCTTATTCCCTGGTCGTGAAGCCAAAACGTCGAAGATCCGAATGCATTCATTGAACGGTGGGGATCGTGTGCCAAATCTACACCAAAATCACTCCATACGAACCTTCATGCTTGGGACAAGGTAATGACTTCGAGACCTATGATGACGCCTGGGTTTAATAGACTTTGGAGGATTAGTATTACAATGAAATCGACATTTGATCCAAGTACGGCTCCTAGGTGTTCTTCGAAGAGAAGTTTTTCCAAACATTTTTCTGTGTTTTGAAAACATAGAATTGAGCCATCATCGGATCCCACTTCAGCAACACATTTTAGTGTTCAAGACGACAAGTTTTTTGGTTGGTTTTAGGCAAAAAAAACCTGTTAGGGGCTGCCATATGCTCGTTAGCCTTCGCTAGAGCGGTCTCATCATGACTTAGGGCAAATTGGGGAAAAGCAAAATGGCGGATAGCAGGTGCCGCCCTCTGGGTCGCTCGAGCGGTCCTGCTCTCCGCAGTCGGTTTGACCTTACATGTGTATTTTTTCACGAAATTGCCAAATGGGAGGGAATGTCAGCTCATGTTTTTTAATTTGCTAATTTCATAGAACCATGTAAATGTCAACTTGTACCATGGCTTTGACGCTAAAATGATGAAAATCCGAAGGGTTAATTGAAGAGAGGAGATCAAGCGTCAAAGTTACATCGAAACCACTCCGTATGCACCTTCTTGCTTAGGACAAGCTAATGACCTATTGAGCTAACATTATCCCCTAGTATAATACACTTGGGAGGATTAGTGTTAAAATGGACTCGGTGTTGGATATATGTGCAGCTCTCGTAGGGGATTTTCAAGGAAAATATTTTCTTGACGGCTTTGTGTTTTAAAACCATAGTCTGAGTCAACTGACCCCTCTTGAGCAACACCCTTAAGCGTTCGAGGGGACAATTTTTTCCCTTGGTTTAGTAGGGACCGCCCAGTGTTCCCTAGCCTCTGCTAGAGCGACGGGTCTCTAAAAGACTCAGGTATAATTAGGAAAAGGCCAAATGGTGGAGAGCAGGAGGGACCACCCTCAGAGGTCCATCTAGCCGTCTCTTTAGAAGTGTGCATACCGAGGATCTTAGTGGGGAAGATCGCTTGAGTCCCAGAGGATCCATCGCGGTGCAGAATCCAAGTGATGCCCCCAAAGACATCGAAGAGCCACTTTGGTGGAGAGGCTTATCGAAGGAATGGAGCGTCTAACGAGTGTGTTTTTTGAGATATAAGACTCGAGTACTTGTAAGCTAAGTTTGGGGTAGTCGATTAGGCTTTGCTTTGGTGAACCCGTGAGTGGTTCCCCGCTCTTTTTCCCGCGAAGGGTTTTTCGCATCAAAAAATCACTTATCTTTTTTACTTATACACTTGTGATTCTATGCACACGCACGCACTATGTGCTTGATAGAATGATTGTTTGAATATCTTTATCATCAATAGTTGCGTATCAAGGGTTTGGGTCTTTGGTTGGGAGCACCGTGAGAGATTGAGTGTTGAGTGATAAATTGATGACGTCCAACACACGAATTTCGATGGGTTCAAGGGATCGTTGTGGTTAAAAAGTGGTTCTCACTATTAGTTGATCAATCTTCATGAGAAAGAGGTAATTGTGGTTGTAGTAGGTTTAATTTGTTACCCTAAACAATTCATGTGTCACGAAAACTATCCATTTGTTTTAGAGCAATGCCACATGGACCTAAAAAGTAGACTTGATAATTAAAGCCACTGATTTCTCTTTGGGTCACTGTGCTTATTGGGACCCACTGCCTATGCAATGGTTATGATTATCGAGTCTACTTTTTAAGTCCATGCAGCATTAGCCTTTGTTTTATGCCTCACCTTTTTTATGTTTGGCCACATTGGGCCGTTTTCTAAAAATTGGATCTTCTGCATATTTTAAAAGATTTTGAGTTTTACTAACCTTTAGCTATGTGTGTTCACCATTAATCATCCACTAGAAGTACACTCCTAAGTACGTTCGTGAATGGTCGGCGTCTCCGAGGTTTTATGAATTTTCTCAAGGAATGACACTATCCAAGCACACTAAGGTGAAAAGAGACTTGGTTTAACGATCAAACACTAAAACTTATAACCACTATGATGTGAACCCCAATAGACTTGCTTTGAAACCCAACAACAATATTGGAATAACAACCCAAGAAAGCCAAACTCAAGTCTATGGATGGAGAATCTGAACCCGTTGAGAACTCATTTCAAGAACCTAGATTATATTAAAATCTAGACCCGTTGAAGAACCCGTCTCAAGAACCCAAATTATAAGGAGGAATGCCACAAAGGTTGTGATTTACCTTTGATAAGTTCAAATGTTCAATCAAGAACAAGAGGAGTAAACTCAACTCAACTCACAATCAAAATTCATTATATATTGTCTCTCCATTTACATTGATAGAACGTCTATTTATAGGCTGGCCATTACAAATAAAATTCCTAATCTGCTAAGGAAAACAAATCCTAATATACTAAAGAAACAAATCCTAATCTACTAATGAAATAAATCCTAATCTACTAATGAAACAAATCCTAATCTATTAAGAAAACAAATCTCCTAATCTACTAAGGAAACAAATCCTAATCTACTAAGAAAAAAAATCCTAATCTAAATAGGAATAACTAAAAACTAAAATTTGTGACCCTTTCTCTCAAAAATGCCCTTGAGTGAATAGTGTGACGGTACTGTAGCATGAACAGTACCGTGCTACAGTACTTATTCTAAAAGCCTAGTACAAATAAAATAATAAGACATATGTGGGCTAAGCATCCTCAAACCCACTTATTCTAAACTAAAAATAAAAATTCTTTAAACAAATTGAAAGCCTTAACAACAAAAGGCCCTATCTCTAAGTCATTTCTTCATGTCTTCCACAGCTTGGATCAAGTGGATCAAAATTGGTTCTCCTTCTTTCAAGCCCATCTTGAGTGTTGGCCTCTTGCTAACTTCATCCCAGGTGGATTGCAACAATCCTTGCCTTGCTTCCTTGATCTTCTTGGCTCTTGATCTTGTAATTGGCCCATTGGACTTGCAAAGGATCTTTAAGAGTAGGTCCATCTTGGTTCTCATCACTAATCACCACTGGAAAGGTTTTGTCATCCCCGAGGTATGCATACTTGAGGTTGGATGGTAATGACCTTAAGGTTTTGCTCATTCGATGGAAAGATCTTCTTGTCTTGATGTGGAAGCTTCTCAAACGTAGGGGTCCATATTTTACCCCTTTCAAGCTCTCCAACTCCTTTTGCTCATCAACCTCCTCTATATCAACATTCTCCTCCTCCCCCAACTTTAAGGTGCTCATTAGTTCCAAGTGATCCTCCACCAATGTGTCGATCCGGTTGATCTCATATGTCTCTTCATCATCCCTCGGTTGTTTAGACAAGTTGAAAACATTGAGGTCCATAGTCATGTTCCCAAGTGTAAGCCTCACAAGACTGTTCTTGCAATTAATCACAGCATTAGATGTGGCAAGAAAAGGTCTACCAAGTATGACAGGAATTTGGGAGCTAAAATTTGTAACCGGGTGAGTGTCAAGCAAAATGAAATCAACAGGGAAGTAAAATTTATCAACTTGGACTAAAACATCCTCAACTACTCCCCTCGGTGTTCTGATGCTACGATCTGCCAACTAAAGAGTGATTGGAGTTGGCTTCAACTCTTCAAGTTGGAGTTGTTGATACACCGAGTACGGTAGGAGGTTGACACTTGACCCCAAGTCAAGAAGAGCTTGCTTCACCCGACAATTCCCTATTGTGATGGCAATGGTAGGGCATTCGAGGTCCTTGAACTTTGGTGGGGTGTTGGTCCTCTAGATTGATCTCACTTGCTCGGTGAGGAATGTCTTCTTGTGCACATTTAGCCTCCTCTTCATGGTACATAAATCCTTCAAAATCTTGGCACATGAAGGGATTTTCTTTATGGCATCGAGGAGTGGGATGTTGATCTTAACCTGCTTGAACATCTCAATTATATCAGAATAGTTAGCCACCTTGATGGGTGGCTTCAAACGATTGGGAAAATGTGCCGGAATGGGGGATGCATGCACACTTTCATCAGCAAATTTTTCTTTTTAACTCACCTCACCCCCCTCGAAGTCATCCATAGTCTCTTTCTCTAATGGCAATGTGGCATTGGGTGAGGCTTTTGGCACAATGGTCTTATCAATTTGTTTGCCACTTCGAAGGGTAGTGACCACCTTGAGTTGCTCACAACTCTCCGTGATGGGTTCGGATGACTCAATCACATGTTGGCCTTTATGGTTTTCTTGGGGTTGAGCGAAGAATTTCCCCTTCTCTTGTTGTGATTCCCTATGGCATTGGTCTTTTTGTGACTTGAGCCGAAATGTTATTGTTGAAGGCGGTTTGGCTTTGGATGAAATTATACACTACGTCCTCCAAATTCCTCTTATGGGGAGGTTGGTAGGTGGGAGGATTGGATGGTCCTTTTTTACCATAACTTTGTGGAGGTGGACTTTGGGAAAAAAATTTTGGAGGTGGGTTTAGTGAATACCCTTGCGGATTGGACAGAGGGTATTGAGAGATAGACGCTTTATCTTGACCTTGGTATTGACTTTGCTTAGGAGGCATGGTAGGTGCATATGCATTAGACCCATGAGGAGTGGGAATTTCATTTCTCCAACTAAAGTTCGGGTGATTGCTCTAATCCAAATTGTAAGTGTTTGAGTGTGGAGAGAATGATTACCTCATTTGGTTGAAGGCATTGACTTGCTAATAGTACACTTCCTTAAGTGCCGGAATGTTAGGGCACTCCCATATAGAATGCTCCATACTCTCACAAATTGAGTAACCCTCCTCGGTCTTCGAAATATTTGACACCTTGTGTCTCCTATTGGCTTCTAAAATTTCCACATTTGGAGATAACTTGGTGATTTTAGAGAGCAAATCTTCCCAGTCTCTCAAATCATACATCCCTCCCCCTTGAGCTTGATTACTACCCGGAGAAGACCTCGGTACATCGGTGGGATCCGTGATATCCCATGATTGGGTATTTTGCACCAATGTACTAAAGTATTCCAGGGCCTCATCGGGGTCCTTATTTAAGAACTCTCCATTGCACTTCATGTCAATGAATTGTCTATGGCTCGGTGTAACCCTTCGTAGAAGAAACTCACCAATTGCCATGATTCAAAACCATGATGTAGAATGGATTGTAGTAATTCCTTGTAGTGATCCCAATAGTGATAGAATTGCTCATTGGGCTTTTCTGAAAAGTTTTGCATTTGCTTTTTAAGAGCGGTGGTTTTAGGCATCGAAAAAAATTTGTTCAAAAACTCGGAAAGCATTTGTGCCCAAGAGGTTATAGATCGAGGCCTCAAGGAATTCAACAACGTTTTGGCCTTGTCTTTAAGGGAAAAGGGAAACAATTTCAAGCGAGCTACGTCTTCCATAGCATAATTGGTGAGGAAGGTTGCAACTATGTCCTCGAATTCCTTAATGTGTAAATAAGGATTCTCCCTTTCAATTCCATGGAATTGAGGGAGTAGTTGCAACATTCCCGACTAACTCGGAAGGCATGAGATTGGACCGGTAAGAGAATGCATGAAGGAGTGGTGCTACGTGTGGGTTGGGGAAAATCCCGCATTGACCTCGCTGGAGGATCAATGGGGATATTGTTCCCTTCATTCCTAGGAGGGAAGTGCATTCTAGGGTTTGGAATTCTAGGGTCTCGCACTCCCCCTCCCCTTGGGACATTAGCCTCCTCATTCTCAAAATTATCATTGACATCCTCGGGAAGGTCTTGGTTAATATTCATGTTGGGGCCTAAAGGTCGTCTAACCAATCTATTTTGGTCATCTCGTCCCCACATACAAAATAATATCTACAAATGAAAGGTAAGCAAACAAAACTATATATAAGGGACAACGTACCTCAACCCGTGATGAGAATTCACGGGACTTAACTCTGTTGTCCGAAAATCACCTTCTCAATTCAACACTTTGCCTTCCCCGGCAACGGCGCCAAAAATGCTTAATTCTTTCCATCATTCCTAATCTCCAAACATGAACCCTCAGTGTGTATATGGCTTATGTGTTTGGGTGAGTGTCACTCTCACTCAGGTTCGATGCAAGAAATGGGAAAACGGCTGTGTGTGTGTGTGTGAACAAAAGTGCTCCCCAAGCGTAGAGAGACTTTCGAGTGTCGTGTTTTACTTGGAAATCGTATTCCAAAGTCGTCTCCTTAGGGAAGGAGGTGAATTATTTTGAAGGTGATTTTGGTGAAAAAGGAAAAGTGTAAAAATCTTTGATGTTTGAGTTTTTGGTGAATTGTGTTCTTGATGAAAATAAAATGGAAACAAGTGTTGGCTAATCCAAAGAAGTCATTCCAATGGGAATGTCAAATCAACTCAAGACTTTCCTCCAATGGTGCCTAGATGTTTGATTGATTCGTAGGAAGTGAGGGACTAAAATGGAGGTGAGGATTCAAGCTTACCCCGTGACAAGTCTACGGTATATCAAGAACTCACAACCACGTCCACACTCAATCTAGTCAAACCAGATCATCGTACACTACAAGTAGCAATGAAAAAGAGTTAATTTAGCATACCCAAGAGGAATTCTCCGTTGGATTAGCCAACTTAAAGCTTAGTTATTCATACTTAATGCAAGAACATAAATGAAGTAAAGAGATATTGCAAAGAAATGAAGATTGGAACTTAAATTAATGCAAGAAAAGTTAACTAAGAAGAAATGCATTGAATACCCATTTTAAAACTTGAAATGAAGAAAACTTACTACAACAATGGTAAACTCTAAATGGTGTATTTAAACTTGCAATGTACTTAACATAAATGACATTAAAGACAATAAATGAAGCTTACAAGATTCTTACAAAAGATTACAAGTGAAATATGGATGGAAGAAATGTAAAAATCTAAGCTTTCTCTCTCTAAACTATGTCTTCTTCCTTGGAGCTTCTCTCTCTATATCTCTACAATTCTGAATAATGTCCCAGAATTGCTTGCAAATTCGTCCATGGAGGTCCCCCTAGGCATCTGACAGCCCTCCCATCCATAGGAGGCTGAAGTGATTACTTTGGGCAGGCTAGGACAGCCTACCCAGCAACTCTCATGCTCCTCTCTTCTCTCTCCTCCTTATGAATGCTTGAGCCTTCAAAGTCCAAGGCTAGGGTTGAGGAGGCATGTTCGTGTGTAAGGGTGTCAGGGAACAAGTGGGAGACCCATAGGTGGGACCCCCATGTAGCAGAGCTTGAGTTACAAAATCTGGCATTTTTCAGCAAAACCTACCGATAGGTCGATGGCTAAACCTACCAGTAGGTTTTACTCTAGTAGCCAAAACCTTCCGGTAGTTTTCCGGTAGTTTTATGAAAAACCTACCGATAGGTTTTAACTTGTTTTGCTCAATTCTTGGTTCTTTCACCTTCCAAGCCATCGTCAAGCCTCCCCCTCATTTCCATTGACCTTAAGCACCATGATAGGGGCCTAACATGCACCATTTAAGCTCTTTTACCTGCAAACACGCTGAAACTCCATTAATAGCTCGAAAACATTGCAATTCCTCTAATTTTTACCATAAAAGCAAGCATAAAAGGGGTGCAAATGTACACATGATATGCAATATTTAATGCTAATCAGGCTGCCCTATGCTCGTTAGCCTTCGCTAGAGTGGTCTCTTCATGACTTAGGAAAAATTTGGGAAAGGCTAAATGGAGGACAGTAGGTGCTTCCCTCTGGGTTGCTTGAGCGGTCCTGCTATCCACGGTCGGTTTGACCTTGTGTATTTTTTCATGAACTTGCCAAATAGGGAGAATAATAGATCTTGTTTTTTAATTTGCTAATTTCATGGAGTCCATGTAAATCTCAATCTATTCCATGACTTTGACGCTAAAATGATGAAAATACGAAGGGCTAATTGAAGGGAGGAGATCAAGCCTCAAAGTTACATCGAAAGCACTTCGTATGCACCTTCTTGCTTACGATAAGGTAATGACCTATACAGCTAACATTATCCCCTGGTTTAATACACCTGGAAGGATTAGTGTTAAAATGGACTCAGTGTAGGATACATGTGTAGATCTCGTAAGGGATTTTGAAGGAAAATATTTTTGAGACTATTTTGTGTTTTAAAACCATAGTTTGAGTAAACTGAACCCTCTTGAGCAACGCCCGTTAGTGTTTGAGAAGACAGGTTTTGCCCTTGGTTTAATAGGGACCGCCCAGTGTTCGCTAGCCTTTGCTAGAGCGACCTGTCTCTAAAAGACTTAGGTATAATTAGGCAAAGGCTAAAAGGTGGAGTAGCAGGGAAAAACCTCAGAGGTCCCTCTACCAGTCCCATTGGAAGTGTGCATACCGAGGATCTTAGCAGGGAAGATAGCTTGAGTCCTAGAGGATCGATTACGGTTGACAATCCAAGTGAAGCTACACAAGACATCGAAGAACCAGTTTGGTGGAGAGGCTTATTGAAGGAAAAGAGCGTGTAACGAGTGTATTATTTGAGATATTAGACTCGAGTACTTGTAAGCTGACTTTGGGGTAGTGGATTAGGCTATGGTGAACCCGTGAGTGGTTCCCCACTCTTGTTCCCACGAATGGTTTTTCACATCAAAAAATCACTTATGTTTTTTTACTTATACACTTGTGATTTGATGCACACGCACGCACTATGTGTTTGATAGAATGATTGTTTGAATATCTTTATCATCCATAGTTGCGTATCAAGGGTTTAGGTCCTTGGTTGGGAACACCATGAGAGATTGAGTGTTGAGTGATAAACTGATAAACACGCGAATTTCGATGGGTTCAAGGGATCGTTGTGGTTAAAAAAGTGGTTCTCACTATTAGTTGATCAATCTTCACGAGATAGAGGTAATTGTGGTAGTAGTAGGTTTAATTTGTTACCCTAGACAATTCATGTGTCACGAAAACTATCCATTTCTTTTAGAGCAATGCTACATAGACTTAAAAAGTAGACTTGATAATTACAACCAAGGATTTCATTGTGGTCCCAAGTACTTATTGGGACCCACTACCTATGCAATGGTTGTGATTATCAAGTCTACTGTTTCAGTCCATGTAGCATTAATCTTTGTTTTATGCCTCACCCTTTTTATGTTTGGCCACATTGGGCTGTTTTCTAAAAATTGGATCTTCTGCATATTTTAAAAGATTGGAGCTTTACTAACCTTCAGCTATGTGTGTCCACTATTAATCATCCAATAGAAGTACACCCCTGAGTATATTCGTGAATGGTCGGTGTCTGCAAGGTTTTATGAATTTTCTCAAGGAATGACACTATCCAAGCACACTAGGGTGAAAGAGACTTGGTTTAAGGATCAAGCACTAAAACTTATAACCACTAAGTTTCGTATCTCCTAATATTACTCGTAGTAATGCACTACAAAGTTGATTTCAGGATTGATATGCTATAGCTCAAACCAAAGAGTGATAAGCATGATCAACAACGAAAAACAAACAAGAGAAGTGTTTTTTGTCTTTTCAATTTCTAGTGTTTATGTAAATAACATAACAATTGAAAAATAGTCATAAACTTGCAACAACAAAGGGAAAATAGTGCATGGATAAAAAATCGTAAAATAAATGTCCAACTAGAAATCAAAACTCTTTTTGGATTTTCAATTGTGTTTTTCATTAATTAAGAACAAAACAAGATAAATAAATAAATACATGCACAAATAACTTAGCCACTAATGCATCATATCTCATGGTATGCTCCTAGCGCTAATTTTCTCAAACACTCACTTAAGTGCACAAATAATGTTAGATCATGTTAGGTAATTAGCTAATTTCGAGGAGTCCCTATAAACCTCATCTTATTCCATGGTTGTGACGCTAAAACGTTGAAGATCTGAATGCATTCATTGAAGGGTGGGGAGCGTGTGTCAAACCAACACCAAAAGCACTCCATACGAGCCTTCATGCTTAGGACAAGGTAATGACTTAGAGAACTAGGATAACCCCTTGGTTTAATAGACTTTGGAGGATTTGTATTAAAATGAAATCGACATTTGATCCAAGTATGGTTCCTAGGTGTTCTTCAAAGAAAATTTTTTCCAAGCATTATCTGTGTTTTGAAAACATGGAATTGAGCCATCATCGGATCCCACTTCAGCAACACCCTTTAGTGTTCAGGACGACAAGTTTTTTGGTCTTCATGAGTGAGAAAAGGCTAAATGGAGGACAGTAGGTTCCGCCATCTGGGTCACTCGAGCGGTCTTACTCTCCATGGTCGATTTGACCTTATTTGTGTATTTTTTCCTGAAATTGCCAAAATGTAGGGAATATTACATCTCGTTTTTTAATTTCCTAATTTTATGGAGTCCATGTAAGTCTCAACCTAATCCATGGCTTTGACGCTAAAATGATGAAAATCTGAAGGGTTAATTGAAGGGAGGAGATCAAGCGGCAAAGTTACATCAAAAGCACTCTATATGCACCTTCATGCTTAGGACAAGGTAATGAGCTATAGAGCAAACATTATCCCCTGGTGTAATACACTTGGGATGATTAGTGTTACAAATGACTTAGTGTTGGATACATGTGCAGCTCTCGTAGGGCATTTTCAAGCAAAATATTTTTCGAGACTGTTCTGTGTTTTAAAACCATAGTTTGAGTCAACTGACCCCTCTTGAGCAACGACCTTTAGTGTTCAAGAGGACAAATTTTTCCCTTGGTTTATTAGGGACCGCCCAGTGTTCGCTAGCCTTTGTTAGAGTGACCGAACTCTAAAAGACTTAGGTATAATTAGGCAAAGGTAAAATGGTGGAGCGGCAGGGACCACCCTTAGAGGTCCCTCTAGCGGTCCCATTGGAAGTCTGCATACCGAGGATCTTAGCGTGGAAGATCGCTTGAGTCCTAGAGGATCTATTTCGGTGGAGAATCCAAGTGAAGCCACCCAAGACATCGAAGAGCCACTTTGTGGAGAGGCTTATTGAAGGAATGGAGCATCTAACGAGTGTATTACTTGAGATATAAGACTCGAGTACTTGTGAGCTAACTTTGGGGTAGTGGATTAGGCTATGGTGAACCCTTGAGTGGTTCCCCGCTCTTTTTTCAACAAAAAGGTTTTTCGCATCAAAAAATCACTTATTGTTTTTCACTTATACATTGTGATTTGATGCACACACACGCACTATGTGTTTGATAGAATAATTGTTTGAATATCTTTATCATCCATAGTTGCGTATCAAGGGTTTGGGTCTTTAGTTGGGAACACCGTGAGAGATTGAGTGTTGAGTGATAAATTGATAACATCTAACACGCGAATTTTGATGGGTTCAAGGGATCGTGGTGGTTAAAAGGTGGTTCTCACTATTAGTTGATCAATCTTCATGAGAAAGAGGTAATTGTGGTAGTAGTAGGTTTAATTTGTTACTCTAGACTATTCTTGTGTCACAAAAACTATCCATTTGTTTTATAGCAATGCTACATTGACTTAAAAAGTAGACTTAATAATTACAACCACTAATTTCATTGTGGGTTCTAGTACTTATTGGGACTCACTACCTATGCAATAGTTGTGATTATCAAGTCTACTTTTTAATCCATGTAGCATTACTCTTTGTTTTATGCCTCACCTTTTTTTATGTTTGGCCACATTGGGCTGTTTTCAAAAAATTGGATCTTATGCATATTTTAATAGATTTTAGCTTTACTAACCTTCAGCTATGTATGTTCACTATTAATCATCCAATAGAAGTACACAACTAAGTATGTTCATTAATGGTCGGCATCTCCTAGGTTTTATGAATTTTCTCAAGGAATGACACTATCCAAGCACACTAGGGTGAATGAGACTTGGTTTAAGGATCAAGCACTAAAACTTATAACCACTAAGTTTCGTATCCCCTAATATTACTCATAGTAATGCACTAAAACATTGATTTAAGGATTGATATGCTATAGGTCAAACCAAAGAGTGATTTGCTGGATCAACAAGGAAAAACAAACAAGAGAAGTATTTTTTGCCTTTTCAATTTCTAGTGTTTTTGCAAATAACAAAATAATAGAAAAATACTCATAAACTTGCTGTGAAACCCCGGAAAAATTTGAACTTTTTCTGAAAAAAGGGCAAAATGGTAATTCTCCACCCTTATGCGTATTTGAAATAATCATGTTCTAGACCTCGGATGAGGAAACGGAGTGCGCCATTGGATTCGCAACGCGAAATCTAGTAATCACTAGAAATTTCGTCGAATTCCGAGATAGTCGAATGTTTGCACGTCGTTCGAGGCGACTGCGTGACGAATGTAATTTTAAAGGTCCCCAATAATGGATTTTATAAAATTTCCTTATAATTGGATTAAAGTTCCAATAAAATTAATTTGGACTTAATCCAGGACTTAATGAATTGTTTCGGGACGAAAAACGGACCCGAAAGTCGAAAATATGCGGTGCGATGTGGACCGCACATTCTAAGGCTATAAATATCGAAAAATATCTGATTTTTTCAGACTTTCATCAGCTGAAACCAGTGGGTTTGTTGGCTGAAAAACGTGGGTGAGGAGGAGAGAAAAAAAGTGAGAAATCCAAACTTGTTTCGCCGATTCCGGGAGTTCCGTCCGTCGGAATTCGTCGATTCAAAAGGCAAAGTTCATCTACGCGACGAGGGCTACGCGTGGGTACCAAAAACAACAAGTTTCACCGAAGGTGAACGGGTGGGGGTGTACGAAAATCAAGATTCGAGTTGTATTTCTTTGCTCGGATTCCGTCGAGCTAGAAGGGAGAAGTGATCACGTCGACGAAGGCTACGCGTGGGTACCAAAAACAACGAATTCCACCGAAGGTAAAATTTCGGGAGTTGGGAAAATCAAGCTTCGAGTTGGGTTTTCGGGTCTTGGGAGCTTCCTACGGGATTCTCACGCTACAAGAGGTAGGGGTTCTCCTACTTGGGTTGATTTCTTACCTAGAATGCCTATGATTATGGCTTGGTATATATATAGATATGTATACATATTTATATGTATATGGTTATGGAATAATGAAGAAAATGGGTAGGTTGTTAGAAAAATTACACTTGCCTATTGGTGGAATTTAGGTAAAATAATTTTATCCTAAATTGGTATGTAGAAATTGCCTATTGGAATTTCTTGAATTATGTGGAAATTGGGCATGATATGTGTTACCATGTTGTTTGCCTTGAAGGTGTTTGACAAACTACCTAAATGGATTGAAATTGTTATATGATAAATAACACGTTATGCCTTATGTGGTAAATGAAAATCATATGTGTACGATATGATTTATGTTGAAATTATGAATTATTGATATATGGTTTTGATGTATCAAAGTTGAGATGAAGTATGGAATTTATATGGTTATGATGTAAATTGACATGGAATGAAATTGATTGTGTGAGATTAGTTCATATGACATTCATTATATATGAACATGATATGCAAGTGACAATTGTTCATTGCATTGCATATGCACGGGAACATCGCATACATGGACATTGTGTCATAGGGATGTTGTGCATGGGTGTTATACCACAATCTATGTGGTATTAAATGTATGTGGACATGAGCATCACATTCATGGGATGTTAGCATGGGTGTGGGCGTGTTTGTGCATGGGTATTGTACCACAATCTATGTGGTATTAAATGCATGCAGACATGAAAAGAGTTGCTCATTGGCGGTCATAGCATATTGGGCATAAGGTTGTGTCACATTCATGGGAGTCATTCATGAGTGTGGTGGTATGGTTGCATTAATCAACACCATACTTGGTGTTTGATGGTGGGCTCGGGAAAGATGGATTGAATATTCATTTGAGTTACCCGGTTACATGCATAAAGGAAAAACTTGTGTCTGGGTATAGCAAGAAGGGATAGATCCCCCCTCGGGTGCAAGACCCGGTTACATGGTTCAGGCATTTGTCCGGCGGCGAAATTCCAGAAAAGTGCCATGGTTTACGGAACCGGCGGTTGAGATACCAAAATCCGTTGCCCAACAAAGACACAAGGGTTTTGATTTATCAATGGTCGTTGAGTGGATAACATCAACGGCGGATTTTACGACACATTGACATTTCATTGTGTGTGTGAGAGCCGGGGAGGCTCGGGGTGTGTTACATGATTGAGTCTCATCTCACTCATGGCATGTTGTACACATTGGCATTTGCATTGTGTTGTCGAGCCGGGAAGGGCTCGGGGTGAGTGCATAAATGAGTCACATCTCATTTCATGATACATCAAACACGTTGACATTAGCATTGTGTTGAGGAGCCAGGGAGGGCTCGGGTTGAGTACATGAGTCCCATCTCATTTCATGGGGCTTAGGTAGCCCGGTTTCACATACATGGCATTGACATGTAAAGGGAGTCAGAGTGGACTCGAGTTGAGTGCACATGAGTGGGTCTCACCTCATTCATGGCATGACATTATAGCATTACATCATTTAATTGTATATTATTTGATGGAATGGTTACGGATTTATGAATGTTGCATGTGAACATTTCATATGCATATAGGTTGAGGAGTAGCCTCTGTAGGAAATACTCTACTGGGCGTTGGCTCACCCTATACGGGAACACATTTCAGGTGGGAGAGATACACCGGCGGATGGCTCCATTTTGGACCCTCATGCTTGAAGAAAGTCGCATGTGGCTTTACTTAATGTTTTGTGTAATTACATGTTAGAAACTATATTTTGGGGCATGTAATGCGTAAAATAATTGTAATAGAACTTATAAAGACTATTGTTAGATTAGCCTTTCATGTTTGATATAAGTATTGATAAATGGACCCGTTGCGGTCAAGTTTTACTTATAAAGGGACCCTGTGTGGTCATTGTGTTATATTGGGCCTCGGATGGGTCATGTTAATATATACTGCACAGGTTGTGTTTTGGGTAGAGCTCCCCGTACAAAGGAGACTCTGCCCGAATTTCGGTAAAATTAAGGACCCCGGTAAATGGGGCATGACGGTGTGATATCGAGTTACTCGGTATCCACTAGTATTCCGCGGGTTGATGGGAAATCAACGGACCCCCGGATTTTGGGGTGTCACACTTGCAACAACAAAGGGAAAATAGTCCAAGTGTAAAAAATCGTAAAATAAATGTCCAACTAGAAATCAAAACTCTTTTTGTATTTTCAATTGTTTTTTTCATTAATTAAGAACAAACAAAGATAAATAAATAAATACCTGCACAAATAACTTAGTGTTCAGGACGACAAGTTTTTTGGTTGGTTTAAGGCTTAAAACCCCGTTAGGGGTTGCCCTATGCTCGTTAGCGTTCGCTAGAGCGGTCTCTTCATGACTGAGAAAAAATTGGGGAAAGGCTAAATGGAGGACATCTGGTGCCGCCCTTAGGGTCGCTAGAGTGATCCTGCTCTCCACGGTCGGTTTGACCTTACTTGTGTATTTTTTCACGAAATTGCCAAAATAGAGGGAATGTTTGATCTTGTTTTTTAATTTCCTAATTTCATGAATTCCATGTAAGTCTCAACCTAATCCATGGCTTAGACTCTAAAACGATGAAAATAAGAAGGGTTAATTGAAGGGAGGAGATCAAGCGTCAAAGTTACATCGAAAACACTATGTATGCACCTTCATGCTTTGGACAAGGTAATGAGCTATAAGGAAAACATTATCCCCTGGTTTAACACACTTGGGAGGATTAGTGTTACAATGGACTTAGTGTTGGATACATGTGCAGCTCTCGTAGGGCATTTTCAAGCAAAATATTTTCGAGACTGTTTTGTGTTTTAAAACCATAGTTTGAGTCAACTGACCCCTCTAGAGCAACGCCCTTTAGTGTTCAAGAGGACAAGTTTTGCCCTTGGTTTATTAGGGACCGCCCAGTGTTCGCTTGCCTTTGCTAGAGCGACTGGTCTCTAAAAGACTTAGGTATAATTAGGCAAAGGCCAAATGGTGGAGTAGCAGGGACCACCCTCAAAGGTCCCTCTAGCAGTCCCATTGGAAGTGTGCATACTGAGGATCTTAGTGTGGAAGATCGCTTGAGTCTTAGAGGATCTATTTCAGTGGAGAATCCAAGTGAAGCCACCCGAGACATCGAAGAACCACTTTGGTGGAGAGGCTTTTTGAAGGAAGGGAGCGTCTAACGAGTGTATTATTTGAGATATAAAACTCGAGTACTTGTGAGCTGACTTTGGGGTAGTGGATTAGGCTTTGGTGAACCCGTGAGTCGTTCCCCGCTCTTTTTTCCCCAGAAAGGTTTTTTGCATCAAAAAATCACTTATTGTTTTTACTTATAAACTTGTGATTTGATGCACACGCATGCACTATGTGTTTGATAGAATGATTGTTTGAATGTCTTTATCATCCATAGTTGCGTATCAAGGGTTTGGGTCTTTAGTTAGGAACACCGTGAGAGATTTAGTGTTGAGTGATAAAGTGATAACATCCAACACGCGAATTTCGATGGGTTGAAGGGATTGTTGTGGTTAAAAACTAGTTCTCACTATTAGTTGATCAATCTTCATGAGAAAGAGGTAATTGTGGTAGTAGTAGGTTTCATTTGTTACTCTAGACTATTCATGTGTCACGAAAACTATCCATTTGTTTTAGAGCAATGCTGATGCGAACCCTTAAATGAATTCAAGAACCCACGGGAAAATTGATTGAAGACTCCCCAAAAAAGATCACAAATAAGATTATAAGAACCAAGAACCCTAGACCCAATGTTTGCAAGAAACAAGAACCCAAGGTTAAAAGTTCAAGAGAAAGACTCCACACTCAAGATTGAGTGATAAGTCGATGAACGCCACAAGAAAGATTAATTATTGATAAGTTCTTGAAATAGTTCTTGGAAGAACAATAAGGTAGAAACCTCACAATACTCACAAAAAATATCCTCCATTTTACACTGATTTGAACGCCTATTTATAGGCTAGTTATTACAAAGAAAAATTCCTAAAATAGCTTATCCTAATTAAGAAATATCTCTTACTTGCTGGTGAAGAAATATCTCTTACTTGTTGGTAAAGAAATATCTCTTACTTGCTGGTAAAGAAATAGCTCTTACTTTCCTAAACTCTTACTTTCCTAAAAGAGAAAAACACAATCAGCCCTTTAATATGCTGATCACATGCCTAATTAAACCAGGAAAGTCTTTCTTTCCTAAAAGGAATAAATCACACGCCTAAATAGATAAGGAAGATCTTACAATCAGACCAATTTTAAACATGCCAATTTTAAGCTTAGCCTTTGCCGGAATCTTCTAGAACTTGAATCATGTTGATGGATCTTTGTTGCCCAAGTGGATCATGCTCCATGCTTGAACTTGCACAATCAGCCCATATGTCTTGAATCAGCCCGTTCAATGCTTCTTTCATCCTTTTTGCTCTCGCCCGAGTCATAGGACCTCCATTTATGCTCAACGGATCAGATTGCATTGCATCATTCCCCCTCTCTTCAAAAGGATTCATCCTCGAATCTTCGTCATCTGCAATAAAAGGAGAAAGATCAGCAACATTAAAAGTAGCACTAACACTATACTCACCAGGAAGATCTAGTTTGTAAGCGTTATCATTTATCCGTGCCACCACTTGGAAAGGCCCATCTCCTCTAGGCTGCAACTTAGAACGCCTTTGTGCGGAAAACGATCCTTTCGCATATGCTCCCAAACCCAATCTCCAGGCTCAAAAACCCCCTTCTTACGTCCCTTATTAGCTTGAGTAGCATATTGCTTCATTCGCCTCTCAATGTGCAATCGAACTTTCTCATGCAATTGCTTCACCAATTCAGCCTTTCATTCTCCATCTAAATTAGCACACTCATCAACAGGCAATGGCAACAAATCTAATGGAGTTAAGGGATTAAAACCATAGACAATTTCAAAAGGTGAATAATTAGTAGCAGAATGCACACTACGATTATAAGCAAATTTGACATGAGGCAAACAATCCTCCCAAGTTTTTAAATTCTTACCAATGACAGCACGCAATAAAGTAGAAAGAGTACGATTAGTTACCTCGGTTTGCCCATCTGTTTTTGGATGTCAAATAGTAGAAAAGAGTAATTTAGTACCAAGCTTACCCCACAATGTCTTCCAGAAAATAGCTCAAAAACTTAGTATCACGATCAGACACAATGCTCCGAGGCACTCCATGTAAACGCACCACCTCTCTAAAGAACAAATCAGCTACATTGCTAGCATCATCAGTCTTATGACATGCAATGAAATGCGTCATCTTTGAAAACCTGTCAACAACAACAAACACAGAATCCTGTCCCCGTTTTCTCCTAGGTAAACCTAACACAAAATCCATGGAAATATCTACCCAAGGTGAACTAGGTATAGGTAAGGGATTATACAAACCATGGGTTTGAACCTTAGACTTAGCCTTTTTACAAGCAACACATTTCTCAAAAATTCGCTCAACATCCCGTTTCATATATGGCCAGAAAAAATGTTCAACTAACACGTCTAAGGTTTTCCTAACACCAAAGTGTCCCATTAAACCACCCCCATGTGCTTCTCTAACTAATAACTCACGCATCGAACAATTAGGCACACACAATCGATCCTCTCGAAACAAGAACCCATCATGCCTATAAAACTTACCAAAACCCGAACTCTCACAAGCATCAAACACATTAGCAAAGTCAGAATCAATAGCATATAAATCCTTAATGTACTCAAAACCAAGCAACTTTGCATTTAAAGTGGAAACTAAAACATACCTACGAGATAAAGCATCAGCAACCACATTCTCTTTCCCCTTCTTGTATTTGATAATGTAAGGAAAGGTCTCAATGAATTCAACCCATTTAGCATGGCGTCTATTCAGCTTACCTTGACCTTTCAAATGTTTCAAAGACTCATGATCAGCGTGGTTGACAAACTCCTTGGGCCAAAGATAATGTTGCCAAGTCTCTAACGCCCTCACCAATGCATAAAGCTCCTTATCATAAGTTGGGTAATTCAAGGCTGCCCCATTTAGCTTCTCACTAAAATAAGCTAAAGGACGACCTCCCTGCATTAAAATAGCTCAGATTCCAATACTTGAGGCATCACACTCAACTTCAAAAGTTTGAGAAAAGTTAGGCAAAACAAGTAAAGGTGCATAACTAAGTTTTTCTTTAATCAAATTAAAAGCAACTTCTTGGTCCCTTCCCCACTTAAAACCTATGCTTTTCTTAACGATTTCAGTCAATGGTGCAGCCATGGTGCTAAAGTCCTTTACAAACCTTCTATAAAAACTAGCAAGCCCATGAAAGCTACGTATCTCAGTAATGGTTTTAGGTGTAGGCCATTCTCGAATAGGCTTAACCTTCTCCTCATCAACCGCAATGCCCTTAGCACTAACAACATATCCTAAGAAAACAATCTGACTAGTGCAAAATGAACATTTCTTGAGGTTAGCAAATAACTGAGCATCACGCAAAGAACATAACACAAGCCTCAAATGTTCAACATGCTCATCTAAGCTCTTACTGTAAATCAAGATATCATCAAAATAAACGACAACGAATTTACCAATAAAAGCACGCAAAACATGGTTCATTAAACGCATAAACGTACTAGGTGCATTGGTTAAGCCAAAAGGCATTACCAGCTATTCATATAAACCATATTTAGTCTTAAATGCCGTTTTCCATTCATCACCTTCTCTCATCCTAATTTGATGATAACCAGATTTCAGATCAATCTTACTAAACAAACAAGCGCCATGCAAAATTCATCTAACATGTCATCAAGTCTAGGAATGGGATGACGATACTTTACTGTTATTTTGTTCACGGCGCGGAAATCGGTGCACATCCTCCAAGTCCAATCCTTTTTGGGCACAAGTAACACTAGAATTGCACAAGGACTCAAGCTCTCCCTTACATGACCCTTCGACATCAGCTCCTCAACTTGCCTTTGAAGTTCCTTCGTCTCCTTAGGATTACTCCTATAAGCTGGACAATTGGGAATCATTGCACCAGGAATGAAATCAATCTAATGTTTAATCCCTCTAATTGGTGGCAAGCTATTTGGGATTTCCTCGGGAAAAACATCACCGAACTCCTGCAAAAGAGAATCAACAACACTAGGCAAAGCAAGGTTAAGCTCATTAGTATTCAAAAAGGCCTCCTTGTACATAAGTACAATCATCGGCTGCTCGGAATAAAAAGCTCCCTTAACCTCTCGTTCTTTTGCATAGAAACTCACATTTTTCCTCTCTTGCTTTTATGAACTCTCACTCTTTTCACTCCTTGAAGATTCAGCAGCCTCTCTGTTTTTCCCCTCATTTTTTTTCACTTTCACTCTATTTCCCTCTTTTTTTTCATTGTCACTCTCTTTTCTTCCCTCAAACTCACTTTTTAACCTCATTTGATCATCATGCACCTGTCTAGGTGTTAACGGTACAAGTGTTACAGGTTTGCCATACAGTACAAAAGAATATCTATTTCTATATCCATCATGCATAACTTGCCTATCAAATTGCTAAGGACGTCCCAAAAGTAAATGACCAGCATGCATTGGGACTACATCACACAAAACCTCATCAACATAACGCCTAATGGAGAATGAAACTAATTCCTGCCTATTCACCTTAATCTCCCCACATTCATTCAACCACTGCAACTTATAAGGAGTAGGGTGCTTAATAGTAGGCAAATTAAGTTTCTCAACTAACAAGGTACTAGCAACATTAGCACAACTCCCACCATCAATGATAACACTACATACCTTATTGTTGATATGGCAGCGAGTATGAAAGATGTTATCACGTTGTGCCTCGTTGTCCTCCTCCTTCACTTGTGCATTCAAGGCACGCCTTGTGACCAAAATTTCACCCTCAACTGGATATTCCTCTCCTTCACTCTCCACATCGTCATCAGATTCACTTTCAGTTTCAAAATCACCATTATCCCTAAAAAACATAGCACATTTATTTGGACATTGAGATGCAATGTGCCCCCTGCCCAAACACTTAAAGCACTAAAATATCTCTATTTCTAGAAGTTTGAGAATCAGATTTACCTCGCTCCTTGCTAGCCTCTATGCCTTTGCCTTTGTTGGAAGCTTCAACTTTACCCTTAGAATCTGATTTCTCTTCCTTCTTGCTCCAACTAGAATTCGGATTCCAAGAAGATGAAGAACCCAAATTCTGCCCAAACCGAGTAGAACCCTTCCGTTTGAGTTGCCTCTCAACCTTCATCGCCATGGTTAGCATATCATCCATCTCCACATAATGCTGTAACTCAACTACATTTTGAATATCTCGATTCAAACCGTGCAAAAATCATGCCATGGTTGCCTCTCGGTCCTCCTCTACATTAACCCGAATCATGGCTATCTCCATCTCCTTATAATACTCCTCAACACTCCTGGACCCCTAAGTCAACCCCTGCAACCTCTGAAACAAGTCCATATAATAATGAGAAGGGACAAACCTCTTCCTCATGATACTCTTCATCTTATCCCAAGTATCAACCGGATGCTCTCTATTCCTCCTCCTATTCATCACTAACTGATCCCACCATACTACCGCATAATCAGTAAACTCCACTACAGCTAGTTTCACCTTCTTCTCCTCTGAATAGTCATGGCAATCAAACACTAACTCCACTTTCTTTTCCCACTCTAAATAAACCTCCGGATCATTCTTGCCTTGAAAGGCTGGGATTTTCATCTTAATGCTACCCAAATTCCCATCTTTTCGATAAACATCTCTAACAACTCTACAACCACCTCTACCATGGTCAAACCCAATCAACGTGGTCTGGTCATCAAAGTAATCGCCAAGATCCCACTTGTCATCATCAATAATATTTTGATGACGCCTATTCTGCCTCCTCTCCACCGGTGCCTCACGCCTATCATGTCCATCATCTCTTCTTCCCTCGTTCATTCTCAACTCATTAATCGCATTCACTTGCTCCTCCAACTGATTTCCCATGTCATCAAATCTCATATTCATACGAAGTATGAATAGCACATCAGTACCACCCTCCTCAGCTACTCCTTTATCCTTGGAAGTCATGTTTTATAACCTGCAAAACAATGTTAGAAATAGCCTCACAAACACTCCCTCACATGTTTCACTCGTTTCAATGTCACTCAACCCTCATGTTTACACTCTTATCAGCTTTTCTTAAGATAAGCTCACACACTTAGCCTTTTACCACTCAAATGTTTCACCTTTGTCGTTCTTTCGCGAACTACTCAAAACTCAACCAAAAACCAACCGTTCCCACAACGCACAACAACTTAACAAAATAAGACACAAATATTGAAGGAAGGACCAGAATTAACAATGAAAAACAGAGAATAACAACGATAACACAAAAATGAAACAAAGAAACACAACGAAGCAAAGAAAACGAATTCGGCGAAAACTAAGCGAAACAATGGTTCGAAAGCAACAAATGGATCAAGAAAGGGGTTAAATCAAATAAGATGACCTGTTTTGGGATAACAAATGCGTGAATGATCAGAATAAGTAACTTTTGATTATTTTTGTTCAAATCTCAACACAAATCATCCCTAAAGCAAACTGATTAGCCTCAATTCGATTATTTCTTTCTTTTCTTTTCTTTTTTTTTGTCCTTCCTCTCTTTTTTTTTTCTTGATATCAGATCACAAAAGAGGCAAACTACGCGTAATTGGGCAGCAGACTTCACAATCGATTCACTAGCAAATTATGTATTCAATTCTGCCCATATTATGCAACCCTAATTGATATTAAAATTATAGAAAAGAACAACTGAAACTCCAGCAGCAAGTCACGCCCCAAATCAAACAGAACAAAAAAAAATCGCAATGAACAGTCGCGATGAACAGTGCACAACGAATTTTTTTTTTTTAAATAGATGTGCATAAACAGAAAAAGAAACACCAAATAGCAGCAAGAACCCTAACTTGGTCAGATTATATGCGCACAAAACAAAGATAACCAACCTGATTTGAGAAGACAAACCCGAGTGCTCTGATACCAACTGATGCGAACCCTTCAACGAATTCAATAACCCACGGGCAAATTGATTGAAGACTCCCCAAGAAAGATCACAAATCAGAATATAAGAACCAAGAACCCTAGACCCAATGTTTGCAAGAAACAAGAACCCAAGGTTAAAAGTTCAAGAGAAAGACGCCACACTCAAGATTGACCGATAAGTCGATGAACGCCGCAAGAAAGATTAATTCTTGATAAGTTCTTGAAATAGTTCTTGGAAGAACAATAAGGTAGAAACCTCACAATACACACAAAAATATCCTCCCTTTTACACTGATTTGAACGCCTATTTATAGGCTGGTTATTACAAAGAAAACTTCCTAAAAATAACTTATCCTAATTAAGAAATATCTCTTACTTGCTGGTGAAGAAATATCTATTACTTGTTGGTAAAGAAATATCTCTTACTTGTTGGTAAAGAAATAGCTCTTACTTTCCTAAATTCTTACTTTCCTAAAAGAGAAAAACACAATCAGCCCTTTAATATGTTGATCACATGCCTAATTAAACCAGGAAAGTCTTTCTTTCCTAAAAGGAATAAATCACACGCCTAAATAGATAAGGAAGATCTTACAATCGGACCAATTTTAAACATGCCAATTTTAAGCTTAGCCTTTGCCGGAATCTTCTAGAACTTGAATCATGTTGATGGATCTTTGTTGCCCAAGTGGATCATGCTCCATGCTTGAACTTGCACAATCAGCCCATATGTCTTGAATCAGCCCGTTCAATGCTTCTTTCATCCTTTTTGCTCTCGCCCGAGTCATAGGACCTCCATTTATGCTCAATAGATCAGATTGCATTGCATCAAATGCTACATGGACTTAAAAAGTATACTTGATAATTACAACCACTGATTTCGTTGTGGGTCCCAGTACTTATTAGGACCCACTATATATGCAATGGTTGTGATTATCAAGTCTACTTTTTAAGTCCACGTAGCATTACTCTTTGTTTTATGCCTCACCTTTTTGTATGTTTGGCCACATCGGGTTGTTTTCTAAAAACTGGATCTTTTGCATATTTTAAAATATTTGAGCTTTACTAACCGTCTGCTATGTCTGTTCACTATTAATCGTCCAATAGAAGTACACTCCTAAGTATGTTCGTGAATGGTCGGCCCCTCCTAAGTTTTATGAATTTTCTCAAGGAATGACATTATGCAAGCACACTAGGGTGAAAGAGACTTGGTTTAAGGATCAAGAACTAAAACTTATAACCACTAAGTTTCGTATCCCCTAATATTACTCGTAGTAATGCACTACAACGTTGATTTAAGGATTGATATGCTATAGCTCAAACCAAAGAGTGATTAGCATGATCAACAATGAAAAACAAACAAGAGAAGTTTTTTGCCTTTTCAATTTCTAGTGTTCTTGTAAAGAACATAAGAATAGAAAAATAGTCATAAAATAAATGTCCAACTAGATATCAAAACCCTATTTGGATTTTCAATTGTGTTTTTCATTAATTAAGAACAAAACAAGATAAATAAATAAATACATGCACAAATAACTAAGCCACTAATGCATGATATTCCGTGGTATGTACCTAGCGCTAAGTTTCTCAAATACTCACTTAAGTGCACAAATAATGTTCATGTTAGTTAATTTGCTAATTTTGAAGAATCCCTATAAATCTCATCTTATTCCATGGTCGTGAAGCTAAAACGTCGAAGATCCGAATGCATACATTGAAGGGTGTGGATCGTGTGTCAAACCTACACCAAAAGCACTCCATACGAACCTTCATGCTTAGGACAAGGAAATGACTTAGAGACCAAAGATGACCCCTTGGTTTAATAGACTTTACAGAATTAGTATTGAAATGAAATCGACATTTAATCCATGTATGGCTCCTAGGTGTTGTTCGAAGAAAAGTTTTTCCAAACATATTCTGTGTTTTGAAAACATAGAATTGAGCCATCATCGGATCCCACTTTAGCAACACTCTTTAGTTTTCAAGAAGACAAGAGCCATCCCTAGAGCGGCCTCTTCATGACTTGAAAAAATTGGGGAAAGGCTAAATGGAGGATAGCAAGTGCCGCCATCTGGGTCGCTAGAGCGGTCCCGCTCTCCAAGGTTGGTTTGACTTTACTTGTGTATTTTTTCACAAAATTGCCAAATGGGGAGAATGTTAGATCTTGTTTTTTAACTTGCCCATTTCATGGAGTCCATGTAAATCCCAACCTATTCCATGGCTTTGACGCTAAAATGATGAAAATTCGAAGTGTTAATTGAAGGGGGGAGATCAAGCGTCAAAGTTACATCGAAAGCACTTTGTATGCACCTTCTCACTTAGGAAAAGGTAATGACCTATAAAGCTAACATTATCCCCTGGTTTAATACATACTTGGGAGGATTAGTGTTAAAATGGACTCGGTGTTAGATACATGTGGAGCTCTCGTAGGGGATTTTCAAGGAAAATATTTTTGAGACTGTTTTGTGTTTTAAAACCATAGTTTGAGTCAACTGACCCCTCTTAAGCAACGCCCTTTAGTGTTCGAGAGGACAAGTTTTGTCCTTGATTTAGTAGGGACCGCCTAGTGTTCGCTAGCCTTTGCTAGAGCGACCGGTCTCTAAAAGATTTAGGTATAATTAGGCAAACGCCAAATGGTGGAGTAGCAGGGACCACCCTTAGAGGTCCCTCTAGCGGTCCCATTAGAAGTGCACATACTGAGGATCTTAGCGTGGAAGATCACTTGAGTCTTATAGGATCCATTTTGGTGGATAATCCAAGTGAAGCCACCCAAGACATCGAAGAGCCACTTTATTGGAGAGGCTGATCGAAGTTACGGAGCGTCTAACGAGTGTCTAATAGTGAGATATAATACACGAGTACTTGTAAGCTGACTTTGGGATAGTGGATTAGGCTTTGGTTAATCCGTGAGTGGTTCCCCACTCTTTTTCCCGAGAAAGGTTTTTCGCATCAAAAAATCACTTATTGTTTTTACTTAAAAAGTTGGGATTTGATGCACACGCACGCACTATGTGTTTGATAGAATGATTGTTTGAATATCTTTATCATCCATAGTTGCGTATCAAGGGTTTGGGTCTTTGGTTGGGAACACCGTGAAAGATTGAGTGTTGAGTGGTAAATTGATAACATCCAACACGCGAATTTCGATGGGTTCAAGGGATCGTTGTGGTTAAAAAGTGGTTCTCACTATTAGTTGATCAATCTTCATGAGAAAGAGGTAATTTTGGTAATAGTAAGTTTAATTTCTTACTCTAGACAACTCATGTGTCATGAAAACTATCCATTTGTTTTAGAGCTATGCTACCTGGACTTAAAAAGTAGACTTGATAATTACAACCACTGATTTTGTTGTGGGCCTCTGTACTTATTGGGACACACTACCTATGCAATAGTTGTGATTATCAAGTCTACTTTTTAAGTACATGTAGCATTATTGTTCTATGCCTCACCTTTTTTTATGTTTGGCCACATTGGGCTGTTTTCTAAAAATTGGATCTTATGCATATTTTAAAAGATTTGAGCTTTACTAACCTTCAACTATGTGTGTTCACTATTAATCATCTAATAGAAGTACACTCCTAAGTATGTTCTTGAATGTTCGACATCTCCTAGGTTTTATGAATTTTCTGAAGGAATGACACTATCCAAGCACACTAGGGTGAAAGAGACTTCATTTGATGATCAAGCACTAAAACATTAATTTAAGGATTGATATGCTATAGCTCAAACCAAAGAGTGATTTGCATGATCAACAAGGAAAAACAAACAAGAGAAGTGTTTTTTGCCTTTTCAATTTCTAGTGTTTTTGTAAATAACAAAATAATGGAAAATGAGTCATAAACTTGCAACAACAAAGGGAAAATAGTGCAACTATAAAAAATCGTAAAATAAATGTCCAACTAGAAATCAAAACTCTTTCTGGATTTTCAATTGTGTTTTTCATTTATTAAGAACAAAAAAAGATAAATAAATAAATAAATGCACAAATTACTTAGTGTTCAAGACGACAAGTTTTTTGGTTAGTTTTAGGCTTAAAAACCCTTTAGGGGCAGCCCTATGCTCGTTAGCCATCGCTAGAGCGGTCTCTTCATGACTGAGGAAAAATTGGGGAAAGGCTAAACAGAGGACATCAGGTGTCGCCCTCTGGGTCGCTCGAGCGGTCCTACTCCCCAAGGTCGGTTTGACCTTGTATATTTTTTCAAGAAATTGCCAAAATGGAGGGAAAGTTAGATCTTGTTTTTTAATTTCCTAATTTCATGGATTCCATGTAAATCTCAACCTAATCCATGGCTTCGACGCTAAAATGATGAAAATCCAAAGGGTTAATTGAAGGGAGGAGATCAAGCGTCAAAGTTACATCGAAAGCACTCTGTATGCACCTTCATCCTTAAGACAAGGTAATGAGCTATAAAGCAAACATTATCCCCTGGTTGAATACACTTGGGAGGATTCGTGTTACAATGGACTCGGTGTTGGATACATGTGCAGCTCTCGTAGGGCATTTTCAAGGAAAATATTTTTGAGACTTTTCTGTGCGTTAAAACCATAGTTTGAGTCAACTGACCCCTCTTGAGCAACGCCCTTTACTGTTCAAGAGGACAAGTTTTGCCCTTAGTTTATTAGGGACCGCCTAGTGTTCGCTAGCCTTTGCTAGAGCGACCGATCTCTAAAAGACTTAGGTATAATTAGGCGAAGGCCAAATGGTGGAGCAGCAGGGACCACCCTCAAAGGTCCCTCTAGCGGTCCCATTGGAAGTGTGCATACCGAGGATCTTAGCGTGGATGATCGTTTGAGTCCTAGAGGATCCATTTCGGTGGAGAATCCAAGTGAAGCCACACAAAACATCGAAGAGCCACTTTGGTGGAGAGGCTTATTTAAGTTAGGTAGCGTCTAACGAGTGTATTATTTGAGATATAATACTCGAGTACTTGTAAGCTGACTTTGGGGTAGTGGATTAGGCTTTGGTGAACCCTTGAGTGGTTCCTCGCTCTTTTTTCCTGAGAAAGGTTTTTCGCATCAAAAAATAACTTATTATTTTTACTTATACACTTGTGATTTCATGCACACGCATGGACTGTGTGTTTGATAGAATGATTGTTTGAATATCTTTATCCTTTTGTTTTAGAGCAATGTTACATGGACTTAAAAAGTAGACTTGATAATTACAACCACTGATTTCGCTATGGGTCCCACTACTTATTTGGACCCACTACCTATGCAATGGTTGTGATTATCAAGTTTACTTTTTAAGTCCATGCAGCATTACTCTTTGTTTTTTGCCTCACCTTTTTTTATGTTTGGCCACATCGGGCTGTTTTCTAAAAATAAGATCTTCTGCATATTTTAAAATATTTTGAGGTTTACTAACCTTCAGCTATGTCTGTTCACTATTAATCGTCCAATAGAAGTACACTCCTAAGTATGTTCGTGAATGGTCGGCGTCTCCTAGGTTTTATAAATTTTGTCAAGGAATGACACTATGCAAGCACACTAGGGTGAAAGAGACTTGGTTTAAGGATCAGGAACTAAAACTTATAACCACTAAGTTTCATATCCCCTAATATTACTCATAGTAATGCACTACAACGTTGATTTAAGGATTGATATGCTATAGCTCAAACCAAAGAGTGATTAGCATGATCAACAATGAAAAACAAACAAGAGAAGTGTTTTTTGCCTTTTCTATTTCTAGTGTTCTTGTAAATAACATAATAATTGAAAAATAGTCATAAATTTACAACAACAAATGGAAAATAGTGCAACTCTAAAAAATAATAAAATAAATGTCCAACTAGAAATCAAAACTCCTTTTGGATTTTCAATTGTGTTTTTCATGTTGCTAATGCTTTGGCAAATCTTGCAGCGCAGAACAACTTCTCTTCAGAATTTTCTGAGATCAGTCAGGTGCCTGTTGCTATGATTAATAAAATTGTTCAAGATCAGAGGTGTCTTCCTGTGTTGAGTGCAAAGAATGTGCTGGTATATGATGATCATGGATTATTTTTAAGGATTGGTGTTGAGCTGAGCTGGAAGTAGACTGGAGTAGTGACTAAACTATAGTAGATCCTTTCTATTGTACTTATGATATTGACTGCTGGGATAGTTTTGTGAAAATTCTGGTTCATAATTTTTTGTTGACATGGGATGATGGAAAACGGTTTGAATGTAGTCATTGCTTGTGCTGTGCAGGCATTGGCTTGTGTTTGTGGATTCATTGATACATAATTTTGATGGTAACTGGTTGCTAAATTTATGTGAGCTGAGGGCCTGAATCTGGGGTTGCTGTTGTAGGCTGTACAGGAGGAAGTGAAATAATTTTGTCTGTTCTTTTGTAACAGAATGTTGTTTTCTGTAGCAGTTTTGTTTTGTCCGCTGTGATGGGTTTCCTGGGCTGGAGCATCTAGTGCAGCATCTGCTGTTGCTGTGTGCTACTGTAAGCAGACTATGCTGTGCTACAGGGTTGTGATGCTGATTATGCTGAACTAAGGCAGGGACTGAATATCATATAGATTTCTGCCTGTATCTCGCAGTTTGCTGTTGTTCACAGGTTTAGTCTAGGATGTTTGCTTGGAGCTGTTGTCTGAAGGCATGGAGCTAGGATGTGAAGATAGGACCTAGTCCAAGTCAAAGATGTAATTAGAAATGGTTTTGATTATCTTGAAGGATTAAAGCCATTTTTATACTTTTAGAACTGTTTGTTCTTTGATTCTTGTAATTTTTGATTTTGGAAATAAAATTTCTCTTTTCCTAAACAAAAAATTTCTCTTTTCCTAATTTTTGATCAAGCACTAAAACTTATACCACTAAGTTCCGTATCCCCTAATATTACTTGTAGTAATGCACTAGGATTGATATGCTATAGCTCAAACCAAAGAGTGATTAGCATGATCAACAACGAAAAACAAACAAGAGAAGTGTTTTTTGCCTTTTCAATTTCTAGTGTTTTTGTAAATAACATAATAATAGATAAATAGTCATAAACTTGCAACAACAAAGGGAAAATAGTGCAACTATAAAAAATCGTAAAATAAATGTCCAACTAGAAACCAAACTCTTTTTGGATTTTCAATTGTGTTTTTCATTAATTAATAACAAAACAAGATAAATAAATAAATACATGCACAAATAACTTAGCCTCTAATGCATGATATGTCATGCTATGCTCCTAGTGCTAAGTTTCTCAAACACTCACTTAAGTGCCCAAATAATGTTAGATCATGTAAGGTAATTTGCTAATTTCGAGGAGTCCTTATAAATCTCATCATATTCCATGGTCGTGAAGCTAAAACGTCGAAGATCTAAATGCATTCATTGAAGGGTGGGAATCGTGTGTCAAACCTACACCAAAAGCACTCCATACGAACATTCATGCTTAGGACAAGGTAATGACTTAGAGATCTAAGATGAACCCTTGGTTTAATAGACTTTGGATGATTAGTATTAAAATGAAATCGAAATTTGATCCAAGTATGGCTCCTAGGTGTTCTTCAAAGAAAAGTTTTTCCAAACATTTTTCTGTGTTTTGAAAACATATAATTGAGCCATCATCAGATCCCACTTTAGCAACACCCTTTAGTGTTCAAGACAACAAGTGTTTTGGTAGGTTTTAGGCTTAAAAACCCGTTATGGGTTGGCCTATGCACGTTAGACTTCGCTAGAGCAGTCTCTTCATGACTTATAAAAAATTGGGGAAAGACTAAATCAAGGACAGTAGGTGCCGCCCTCTGGGTTGCTCGAGCGGTCCTGCTCTCCACGGTCAGTTTGACATTACTTGTGTATTTTTTCACGAAATTTCCAAATGGGGAGAATGTTAGATCTTGTTTTTTAATTTGCTAATTTCATGGAGTCCATGTAAATCCCAACCTATTCAATGGCTTTGAAGCTAAAATGATGAAAATCCAAAGGGTTAATTGAAAGGAGGAGATCAAGCGTCAAAGTGACATCGAAAGCACTATGTATGCACCTTCTTTCTTAGGACAAGGCAATGACCTATAGAGCTAACATTATCCCCTGGTTTAATACACTTGGGAGGATTAGTGTTAAAATGGACTCGGTGTTGGATACATGGGCAGCTCTCGTAGGATATTTTCAAGGAAAATATTTTCGAGACTGTTTTGTGTTTTAAAACCATAGTTTGAGTCAACTGACCCCTCTTTAGCAACGCCCTTTAATGTTCAAGAGGACAATTTTTGCCCTTGGTTTTGTAGGGACCGCCCAGCGTTCTCTTGCCTTTGCTAGAGCGACCAGTCTTTAAAAGACTTAGGTATAATTAGGCAAAGGCTAAATGGTGGAGTAGCAGGGACCACCCTCAGAGGTCCCTCTAGCGGTCCCATTCGAAGTGTGCATACCGAGGATCTTAGCGAGGAAGATTGCTTGAGCCCTAGAGGATCCATGGTGGTGGAGAATCCAAGCAAAGCCACCCAACACATCGAAGTGCCACTTTCGTGGAGAGGCTTATCGAAGGAAAGGAGCGTCGAACGAGTGTATTATTTGAGAAATGAGACTCGAGTAATTGTAAGCTGACTTTGGGATAGTGGATTAGGCTTTGGTGAACCCGTGAGTGGTTCCCCGCTCTTTTTACCACGAAAGCTTTTTCGCATCAAAAAATCACTTATTGTTTTTACTTATACACTTGCGATTTGACGCACACGCACGCACTTTGCGTTTGATAGAATGATTGTTTGAAAATATTTATCATCCATAGTTGCGTATCAAGGGTTTGGGTCTTTGGTTGGGAACACCGTGAGAGATTGAGTGTTGAGTGATAAATTGCTAACATCCAACATGCGAATTTCGATGGGTTCAAGGGATCGTTGTGGTTAAAAAGTGGTTCTCACTATTAGTTGATCAATCTTCATGAGAAATAAGTAATTGTGGTAGTAGTAGGTTCAATTTGTTACTCTAGAAAATTCATGTGTCACGAAAACAATCCATTTGTTTTAGAGTAATGCTACATGGACTTAAAAAGTAGACTTGTTAATTACAACCACTGATTTTCGCTGTGGGTCCCCGTACTTATTGGGAACCACTACCTATGCAATGGTTTTGATTATCAAGTCTACTTTTTAAGTCCATGTAGCATTACTCTTTGTTTTATGCCTCACCGAATTTCATGTTTGACTCCATTGGGTTGTTTTCTAAAAATTGAATCTTCTGCATATTTTAAAAGATTTGAGCTTTACTAACCTTCAGCTATGTGTGTTCACTATTAATCGTCCAATAGAAGTACACTCCCGAGTATGTTCGTGAATGGTCGGCGTCTCCTAGGTTTTATGAATTTTCTCAAGGAATGACACTATCCAAGCACACTAGGGTGAAAGAGACTTGGTTTAAGGATCAAGCACTAAAACTTATAACCAGTAAGTTTCGTATCCCCTAATATTACTTGTAGTAATGCACTACAACGTTGATTAAAGGATTGATATGATATAGCTCAAACCTAAGAGTGATTAGCAAGATCAACAAAGAAACACAAACAAGAGAAGTGTTTTTTGCCTTTTCAATTTCTAGTGTTCTAGTAAATAACATAATAATAGAAAAATAGTCATAAACTTGCAACAACAAAGGAAAAATAGTGCAACTATTAAAAATCGTAAAATAAATGTCCAACTAGAAATCAAAACTCTTTTTGGATTTTCAATTGTGTTTTTCATTAATTTAGAACAAAACATGATAAATAAATAAATACATGCACAAAAAACTTAGCCACTAATGCATCATATCTCATGGTATGCACCTAGTGCTAAGTTTCTTAAACACTCACTGAAGTGCACAAATAATGTTCGATCATGTTAGGTAATTAGCTAATTTCAAGGAGTCCCTATAAATCTCATCTTATTCCATGGTCATGAAGCTAAAACGTCGAAGAGCCGAATGCATTCATTGAAGGGTGGGAAGCGTGTGTCAAACCTACACCAAAAGCACTCCATACTAACCTTCATGCTTAGGACAAGGTAATGACCTAGAGACCTAAGATGACCCCTTGGTTTAATAGACTTTGGTGGATTTGTATTAAAATTAAATCGACATTTGATCCAAGTATGGTTCCTAGGTGTTCTTTGAAGAAATTTTTTTCCAGGCATTATCTGTGTTTTGAAAACATGGAATTGAGCCATCATCGGATCCCACTTCAGCAACACCCTTTAGTGTTCAAGACGACAAATTTTTTGGTCTTCATGACTGAGGAAAAATTTGGGAAAGGCTAAATGGAGGACAGCAGGTGCTGCCCTCTGGGTCGCTCGAGCGGTCATGCTCTGCATGGTCGGTTTGACCTTACTTGTGTATTTTTTCACGAAATTGTCAAATGGGGGGAATGTTAGATCTTGTTTTTTAATTTGCTAATTTCATGGAGTCCATGTAAATCTCAACCAATTCCATGGCTTTGATGCTAAAATGATGAAAATCTGAAGGTTTAATTGAAGGGAGGAGATCATGCGTCAAAGTGACATCGAAAGCACCGTCTGCACCTTCTTGCTTAGGACAAGGTAATGACCTATAGAGCTAACATTATCCCCTAGTTTAATACACTTGGGAGGATTAGTGTTAAAATGGAATCGGTGTTGGACAAATGTGCAACTCTCGTAGGGGATTTTCAAGGAAAATATTTTCGAGACTATTTTGTGTTTTAAAACCATAGTTTGAGTCAACTGACCCCCTCTTGAGCGACGCCCTTTAATGTTCGAGATTACATGTTTTGCCCTTGGTCTAGTTGGAACCGCCTAGAGTTCGCTAGCCTTTGCTAGAGCGACCGGTCTCTAAAAGACTTAGGTATAATTAGGCGAAGGCCAAATGGAGGAGCAGTAGGGACCACCCTTAGAGGTCCCTCTAGCTGTCCCATTGGAAGTATGCATATCGAGGATCTTACCGGGGAAGATCGCTTGAGTCCTAGAGGATCCATTGCGGTGTAGAGTCCAAGTGAAGCCACCCAAGACATCAAAGAGCCACTTTGGTGGAGAGGCTTATTGAAGGAAGGGAGTGTCTAACGGGTGTATTGATTAGCACAAAATATTTCACATTATGCATGCTTTTTATACCTTTTTATACTTGATTTTGTTGTGAAATTGGGGCGAAATGCAATTAAGCAACCAATTAATGAGGTTTGCACATTGAACTGCCTCTGCCCCTACCAAAACATTCAAGAAGGTTTTGCCTACTGGAATAAACCTTCCAGAAGGTTTGCATCGTCCTTCCGGAAGGTTTAGCCCAAAAATGTCAGACAACCTGCAACTTAAGCTCTGCCACTTGGGGGTCCCGCCCATGATCCTCCCACTTGTCCCCTGACATATTCTACATATATACATGCCTCCCTACACCCTAAAGTCATCATTGGAAGATGGAGGATGGGAAAAGAGGAGAGAGAAAGAATGAGGCAAGGTCGGTGCAGGCTAGGCTTGTCCTAGCCTGTCCAAGCCATCAACTCAGCCCCCCCCCCCCCCTCCATTGATGGGAAGCCTCTCACACAAGCTATAGGACCTCCATGGACGAAAATGAAAGGACTCTTGACATTTTTACAGCATTATTCAGCATTTAGAGAGAGAAGCTAAATGAGGAAGACATAGTTTTAGAGAGAGTAGTTGTATTTTCTGCATTTCTTTTGACATTTCACTTGTTGTATTTCTTTAGAGAGAGAAGTTGTATTTCTTTTGACATTAAATGGACTCTTGACATTTCACTTGTTGTAAGATAGAATACTCTTGTAATCTTCATTTATTGCACTTTAATCTCATTTATTGCAAGTGTATTTCAAGTTTAGTTACATATTCTAGTTTCTACCATTGTTGTATTTGGTTTTTTTCACTTCAAGCTTTTCAAATGGGTATTAAATGCATTTCTTTGTAGTTTAACTTTTGTTGCATTAAAACAAGTTTCAATCTTCATCTCTTCACAATGTCTCTTCATATTATGTGTGTCATTGCATTAAATATGAGTAGCTAAGCTTTAAGTTGGCTAATCCAAGAGGGAATTCCTCTTGGGTATGCTAAATCAACTCTTTTTCATTCCTTCTTGTAGTGTAAGGTGGTTTGGTTTGACTAGGTTGAGTGCAGACATGGTTGTGAGCTCTTGATACACCGTAGACTTGTCATAGGGTATGCTTGAGTCTACACCACATTAGTCCATCACTTCCTACGAATCAATCGAACACCTAGGCACCATTGGAAGAATGTTTTGAGTTAATTTGGCATTCCCATTGGAATGACCTCTTCGGATTAGCCAACCCTATTTCCATTACATTTTCTATCACAAACTTCACTCACCAAAACACAAACTCACAAGATTTATACACTTTTCCATTTTTTACAAAATCACCTTCACACAATTCACCTTCTTTCCCTTAGGAGACGACCTTGGAATACCCATTCCAAGTAAAATATGACACTCGAAAGTCTCTCTTCGCTTGGAGAGCACTTTTGCACACATACACATTTTGTTCATCCACACACGTTTTCTCCATTTCTTGCATGATATCTGATTATCTGATTAGCAAAAAACATTGCATATTTCATGTGCCAATACATTCCTTTTTCACTTACTTTTGGGGATTAAATGAGTGGAATTGTGCTACTTGAGCTATTAACAAAGATTTGTGATGTTTGCAGATAAAAGGTGATAAATGGTGCTTCTTAAAGCCTTCCCAAATGGTTTGAGGTGAATGATGATGAAAGGATGGCTTGAAGATAGCTCAGGAGGTGAAGAAGTCAAGAAATTAGAAAATCAGAGAAACTGTACCGCTACGCTGAGGCTACTGGAGTTCGACGTACCGGTATGTATGACATAGCGGTACACTCTGCTGAAACAGCCCAGATTCTGCTAGCCATTCTCTGCTACCTTGAGGGTCCCACCAAAGACAATCTCCCATCTGCTTCTGACTCTTCCAACACCATGGACACCCCTTGCACATCTCTCATTGGACTTTTGGAGCCTTGGTGATCAATGAGGAGAGATAAAAGAGTGATGTTGGGTGTGCAGACAAGGTCTGCACCACCCTGTCCAGCCCACCCTCTTGGTAGCCCTATGGAGGGAGATCACATCACTGAGCTAGGGGACTCTCCAAGGACGTTTTTTTTTTGGGGGGGGGGGGGGAGATACACCATTATTCTAGAGATACATTGTAAGACACATTGGAATATAGTGAGAAAAGCTCTAGGAAGAAGATGAATAGTGTTAGAGAGAGAAGTTGAGATTTTTACATTTTCTTCCATGCATTGTCTTCCATTTTCATGTAAGAATCTTCTAAGCTCTATTTAAAGTCTTTAATGCCATTTATTTCAAGTTTTTTTCAAGTTTAGTCTTCCATTAAAGCTTTCACCATTAATGCTTCTATGTTCTTAAATATCTTAGTTTTAAATGGGTATTGAATGTATTCTCATATAGTCTTTGTTTTTCTTGCATTAATTTAGCTACAATCTTCATTGCTTTAGAATGTCTTTCCATTTCATTATTGTCTTTAATTTGAGCATGAGTAGCTAAGCTTTTATGTTGGCTAATCCAAGGGAGACCTCCCCTTTGGTATGCCATTTCAACTCTCCTTCTTTCCTCCCTTCGGTGTACGATGGTTCGATTTGACTGGGTTGAGTGCGGACTTTGGTTGTGAGTCTTTGATATCTCGTAGGTCTAGTCACAGGTTATGCTTGGATACTCACTTCCATTTCGCCCCTAACTTCCCACGAATCAATCGTTCATTAATGCACCATTGGAGGAGGGCTTTGAGTTGAATTGGCACTCCCATTGGAGTGAACCCTTTGGATTAGCCAACACTTGTTTCCAATTCAATTTCATCACAACTCAACTCACCAACCAAACTTCAACTACAAAAGATTTTACACATTCTTTTCACCGAAATCACTTTCAAAACGATTCACATCCTTCCCCGAGGAAACGACCTTGGAATACCTCCAAGTAAAACACGACACGCAAAAGTCTTCTTGCGCTTGGGAAGCATTTTTGCCTACTTGCACATTTCATTTTCCACCATTCCTTTGCCCTTTCTTTTGACATCATTCCAAGGGAGAGTGACACTTCCCTTCATACACACATCATATATACATTTTTGGGGTGATGTCCGGAGGTTAGGGAAAACAACAACGGATATCATCAAGCAATATCCGAGGGAGAGTGACACTCACCTAACCTTATAAGACACATACACATTACCGGAATCATGGTCGGAATTAGGGTGAACGCAATCAAGCATTTTTGGCGTCGTTGCTGGGGAAAGCAAAGCGTTGAATTAGAAGGTGATTTTCGGACAACGGAGGTAAGTCTTGTGATTCTCATCACGGGTCGAGGTACGTTGATCCTTGTATATACTTTTGTGTATTTTCTAGTTCAATTGTAGATATTGTTTTTGCATGTGGGGACGGGACAACCAAAATAGATTGGTTCGACGACCCCTAGAACCCAATATGAATCTTGACCAGGACCCACCCAAGGATGTTGGTGACAACTTTAAGAAAGAGGAGGCTAATGTCCCAAGGGGTGGGGGAATGCAAAAATCTAGAATGCCAAATCCTAGAATGCATTTTCCCCCTTCTAGGAATGAGGGAAACCATATCCCAATTGATCCTCCGACAAGGTTAATGCAGGATTATCTCCAACCCACTCGTAGCACCACTCCCTCATGCATTCTTTTACCAGTCCAAGCTCATGCCTTCCTAGTCAAACCGGGAATGTTACAACTACTTCCTCAATTCCATAGAATTGAAAGAGAGAATCCTTATTTTCACATTAAGGAGTTTGAGGAAATAGTTGCAACCTTCCTCACTAATCATGCCATGGAAGACATAGCTCGCCTGAAATTGTTTCCCTTTTCTCTTAAAGACATAGCCAAAACGTGGTTGAATTCCTTGAAGCCTCGATTTATAATCTCTTGGGCTCAAATGCTTTCAGAGTTTTTGAACAAATTCTTTTCGGTGCCTAAAATCACCGCTTTTAAAAAGCAAATCCAAAACTTTTTGGAAAAGCCCAATGAGCAATTTTATCAATGTTGGAATTGCTACAATCCATTCCACATCATGGTTTTGAATCATGGCAATTGGTGAGTTTCTTCTACGAAAGGATTGCACCGGGCCATCGACAGTTCATAGACATGATGTGCAATGGGGAATTTTTGAACAAGGATCCCGGTGAGGCCCTAGATTACTTTAGTACATTGGCACAAAATGCACAATCTTGGGATATCACGAATCCCACTGATGTACCGAGGTCTTGTCTAGATAGTAATCAACCAAGTGGGGGAGGGATGTACGATTTAAGGGATAGGGAAGACTTGCTTTCCAAAATCACCAAATTGTCTTGGAAAGTGGAGATTCTTGAGGTCAATAGGAGACATGAGGTGTCCAACATTTCCAAGACCGAGGATTTTTGCTCTATATGTGAGAATGTTGAGCATTCCATATCGGAATGCCCCAACATTTCGGCACTTAAAGAAGTTTACCATGAGCAAGTCAATGCCTTCAATCAAAGTAGGTAATCTTTCTCCCCACACACTAATACATACAATCCGGGTTGGAGTAATCACCCGAACTTTAGTTGGAAGAATGAGAACCCCACTCCTCATGGGTCTAGTTCATATTCACCTCCCATGCCTCCTAAGCAAAACCAATACCATGGCCAAGGTCCGTCATCTAGCTCCCAATACCTCCGGTCCAATCCACAAGGGTATTCAAAAAACCCTCCTTCACAAGGGTTTTCACAAAACCCACCTCCACAAAGTTTTGGTCAACAAGGATCATCCACCCCACCCACATACCAACCTCCCCATAAGAGAAATTTGGAGGATGTAGTGCACCAATTAGTCCAATGCCAAACCGCCATCAACAATCAAACCACCACCGCTTTCAATGACATTCGAACTCACATCACAAAATTGACCAATGCCATAGGGTCGTCCCAACAAGAGAAAGGGAAATTTTCCACTCAACCTCAAGAAAACCCTAGGGGGCAACACGTGATTGAGTCATCTAAGCCCACCAAAGAGAGTTGTGAGCAACTCAAGGAAGTCACCACCCTTAGGAGTGGCAAACAAATAGACAAAATCATTTTGCCAAAAGTCTCACCTAATACCATATTGAAAAAAGAGAAAGAGACTAAGGATGACTCCGAGGGGGGTGAGGTGAGTGAGAAAGAAAAAAGTGTTGATGTGAATGTGCATGCACGTCCCATTCCGGCTCCTTTTCCCAATCGTTTGAAGCAACCGTGAAGGTGGCTAATTATTTTGACATTATTGAGATGTTCAAGCAGATTAAGATCAACATCCCGCTCCTCGGTGCTATCAAGCAAATCCCTTCATGTGCCAAGATCTTGAAAGATTTGTGTACCGTGAAGAGGAAGTTGAATGTTCACAAGAAGGCATTCCTCACCGAGCAAGTGAGCTCAATCTTGAGGACCAACACCCCACCAAAGTTCAAAGACCCCGACTACCCAACCATTGCTATCACAATAGGAAATTATTGGGTGGAGAAATCACTTCTTTACTTGGGGGCAAGTGTCAATCTCCTACCCTATATGGTGTACCAACAACTCCAACTTGAAGACTTGAAGCCAACTCCAATCGCTCTTCAATTGGCAGATCGTAGCGTTAGAACACCAAGGGGAGTAGTTGAGGATGTCTTAGTCCAAGTTGATAATTTCTATTTCCCTGTTGATTTTGTTGTACTTGATACTCATCCGGTTATTAATACTAGTTCACAAATTCCTGTCATACTAGGTAGACATTTTCTTACTACATCTAATGCTGTGATTAATTGCAGGAACGGTCTAATGAAGCTTGCATTCGGGAATATGACAATGGACCTCAATGTCTTCAATTTGTGCAAACAATCGAGGGATGATGAGGAAATGCATGAAGTCAATAGGATTGATACCTTGGTGGAGGATCACTTGGAGCTATTGAGCACCTTGGAGTTTGGGGAGGAGAAGATTGTTGATCAAGAGGAGCCGAAAAGTTTACAAGGGGTAAAAAAATGGATCCCAATTTTTAAGAGACTTCTTTTGCAAGAGAAAAAGATCTTTCCATCGATTGTGCAAAATCTCATCTTGGAGTTAAAGCCATTACCATCCAACCTTAACTATGCATTCTTGGGGGTAGAATGAGACCTTCCTGGTGGTAATTAGCTCAACTTTGGAGGCGAAGAAAGAAGAGGATATATTAAAAGTGTTGAGGAGGCATAATTGCTGACATCAAGGGGATAAGCCCCCTTATTTGCACACACCGCATCTATCTTGAAGAAGACTCCAAGCCGTCCCGACAACCACACAGAAGGCTGAACCCTATCATGAAGGACTTGGTGAGGGATGAGGTACTCAAACTACTTGATGTGGGCATCATCTTTTCCCTTGTCGACAGTAAATGGGTTAGTCCCACTCAAGTGGTGCCAAAGAAATCGGGGGTCACCGTGGTTGCAAATGAGGACAATGAGTTGATTTCGACAAGAGCAGTCACCGTATGGAGAGTTTGTATTGACTATCAGAAGCTCAACTCTTGCATAAGAAAGGATCACTTCCCTTTGCCATTCCTCGACCAAGTATTGGAGAGAGTAGCCGGACATTTGTTCTATTGTTTCTTGGACGGATACTCCGGCTACAATCAAATTGAGATCGTATTGGAGGATCAAGAAAAGACCACCTTCACTTGCCCATTCGGCACCTTTGCCTACTGACGCCTGCCATTTGGGTTGTGTAATGTCCCGGGGACTTTTCAAAGATGCGTGATGGGAATTTTCAGTGATATGTGGAAAAGATCGTGGAAGTCTTCATGGATGAATTTTTCGTATTTGGGGATTAATTTGAGGGTTTTTTGGAGAACTTGGAAAGAGTACTTGAGAGATGCGAAGAGAAAAGTTTGGTTCTCAACTGGATGAAGTGCCACTTCATGGTGACACAAGGAATAGTGCTCGGGCATATTGTTTCGACGAAGGGGATCAAAGTTGAAAAATCAAAGGTTGAAGCCATTTCCAACCTCCCCATACCAAAAGTCGTCAAAGATATCAGGTCCTATCTTGGCCATGCCGGCTTTTACCGTCGCTTTATAAAAGATTTTAGTGCATTGGCTAGGCCCTTGACCAATTTGTTTTCCCAAGATGTCCCATTTGTGTGGTCAGATGGTTGTGAGGCATCATTTAAAAAACTGAAAAGCATGCTCACTACACCTCCAATTATGCGACCACCCAAGTGGGACTTACCATTTGAGCTCATATGCGATGCAAGTGATTACGCGGTCTGCGATGTGCTCGGTCAAAAGGAAGACAAGAGACCTTATGTAATATACTATGCTAGCAAAACTCTTAACGAGGCACAAATGAATTACACTACCACTGAAAAAGAGTTGCTAGCCCTAGTATTTGCATTTGATAAATTTTGGTCTTATATCATTGGTTCACCTATTGTAGTCTACACTGATCACTCTGCTTTGAAGTATCTTTTGTCTAAGCAGGACACAAAATCGAGACTCATTAGGTGGATACTCCTACAAGAATTCAACTTGACAATCAAAGACAAAAAGGAGTCGAGAACGTGGTGGCGGACCATTTATCCTAACTTGTGGTTCAAGATGCCGATGAGCATATTCCTATCCTAGACTCTTTTCCTGACAAGCATTTATTTTCCATTCATTCTGTTTTTCCTTGGTATGCTGACATTTGCAATTACCTTGCTACATGACAAATTCCATCGCACTGGAGCCCGGAGGATAGACAAAGATTTATAGCGGATGTGAAGTACTTTTACTTCGATAACCCGTACTTATTCAAATACTTCCCTAACCAACTCACGAGGAGATGCGTACTTGAGAATGAACAACGGGACGTCCTTGCATTTTTCCATTCTGAAGCATGCACTGGACACTTCTCTTCCAAAAGACGTCGGCTAAGGTTTTACAATCAGGTTTTTATTGGCCTTCATTAATCAAAGACTGTGTTTCCTTCTGTAAATAATGTGATAGGTGCCAATGTTTGGGTAGTGTGACCCGGAGGAACATGATGCCTCTCTCCCCTTGTACTTATAATCAAGATATTTGACTGTTGGGACATCGAATTTATGGGTCCCTTCCCCATGTCTTTTGGTTTCCTGTATATTCTGCTACCAGTCAAGTGGGTGGAGGCTATTCTAACCAAGACCAATGACCACCGGGTCGTGGTCAAGTTCTTAAAAGAGAACATATTTTTGAGGTTCGGGATGCCTCGTGCAATGATAAACGACGATGGTTCGCATTTCTGTAATAGGCCATTTGCATCTTTAATGCATGAGTATGGCGTCACACACAAGGTGTCCATTGCTTATTGCCCACAAACCAATGGCCAAGCCGAGTTAGCCAATAGGGAGATCAGGAACATCCTAGAGAAAACGGTGAACCCTAATAGGAAGGATTGGTCACTTAGGTTGACCGATGCCCTATGGGCTTACGGCACTGCTTACAAGACCATTCTAGGCATGTCACCCTATAGGCTTGTCTATGGGAAGGCTTGCCATTTGCCGGTTGGAATGGAGCACAAGGCCTACTGGGCCATTAAGACCTTAAACTTCAACTTGAGAATGGTTGGAGAGAATAGGAAGTTGGAGATGAATGATTAGAGATCCGTAGAGATGCGTATGAGAGCTAAAGAATTTTAAAAGAGAGGGCTAAGATTTTTCATGACAAATTCATTTTAACAAAGACATTTGAGCCCGGACAGAAAGTGCTCTTGTACAATTTTCGACTCTCTATCTTTCAAGAAAAACTCCGATCCCATTGGGATGGCCCCTATCTTGTCAAGGTGGCTTATCCCAATGGAGCCGTGGAAATCATCAACCCCGAGGATGGCAAGACATTCAAGGTCAATGGCCAAAGACTTAAGTCATTCTTTGAGGGTTTTGAAGGTCAAATGGTGGAGGAAGAATTGGTGGATCCAGTCTACCCAAATCTTTTGGAGGATTAATTGTTCAAAGTAGTTTTAGTGTACAATTGCTTTATTTTATCCTTTTAAATTGCAAGTTCATTTATTACTTACTTTATCTTTGCGTATAGTGTTTTATTTCTTAGTGCAGATATTGGTGTTTTTGCCAAAGCTCCATGCGAGGTGTTCTCTAACCCTACTCATCTTTTTACAGTCCTTCATTGCACATCATATTTTTTTGTTGCATTGAGGACAGTGCATGAATCAAGTTGGGGGGTGAGTAAGGTGCACCATTTACATGTTCCACCACTTTTTGTATAGAATAGTTGAAAATGTGAAAATTTTAAAAAATTTGGACATTTTTTGTGAACAATATCTAATATTGAACTATATTCCCCTATCCTAATTATTATGGGAGTTGTGATTGCTTGATCTTCATTTTGAACTTTGAACACATGAGTACACCATAGAAGTTTATCCTATGCCTAAGTATCACATATGTGTTTTCTTTCGAACTCAACTATAGTGCACCTTGAATGTGTAATTTCGACAATTTACTGATTGGATCCACATTTTAGAGCTTGACATGCATAGTGGAGATGCAATAAGTACCCGTGTGAGCTTTAGTGTCAATCCTTGTTGGACGGAACTTACATTTACTCAAAGGAACAATTTTTCAAATTCAAATCTATTCAATAATCTCATTATGCTTGCTTTGGTTAGAGTGTATGTGGATAGTTGATTGACTTTGTCCTAAAATGTCAACATGCCTCCCTATGCTTATTTAGAAATGATCTTAGGTCATCTTTGAAATGCTTTGAGCCTTAGCCATTTTCTTGGCAAAATGATAAAAATTTACCACACCTTGGTTGTTCAGAGAATTGATTGTGATTGATCATTAAACGGAAGAAAATGTGGAGAGGGAACCTAAAGAGGGATAAATAATTGCTGAATTCAAAATGTTGAATGGAAAAGACAGAAAAAAAAAATCCAAGAAAAGGATAAAAAGGGGTGGAAGAAGAAAAAGAAAGAGAAAAAAAAAAGGAAAATGTTAAGGAAAAGGAGGAAAAAGAATCAAAGAGTGAGGTAAAGGTGATAAGCTAAAATTTTCACAAAAAGGGAAAATTGTTGACAATAAAGGTCATGCCTTAGAATAACCCTCTTTGTTGTCCTCTTTCCTTTGTTTCATTTGCCTCAATATCACCCAGAAGCCCCATTATAACCCTTGAAAGTCCTAAATGATCTAGAGAAAGCATGGGGAAGGCACACTTTTAAAGAAAAAAAAAAGTTAATTTTGCTATCTAGTGCCCTAACATTCCTTTCATGAGATTATGCCAAGGTTCTTTCATTTGTATACATGTGCTTCATTTTTGGATTATATGTGAGCATATTTTGGTTTGTGCACAAGATTCTATCTCACATATACACATGGAAAGTATGCTCGAATAATCATTGAGTTATTTATTTTTTAGAGAAACCTTGGTGAGTTTTACATCAAAGCTGAATTTGGATAGCTAAGTGAATGTGGATTCCATTGAGTAAATGCTTAAATTACATATTCATTTCATACACACACGAGAGTGGAAAGGAAATGTGTAGGTGTATACTCTACATAGTATTTAAAGCTATGATGAAACTCATGTGTGATTGGTTCGGGTGTTCGGAGCAAGTTGTTTTTGACATCCCAGTGCTAGTTAGGATAAGGGCATATATTTCAAATGTTGGATACGAGGAAAATAAGTTTGTAGGTACCTTCACTAGAAACCTTCATGACACAAAACTTGTCCACTAGGGATCACCTAGGGGTTTAAAGGCTTGTTGTATATGTTAAATGCAATAGCGGAATTATAATAGGTTAATTTTTGTTTGCCTAATTTTTACATTTATTTTTCTAGGGACTAGCAAATCTAAAGTTGGGGGGGTGTGATGAGCGCGTAATATTGCATATTTAACAGCCTCATTACATGTATTTTAACTCAACTTTGCATTTAATTAGTTAGAGTTCGTCGAATTTGTGAATAATGTGAAAATTTTGATGTTGCAGGTAATCATAGAGTAATTGATGGCTTTCGGAACCCTACAACTATGTGTGGATGAGTGGTGAAGAGGTGGACACATTACGTGAGGATTTGGGGGCTTAAAAGTGAAAGAAATCAAGGAGGTATCGATGCTTGGTAACATAGGTACCGACACCCACACCATATGGTAGAAGTACCTCGGTATTCTCCATTTTGGAACATGATCCATTTCGAATCCGAAAAAGTGAAAAACATAAAAGTTGTAGATCTGTATGTCCTCTATATTGTGTAAAAATGTCAGTTCAATCAAATGGTTAGATCAAAAGTTGTGACAAATTTATAAAAATTGGTCCTGAGCTAGTATCCTATTTACGACCTACCAGTAGAAGGAAACCAAAACCTACCGGTAGTGTGACACCCCAAAATCTGGGGGTCCGTTGATTACCCATCAACCCGCGGAACACCCTTAGATACCGAGTAACTCGATATCACACTGTTATGCCCCATTTACCGGGGTCCATAACTGAACAAAATTTGGGCAGAGTCTCCTTCGTACAGTGAGCTCTACCCAAAACCCAACCTATGCAATTTAACTTCAGATGACCCATCCGAGGCCCAATATAAAAAAATGACCTCACCGGGTCCATTTATAAGTAAACATTGGCCACACCGGGTCCAATTATCCATACTTATATCAAAACATGCAAATATCACAAGTGTTTTACATTTCAAACCCATCCAAATCACTTCCAAATTCATCCCAAATATGCATAATGAAATTCCTACATTATACAAAGTCCATGGAAATCCATTTCATACAATTCCATATATGTACACATCCAAATTATTTGGAATTTATATAAAAGTTATACAATTTAACCATAAAAGCCACATTCTGGCTTCTTCAACTTTGAGGCCCCAAATGAGAACCTCCCTCCCGCGAATGATGCGCACCTGAAATGTTTCCCTTATAGGGTGAGCCAACGCCCAGTAGAGTGTTTCCTACAAAGGCTACTCCTCAATCTATATGCATATGAAATGTTCACATGCAACATACCATAAAATCCATAACCATTCCATCAATAATTATGCAATTGAATGATTAAATATTATTATGTCATGCCATGAGATGAGATGTGCCTCACTCACGTGCATCCAACCCGAGTCCACCACGACTCCCTTTACATGCTATTGCCATGTATGCAAAACCGGGCTACCTAAGCCCCATGAATGAGATGTAACTCATGTACTCAACCCGAGCCCTTCCCGGCTCCTTTCTCCCATGCAATGCCATGAGTATAAAAACCGGACTTCTCAAGCCCCCGCCATTGGTATTACTCACCCAATAACTAATTTAAGAAAATCTCCGGGTCTTTCTTTGGGGTGGGCGTTTATGGACTTCCACCAACGGAACCCAACCGACACGGGATTTATGGACTCTTTCCACCAACGGTGCCGCGTACACCAACACACTTTATGGGCTCTTATACCAACGGAAGTGCGTATCCGAAACACCGGGCCTTGCACCCGAGAGGTCGTCTTGCCCCTTCTTGCTAACCCCGACCCAATCTTTTTCTTCTTTTTCATGCAACCATGCGACTTAGTTGAATAATCAATCCAACTTTCCCGAGCCCATCCACCAACCACCAAGCATGATGATTGATATATGCAACTACCCCCCACACTCATGCAAGTTTCCCATGAATGTGACATCACCTTATGCCCAATATGTCATGAATGCCAATGAGCAATTTATCTCCATATTAGACTCTCATAATACCACATAGCTTGTGGTACAATACCCATGCACAAACACACCCACACCCATGCTAACATCCCATGAATGTGATGCCCATATCCACATACATTTAATACCACATAGATTGTGGTATAAACACCCATGCACAACATCCCTATGACACAATGTCCATGTATGCGATGTTCCCGTGCATATGCAATGCAATGAACCATTGTCACTTGTATATCATGTTCATATATAATGAATGTCATATGAACTAATCTCACACATTTCATCAAATCCCATGACAATTTACATCATGAGCATGTAATTCTCACAATCTTTCACCATGCCAATATATATTAAAATCATATATCAACAATCACAAATTTTCATGTAGCTCATATCATAAACATATAACTTAACTTTATCACAATTTCAAGTATGTTATTTCAATTTTATTAAAATAACCATTTCCACCAACTTAGGCATTTTGTTGAACACATTCAAGGCAAACAATTATGGTAGCACATATCATGCCCAACTTTCATATAATTCAAGAAATTTCAATAGACAATTTCTACATAACAATTTAGGATAAAATTATTTTACCTAAATTCCACAAAAAAGGCAAGTGTAATTTTTCTAACAACCTACCCATTTTCTTCATTATTCCATAACTATATACATATAAATATGTATACATATCTATATATATACCAAGCCATAATCATAGGCATTCTAGGTAAGAAATCAACCCAAGTAGGAGAACCCCTACATCTTGTAGCGTGAGAAATCCCGTAGGAAGCTCCGAAGACCCGAAACTCAACTCGAATCTTGATTTTCGTACACCCGCGTCCGTTCACCTTTGGTGAAAGTTGTTGTTTTTGGTACCCACACGTAGCCCTCGTCGCGTAGAGCAACTCTCTCTTCTAGCTCAACGGAATCCGAGCGACGGTTGCCGGAGAAAGCTTGAAGAAACCCTTTTTCTCTCTCTTTTCTCTCCAACGTGTGAGACCAGCTGACCTTGGGGATATTTCTGCTGAAATATCTCCAAATTTGACCCTATTTATAATTATAGAATACTTGGCCCACAATTGGCCACACGTCCCTTTTAGTTCCGGGTCCGTTTTAATCCCGAAACGATTAAATTTCGCTCCGATTTAAGTTCAAAATATTTTCTATGAACTCTAATTAAATTATTTTCAATTTTCTCACATTTTGTCCAAAATTTCGTTTTTGGGGTCACCCGAGACCCGACTGTCTCGTAAAACGTGAAAAATTCGACTATTTCGGAATTTGATGAAATTTTACATGGTCACTAGATTTCGCGAGATGAATTCAACGGCGAAGTCCGTTTCGTCATCCGAGCTCTAGAAAAATTCAAGTTCGCAACCCGTTCATAGTGGCAAGTTATTGTTTTGCCCCTTTGTGAATAGTTCAAATTTTCCGGGGTTTCACAGGTAGGTTTTGCCTACTGGACAAAAACCTATCGATAGGTTTTGTCATCGACCTACCGGTAGGTGAAAAATGCCAGATTCTGCAACTCAAGCTCCACTTGCTTGGGGGGCCCACCAAAGCTTCTCCCACACATCTCCTGACATAGTCTACATACAACCATGCCTACAAGACCCTAAAATCTGACTTTGGAGGATTTAGGATGGGAAAGGAAGAGAGAGGAGGGAGGCATGGTTGGTGCAAGCTAAGCTTGTCCTAGCCTGTCCAATGCATCAAATCACTTCCCATTGATGGGAAGCCTTCTCTTACAGGCCATAGGGGGACGATGGACGAAAATGCATGATCCTTACACCATTTATTTAGCTACACACAAGCTTTTGAAGGGGGAGGCTACCTAATCTTAGGAGTAGTGTAGAGAGAGAAGTTCCAAGGAAAAAGATGAAGTTGTAGAGAGAGGAAGCTCAGATTTTCGCATTTTCTTCACCCATTTCCTTTGTAGTAAGTTATATTTCACTTGTAATCTTCAATTCTTGCTTTGTAATCTCTTTTAATTCAAGTGTAATCAAATGTTCTTGCACTTCATTATTTTTGTTGGGTTTCTCTACAACTTTTCCATCTTGGTATGAAATGAATTTCTTTGTAGTTTACTTCTTCCTAGCATTAATATATGTTCTAAGCTTCATTCTCATCTCATTTTCTTGATTTCTTCACCTTTCATTTTCATTTTCATTTTCTATTTACATTATGAATGCTTTTACTTTAAATATGAGTAGCTAAGCTTTTTGTTGGCTAATTGATGAGCACATAATATTGCATATTTAACGGTCTCATTACATGCATTTTAACTTAATTTTTAATTTAATTACTTAGAGTTAGCCAAAGTTATGAATAATGTTGAATGATGTTACAGGTAATCATCGCGTAAATGATGGATTTCGGAACCCTGCAGCTAAGTGTGGATGAGTGGTGAAGAGATGGACACATTACATGAGGACTGGGAGGCTTGGAAGGTGAAGAAATCAAGAAAAATGCATTTGGAAGAGAACCTTCTGAAAGGTTTTCATCGACCTTCCAGAAGGTTTAGCCCACTGGAATTGAAAAAATGCAAAACATGACCTTCTGTTTTTCCCATTTTCTACCATGATTCACTTCGAATCTGAAAAAGTGCAAAACATGATAGTTGTAGATCTGGATGTCCTCTGTATTGTGTCAAACTTTCAGCTCAATCGGAAGGTTGGATTAAAAGTTATGAAAATTCTACAAAAAATGGTCATGAGCTAGCACCTTCCAGAAGACCTTTCGGAAGGTTTAGCCTACTGGAATAAACCTTCTAGAAGGTTTACGTCGACCTTCTGGAAGATTTTGCCCAGAATGCCCAGAAAGCCTGCAACTCATGCTCCACTTGCTTGGGGGTCCCACCTATGATTCTCCCACTTGGCCCCTGACATATTCTACATATATACATGCCTCCTACACCCCAAAGTCAGCAAAGGAAGATGAAGGATGGGAGAGGACGAGAGAGAAAGATGGAGGCATGGTCGGTTGCAAGCTAGGCTTGTCTCAGCCTGTCTAAGCCATCAACTCACCTTCTATGGATGGGAGGCCTGTCACACACCTAGGGGGGACCTCCATGGACGAAATTGCAGATGTCTTTCACCATATATTCAGCATTCACACTCACATTGAAGGGAGGCTACCTAAGCTTAGAAAGCTCCAAGGAAGAAGATAAATAGTGAAATAGAGAAGTTGATATTTTTGCATTTTCTTCCACCCATTTACTTTTAGTTTATTGTAAGACTGTATTAATCTTCATTTAATGTCTTTAATGTCATTTATTTCAAGTGTATTTCAAGTTTAGCTACATGTTTTGGATTTCACCATTGTTGTATTAAAAGCTTTCTTCATTTCAAGCTTTTAAAATGGGTTTTGAATATTTTTCTTCATAGTTTAAGATTTCTTGCATTAAGTTAAGTTCCAATCTTCATTTCTTCATTATGTCTCTTTACATTATGCATATCTTTCCTTTTATTATGAGTAGCCAGATTTGTAGTTGGCTAATCCAAGGGAAAATTCCCCTTGGGTGTGTTATTTCAATTTATTTTCATTCCTCCTCGTAGTGTATGATGACTCGGTTTGACTAAGTTGAGTGTAGACATGGTTGTGAGTTCTTGATACACCGTAGGCATTGTCACGAGGTATGCTTGAATCCTCACCTCCATTTTTGTCCCGCACTTCCTACGAATCAATCGAACATCTAGGCACCATTGGAGGAAGGTCTTGAGTTGATTTGGCATTCCTATTGGAATGACCTCTTCGGATTAGCCAACATTTGTTTCCATTTCATTTTTAGCAAAAACACAATCACCAAAACTCAAACTCAAAGATTTTTACACTTTTCCATTTTTTGCAAAATCACCTTCACCACAATTTGACCTTCCTTCCCTGAGGAGACGACCTTGGAATACTTTTCCAAGTAAACACGACACTCGAAAGTCTCCCTGCGCTTGGGGAGCACTTTTGTTCACACACACACACATTTCATTTCCATTCACCCATCATTATTCCGTTTCCCCATTTCTTGCATCATTCCGAGGGAGAGTGACACTCCCCTATCCCTATAAGCCATACACATATTTAGGGATGATGTCCGGAGATTAGGGAATACGACAGAAAACATCAAGCACTAATCCAAGGGGAACTTCCTCTTCAGTATGCTAAATCAACTCTTCTCCATTCTACCTCGTAGTGTAAAGTGCTTGATTTGACTAGGTTGAGTGCGGACGTGGTTGTAAGCTCTTGATACACCGTAGACTTGTCATGGGGTATGCTTGAGCCTACACTCCACATTAGTTCCTCACTTCCTATTAATCAATCAAGCACCTAGGCACCATTGGTTGAATAAATTGAGTTGATTTGGTATTCCCATTGGAATGACCTCTTCGGATTAGACAACCTTGTTTTCATTGCATTTTTATCAAAAACTCCACTCACCAAAACACAAAATTAAAAGATTTTACACTTTTTATTTCTTTTCAAATCACCCTTCGAAAGCACTTGACCTTTCCTTCCCTAAGGAGACGACCTTGAAATACCCATTCCAAGTAAAAACACGACACTCGAAAATCTCTCTTCGCTTGGGGAGCACTTTTGCACACAAACACATTTTCATTCAAACACATGTTTTTCTCATTTCTAGCACTAAAACTTATAACCACTAACATTACTCGTAGTAATGCACTACAACGTTGATTTAAGGATTGATATGCTATAGCTCAAACCAAAAGAGTGATTAGCATGATCAACAACGAAAAACAAACAAGAGGAGTGTTTTTTTCCTTTTCAATTTCTATTGTTTTTGTAAATAACATAATAATAGAAAAATAGTCATAACATTGCAACAACAAAGGAAAAATAGTGCAACTATAAAAAAATCGTAAAATAAATGTCCAACTAGAAATCAAAACTCTTTTTGGATCTTCAATTGTGTTTTTCATTAATTAAGAACAAAACGAGATAAATAAATAAATACATGCACAAATAACAGAGCCCCTAATGCATGATATGTCATGGTATGCTCCTAGCATTGAGTTTCTCAAACACTCACTTAAGTGCACAAATAATGTTAGATCATGTTAGGTAATTAGCTAATTTCGAGGAGTCCCTATAAATCTCATCTTATTCCATGGTCGTGAAGCTAAAATATCGAAGATCCGAATGCATTCATTGAAGGGTGAGGATCATGTGTCAAACCTACACCAAAAGCACTCCATACGAACCTTCATGCTTAGGACAAGGTAATGACTTAGAGACCTAAGATGACCCCTTAGTTTAATAGACTTTGGAGGATTAGTATTAAAATGAAATCGACATTTGATCCAAGTATGGCTCCTAGGTGTTCTTCGAAGAAATGTTTTTCCAAACATTTTATGTGTTTTGAACACATATAATTGAGCCATCATCAGATCCCACTTCAGCAACACTCTTTAGTGTTCAAGACGACATGTTTTTTGGTTGGTTTTAAGCTTAAAAACCCATTAGGGGCTGCCCTATGCTCGTTAGCCTTCGCTAGAGCGGTCTCTTCATGACTTATGAAAAATTGGGGAAAACCTAAATGGAGGACAGTTGGTGCCGCCTTCTGGGTCGCTCGAGTGGTCCGGCTCTCCACGGTCGGTTTGACCTTACTTGTGTATTTTTTCACGAAATTGCCAAATGGGGAGAATGTCAGATCTTGCTTTTTAATTTGCTAATTTCATGGATTCCATGTAAATCTCTACCTATTCGATGGCTTTGACGCTAAAATGATGAAAATCTGTAGGGTTCATTGATGGGAGGAGATCAAGCGTCAAAGTTACATCGAAAGCACTCTATATGCACCTTCTTGCTTAGGAAAATGTAATGACCTATAGAGCTAACATTATCCCCTGGTTTAATACACTTGGGAGGATTAGTGTTAAAATGGACTCGGTGATGGATACATGTGCGGCTCTTGTAGGGGATTTCCAAGGAATATATTTTCTAGACTATTTTGTGTTTTAAAACCATAGTTTGAGTCAACTGACCCCTCTTGAGGAATGTTCTTTAGTGTTCGAGAGGACAAGTTTTGTCCTTGGTTTAGTAGGGACCATCCAGAGTTCACTAGCCCTTGCTAGAGCGACCGGTCTTGAAAATACTTAGGTATAATTAGGCGAAGGCAAAATGGTGGAGTAGCAAGGACCACCCTCAGAGGTCGCTCTAGCGGTCCCATTGGAAGTGTGCATACCAAGGATCTTAGCGGGGAAGATTGGTTGAGTCCTAGAGGATTCATTGTGGTGGAGAATCCAAGTCAAGCCACCCAAGACATCGAATAACCACTTTGGGAGAGAGGCTTATTGAAGGCAGGGAGCGTCTAACGAGTGTATTATTTGAGATATAAAACTCGAGTACTTGTAAGCTGACTTTGGGGTAGTAGTAGGTTTAATTTGTTACTCTAAACAATTCATGTGTCACAAAAACTATCCATTTGTTCTAGAGCAATGCACATAGACTTAAAAAGTAGACTTGATAATTACAACCAATGATTTCGTTGTGGGTCCCAGTACTTTTTGGGACCCACTACCTATGCAATGGTTGTAATTATCAAGTCTACTTTTTAAGTCCATGTAGCATTACTCTTTGTTTTATGCCTCACCTTTTTTTATGTTTGGCCACATTGGGCTGTTTTTTATGGGTCAGGCCCAAGGGCCCAATTAAGGTTATAAGCCAGATTTAAATAAAGAGCCCAACTAGACGAGATCCAATAGGTCTAGCCCAAAAGAGGTCCATGCCCAATCAGGCTCATCAGGGTTTGATGAGCTACATCATCAAGGAGTAGGCAGTGCCATCCCAAGAGCCTCATCCACGCCGCCTTGAAAAAAGTCAACCACGTCACCCTTTGACCTGATCTTAAGGGGAGCTTCGTAACCGCCTCAGCCGTTGAGAGGGTAGCGCCAGCTCCACCAAATTAGCTACTTTGTTACTGAGAAGGCGCCTCAGTTTGTTGAGAGGCACTATAAATTGTAAGACCCACCAATACATGGGGGGCATCGAGCACGTCTTGTATCACTCTCACTTCTCTCATAGCTTATACCTCTGCTGACTGCCTTACACTCCTCAAAGTAATAAAATACCAGGTCATCCTAGCCCTTCATAGTGGGTAGGTCACATTGACCAAACCATTCTACATCTTTGTCTTGCTTGTGTTAGTTTTCTCTCTTCTTAATTACTGCATTATTGCATTACTGCATTAATTATTAATTACTCAACAGGTGGTGCATAAAGCTAATTTGTGCATCATCAATTTGGCGTCATCTGTGGGAACGACAAAGTTCTCACCCAACCACTTTTTTTCCTGTACCTATGGCGATCACCATTAGATCCATGAATCAGCCCCGAAGACAACCCACCATGTGAGGAGGAGACTGCCCCTCCACCAACTAACCTTGTTCCAAATGCATATTAGATGCTTGAAACAATGCAACAACTTGTAACTTAGACTCAGCAAATCCTGCAGCTGATGCTCACTGGACAACAAAGAGGTGCGCAGCAGGGAGGACATCAAGCCAGAGGAGCTCCCCACTTGGGCGCCCCCCTAGGAGCTCATTTGGGTGCCCCCTACAGGAAAGCCCCTCATCAGAACCATGAGGGAGCTCCACCTCCTCCTCTAGCTCCCTCTTCCTACGGTGGAGATCCTCATTTCCAAGAGGATGAGGGTGAGAATCAAAGCGTCCAGCATGGGAGCCATTTCCATGAAAATTCCAAAGTAGCTCACAATCACTGGGATGAAAAAATCAAAGAAGTACAGAATCAACTAGGTGACATCTTCAATGTCATGAAGGCTTAAGGATCTGAGACTGTTGATTACCTCATATGGAGAACTAACACACCCTTTGTGCCAGATGTGGCAAACTACCCCCTTCCCTAGAAATTCAAAATTCTATCAATAGAAACCTTTGACGGCACAAAAGATCCACTGGATCACCTTGAAACTTATAAATCCTTAATGCAGCTGCATAATGTTCCCAATGAAATCATGTATAGGGCTTTCCTAACTCCCTTGAAGGGATTTTCTCGACAGTGGTTCATCAAGCTCATTCCAGCCTTCAAAGGCTCCTTCCCCGAATTAAGCAGGCCCTTTGTGTCACACTTCACTGGAGGAAATCGCCACCAGAAGCCTACCACCCACCTACTTAGCATAAAATAGGATCGAGATGAAAGCTTGAGGGGCTACCTCACTCGTTTCAATGAAGAGGTCATCCAGATTGAGGAACCCGATGATAAGGTCACCATGACCGCCTTCCTAGGAGGCATTCGATCATCAAGCTTCCTCTTCTCAGTAATGAAGCGCCTGCCAAAAAGCATACCAAAGCTATTGGCAAAAGCTCAAAAATACATGAATACTGAGGACATCATCAGGGCTAGGCGAGGTGAATCCTCACGAACAGGAGAAAAGAGAAAGGAAAGAGATAGAGACAACAAGGAGAGTGGATATAAACGAGGCAGGATAGAAAGAGTGTTTGCCAAAGACCAACTTGGACCTGCCCCTCAGAGAGAGCGACAAATCTTCACCCCACTTAACACCACTATCTACCACATCCTATTTCTGATCCAAGATAACCCCTACAGTGAAGTGGCCAAGAAGAATGAAATATCCCCCAAATCGCAAGAATCCGAACAAATATTGTCGCTTTCATCGTGATCATGGCCAGGACACATACGATTATTATGAGCTCAAAAGACAGATTGAGGGGCTTATATAGCGTGGTCAACTACGCCAGTATGTTGCTGGTAGGGGTCAAGCGCCGCCACCACCTCATAACTAGGAGGACCAGCAACCCCTTGGAGAAATTCACACCATCTCCGGAGGGCTCACAAGAGGAGGAGAATCTCTCTCAGCCATGAAGGCCCATGCCAAAAAGGCTAGACATATTGACGATATGTGCCCATCCAAGGCACACAAGCAAGGAAATGACGAGGTCATATCCTTGTCAGACAAGGACCTGGAAGGAATTCAACACCCCCACGACGACCCACTAGTGCTCACAATGACCGTCGCCAATTTTCAAGTGCGAAGGATTCTCGTAGACAGCGGCAGCTCATCAAATATCTTGTTCGCAGAAGCCTATGACAAGCTCTTCCTCGGAAGAGAAAGACTGCAGCCCATCATGTCACCCCTTATTAGATTCTCAGGGGAAAAAGTGTACCCCTTAGGATCCATCACCTTACCAGTCACTGCCGGCGTAACACCCCGAAGCTCCACTGTCATGGTGAACTTCTTGGTGATAGATTGCCCATCAGCCTACAACGTCATCCTAGGGCGACCCGATCTCAACACCCTAAGAGTTTTGCCCTCCACCTATCATCTTATCCTCCATTTTTCAACCCCGAATGGAATCGGAGAGGTACGGGGAGATCAGGTTGCTGCAAGAGATGCTACGTCTCCTCCATGAAGATCAGGAAACCACAAGAAACCCTACAAATGGAGGTGCTCGATCCTAGAGATGATACCGTACTGAAGAGAGGAGAGCTAGTGGAAGAGCTCACACCAGTGGTCTTAGATGAGAAGTTCGCAGATAAAAAGGTGTACATTGGCTCCTCCCTTGCTAAGGATATAGCCCACCAGCTCACGAATTTTTTGAGACGCAATATGGATGTTTTTGTGTGGTCACACGAGGACCTCGAGGGCATCGACCCTGAGGTCGCCACCCACCGCCTCAATGTTGACCCTTGTTATAAGCCTGTTCGCCAAACACTGAGGAATGTCTCCACCGAAAGGACGCAAGCAATGGAGAAGGAGGTGGAAAAACTAATAAATAAGGGGTCAAATAGAGAAGTCCTATCCGGTTTGGCTATCAAATGTGGTGATGGTGACCAAAGCTAATGGATAGTGGTGCCTCTGCGTCGACTTTACCGAACTCAATAAGGCGTGCCCTAAAGATAGCTACCCATTGCCGCGGATCGACATTCTCATCAACGCCACTGCAGGCCACGAGCTACTCACTTTCCTAGATGCATACTCTAGGTATAACCAGATCAACATGTATCCACCAGACCAGGAGAAGACATCCTTCATCACTCCAAAGGGAACCTACTGCTACAGGGTCATGCCCTTTGGACTAAAAAATACGGGAGTAACCTACCAACGACTGGTGAACAAGATGTTTAAATCATAGATCGGAAGAACAATAAAAGTGTACGTGGACGATATGCTAGTAAAAAGCCTCGCCGCGGCAGACCACGTAAACCACCTTTAGGAAACATTCAATGTTCTTAGATCATACCACATGAAGCTGAACCAGGAGAAGTGCGCATTTGGCGTCGGATCAGGAAATGTCTTAGGCTTCATGGTCAACCAAAGGGGAATTGAGGTGAATCCAGATAAAATAAAATCCATTCTCAATATGAGATCTCCCACCACAACAAAAGAACTCCAACGCCCTAATGGGAGAATTGCAACCCTCAAAAGATTTGTTTCGAAGTCTGTAGATAAATGCTTACCCTTTTTCAAAATTCTTCGGAAGGCTTTTGAGTGGGGGCCTTACGCAGAGGAAGCTTTTCAAAAACTAAAAGCTTATTTGGCTATACCCCCTCTCCTCTCCTATGCCATTCTAGGGGAAACCTTATACCTATACCTCTCCGCTTCCCTATCAGCAGTAAGCTCTGTCCTCATCAGGGATAATGAAAGAGTGCAAAAGCCTGTTTATTACATGAGCAGAGCATAACAGGGATCAGAGATAAGATATTCAGGGCTAGAAAAGCTAGCACTCACCCTAATCTCAACAGCAAGGCATCTTCGGCACTACTTCCAGAGTTACACCATCGTCGTTGTCACAGATCAGCCTCTGAAAAGAGTCCTGAGAAAGCCAGATGTTTCTGGAAGGCTCCTGAAGTGGGCAGTTGAGTTAGGCGAGTTTGATGTGCAGTACAAACAAAGGGCAACCATCAAAGCACAAGCTTTGGCAAACTTCGTTGTCGAGCTCACACCGGCGGAAGAAGAATGCACTAAACCTTTGGCATCTCCACCAGACATCCAATAAGTCTTATTAGGAGTCCAACCATAGACCCAGGTGCCCCAGGCAAACGCCTTAGCCACCCAAGTGCCTAGCCCTGGCGCCCAGAACAAGCTGGCGCCCTGCCTGGGCGCCCAAACCATCCTAGAGCCCAAGGCAGGCGTCCAAGCGCCCACCACAGCCTCTAACGCTCCCATTCTGCCATCTCCCTGCATTACAGAGTCAATGTGCTAGAAAATTTATGTGGATGGCTCTTCGACCAGCGAAGGAAGTGGAGCAGGCCTAATACTTATCAATCCCGATGGCACTCCAATCAAATATGCCTTAAAGCTTCATTTTGCAGCCTCTAACAATGAAGCAGAATACGAAGCCCTCCTCTCTGGCTTAAGGTTGGCAATTGAAATGGAAGCCCAAAACCTCGTCACTTATAGTGACTCACAGTTGATAGTTAATCAAGTGAAGGGCGAGTTCAAAGCAAAAGAGGCCAGGATGCAAGAATACTTGGCAATTGTGCAAGCTTTACTGACCAAGTTCTGCCACTTCCAAATTCACCATGTTCTAAGGGAAGATAACTCCATAGCGGATGCACTGGCCATACTGACTTCATCTTTAGAAGCCCCACCAGGACCAGCATTCATTTGTCACTAATTCGAACAAAGCAGATCAGGCGTAAAGGTCACAAATGTCAGCTGCATATCTTCTAAGTCAAATTGGATGACCCCAATTAAGGCATACCTTCAGGAGGCCACACTACCAGATAACCCATCGGAAGCCAAGAAGCTTAGGATGAGAGCCTCCAAGTTTACCATCCTGCAGGACATCCTGTACAAAAAGGGCTACTCCCTACCACTACTATGTTGCCTCTCCCCAGAGGAAGATAACTATGCCTTATAAGAGATCCATGAAGGATTTTGTGGAAACCACTCTAGAGGATGTTCCCTAGCCCAAAAGGCACTTAGACATGGTTACTTCTAGCCTAGCATGGTTAGGGATGCACAGGAGTTCACCAGGAAATGAGACAAGTGCCAACGCTTCGTCACTGTGCCCAAGCAGCCACCAGAGGAATTGACAGCTATCACAAGTCCATGGCCCTTTTCCAAGTGGGGCATCGACATTCTGGGCCCCTTACCTCTGAGCATAGGGCAGTGCAAGTTTGTGGTGGTAGCCATTGACTACTTCACAAAATGGGCGGAGGTCGAGCCCTTAACAAAGATAACAGACGCAAAGGTCAAGGACTTCATCGGGAAGAACCTAGTCTATCGCTTTGGAGTAACCCACGCCATAGTCAGTGACAACGCCAAGCAATTCGACAATAGATAAAACAGCCTCATTCTAGCCCGGTGCACCCACAGACAAAAAGACAGGCAGAGGTCACAGTCAGAATAGTACTACACAACCTAAAGATGAGGCAAGAAAGAGCAAAGGTTTTGTGGGTAGACGAACTCCCGGGTGTATTGTAGGCTTACCGAACGACGCCAAGAGCCTCGACTGTAGAAACTCCTTTCTCACTCGCCTTTGGAACTGAAGCAGTTATATCTGTGGAGATTGGGATACTTTCTTTAAGGGTCCAACATCACGACCCCATCACCAACGAGGAAGGACTCCGCATCAACCTCGACTTGGTGGATGAGGAAAGAGAAATGACAATGATTCGGAATGCGGAATGCGGAGTACAAGCACCATGTGGCGAGATACTATAACTCGAGGGTGAAGCCTCGTTCCTTCCTACCAGGAGACTTAGTTCTCAAGAAAGTAATCATTGCCATGAAGGATTCACAGGAAGGGAAGCTTGGACCAAACTGGGAAGGACCCTACCTCATAACAGAAATAGTGAGGCCAGGTGGCTAAACTGAACAACCCTTGAAAAGAGACATACAGACGTAGCTAAAACCTGAAGAAGGTAAAAGAATGTTAGAACCTAAGGAGGGACGAGAGTGATGAGTGGATTTTATACCTATGAATTGAGTACTTTCGGTTTGATGAAATTGCAAGTTTTCAAATATTTTATGTTCCTTTTTATTTGTTTTGTGTGTTTTGATGTTATTTTGTAGGGATGATCATTTGGAAGGAAACATGATCATTTGGAAGGAAACAAGGTCAATTTGGAGCCTAAGTGTTGAATTTTTGAAGACTAAGCAACAAGGGCAACTTTAGGCTTGAAAGGGGACCAGCGCCCCTGCGCTAGAAAACCAATAACTCAGCGCCTCTGTGCTGATTTTCAGTGCTGCTGCGCTTGTGTTGGCTCGGGACGCGAATTTTGACTTGTTTTTTACCCGAAATTGGACTCTAATGCGACATATATGCTAGAGTTTGAGTTGGAAAGGGATAGACTGATTTTGGGGGCTGAAAACATAAGAAGAAAACCAAGGATTGATAGAAAATTGAAGGCAAGAATTGAAGGAGGCGACGCAAAGAAAATCGGACTTGAAGGCTAGAGAGGAGTTGAAGATTGCAACTAAGTTTTCATTCTTTTCTCTTACTTTTACTTCTTGATTTTCTGAGATGTTGTTTAATTTGAGAAGGATTTTTTTCAATTACATTATGAACTAAATTTTTATTAAGATTGCAACGGAACCTAATGTCTAGTTAAATTGATCTACTCTCGATTCTAGTTCTATTGATCATACATGAGTTGTTTGCCATATTTTGTGCTTAATATATGATTGTGTGGCCAACAATTAATTTTATAACCTAGATGAAATTGGAAGATGAATTCTAGGTTTAGATATGAATATGATGACATGCGTCTGCTTAATTCTTCTTACGATTGAATAGCTGGGTTTGTGTATAGGATAGGAATATACCTATATGCCGTGTGTAACTTTTATGAGAGTTTGAACTTAATGAATCTTTTCCAACTTATTTTGCATAGGAATATAGTAATTTAATTGGGAGATATATTTTTATCTAACTATCGGAAGAGGTTTGATAAATAGTTTTGAGTTCTTAATTAACAACTTATTTTGATCAATTAGCTGGAAAGAGAGTGGGGAGATTTATACGAAGCATTACGAGAAGTTGTAATCTTAACTTCTTTTATCTGGTAAATTCAACCCTTGATTGTTAAGATTAGATTTAGTTTTAATTTAGTCATTCCATAGTTAATTCCAATTGTTTAAATAAAATTGAATTGATATAAAGTTAGTATTTGGAATTTATTAGTAATAATTCTCTGTGGGAACGATACTCTACTTATCACTTTATTACTTGTTGATCGTGTATACTTGCACGTAAATTGTCAATACCAAATTTGGACAACAAGTTTTTGGCGTCGTTGCCGGGAATTTATTCTAGTAATTATTTCAATATTAATTTCAATCAATTTGATCTGAGTTTAAACTTATTTAATTTTATGTTTTAATTGTTTTCGCAAGCACTCTTGAATTTTGTATGCAAACAAGATCTACAGGTCAGGAGCTACTACCGTACGAAGACGAAATCAAAAGAAGGCTCCGAAACTTGCGAAAACAGTGTCAAGAAGTAAACAACCAAGAAGCTATGGCTGAAGATGAACAGAAATCGTTAAGGGATTATGCGATGCCGCTTGTTACGGAAATACAATCGAGCATTCAAAGGCCCGCAATTCAAGCAAACAATTTCGAGATCAAGCCGGGTACCATTCAAATGATTCAGAATTCAGTGCAGTTTGGGGGTTTGCCTAACGATGACCCAAACGATCATTTGGTGAGTTTTCTGGAGATATGCGACACATTCAGATACAATGGGGTTCTAAAGATGCGATTAGACTCTGACTTTTCCCTTTCTCACTTCGTGATAAGGCGAAGAGTTTGTTGCATTCATTGTCGCCGGGTTCTATTACAACATGGTCAGATTTAGCTCAAAAATTCTTAGCTAAATTCTTTCCACCAGCTAAAACTGCAAGGATGAGGAACGACATCACTTCATTTGCACAACATGATTCTGAAACTCTCTATGAAGCTTGGGAGCGATTCAAAGAATTACTCCGAAAATGCCCTCACCATGGTATTCCTAAGTGGTTGCAAGTTCAAACGTTCTACAACGAGTTGTTTAGTGATACCCGAACTAGTATCGATGTAGCCGTAGGAGAGGCATTGATGGGGAAGAATTTCGATGAAGCCTACGAGTTATTGGAGACGATGGTTGCCAACAATTATCAGTGGCTATCTACGAGGATCAATCAGCCAAAGGTAGCAGAGATTTATGAAGTTGATGCAGTTACTGCATTGGCTGCACAGGTTGCTACGTTGTCAAAGAAGATTGATGCTCTAGGGGTGCAACCTATTCAGAGTGTGGCAGTTGTCTGTGAATTGTGTGCAGGGAACCATTCGAGCAATCAATGTGCAATTATTTCAGAGTCGGTACAATACGTTGGTAACTTCAATAGGCAGCAACATGGCAATAATTTCAACAATTATAACCCTGGTTGGAGGACTCATCCGAACTTGTCTTGGAATAATAATCAAGCCCAAACTTCTGCTCCAACACAATCATACCCATCAGGCTTTCAGAATCAAGCTCCACCACAACAGGAAAAGAAGTTAAATTTGGAGGAGCTGCTTTCCAGGTATATAGCACAAAGTGAGACAAGGATGAATAGTATGGAAGTATCAGTCCGAAACCTGGAAAATCAAATGGGTCAGCTTGCTAATGCCATTAACAACCGACCTCAAGGCACTCTACCTAGCAATACGGAGATCAATCCTAAGAGGGAAGGTAAGGAGCACTGCAATGCTATTTCATTACGAGGCGGAAAAGAGTTACCTGAAGTTGTTGGTGGAACTCCAAAACAATCACTTGGAGATGATAGGGAGAGTGAAGAAAAGAATAGCAAGAATGTGAACCATGGAAAGGATGAAGAAGATCTAGTTATAAGTTATAATGGAGGCAAATCGAGACCTATGGTGCCTCCCGTGTCGTTTCCACAACGTTTGCAGAAACAGAAGTGGGATAAGCAGTTCTCTAAATTCATGGAAGTGTTCAAGAAGCTTAAAATAAATATCCCTTTCGCAGAAGCAGTGGAGGAAATGCCTAACTATGTGAAATTTTTGAAGGAAATTTTGTCAAACAAGAGAAAAATAGGCGATTATGAGACAATTGTACTTTACGGAGGAGTGCAGTGCTATTCTTCAAAAGAAACTACCACCAAAGCTCAAAGATCCGGGTAGCTTTACAATTTCATGCACAATAGGCAATCAGTTTTTAGGGAAAGTATTGTGTGACGTGGGAGCTAGTATTAACTTGATGCCACTCTCAATTTATCAGCAATTGGGTTTGAAAGAAATAAAGCGTACTAATGTCACATTGCAGCTGGCGGATAGATCACTCACTTATCCAAAGGGGCATAGTTGAGGACGTTCTAGTGAAAGTGGATAAATTCATTTTTCCAGCTGATTTCATAGTCTTAGATTGTGAGGAGGATAGAGAAATACCTATTATTCTTGGGCGACCATTTTTAGCAACGGGGAGAACACTTATCGATGTATAGAAAGGTGAGCTAACTATGCGAGTCCAAGATCAAGAGGTTACATTCAATAAATTTTCAGCTATGAAATTTCCAGAGGAAGCGGAAGAACGTTTTTGGGTTGATATGGTTGACAAGGCAGTGAATGAGGTATTCATAGGAAGTTATATTTCAGATCCATTTGAGAACGCCAAGCTATATAAAGAGGAGGTGTTCCTACATGGAGCGATTGAAGTCAAGGAAGCCAATTCGAAAAGAACTTTCAAGGTGAACGGGCAGAGACTGAAGCAATATTGGGGCGGCCACATTGATCATGAAAAGACCTCAATTACCCATGTCGACCCGAGATGAAACAAGAAGTAGTCAGACTGAAGACTATAAAACAAGCGTTAATAAGGAGGCAACCCAAATTTTAGTTTCTAAGCTTTATTTCATTTTATTTTAATTTAGTTTTTTTTTATAAGAAATAATGTAGTTAGGTAGTTAGAGCATTTAAATTGGTATGTCAATTGCTTGCAGGTCCCAAGGATTGAACATAAAGTTGGAGCACACACAAAGCCTTACCAGGAGCCAAGAACAGCCCACCTATATTTTCTGAATACACTTCTGACTCAGCAGACGACAACGACGCTGGCGATGATGCCAACTAGCGACATCTCAGGGAAGTCCTCTATCTTAATTTTTCCTACTTTATATATTGAGGACAATGTTTAGTTTAAGTTTGGGGGTGTATTCTTGTTTGCATTATTAGGTATGCATTTAGATAGTATGTTTTGCACTTAGAAATCATGTTTTAGTACAACTTGAGCAATGAGTTGATTGAATTTGATCATGGCCAATGATCAATGTGATTAATTGTTAATTCAAGGGAAATTGATGAACATGTTGAGTTTGGAGTTAGAGATACTAGTTGGTTTTACACTGTTTATGATCCTTTCATTCATGAGCACATATCAATATGTTTGGTTAGTTATTATTCAGAGAATTTATTTGGTTAAGTGCTTGTGGGAGATATCAGTGAAACTCTAGAAAACTTATTTAAGCATCATTCAAAGCAAATTGAGGTATTCATATAAGTGTGGGGGAAATATTGGTTATAATGTGTTTGTATAAAAAAGAAAGAGTTTTTGAAAAATTATTTTGATTTGATCCTTTATGAGTTAGAAAAAATATAGGAAAACAAGAAACAAGAAAGGACATGTGGTGAGTAGAGATGGAGCGTAAAACACACTCACTCATAAACACATGTTGAAAACGAGATGGAGCGTAAAACGCACTCGCTCAATAGGAGGTGAGATGGAGCATAAAATGCACTCACCAAATGAATAAAAAAGAAGGAAAAAAAAAAGAGAGAAAAAGAGAGAGAAAGAGAGAGAGAGAGAGAGATGAAAAAAAAAATATATTTGTACCTTCTAGTTATATGTTTTGCCTTAATTAGCAGAGGTTGATGTGAAACGTAAGTTTATAGAGTTGATATTGAGTATCTCCAACGGAGCGCTTGACTACGTAAATGTATCTGGGTGATGGCTAGTTTAAACAGTTCGAATATGCACATGTATTTAAAGAGTCATGAGCGGAGGTAAAATTAAGGAGTATGTTAAATTGTTAGACTGCACCGTTTTGAAGTTTCCCGTGAATTATTATTTGTAGTAACATTTGGGGCCATTATTCAGATTTATATTGATCCATTGATTGAGTAGTTGGTTGTTATGGTTAATTTTTATAGTTTTGGTTATTAGTACTTTGCTTGAGGACAAGCAAAGATTTAAGTTTGGGGGTATTTGATGAGTGGATTTTATACCTACGAATTGAGTACTTTCGGTTTGATGAAATTGCAAGTTTTCAAATATTTTATGTTCCTTTTTATTTGTTTTGTGTGTTTTGATGTTATTTTGTAGGGATGATCATTTGGAAGGAAACAATGTCAATTTGGAGCCTAAATGTTGAATTTTTGAAGACTAAGCAACAAGGGCAACTTTAGGCTTGAAAGGGGACCAGCGCCCCTACGCTGGAAAACCAGTAACTCAGCGCCCCTGCGCTGATTTTCAGCGCTGCTGCGCTTGTGTTGGCTCGGGATGCGAATTTTGACTTGTTTTGACCCGAAATTGGACTCTAATGCGACATATATGCTAGGGTTTGAGTTGGAAAGGGATAGACTGATTTTGGGGGCTGAAAACATAAGAAGAAGACCAAGGATTGATAGAAAATTGAAGGCAAGAATCGAAGGAGGCGATGCGAAGAAAATCGGACTTGAAGGCTAGAGAGGAGTTGAAGATTGCAACTAAGTTTTCATTCTTTTCTCTTACTTTTACTTCTTGATTTTCTGAGATGTTGTTTAATTTGAGAAGGATGTTTTTCAATTACATTATGAACTAAATTTTCATTAAGATTGCAACGGAACATAATGTCTAGTTAAATTGATCTACTCTCGATTCTAGTTCTATTGATCATACATGAGTTGTTTGTCATATTTTGTGCTTAATATATGATTGTGTGGACAACAATTAATTTTATAACCTAGATGAAATTGGAAGATGAATTCTTGGTTTAGATATGAATATGATGACATGCGTCTGCTTAATTCTTCTTAGGATTGAATAGCTGGGTTTGTGTATAGGATAGGAATATATCTATATGCCGTGTGTAACTTTTATGAGAGTTTGAACTTAATGAATCTTTTCCAACTTGTTTTGCATAGGAATATAGTAATTTAATTGGGAGAGATATTTTTATCTAACTATCGGAAGAGGTTTGATAAATAGTTTTGAGTTCTTAATTAACAACTTATTTTGATCAATTAGCTGGAAAGATAGTGGAGAGATTTATACGAAGCATTACGGAAAGTTGTAATCTTAACTTCTTTTATCCGGTAAATTCAACCCTTGATTGTTAAGATTAGATTTAGTTTTAATTTAGTCATTCCATCGTTAATTCCAATTGTTTAAATAAAATTGAATTGATATAAAGTTAGTATTTGAAATTTATTAGTAATAATTCTCCGTGGGAACGATACTCTACTTATCACTTTATTACTTGTTGATCGTGTATACTTGCACATAAATTGTCAATACCAAATTTGGACAACAGAGGGCAACGGAGCAAATAGACCCTTACATGGGCCAGTCCCTCCAAAACAGTGTCAATGATGCTCTTAGTGCCCCGAGCACCAACCTGACTGATGTCTGCAGGAAACAAAAATCTCCCGAGTCGCTCCCTAACGATCCACACGTCACCCAGCATAGAGACAGTCCGAGTAGCTGCCCTTGTAGGAGGATTCGATGAATAGGGGCAGGTGTTGTGCTCGCCTGAGGAGTCTCTGTAGGGGCGGTCACAATAGTAGCCTCTGAAGGAGTCGCTGACTGGGAAGGCGCCACAAGAGGGGTCATTTAAGAGGGGCTCGCAAAAGCATTGCTCACCCTTGCCACCTTAGGAGGAGGAGTAGTGGAATAATGGGACTCCACCACTATCCTATCCATTATAGAGGAATAAAGTGTTATCTTGAAGCAAAACTTAGTAAAGAATGAGAATCCAAGGAATCAGCATACCTTTTCTCTTCAAGGAAGAACTGCCAAGCCTTGGAGAGGGAGCACCGACCCTAGAATTTCTAATAGGAGAGTCTCTAGCTCCACCCTCTTTGGGCATGAGAGTTCCAAAGTCCTTTACAGGGTGAGCCTTCACAACTTGTAATTTTCATTCTTGGTCCTTTGAGAGCACCGGGGAGCCTAGAAGAAATATTATGAGTACACTCCAAAAAAAAAGAGGCAAAGGAAAAAGAGTAAAAAGCAGGCATACCAATTCCCTTGGGAGTATCCCATCTTGCTGGTACCAAAGCCTTGTCAATCTTTGAAGCCCACTCTCTGCCAACAAGCATAAAGCGAGCCTTCCAGCTATGGCAATTAGAACGTAATCCAGTAATCAATTTACCTCCCCTTGGAGTGAAGTAGTACCAGCCACGATTGGGAGCAGGAGTCTCACTCAAAGTATAAGTCGCACAAAACTCTTTAGGAGAAGCATCCTCATGATGCACTTTTCTCCACAGTGCTAGAAATCACAACAAAACTCTCCAACCGTAGGGCGCCAACTGCCTCGGCACAAGTGAAAAACAATGGAGAATGTAACAGACTGTAACACTCCGTATTTTTCTTTTATAGATATGTATATAGATATATATAGTAAATAATTGTTGTAAAAACATGGATATGAGTAGTGACGATAGGAATAAAAAACTAGAGATGCGAATTGATTGAGAAGTTCAGCTTCGAAGATGTTTAAACTTGGAAAGGGTGAATAGACAAGTTTCTAAAGGTTTTTAGGTCAAAATAATGCTTCCATTGAATCCGGAAGGTCGAAAAACCTTGGGAGAGGTAATATGAGGTGTATTAGAAGTTAGGAAGTATTTTGGAGTTAAAACACATTTTAGAGAAAATTTGGGTATAAAGGATTTTGGACACTGTCTACTATTTCGATCATAACTTTTTATTCTTAATTCCAAATGACCTGAAATTTTTACAGTAGATAGTAGACATCTAGGGCTACAAAAGTGTATCTCATAAAAATTTTCCAATTCGACCTCTACATGGGTCAAAAATGCATTGGAAGTGGAAGTAGAAAATCTGGGTAGTGACTACCGGTAGCCAAAAATCAGCTACCGGTAGCCAATGGTTCACTAAAGATCAGCTACCGGTAGCCAACCGGTAGTCGAGGGTCTCGTGTGTCCGAGCTACCGGTAGCCAAAATCAGCTACCGGTAGCCACTGTAAAAACCCGAATTTTTCTGTTCGCGAACCCTCGATTTTTCCTCCACTATAAATACATTTTGTCACCTCCTTAGCCTTCCTTACACCACTCCAAACCCTAGAAAACATAAGAGAGGAAGAGAGAAAGAGAGAAACACAAGATCAAGAGAAAACAAGGGATTGAATGGTTGATTCAAGATCAAAGCCCTAATTTTTCCAAGAACATTAAGGTAGGGGTTTTCTCCTTTTCTCTTACAATTGAGGCTAGGGTATTTATATATGTATGCTTTGGCTATCAATGGTATATATATATGCTATGAAATCATCCTCTCTTAGGCTTTTTGGCAAAGATTACATGTTTTGAACAAAGTTAGGGTTGAATACCCATGAAATCTCTTTTTATGTTTCAAAACCCTAGTTTTTGGAGAGTGATGTATTTCTTTCTTAAATGCTTTCATTATGATGGATTTTTCGAAACCTTAGTGCTTTGTGTTGGGTAGCAAAAATAATGTTATTGTGATCTCATGTATTTTCTTGGTTGGTTATTGAAAGTGTCACATGCTTAAATTTGGGGATTTTGGATAAATGATTGTAAATGGAGATAAATATAGGGATTTTATTTTTGGTTGGGTTGTTGGTGATGCAAATGAGTGGGAGGTTTCTTGTAAGAATGATCACCCATTCTCAAGAGGTTCCTAAGGATGCTTGAGAATAAATGAATGGGGGTGGAGGTTGCTCTTAAGTATGCCACCTACCGGAATAAATGGGGGTGGAGGTTGCTCTTAAGTATGCCACCTACCGGAATAAATGGGGGTGGAGGTTGCTCTTAAGTATGCCACCTACCGGAATAAATGGGGGTGGAGGTTGCTCTTAAGTATGCCACCTACCGGAAGAATTGTTGGGAATTGTTTATGGCCATTAATGTCAAGTTATGAATTATTGTAGTATTGTGGAAAATGGTTTCCTTTAAGAACTTGTGGGAGTATGGGATTCCACAAGGTCTTGTGGGAAACCGGTTTATATTTCGGAAAATGGATATGTCTTGGATCTTGGTTTCTTTTACTGTTCATTTAAATTACTGTCGCTACTTAAACTTGAGATCCATTTTAAAATGTCCCTGTTTTACTTCAAAGATTATATATGCTATTTGTGAAATGAGACCGGCCATTTTATATACTTTTATAAACCTTGTTCGAGTTTGGGAGGAATGTTGCTACAGAGCTTAGTGCTCACCCCCTACAAATAACATATTTCAGGTCTTGGTATAGAGGAGGAGCTCGGAACTGACGAGCCGGAATATCGGGAAGCTCCTATAGGAGGGAATGTGGATCCCGAGATGGACCTGTAGAGACATAGCTTCCTTTGTAATAGACTTGAGAATTTATTTTGAAATCATTTGAAGTTTAGTTTTCTTTTGTTATTCCGCTGCTAAGTTACGTTTGATCATTTGAGATGTAAATGCCATATCTTGGCTTATTCTTTTGGGATGATATTGTAAATTTTATGGATGATGAATGAAAATTTTTTCTTATTGATGGAATTATCTTAGTGCTCTCATGTTGTGAATGGTCTTAGAATGTAATGCCGTCCAGGGTGTGTTTTGGGGCGTTACAAAGTTGGTATCAGAGCTTAGGCTTTAGGTCTTACATGGGAGCTGTAGGTTATGGATTACCACTGGAAAGGTAGGACTAGGTTGAAGGAACCGTAGGCTTGTATTGGTTTGAAGCTAGGTGTTTATCAGATAGGTTAGACTCATTTTATATTTAGGTTAAGGGTTAATTATTTGTTCGAATTCGATGAGTTGTCTCGCTACACAATCAAGTTTGTGGTCATTGAGGCAAGGAGGGCAAAACGCTTTGAACAAGATTTGAGGTCTTCCATCGGAGAGAAGCTGGTTACACTCTGAATTCGAGAATACAAGTACGTGTTCGTGGACGAGAACGAGGACGTGGACGTGTACGTGTCGGTGGACGTGAACGAGGACGTGAACTTGAACGTGGACGTGTACGTGGACGTGGACGTGATTGGACAAAGACCTCAGATAGTTCGAGAAGATGAAGTGACTCTGACTAGAACAAACACTGACCCGCACCAATGCTTTGCATGCGGAGAGTATGGGCACTTCAAACATAGATGCCCCTCGTTTCCCCCAAGGACCAAGCAAGCAACCGAGCAAGTACCAACAAACAAGCCACCTCTACCAAGGTCAGCACAAAAGATACCTCAGATAGCTCGAGGAGCGGGAGGCGTACCAGAGAGAGTAGGCACGGATGCACGCCGATGCTTTGCCTGTGGAAGTGTTGGACACTTCAAAGATAATTGTCCATTGCTTTCCACCAAGACCAACCAAGCAACGGGGCGAGTGAATGCAAACAGGCCACCGCTACGACAGCCATTACCACCACAGAGACCGTTACAAGCTCATGCCCCCGGCGGCGCCAATCAAGGAAGGGTTTTTGCTATGACTCAACCGGAGGAAAATGCCTCCAACGCCATCGTGGAAGGTATCGTTCTTTTCTACGATTCTTGGGCCCGAATGTTATTGGATTCCTATGCGACTCATTCTTTTATACGTACTGCGGACGCTGTAGAATTTGGATTGGGTTTCGAGGAAATAGAACTTACGGTATAGGTTAATTTGCCTACGGGAGAACAAGGGGATACCAGTTGGGTTATTATTTATATGTAATCTTTGACTCTAATTTATATCTATTTGCTAGGGAATCATCATGTCTTGCCATTCTGGATAATATTACCTTGTTTCAAAATATATTATGGTTGGGTAAACCCTAAATCTTTTCTTATGCCTTCAAACCCAAGTTTACAAAGGAGATGTGTTTTTCTCTTGATGTCTCCTTTGCTCTTGATTCCCGAACTTAAATATTATTTATTCTAAGCTATGCTATGGGTGGGTGACCACCAAATCCTTTTGGTATGTCCTTCAAATCCTAGTTTTCAAGGGAGAGGTGTTTTCTCTTTATCTTGCCTTTGTCATTGATTTCAAACCTTGATAGTCGTTTGTTATCGATTCCAATATATAATTATTACTTTATCTCTGATCCCAAGCTTGATAGCTGTTGTTATTGATCTCAAGACTTAATTGTTTCCTTGTTCTTAATTTCCTAAGCTTAATGATCCATTTGTTCTTGGTATCTAAATTTGATTATCCATTTGTTTGTTATTGATTTCAATACCTGATTGTTCCTTATTGTTAATTCTAAGCTTGATATTCGTTGTTATGGATTTCAAGAAGTGATTGTTCCTTTGTTCTTGATTTCCAAGCTCAATATTCATGTGTTCTTGATATCTAAATTTGATATGCACTTGGTAGGGACTATAACCCTTGGGATTCAATTATTCTCAATATTCAATACTTGATATTCTTTATTCTTGGTTCCAAGACTTGAGTGTTCTTTTGGTCTTGATTTCTAAGCTTCATAATCCTTTGTTCTTGATTTCACACCTTGATAGTCGTGTGTTATTGATTTCCATAAATGATTGTTCCGTTAAATCTTAATTTCTCCTTTGTTCATGACTTTCAAGCTTGATACGCTTTTATTCTTGATTTCCAAGCTTAATATTCATTTGCTCTTAATAGCCAAATTTGATATTCATTTAATTGATTCTAATTATTGTAATTCATGTATTCTTGATATTCAATACTTGATATTCATTGGTTCTTGATTTCAAGACTTGACATTCAATTGCTCTTGATTTCAATACTTGATTTCTCCTTGTCTTTGAGTTCAAAACTTGATACTCTTTAGTTCTTGCTTACAAAGCTTGATATGCATCTGTTATTGACTCCAAGACTCGATTGTTACTTTGTTCTTGATTTCAAGCTTTGATTGTTTCTTATTTTGATTCCAAAGCTTGATATGGGTTTGTTATGGAATTCGAGACTTGATTGTTCCTTTATTTTGGATTCCAAAAACTTGAGATTCGTTTGTTATTAATTTCAAACCTTGCTTGTTCTTTTGTTCTTGATTTCCAAGCTTGATAGCCATTTATTCTTGGTTACAAGGCTTGATTATTTATTTGTTCCTTAATTCAAAATTCTAAAGATTGGTATTGACCCATAAAATGGTATTTTCGATGATATTATGTTAATTTTTCTTAAATTATTCTGTTGGAAAAATGTATATGAATTTGGAAGCTAAGAGGGGAGGACAAGTCTGGTTAGGGTTCAACTGTAAACTTTGGTGGATTGTAATGTATATCAGAGTGCGCAGCGAACTAACGGAGTAAGGACTACAATGGGGAAACTACGGAAAAGATTCAACTCATCCGGGAGAGGCTACGCACGGCGTGAAGTAGACAGAAGAGCTACGCGGACCACAGACGAAGATCCTTGGAATTAAAAGTGGGAGATTACATGTTTTCCAAGGTGTCACACAAGAAGGGCGTGTTACTATTCGGCAAGAATGAGAAGTTAGCACCAAAATATACCGGACCGTTTGAAGTGATCAAAGCAGTAGGCAATGCGGTGCATCAACTTCGACTACTAGCCCATATATCCAGAGTACCCGACGTGTTCCACGTGTCGATGTTGAGAAAGTGTCCATCGGATGCAACGCCGGTCGTAAACTTGGAAGATATTGAAATTCAAGAGGGAGCAACCTATGAAGAACAACCGTTGAAGATTCTCGATGCCAAAGAGAAGGTACTCCGTAACAAAGTCATCCGACTAGTGAAGGTTTTGTGGCAACACCATGGAGTGGAAGAAGCTACTTGGGAATCGGAGCTTGAAATGCGAGAGAAGTACCCGTACATCTTCGTTACTTGAGGTAAGTTTCGAGGACGAAACTTTCTTTAAGGGGGGTGGATTGTAACACTCCGTATTTTTCTTTTATAGATATGTATATAGATATATATAGTAAATAATTTTTGTAAAAACATGGATATGAGTAGTGACGATAGGAATAAAAAACTAGAGATGCGAATTGATTGGGAAGTTCAGCTTCGAAGATGTTTAAACTTGGAAAGGGTGAATAGACAAGTTTCTAAAGGTTTTTAGGTCAAAATAATGCTTCCATTGAATCCGGAAGGTCGAAAAACCTTGGGAGAGGTAATATGAGGTGTATTAGAAGTTAGGAAGTATTTTAGAGTTAAAACACATTTTAGAGAAAATTTGGGTATAAAGGATTTTGGACACTGTCTACTATTTCGATCATAACTTTTTATTCTTAATTCCAAATGACCTGAAATTTTTACAGTAGATAGTAGACATCTAGGGCTACAAAAGTGTATCTCATGAAAAGTTTCCAATTCGACCTCTACATGGGTCAAACATGCATTGGAAGTGGAAGTAGAAAATCTGGGTAGTGACTACCGGTAGCCAAAAATCAGCTACCGGTAGCCAAAAATCAGCTACCGGTAGCCAATGGTCCAGTAAAGATCAGCTACCGGTAGCCAACCGGTAGTCGAGGGTCCCGTGTGTCCGAGCTACCGGTAGCCAAAATCAGCTACCGGTAGCCACTGTAAAAACCCGAATTTTTCTGTTCGCGAACCCTCGATTTTTCCTCCACTATAAATACATTTTGTCACCTCCTTAGCCTTCCTTACACCACTCCAAACCCTAGAAAACATAAGAGAGGAAGAGAGAAAGAGAGAAAGAGAGAAACACAAGATCAAGAGAAAACAAGGGATTGAATGGTTGATTCAAGATCAAAGCCCTAATTTTTCCAAGAACATTAAGGTAGGGGTTTTCTCCTTTTCTCTTACAATTGAGGCTAGGGTATTTATATATGTATGCTTTGGCTATCAATGGTATATATATATGCTATGAAATCATCCTCTCTTAGGCTTTTTGGCAAAGATTACATGTTTTGAACAAAGTTAGGGTTGAATACCCATGAAATCTCTTTTTATGTTTCAAAACCCTAGTTTTTGGAGAGTGATGTATTTCTTTCTTAAATGCTTTCATTATGATGGATTTTTCGAAACCTTAGTGCTTTGTGTTGGGTAGCAAAAATAATGTTATTGTGATCTCATGTATTTTCTTGGTTGGTTATTGAAAATGTCACATGCTTAAATTTGGGGATTTTGGATAAATGATTGTAAATGGAGATAAATATAGGGATTTTATTTTTGGTTGGGTTGTTGGTGATGCAAATGAGTGGGAGGTTTCTTGTAAGAATGATCACCCATTCTCAAGAGGTTCCTAAGGATGCTTGAGAATAAATGAATGGGGGTGGAGGTTGCTCTTAAGTATGCCACCTACCGGAATAAATGGGGGTGGAGGTTGCTCTTAAGTATGCCACCTACCGGAATAAATGGGGGTGGAGGTTGCTCTAAAGTATGCCACCTACCGGAAGAATTGTTGGGAATTGTTTATGGCCATTAATGTCAAGTTATGAATTATTGTAGTATTGTGGAAAATGGTTTCCTATAAGAACTTGTGGGAGTATGGGATTCCACAAGGTCTTGTGGGAAACCGGTTTATATTTCGGAAAATGGATATGTCTTGGATCTTGGTTTCTTTTACTGTTCATTTAAATTACTGTCGCTACTTAAACTTGAGATCCATTTTAAAATGTCCCTGTTTTACTTCAAAGATTATATATGCTATTTGTGAAATGAGACCGGCCATTTTATATACTTTTATAAACCTTGTTCGAGTTTGGGAGGAATGTTGCTACAGAGCTTAGTGCTCACCCCCTACAAACAACATATTTCAGGTCTTGGTATAGAGGAGGAGCTCGGAACTGACGAGCCGGAATATCGGGAAGCTCCTATAGGAGGGAATGTGGATCCCGAGATGGACCTGTAGAGACATAGCTTCCTTTGTAATAGACTTGAGAATTTATTTTGAAATCATTTGAAGTTTAGTTTTCTTTTGTTATTCCGCTGCTAAGTTACGTTTGATCATTTGAGATGTAAATGCCATATCTTGGCTTATTCTTTTGGGATGATATTGTAAATTTTATGGATGATGAATGGAAAATTTTTCTTATTGATGGAATTATCTTAGTGCTCTCATGTTGTGAATGGTCTTAGAATGTAATGCCGTCCAGGGTGTGTTTTGGGGCGTTACACAGACAGAAGAAGGCATTGGGAACCTCAGCCCAGCCTCAAGAACCTCCTCATAAATAGCAATGTCACTAGATGAGTCATCACAAGCAGGCTCACCCATTGCAGCTCGACGACACAGTACTGTTGGAAGGATGTTATAAGTGGAAATAATCCGCAGAATATCAGCTTCAATATTAAGGGTACTATAAATGGTACTTACTTTGGATCTGTCATCATCAAGAGCTACATTTCCTCGATGTTTGCTGTTCTGAGGGCAAAGAAAAGCATTGCCTGGGCCACTACTAGGAGAGCCTTGAGGGACCTGACTCCGTGGAGTTCCACCTAAAAGAACCATACTAGCCACAACTTGATTGGAATCATCACCATTAAAAGTACCAATGCTCCCTGTAAAACCCTCCTCCTACACTCGCAAAGGTCCATGCCCGGTGTACACTGCCACCACACTTGGCTCACCCAACGACAATGACCCAGCCGAGCCCGGTGCCGACAGACCACGCCCAGGATCTGGCGTGCTCGCCCGTTCGCACTCGGCGCCCGACGGCGCTGTCCCTGGCGCGCCTCTTGTGCCCGCTTGAAGTACATGCATGAAATTGGATCAACCTTGGCATAATCTCATGAAAGGAATGCTAGGGCATTAGATAGCAAAATCAACTTCTCTTTTTCTTTAATAGTATGTATCCCCCATGCTTCTCTAGATCATTTAGGACTTTCACGGGTTGTAATGAGGCATTGGGGTGATAGTAAGGAAAATGAACGAAGGACAAAGGACAACAAAGAGGGTTGTTCCGAGTGAATCACTTTTATTTCAAAACATCTCCATTTTCATGGGATTTTCAGTCTAACACCATCACCACACTCTTTGTTTCTTTTTCTTTCTTTTCCTTAACATTTTCCTTTTCTTTTGTCATTCTTTTCTTCTTTTCACCCCCATTTTTCTCCCTTTCTTGGATTTTCATTCTTTTCCGTTCAACTCTTTGAATTATACTTCATTCATCCCTTTGGTTAAGTTTTCGCACCACAATTCCTTCTCTTTTATGATCACTCATATTCAGCTCTTAGGAACAACCAAGGTGTGGTAGATTTTATCATTTTGCACTGGCTTGGTCAAATGTGTGGCATGGAACTGAATTTAGAATTAAAGCTCAATCACGACATTAGGGATAAATTTTTCACAAAAAAAAGCTAAGACTCAAAATAAATCAAGGATGGCCTAAGATCATTTCCAGATAGGCATGGGAGAGCATATTGCATTTCAAGACAAAGTCAATCAACTACCCAAATGCATCTAACTAAAACAAGCATAATGAGATTATTGAACAAATTTGAAATTTAAAAAATTATTTCTTGAGTAAATGTAAGTTCCCTCCAACAAGGATTGACACTAAAGCTCTCATGGGTCCTTAAGGACACATCTCAATTATTCATGTCAAGCACTAAAATATGAATCCAATCCGTAAATTACAAAAATTACACATTCAAGGTGCACTTCTATAATGTGTTCAAAAGCAAACACATATGCGATACTCAAGCATATGATGAACTTCTATAATGTGCTCATGTATTCAAGGTTCAATGCAAAGATCAACATATCAACAAACCCATAACACTCTAAATAGGGGAATACATATCAACATTCATATATTTTTCACAAAAAATTTCAAATTTTCCACATAATTTGTAACTATTGTAAACAAAAATCTGTAGGATATGCGAAAGGTGAATTTCATCACAAAAATTGGTATTATTAACAAAAAATTTCCACAAAAATTAGTGTATCATGCAAATGCAAAAAATTTCCACAAAAATTGTTGTATCATGCAAATGGTGCACCTCACCCCCCAACTTGATTCATGCATTGTCATCAATGCAACAAAAAAGATATGATATGCAATGACGGACTTGTAAAAAGATGAGTAAGGTTAGAGAACACCTCGCACTTGAGCTTTGAAAAAAACACCGATGTCTGCACTCAGAAGGAAAACACTCTATGCAAAGATAAAGTAAGTAACAAATGGTCTTGCAATTAAAAAGGGTAAAAGAAAGCAACTGTATACTAAAGCTACTTTGAACACTTATTCCTCACAAAAGGTCCGGATAAACTAGATCCACCAACTCCTCCTCCACGCTTTGACCTTCAAAACCCTCAAAAAATGGCTTAAGTCTTTGGCCATTGACCTTGAATGTCTTGCCATCCTCGGGGTTGGTGATTTCCATGGCTCCATTGGGGTAGGCCACCACACATAGACTATACGCATTGAGGGATGATGTTCGGAGTTTAGGATATACTACAACGGTATCGAGCAAGCATTTCCAGAAACGACCTGATATCCTTGACAACTCTTGGCATAGGGAGGTTGGAGATGGCCTCCACCTTTGATTTGTCAACTTCGATACCCTTTGCCGAAACTATATGGCCGAGAAAAATTCCCTCTGTCACCATGAAGTGACACTTCTCCCAATTGAGGACTAAGTTCTTTTCCTCGCATCTCTCTAGAACTTTCTCTAAATTTTCCAGACATCCTTCAAATGAATCCCTGAACACTGAAAAGTCATCCATAAAGACCTCTACTATCTTCTCCACCATGTCACTGAAGATCCCCATCATGCAACGTTAAAAAGTCCCTGGGGCATTACATAGCCCAAAAGGCATGCGACGGTAGGCAAATGTACTGTAGGGACAAGTGAAGGTGGTCTTCTCCTGATCTTCCAATGCAATCTCGATTTGATTGTAGTCGGAATATCCATCTAAGAAGCAATATAATAAATGCCCCGCTATTCGTTCTAACACTTGGTTGAGGAATGGCAATGGGAAGTGGTCTTTTCTTGTGCTTGCATTGAGCTTGCGGTAAGCAATGCATACTCTCCATCCGGTGATCACCCTTGTTGGAATAAGCTCATTATCCTCATTTGCCACCACGGTGACTCCCGACTTCTTGGGGACTACTTGCGTGGGGCTAACCCACTTACTATCGGCAATTGGAAAGATGATGCCCACGTCAAGTAGCTTTAAGACCTCATCTCTCACCACATCCTTTATGATTGAGTTCAACCTTCTTTGTGGTTGTCGAGACGGCTTGGAGTCGTCTTCAAGATAGATTCGGTGTGTGCAAATGATGGGGCTTATACCTTTGATGTCGGCAATTGTCCAACCAATCGCCCCTTATGTCTCCTCAACACTTCTAAGAGATCTTCTTCTTGCTTTGGATCCAAGGTTAAGCTAATCACCACCGGAAAGGTCTTATCCTCCCCAAGATATGCATACTTAAGATGAGATGGCAATGGCTTCAACTCCAACACGGGTTTTTGTACATCCGATGGAAATATCTTCTTTTCTTGAAGTGGAAGCTTCTCAAATGTAGGGATCCATTTGTCTACCCCTTTCAAGCTCTCCAAATCCTCTTTCTCATCAAACTCGTTCATAACAACAAACCCCTCCTCTTCTAACTTGAAGGTATTCATTAACTCTAAGTGCTCCTCTACCAAGGTATCAATCCTATTGACTTCGTGCATCTCCTCATCATCCCCCGGTTGCTTGGACAAGTTGAACACATTGAGATCCATAGTCATGTTCCCAAATGCTAGCTTCATAAGACCGTTCCTACAGTTAATCACAACATTAGATGTGGCAAGAAAAAGTCTACCAAGTATTACAGGGATTTGGGAGCTAAGATTTACAACTGGGTGAGTGTTGATGAGCGCATAATATTGCATATTTAACGGCCTCATTACATGTATTTTAACTTAGCTTCGCATTTAAGTACTTAGAGTTAGCCGAATTTATGAATAATGTTGAATTTTTGATGTTGCAGGTAATTATAGCATAAATCATGTACTTTGTAACCTTGCAACTAAGTGTGGTGGAGTGGTGAAGAGATGGACACATTACATGAGGATTTGGAGGGTTAAAAGTGAAAGAAATCAAGGAAGTATCGATGCTTGGTAACATAGGCACCAGCACCCGCACCATTTGGTAGCAATACCTCGGTTTTCCTCCTTTTCAACCATGATATACTTAGAATCTGAACAAGTTCAAAACATGAAAGTTTTAGACCTGAATTTCCTCTGCATTGTGTCAAAATTTCGGCTCAATCGGACGGTTGGATCAAAAGTTATGATAATTCTACAAAAACTGGTCCTGGAGCTAGCATCCCATTTTCGACCAACCGGTAGAAGGAACAAAAACCTACATGTAGGTTTTGCCTACTGGACAAAAACCTACCGGAAACCTAGCAAAAACCTACCAGTAGGTTTGTGCAACTGGTGTCCAACCTACCAGTAGGTTTTGCCCAGAACGCCTACAACTCATGCTCCACTTGCTTGGGGGTCCCACCATTGATTCTCCCACTTGTCCTCTGACATCCCTTACACATATACATGCCTCCTACACCCTAGTTGGACACTTTGGAGGCAATGGCATTAATGAGGATGGGAGAGAAGGGGGCAGCCATGATGGGTGCAGGCTAAGCTCTTCCTAGCCTGTCCAATGCATCAAATCAATTCCCATTGATGGGGGGTCTTCTCTCACAGGCTAGGGGAGCCTCATGGACGAAAAATGCATCACTCTACTCACCATATATTCAGCATTCAAAAGCTTTGAAAAGGGGTGGCTACCTAAGCTTAGGAGTAGTTTAGAGAGCTCCAAGGAAGAAGATGATGAATAGTGTTAGGGAGATAAAAATTATGTTTTTGCATTTTCTTCACCCATTTCATTGCAGTAAGTTGTAGTTCTCTTGTAATCTTTATTTCTTGCATTGTTATCTCTTTTAATTCTAGTGTAATCAAGTTTAATTCAAATGTTCTTGCACTTTTATTTTTCTTCTGGGTTTTATCTTCAAGCTTTGTTTTTAGTTATGAAATGAATTCTCTTTTGTAGCTTACATTCTCCTAGCATTAATACAAGTTCTAATCTTCACTTCTTCTGCATGTCTCTTTACATTATGCATGTCTTTCCTTTTACCATGAGTAGCTAGATTTTAAGTTCGCTAATCCAAGGGAGACCTCCTCTTGGGTGTGCCATTTCAACTCATTTTCTTTCCTCCTCTTAGAGTACGATGGTTCGATTTGACTGGGTTGAGAGTGGATGCGGTTATGAGTCTTTAATATCCCGTAGGCCTGGTCACGGGTTATGCTTGGATCCTCACCTCCATTTCGTCCCTAGCTTCCCACGAATCAATCGTTCATCTAAGCTCTATTCGAGGAAGGCTTCAAGTTGATTTAGGATTCCCATTGGAATGAACCCTTCGGATTAGCCAACACTTGTTTTATTTTATTTTCATTCATAAACTTCACTCCCCAAACCAAAACTCAAAAGATTTTACACTTTCTCTTTTTCACCAAAAGCACCTTCACACACTTGAACTTTCCTTCCTTGAGGAGACGACCTTGGAGTACCTCCAAGTAAAACACGAAACACGCAAAAGTCTTCTTGCGCTTGAGAAGCATTTTTGCCCACTTGCACACTTCATTTTTCACCATTCCCTTGCCCTTTCTTTTGACATCGTCCCAAAGGAGAGTGACACTCCCCTTCATACACATATCATACATACACATTGAGGGAGAATGTTAAGAGGTTAGGAACAACAACGGTTTTCATCAAGAATTTTTGGCGTCGTTGTGGGAGTTTGCCCTGCTTGCAAAGCCAAAGGCAAATCTCCTTTTTGGCAGCCTTGTCACCCGTCTCTGTGAACTAGCCGATGTAGAATTCGATGCACATGATACACTGCTCCCCCCCAGGTTCTGGAGCCATATGCAAGTCCAGCAGTCTGAAGAGGGTTGCCAGGACTGGGGGTGAGAGAGCTAGGGCTCCAGGTGCACAGCCGTCAGATGCTTGGACTTCTTCGTCAACACCACCACCAGTTCCTGCCTGTACCTTGGCACAGCATATGGACACATTGGATTCCACTGTGCACACGATGTCTGCCATGATTACAAAGGTCTTTGAGCATATTTTCTTGGGTAAGCTTGTCCCCGGAGGGCCACCACCACCCCCACAGCCTTCAGCTGGACCCTCAGTTTTTATTCCTGTGCCCTCAGTGATTGTGGAGATGGATGATGATGATGATGGTGATGACAATGTTGAGGAGGAGATAGAGACTGAGTCTGAACCTGAGGACGGGGGTGTTTTTGAATTTAGAAAGAGGACTGATACGGACTGAAGATTCTTGTCTTTTGTTTTGTTTTGAATTTGGTTGCACACAGCGAGGGTTCCTAGTGTCGGCCAATAGAAGTATCATTAGGTTTTGGTCGTTTTTTTTTGGAACTTGAACCATTTTAAAGAACTTTTTGAAATGATTAATGAAATACCACATCTCTTTTGTATAAATCATTGCCCAAAGCTATTTTTGCAATTGTAGTATGATTTGTGTTTTTGAATGTTTTGGATGGTATGGTGGTATGAATGAATTTTGTTTTAATTTTATAGCTTATGCTTTGAAATAATGTTTGCTAGGAACTAGCAAAACTCAAGTTGGGGGGTGCGATTAGCACAAAAACATGACATATTTTGGATGCTAATATGCTGTTTTAATACTTGCTTTTGTCATGAATTTGGGGAGAAATTCATTTAAACTTCGTTTTGATGGAGTTTTGTGTAAATGCAGGAAAAATGATGTAAATAGCTTGAGTTGAGCCCCCATTGAAGTGGTTGAAGTCAATGAAGATGAAGGGGTAGCTTAAAGGAAGGCTTGGAGGGTGAAGAGATCAAGAAAATGCAAATTGGTTGAAAACCTTCCGGAAGGTTTTGCCTTGGATTTCTTTTTCACTGTCAAAACCTTCCGGAAGGTTTTGCCTACTAGAGTGAAACCTTTCGGAAGATTTTGCCTACTGGAGTGAAACCTTCCGGAAGGTTTTGTCTACTGAAATGAACCTTCCGGAAGGTTTTGCCTGTTGACTGCTTCATTTAACTGGTCATGCCCAAACCTTCCGGAAGGTTTCTGTCGACCTTTCGGAAGGTTTTGCCCAGATTGCCCAGACAGCCTGCAACTCAAGCTCTGTCATTTGGGGGTCCCACTTACACTTCTCCAATAGATCCCTTGACATCCCCTGCACGTCTAGGAGCCTCCCCTCACCACTACTTGGACTTGGATGACTTCTGCATTAATGAGGAGGAGAGAGAATAGGCATGGCAAGAGAGAAAGGCTAGGCTTGTCCTAAGCTGCACCATCCCATCCCTTTCAGCCCCCCATGATGAGAATGACATCACACAGCATTGGGGAGAGCTCCATGGACATTTTTTGCAAGCTTCTCCACCAATTGTTCAACATTAGCTAATCTACATTGTAATATATATAGAGAGAGTCTAAGGAAGAAGATGAATAGTGCTAGAGAGAGAAGTTAATGTTTTTTCCATTTTCTTTCCATACATTGCCTTGTAATCCATTGTAAGACCTCTCTAAGCTTTGTTTGAAGTCTTGAATGCCATATATTTCAAGTTTTTTTTAAGTTTAATCTTCTATTCAAGCTTTCACCATTAATGCATTCATGTTCTTCATTTTCTTACTTTTAAAATGGGTATTAACTCTTTTAGTTTATGTTTTCCTGCATTAACTTAGCTAAAATCTTCATTGCTCTACAATGTCTTTCCATTACATTAGTGTCTTTACTTTAAGCATGAGTAGCTAAGTCTTTAAGTTGGCTAATCCAAGGGAGACCTTGACTTGATCTGAAATGTGTACACCCAAGTGCAGGCGGTCAAGCTGTAGTAATAATTCGGTTTGAGTCCGGAGTTGAATCCATAGGGAACTCTTGTTGGTGTTTTGAGATAAGCAGTGGTGGAGACCTAGTGATTTTAACCCTTGAGATTTGAAGTTGTGTGATGTATGAGATTTCTCGGATAGAATATAAGATTCTTTCCAAGAGAATTTTCTAAACAAAATATGATATAAGTTCTAATATAAAAGAGTCACTATTTAGTTCAAGGATCTAGACATGTAGTTAATTATCCGGTTTGTTATACTTGTGTTTGATAACTCAATTAACCCCCGTGTCAACAGCAGGTTAATCGGAAGATAAATGTGGATTATGAGAATTAAGAACATGATTCCGATGTCTTTCTAGAAGTTTACAAGAATTGTCTGTGCCGAGACTTAACCCATCTACAAACAAGCAAGTGTTTCTACAAGACATCCAATCATGACATTAATGTTCCATTTCTATTCTTTAATAGAAGCACAATAATGGTGAAGATTGAAGGGCAGTCATGAAGATCTAGCCGGGGTACTTGCCTTGAATCAATGAGTCTTTCTATACAAGAGTTATCTATGTTATAGAAAGAACTCATGTTTATACAAATTACCTTAGCTTTGCTAGATGCAATCAATCATTCAATAAGCATGGGGAATATAAAGCATTAAGCATAATTGAAATTGCACAAATATAACGTCCGGATAATCTATACATGTCCTTATCCTCTTACTAAAGAGTGAATGAGAAACTACTCACTCTTCATGGCTTTGGTAAAGCTAAAAAAAGTGAGTGATGCTCATTCCTCCAAGTAGAGGGATCACAAAGCAAAGCACACTAAACAGGGTGTCGATCTTCGACAAAGAATGAGTGAATCACGTTCCACCCTTCACAGCTTTGGCGAAGCTCTAGAAAAGTGGAAGAGTGTCACTCCTCTAAGGGAAGAAAGAAGCTCAAGCAATGGAAGTGAATGAAACACAAATAAATAGTAGAAGAAAGGTAGTCACTTTTGGAGGGTGATCCACAACCAAAGGTAATCTATGTCCCTCTATGCATGTAAATGAAAGCATAAGCTTAAGACTAATTATGCAACAAGCTAAGAGATGTTGGACTAATGCCAAACCAATCTCTAGAACAACTACTTCTTCATACAAGGAAATATAAGATAATTCTACAATATTATGAGTGGGAGTTTAAGCCTCTATCAAGCTCTCTACCAAGTCTCCTAAGCTCTCCAACAATGGGAGTATTTATAGGCAAGGAGGAGAAGACAAGAGGGGGTGCAGGAATAGTGTATGCCGCCCAAGTCCAAGTGAAAAACCAACCACTCTACAGCCTGTCTGTGGAGAACGTTCGAACGTTATCTGGCATTCAAACGTTGTATCTGTTTTTGCTTTATGGGCGTTCGAACGTTTCTTCTGTCTTTAGTTTATGGGCGTTTGAACGCTAGATGGGGTTCGAACCTCTTACTTAAGTGGCCTGTAGTCTTCTGTGAAGTCCATTTCCACACTCCATGCAACAGTCTGATCTTCTCATAGTTTAAATGGACGTTCGAACGTGAGTTGGCGTTCGAACGTGGTACTCAAGTACCTCAGGGTCTTTCTTTCTTGGCTGCAACACGCCATGTCTGAGCAATCTGGTCTTCTCATAGTTCAAGTGGACGTTCGAACGTGAGTTGGCGTTCGAACGTGGTACTCAAGTACCTCAGGGTCTTTCTTTCTTGGCTGCAACACGCGATGTCTCAGCAGTCTGGTCTTCTCATAGTTCAAGTGGACGTTCGAACGTGAGCTGGCGTTCGAACGTGGTACTCAAGTACCTCAGGGTCTTTCTTTCTTGGCTACAACACGCCATGTCTCAGCAGTCTGGTCTTCTCATAGTTCAAGTGGACGTTCGAACGTGAGTTGGAGTTCGAACGTTCTTGCTTTGCTCTAAGCTTCTCCAATTTTGTTCTCTAATGAGCTGGTGTTACACTCAAGTGTGATACTTGTTGATCTTGAGTCCTTGTTCATTTTAGGACCTGAAATGTCATCACTTAAACTCCATCAAAGTACAATTAGTTTAAAAAAGGCATGGTAAAAATGCTAATTTTAAGTACTAATCACACCCCCCAACGTAGATATTGCTAGTCTCTAGTAATACATTAATTGAAAATCTATTTCTAATGCCATTTTCGTAGGTCATCTGGTTGCATTTAGCTTATGCAACAAGCCGTTGAACCCCTAGGTTTACCCTAGCGGACAAGTGTTGTCTTGTGAGGGTTTTCAGGGAAGCTACCCACAAACTTCAGTCGAACTGATGTGCATGTGGGATTACTAGTTAAAGTAAATTATCATCATGGTCGTTGGGACACCGAACCCTCAATTTCGACTTATCTCCCGCACAATCCTTTTTCATTGGTATTTATTTTATGCAAAAATTAGCATATGTTACATTGGCATTTGGAATTCCCTGTGTAGTAGGAATGATCATTCTAGTAACAGAAAATTGTTATATAACAAACATTCCATTCTACCACCTTCCATGGATAGTTTTGATTTCACAAACCTCTCTTAGAATGCTCTCAGCAAAAATTCGCTCCGATTATAGTGGCTTGTCTCTCAATGGTCATGTGATCAGAAGATGGCTAATCGAAAAATCACATGCACAATCTAGTTAAGAAGTGAAGTTTAAGGAAACAAACTAATCATGTTTTGGCATAATCTCATGGAAGAAGATTGATGCAAATAAAGAAATACTAGTTAACATACCCCACTTGTAGTCGACGACATACACATTCATCAGGCTTGAGATCAATTAGGGCTTTTATAGGTTGTACTGCGGCCAGAGGTCAGTGGTATCCAAAAGCTATCCTCTGTTTATGTAGTGTAGCACACCTCTTTCTTGTTTTTCGACATTTTGCCGAGAAATGGTATTTCTTTCTTTTATTTTTCTCATTTTTCACTTTCTTGGCAATTCCCTATTTTTCTGTCTCTTTTCTTTTTCGGTTGTTTTTCACCGACTTTTCTTTCTTTGAAAAGTAGCCACCATCCTCTTTTCTGTTACTCGTGCTTTTCTGTATCATATTGATTTATAAGAGGGTGTAAGAAAATTAGATAGCAAGGGTATATCAAGTATATTCTCTTGTGGCTCGGTTATCATATGGGTTTATCGAAGAAGAGATCATACATTGATGGCTCAAGCATGGCTAACTAGGGATATAATTTTGTAAAAGAAATGGCTAAGGCTCAAAATTAAATCAAAGATGGCCTAAGATCATTTCTCAAGTATGTGTACATGTATGTGTCGTATGCGAAGGTTCCCTGTGGGATATGTCAATAGATTACTTTAGTTGCGTCAATCAAAGCAAGGAATGTCTGTTATATATCAGTTCCTTTTTTGAGCTTGGTCATCTTGTACCTTAGGAATATCAGATACCAATATACTTTTGACAATTTAAGCATAGAGATAATACCAGTTTTCCAAGAAATGTGGTTTTAAGTCTAGGTTGCTAAGTTGATGTGTCAAACCAATCATGTGATTAGTTACTTTAACAAACAGTCTTAGCATCCACATTTGTTCCATCATTCATCAACAAATAACAATATTATACTAAATCTACACATGTATTTACAAAGACAAAATTGATAAACTGAACCATTCATTTCACAAGATGTGATTGTTTAATACAAACACCAATGATTCAATTCATCCATCCAAAAAAAAAAAAAAGCTTTAAACATCCATAATAACCCATAAAAGAAGAAACTCATCCACAAAAAACTAAAACACCATACATGAAGAAACAAACACACAAAGCAAGAACATAAATCTCCCTCTCTCACTCTCCTCCAGATCTACCAGCTCCACTCCTCAAGTAGCTAAGAATCTCCTCCTGCTGTCGAAGAATCTCAGCTTGCATGGTCTCAATGCCAAGCATGATGTCTCTTAGTGATCTCCGAGTGCTAGTGTCATGGGGCTGCTCTCTCTCTTCCTCCATTTCTCTCTCCTCCTCCGTATCGAGCTCCTCTTGCACCTCGTCAACTCCATGGGTAGGGGAACCTCCTGTCTGGCTACCACTATGACCTTGGCTCCTCTTGAAGGAAGCCTTGTTCAGTGGGCCCATTGGCCTCTATATGGTCATCTCTGGTCTCACCTTGATCCCATGTTCCTTGCATAGCTCAGTTACTAGGGTGCCAAACGGGAGCGAATTTCGCTTCACATCGCATCCTTTCTTCATTTTCATTCAAGATGAGAGAGGGGAGATCTATGCTATGGCCTTTCCCAAGAGCGTAGAGAAGGCGGGCCATCTCGGGCAAGATCTCGTTCTTGCACCCGATCGGGGCGAAGTTGGCAACCGCAATCAGGTTCAACATTTTATATTTATCGGTTAGCTCCCCTTGTCGGAAAAATTTCCGCCCAGTCCAAGAAAAGTTAGATACCCCCGTCAGCTCTTGTCCCACCACATTCATCGCCACATTCTTTCTCGGGGGATAGGCGGGACTTGGTACTCGAGGCACCTCTTGGCTTATCTCCCGAATATAGTCTTCATCCACATTGATATGGGTTCCCCTTACATAACTCTTCAGCGCCCCATTGACTATTTCGGCGTTGGAGTAAAACACCCGCACCAAGTCAACCACGGTCTCCCCGCCGTTTCGCAAAAACAATACCCAACCTCTCCTCTCCATCTCCGCAAATATTCCCAACTCAGCAAAATCATTCAAAATTACATCTCGCTCACAAACAACGACGTGATTTTGGTAATAGTTTTCATACCTGTCTACCTTGAGAGCCGTAGGGAAGTGGGTTCGATCATATCTCCTCACAATGGGTCTTCCTTCTCTATCTTCTATGACTTTCTCCACCATATTGGGCTCCTGAGTTGGTGGATTGCGCCTGGCAGGTAGCTTGACCCTTGGAGGCATGATGTTTTAGTTTTAGGATTTTTAAGTCTTGGAAATCTTGATTTTCTTGGTGAAAAGAGAGTTTTTGATGTGGGAATGGCTTTGGGTGTCATTGATTTTAGGTAAAAATGGAGAATAGTAGGTGTTTTGGGGCTTGGGTAATAAAGGGTCACCGAGGGTTTGGGGGTTTTTGGGGTTTTTTGGGTGGTTTTGAAATGAAGAAGACGAACCAGGCTTTTATAGTCTGAGTCGTAACGTTCGAACGTCAATGACGTTCGAACGTGTGTAGAAGGTTTTTAAAAGATCGTTCGAACGTGAGTGACGTTCGAACGTGGTGAGCTCCCAGTACTTTTGAGTTCTGTTAGAGACCAAAGTACTGCAAGGTCATGACGTTCGAACGATCTATTGGCGTTCGAACGTAAACTCCCGTTCGAACGTGCTATTGGCGCTCGAACAAGCTGAGCTCCCAGTACTTTTTGTTTCCATCAGTGACTTCATCAGAAGCTGAGTACTGCAAGCAGACAACGTTCGAACGTCAATTGGCGTTTGAACGTTGAATCAAAATAAAAAAAAAATTATGCACTACACTATACACAATCAGAGAGGGCTAAACACACAAGTTTAAACCAAAAACTTATGGCGTCTCAGGATAAGTCCTTACCCACGCTTTAGGTTGGTATTCCAGGACATTCCTTACTCGGCCCATATTTTCATTTCAGTCAAAAGAGTTTGTACAAGAAGATTTTTCCACTTTCTACAAAAATTCGGACATTTGGCTTTCATCCCCAAAAACATATTTTCCACATTTTTGTTAGAAAAGCAGTCTAATCCGAGTCATCCTCTTTCTCTGTGTCATTCGAACAACCAGTGACTCTCCTAATTTCCTATCTCACAAACCGGCTAAGCAAAGTACCGAGCATGGCGTCTCAGGGTAATCCTTACTCCGCCCATTCACTATCCAGTCTAATCGATCGAGTGCACGACCAGAAATTGGTTCAGAACTTTGATTATATCTTTTCTCAGGAAAGACTCTACCACACTGTTTACAGGCACCAAGCCTTTTTGGCACGACGACGTTTAGCAAAAGTGCTTCTGCCACAGAGGAGTTTCGCTTGTTCTTCTCGGATTTCGGCTTTCCTTACCAATCTTGTTTTTCTCATGATCACAGTATGCACATCAGATAGAAAAGTGTGTAGAACTCCCAGACTAAACCAAAAAATTTTAACATCCATGCTTTCTAAGCTTTAAGACTCACTATCCAGTTCTTTAACGTCTGCCAGTCACAAAGACGATTGGAACTGACTCATAGACATGATCATCAATTTATACAAAACACGAGGCATGCTACATAATATGATCAGAAACAGTAATAACAACAACAAAAACAAAAAAATTTACGGGCACAAAATAAAAATATGAATAGTAGTTCTCACCCCCCAACCTAAACTGAACATTGTCTCTAATGTTTCAAATTTACCAGTGTATGAATCTTGGAGATGAGGTTGAATGGTAGAGATCTGTTCATCTACCGAAACCTACAAATAAAAATACACAAATTACTCATCTTTGCGCAGATCTGGGTTTCGGGTAGGCTGAAAATCCTTGTGTGTGAGTGCGAACAAGAGAAGAACACCCATGAGCAAATATAAGATTAAAATGCAAAGCATGAAGCAAAAGATTGTGTTTGTAGAGTGTGTAGTCATTGGTTTGCTGGGGATGAGTCGTTTATCAAATAACAAAAAAAAAACGAAGAAGAAAAGGAAGAAGAGGAAGAAGGGGGGGCCAACAGCGACGGTTGGGAAAAAGAGTAAAAAGAGTGGGAGCCTTATAAAAGTGCCCCATCGGGTCAAGTTGGGTTGGATTTTTCCTGACCCGATCCATTTGAGTGTCGGCAGGTGCGAATCTCGGAGGAATATTCTGGTTCCATTAAAAGAATGGTTTCCACATTTTTAACAAAATCCTCCAAAAATGATTTCAACCGCTGTCCATTAACAGTAAAGATATTACCGTTTGATGGGTTTTCTACTTCAACTGCTCCATGTCCAAACACCTTTTTGACAATGTAAGGCCCAGTCCATCTTGACTTCAACTTACCAGGAAAGAGGCGGAGTCTTAAATTAAATAACATGACTTTTTGAGAAGGCTTAAAAGTTTTCCGCACAATGTTCTTGTCATGGAAAATTTTCATCCTGGTTTTAGCAATCTTAGCATTCTCATATGCTTCATTTCTCAATTCCTCCAATTCATTTATCTGAAGTTTCCTTGCTAGTCCGGCCTTGTCCAGGTTAAAGTTCATTGCTTTAATGGCCTAGTATGCCCTATGTTCCAATTCCACAGGTAGGTGACACGGCTTTCCCTAGACTAATCGATAAGGAGACATTCCCAAAATTATTTTAAAAGCAGTGCGGTATGTCCAGAGTGCATCAGTGAGTCTTGACGACCAATCTTTACGGTCTGGATTTACCATTTTTTCTAAAATTAATTTGATCTCCCGATTAGCTAGTTCAGCCTGTCCACTGGTCTATGGGTGATAAGGGGTTGCAATTTTGTGAAAGATCAAGTATTTTTTCATCAAATTCCAGAAGGGACAATTGCAAAAATGAGCACCCCCATCACTTATGATTGATTTCGGAATTCCAAATTGGGACAAAATATTTTCTTTTAAAAACTTGATCAATGTTCGGTGATCATTGTTTCGGCATGGAATTGCCTCAACCCATTTGGATACATAGTCTACGGCCACTAAAATGTATAGATAGTCAAAGGAAGGGGGAAACGGTCCCATAAAATCGATGCCCTAGCAGTCAAACATTTCAATCACTAGAATGGGGTTTAAGGGCATCATGTTTCTTTTAGAAATGCTTCCCAACCTTTGGCATCTATCGCAAGTTAAACAAAAGGTATGGACATATTTGAAAAGTTAGGGCCAGTAAAATCCACACTGCAATATTTTTGCAGCGGTTTTTCTTGATGAAAAATGGCCACTACATGCTTCAGAATGATAAAATGTTATTACCTGGCTGCTTTCATGAACGGGGATGCAACGCCTTATGATTTGATCCTTACAGTACTTAAATACGTAGGGATCCTCCCAAAAGAAGTTACGAACCTTCCTCCGAAATTTCTTTTTGTCCATCATGGTAAAGGACGGGGGGAACGTACCAGTAGCAAGGAAGTTAGCAATATCAGCGTACCATGGTGTCTTATCAATCATGAACAGTTGTTCATCGGGGAATTTCTCATTGGTTGGCAGTCCATCTTCACGAAATTCATATTTTAATCTGGACAGATGATCTGCCACCACAGTCTCGACACCTTTCTTCTCTTTGATGACAAGATCAAACTCTTGGAGCAAGAGTATCCATCTCGAGAGCCTTGGCTTGGCGTCCTTCTTTGTGGGCAAGAATTTTAGGGCTGCATGGTCAGTGAATACAATAACAGACGAACCAACAAGATAAGAACAGAATTTTTCCAGAGCAAAAACTACAGCAATCAATTCTTTTTCAGTCGTTGAATAATTCATTTGAGCATCATTCAAAGTTTTGCTTGCATAGTAAATCACATGTGGTTTCTTATCCTTACTTTGTCCCAACACAGCACCTAAAGCATAATCACTTGCATCACACATTAGTTCAAAGGGTAGAGTCCAGTCAGGGGGTTGCATTATTGGAGCAGAAATTAACATACCTTTAAGCTTTTCAAAAGCTTTCTGGCATGCTTCATTCCACACAAAAATTACGTCCTAACTCAGAAGATGACACATGGGTTTGGCTATAGTACTGAAATCTTTTATGAATCTTCTGTAAAAATCTGCATGCCCTAGGAATGATCAGAGATCCTTTACAGTCTTAGGGGCGGGTAAATTTTCAATCAGATCTATTTTTGCCTTGTCAACTTTCATGCCCTCAGACGACACAATGTGACCAAAGACAATGCCTTGCATTACCATGAAATAGCATTTTTCCCAATTGAGCACTAGGTTGGCTTCATTACATCTTATTAGCACTTTCTCTAGATTGGTTAGACACAAATCAAAGGAATCACCATATACAGAGAAGTCATCCGTGAATACTTCCAAAAAAAATTCAACCATGTCACTGAACAAGCTTAGCATGCATCTTTGGAATGTTGCAGGAGCGTTACAAAGTCCAAATAACATCCTTTTGAATGCAAAGGTGCCAAAGGGGCATGTGAAAGTTGTTTTCTCGTAATCATCTAGTGCTATCTCAATTTGATTGTACCCAGAATATCCATCTAGGAAACAGTAGAATGTATGGCCTGCAATTCTTTCTAGGACTTGGTCAAGAAATGAAAGAGGAAAATGATCTTTTCTAGTGACCAAATTGAGTTTTCGATAGTCAATACACATTCGCCATCCTGTGACAACTCGAGTTGGTACTAGTTCATTTGCATCGTTTTTTACCACTGACCCCAGACTTTTTGGGCACAACTTGGATTGGACTAACCCACTTGCTATCAAAGATGGGAAAGATTATCCCTACATCTAAGAGCTTGAGTACCTCTGTTCTCACAACTTCCTTCATGTGAGGGTTTAGTCGTCGCTACATTTGATGAGAGGATTTTGAATCCTCTTCAAGGTATATAGCATGATTGCAGATTAACGGGCTGATACCTTTCAAGTCAGCGATGGTCCACCCAATGGTGCTTTTATGGCTTTTAAGAACTTCAATCAGTTTAGACACTTGCAAGTCTGTGAGCTTAGATGAAATTACCACTGGGTATGACTCGTCCTCTCCTAAGAATGCATATTTGAGGTCAGATGGGAGAGGTTTCAATTCAGGCTTTGGTGGCTTGATACTTGATGAGAGTGGCTTTGTGCCACTCGATGAAAGTTCCTCGAATTTGGGTGCCCATGTCTCAACAGCATGAGTAGGGCAACTCTGTGGATTTGGGCCATCATTTGTTGACTCAGATGTGCTAGGTTCCAACTGGTATGATTTAGCAGAAGGTTCACAAAAGGTATCATTCACATGTTCGTGAACCAACGACTCAATGGAATTTATTTCTCTCTTTCTTTGTCCTCTACTAGGTGGTTGGCAATATTGAAAATATTTAGCTCAAGAGTCATGTTCCCAAAGGTTAATTTCATAACCCCATTCCTGCAATTGATCAGAGCATTGGAGGTTGCTAGGATGGGTCGACCAAGAATAATGGGAATTTAATTTTCTGAATGCATTGCTGGCTGAGTATCTAGAACAATGAAGTCCATCGGGAAGACAAAGTTGTCTACTTGGACAAGTACATCTTCAACAATGCTCCTAGGGATTTTGACAGATCTGTCGGCCAGCTAGAGTATGACACAAGTGGGTTTGAGTTCACCCAGACCCAACTGCTGGTAGACAGAGTAAGGTAGCAAATTAACACTGGCTCCAAGGTCTAACAGTGCATTCAAAAATTTCCAATGACACATTCGGACACCCCGGATCCTTGTATTTTGGAGGGGTTTTATGTTGAAGCAGGACACTGGCTTGTTCTGTTAGAAAAGCTCTTTTTTGGACATTCTGGCTTCTCTTGACTGTGCACAAGTCTTTTAGAAACTTGGCATAAGACAGAACTTGTTTGATTGCATCCAGAAGTGGGATATTGATCTTTACTTGCTTAAAAAGCTCGTAAATTTCAAGCTGATTTTTCAACTTCTGTTTGGTTTTGAGTCTATGAGGAAAAGGAGCAGGAATGGAACACGAAGGCTCTTTTTCCTCAGAAGGTTCTGGCTCTTGTTCAATCATAGACTTAGGTTCTTCTTCAAGTTCAGTCTCAATTGGTTCAGGTTCAAATGATGAGTTGAGTGGGATTAACTCAGGTTTTGGCTTTGGAATGAGCATGTCTCTGATGGTCTTGTCAATCACCTTGCCACTTCTCAGTGTAGTGACAATTTGGGCTTGGTCTTGTGGTGTTTCCATGAGTGAAGGATTTCCCACGTGAAATTGGCCTTATGGAAGTTTTGGTTGGGCAGGGAACTTGCCCTTCTCATGTATGGCCATGGATTGGGTTAGCTTTTGGATGTGGCTTTTAAGATCCTCGAAAGATTGAGTGGTCTGGGTTTTGAAATCAGTGAAAGCCTGTGTGGAATGGGTGTTGTAGTTCATTTGGGTTTGCATGAACTGATTCAGTGTGTCCTCAAGGCTCCTCTTTTGTGGTGGTTGGTATGGTTGATATGCAGGAGGTCCTTGAGGTGGTGGGTATGAACCTTGTTGTTGGTTCATGGGCATCGGTTGTGTGTTCCTCCAACTGAAGTTCGGGTGGTTCCTCTGCCCTGGATTGTATGTTTCAGAGTATGGGTTGGAGTAAGGCTTGTTGAAGTTGGAAACTGCATTTTTTTGTTCCAACAATACCTCCTTAAATGCTGGGATGGTAGGGCACTCCCCAGTAGGGTGTCCTGTTAGCGCATAGATTCCACATACTTGTTCTGTGGAAGAGCTAACATCAACTTGATGGACCTTCTTCATCTCTAAAGCTTCAAGCTTTCGAGACAAATTAGACATTTTTGCTCTCAGGTCATCATCATCTCTCAAGACATACTTACCTCCTTGGGAAGTAGATGGTCTGGCTTCTACAGTGGTAGGAGAGGCTGAGTCTCACATCTGAGAACTATCAGATATGGTGTCAAAAAAAATGAATGCCTCCTCAGGACTTTTTCCCATAAATTCTCCTTAAACCATCATTTCGACAAACTGACGTAGTCTAGAGGGTAAGGAGTCATAGAAAAATCCTACCAAAGTCGAATTCTCAAAAGCGTGATGTGGGCAGGATTGGAGCAGATCTTTCAATCTCTCCCAACTTTGGTAAAAAGTTTCTCCTTCTTTAACCGCAAAATTCATGATTTGCCTTTTTAGTGCATTCGTGCGGTGTAGAGGAAAGAACTTTCTAAATAATTCATTCTGCAATGCTTGCCAGTTAGATATTGAAAGAGCTTTTAAAGAATTTAGCCATTGTTCAGCTTTGTCCCTTAAAGAGAAAAGAAAAAGTTTCATCTTGGCTAGTTCAGAATTGTCTTGAAATGTTCCACACACTTCCTCAAAATCTTTTATATGCAGATATGGATTTTCTGCATCCAATCCATGAAACACAGGTAATAACCGCACCGTCCCTGGCTTTAGAGTAAAGAGGGGAGCATCTTCAGGGAATACAAAACAAGAGGGGACACTATTTCTTGTGGGATTTAAGTAATCCCGTAAAGTTTGAATGTTAGGCACTTCCCCCTCTCTCATAGGGACTTCTCCGTTTCTCTCATTATTTGCCATATTATTCTCACAAGAGTCTGCTACTGATCTAGGTGAATTCGGTTCAGGCTGATTCACAGACTCACAAGATTCTGCCTGCAATTTTTCATAGTGAGGAGTGCCCTTAGACATAAATAAAACAAAACAAGGTTATTCACAGTAAACCAAAGAATATATACAAAAATAAAGGTCTTTTTACCTTTTACCTTAAAACACCTTTTATGGCTCCCCGGCAACGGCGCCAAAAACTTGACTTGATCCGAAATGTGTACACCCAAGTGCAGGCGGTCAAGCTGTAGTAATAATCTGGTTTAAGTCCGGAGTCAAATCCACAGGGAACTCTAGTTGATGTTTTGAGATAAGCAGTGGTGGAGACCTAGTGATTGTAACCCTTAAGATTTAAAGTTGTGTGATGCATGAGATTTCCTGGACAGAATATAAGATTCTTTCCAAGAGAATTTTCTAAACAAAATATGAGATAAGTTCTGATATAAAAGAGTCACCCTTCAGTTCAAGGATCTGGACATGTAGTTAATTATCCGGTTTGTTATACTTGTACTTGATAACTCAATTAACCCCCGTGTCAACAGCAGGTTAATCCGAAGATAAAGGTGGATTATGAGAATTAAGAACATGATTCCCATGTCTTTCTAGAAGTTTACAAGAATTGTCTATGCCGAGACTTAACCCGTCTACAAACAAGCAAGTGTTTCTACAAGACATCCAATCATGACATTAATGTTCCATTTCCATTCTTTAATTGAAGCCCAATAATGGTAAAGATTGAAGGGCAGTCATGAAGATCTAGCTGGGGTACTTGCCTTGAACCAATGAGTCTTTCTATACAAGAGTTATCTATGTTATAGAAAGAACTCCTAGTTATACAAAGTACCTTAGCTTTGCTAGATGCAATCAATCATTCAATAAGCATGGGAAATATAAAGCATTAATCATAATTGAAATTGCACAAATATAACGTCTGGATAATCTATACATGTCCTTATCCTCTTACTAAAGAGTGAATGAGAAACTACTCACTCTTCATGGCTTTGGTAAAGCTAAAAAAAGTGAGTGATGCTCATTCCTCCAAGTAGAGGGATCACAAAGCAAAGCACACTAAACAGGGTGTCGATCTTCGACAAAGAATGAGTGAATCACGTTCCACCCTTCACGGCTTTGGCGAAGCTCTAGAAAAGTGGAAGAGTGTCACTCCTCTAAGGGAAGAAAGAAGCTCAAGCAATGGAAGTGAATGAAACACAAATAAAAAGTAGAAGAAAGGTAGTCACTTTTGGAGGGTGATCCACAACCAAAGGTAATCTATCTCCCTCTATGCATGTAAATGAAAGCATAAGCTTAAGACTAATTATGCAACAAACTAAGAGATGTTGGACTAATGCCAAACCAATCTCTAGAACAACTACTTCTTCATACAAGGAAATATAAGATAATTCTATAATATTATGAGTGGGAGTCTAAGCCTCCATCAAGCTCTTTACCAAGTCTCCTAAGCTCTCCAACAATGGGAGTATTTATAGGCAAGGAGGAGGAGACAAGAGGGGGTGCAAGAATAGTGTATGCCGCCCAAGTCCAAGTGAAAAACCAACCACTCTGCAGCCTGTCTGTGGAGAACGTTCGAACGTTATCTGGCATTCAAACGTTGTATCTGTTTTTGCTTTATGGGCGTTCGAACGTTTCTTCTGTCTTTGCTTTGTGGGCGTTCGAATGTTAGATGGGGTTTAAACCTCTTACTCAAGTGGCATGTAGTCTTCTGTGAAGTCTATTTCCACACTCCATGCAGCAGTTTGATCTTCTCATAGTTCAAGTGGAAGTTCAAATGTGAGTTGGCGTTCAAACGTGGTACTCAAGTACCTCAAGGTCTTTCGTTTTTGGCTGCAACACAACATGTCTCAGCAGTCTGGTCTTCTCATAGTTCAAGTGGACGTTCGAACGTGAGTTAGCGTTCGAACGTGGTACTCAAGTACCTCAGGGTCTTTCTTTCTTGGCTGCAACACGCCATGTCTCAGCAATCTGGTCTTCTCATAGTTCAAGTGGACGTTCGAACGTGAGTTGGCGTTCGAACGTTCTTGCTTTGCTCTAAGCTTCTCCAATTTTGTTCTCTAATGAGCTGTTGTTACACTCAAGTGTGGTACTTGTTGTTCTTGAGTCCTTGTTCATTTTAGTACCTGAAATGTCATCACTTAAACTCCATCAAATTACAATTAGTCTCAAAAAGGCATGGTAAAAATGCTAATTTTAAGTACTAATCAGACCTCCTCTTGGGTATGCCATTTTAACTCATCTTTTTTCCTCTTCTCAATGTATGATGGTTTGGTTTGACTGGGTTGAGTGTGGACACGGTTTTGAGTCTTTGATATCCCGTAGACTTGTCACGGGTTATGCTTGGATCCTCACTTCCATCTTGTCCCGTGCTTCCCACGAATCAATCGTTCATCTATGCACCATTGGAGGAAGGTTTCAAGCTTACTTGGCATTCCCATTGGAGTGAACCTTTTGGATTAGCCAAAACTTGTTTCCCATTTCATTTTCATCACAATACAACTCACAAACCAAACTTCAACAACAAAAGATTTTTACACTTTGTTTTTACCACAATCACCTTCGAGACGATTCACCTCCTTCCCTGAGGAGACGACCTTGGAGTACTCTCCAAGTAAAACACGACACACAAAAGTCTTCTTGTGCTTGGGAAGCATTTTGTACACACGCACTCATTTCACATTATATTTCATTCCACCTTTCTATTGCCCTTTCTTTTGACATCATCCCAAGGGAGAGTGACACTCCCTTCACACATACACCATATACACATTTGAGGGTGATGTCCGGAGGTTAGGGAAACAACAACGAAAACCATCAAGCACATCTCAACCAAGTTGGTGGCCCCGAGTGCTTCTAGTAAGGTCATGGCTCCTAAGAAATAGGAGAGGTGAGATAGTATGAACCTAGGTGATCACACACGAGACTATTTTAGGTACATATGAGAGTAGTCGATGAGATTTACTCTTGACTAGGCTAGATAGGTTGCATCTGAACATAGAAAGGGGGAGTTCGTTCAAATACTTTGGGGGAGCAAATTTCAAATTTGGCTTGAAGTCACCTATTTTATTTTGTTTATTTTTCACTTGTTATTTTACTCATGGACACCAACTAAGGGGGAAAACTTGATGTGTATCATATTGATAGATCAATAGGTTCTCAAACATATTGGGCAAGTTAGTTTCTAACATGTTACACATTTGCACTTGCATAATGTATACATACTTATGTCCTATGCTTATCTTGGTGCTTTCCAAACATGTGATTATGTTATGTATTTCTCTAACATGTGATGTTTTTCATGAGATTTTGGTTTGAGTGATAATGTGCAAGACTACGATCTTCAAGCTTCATCCAAGGAAGTAGATTCTTGTACTAGATAGAGATTTAGGACGTGTAGATGAGTGTTCAAATTAGATTTACAATTATTTTTGTTCAATAGTTTGTGGTTGTAATCTTAAGTTCTAACTTGAGTATTTTGTCATGAAATTGCCAAAGGGGGAGATTGTTAGATCACATTTGTAATTGGCTAATTTTCATAGAGTCCATTGTAAATCTCAACTTTTTTCATGGTCATGATGCTATCAAGTTCATGATCCGAAAGCATCATTGAAGAGATAAGATCAAGCCTCAAAGGAATATCATTCAACCTTTGTATGAACCTTCATGCTTGGGATAAGGTAATGACCTAGACACCTAAGATGAACCCTTAGTTATTTTTAACCTAGGTTGATTGAGATGAAAATGGAATTGGACGCAATCCAACTATAACTCCTAGGTGATTTTAAAAGAAAATATTTTCTAAACCATTTATGAGTTTTGAAATATAGATTGAGTCATAATCGGACCCCTCTTTGAGCAACACACTTTAGTTCTCAAGAGGACTAGCTTTTGTTTGGTTTTGTGCTTCAAAAACTAGTAGAGACCGATCTATGCTCACTAGCCTTGGCTAGGTCAATCTCTTGATGACTAAGGAAATTAGATGGGAAAATGCCACAAAAGGCAAGACAGAGCTCATTCTATGAGCTCACTCGAGCGATCCTTCATGGTCGCTCGAGCTGTGCTCATGGTCGCTTGAACGGTGCATGCCTTAGTCGGGATTCAAACGTGATTTTCATTCCAACGACAACCACCCTATGACCTCCCTACCACCGATTGAGCAATCGTTCTTGAATCTGAGTTTTCTTATTTACTGAGACTACCTTTATTCTGGACCTATAAATAGGGAGAGCCTTTCCCACAACTACGTTAAGCCTTTTGTGAGATTTCTAAGAGAGAAAATCATTTTTCTACCTTGAGAGCTTCCACCACAACCTAGATCCCTAAATCTAAATGCTACCATTAGAGATGCTACCCAATCTTACAACTTGGAGAAGAAGATCGTGTTCCTGATAAACCCATTGGTGTGTGCATACCATGGATCTTTGGTGTGCCCAAGATTGCTCGAGGTTTAGACAGTCGAAAAAGGGTATTTGGCAAAGAGACAACAAGGAAAGGAGCATCTAATCATGTTATTTATTGAGATATAAGACTTGAGTACTTGTATGTTAACTTAGAGAGTAGTGGATTAAGCTTTGGTAAACCGAAAAGGTTCCCCGCGATTTTTCCCGATGAGGGTTGTCGTGTCAACAAATCACTTGTGTTCTTTATTATTTATTGTACGCACTTGTGATTGTTAGCACACATGCGCACTATATGTTTGATGTTTTGATTGATTGAATATCTATCCATACATAGTTGTGCATTGTGTTTGGGGTTTTTGGGATCGCCGTGAGATTCACTGTTGAGTTAATTAATTGAGTATTAATTAAAATCAATTGTCATGGTTAAGTTTTGTTATAGTGATTAAAAGGGGTTCTCACTATTCATTGGTCAATTTGTGTGAGAAGAGGAAATTATGGTGGTGTAGGTTTTTATTAGTAATCAATTGATCATTAAATTCAAAAATCTATTCATCCCCTCTCTATGTAAAGTGTCTATTGCTTCACGTGTATAATAATGAGGGAAGATCTAAATATCGCATTCCCCCTCCCAGAACAATAATTGTTATCAGACTGTGGATGCCCTGAGGCCATAGACACTGAAGGGAATCCCCCCATGTATTCATAATAATGTTTTAAGTACTAGGAGTGCATATATATAACTAATAAAAAATAGGTTATATATGTTGTAATAGAGGATAATAGTGTTTTGAATCTGGGAAAGTATTTTTGGGTGAAGTTAAGCAGACACTAACTAGAAACTGCCTTGGTATTTTACCCATAACTTTTTATTTTGATATTAGATTGACCTGATTTTTGGACAGTAGAAACTAGATTCCAAACTTTCAAAATAATTTTGTAAATCGATTTCTAAATAGGTCAAAATGTATTGAAATTTCTAACATGAATTGGGAGTTACGTTCGAAAGCTAAGTCACGTTCAAACAGGGTTTAGCTATAGTTCTTTGGTGCCTGACATAAAGTCTAACAGAAATCAAGATACTAGGAGCAAAGCATGTTCGAACGCAAGGTACATTCGAATGGCAATCTCCACTCGAACTTGAATGCGATTTTTACAGCAATCAGGGACATGCCAACTATTCATATTTTGGCCCTATAAATACCTAAGACACCACCCTTTAGCCATATTTCATCAGTTTTCAACCCTATGCACCTCTAGAAAGTGAGAGAGAAAGAGAAAAAGACAAGATTCGTATGGATTTTAACATTGGGAACAGATTAAACACGCTAGGGTTAACATCAAACATTGGATTAAGGTAGGGGGTTCTTCTTGAATTCTTTCATTGAGGCTAGGAAATATATTTATTTATTTTTTTGATATTCTTGATAATTATATGATAGATAACTGTTAAATCTTAACTTATTTTCGAATGAAAAGTTGTTTTGAACAAAATACATATTTTATGTTCAGGAAATTCTTGTTCTTGGTTTCCAAAACCCTAATTCTTGAAAGTTGCATGATTTTTTTATGATATTTATTCTTTTTTGATTTATAAACCTTAATTCTTGAATAAATTAAGTTTTACATTTAAGAGCATGTTTTTCTCTCCAAGAATCGAAAGTTTGAGAAAACCCTAGAATTTGAGTACCGAAAAAGTAAAGATTTCTTGATATGATCTCTTGCATACGGATTTTGATGGAGATTGTGATTTTGTGGAGTATAGGAATTTTGATAAAATTTTGGTTTTTATCTCTTGTATGGTTTGGGTGTGACAAACTTAGATTGCCTTTGAAAGCTGTCGTAGAGTGTTAGAGGTTAGTCTATCATAGTGGAGGAGAGATGGTTGCCTAAAACTTGTAGGGGGTTGTTCCTTAAGAGGTCAACCACTATTGTTCACGTAGGTTCGAGGCTGAGGGACAATATAAATTTCCTGGGAATGGATTCGTTAATGCCATATGAGATGGTACACGTCTTTCCTAAAGTGATTTGAGATGTGGTCCTGCCGGGAATGATTGAGATTGTTTGTGTTTGTGATGGGTGAATGAGGTAGGTTCGTTGTGTAGATTCCTGAGAAGCAACCAACATACATTAGATGTTTGAGATGGTGTTTACTTAATTATTCTTTTTTTACTCTGATGCATAAATTTTTACATCTATTACTGAATTATTATATTTTGTAAACTTGAAATCGTTACAACTGACGTTGTTTTATTTCCTTAAAGTATATATGCTATTTTTCAAAAGCGACTTCCCTGTTTTTATGCTTTAAAAACCTTGTTTAGATTTGAGAGGAATTTCCTACGGGCTTTTACTCACCCCCTACCACCAACACTTTTAGGAACAAAGGAGGATGTTGAGTTGAATGAATAGGTGGACTTCGAGACTGAGGTTGATTAGGATGGAGATCTTGAAGCCAAGGCTTAGGGTTGTTATTTTAGTTTATGGATTTTGAATTAATTCCTTAGTGATGTAATAAACATTTTGTAGTTTGTTGTTTATTTTAAGACCTAATATTATTTAAATGTTACCTGTAGGTGATAAATCTGAAGCGTTAAAATGAGGGTTTTTTTCGAGAATTCCATAGGTATGGTTATTGTTTTCTTATATTCTTGGATGATTTTTAGTTGTTCTCATAATTGGATAGTTGATAGTTAGGAAATGTGCAGATTATGGAATTTGGGGTGTTATAGAGTGGTATCAGAGCCCAGACTTTAGTTCTTGCACGGAAGCTGTAAGTTGTGGACTATCACTGGAGTTTAGGTTAGGTTGAATAAACGTTAGGCTCAAATCAGTTGGAAATTATTCGTCGAAACATTTAGTGTGAGTTGATATCGATAATTCAGTAAGGAAACTAAATTGTTCTAGATGTGCAAAATGGATGGTAGAAGAGGATGTGGACGCCCGACTAACCAAGCTGGAAACTAACCACCCAAGAAAGTCATGAACAATATCTACCAGTGCCTAAGGGAATTGACTACCTTGGCATGAAATCAGAATGGGAACAACCACCAGAATGGGTTTGCACACCCATTGGTCATAGATCCAACTGTTCACCAGGAGTCTAGGAGGATGAATCTATTGAGAGAATTCTACTTTCTTGGGAATTCTAGTCAATGCATGCAGAAAAATGGATTCGAAGTATTAGGAATATGTGTGATAGTATGGGGTTTGTTGTGGATCTGCGAGTTGGGCTAGCTACCTATATGTTCTAAGGAAATATGGATCACTTGTAACACCAATGACGGGGGCTTAGAATGCCCGGAGTAACATGCATGGCATTTTCATGTGCTAAGGGAGCTGGTGAAGGCTCGGGTTGATGTGCATGAGTGAGTCTCACCTTATTTCATGGCATGGCATAATGATTTCTATCAGTGAATTGCATATTCTTGATTGGAATATTTGTTGTTTGTTGTATTGTGCATGTGAACATTTCATATGCATCTAGGTTGGGAAGTAACCTCCTTAAGAGATACCCTATTGAGCGTGGCTCACCCTTTATGGGACAATATTTCAGGTGCGGGGTATACACCGGTGGACGTCTTTCATTCGGGCCCTCAAGGATGAAGAAAAGCTGAGATGTGGCTTTATTTTGAGTTTTTATAAAATCATTATGAAAACTTAGTTTTGACATATAATTTTATGAAAATGATTGAAATCGAACTTTTATGAACTATGTTTTATGTGAAAACTTCACTATACATGTGTTGGGTTGATATGGAGTGGATTGGAAATCGAAAATAGATGAAATGGGCAATTCTGGGCACACATACCAGTAGGAAGTTGAGCTCTTCTACCGGTAGATGTGGACCAGTAGGTAGCTTCTACCGGTAGGTTTAGCCGGTAGAACTTTTCCAGTAGGGTTCTCCTATCGGTAGAACGTCACTGTTCCTACCGGTAGAAGAATTCCAGTAGGTTTTTTCTACCAGTAGAATAGGGACTTCTTCTACTGGTAGGTTTTCTCAGATTTTCCAAAAACAGAAGTCCAGTGCACAACTTGTACCAGTAGGACTTTGACCACTTCTGTTGATAGGTTTTCGTAAAACTTCAAATTTTTGAAATATTTTACTAAGCTCTTAGACATCGATTTTGCTTGCTCAATGAGGTTTCATTGGACATTAATGACCACGAACTAGTGTATAAAGGACCACGGATGTGTGGGTCATGATCCCGGTTAAGGGGATGCTATTGACGTGATGTCGGGTTGTACGACATTCACGGTTACTTCCGCGGGTTGATGGGTGATCACGGTTGATAAAAAACCCCCGATTTTAGGGGCGTCACAGCTTGGTATTAGAGCTTAGGTTCTCGATTTACCTAGGGCTTGCGGGTCATGGGTTTAGACCATTGCATCCATTGAGCATTACATGTTATGTGTTATGTGCTATGTGAATAATATGCATGGTTAAATTTATATGGAAAAGGTACACTAAGGTTAGAGAACATAACTTTGGGGGTTGAAAAAAGAAAAGGAATGGGACGGTTCATGGTGTAGATGTCTACTAATAAGTGGCACACGCATTACTTGTGAGACAAGGAGAGAAATCTCAATGTTACGACTTTGATCCCTACCTTGGGATACTAAGTTAGTGCTCTAATTCTATTTGAAAATTCATTGCAAGTGAGTTCACCCCTAGGAGCTAGGATATGCATTGATCAGATATGTCGAGGTTGTGAACTAGAGATCTCGGGGATTCTACTCACCATGGACCTTAGGGTCATGGACATTTTGGATTTTGATGTCATCCTTGGGATGGATTGGTTGACGGCACACTGTGTGGTCATCGATTGTGATTGAAAGAGGGTCACTGCCTACACACCGGAGGGTGTTTGCTTCAAATTTCAGGGGGAGAAACATGATGTTTTACCCCAAGTAGTGTATGATTTCCGTTGGTACGAGCAATTGATGGGTTGGCTTGCAAGCCTTACCCTAGAGGACAAGGCGAGACATGAGTTGGGTTTACCTCGGGTGATTTGTGAGTATGAGAATGTTTTTCTGGATAAATTATCGGGACTATCTCCACATAGGGATATAGACTTCACTATTGAATTGCACCCCGGTACGTTGCCCATTTCTATAACTCCCCATAGAATGGCACCTGCAGAGTTGCAAGAATTGATGGACAAGGACCTCATTAGACCGAGCACCTAACCTTGTGGCGCTTCGGTGTTGTTTGCCAAGAAGAAGGATAAGACCCTTCGGCTATGTATAGACTACCGGCAGTTGAATCAGGTTACTATCAAGAATAGATACCCTTTGCCGAGGATTAATGATTTGTTTGATCAGCTGAGAGGGGCGCGGGTCTACTCCAAGATAAATCTACGCACGGGGTACCGTCAGTTAAGGATTAGGGAGATACACATCCCTAAGACGGCGTTTAGGATGCGGTGTGAGCATTTCGAGTTCACTGTGATGCCTTTTGGATTGACGAATGCCCTGGCAACATTCATGGATCTCATGCATAGGGTGTTCCAACCCTACCTAGATCAGTTTGTCATAGTCTTTGTTGATGACATCTTGATCTACTCCAAGTCTGAGGAGGAGCATGAGGGTCACTTGAGCGTTGTTCTCCAGACCTTGAGAGACCATCAGTTGTACGCAAAGTTAAGTAAGTGTGAATTTTGGCTAATAGAAGTGAAATTTTTGGGACACGTGGTGTCGGCTTCAGGTGTGTCAGTTGACCCGGAGAAGGTTGAGGCAGTTATGATTTGGGAGAGACCAAACTCAGTCTTTGAGATATGCAGTTTCTTGGGATTGGCAGGGTATTACAGGAGGTTCATTGAGGACTTTTCCTGACTAGCTGCACCTATACAAGATTGACCCGGAAGGAGGTTAAGTTTCAGTGGGATGACTCTTGTGAGAGGGCATTCCAAGAGTTGAAAGGGAGGCTTACTTCAACTCCTATTTTAATAGTCCCGAAAAGGGGACAAAGGTACACAGTGTATTGTGATGCCTCCAAGGATGAATTTGGATGTGTTTTGATGCAGTCCGGGAGAGTGGTGGCTTATGATTTTTGGCAGTTAAAGAACCACGAGCAAAACTACCCTACGCACGGCATGGAGTTAGCGGCCATTGTCTTTGCCTTGAAGGTTTGGCGCCACTATTTATATGGTGAACAATTTGATGTGTTTTCGGACCACAAGAGTCTGAAGTACATCTTTACATAGTGGGACCTTAATATGAGGCAACGCTGGTGGATGGAGTATTTAGAGGACTACAACTTCACTTTGCATTACCATTCTGGTAAGGCAAATGTGGTGGCTAATGCACTCAGTCGGAGGTCACGAGGAGCCTTGGTCAGCGTGGCTTCTTGAGAGTGGCAGATGCTCGAGACCGTGAGAAAGTTCGGGTTACACTACAAGGGTCAAGCTTAGGGTACTTTAGGGAGTTTGGGGACTACACCTTCCCTAATTAGTAGAGTGATCGAGTCCCAGGGGCAGGATGCGTAGATACTATCCATTAGGGACTGAGCATAGGCAGGTACAGGTGATGAGGACTGGGCCATTCACGCAGATGGTAGTCTTCGGTTTAGGAGAAGGGTTATGGTGCCCCAGTCTGCGGACTGAGAGGAGATCCTTAGGGAGCTTCATTGCTTCTGTTTTGTTATGCATCCAGGTGGCACGAAGATGTACCATGATCTTCATCACCAATACTATTGGAGTGGGATGAAGAGGCACGTCATAAATTTCGTTAGTCGATGTCTCACATGTCAGTAGGTCAAGGTTGAGCACCAGAGACCAGTAGGGTTGCTCCAGCCTTTGGAGGTGGCTGAGTAGAAGTGAGAGTATATCACCATGGATTTTGTGACCCACTCGCCATGGACATCGCCGGGGCATGATGCGGTGTGGGTGATAGTGAACCGGCTTACGAAGTCGGCACACTTTTTGACAGTGCGGATGACCTTCACACTTGAGGGATTCTACAGGCTATACATACGGGAGATAGTCCAGTTGCATGGGGTGCCCCTATCTATAGTATCAAATCGGGACCCCATGTTCACGACCCATTTTTAGGAGAGTTTCCAGTGATCCATGGGGACATAGTTGATGATTAGCACACCTTTTAATCCCTAGACGAACGGTCAGTCAGAGAGGACAATTCATACTTTAAAGGACATGATATGGGCATGCGTCCTAAATCTCAAGGGTAGCTGGGAGGAGCACTTACCCTTAGTGGAGTTCGCCTACAACAATAGTTACCAGGCGAGTATACAAATGGCACCCTATAAGGTACTTTATGGGAGGCCGTGTCGATCTTTGATTAGTTGGACGGAGGTTGGAGAGAGACCCTCTACGGGTCCGAATTTGGTTAGAGACACCTCGGAGAAGGTGGACTTGATACGGAATTGTCTTCTCAAGCCTCAAAGCCAGTAGAAGAGATACGTCAACAGACGATGGCGACCTCTAGAGTTTGAGGTGGGAGATCACATCCTCTTGAAGCTGATGTCTAAGAAGGGAGTGGTCAGGTTCGGGAAGCGAGGAAAGCTACCGTCGAGGTTTATTGGGGCCTTCAAGGTACTCGAGAGGGTTGATATAGTTGCTTACCGGTTGGCGTTACCATCGAATTTATCGGGTATTCACGCGGTGTTCCATGTCTCCATGCTCCGAAAGTACACCCCAGATCCGAAACATGTGGTGGATTGGGGCGAGCTGATTATTGATGCGGATGGGACCTTCGAGGAGGGACCAGTGCGTATCATGGATAGCCAAGAGCAGGTTTTACGAGGTAAGACTGTGAGGCTGGTGAAGGTGTTGTGGCAGCACCGATGTGTAGAGGAGGCGACATGGGAGCGTGAGGACACCATACGTACCAGTTATCCGTTCTTGTTCGAGGATGGATGTACATTATTGTAATCATAAGTATTGTACTACTTGTAGCATATTCATGCGATTAAGTGTACATGTGTGTGTGAATTTCGGAGATGAAATTCTTTTTAAGGGGGGAAGAATGTAAAATCCGGGTAAATTTAATTTTTTGTGAAAAGGGTAAAACGGTAATTTGTCACTACGGTAGGGTCGAAAACTCAAATTTTTCTAAAAATTGGATGATGAAACAGACCTCACCATTGGATTCTTCTCGCGAAATCTAGCTACCCCGTTAATTTTTGTCGAATTCCTAGACAGTCAAATTTTTTGCATTTTACGAGGCGACCTGGTATCGAGCGACCTCATAAATGAACCCAGGAATAAAATTTTAAAAATTGGATGATAATTAAAAACTAATTCATATAAAAAAATATTTTGAACTTGAACCGGGACGAAATTTAATCGATTCAGGTCAAAACTAGACACACGAAAAGAGAACGTGTGGCGGAATGAGGACCAAGTATTTGGAGAGTATAAAAGGGGAAGAAAATCTGATTTTCTTCCCCAATTCTCAGCCTTTAACCCGTTAGAAAAGAGAGAGGAAGAAGAGAGAGAAAGAGCAAGGGTTTCAAGCCTTCTCTCTAGATCTACGCCTCCACGTTGCTCGAATCAACACAAGTCAAGAACAAAATTTGTTCTCCTCGTCGAGGGCTACAAAACCATACCAAGAAGCACATATTTGGGTGAAGTTCCAAAGAGGGGGCTTGGAGAAATCAAGGGTTTAGGCATGAATTGGGATTCTTGAAGCTTCCTACCGTGGTTTTAAGCTTCAAGAGGTAATGTTTTCTCCCTAATTAGGTTTATTTCCAATCTAGGGTGATTATATGGAATGGATAGGTGTTAGAGATGTATAAAATTTACCTATTGTTGTTAATTTGATGAAATGGGTATTTGAATTGGGTGAAATCAATTCTAGCTTGAATTGGTAAATAGAAATCGATAGCTTCTAATTTCTTGGAAGATTGTGTTATATGGGCATGTTATGTGTTTATATTAGGCCTTGGAGAATTAAGTGTGTTAATTGTATGAGATTATGTGATAGCATGCTTGAAAATTGTTGTTGAATAAAATGTTGATATATGGTTGATGATGTATTGACATTGTGATGAAGTATGGTGATTATATGCTTGTGATATAATTGGCCATGTGATATGTTGAAATGGTTCATATGGCATTCATAACATAATGAACATGACTATAGTGTTGCAATTGTACATTACATTGCACATGCACGGAGACATTGTATTCATGAATATAAGGCATGAGTATGGGTGTGTGTGCATGGTTGTCATCAAACACCACACTTGGTGAATGATGGGTGGGTAGGAGAAAGTTGGATCGAAGATCTGGCTGAGTCACACGGTTTGCATTGAAAATAGGGTTGGGATTAGCAAGAAGGGCTACACTATCCCTCGGGTGTAAGACCCGGTTACTCCAAATACGCACTCTATTGGTATCAAGTCCATAAAGTGTGTCAGCTGGGCGACCGTTGGTGGAAGTCCATGAATACCCACCCCAAGAAAGACCCAGAAATTTAATGGTCATTGGATGTGTAACATCAATGGCGGGGACTTGGAATGCCCGGAGTAACAAGCATGGCATTTGCATGTGTTGAGGGACCCGGTGAAAGCTCGGGTTGATGTGCATGAGTGAGTCTAACTTCATTTCATGGCATGACATGGTGATTTCTATCATTGAATTGCATATTCTTGATTGGAATGTTTGTTGTTTGTTGTATTGTGCATGTGAACATTTCATATGCATCTAGATCGCGGAGTAGCCTCCTTAGGAGATACCCTATTGAGCGTGGCTCACCCTTTATGGGACAATATTTCAGGTACAGGGTATACACTGGTGGATGGCTCTCATTCGGGCCCTCAAGGATGAAGAAAAGCCGAGATGCGATTTTATTTTGAGTTTTTGTAACATCATTTTGAAAACTTAGTTTTGGCATGTAATTATATGAAAATGATTGAAATTGAACTTGTACGAACTATGTTTTATGTGAAAACTTCACTATACTTTTGTTGGGTTGATATGGAGTGGATTGGAATGGATTGGAAATCGAAAACGGATGAAATGGGCAATTCTGGGCACACTTACCGGTAGGAAGTTGAGCTCTTCTACCAGTAGATGTGGACCAGTAGGCAGCTTTTACCGGTAGGTTTAGCCAGTAGAACTTTTCCAGTAGGGTTCTCCTACTGGTAGAACGTCACAGTTCCTACCGGTAGAAGAATTTCAGTAGGCTTTTTCTACCAATAGAACAGGGACGGACTTCTTCTACCGGTAGGTTTTCTCAGATTTTCCAAAAACAAAGGTCCAGTGCATAACTTCTACCAGTAGGACTTTGACCACTTCTACCGGTAGGTTTTCTTAAAACTTCAAATTTTTGAAATGTTTTACTAAGCATTTGGACATCGATTTCGCTTGCTCAATGAGGTTATATTGGACATTAATGACCACGAACTAATGTATAAAGGACCACGGATGTATGGGTCATAATATCGGTTAAGGAGATGCTATTGACGTGATGGCAGGTTGTACGACATTCACGGTCACTTCTGCGGGTTGATGGGTGATCAACGATTAATAAAGGACCCCCGATTTTAGGGGCGTCACAGCTTTGCATGTGTTGAGGGAGCCGGTGAAGGCTCGGGTTGATGTGCATGAGTGAGTCTCACCTCATTTCATGGCATGGCATGGTGATTTCTATCCTTGAATTGCATATTCTTGATTGGAATGTTTGTTGTTTGTTGTATTGTGCATGTGAACATTTCATATGCATTTAGGTATGGGAGTAACCTCCTTAGAAGATGTCCTATTGAGTGTGGCTCACCCTTTATGGGACAATATTTTAGGTGCGGGGTATACACCAGTGAACGACTCTCATTTGGGCCCTCAAGGATGAAGAAAAGCCGAGATGTGGCTTTATTTTGAGTTTTTGTAAAATCATTTTGAAAACTTAGTTTTGGCATGTAATTAAATGAAAAATGATTGAAATCGAAGTTGTACGAACTATGTTTTATGTGAAAACTTCACTATACTTTTGTTGGGTTGATATGGAGTGGATTGGAAATCGAAAATAGATGAAATGGGCAATTCTGGGCACATTTATCGGTAGGAAGTTGAGCTCTTCTACCGGTAGATGTGGACTAGTAGGCAGCTTCTACCGGTAGGTTTAGCCGGTAGAACTTTTCCAGTAGGGTTCTCCTACTGGTAGAACGTCACTGTTCCTACTGGTAGAAGAATTCCAGTAGGCTTTTTCTACCAGTAGAACAAGGACTTCTTCTACCGGTAGGTTTTCCCATATTTTCCAAAAACAGATGTCCAATGCACAACTTCTACTGGTAGGACTTTGACCACTTCTAACAATAGGTTTTCTTAAACCTTCAAATTTTTGAAATATTTTACTAAGCTCATGGACATCAATTTCGCTTGCTCAATGAGGTTATATTAGACATTAATGACCACGAACTAATGTATAAAGGACCACGGATGTGTGGGTCATGATCCTAGTTAAGGTGATGCTATTGACGTGATGTCGGGTTGTACAACATTCACGGGTACTTCCGAGGGTGTATGGGTGATCAACGGTTGATAAAGAACCCTCGATTTTAGGGGCATCGCATCACTTGTGAGATTCTGTAAAGAGGATGAATGATGTGGGTACGATGACTTGGGAGGTTTTTAATTAGCTTTTTTAAGATAAATATTTTTCTGAGTCAGTAAAGGATAGGATGAGTGCAAACTTCTTGGCCTTGAAGCAGGGGAGTATGACGATGGCTGAATATGAGGTGAATTTTGATGAACTGCCTCATTATATGACAGAGTTTGTGTCTACGTGTGTACCAGGATTTGAGACCTATTATTTGAGAGAAATAGGTAGCACTAAAGATCCAAGAGTACAAGGATATTGTGGACCGAGCGAATTTGGTGGAGAGAGACACGGAGGAGGCTCGAAGGCGAAAGACATTTGCTAGAGGAGGCCCCTTGAGAATGGGTAGCAGTAATGGGGCGATACAGAGGACAGCTCCATATCGTTGACCTAACAAGACATTAGGGCAAAGAAATCAACCAATCAGATGGACTAGGGGGGTACATAGGATAGGGCAGCTGTAGACCCGTGTCAATGTTTTGCTTGTGGAGGTTTTGGACACTTCAGGAATAACTATCCATCTTTTCCACCAAAGAACAACCTAGTTGTGGGACAACAAAACGTGAACAAGCCCCCACCCCAGTAATAGCAACCGTAGAGTAACCCAGGGGCTACCGGACTAGCTGGCAACAACCAGGGTCGAGTCTTTGCAATGACCCAACAAGAGGATGACATCGCCAATGCTATGGTTGAAGGTGTTATTTTACTCTATAATTCATGGGCATGCATACTATTTGATCCAGGTGTCACACACTTGTTTATATGCACTTAACATGATAGCACACTGGGACTCGAATGTGAAAACATAAATAAGGGATTAAATGGTGAGCTACCTACCAGAGAATGATTGGAAACACTTAGGGTGTGTCGGGGTTGTATACTTCAGATAGGAGAACAAGAACTGAGTGTACATTTGGTGGTATTGGATATGAAAGGGTATGAACTGATATTTGGGATGAATTTGTTGTCAGCATACAGCGTTGTGATGGATTGATTTTGGAAATGGGTAGTATTCTAGTTACCGGTAGGGGTAGTATTCAACTTCACCAATGAGCGGAATACTTCTCACCGAATTCCCATAATGGGTTGATGGTTTTACAGGCCAAGGTAAGGAGTAGCTTGAGTTTTCTAGCTAGCCTAACGGGAGAGGAACGAGTTGAATCCCAATAGGAGGTTATATCAATGGTGTCAGACTTTCTAGATGTGTTTCCGAATTAGTTGTATAGCGTAACCCCTCAGAGAGAGATTGAGTTTACCATCGACTAGTATCCAGGAACATAACCCATCTCTATTACCCCTTATTGGATGGCACCTTTGGTATTAAAGTAGTTAAGGAAGAAATTAGATCAGTTATTAGCAATTGGGTTTGTTCGTCCAGGCACTTCACCTTCTAGGAGCCCCAATCTTCTTTGTGAAAGAAGCATGATGGAATACTCCAACTATGCAAGGATTACAGGAAGTTGAATCGAGCGACGGTGAAGAATAAGTATCCACCACCTTGGATTGATGATTTATTCGATCAGTTGAGAGGTTCCAAGTATTACTCCAAGATTGATCTTCGCATTAGGTATCATCAATTGAGGATCAAGGGGAAAGACATTCTTAAGACTGCTTTTCATATGAGGTATGGTCATTCGGAATATACAGTAATACCATTTGGATTGACCAATGCTCCTATAACATCTATAGATTTGATGCATAGAGTGTTTAGACCATATTTAGATCAGTTTGTTATCGTCTTCATTAATGACATCTTAATCTACTCACAAACACATGAGAAACATACACAACATATTAGGGTGGTGCTACAAACCTTAAGGGAGCACAAATTATTCGCCAAAATGAGTAACTGTGAGTTTTGGACGAAGGAAGTGAAGTTCCTCAGGCATGTGGTGTCAGGAAAGGGAGTAGATGTTTAACCTGCAAAGATTGAAGCAGTAATGAAGTGGGAACCACCCTAGAATGTGATAGAAATTCGTAGTTTCCTAGGCTTAGCAAGTTACTACAAGAGGTTTGTTGAAGGGTTCTCAAGGTTGGCTATGCCAATGACCCGTCTTATGAAGAAGGGAGAGAAATTTGTGTGAACTGAAGAGCGTGAACTAGTCTTTACAACTCTGAAGGAGAAATTGATGATTGCACCAGTCATTATTATTCTGAATAGTAATGACGAATATGATATTTACACGGATGCTTCTCTATGAGGTTTGGGGTGTGTATTGATGAAGAAAGGTAAAGTAATTGCTTATGGCTCTAGACAGTCGAAGATACATGAGTAGAACTATCCCACATGACTTGGAGCTTGCAATGGTGGTGTTTACTCTCAAGTTGTGGAGGTGTAATTTGTATGGAGAGAAGTTTCAAGGGTTTTCAGATCATAAGAGTCTCAAATACATATTCACGCAAAAAGACCTGAATCTTTCGCAGAAAAGGTGGATTGAGTACTTAGAAGATTATGATTTCACCCTTAATTATCATCAGGGGAAGGCTAATGTGGAAGCAAATGCACTTAGTAGAAAGTCTCAAGGTGAAATCAATGCATTAGCAGTGGGTAGGTGGAAGATGATTGAGACTTTGGAGGATTTTGACTTGGTGGATAAATAAGAGGACTGACTGCGCTTATTTCATCTTGTAGCTTAACCAATTCTTCGACAAAAGGTTGTGGAGTTACAACAATTAGATTTAGATTTGGGCACTATCCGGGGCAAATTAGAGAAAGGTGAGATTATAGAGAACTACCCCTTAACTTAAGCTTTGCTAGTCCCTAGCAAACACAAAATTAAAAATAAAATCACAAAGCCACTTTTGTAGGGAACACAATTGCATTTAGCATATGCAACAAGCCTCTAAACACCTAGGTTACCTCTAGTGGATGAGTTTTGTCTCGTGAAAGTTTTCAGAGAAGACACCTACAAACCTTCACTTATTCATCCATAAATTTAGAAAGTATTATTATTTTCTAATTAATAATGAAATTTAAGAAAAACTCATCATCCACTCAAATTATTCACATAAAGTCTGAACTATAGATTTAAATGCTATATAAAAGTATTCACATTCATATCAACATTAGAAACTCGTGTGTGTGTGTGTGAAATGATTATGCAATTTAAAAAATTTATCAAATAAAACCCACATATTTATTAGCTATCCAATTTTATTTTTGAAACAAATCTCACTAAGGATTCACTCTCAAAATAGAAAACCTCTGATTATACTGAGCGTTTCACTCATTGTTATATGTGAGGAAATAAATTTTATAGTCAAAAACAAAATATAAATCACATAATTTTTTAAATAAAGAACTACATTCAAATGAAACGACCTTGGCATAATCTCATAAAAGAATGTTAAAGAAAATGAAAACAATAAGGTTTTTAGAATACTTTTACACTTGCCACAATTATTTGGTACATACACTTGCCACAATTATCGAGATCAAATAGGACTTTAATCTAGTTGTAATGTGACCTTGGAAAAATGGATTATAGAATCGAAGGATAATAAGGAATTCAAAAGAGTATCCCGGAAATACAACTTTTCCACTCAAATCTCCTTCTTTCGAAATAATAACTCAAGACATGTATTTCTCTATCTTTTGCTTTCCAACACCTTTTCTAGATACTTCATTTTTTTCCCCTCTTTCTTGCTTTTGGATTTCAGCAATAAACTCAAATTCTCATCATCATCATTTTGTTCTTTTTTTTTTTTTTTTTTTGCTAATAGCCACCATCCCCTTTCCAAATTGTAAACAATATCAGTCCCGGAATAATCAAGGTAAGATAAACAAATTTATGCTTGACTTGATGATTTACATGATTAAGAAACAAAATTTTCATTAAAGCTCAATCACGGCTACTAAATGTCAAGAAAGATAGGCAAAGGCTATAATTAACTCATACATGGCCTAAAATAATTTCTCAAAAATCTATGGAAATATACTTCTATCATTAAAATATAATCAACTAATCACCTCATATACTCTAACCAAATCAAATTGATGAGATTATTGAAGGAGATTGAAATTGAAGAAATAGTATTTTGAGTAAATGTATTTTAACCCTCCAACGAAGAATGGCACAAAGACTTACATAAGTTATACATTCATCTCTACTATAGATATCAAGGCTTTTAAGATGTAACTCACATTCAATAAATCACAAAAATTACATAATCATAGTGTACATAAATTTGAGTTCCAAATGAAAACATGAACATGATACTCAAGCATATAATAAACTCCTCTAGAGTGCTAATACATAAAAAAACTCAAGATTCAAGTTAAATAATCAAAAATCTCATCCTAATTAAGAGAGAATAATACAGTCTAAATCAGATGTTTTATTTTTTATTTTTTTATTTTCCAAATTTTCAATTTTTTTTTCAATTTTTTTAAATTCTAAATTTTTTTTAAAGTATGAACATGGTGGTTGCACATGGTGGTGTAACTCTTTCCCCCCAACCTAAGTCATGCATTATCCTCAATGCAAAACAAGCATACAATGAGAAACATGAGGATAATAAAGGGAAAGTAAATACTTGGCAATAAGCTCCAACAATAAAAATCACATGCTGCAAAATTATAAAATAAAACTACAAAAAGAAATAAGCATAATGAACAAAATAGACACAAAAGAAAAACAAAGCACTCAAGGAAATGCTCACACCCCCCAACTTAGACCAAATTCTATGATTAATGAAAGATATTGATATGAAACTTCAAATAATAATGAGTACAAGGTAAAAAGGTGTGCGCAAATCTAAAAAAATAAAAATAAGAATCAATAAAAGAGAAAAAATAATAATTTTAACTACTATGTACAAAGAAAAATAATACAAGCTCATAATCAATCCAGCTTAAAATCAGATTTGAACATGCGTCATTTTATTTTTAAAGGCTTAAAACCAAGGTGTCTAAGAAACTCGTTTAATCGAACCATCCACTCATACACCCGACACACCTTCAACATATGAGACCTGCAACGTCAAAATTTCCACATTATTCACAAATTTGACTCACTCTAAGTAATTAAATACAAATTTGAGTTAAAATGCATGTAATGACATGTAATGAGACCGATAAATATGCAATATTACGTGCTCATCAATGCCGTGGGAGACGGTATACGTCCTTCCTAAAGTGGTTTGTGATTTGGTCCTGTGGAGAATGATTGAGATTGTGTGGTTGTGATGGGTGAACAAGGTAGAATCGTTGTGCAGATTCCTGAGAAGCAACCAACATACATGAGAATAGGGATGAACCAACATACATGAGAATATGGGATGATGCTACTGAGTTGTTTATTGATTGCTTTAATTTCTTGCATGTTTATTCATGTCACTAATTTACTATGTCCCGTACACTTCAGATCATTATAACTGTCCTTGTTTTACTTTCAAAACGGTATTTATGCTATTTTTCAAAAGAGACTTGCCTTATTTTTATGTTATTTTTAAAACCTTGTTGGGATTTGAGAGAGATTTCCTATGGGCTTTTGCTCACCCTCTACTACAACACAATTACAGATTTTGGCATAGAAGAGGATGTCAATGTGGACGAGCAGGTTGATTATGATCCGTTGTAGTATCAAGATGTGGATCTTGTCTTAGAGGAATAGAGTTGTTTTATTTTTGGGTTTAGAGTTTGAGAGATTTCTATAAAACAATGTTTTAGCTAGTCTTTATTATTCTGCTGCTAGATATTCTTTGGTTTTGAATTGTAAGTTGGAGAAATTACAATGTTTTATTGGCTTTAGTATTTATTCCTTATCAAATGGATGAATGATTTATTACTTAATGCTTATTTTTAGTTGCTCTCATGGTTAGATGGTTTGTAGATAGTAATGCCTTCTATGGTGAATTTTGGGGTGCTACAACTTTAGAATTGATCACCCAATTGCAGGTTGTGCGAAGTAATAAATTTCTCGGGAATCCGTGGTCGAACCACAAGAAATTGTGAAAACAAGAGACACAAAACAAATAAAAGAAAACTGTTTTGAAATTTATTTGATTAAGAATTTATCCAACAGAAGAAAGGAGGGTTGGTTAAAACAATAATTGAAAATACTAAAGCATCGGGGATACCCTTTCAAATTCACACTGTAATTATTAATGATTTAGTTTTCAAACTCAATTGAGAATCAGCTGAGGAGTGACCCCAATCGGAATATTTATCGGTGATAATATTAAAACATCAAAAGTTATAATTAATGAATTATCTGAACAAATATAAAAATTTACTTGTAGATCAAAAGCATTCACCGTGCCCAGAGTCTACGATAAATCAAACTTTCTAACATGCAAACCTTATTTTATTACAAATAATAAATCATCTATCTTATGAGAAATTCTAATTAATTAATTCAAGCATGGAATAACCAGTTATTTGACTCGCATGGAATCTCAATCAATCGATGTACGTGGCACAACAAATTAAGAAATTATACAGAACAAAAATTTTACTAAAAGACAAGAATTAAATTAAAAGAATAAATCATACATTAAAAAGAACATTGAATCAATAAGAAGTATTGTGCTTCATTGAAAGTATCTCCCCTAACTTTAACTGGGCTTTTAGCAAGCCATAGAACTTAAAACAAAAATTAGAAAATAAAATATGGGAAAAAAATAATAATTATCTAAATTCTCCCCTCTCAATAGGTGAAAGCCCTTATTTATTCTAAAATAAATCCTAGGTATAGGTAGAAGATATAAGGTTGGCTTACCAAGAATTCGTTTCCAAAAAGAAGTATTGTAAGGTTAAATCCCGTGCATAAAATCTTGGAGGCCGCGGGTACAAAATTTGTCCAGACTTCGAGCTTGAATTTCTCATATTTAGAGGCTGAATCATGAAATTTTTATGAAATATACTTTTTTAGCCTGTGAAGTCTTCTTTCCAAACCCACAAAAATCATGTCAATCCAATATCGAAGTCAAAAGTTATGACTAAAATAATGAAAACGTGTCAAATCATTATCTTCTAGAATACTTTCCTAATCCAACTTTAAATGAGTTTTCTTCTAATTTGGACTCTTATAAGGATTAAATTGTTACTTTATCTTCAAGTCATTCTATCTCAATCTTGACTCTTCAATCCTTATCAATTATGATTCTTCATCTAGTGATTGCTTCACTTGCCTTATCCATTATTACTTTAAACCAATCAATTTACCTGCAAAATAAACCAAACAACTAGAAAAAGTATCAAACTAGAAAATCAATGAATTTAACACATTTAATCACAAATAATATGCAATTAACCAATCATTAAATATAATAAAATAGCACTTTTGATTGTTAATCATAGGGCGTTGCAGGTTTGGTATTAGAGCTTAGGAATTAGGTATTACATGTGAGTTGTAGTTGTGGACTGTCACTGGATTATTAGGTTAGGTTGAAGAAACTTTAGGCTTGAATTTGTTTGAAGTTATATGTTTGTAAGATAAGTGTAATTTGTTGTTTAGGTAGGTTAGGGATTAATTATTTGTTCGAATTCTTGGATTACCTAGCTTAGAGGAGTTGACAAAGATTTTGGAATGGGTATGCTAGTTCTATATCATGTCATTATGGATTATTCTAGGAGATGGATGGTAATTTGGATGTTGGTTAGTAAAAATGATGGTAGGCATGGATCCTTATGCAAGTGACATTATCTATATTAGAGAAGGGTATGAGATAGGATTTGTGACAAAAGACACCCAAACTCTAATTGTACTACTGTAGCAGAACCATCAGTCAAGCAGATCACCTTTCACAAATTGGATCATAACTTTTTGTTGAAAAGTCCAAATAATGCAGCTTTTTTTTTTTTTGTAGAAGCTTAACTCGTATATCTTTTCAACCATATAGGTCACATGCTATAAATACCTAAGTTAAATCAGTTTATTCTCCAAAGTTGATTAAAAATCTGCACTGTACTATTCCTTGTATAGCAAATTGTCGTGATTTTCTTCTTAGACTCTGAAGTACTTATCCTTAAGCGAGCTTCCGCACTATTTAAGCTCTGATTTAGAGACAACCCCATGTTGATTAAAGTATTTTGATGGATAACAATATAAAATTTGACTATGATTTGGTGCCTTGTCAGCCTAAGTATTCTATTCTACTATTAGCGTTGCTTATATTTTTGGATGTTTGGAGGTAAGGTTTACTTAGATGTTTTTAAGTTGGACTAAGATTTGAATAATAAGGTTATGGAAGGTTATGTGTGTTACTTAAAATTCATAGAAATTAAGTAATGAATGTAGTTTTGCTTTTACGATATGAATCATGGGAGTGCTATGTTTTCCTCTAGGGTGAGTACAATAGTATGAGATAGTATAATTCTCAAATATGATCAATTGAAGGAATATGATGAAATAACATCGAATGAGAGCCTATTTTGGAATAACGATAGGAATTGTGGTTATTGTTCTTAAATGGACATGAGTTCGTTTCATAATCACGTACTTGAGGTTACAAATATTGATTTTAAAAAATTACAAAGAGTTGATTAAATTTATTTTGGAAGTATTAATGGTATAGAAAAGTCATACATAGGATACTCATTGAGGACGTTATACTTAGGTAATCTTATTTCATTGTGGACTTAGTTGACTACACTTAGACTCTGTAAAGTATTAATAATCAAGAATCTCTTGGTGGAGTGTGGAGTTAATAGTTGATTTATATTTTCAAATTTAGATTGGAAATTTGAGGTCGAGTTATGGAAACGAACTCATAGACATGTAAAAAGGAAATCTAGGAGGCCTGACTAAGTTATAGTAGTTACATTTGACCCTCGATATTGTAGGATTAAAGATTATAGAGGTTTAAAAGCTCGAGGTCATACATAGCAAACAATTATTGAAATAAAGATGATATCCAAAGTTTAATAAGAACTTTTATTGTTCTGTGGGATCTTTGAATTTTTTTTTTAGAGTTGCGTTGCGAGAATATGGAGTTCATTTTCCCGTCTCTCTTAATACATTATTAAGATATAGATTTGATTAAATATACTGGAGGATTGTTGGTATGAACTTTGAAGATTCAAACTTTACCATTAGTGGTGATAATTGGAAAGATGTAATGTGAGGAATCAATGATGATACATATGAAGATTAGCTTTGACATGAATTAAGAAACTTTAAGCAAATTCTTTTTTTTTTTTTGATAAATGACTAAGATTATCCTACTAATTAACAAGATTGTTATTATCTCGGGGATTATGAATAATTCTTAAGACTATGATAACTAATGTAGTTAAATTGAAGAACATTAAGTGAATTATTGCGAGTCTTGTTTTAGTTTTGATTATATCATAAGAAGTCCGGTAATAGGGAATTGAGAAATATTTTGAGATCCTTGACAGTCTATCTTCATATATTGGTATATTAAAAGATATATATTGTACTAGATTGAATCATGGGAATTCAAGATTATGTGTAATGAATAGAAGAGATAGAGGGTGTGAAAGCCGCTAGGGATTGATTACATGAGTTATTGATTCTAGCTCAATGTTAGAGATTGAGAATAAATACTTGGAAGATAGAAAAAAATAATTGGCCTTTATCGAGTTGGTGAACATGTAAAGATATTAAGATTGATCTAAAAGTATGAATCCGGATACAAGTGAGTTATGAAAGGGATTGTAAGGATTATTGATTTGAGCTCAAGATTAGGGACTGAAAGCAAATATCTTGGATATATAACTTGACCCTTAGCCTAAGTAGTATAGTTGGTTAATTACTAAAATTTTCTTTGAATGGATTAGATGGATCCTTAATGTACACATTTTAGAAGCTATAATTGGAAGACAATTGTGGTTATGTTTCAATTACACACTTTGGTGGAATCTGTCATATCTTCTCAAAATTTTCAAACCTATGAGAATTTTTATCTTGTAGCTAACTTTGATTTGTGAATTGGTGGATTACAATTTATATCAGAGTGCGCAGCAAACTATTTGAGTAATGGCTATAATGGTGAAGGTAATATAAAACCCGGGTAAATTTGAAATTTTTACAAAAAGGGGTAAAACGGTAAATTACCACTACGGTACGGGTTGCAAACCTGAAATTTTTTAGATCTCGGATGACAAAATGGACCTCACCATTGGATTCGTCTCGCGAAATCTAGTTACCCAGGCAAATTTCGTCGGATTCCGAGATAGTCGGATTTTTCACGTTTTTTTAGGTGACGGGTGTCGGGTGACCCCTAAAAACGAAATTTTTAAGAAAATTTTGAAAGTTGGAAAATAATTTAAATAAAGTTCATATAAAATAATTTGAACTTAAACCGAGACGAAATTAATCGTTTCGGGGCGAAAACGGACCCGAACAAGCGTGGGACACTTGGCGCAACGAGAGCCAAGCTTTAAAATTATAAATATGGGCAAAATATCTGATTTTTTGGACAGAAACTCTGCTGAAACCAGTGTGTTCTCACGTTGGAGAGAAAGAGAGAAAAATTATTCCTACTCTTTGCGATTCACGGAGTTCCGCCGGTCGGAATCCGTCGAGCCAAGAACTAAAGTCGATCACATCGACGAGGGCTACGCAACCACACCAAAAACAAGGAATTTCACCGAACATCCAAAGGGGAGATTTTCAAAAAATCAAGGTCTTGAGATTTGGTTGGTGTTTTTGAAGTCCCCACACTTCATTTGAGGTAGGGTCCCCTCCTACTTTGGTTTATTTTCATCCTATGGTGTCCATAGGAAATGTGGGGCTGTTTTGGGGCTGTTTTATGGGCTGTTATATGGACTGTTTTAGGGCTATTTTATGGGCTGTTATATAGACTGTTTTGGGGCTGTTTTATGGGCTGTTATATGGACTGTTTTGGGGCTATTTTATGGGCTTTTATATGGACTATTTTGGGGCTGTTTTATGGAGTGTTTTGGGGCTGTTATATGGACTGTTTTGAGGCTGTTTTATGGGCTGTTATATAGGTTGTTTTGGGGCTGTTATGTGGACTGTTTTGGGGCTGTTAAGTGGGCTGTTTTTGGGCTGTTATGTGGACTGTTATGTGCTTATATGTGCCTTTGTAATAAAGTGTGTTATTGGCATAATTATGAAATAGCATGCTTGTGATTGTGTTAAGTATGAAATGTTGATATATGTGTATTAATATATTGACATTGTGATGAATTTGTTTGGAGATTATATGCATATGATATAATTATCCATGATACATGTTGAAATGTATGGTTAAATTGATCCATGGCATTCATTACATATAGGACATGATATGTGGTTAAATTTGCTCATATGACACTCATTACATATGGAGCATGACATTGGTAGTGCAATGGTTCATTACATTGCATATGTATGGAGGCATCACATTCATAGCTTTATACATGAGTGTGGGTGTGTGGGTGCATGGTTTAATCAACCACCATACTTGGTGGTTGATGGTGGGCTCTGAAAAGTTGGGTTGAAGATCCGACTGAGTCGCACGGTTGCATGCATGGAAAACTCGTGTCGGGTATAGCAAGAAGGGCTAGACTCTCCCTCGGGTGCAAAATCCGGCTACTTGGTTCACACACTCCCTTGAGGTGAAATTCCGGAAAAGTGTGATTATGTACGGAACCGGCGGTTGTGATACCAAAATCCGTTGCCCAACAAAGACACAAGATTTTGTTTATAAATCACCCATTCAATGGGTAACATCCATAATGATTTGGTTTTATAAATACATAACTTTTTATTTGAAACAATCATTGGATGTATTTTCGTCAATTGAATGATTCATTACACATGTGCATTGCATTGTGTTGTGGGAGTCGGTGAGGACTCGGGTCGAAGTTGCGTAAGTGAGTCTCGTCTCATTTCATGGCATGACATAGGATTCCTATCATTGAATGCATATTCTTGATTGGAATGTTTTAAATGATTGATTGTCGCATGTGACATTTCATATGCATCTAGGGTGGGGAGTAACCTCTGTATGAGATACTCTATTGAGCGTTGCTCACCCAATACGGGAAAACATTTCAAATGCAGGATACACACCGGTGGACGGCTCTCATTTGGGGCCTCAAGGGTGAAGAGAGGCCGAATTGTGGCCTTAACCTTGGTTTTTTGTAAAACTTTTGTTAAAACTATATTTTGGGCATGTAATATATGTAAAAGAATTGTAATCGAACTTAAATGGACTTCTTTTAATATAACCTTGCATGTTTTTAGATGAGTATGGATAAATGGACCCGGTGTGGTCAATGTTTACTCATAAATGGACCCGGTGCGGTCAATGTTGTATATTGGACCTCGGATGGGTCATGTAATTGTATATTGCACAGGTTGTGTTTTTGGGTAGAGCTTCCCGTACAAAGGAGGCTCTGCCCGAATTTTGTTAATTTATGGATCCCGGTAAATGGGGCATAACGGCGTGATATCGAGTTACACGGTATCCATGGTTATTCTGCGGGTTGATGGGTGATCAACGGGCTGACAAAAGACCCCCGGTTTTAGGGGTGTCACAGGTAAGGAGTATCAAGAGAAATTGAAAATGGATTTGCAATCTAAGAGTTGATCCTAGAATATTGACTTATGTGGCATTGTGTAGTTGTAAATTGAAATTATTGTTAGATTTCAAAGATTGTGAATTTCTTTTAGCTAGTGAGAGATAAAATCATTATGAATGTTGTATCTATTTTAGGAATCGAGATAAATCTTATTGTAATATCATTACTAAATTTTGTGTTATACCATAATGTTAGTAAAAGAAAGATGAGTAACCTTATTAGCGGAATTGCACTTGAGTTGTTTTGATATGCTTATGAATAAGCTACATGTAGGAAGCAAATATGAGGTTTATTAAAAGGATTGGTTGTAACACCCCCCCTCCCCTTGGTAGATATTGTCCGCTTTGGCCCCACCGGCCGCTGGCCCCCCCCGGGCCGCACGGATTTGTTCCTCCCAGTTGACCCTGGGAAAACGCGTCTACCAAATTTAGGCGAGGGCTTACTTATAAAGCCCAGCAACTCCCTCTCCCTCACCGATGTGGGAACCAGGATCTCACAATCCACCCCCCTTAGGGCTGCACGTCCCCGTGCAGGGCCCCACCCTCGGCTAACCGGGGAGAGTCGGCTCTGATACCAACTTGTAACACCCCCCCTCCCCTTGGTAGATATTGTCCGCTTTGGCCCCACCGGCCGCTGGCCCCCCCCGGGCCGCACGGATTTGTTCCTCCCAGTTGACCCTGGGAAAACGCGTCTACCAAATTTAGGCGAGGGCTTACTTATAAAGCCCAGCAACTCCCTCTCCCTCACCGATGTGGGAACCAGGATCTCACATTGGTGAAATTCAAAAGAGATGTGATATTTGATGAGTAGTCAATTCAGTATTATGATCTAGTAGTTATGCATGATAAGAAATTAGTTGAAGCAATCGAACACAATTATAAGTTAATAAATGAATTCTAGTGAAGGAATGTAATCTTGAGGACTTTAAGTAACTACAATGATGTTATAAGTGAAAGGGATGGATGTAAATTTAGAATATGGTATTCTATTCTAATCTTAGATTTCATTCTTAAAGGATGAATAGAAGTGGAGACATTGTGGCCAAATGAGAATTAGATAGACTAACTCGACAATTAAGTTTCAAGGACGAAACTTTCTTTTAGGGGGTGGATTGTAAGACCCTGTACCAGAATTAAATAAGAATAATATCATATTAATATTTATCTTATGATGAATAAAAAGATTGTAGAAATCTCGAATCATTGTTAAAAGATTGATCATGAAATTTGAGTTTCGAATGAATTGACTTTCAAGTTAAACTTAGTTCCAAAGGTGTTTAAACTTGAAAAAGGTGATTAGGTAAGTTTATAAATATTTTTAGATCAAAATAAGGTTTACATTGAATCTGAAAGGTCAAGAAACCTTTGGGAGATGTAATACGGGGTGTATTAGAAATTTAAAAGTATTATGGAGTAAAAACCTATTGTTGAGAGGATTTGGGTAGGAAGAAATTTGACACTACTTTAGTATTTTAGTCATAACTTTTTAATATGAACTCCGATTGAGCTGATTTTTCGATATTAGAAACTACACTTCAATGGCTACAAAAATGGATTTCACAAAAATTTCATGAATCAACTTCTAACTAGTTCAAACATTTATTGGAAGTTTGGGTAAATACTGGAGCATGTTCGAACGTGAATGGATCCATTCGAACGTTTTGTCATGATTTTGGGTATCAAGTTTTCATCGACTACATTGTTTTCTCATCCTATAAATACCAAAGGATGCCTCTCCTAGCCCTATTTCACCAGTTCTTAACCCTAGAGAACCTTAGAGAGCAAGGGAGAAAAAGAGAAACACAAGATTAAGGGAAATTTTCAAGTTGGAACGGATTAAACACGCTAGGTTTTCACACAAAACTGCATAATCAAGGTAGGGGATTCTTTTCAAGTTATTTCATTGAGACTTAGGATATTATATATGTATGTTTTCAATCTTCTTGATAGTTATATGATAAATACTTATGATTTCTTGGTTTGTTTATTATTGAAACATGGTATTGAACAAACTACATGTTTGGGTTCAAGGGATACTTGCTCTTGAATTTCTAAAACCCTAGTTTTGTTAAATACATGTTTGATTGTGAAAAATACATAGATTCTTGATTTCTAAATTCCTATTCTTGATTAAATCATGTTTTCATCCAATACTTGTTCTTGTTCCAAGAAATTATGATTTTTGGCAAAACCCTAGAATTTTGAATATCGAAATTGTGAAGGTTTTCTTGAGATGATCTCTTGCATATTTTAATTCCTTTATTATGGTAGTATAAAGAGAATTGTGTAATTGTGAAACTTGAATTGTTAATGGAAATTGTGATTGGTTAAAATTATGGTTGTTGAAAAAAATTATGGTTTCATTTCTTGTATGGTTTGGGTGTGACCGACTTGAATTGCCTTCGAGAGCTGTCGTAGAGTGTTAGAGGTTAGTCTATCCCAGTGGGGATGAGATGGTTGGCTAACACTTTTAGTGGATTGTTGTTTGTGAGAGCAACCACTATTGTTCACGTAAGTTCGAGGCTGAGGGATGGTATATCTTTCTTGGGAAGGATTCGTCAATGCCATGGGAGACGATATACGTCCTTCCTAAAGTGGTTTGTGGTTTGGTTCTGCAGGGAATGATTGAGATTGTGTGGTTGTGATATGTGAACGAGGTAGAATCGTTGTCTAGATTCCTGAGAAGCAACCAATATACATGAGAGTGGGGATGAACTAACATACATGAGAATATGGGATGATGCTACTAAGTTGTTTATTGATTGCTTTAATTTCTTACATGTTTATTCCTGTCACTGATTTACTATGTTCTGTACACTTGAGATCATTATAATTGTCCTTGTTTTACTTTCAAAACTATATATATTCTATTTTTCAAAAGAGACTTGCCTTGTTTTTATGTTATTTTTAAAACCTTGTTGGGATTCGAGAGGGATTTCCTATGGGCTTTTGCTCACCCTCTACTACAACACAATTACAGATTTTGGCATAGAAGAAGATTTCAATGTGGATGAGCAGGTTGATTACGAGCCATTGGAGGATCAAGATGTGGATCCTGTCTTAGAGGAATGGAGTTGTTTTATTTTTGGGTTTAGAGTTTGAGAGATTTCTATGAAACAATGTTTTAGCTAGTCTTTATTATTCCACTACTAGATATTCTTTGATTTTGAATTGTAAGTTGGAGAAGTTACAATGTTTTATTGGCTTTAGTATTTATTCCTTGTCAAATGGATGAATGGTTTATTACTTAATGATTATTTTTAGTTGCTCTCATGATTGGATGATTTGTAGATAATAATGCCTTTTAGGGTGAATTTTGGGAGTGTTGCACCCCCTTTAAAAAAAAAGGGGGTGAATTTTGGGGCGTTACACATTACTACTCTTTATTATTGAAAAATTATTGGGCTCATTAACCTCTTGTGGGATAAAATTTTTACTCAATTTTTTATTATTAAGAGTATTAATAGATTCATTCTTAGATTGTAGTTCAGGAAAAAAATCTCTCTCACTACAATGATCATGCTCAACTTATTGTCCTTGGTTCAAAGCACTAACTACCATGGTCAATGTGTTGGTGATGTCTTTTATCTCTTCAAAAATTTTGCTCGTTTGGGCATTGATAGTCAATTGGGTTTGCATAAATTCTTCCATAATGTTCTCCAACCTCTTTTCTTGTGGGTTATGGTATGAGGGATATTGGAGAGGTTCTTGAGGTGGTGTGAGATAGGCAAGTAACTGATAATGTTCATTCCCCCAACCAACATCTAGATAAAAAGTGTCAAAACAATAGTTGGGGGTAAAGTTGTGGAGATGTAGGTAATATAATTGACCCATCCCATAAAAACCTTCAAACCATTGGAATTACAGGGCACTCGGCAATGATATGTCCATACACAGCACAAAGCTCACAAATATACTCCATAAATGAAGCAATTGACACCATTTAAATAAAGTAAAAAAATGTAAAACTAAAAAATAAAATGGAAAAATATATCTAGGCTTGTGATGAAAGTCACAAGACTTACATGTCGTCGATCCGAATTACCTTTCAAATTTGTATCGTGCTTTCCCCTGCAACAGCGCCAAAAATGCTTTACCCCAACAGTGGGTAAATAATAAAATGGGTTCCTAAGCGCAAGAATATATCTTTTAGTAACTCGGTCGATTACTGAGGTCGTCTCCTCAGTGAAAACGAGGACAAATTCGAATGGTGATGAGATTAAAATAAAAATAAAAAGATTTTAATTCAAAAGTGTCGTGATCATTGAATAAACTAAGAAACAATATTTAACACAAACCAGCTAAACTTTAAAGTTCATCTCATCGTAAATAAAAATTTTGACCTAATCTTATAACTCATTTAAGATTGTAATCAAATGCCCTTGAACGGAAAATATTCAACTTAAAATCAAGAAACAACTAATATGTATTTAAATTGATTGAATTAATTGGTGAAAGAATTACAGTCACGTTTATTGCAATGATTCCAAAAATTATCCTTGTCAAATCTAATTGTCTACAGATAAAAACAATCAATAAAATAACTTACACATCATAAACCCTAGTTAGCTCAAACTACCTTTTTTGCGGATGAGAATCACTCATGTGATCATACTAGAATTAAACTACTCACTCATATTAAAATTAAAATCAAAAGCAGTTAAAGAAGACATTATGTGAAACCCCGGAAAATTTGAACTACTCACAAAGGGGCAAAACAATAACTTGCCACTATGAACGGGTTGCGAACCTGAATTTTTCTAGAGCTCGGATGACGAAACGGACTTCGCCGTTGAATTCGTCTCGCGAAATCTAGTGACCATGTAAAATTTCATCAAATTCCGAAATAGTCGGATTTTTCACGTTTTACGAGACAGTCGGGTCTCGGATGACCCCAAAAACGAATTTTTTATTAAAATTATAAAATTTTCTAATAATTGAATTAAAGTTCAAATAAAATTAATTTGAACTTAATCCGAGATATAATGAATCGTTTCGGGACGAAAAACGGACCCGAAAGTCGAAAATATGCGGTGCAATGTGGACCGCGCAATTAAAAGTATAAATAGGGGCTAAATATCTGAAAAATCAGATTTTTCAGCCCCTTTAGCTGGCTGTGTTCAGACGTTGAAGGGAGAGAGGAGAAAAATTTTGATCTCCAAGCTTCCCGCTCCGATTCCGGGAGTTCCGTCCGTCGGAATTCGTCGATTCAAAAGGCAAAGTTCATCTACGCGACGAGGCCTACGCGTGGGTACCAAAAACAATGGTTTTCACCGAATGTGAAAAGATGGAAGTGTACGAAAATCAAGATTCGAGTTGTATTTCTTTGCTCGGATTTCGTCGAGCTAGAAGGGAGAAGTGATCACGTCGACGAAGGCTACGCGTGGGTACCAAAAACAACGAATTTCACCGAAGGTGAAATTTCGGGAGTTGGGAAAATCAAGCTTCGAGTTGGGTTTTCGGGTCTTGGGAGCTTCCTACGGGATTCTCACGCTACAAGAGGTAGGGGTTCTCCTACTTGGGTTGATTTCTTACCTAGAAATGCCTATGATAAATGGGCTGGATATATATACATATATTTATATGTATATGGTTATGGAATAATGAAGATGGTGGGTAGGTTGTTAGAAAATTACACTTGCCTATTGGTGGAATTTAGGTAAAATAATTTTATCCTAAATGGATATGTACAAATTGCCTATTGGAATTTCTTGAATTATGTGGAAATTGGGCATGATATGTGTTACCATGTTGTTTGCCTTGAAGGTGTTTGACAAAATACCTAAATGGATTGAAATTGTTATATGATAAATAACATGTTATGCCTTAGGTGGAGAATGAAAATCATATGTGTACGATATGATTTATGTTGAAATTATGAATTATTGATATATGGTTTTGATGTATCAAAGTTGAGATGAAGTATGGAATTTATATGGTTATGATGTAAATTGACATGGAATGTAATAGATTGTGTGAGATTAGTTCATATGACATTCATTATATATGAACATGATATACAAGTGACAATTGTCCATTGCATTGCATATGCACGGGAACATCGCATACATGGACATTGTGTCATAGGGATGTTGTGCATGGGTGTTTATACCACAATCTATGTGGTATTAAATGTATGTGGACATGGGCATCACATTCATGGGATGTTAGCATGGGTGTGGGTGTGTTTGTGCATGGGTATTGTACCACAATCTATGTGGTATTAAATGCATATGGACATGAAAAGAGTTGCTCATTGGCGGTCATAGCATATTGGGCATAATGTTGTGTCACATTCATGGGAGTCATTCATGAGTGTGGTGGTATGTTTGCATTAATCAACACCATACTAGGTGTTTGATGGTGGGCTCGGGAAAGATAGATTGAATATTCATTTGAGTTGCCCGGTTACATGCATAAAGGAAAAACTTGTGTCTGGGTATAGCAAGAAGGGATAGATCCCCCCCTCGGGTGCAAGACCCGGTTACATGGTTCAGGCATTTGTCCGGCGGTGAAATTCCAGAAAAGTGCCATGGTTTACGGAACCGGCGGTTGAGATACCAAAATCCGTTGCCCAACAAAGACACAAGGGTTTTGATTTATCAATGGTCGTTGAGTGGATAACATCAACGGCGAATTTTATGACACATTGACATTTCATTGTGTGTGTGGGAGCCGGGGAGGCTCGGGGTGTGTTACATGATTGAGTCTCATCTCACTCATGGCATGTCGTACACATTGGCATTTACATTGTGTTGTCGAGCCGGGAAGGGCTCGGGGTGAGTGCATAAATGAGTCACATCTCATTTCATGATACATCAAACACGTTGGCATTAGCATTGTGTTGAGGAGCCAGGGAGGGCTCGGGTTGAGTACATGAGTTACATCTCATTCATGGGGCTTAGGTAGCCCGGTTTTGCATACATGGCAATAGCATGTAAAGGGAGTCGTGGTGGACTCGGGTTGAGTGCACATGGGTGGGTCTCACCTCATTCATGGCATGACATTATAGCATTACATCATTTAATTGTATATTATTTGATGGAATGGTTACGGATTTATGAATGTTGCATGTGAACATTTCATATGCATATAGGTTGAGGAGTAGCCTCTGTAGGAAATACTCTACTGGGCGTTGGCTCACCCTATACGGGAACACATTTCAGGTGGGAGAGATACACCGGCGGATGACTCCATTTTGGACCCTCATGCTTGAAGAAAGCCGCATGTGGTTTTACTTAATGTTTTGTGTAATTACATGTTAGAAACTATATTTTGGGGCATGTAATGCGTAAAATAATTGTAATAGAACTTATAAAGACTATTGTTAGATTAGTCTTTCATGTTTTGATTTAAGTATGGTTAATTGGACCCAGTGTGGCCAATGTTTACTTATACATGGACCCGGTGCGGCCATTGCTTTATATTTGACCTCGGATGGGTCTGGTAATTGTGTATTGCACAGGTTGGGTATTGGGTAGAGCTCCCCATACAAAGGAGACTCTGCCCAAATTTCGTTAAGTTATGGACCCCGGTAAATGGGGCATAACAGTGTGATATCGAGATACTAGGTATTTACAGGTATTCCGCGGGTTGATGGGTAATCAACGGACCCCCGGATTTTGGGGTGTCACACATTATAATTGAAAGATAAACAAAACTTGGATTGAAAATAAACTTGAATTAAGAACCTAATATTAAAAACAAGAATTGATAGCAATTACAATAAAAGAAATAGAAATACTGTAATTTTCAACGGAATTGAAAACTATAAAGTAAATAACGAAGAACCTTGTGCTTGTAATCTAAACCTAAGTAAACGAACAATGAAGAAGGAAGAGAAGCTCCCTAGGGAAGTCCTGGGAGGAGAAACGTGTGTTTGAAGAGCTCTCATGGGTTGGTATTTAAAGAGGAAGGAACGGTCTTCAAGTCTCTCTCACATTCCTAGAGAATCTCCAAAAATATCTCCGAAAATATCTCTGAGAATATCTTCGAAAAGTTGGCCAATATGGAGAGTCATAGTCTATCCAAAATACTCTTTGAATTTTCTCTAATAAACTTTATAAATAATAGCCCAAAGAGTAGTGGTCAACGCCTGAGCACAGGAGTCCTCGCCAAATTATAACACTGATGAACCGGTAGAAAGCATGTCCTGGCCTATCAGTCGCAAAATTATTATTTCAATGAACCAATAAAAAGCACACCCGACCTACCGGTAGCAAAGTTTCTGTTTTCATGAACTGGTAGGTGAGAAATGACCCATCGGTAGAGCCACTCTTTCTTCTGAATTTTTGCCGCAATGCTCCTAGTTCGATTTCACTCATTTCCAAAACTTTCCATAGCATCTAAATGAGTTTAAATCATCCTTTCTTACACCGGATTAGCTACAAACACATAATTTTACTTATAAAATATAAAATCAACTAAAAACAAGATATATAATTAATGAGAAAAGCTAAAATGGTTCGTTTGAGATATAAAATCATGCAAAATTGCGTACTCATCGCTAGTCCTTACACAAGGATGCGTTATAATTCGGGGAAGACTATCTATACCAGATAACAACCAAGTAAATGAAGAAGTGTTGGACGAGAGCCATTGTTCTAAATTTTCAATATATCTGGGTAGCACCAAGATGTACAGAGACATGAAACGTTAATACTGTTGGAAGGGTATGAAGAGAGATGTGGCTAAGTACATTGCGAAGTGCACAATGTGTCAATAAGTTAAGATTGAGCATCAAAAATCGGGAGGATCATTACAATCTTGACCTATTCCTGAGTGGAAGTGGGATTGATTCGACACTTTTCTGTGTTCTGAATTATATTAATTATACACCCAAGTATAAGTGGTCAAATTGTAGTTTTCTCGGTTTTAAATCCAAGTATCGATCCCACGAAGAGTTTGAGTAACTTAGAATTTAAAATAAAAACAAAAACATTAAAGTTGTTTAAAGCATTATAACAGTTGATAGCTTGTGATGTGAGCTTAGATTGATAACTAGTCTACTTTAAATTAAATGCAGAGATAAGCTTGTTAATGACAATAATATAAAAGATACCCTTCAGTTTACAGGATCCCATATGCTTTATATCGGTTAAATACTGGAAATGTTACCTTACAACAATTAACTTTCATGTTACTGGCAAGTTAACCAGTAGGTTTGATGTATATAAACCATCACACAACAACTTCTTAGGTTAGCTGGTGGTGTTAGTCATAACACAGCATCTTCTTAGGTTAGCTGGTTATATTCATGACAATTGATTAATCCAAGCACACCAGAAGGACAAGCCATTCATGAAGAATACTTGAATTATTCAATTGATCTTTTGATAGTGAGTGCGTACATAATAAACCATAACTCAGCAACTTCTTAGGTTAGCTGGTTATAGATGTGCCAATTGACTAATTCGAGTGAACCAGAAGGTCAAGCCATTCATGAGGAATACTTGAATTACTCAATAGGTCATCTGTGATATATATATACCAGTTAAACATCCTCAGCGTTCCGGTGGAGGACAAGTCATACCGGTAGGAACACCGTGATTGTTAGACTGACAATATAGTTATATATAGTAATTAAACAACCCTAATAACCCAGAAGGAAAAGCCATTCATGAGGATTGTTTAGGTTTTGTACCATGCATTAGTAGAACATCCTCAGCGTCCCGGTGGAGGACTAGACATACCGGTAGGAACACCGTGATTGTTTAACTGGCAGGTTGATGAAGCACCAATGACATAATTCCAGGCACAGCACCGAAACTACGTGCATCGTTGTATCATGCATGAAACGTATAATACATATATAGATAAATATAAAACATCAGCATTTCCATAATCTAACTGATAATATACACATGTTCACCCTTCACTGAAGGGTATAAACGACTACTCACACCCCATCGCTATTGACAAGCAAGGAGTGCGGGTATTCGTCATTATAACTGAAATGAAAACACAAATGCTAAAACTTCTTTCACAAGAAACACTTGAAATACAACCACTCTTATTATTATTCAAAACAACAAAGTGGCGGTAGTTCAACTATCCGAATAGAAAGACTAAACAGAAATGTAGAAATATAGAATATCGGTGTAGAACAGATCGGCTTTGACTCTCTCTTTTTCTTTCTCTTTCTTTCTTTCTTTCTCTCTCTTTCTTTCTTTCTCTTTTCCTTTCTCTCTTTGGCTCTAGGGTGGCCGGCCTTATAGAAAGGAAGGAGGGAGGCATATTTATAGGCAAAATGAAGCACGAGGTGGAGATTTAAAGTCAAGCCACCATGCTTGGCCGTCCCCCACCATCCGGATGGTGAGGCCTTGCAGTAGGGGCATATTTCTCTTCCTTAGTGTTTGTGGTGTCTTGCAGCAGGGGCATGTGTCGCGTTCTGGAGCTTCCATCTGTCGCTTTTACACTTTGGTCCTTCATTGTTTCCAGCTTTGCAAGTTTACCTCATATTCTCCTATATTTCTGTATTAGACCCTGAAATTCAAACATAAAGTATTTAAAACTTCAATTTACGCACAATCCCTAATTCGTAATGTTTAATTGTTTTATCTTACAAAGTTAATTACTTAATCATTTTCGATTACACACTAATTAGGGTTAATCAGGGATCATGTTACTATAGATTTTGTGTTAACATTGCCTAGAAACGTTAAGGGACATAATGCTATTTGGGTGATTGTAGATAGATTGACAAAGACTACCCATTTTATACCTGTCAATACCAAGGATAATTTAGTGACTTTGAGTCAACTATACATCTGGGAGATAGTGAGGTTACATGCGGTACCACTGCCGATTGTGTCCGATCGAAACAGCCGATTTGTGGGTAAATTTTGGTAAAGCTTACAGAAGTAATTAGGGATAGAGTTTCACTTTAATACCGCATTTTATCTTCAGATGGATGGCAAATCGGAGAGGGTAATTCAAATTGTGGAAGATATGCTAAGGGTGTGTGTTCTAGACTTTAAGGGAAGTTGGAGTGAACATTTACCATTGGGGGAATTTGCCTACAACAACTACCAGGCTAGCATCGGAATGGCCCCTTACGAGGCATTGTACGGGAGACCATGTAGATCACCGACGTGTTGCACAGAAGTTGGAGAGAATAGCTTATTTGGACCGGAGATTGTTAGAGACTATCGAGAAAATCTAGCCAATTCGGGAAAAACTACGTATGACTCAAAGTAGACAAAAAAGTTATGTTGATAAAAGCAGAAGACCTTTAGAATTTCAGGTGAGAGACTATGTGGCAAGAATGGAAAGTTAGTCCCGGGGTATATTGGACCATTGAGGTGATTAAAGTTGTGGGAAAAGTAGCCTATTGATTCGTCATAAAAAATATCATTTCTTTATCTTTTATGTATGGAGAATTGCAATATTTTTTAGCTATTAAATGAATTATCCCTTGATATTATGATTGACTGAATTTTTAGTGTTTGATTAATTTATCACGCAAAAATAGGTAAAATGAGTTGAACCAGTGTACTTGGTAAGTTGACCAGTTAATTGGAGATTAAAGTGAATTCAAGGGGACCAAGGTGTCATTGATAAAGAAGTCAACAGTCAACTCCGGAGGAAGTGGGACCTGAGCCATACATTCCTAAATTGATAGGTGCGTCCAGACATAGCTCTTTTTGTCAAGACGTAATGATTGGCTTTCCTTGGAATTGGGGAGGAATTGATTTTGACGACACGGACTACTTCCATCTGGACGCAAGAAGCTCGTCCGGACGTAGCTATAAAGATACAAATTCCAGAGAATTGAAGTTGTTGAGACGAGGAAATGCGTACGGACAATGAATGAAGATAAGGAATGTCTCGATTCGGATGCCACTTTTTCATCCGGATGCATGTATTGATCAAATCGAAGAAGCAGAATACTAATACTTCAGTCTGGAAGTTCCTATTGGGTTTTGCGTCGTGATGCTTTGACCTAGTAGATGTTTATTGTACATCAATCTCAAAAATACCTATGTATCCTTCCCTTAGAAATATGGGAGAATAGAGCTTTATTGAGGATCTAGTCCTTATTTTATTTTTCCAGCTTTTTTGAGAAGAATACCCATATCTTGCGAGTAGTTCTCTCTTACTCTTTAGTTAGAGCAGGGTTCTGGGATTATACATCAAATATTTTATTTATGCAATTAATCTTCATTGTTCTTAAATTATTTGTCTTTTATTGCTTATCGATTGAATGAATGTTTTTATCAAAATATTGTATTCTATATAGTTATTTGATTTCACCTTAACTAGATTGGTTTCTTGGTATGAGTGATTTTTGTAATTCCCTACGAGTTTACAAAACTAGTTCTTAAATTCATATTTTCATATCAATCAACTTTTAGTTTTCAAAGTTATATATTCTAGTTGATTACATTGCCACTGGAAGTCGACTGAGATAAAATATAATTGCATAGGTATAATAGTTGGTGTGCATGAACAATCCCTGATCCCGAAACTAGAGAGTAACATTTTCCTATAAGAAATTTCCTTCAATCTATTATAATTAATTACCTTAAACAACCTTCAAATTTTTTTTCTTTTTTAGCTTCCTGCTATTTATTCAATCCCTGAGGATATACCTCAGACCTACCGAGTTATTTCTACACTCGACCACCTGCACTTGGGTGCACCAATCCAGAGTTAAGCACCTATCAACTTAAATTACCAGCCTAGTTATCAGGAGTACACCATTTGTTTCACGTATCAATGCTAAGTGTGATCCCAACAACTCGCATGTAGTAGATTTGGAAGGACTTGAAATTCAATATGGAATAACTTATGAAGAACAACCAGTGAGGATTCTTGACACCAAGGAGAAGGTGTTTCACAATAAGGTTATCTTATTCGTGAAAGTATTGTGGCAACACCATGGAGGGGAGAAAGCTACATGAGAACTAGAATTGGAGATGTGGGAGAATTACCCTCTACCCTAGGTAAGTACTAGGGGTGCATGTATATAACTAATAAAAAAATGGGTTATATATGCTATAATAGAGGATAATAGTATTTTGAATCTGGGGAAGCATTTTTGGGAGAAGTTAAGAAGAGAATAACTTGATACTACCTTGGTATTTTACCTATAAATTTTTATTCTACCACTAGATTGACCTGATTTTTGGATAGAAGAAACTAGATTCCCAAAGCTAAAAAAGTGTATTTCACAATAAGTTTGTGAATCGATTTTTAAATAAGTGAAAATTGTATTGAAAGTTTTGACAGGAATTAGGAGTTATGTTCGAGTGCAAAGTCATGTTCGAATAGAGTTTAGCTACAGTACTTTGGTGTCTAACAGAAATTCAGATAGGGAGCAAAGCACATTCGAACTCAAGGCAAGTTCGAACGCCAATCTCTGTTCGAACATGAATGCAATTTAAAAAAAAATTAGGGACCCGCTGACTATTTAGATCCTGACCCTATAAATACCTAAGGATGTCCCATTTAGCCATATTTCATCAGTTTGCAAGATCCGGAGGAATTTTCACATTGGGAACGGATTAAACACGTCAGGTTAACATCAAACATCGGATTGAGGTAGGGGATTCTTCTTGAATTCTTCCACTAAGGCTAGGAAATATATTAATGTATGTTTTTTATCTTCTTGATAATTATATGCTAGATAATTGTTAAATCTTGATTTCTTTCTGATTGAAAAGTTGTTTTGAACAAAATGCATGTTTTATGTTCAAGAAATTCTTGTTCTTGGTTTCCAAAATCATAATTCTTGAAAGTTGCATGATATTCTGATGATATTTATTCATGCTTGATTTATAAACTCTAATTCTTGAATAAATTATGTTTTACATTCAAGAGCATGTTTTTCTCTCCATGAATCAAAAGTTTGAGAAAACCCAAGAATTTGAGTACCACAAAAGTAAAGATTTCTTGATATGATTTCTTGCATATTTTAATCATATTATTCTTGTATATTAAAAATTGTGAAATTGTGATATATGAATTTTTGTGGAGATTGTGATTTTTTGGAATTACGGATTTTGATAAAAGTTGTGGTTTTTATCTCTCATATGGTTTGGGTGTGACGGACTTATACTGCCTTCGAAAGATGATGTAGAGTATTAGAGGTTAGTGTATCCGAAGGGGGTGAGATGGTTACCTAACACTTGTAGGAGGTTGTTCCTTGAGAGGTCAACCACTATTATTCACATGACGCCCCAAAACACTAGATAGATTTAGCAGTAACCCTAATCGATAAGCAACTACCCCGATCCTCTAAAGTGCCTCGAAAGGCTCAATATATCTCAGCGACAACTTGCCTCTCTTTCCAAACCGAACCATTCCTCTCTTAGGCTTAATCTTCAAGAAGACATGATCACTCACCTTAAACTCTAGAGGTCTCCAACGCTGATTGGCATAGCTCTTCTATCAATTTTGAGCCATGATAAGACATTTTTGTATACTGGCCACCTTCTCATAGGTGTCCCTAATTAAGTCCAAACCCATGGAAGGTCCTTCTCCCACCTCCGTCCAACAAATCAGAGAACAACATGATCTCCCGTAGAAGGCCTTGTAGGGTGTCATCTATATGCTTGCTTGATAACTGTTGTTATAGGTAAATTCCACTAAGGGCAAGTGATCCTCCCAACTGTCCTAAAAATCAAGGACGCATGCCCGAAGCATGTCCTCTAAAATCCATATTGTTCTTCGACTGGCTGTTAGTTTGTGAAAGAAAAGTTGTGCTCAACATCAACTGTGTGCCAATAGTTCATTGAAAGCTCTCCTAAAACTGAGCCATAAAATGGGGATCCTGATCCAATATTATAGAAATGGGTACCCCATGCAACCAGATAATCTCCCGAATGTATAGCCTATAGAATTCCTCTAGTGTGAAGGTTAACTATACAGCCAAGAAGTGAGCCGACTTAGTAAGCCAATCCACTATGACCCAAACTGTGTCATGTCCCCATGTAGACCGTGGAAAATGAGTAACGAAATCCATCGTGATATGTTCTCATTTTCACTCGGATACCTCTAAAGGCTAGAGCAACCTTGCAGGTCTCTAGTGTTTAGCCTTGACTTGCTGACAAGTGAAACACCTACTCCCAAAATCCTTAACATGTTTCTTCATCCCATTCCAGTAGTATTGGCGATGAAGATCGTGATACATCTTTGTGCCTCTAAGATGCACCGCAAAACAAGAGCAATGAAACTCCCGAAGTATCTCCTTCCTTAAATCAATAGAATGAGGAACAAGAACTCTACCTATATACCACAGACTACCATCAAAATGGATAGCCCAACCCTCGTCACCCAATTCAGAATGGATCTTGTCCCTGATTGACACTATCTCAGAATCCTACCTCCAAGCCTAAATCACTCGACTGAGTAGAGACAGGGTAGCAATCAAACTGCACATAATACCCTGACCCTGATCATAATAGTGCAATCAAAACTATCCTACAGTCTCAAGCATCTTCCATTCTCAGAAAGATATGTTAGCTAGGACTCCCCGTGACTTCTGACTGAGAGCATTAGACACTACATTTGCCTTATCAGGATGGTAGTGCAAACTGAAGTCATAATCATGCAGATACTCCATCCATCGGGGCTATCTCATGTTGAGATCCTACTGAGTGAAGATGTACTTTAGACTCTTGTGATCTAAATACACCTCGAACTGCTCTCTATATAGATAGTGGCTCCATGCCTTCAATGCAAAGACAATAGTCGCCAACTCCATGTCATGCGTCGGATAGTTCTTCTCGTGGTTCTTAAACTGATGGGAACCATAAGCAACTACCCTACCAGATTGCATTAAGACGCATTCAAGTCCTCCTTTGAGGCATCACAGTAAACTGTGTACCTCTGTCCCCTCTTAAGACAATCAAAATAGGAATTGAAGTCAACCTCCTCTTCAACTCCTGGAATGCCCTCTCGCAAGAGCCATTCCATTGAAATCTGACAACTTTTATAGTCAGTCGTGTCATAGGTGCCGCTAGGTGGGAGAAGTCCTCGATGAATCTCCAGCAATACCCTGCCAATCCCAAAAAATTACGTATCTCAAAGACTAACTTCGGCCTCTCCCAATCCATTACCACCTCAACTGTTTCTGAGTCAACTGATACACCTGTAGCGAACACAAAGTGGTGCAAAAATTTGACTTTCTTTAGCCAAAATTCAAACTTGTTGAATTTAGCATACAATTGGTGATATCTCAAGGCTTGTAAAACAATCCTCAAGTGATGTTCGTGCTCCTCCTTTGTCTTGGAGTATACAAGAATGTCGTCTATAAATGCTACGACAAATTGATAAAGATAGGGTTTGAATACCCTATGCATAAAATCCATGAATACAGCTAGAGCATTGGTCAACCCAAATGGCATAACTGTGAACTCAAAATGGCCATATCGAGTCCTAAATGTCATCTTAGGAATGTTGGCTTCCTGTACCTTCAACTGATGGTACCCCGTGCGCAAGTCTATCTTAGAGTAGACCCAAGCCCTTCTCAATTGGTTGAAAAGGTCATCTATCTGTTGCAACAGTTACTTGTTCATGATGGTCACTGGATTCAATTGCCAATAGTCTATACAAAGTCTACGGGCCCCATCCTTCTTCTCGAAAAATAGTACCAGAGCGCTCCAAGGTGAGGTACTCGGTCTAATAAAACCTTTGTCCAACAACTCTTGCAATTGGACTTTGAGTTCTTGATTCTACTGGTGTCATCCTATGCGGTGACATAGAGATAGGGGATACACCAGATTGTAACTCAATGGAGAACTCAACATCCCGATGTGGAGGCAATCCCGATAACTCATCTCGAAAGATATTCGCATACTCGCAAACTACCTGAGGTAGACCCAACTCTTGTCTCGCCTCGTCCTCAAGTATATGGCTCGCAAGCCAACCCATCAACTACACGTGCCAATAAGAGTTATATACGACTTGGGATAAAGCATTGTGTTTTTCTCCTTGAAACTTCAAACAAATCCCCTCCAAAATGTAGGCGGTGACTCACTTCCAATCACCATCAATAGCCACTTGATGCGTCGTTAGCCAATTCATCCCGAGGATGACATCAAACTCCGACATGTACATGACCCTAAAGTCCACCGTGAGTTGAATCCCTGAGACCTCTAACTCATAACCCTGACATATCTTGTCAATACAAATCCTGGATCCTAGGGGAGAATTTACATGCAAAGGCTCCTCTAAGGTCTTAACCTCTAACCCCAAATCTTTTACACAAGATGTAGAGATGAATGAATGAGATGCACTCAAATCAAATAACACCCTTGCCCATAAGCAAGAAAGTAGAAATGTAATCTGTATCACTGACTAATCCACTGGCTCAGTTTGAGAAGTGACGGCGAACACTTGCCCCTGGGTCCTTGATGTCCCCGCTTGAAATCCATGTCCTCAGCCTCGGCCTATACCCTGCCCATCTCTCTTGATTGCGAAATCCCCGCACGTGAAGTACCTGAGACCTACCCAGAGCCTTGAGGCTGATACTAATTCCCTTGGCCCAAGATAGGGTAGGGAGGAGTGATAAATGTTTGTGTAGGTCCCACCGATGACTGGGACTAAGAAGTCTCGTAACTTCGGGATCCCTGTCTGAAAGGGCAATCCCTCTTCAAGTGTCCCCGCTGATGACACAAGTAACATGTCTTTTGGCCTCTGTGATACGTCCCCTTGAAGTTCTTCCCTCCTTGGGAAAAATGAATTTGGGCTTGGCCTTGATACCCTCGACTTTGCCCTTGGGACCTTTGTGGTGTAAAAGTCTTTTGCTTCTTACCCGAAGTAGTAATGGAGGACTGCCCCTCATTCTTGTGCTTTGATCTGGCCTCCCAGATATTCTTGGCATCTTTAAATTTCCTCTTGATGGTCATGGCTGTCTCGACCATCTCGTCAAGGTCGTGCAACCTATGGCCAACAATCTTCCCGCGGATGGATAGCTTTAGGCCATCCTCAAACCTCCGCACCTTGGCCAAATTTGTGGCCACGTAGTCATCCGCAAAACGTGCCAACTCACGTACTGTATGACCATCATCATTCCTTGCTTCAAGTCTAGGAATTCCTGGGCTTTGACTTGCCGAAGAGCCGATGGGAAATACTTGTTCATGAAGAGCTCTTGGAACTCTTCTCATGTCATGGTCTCAATGTCTCTCGATGTCTTGGCCCAAGTCCACCGCTGATGGGCCTCTCCCTCAAGTTGGAACGTTGCCAACCTTATCTTGGTGGTATCGGAGCTGATCTCCATTGCCTCCAATATCTACTCTACTTGTTGGAACCAATGGTCAGGCTACCATCGGGTTCGCGTACCCCATAAAAGTAGGCGGCTAATGTGCCTTAAAATTTTGGAGGTTGCTCGAGCCTCCTTGACCTATGTTCGCGCTAGCTTGTGCAAACTTAGCCGCCATGGCATCCATGAATTCCCCTTCATCATAGATGGGTGGTGGTGGTTGATTTTTCTGATAACCCCCTCGACTAGGTCGGCGTTCTCATCCTCTAATTTCCATCTAAAACACACTGATGCAATGATGCCATAAAGAGAACATGAGATTTGGTTTCTAAACATCAAATAAAACCTTTAAACAATAGAATGTCACGTTTGAATGGACCTTTCACGTTTAAACGAGGATTTGCGTTCAAACGGACGAAAGTCCCAATATCTCAATCTCTGAGATTTTCTAAGATTTCTGCCAAACTACTGGGAGAAAATCATGTTCGAACATGTGTTGCGTTCAAACATGGACCCATGCCGTCTTTGAGATTTTCTGAGATTTTGCCAAACTATTAAGAGCAAGTGACGTTCGAACATGGGTGGCGTTCGAATGTCACCTCCCTTATTTCTGTTTCTTCTTTCTTTCTTTTTCCAACCCTAAGGCTAAAAGTCCACTTGGGTTTTTTTTTCCCCATTCATCGTGTTGAAGGATACATATATTCATACACTTTACACATAACAAAGAACATGCAATGTACGTGAATGCAATGATCTAACCCGATCTTCCCATAAAGGAAAATGATGGACTCACTTCCCACAAGACCCATATAATATCTAAAGCCTAATCTCTGATATCAAGATATAACGCCCCAAAATCCAGGGGTCCTTTTTCAACGAAATCCGGGTAGAGTCTCCTTGGTACGGAGAGCTCCATCCAACACACAATCTATGTTCTAACTAGCACACCGACCATTCCAAGGTCCAACATACCAATGTCTAAGTATTAAACATTAACCATTCATCCATAACCATCATCATACATCATCTATTTGTTCTCAAAAGAATAATGTCCATAAAAATCTCATTACATGCCTTTAATAAAATACAAGTTTTGTACTTAAAATTATACAAGGCCAAAATGTAATTCTATACAAGGGACTACAAAATCCAAATCAGGAGCCACAATCCAACTCTGTCCTCAAAGTGAGCCCTAGTGAAGGCCGTCAGTGGAAGCTCGTACAATACCTGATAAACATTCCCACAAAGGGGTGAGTTGAAGTCTAATAGGGTATCTCCTATCTAGAATACCTCTCAATCCTAATGTATATGATATGAATGTGCACCAAACACACTAAGCATATATCTCAAGTAACATATGAATGTTATCATGCATGTAAAACATGAATAATGCTTCATGAATGCATGTCGGACACCGAACCCCCTCCCAGGTTCCCATGCACAACACATGCTACGAGGCCATGACATGAACTGGGCATTTCAAGCCCCCGCTATTGATGCTAAGCATCCAATGACCATTTATCAATACTTGTGTCTTTCTTGGTTAGATAATTTAGGGACATCAAACCAATGGAATATCAAACTAACACGGCATTCGAGGGCATCTCACCTCCAGTTCTGAGTACATAGACACAATTTTTTGGAATCTCACCATCGAGCAAGTGTGTGAACCAAGTAACTGGGCCTTGCATCCGAGGGAGAATCTATTCGTTCTTGTTATAACCGACACATTTTCCATGTAATATTATGTATGACTCAATTATGCATTTGTGATGAGTATATAATATTGCATACCATGGATCTCTTTTGCACCTATATTACTTGTTTTGTGGTGAAAATTGGGGGAAATGATTTCAAATTCATAATTAATGGAGATTTCTGTGATTGTAGGTAAAGAGCAAGTAAGGTCATGTATAAAGCATCCCAACAAGTGCTCAAAGGCAATGGGGAAGAAGGGATTGCTTAAAGGATTGCTCGGGACCTCAAGGAACCAAGGAAATCCCAAAACAAGACAAAACCTACCGATAGAAGTCAACCAAAACCTACTGGTAGAAGTCAGTCAAAACCTACCGGTAGAAGATTCAAAACCTACATGTATAAAATGCTACTGAAATTCTTCTACCTCAGTCATGAAAGAACCTACCGGTAGAAAATCTTACTGGAAAAAACCTACCGGTAGGTTTTGCCTAGATTTGTCATTCACCTGCTCACACGACTCCACCTACCTCGGGGGCCCATCTCTTGTCCTCTAAGTCATACCCTGACATGTTTGACACCCCATGATGCTCTCCTAACCCCTAAAGTCAGATTTGAAGTGAGAGAGAGGGGAGAAGCAAGAGAGAGAAGAGGAGTGGTTGGTGAAGCAAGGGAAGACCATGCTTGGATTGAACTTGCTTCTGCAAGTGTCCAACCTCTATCCAATCATTCTAATTCAGTTCACACATGCTAAGGGAGTGAGGATGGATGAATTTTGGAGAGTCTTACACCATATTTCAGATTTTTACAAGCTTTTAGAGAGAGAAGCTCCAAAGTTGAAGATGAAGTTTTAGAGAGAGAAAGTTGATTTTTTACATTTCCTTCACCATTTTCATTGTAGTAAGCTTTATTTTACTTGTAATTTTTCCCTCTTTCACTCTAAACTCTTTTATTCCAGTTGTAATCAAGCTTAGCTAAGTGTTCTAGCATTCCCATTTCTACATTTGGGTATTTTGTCTTCAATCTTTATATTTTGCGTATAATGAATTTGCTCTTGTATTTTAAACCTTTTCTTGCATTAATACAAGTTTCATGTTTCATTTCACTACCATGTCTCTTTACATTATGTTTGTTCTTGCCTTTACTATGAGTAGCTAGACTTTTAGTTGGCTAATCCAAGGAGAATTTCCTCTTGGATATGTGAAATCGACTCTCTTTCATTCTTCCTCGTAGTGTAAAGTATTTGGTTTGAATAGTTGAGTGCGGACATGGTTGTAGACTCTTGATACACCGTAGACTTGTTACGAGGTATGCTTTTGTCCAACACATTCACATTAGTTCCTCACTTCCTACGAATCAATCAAACACCGAGACACTATTGGTTGAATGAATTGAGTCAATTTGGCATTCTCATTGGAATGACCTCTGCGGATTAGCCAACCTTGCTTTCTTGCATTTTTACCAAAACACAACTCACCAAAACACAATTCGCAAGATTTTTCAATTTTCATTTCTTTATAAATCACCTTTCCAAAACATTTGACCTTTCCTTCCCTGAGGAGATGACCTTGGAATACTTATTCCAAGTAAAATACGACATTGCAAGTCTCTTGATTAGCACAAAATATTGCATATCATGTGTGCATTTACACCCCTTTTATACTCTCTTCTGTGGTGAAACTAAGGGGAATTGTAATGTTTCGAGCTTTTAATGAGGTTTCGGTGTGTTTATAGGTAAAAGACCTTAAATGGTGCATGTTAGGCCCCTATTATGGTGCTTAAGGTCAATGGAGCTTAGGAGAAGGCTTGATGAGGGCTTGGGAGGTGAAAGAACCAAGATTTAAGAAAAACAAGTTAAAACCTACTGGTAGGTTTGTCATAAAACTACCGGTAGGTTTTGGCTACTGGAGTGGGTTCTACCGGAAGGTTTTGGCTACTGGAGTAAAACCTACCGGTAGGTTTGGCCATCGACCTACCGGTAGGTTTTGCTGAAAAATGCCAGATTCTGCAACTCAAACTCTCCCACATGGGGGTCCCACCTATGGGTCTCCCACTTGTTCCCTGACACTCCTTACACACATACATGCCTCCTCAACCCTAGCATTGGACTTTGAAGGCTAGAGCATTAATGAGGAGGAGAGAGAAGAGGGAAGCCTAGGAGTTGCTAGGTAGGCTATCCTAGCCTACCCAAAGCCATCACTTCAGCCTCCTATGGATGGGAGGTCTGTCACACACCTAAGGGGACCTCCATGGATGAATTTGCAAGCTCCATTATAGATTATTCAGATTGTATTGCATTGTAGAGAGAGAAGCTCCAAGGAAGAAGACATAGTTTAGAGAGAGAAAGCTTAGATTTTTACATTTCTTCCATCCAATTCACTTGTATCTTTTGTAAGAGTCTTGTAAGCTTCATTTATTGTCTTTAATGTCATTTATTTCAAGTACATTGCAAGTTTAAATACACCATTTAGATTCTACCATTGTTGTAGTAAGTTTTCCACATTTCAAGCTTTTCATATGGGTATTCAATGCACTTCTTCTTAGTTTAAATTTTCTTGCATTAATTTAAGTTCCAATATGCATTGCTTTATAATGTCTCTTTACTTCATTTATGTTCTTGCATTAAGTATGAGTAGCTAAGCTTTAAGTTGGCTAATCCAAGGGAGAACTCCTCTTGGGTATGATTAATCAACTCCTTTTCATTCCTCCTCGTAGTGTACGATGATTTGATTTGACTAGGTTGAGTGTGAACGCGGTTGTGAGTTCTTGATACACTGCAGACTTGTCACGACGTATGCTTGAATCCTCACCTCCATTTTAGTCCCGCGTTTCTGCTTGATCAAAACCGTTGTAGTTCCTAACCTCCTAATATCATCCCTAAATGTGTATGTATGATGTAATGAAGGGAGTGTCACTCTCCCTTTGAATGATGTGGGAAATAGGGCAACAGAATGGTGGATGAATGAAGTGAACAAAATATGTGTGGAAATGATATGTGTGAACAAAAGTGCTCCCCAAGCGCAAGGAGTCTTTTGCCTGTCGTGTTTTACTTGGAAAAGTATTCCAAGGTCGTCTCCTCAGGGAAGGAAAGTTCAAGTGTGTGAAGGTGATTTTGTCAAAAAGGAAAAGTGTAAAATCTTTTGAGTTTTGGTTTGGGGAGTGAAGTTTGTGAATGAAAATGCAATGGAAAACAAGTGTTGGCTAATCCAAAGAGGTCATTCCACTAGGAATACCAAATCAACTCAAGCCTTCCTCCAATAGAGCCTAGATGTACGATTGATTCGTGGGAAGCTCGGGACTAAAATGGAGGTGAGGATTCAAGCATACCCCGTGACGATGCCTACGGCGTATCAAGAACTCATAACCATGTCCTCACCCCAACCCAGTCAAACCGAGCCATCGTACTCTGAAAGGAGGAATGAAAATGAGTTGAAGTGGCACACCCAAGATGAGTTCTCCCTTAGATTAACCAACTTAAAATCTAGCTACTCATGAAAGCAAGAAAGAAATGCATAATGTAAAGAGACATAATTGAAATGGAACATGGAACTTGGTTTCATGCAAGAAAATAGAAACTATGAAGAGAAATATGCAATATCCATTTTAAACTTAAAAATGAAGATAACTTGCTGCAACAATGATGAAATCTAAAATGTAGCATTAAACGTGAAATGTACTTGAAGTAAATGACATTAAAGATAATAAATGAAGTTTACACAAGTCTTATAATAAACTACAAGTGAAAGGATGGAAGAAAATGCAAAAATCTAAGCTTTCTAACTACTATTCATATTCTTCCTCCTTGGAGCTTTCTAAGCTTAGGTAGCCACCCTTGAAATGCTTGTGGAATGTTGAATATATGGAGTGTGAGAGCCGTGCAATTTCGTCCATGGTGGTCCCCCTAGGTGTGTGAATGGCCTCCATCAATGGGAGGTTGATTTGAATGCTTGGCAGGCTAGGACAAGCCAACCCAGCAACTCCCCTGGCAGCCCCCTTCTCTCCCATCCCCATTAATGCCAATGTCTCCAAAGTCCAAGCATGGGTGATGGGAGGCATGTAAATGTGTAAGGGAAGTCAGGGGACAAGTGGGAGAAGTGTAGGTGGGACCCACAAGCAAGTGGAAGAAGATTTTGGGCATTTTAGGGTGTTTTAGAAGAGCGTACCGGTATGGTGTACCGGTACGTCGAACACCAGTAGGTAAATCGTACCGGTACGACATACCGGTGCTCTTCTGCTCCGGACCAATTTTCGTAGAATTGTCATAACTTTTGATCCAACCGTCCGATTGAGCTAAAATTTTGACACAATACAGAAGACATCCAGATATACAACTTTCATGTTTTGAAAATTTTCAAATTCGAAGTGGATCATGGTCAAAAAGGAATAAAACCGAGGTACTACAACCAAATGGTGCGGGTGCTGGTGCCTATGCTACCAAACACCGATACCTCCTTGATTTCTTTCACTTTTAAGCCTCCAAATCCTCAAGTAATGTGTCCATGCCTTCACCACACATCCACACTTAGTTGCAAGGTTCTAAAATCCATCATTTAAGCTATAATTACCTGCAACATCAAAAATTCAACATTATTCATAATTTCGGCTAACTCTAAGTAATTAATTATAAAGTTGAGTTAAAATACATGTAATGAGGCCATCAAATATACAATATTTTGTGCTCATCAGTTTCCTACGAATCAATCAAACGTCTAAGCACCATTGGAGGAAGATCTTGAGTTGATTTGGCATTCCCATTGGAATGACCTCTTCGGATTAGCCAACACTTGTTTCCATTTCATTTTCATCAAGAACACAATTCACCAAAAACTCAAACATCAAAGATTTACACTTTTCCTTTTTCACCAAAATCACCTTCAAAACAATTCACCTCCTTCCCTGAGGAGACGACCTTGGAATACGATTTTCAAGTAAAACACGACACTCGAAAGTCTCTCTGCGCTTGGGGAGCACTTTTGTTCACACACACACACATTTCATTCACACACCCGTTTTCCCATTTCTTGCATCATTACGAAGGAAAGTGACACTCCCCTAACCGTATAAGCCACACACACATTACCGGAATCATGGTCAAAAATTAAGAACGATAGAATAAGTCAAGCATCTCTCTACGCTTGGGGAGCACTTTTGCACGAACAAGTTTTTATTCACACACACGATTTTTCTCATTTCTTGCATTTGAACCCGAAAGAAAGTGACACTCACCAACTCTTACGCCATATACACACAATTCAGGCTCATGTTTGGAGATTAGAAAAAATGAACAAGCATTTTTGGCACTGTTGCCGGGAAAAGTTAAGCGTCGAATTCGAAGGTGATTTGGGGACAATGGAGGTAAGTCCCGTGATTCTCATCACGGGCCGAGGTACATTACTCCTTTGTACATATCTATGTATACTCTTTTTTCTCAATTGTAAGTACTATTTTTGCATGTGGGGACATGACAATCAAAATAGACTAGTGAGACGTGCCCTATGACCAAATATGAATATAGACCAAGACCCACCCGAGGATGCCGGAGACAATTTCGGGGATGATGGTGATTAGTAGTTAAAATTAGCATATTACTATGCCCTTTTAAGACTAATTATGCTTTGATGGAGTTTAAATGCTGACATTGCATGACAAAAATTGTACAAGGGTCCAAAGGCAATAAATATCAAACTTTCATGCAACACCAGCATGTTCTAGAAGAAAATTGGAGAAACTTGAAACAAGGCATGAACGTTCAAACGTCAATCCATGTTCGAACGTTCTCTTGAATTATTGAAGACCAGACTGCAGAAGTGTTGATACATGGCGTGTTGCAGCTAGGAAGAAAAACACAGAGGCACTTGAGTGCCACGTTCGAACGTTCTCTTGAACTATTGAGGACCAAGCTGCTGTGTGCAAGGGCAATGGTGCATGGTGTGTGGAAGTTGCTCTCATAGAAGAATACAGGCCACTTGAGTAGGAGGTTCAAACTCTGACTGGCGTTCGAACGCCCATCAAGCAAAGACAGGAGACAGGCTGCAGAGTAGTTGATTTTCTATCCGGACCTTAGGGCTTTCACTTAGACTTTCAAGACTTTGTACTATTCCTCCACACTCCATTGCCCCCTCCTCTTCGCCTATAAATACTCCCATTATGGGAGCTTCAAGGGAGAGTAGACCAACACTTAGAGTAGAAAAAGTTGTAGAATTAATCTTAGACTTAGGCTTACATTTACTTGCATAGAGGAAGATAGATCATCTTTTGGTTGAGGTGGAAACTCTCCAAAAATGACTAGCTTTCTTCTACTTTCATTATTAGTTTCATTTACTTCCATTGTTTGAGCTTCCTTCTTCCCTTAGAGGAGTGAAACTCTTTCACTTTTCTAGAGCTTTACCAAAGCCGTGAAGGGTGGAACGTGATTCACTCATTCTTTGTTGAAGATCGGCTCCTTGGGTAGTGTGTTTTATCTTGTAACTCCTCTACTTAGAGAGATGAGCATCACTCACTTTTCTAGTTTTACCTAAGCCATGAAGAGTGAGTAGTTTCTCATTCACTCTTTAGTAAGAGGTGATGGACATGTATGAATCATCCGGAAGTTATATTTGTGCATTTCTTTTATGCTTAATGCTTTATATTTCACTTGCTTACTGAATGATTGAATGCATCTAGCAAAGCTAAGGTACTTTGTATAACTGTGAGTACTTTCTATGACACAGATGACTCTTGCATAGAAAGACTCACTGGTTCAAGGCAAGTACCCCGGCTAGATCTTCATGACTACATTTCAATCTTCACCATTATTGTGCTTCATTTAAAGAATGGAATATTAATGCCATGGTTGGATGCCTTGTAGAAACAATTGCCTGTTTGTAGACGGGTTGAGTCTCAGCACAGAAAATTCTTGTAAACTTCTACAAAAACATCGGAACCATGCTCTTAATTCTCACAATCAATAATTATCTTTCGATTAACTTCATGTTGACACGGTGGTTAATTAAGTTCTCAAGCACAAGTATAATAAACCGGATGGTTAACTACATGTCCAGATCCTCGAGCTAAAGGGTGATTGTTACATTTGAGAACTTATTATATTTTGTCTAGAAAATCCCCTTGGAAAGAATCTTATATTCTGTCTAGGAAAATCCCTAAATATCACAACTTTAAATCTCAAGGGTTACAGTCACTTGGTCTCTGTAACTGCTTACTTCGAAGCACCAACAATAGTTCTCTGTGGATTCGACTCCGGACTTAATCGGATTATTACTACAACTTAACTGTCTGCACTTGGGTGTACACATTTCGGATCAAGTCAGATGGTGCCAATAATCCGAGGGGCGGGGGAATGCAAAACCCCCGAGTGCCAAACCCCCGAATGCAATTCCCCCTCTGAGAAATGAAGGAAATAATCTCTCATTTGATCCTCCGGCAAGGTCAATGAGGGATTATCTCCAACCAACTCGAAGCACCACCCCCTCTTGCATACTTCTACCCGTGCAAGTGCATGGATTCCTTGTCAAACAGGGCATGTTGCAATTACTTCCTCAATTCCATGGAGTGGAAAGAGAAAATCCTTACCTTCACATTAAGAAATTTAGAAAATAGTTGAAAAATTCATTACAAATCATGCCATGGAAGATATGGCATGCATGAAATTATTTCCCTTCTCCCTCAAAAACAAAGCTAAAACTTGGTTGAACTCGTTGAAACCCCGCTCGATAAGTTCTTGGGCACAAATGCTTTCCGAATTTTTAAACAAATTTTTTCCGGTGCCCAAGACCACTGCTCTTAAGTAACAAATTCAAAACTTTTCGGAAAAATCAAATGAGCAGTTCTCTCAATCATGGGATAGATACAAGGACTTGTTACACTCCATTCCACATCATGGATTCGAACCATGACAATTGGTGAGTTTCTTTTATGAAGGAATTACACCGGGTCATCGACAATTCATTGACATAATGTGAAATAGAGAGTTTCTAAGTAAGGATCCCGATGAGGCCCTTGAGTACTTTAACACATTGGCGGAAAATGCCCAATCTTGGGATATCACGGATCCCACCGATGTGCCAATGTCCTCTCCAGGTAGTCAACCAAGTGGAGGGGGGATGTATAACTTGTGTAACCAAGAAGACTTGCTTGCTAGAATAACCAAATTATCCTGCAAGGTGGAGAGTCTAGAGGTGAATAGAAGGCATGAGGTGTCAAACATCACAAAGGCCAAAGAGTCTTGCTCTATATGTGAGATTGTTGAGCATTCTATTTCGAAGTGCCCAAACATTCCGGCACTCAAAGAGGTATATCATGAGCAAGTGAATGCTTTCAACCAAAGTAGGCAATCATTCTCTCCACACTCCAACACATACAATCTGGGATGGAGTAACCACCCGAACTTTAGTTGGAAGAATGACAACCCTATTCCTCATGGGTCTAGCTCATTGTCACCTCTCATTCCACCCAAGCAAAACCAATCATACTATGGTCATGGTCCCTCATCTAGCTCCCAATACCCACAGTCCAATCCACAAGGGTTTTCACAAAACCCACCTCAACAAGGGTTTGGTCAACAAGGACCAACCAACCCACCCACCTACCAACCTCCTCATAAGAGAAATTTGGAGGATGTCGTGCATCAATTCATTCAAAGTCAAATCACAATCAACAATTAAATTGTCGCCACTTTTAATGACATCTAGACTCAAATCACTAAGTTGACCAATACTATAGGGTCATCCCAACAAGAGAAAGGGAAATTTCCCGCTTAACAGCAAGAAAACCCAAGGGTTCAACATGAGGCTACCAAAGAGAGTTGTGAGCAACTCAAGGCGATCACCACCCTTAGGAGTGGCAAGCAAATAGATAAAACCATTTTTCCTAAAGTCTCACCCAAAGCCACATTGGAAAATGAAAAAGAGACTAAGGGTAGTTCCGAGGAGGATGAAACACTTGAAAAATAAAATATTGTTGACTTGAATGTGCATGATTGTCCTATCCCGGCCCCTTTTCCCCAACTTTTGAAGCCACCGGCTAAAGTTGCTAACTATTTCGATATTATTGAAATGTTTAAGCAAGTGAAGATAAACATTCCTCTCCTTGATGCCATCAAGTAAATACCTTCTTGTTCAAAGATATTGAAAGACTTATGCACTGTGAAGAGAAAATTGAATGTGCAAAAGAAAGCACTCTTCACCGAGCAAGTGAGCTCCATCTTGAGGACCAACACCCCACCCAAGTTCAAGGATCCCGGCTGCCCTACCATTGCCATAACCATTGGGAATTTTCGTGTGGTGCAAGCGTTACTAGACTTGGGAGCAAGTGTCAACCTCCTACCCTTTTCGGTGTATTAACAATTACAACTTGAGGAGTTGAAGCCAACCCCAATCACTCTTCAATTAGCGGATCGAAGTGTTAGAACACCAAGGGGAGTAGTTGAGGATGTTTTAGTCCAAGTGGACAAATTTTATTTTTTCGTTGACTTTATTGTACTTGACACTCACCCCGTTGGTAACCCTAGTTCACAGATTCATGTCATATTAGGTAGGTCTTTCCTTGCTACTTCTAATGTTGTGATAAATTGCAGGAATGGTCTAATGAAGCTCGAATTTGGAAACATGATGATGGATCTCAATGTGTTCAATCTTTGCAAGCAACCAGGTGATGATGAAGAAGTTCATGAGATCAATCGGATTGACACTTTGGTGGAGGATCACATGGAGTTGCTTTGCAATTCCAAGTTGAGGGAGGAAGAGTTTATTGAAGATGAGGAGCCGAAAAGTGTGCAAGGGATGGGAAATTGGACCCCAACATTTGAAAAACTTCCACCACAAGAGAATAAGATTTTTCCGTCAACTATGCAAACACCCATCTTGGAGTTGAAGCCATTGCCATCTACACTCAAATATGCATTTTTCGGAGAGCACAAGACATTTCCAGTGGTGATAAGCTCTTCTTTGGACCCAAGGCAAGAAGAGGAGTTGTTGCAAGTCTTGAGGAGGCATAAAAGAGCCATCGATTGGATGGACCATAGCTGACATCAAAGGAATTGGCCCCCTCATTTGCACTCATAGAATCTATTTAGAAGAAGACTCCAAGCCATCCCGATAACCACAATGAAGGCTAAATCCTATCATGAAGGATATGGTGAGAGCTGAAGTGTTCAAGCTACTTGACATGGGCATTATTTTTTCCAATTGCCGACAGTAAATGGGTTAGTCCCATGCAAGTAGTACTAAAGAAGTCAGGGATCACTGTAGTAGAAAATGAGGAGAATAAGTTGATTCCAACAAGGGTGGTCACCAGTTGGAGAGTTTGCATCGATTATCGGAAACTCAACTCATGCACAAGAAAGGATCACTTTCCCTTGTCATTCCTCGATCAAGTGTTGGAGAGGGTAGTCGGGCATCTTTTCTTCTTGGATGGCTACTCCTGCTACAATCAGATGGAGATCGCCTACGAGGATCAAGAGAAGACCACATTCATGTGCCCCTTTGGTACTTATGTCTATCACTGAATGCCATTTGGTTTGTGCAATGCCCTAGGAGCCTTTTAAACATGTATGATGGGGATATTCATCGACAAGGAAGAGAAGACTGTGGAGGTCTTCATGGATTATTTTTCAGTGTTTGGGGACTCGTTTGATGAGTGCTAGGAAAATTTTGAGAGAGTTCTAGAGAGATGTGAAGAGAAGAATTTGGTGCTAAATTGGGAAAAGTGCCACTTCATGGTAACACAAAGGATTGTGCTTGGATACATTGTGTCTGCAAAGGGGATTGAAGTAGACAAATCCAAAGTGGAAGCCATTTCCAACCTACCCACTCCAAAGGTCATCAAATATATCAGGTCGTTTCTTGGCCATGCAGGTTTTTATCGTCGATTCATTAAGGATTTTAGTGCATTGGCAAGACCTTTGACCACTTTGCTAGCAAAGGATGTTCCCTTTGTGTGGTCGGATGATTGTGAGGCATCTTTCAAAAAACTAAAAAGCATGCTTACTTCACCTCCAATCATGCGACCACCCAAGTGGGAACTACCATTTGAGCTCATGTACGACGCGAATGAATATGTGGTCGGCGCAATGCTATGTCAAAGGGAAGACAAAAAGCCATATGTAATATACTATGCTAGCAAAACTCTAAATGAAGCACAAATGAATTACACTACCACTGAAAAAGAGTTGCTAGTTGTAGTGTTTGCATTGGACAAATTTAGTTCATACATCATTGGTTCGCCTATTGTAGTCTACACTGATCACTCTACTTTGAAGTATTTGTTGTTTAAGCAGAATGCTAAACCGAGACTCATTAGGTGGATCCTCCTCCTTCAAGAATTCAACCTGATCATCAAGGACAAGAAAGGAGTCGAGAATGTGGTGGCGGACCATTTGTCACTGCTTTTCGTCCAAGACGCCGAAGAGCACATCCCTATCCCTGATTTTTTCCCCGATGAGCATTTATTTTCTATTCATTCAATTTGTCTGTGGTATGCTAATATTTGTAATTTTGTTGCCACGGGACAAATACCACTGCATTGGAGCCCAAAAAATAAGAGGAGATTCATTGCGGATGTGAAGTACTTCTACTTCGACAACCCGTACCTATTCAAATATTGCCCTGATCAAGTAATGAGAAGGTGTGTACCGGAAAATGAACAATGGGATGTCTTTTCCTTCTGTCATTCTGATGCTTGTGGTGGGCACATCTCTTCCAAGAAAACTTTAGCTAAGATTTTACAAAGCGGTTTTTATTCACCTTCATTGATTAAAAGATTTTGTTTCATTTTGCAAAGAATGTGATAGGTGTCAAAGGTTGTGAAGTGTGACCCGTAGAAACATGATGCCCCTCTCCCCCGTGCCAGTCATTGAGATATTTGATTGTTGGGGCATCGATTTCATGGGTCCATTCCCTATATCTTTTGTCTACCTTTATATCCTATTGGTAGTGGACTACATGTTCAAGTGGGTAGGGGCAATCCCAACAAAGACCAATGACCATCGAGTCGTGGTCAATTTTTTAAAAGAAAATATTTTTTCTAGGTTTGGGATACGTCACGCAATGATAAGTGATGGTGGTTCTAATTTTTCCAATAGACCATTTGCTTCTTTGATGAATAAATATGGTGTAACACACAAGGTGTCCAACGCTTATCACCCACAGACTAATGGCCAAGCGAGTTGGTCAATAGGAAGATAAAGAACATACTAGAGAAAATGGTTAACCCAGATAGAAATGATTGGTCACTTAGATTGACTGATGCCTTGTGAGATTACCGCACTGCCTATAAGACCATCCTAGGTATGTCTCCTTATCGGCTAGTCTACGGCAAGGTTTGTCACTTTCCAATAGAGATGGAGCACAAGGCCTATTGGGCCATAAAAACCTTGAATTTCAATTTGAGAATAGCTAGGGAACATAGGAAGTTGGAGTTGAATGAATTGGAGGAAATTCGTAGAGATGCATACGAGAGCTTGAAAATTCACAAATAAAGGGTAAAGATTTTCCATGACAAATCCATTTTGAGAAACACATTTGAGCCCAGCCAAAAAGTGTTCTTGTATAATTCGCGCCTCTTTATTTTTCAAGGGAAACTCCGATCACATTGGGATGGCCCCTATATTGTCAAGGTGGCCTACCCTAACGAAGCCGTGGACATAGAAAATCCCGAAGATGGTAAAACATTCAAGGTCAATTGCCAAAAACTTAAACCATTCTTTGAGGGTTTTGAAATTCAAACTGTGAAAGACGAGTTAGTGGATCCGGTCTATTCAGACCTTGTTGAGGCATAATTGTTCAATTAGATTTTAGTGTATAATTGTTTTCCCTTCTTCTTCACTTTGCAAGTTTAATTGTTTACTTACTTTTATCTATGCATAGTGTTCTTTCTTCACATTTGCAGATAGTGGTGTTTTTGTCAAAGCTCGTTGCGAGGTGTTCTCTTGCCCTTCTTATCTTTTTATGTCCATCATTGCATTCCATATTTTTTTTGTTGCATTTAGGACAATGCATAGTTCAAGTTGGGGGCTGAGGTGCACCATTTGTATGATACACCAAATTTGTGTTTATAATACCATTTTGTGGTGAAATGCACCATTCACATATTCTACCATTTTTTTTTATAGAATAGTGGAAAAATATGTGAAAAATTTTAAAATTTTTGCGAAAAATATCTAAATGATGAACCATATTCCCCTATTCAAAGTGTATGGGCTTAGTGATAGTTTGATCTTCATTTTGAACTTTGGAATACATGAGTCAATCATAGAGATTTATACTATGCCTGAGTATTGCATATGTGTTTTTTTTCAAACTCAACTATAGTGCACCTTGAATGTGTAATTTCGGCAATTTACGGGTTGAATTCACATTTTAGAGCTTGACATGCATAGTGGAGATGACATAAGCACCCATGTGAGCTTTAGTGTCAATCCTTGTTGGAGGGAACTTACATTTACTCAAAGGAACAATTTTTCAAATTCAAAATTTGTTCAATAATCTCATTATGCTTGCTTTGGTTAGAGTGCATGTGGATAGTTGATTGACTTTGTCTTGAAACGTCAATATGCCTGCCCATGCTTATCTAGAGATGATCTTAGGCCATCTTTGAATTGCTTTGACCCTTAGCCTTTTTTTTGGTAAAAATTTATCCCTAGTGCCATGATTGAACCTTAACTGAAAATTCGTCTCCATGCCACATGATTGACCAAGCCAGTGCAAAATGATTAAAATTACCACTAGGTTGTTCCGAGACTGACTGTGATTGATCATAAAGGAAAGGAAATATGGTGAGGAAACCCAAAAAGGGATAAATTGTGCCGAATTCAAAATTTTGAATGAAAAAGAAGAGAAAAATCCAAGAAAAATGAGAAAAATGGGGTTGAAAAAGAAAAGAAAGGAAAAGAAAAATGTTTAGGAAAGAAGAAGAAAAGAAACAAAAAGTGAAGAGAAGAGGTAAGACTGAAAATTCCACAAAAAAGAAATTTTGATAATAAAGGTCATGGCCTCGGAATAATCCTTTTTGTCTCCCTCTACCCTTCGTTTCACTTTCCCTTAATATCACCCCAAGACCTCATTACAACCCTTGAAAGCCCTAAATGATCTAGAGAAAGCATGGTGAGAACATACTTCAAATGAAAAAGAAAAGTTGATTTTGCTATCTGGTGCCCTAACATTTCATTCATGAGATTATGCCAAGGTCGTTTCAATTGTTATGCATTCACATCATTTTTCGATTAAATGTGAGCATTTTGGTTTGTGCATAAGATTCTATCTCACATATACACATGGAGAGCATGCCAGGATAATCATAGAGTTATTCATTTTTTTAGAGAAACCCTTGGTGAGTTTTGCATCAAAGCTGAATTTGGTTAGCTAAGTGAATGTGAATTCTGTTGAGTACATGCTTAAATTAAATGTTCAATTTCACACACACACGAGTTTGAAAACAAATGTGTAGGTGTATACTCTAGAATAGCATTTAAAGCCATGATGAAACTCATGTGTGCTTGGTTCGGGTGTTTGAAAAATTGTGTCGAATAAACTTGAAGTGGAGGTAAGGAAGAGAGAATAGGAAAATTTTTGAAAAAAGTTGAAACCTACCGGTAGAAGTTTGCAAAAACCTACCGGTAGAAATTTTCCTGTGCACTATTCTACCGATAGGTTTTTGCGTTCTACTAGTAGATTTTGCCCAGAAACTGGAAAACGAGGGTTTTAAATCAGAAATTTCGGTGAAACCTTTCACATTCTTCACTCATCTCATCCTTAAAAATCTTCTCCTCTCTCTCAAAACCTTTCAAATACTCAAAGAACTTCTGGGCACTCATCAAATCACCAGATTATCTTTCCCAAAGTTGTGATTCACAATGATTACTTCTCACTTCCTTGATTTTTTCCCACAGAAACCTTCCTTTCCTCCACAAAGCTTCCCAAATCCATCAAAGACCTTGATTCTCACCCAAAGCTTGGAATTTGAAGGAATGGCTCTATTGGGTAAGTCTTCTCAAGTTTCATTTGATCTTTTTGATGAATTGTGGAGTTGGTTGTTGCCTTTTGTTGCCCTAGGGGCATTTTTTATTATTATGGCACGAACCAAGCAAACAGGGCCCAATTCTTCACCAACCGCGGGAATGGGAGCCCGCAAAAGGACCATAGAGGGAGACCCCAGTGGTGGGGAACAACGAAAAAAGCAAAAGAGTGACGCTCGCACGAAGAGCATAAAGGAGAAACTGTGATGTGCGAGCGGCACATAGACAGGCCCACCCTCGGGCCAAACGATGACGTGGTCCGAGTGATAGAGGGATATGGCATCGATGTCTGGTTCGAGCTGGTGGGAGGTTTTGTGCTTCCCATGTGTAGGGAGTTCTACCAAAAGCTAGGGGTAGTGGATGAGGATGTGTTTTTGTTGAAAACCAATGTGAGAGGAAAGGTGATGGAGATCACCCCAGGAGTCATTGTGGATGCATTGCATTATCAGAGACCTCCTCCCAACACAACGGCCTATCCTCACAACACCCAAGGGAGGAAATCACTTCAAGAATATGCAAGCTTGATGTATGAGGACCCGGCACATTTTAAGGGAAAAATCCAAGTTGGGGCACTCAAGCACTCTTACGGGGTAATGAACAAGGTACTCCATTACAATTTGCTACCTCAGGGTGTGAAGAAGACTCCGGGGAAGAACAAGCTAGCCCTTCTCTATGCTTTCATGACGGGCAAAAGGATGGATATCGACTTCATGATTTGGGAGGTGAAGAAGGAGTACAGCCAGACTAAAAAGCCGAAGGCGAATCTCCCTTACGCCAACCTTGTCACGAAGATCTATCGCAATAACAAAGTAAAGGACAGCCCCATCGATGTGACCCTCCCACCGGAGTTTGCCCAAAGGCAAGTCCAGCAGTATGAAAAGGTCAGCCATGGCAAGAGGGTCTGCCCAAAGGGAAGAGAGAGCGAGGCCACCGAGACCCAAGCCACCTACAGTGGGACCTTCCACTTTCGGGCCATCCACTACTGCTCCACCCCGCACGGTCCCTTAGTGCCTCGATGAGATTAAGGGGAGGCTGGACGATTTCAGGGGGACTATGCAGCTGCTGATGTTGATGGTCACCAGGATCTTCGAGAGGACTTTCCCAGGAGAGCCTCTCCCCGAAGTGCCACCACCTTCCACCTCCGGACCATCCACTTTTGCCCACATGGGCTCGACTGTCTTAGAGGTGGAGGAGTACGATGATGAGGAGACCGATGACGATGATGAGGGGGATGATGATGAGTTGAGTGACGATGCGGAGGAGAAGAGATATGGAGAGACCACTCTTGTTTTGTTGTTTTTGGTAGATTGCACATAGTGGTTTAGAGGTAGTCGGCCTAGTAGAAGAGTTTCTAGGATCACAAGCCGTTTTGTTTTCAAGATCTTTGTATTGGACCTCATAAAGTTATGAATGAAAGAACCACATTTTATTTGTTTCATTTTGCCCCAAGTTCAGTTACGTAATTGCATTATAATTTGAGTATTTTGTTGATCGGTGAATTGTTTAACATGAATGGAATTGTTGTTTTTATGTAGTAGTAGTTTGAAAATAAAGTTTGCTAGGGACTAGCAAAACTCAAGTTGGGGGGTGTGATGAGTATAGAATATTGCATACCATGTATCTCTTTTGCACCTATATTACTTGTTTTGTGGTGAAAATTGGGGGAAATGATTCCAAATTCTTAATTAATGGAGATTTGTGTGATTGTAGGTAAAGAGCAGGTAAGTCCATGTATAAAGCATCCCATCAAGTGCTCAAAGGCAATAGCGAAGAAAGGATTGCTTAACAGATGGCTCGGGACCTCAAGGAACCAAGGAAATCCCAAAGTAGGACAAAACCTGCAGGTAGAAGTCAACCAAAACCTACCGGTAAAAGTTAGTCAAAACCTATCGGTAGAAGATTCAAAACCTACCATTAGAAAATGCTATGGGAATTCTTTTGCCTCAGCCATGCAAAAACCTACCGGTAGAAAAGCTTACTAGAAAAAACCTACTAGTAGGTTTTCTTATGTTCTGGTACGTTTTGCCCAGATTTGTCAGACACCTGCTCACATAACTCCACCTACTCTGGAGGCCCACCTCTTGTCCTCTAAGCCATACTCTGACATGTTTGACACCCCATGATGCTCTCCTAACCCCTAAAGTCAGATTTGAAGTGAGAGAGAAGGGAGAAGCAAGAGAGAGAAGAGGGGTGGTTGGTGAATCAAGGGAAGACCATGCTTGGACTGAACTTGCTTGTGCAAGTGTCCAACCTCTATACAATCATTCCAATTCAGTTCACACATGCTAAGGGAGAGAGGATGGACGAATTATGGCGAGTCTTACACCATATTTCAGATTTTTACATGCTTTTAGAGGGAGAAGCTCCAAGGTTGAAGATGAAGTTTTAGAGAGAGAAAGTTGGTTTTTTACATTTCCTTCACCATTTTCATTGTAGTAAGATTTATTTTACTTGTAATCTTTCCCTCTTTCACTCTAAACTCTTTTATTCAAGTTGTAATCAAGCTTAGTTAAGTGTTCTAGCATTTCCATTTCTACATTTGGGTATTTTGTCTTCAATCTTTGTATTTTGGGTATGAATGAATTTGCACTTGTAGTTTAAATATTTTCTTGCATTAATACAAGTTTCATGCTTCATTTCACTACTATGTCTCTTTACATTATGTTTGTTCTTGCCTTTACTATGAGTAGCTAGACTTTTAGTTGGCTAATTCAAGGAGAATTCCTCTTAGGTATGTGAAATCGACTCTTTTTCATTCTTCCTCGTAGTGTAAAGTATTTGGTTTGAATAGTTGAGTGCGGACGTGGTTGTAGGCTCTTGACACACCGTAGACTTGTCACGGGGTATGTTTTTTTCCAACACATCCACATTAGTCCCTCACTTCCTACGAATCAATCAAACACCGAGACACCATTGGTTGAATGAATTGAGTCGATTTGGCTTTCCCATTGGAATGACCTCTATGGATTAGCCAACCTTGATTTCTTGCATTTTTACCAAAACACAAGTCACAAGATTTTCCAATTTTCATTTCTTTACAAATCAGTCTTCCAAAACATTTGACCTTTCCTTCCCCGATGAGACGACCTTGGAATACCCATTACAAGTAAAACACTACATTGCAAGTCTTTCTACGCTTGGGGAGCACTTTTCACACACACACACGTTTTTGTTCACACGCACGATTTTCTCCATTTCTTGCATTTGAACCCGAGGGAGAGTGACACTCACCAACTCATATAAGTCATATATACACAATCCGGGCTCATGTTTGGAGATTAGGGAAAATGAACAAGCAGTTTGTCCAATTTTTCTGAGCCCACCAATCATCTCACCATGTGGTGATTGACCCAACCCATGCGCACACACTCATGCCAATGCCCATGAATGTAGTGCAACTCATGCATATGCAATGTAATGGACAATTGTAATTTATTTCATCATAATGCTAACTATGTCATGTAAGCATATGATACATCTCATAAGCATCAAAATGTTAATTATATTATGAGACATATAATAACATCCTATAACCATCATCAAGCATGTTATAGCATTTTCAATCCCAATAACATACTTGCACATCCATTGGTATTTTATGAAACACATTAAAGTTATAAAATGTAAACACATAGCATGCCCAATCACCTCATACGTAACCATGTTCAACACCCAAAACCAAATAGAAATAGGCATAACATGCTAATCATGTGATTAATATACATATATTCAACCCATCTCATATGCAACCCTAGAATTGAAGGAAAATCTATATAGAAGGGAACCCCACTTCTTGAAGCGTAAGCAATGAAGTGAGCCCTCCAAAATACCACAAGCAAGCTCTCCAAAGCTCTAGCCCAAGAGCCCTTGATTTTAAAAAATGGTGAGAAATGCTTGAAATTGGTATTGTCTCATAGCCCTCGTGGAGGAGAATAACTTTTGTTCTTGGTTGATTAAATTGTAATGGTTGAATTTGGAGTTATGGAGGAAGGAAGATTGAAGAAAATAAAGAAGTTGTTCTCTCTCTCTCTCTCTCTCTCTCTCTCTCTCCAACAAAATTCAAGGAAAATGGAGGAAAAAAATCATATTTTTTCCCTTTAAATACTCTTCACCACTTGGCTCATAACGCGCCACTTGTCAACTTTCTATTGGCTAGAAATCTCCCACACCCAATTAAATTTTTTCACATGTCTAATTGGACAATACTCTTTAAAATATCTAAATCATTTATATTATAGGTCCCGCAAATAAAATCAAGTTGCTGAAATGTAATCGCGTGTCACCCAATTGAACGTTTTGCCTTGTTTTACGTGAAAATTTCAACTATCTCAGAATTTAATGAAATTTGACTGGCTAACTCGATTTCGCGAAAGGAATCCAATGGTGAGTTTCGTTTCATCATCTAATTTATTTAAAAATTCAGATTTTTAACTCGTAGTTAAATGGCTTAATTACCGTATTACCCATTTAATTAAGATTTTTAATTTTTTTCCCCAGGTTTTACAGTTCACGTAGGTCCGAGGCTGATGGATAGTTTACCTTTCCTGGAAATGGATTTTTCAATGCTATATGAGATGGTAAACGTCTTTCCTAAAGTATAGGGAATGATTGAGATTGTTTGTGTTTATCGTGGTGGCTGAATGAGTTAGGTTCGTTGTGTAGATTCCTGAGAAGCAACCAACATACATGAGATATTTGAGATGGTGTTTACTTAATTATTCTTTATCTAATCTGATGCATAAATGTTTACTTCTGTTATTGAATTATTGTATTCTGTAAACTTGAGATCGTTACAATTGACTTTGTTTTATTTTCTCAAATTATATATGTTATTTTTCAAAAGAGACGTCCTTATTTTATGCTTTAAAAAATTTGTTTAGATTTGAGAGGGATTTCCTATGGATTTTTGCTAACCCCCTACCACCAACACTTTAAGATTTTGAAACAGCGGAGGATGTTGAGTTGAATGAACAGGTGGACTTTGAGATCGAGATTGGTCAGGATGGAGATCTTGGAGCTGAGGCTTAGGGTTGTTATTTTAGTTTATGGATTTTGAATTAATTCCTTGGTGATGTAATAAAAATTCAGTAGTGTATAATTTATTTTGAGACCTAATATTATTTAAATATTTTGGGATGTAAACTTGGGGAGTTACTTGTTTAGTTTTGGGAGTTTTATTTATTAACGAGGTATGGTGAATGTTTTCTTGTATTCTTGGATGATTTTTAGTTACTTTCATGATTGGATGGTTTATAGTTAGGTAATGCCTAGTTTCTAAAATTTGGGGCATTACAATTCTTGGAAATTCTTTTTAACTACATGAATTGTTTTCAATATATATGATTTACATTCAAGATTCATTCGTTCTTGATTTGAAATCCCTAATTTTTTATTATGATCATTGTAAACATGTTTCTTTAAAATGTCTTGCATGTTTTCTTGAATTATTCTTTTTGAAAGGTTATGAAACTATGATTCTTGATGTGCGTTGGATTTCATAGAAAAATTGGGAAAATTATCTCTTATATGGGTGGGTACGATGAACATGAATTGCACTCGAATCTATATTGTAGAGTGTTTAGATGTTGTTCCTTACCTCAAGGGGTTCAAAAAATTCCTATTACTTATAGTGGGGTCAGTGCCTTGGAAGGACCAAACCACTGTTCATTCACAGGGATCAAGGCTGAGGGTTAGTATACTAGTCTTGGGAATTATTCGTCACTACTGATGCATCGATATATGCTTTCCCTCAAAAGTGGGTAAAATATATATGATTTCCCAAGCGTAGGAATATATCGTTTAGTAACTCGGTTGATTACCGAGCTCATCTCCTCAGGAAAAACGAAGGAAAAATTCGAGAGGTGATATAAAAATAAAAATAAAACGATCTTTGAAGTTGAGAGTTTTGGTAACTAACTAAATAAAAAGTAAATTAATAAAATAAAGAACCAGATAATCTTTGAATTTCATCCCACCCATGAACATAAATTTACACTCAAAATCTATAACTCATCTGCTTCTATATTCAAACTAGTAGAGGCGGATGATTTTCGATTAAAAACTTTAGAAAGAATTAAAAATAGCAATTGAAAGACAATTTATGATGAAAGAATCAATATCCCAAAGGTTACAAAAAACACCACTAACTATCTATACTAAAGCCAATTGTATATAGATAATCTGGAAGTATGCAAACCAAATAGGTTTTCGAAAGCATAACTTATTCAAACAATCACATAAACATTAAAACCCTAGTTTAGAATGAAAATCCTAGTTCATGGTTTGGGAATGCCTCCTACAATTATCTAGAAAAGAATCAACTCAAATATGACGAAAGTAAAATTGAAAGCAATTAAAGGAGACATGTAAATAAAAGCAAATAAATAAAATTATATTGAAATAAACTTGAATGAAGTACTTTGTATTTAAAACAAGGAATTGAAAGCAATTACAATAAAATAAAATAAAATACTGTAAATAAAGAAGAACCTTGCTTGCAAACTAAAACTAAACTAAGAACAATGAAGAAGAAGGAGGAGTAGCCCCCTCTTGGAGAATGTCCAAGGAGGAAGAAGTGGTCTCTAAAGCCCCCAAGGGTTGGTATTTATAGGAAAAATTGGAGAGAGATGGAGATAGAGATACAACTGATTTTCTAGAAATCATCTTTCCTTTTATGTCTATCTCTTATTCCTAAAAGATCTCTGAAAATATCTCCTACAATATCTCTATGATTTAGCCAAAAATCTTTTTCCTAATTTTTCTCTTTTTCCTCCAAATAAGATCTTGAAATATATCTTTGAATATTCAAGAGGTCAACGACTAAGAAAAAGAAGTCCTCGCCAAAATCTAATGTGGCCCTACCGGTAGAATATTAAAACGTACCGGTAAACTTTGTTTAACAAAATTTTTGAAACTTCTGTGGCTTTTCATACCTTTAGAACATCCTTCACCTACAAGTAGAACTTCTCTGACAAAGTACTAGTACATTTCTTACCGATAGAACATCACTTTTCCAGCATTTTTGGTAGAATGCTCCTGGTTCAAGTCCCATAACCTCCAAATGATCATAAATCACCTTTTTATATTCATTTACGTGTAAACATAAAGATTCTCCATAAAACACAAAATTAAACTAAAATAAAAGAAATAAATAACTAACATAGCTAAGATGAATGATATGAGATATAAAATATGAAATATTATGATCTCATATGTATACACCTTTTCTAAAGATCTATGACCCTGCAAGGCTTGATTGGGTTGTTTATGATGTGGTGTGGACCAGATATGTCCGTTTTGTAGTTTCATGCTAGTTAGTCTGCGTACATGAGATATGTTTATTGTGATCAGCTATTATTTTGAAAGTTGCTTATTCTTCTTTGTGAAATTTATTGTTCTGTATCGTAAACTGGAGATCTTATTAACTGTCACGTTTTACTTATAATATTATTTTGAAAAAGGGAGACTTACCTATTTTTAATAATTTCTAAACCTTGTCGAGTTTGAAAAGGTTTCTCTACTAGGCTTTTTTGCCCATCCTACGATATATATAATTTTTCATATTTTGGCTTTGAGGAGGATATCCTTCTAGGTGAGCAAGTGGATTGGGATGTCAAGGCAGATCATGAAGTAGATCCAGAACAATGAACTTAAACAATGTTTTGGGAATATTTCTTTATTTAGTTAGTTGGAAGACTATTGTTTTGAATTTGGATGTAAACCTAAAGATTCGTTCATGGCTTCTTCTTTTTTTAAATTAGTTTAGTTAATTATTGAATGGATGGATGGATGGCGATACTATTTTATGGTTGTTTAGCATGTTCTCATGATATTGTGGTTGATAGATAGTTAACATTTCCAAGGTGGATTTTGGAGCGTCACACTTTTGCATCTAGATATTAACATCTTGTCTGATATAATGGGTTGGACTCAAGCCCTAAAATTGCATGAGCCTTACTACCCCGTTTTAATTCGCATGTTCTATACTAATTTTCTTGTAAGCAAGTTGGGAAAGTTGAAATCAATGGTAAAAGGGGCAAAACTAAGTCTTATCCAAAATAAAATTGCAAAACTTATTGAGGCACCAAATGAAGGTGAAGGAATCTTCTTTTGTCAAGGTGGAAACCTAGGCAATTATGTTTAGGATCCTAATGAGGCCATGAAAATGATTTGTGGTGGGAATTACAATGGAGGAACTAAGATTGAAACCAAAAATATGATTGATGTACCCAAAATCATCAACAATATTTTTATCAAGAATGTTATACCTAAGGGTGGTCATATGAATTAGGTACCAACTTTTCAATGATTCTTGATTTACTCGGTGCTAGTTGGACACAAACTTAATCTTCGTTATATCATCATGCAATACATGCAACTAGTAGATAAAATAGATAGCAACCTTCCATATGGTATGATGCTTACTCGAGTACTTGAAAAGGTTGAGGTTGACCTTAATCATGAAGAAGTATCAATTAGGAAAACCTTATTTGATAGCACAACCTTGAAATTAATGGGAATTGAGACTAGAAATGAGAAAATTAAAAAAGAAAAGAGGGTCATGTTAGAGGGTCAAGAGGATGAGCATATGGAAGAATATGTTGGTGAAGATGAAAACAATCCACAAAGAACCGAAGAACTACATGGACTGGACTATTTTGACATGGGAGAATTCACTTCGTTGGAGCACTATGTAACCATGAGGGATTTTGAGCCTCTTCAAAAGTTCATAAGTGATCTCACTACTCCAATGTTAGGAATTCATAAGTGACATTATGGACTTTCTTAGGTCTATTTTTGGTGAACCACCACCATCTCCTTTTGTCTTACATGTGATAGGTTATCGTCTAGGATGAATTGTTTTGATTCATGTAGGTGATAAATGCTTTATTTCCAATATGGATGCTGGTAACTATTGCACAAAACTTATTATCAATGAAATTTCGTTTATCTTCATATATATGCTATTCCATGGTACTATGAAATAGATAATCTTGGTTGAATGATAAATTTTCATTGTGGTTCTTTTGATATACCTCATCATTATTGGAACATGGTGTTCATACATAATAACGTGTATGCAAAACCTACATTGTTGAATGTTTGAAGTATAATATGATAAGATATGGAAGAATTATGTATTCAAGCACTTCCAGGCTCTTTCGCTTAGCAAATCTCTAATTAGTCTTCTCTAGTGTCAGCCATAGTCCAAAACAAGAAGTAGTCTTTTCCTATTTGCTAACAGGAAATAAAGTCATGGACATTCCATAGTTAATGAGACAGAGAAAGCAGTAGGCAAATGATTGGTAATGGCTCATTGTGTTTTTGATGATGCCAAAGGGGGAGAGATATATGCATTTGCATATTGTTAATACTTCATCGGCAATGCTATTTGATGGTACCCAAAAACAGTCCTAAGTGTGAGATCAGCCCATGAGATCAGATCGGGAGGTCAGTTTGGAGCTCCAGAGCTCAGAGGACCTGAGCTCGAGCTCTTCCCACACCAAATAATAGCCGAAGCGATAGGGAAGCAGCTGGATGATAGCTGGCACCTCCAAAACAGAAGTCAAGCAACATCCCAGGCGGAAAACTCTTAATTGACCAGGATCCCCTCCCAGAATTAAGGGGGATCCCATGAATGAAGGGCAAAGATCTCGGTAGAGATCTCTTAGGGTTAGGAACAACATTTTAAGTACTAAACATTACCCCAACTAAGGGGGGAGAGGTAGAAAAGACTTTGTAAACTTCTTTGAGGATCAATAAAGAGAAAGGAGCAAGAGCCTCCATTAGAGAGTGGACTAGCCGAGCTCATCAGCCGGTGAACCACTATATTTTCACTGTGTTGCACACACTACATCTCGGATAACCAGAACATTCATCCACCAATTCACGAACCTTGTAGCTCAGATCCATCCCATACAATTGAACCCAAACTCATTGCTCATTCGTGTAAAATAACACCATTAGTTTGGCGACGTCTATGAGAACGATTGTTCTTATAACAAGTATACTGATTCTTCAGTAATTGATGGTCTCTACACGCAACATGAGCAAAAGTCAGATGAATCCCCCAAGGATGCAGAATCTACAAAAGGTCACCAGTGGAAGACAACCAGAAAACCTTCATGATTACGTGCCCACCACCGGAGATGATCCGTCTACAGTGGATCCCCCCACCAACAATGAACTAGACGCCCTTCGTCTGGTCAATCAGCGTTTACTTCAACAAAATGAAGAGCTCTTAAAGCTCTTACGAGCCCCTCCACAAACACAGCCAGCCCAGCAAGGCCAGAATAACCTCCCTTACAGGGAACAGCAATACCTTGATCCCCTCAGAGAGGTAAACGAGGGAGGGGAGAGCAGCCAGGCACCCCATCCGCCACCTAGGAAGGGTGCTAATGAAGAAATATAGAGCCAAAACGAAGGAGTTGAGAAAAATGATTTCATTCCCTTCCAGCAAGAAAGAATGGAGCAATATTGGGAACATCGCTTCAAGGACATCCAGCAAGAGCTCAGCCACATGAGGGAGGCAGTGAGGGTCAAAACTCCAGTAACGATGGATACCTTGGTGCAACAAACGGAGTCCCCATTCACCGCTGGGGTGCTGCATTTCCCTCTTCCTCCATGTTCAGAATGCCTTAGATAGAGGTTTTTGATGGGACAAAAGACCATGTGGACCACCTCAACACCTACAAAAACCAAATGGAGTTACATGGATACCAGGACCCTGTGCGGTGTAGGGCCTTTGCCATCACTCTGAAGGGGTCAGCCTTAGCATGGTTCAATAGGCTCCCCCCAGCTTCGATCTCTTCCTTCAAAGAACTCTCCATCTCCTTTGTGTCTCACTTCATAGGAGCTCAGATCTACAGGAAGCCGAGCTATCACTTATTAAATGTAAAGCAGAAACCTGATGAGAACCTCTGATCCTATGTACAGAGGTTCAATTCAGAATCCCTGAAGGTAGATGTCCCAAACGAAAAGTTTGTCATCACTGCTTTCATTGCAGGATTAGGAGTACAGTCAAAGGACTTGATGTTCTCTATATCAAAGAATCCCCAAGCAAGCATGGCTGAGGTGTTAGCCAAGGCAGAAAAATACATAAACGGTGAAGAAGCACTCCTTTCCAAGGTGGGGAGTGCATCATCACGAAAGGAGAAGGGGAAAGAAGAGAAAAAGAGGGGCCGAAGTCCCAGGAAAGAAAGAGAACGAGAAAGGTCTCCAAGGAGGGACAAAGATCGCTCCCCAAAGAGAAGAGGAAATGTTAGAGATCGCTTAGGCCCTCCGCAACCCGAGATACAGCCTAGATATGCACCTCGACAATTCACCCCGCTCACCGCCACAGTGTCCCAGGTCCTGTATGAGGTCCAGAACGAGAAGTTCCTAAGGTGGCCACCTCGGATGAAGGCAGATCCAGCGAAGAGAGACCCCACAAATTATTGTGACCACCACAGAGATCATGGTCACCATACCGATGATTGCATTCAGTTAAAGAAGGAGATCGAGTTTTTAATCCAACGAGGGCAGTTGCGTCGCTTTGTGGCCCATGATAATCAAAATCAAGCTCTTCCACCACTGCCACCTCAACAGCAAGCACCTGCGCCACATCAGCAACCTCTGGGAGAGATCAGAGTAATATCTGGAGGATTTGCAGGAGGCGGAGAATCCAGCTCAGCCAGAAAAGCTCACCTCCAAAAAATCAGAGCCGGAGAAGCTCTCGAGGTGCATACTGTGTCCAAAGCACCACGCTTAGACACAGCTATCAATTTTTTAGACTTTGACTTGGAAGGGTGTCAGTACCCCCATGATGATCCCTTGGTGGTAAGAGTTGTGATAGCCAACAGAACTGTTCATCGAGTCCTGATTGACAACGGCAGTTCGACAGACATCATTTTTGCGCCTGCATTCGATAAGATGGACATAGGAAGGGAAAAACTCGAACTAGTAAGTGCCCACTTGCTAGGTTTCTCAGGAGAAAAGGTGCTCCCCTTGGGGTCAATTCAGCTTGTGCTCACCCTAGGTGACCCGCCTTGCCAAGCCACCACAACCGTAAAATTCTTAGTGGTTGATACACCCTCTATGTCCAACATTCTGCTTGGAAGACCTTCCCTTAATTCTATGAGGGCTATCCCATCTGCTTACCACTTGGTCGTCAAATTTCCAACAGAGAACGGAATCGGAGTGGTCCGGGGAGACCAGCGCGTAACAAGGGAGTGCTACATGGCATCTGTGAAGATAAAAGAGGTTGAGAACATCCAACTGGATGAACTCAACATGAGGGATGAGCTGGAAACCAGACCAATCCCATCAGAAGAGCTAGAGCCTATATAGCTAGACAACGAGCCTGAACACCTTGTTTATGTAGGGTCCAAGCTGAGCAGAGAGATTAAGGAACTCCTCATCCAATTGCTGAGGCAAAACATGGAAGTGTTTGACTGGAAACAAGAAGACATGGAAGGTATTGACTCCTCAGTTATCACACATAAGCTCAGTGTAAACCCTAGCTGCAAACCCATAAAACAAAAGAGGAGTTTCGCCCCAGAACGTCAAAAAGCCATCAATGAAGAGGTCAACAAACTTCTCCATGCCAGAGCCATTAGGGAGGTGGATTACCAAGTGTGGCTAGCTAATGTCGTCCTCGTTAAGAAGACCAACGGCAAGTGGCGCCTCTGCATTGACTTTACTGACCTTAATCAGGCTTGTCCCAAGGACAGTTTCCCCTTACCTCGGATAGACTTGATTGTGGATGCCACCGCTGGGCACGAGCTCCTCACCTTCATGGACGCCTTCTCTGGGTATAATCAGATCAGGATGGACCCTAATGACCAGGAGAAGACCTCCTTCATAACCGAGCAAGGGACGTACTGTTACCAGGTTATGCCCTTCGGATTGAAGAATGCTGGAGCCACTTATCAACGCTTGGTGAACAAAATGTTCCAAAAGTAGATCGGGACGACCATGGAGGTTTACATCAATGATATGTTGGTCAAATCACTGAAAGCAGAGCTCCACATCAAACATTTGGCGGAATCTTTCCAGGTCCTGAAGGAGTACAAAATGAAGCTCAATCCCGCCAAGTGTGCCTTTGGAGTTTCTGCTGGAAAGTTTCTGGGCTTCATAGTTAATAGCAGAGGGATAGAGGCTAACCCAGAGAAGGTGAAGGCCGTACTGGATATGCAACCGCCGTCCAACACAAGGGAGGTGCAGCGTCTAACAGGAAGAATAACTGCCTTAAGTCGTTTTGTGTCCAGATCAAGCGATAAGTGTCAACCCTTCTTTCAAGTCCTAAAGAAGGCCTTCCAGTGGGATACCCAGTGTGAGGAAGCGTTCAAAGCACTGAAAAATTATCTGAGCTCCCCACCCATTCTGGTAAGCCTGTTGGAAGGTGAGGTCCTTATTCTCTATTTAGCTGTCTCTGATTTCTCAACAAGTACAGCGTTAGTAAGGGAGCAGGAAAGAGCTCAGCAACAGTCTACTACTGTAGCAGAGCTCTGAGGGGGGCAGAGGAGAGATATCTGAAGATGGAGAAGCTTGTTTTAGCTTTAGTTACGACTTCCAGGAGACTTAGGCCATATTTCCAAGCTCACACTATCGAGATCCCAACAGATCAGCCGATGAAGCAAGTACTACGTAAACCTGAGACTTCGGGAAAGCTGGTCAAATGGGCCATCGAGCTCAGCGAGTTCGATATCAGGTACAAACCAAGAACAGCCACCAAAGGACAAGGACTGGCGGACTTCATTGCAGAATTCACAACAGGAGCACCCATGGGGGCCACGCAGCGGGTACCTAACCTCCCCACATGGAAGCTTTCAGTAGATGGAGTTGCCAACACCCAAGGCAGCGGCGCTGGCTTGATTTTGACCTCCCCTGATGAAATAGATGTTGAATATGCATTAAGGTTCGGGTTTAAGGCCTCAAACAATGAGGCGGAGTATGAGGCTGTTATAGTAGGGCTAAATCTCGCTCACTCAATGGGGGCAGAATAGCTAGAGATCTGTAGTGACTCTCAGCTCGTGGTGAAGCATATAGAGGGGTCTTACGAGGCCAATGGCGAGAAGATGATCATTTACCTCAGAAAGGTACAGGAGTTGATCAGGAAATTTGTGCAAGTCAAGGTTGTACATGTCCCCAGATCAGAGAACTCTCGAGCAGATGTGTTGGCGAGGTTAGCAACTGCCTCACAGGAGAACTTGGATAGGTTGATACCGGTAGAGCATTTGGCGGAGCCATCAGTAAGAATTGAGAAGGAGGAAGTTTTTCCAGTCCTTTCCCCACCGGTATGGATGGACTCAATTAGGGAATATCTTCAGAACGGAACCTTGCCAGCAGACCCCAAGGAGGCCACAAAGATAAGGGTAAGGTCAGCCAGATTCTCTATTTTACAGGGAAACTTATATAAGCGAGGATTCTCGATGCCTCTCCTCAAATGTATAGGAGATGAGGATGTTGATTACATACTTAGGGAGATCCATGAAGGAATTTGAGGTAATCATATCGGAGCTCAAGCCCTGGCAGGAAAAGCCTTGAGGCAGGGATATTATTGGCCCACTATGCTAAAGGATGCCACCGATCTGGTTAGAAAGTGTAAGGCGTGTCAGATACATGCCAACGTCTCTCATTGTCTGCCAGAGTTCCTAACGTCGGTGGTAAGCCCTTGGCCCTTTCAGCAATGGGGATTGGACATTCTTGGCCCTCTTCCCACCAGCATAGGGCAGTGTAAATTCGCCATCATTGGGGTGGACTATTTCACTAAATGGGCAGAGGTGGAACCTCTGGCAACAATCACGGAGCAGAAGGTTCAGAATTTCACATGGAAGTCTATAGTCTGTAGGTTTGGGGTACTGATGAGCACAAAATATTGTATATTTCAAGGCCTCATTACATGCATTTTAACTCAACTTTTGCATCTAAGTACTTAGAGTTAGCCGATTTTATGAATAATGTTGAATTCTCGAGGTTGCATGTTTTTATAGCTTAAATCATGTATTTTAGGACCTTGCAACTATGATGGATGTGTGGTGAGGGCATGTACACATTACATGAATATTTGGAGGCTTAAAAGTGAAGAAATCAAGGAGGTATTGGTGTTTGGGAACAAAAGCGCCAGCAGCCACACCACTGGGTTGAAGAGCCTCGGTTTTCCTCCATTTTGACCATGATCTACTTCGAATTTGAAAAAGTTCAAAACATGAAAGTTGTAGATCTGGATGTCTTCTATATTTTTTCAAAATTTTAGCCCAATCGGACGGTTGGATCAAAAGTTATGCCAATTCTACGAATACTGGTCCGGAGCAGAAAAACCATACCGGTACGCCGTACCGGTACTCAGTACCGGTACGCCGAAGCTACTGGTGTGCGAACAGCCCAAAAAGGCCTGCAACTCTTCTCCACTTGCTTGGGGGTCCCACCTACACTTCTCCCACACCTAGGCCGACATTTTATCCCTACAACCATGCCTCCTACACCCTACTTGAAGACATTTGGAGGCAATGACATTAATGAAGAGGGGATTGAAGGGGGCTGCCAGGGGAGTTGCAGGCTAACCTTCTCCTAGCCTGTCCAAGCTTCAACTTAGCCTCCTATTGATGGGAGGCCTGCACACAGCTAGGGGGGACCACCATGCACGAAAATTGAAGGCTAACTCTCCATTATATTCAGCATTTACACATTGTATTGGTGGTAGCTACCTAAGCTTAGGAGTAGTCTTGGCTCAATGAAGAAGATGATGAATAGTGCTATAGAGATAAAATTCATGTTTTTGCATTTTCTTCTCCCATTTCATTGCAGTAAGTTGTAGTTCCCTTGTAATCTTTATTTCCTGCATTGTAATCTCTTTTATTTCAAGAATATTGCAAGTTTAATTACATGTTCTTCATTTCACCATTGTTGTGTTAAGCTTTCTTCATTTCTTAGTTTTAAAATGGGTATTGAATATTTTTCTTCTTAGTTTAAGTTTTCTTGCATTCCTTTAAGTTTCATGCTTTATTTCTTTTACATGTCCCTTTACATATTGTATGCCTTCCTTCAAGTATGAGTAGCTAGATTTTTAGTTGGTTAATCCAAGGGAGACCTCCTCTTAGGTGTGCCATTTCAACTCATTTTCTTTCCTCCTCTTGATGTACGATGGTTCGGTTTGACTGGGTTGGGGTGAGGACGTGGTTGTGAGTCTTTGATATCCCGTAGGCATTGTCACGGGTTATGCTTGGATCCTCACCTCCCTTTAGTCCCGAGCTTCCCACGAATCAATCGTTCATCTATGCACCATTGGGGGAAGGCTTGAGTTGATTTGGTATTCCCATTGGAATGACCTCTTCGGATTAACCAACACTTTTTTTTCTTGCATTTCCATTCACAAACACAAACAAAAGATTTTACATTTTTCTTTTCCTTTTGCAAAATCACCTTCACACAACTTGAACTTTCCTTCCCTGAGGAGACGACCTTGGAATACTTTTCCAAGTAAAACACCGACACACAAAAGACTCTTTGCGATTGGGGAGCACTTTTGTTCACACACCCGCATTTCATTTCACATTTTGTTCATTCCATTTTCCACCAATCCGTTGTTTCCTAATCTCTTGTATCATTCCGAGGGAGAGTGACTCCCTTCACACATACACCATATACACATTAAAGGGATGATATTAAGGGGTTAGGAACTACAACGTTTTTGCTCAATCAGGTACCTAGAGCGATAGTTTCTGACAATGGGAAACAGTTTGACAACCCTAAGTTCAAGAAGTTTTGTGCAGAGTTGAGGATAAAGAATTATTTCTCGGCCCCAGCCCATCCGCAGTCAAATGGACAAGTAGAGGTGACGATCAGAACGATCAAAGCAGCCTTAAAGACCAAGCTCAAGTCTTTGAAGGTAAAATGGGTTGAGTATATCCCAGAGGTGTTGTGGGCATACAGAACAACCCCTAGGGCAGCAACTCAGGAAACATCGTTTGCTTTGGCTTTCAGAACCGAAGCAGTATCGCCTGTAGAGATAGGGTTACCGTCCCCCAGAACCGAGTTCGCAGAGCCTGAACGTAACAATGAATCCCTTCTGCTAAATCTCGACCTCCTAGATGAAAAGAGAGAAAGAGCTCTGCAACACATTCAAAGTTATCAGAGAAAAATCGTAAGGTACTACGACAGGAAGGTAAGGCACAGAAGCTTTAAGGTTGGAGATCTGGTGCTTATGAGGCTTTTGCTTGCAAGAAAGGATCCCACGAATGGGAAATTGGAGCCAAACTGGGAAGGCCCCTACATCGTTTCAAGAATAATTAGGCCTGGGAATTATGAGTTACAAACAGAAGAAGGAAAGGTCTTACCTCATTCTTGGAATGCCGAGCATCTTAAGAAGTTCTTTCAGTAAGTTTTCCTTGTAATTAAGTTATTCTCAATAAAAATATCAAATTCTCGATTCATCCTCGCATGGCTTCCGAAAGCGGCAAAAAAGCAAAAGATAAGCTCTTCAGCTTATAAAGTACAAAATGAGTCCCGCAGCTCAAGATAAGCTCTTCAGCTTATAAAGTGCAAAATGAGCTCCACAGCTCAAGATAAGCTATTCAGCTTATAAAGAATGAAATGAGCTCTACAACTCAGGATAAGCTCTTCAGCTTATAAAAAAAAAGTAAACGATGGGCTCATCAGCTCATGAAATGCAGAATGAGCTCTACAGCTCAAGATGAGCTCCTCAGCTCATAAACGAGCGATGAGCTCAACAGCTCGAGATAAGCTCCTAAGCTTATAAAACTCAAGATAAGCTTCTAAGCTTATAAAATTCAAGATAAGCTCTTCGGCTTATATATATAAAAAAAATGGGCTCTAAAGCTCGGGATAAGCTCCTTAGCTTATAAAATTCAGGATGAGCTCCTTAGGTCATAACATATAAAAAGAGTTCTACAGGTCAAGATTAGTTCTCCTGCTTATAAAGAACAAAACGAGTTCTACAGCTCAAGATAGGCTCCTTAGCTTATAAAGTTCAAGATGAGCTCCTTAGCTCATAAGATATGAGATGAGCTCTTCAGCTCATAAAATATAAGATGAGCCCTTCAGCTCATAAAACTCCAGATAAGCTCCTTAGCTTAGTGGCGAGAGAAGAATCAGGCGAAGAGGAACCATCCCTCCTGCGCTTCTTTGAGGACGCACCAGCATCCTCTTCCTCATCAGAATCAGAGGGGGAAGTCCAAGGAGAATCTGGAAAAGAAGAAAACTCCCAAGCAGTTGCCTCAGCGCCAAGCATATATAGATTTTCATGCGTCATCAAATCTGAAAAAGGCTTGGGGTCTATGAGCAGCAGCTCATCAATATTCATCATTTCTGGCAAATCCAGATCAAGAGGACCTGCGCAACAAGAACATAATAAGAATAAGTCTTCACCAAAATTAGTCAAGATAGCTCTGCTTAAGCATATCTATGCGAGAGAAGCTCTCCCAGGAGAGTGGAATCCTAGTACTAGGGCAGCGCAGCTCGGTAGATCTCCAAGATTTCCCGGAGGAAAAAAAGAAGCGTTGAGACCACCCTTAAGGAAGTGGAGGAAGGTCAAGAACTAGAGGGCGTATGTTGAAGTGCCTCCACCGAAAGAAGCTGAAGCGGGGAATATCGTCTTCTTCAATCTCAAAAAAGTAAAGAAACTCAGCAACAGAAGGGAACCTACCATTGTCATACAGACGCCAGAAGAGGAAAAAGCTGATCATAGCAGCCCAGCCTCGAGGTGAAAGGCGAGAGGGGCACAAGTCGTAGTACGCAAGAATTCGCCCAATAGAAGGATGAATAGGAAGGCGAAGTCCCATGTCCATGGCACCTTCAAAAAAATAAACTTCCCCTCGGGAAAGGTAGTTACAAGGCTCGTCAGGGGTGGGGACTCGTAGAGGCAAGTCAAGCTCAGGGAAGAATCGCTTCTTGATGACTGCCAAGTCAGAAGGCGTCATCGTTGAAGGGGTTAAGTATCGATAATGCCACTTCCAATCAATTTCAAAGGAAGTGCGTTCTTTGAACAGAGGAGAAACAGGGGCAGCCATCAGGATTACAATGAGGATAGAAGGTAACCACTGAGATTCAAGAAGAGACTCTGAAATCTTTTGGCAAATGAGGAAGAAATCCAGGAGATATTGGAAGCCTTGTAGAAAATCGTGAGTTTTTAAGAAACCAAGAACCACACAGAAAACAAAGTCGGCGGTCCTTTTGGTTTCCTAATTAATAATGGCAATTACGGTTTTGGAAAGCAGTTGAGTAAATGCGGAAAGATGAATCAGCACAAGATAACCCCCCCCCCCCGAATGTAATTGGAAGAAAGTCTGAGTTTGACCCCACCTGAATAAAATAATCCTCAGACTTCTTTGGATTGAGGCCAGCGCAGCCTTTCGAGATCTCCAGTCCCAAGAACCATATTCATATCCTAGATAAAATGGACTGGTATTTCTCAGGCTCATCGGTCTTCAAAGTCCTCGTATGTGTAGCAACATGGCCCCAGCAAGTCTACCTTTGGAAGAGCTCAAGCATCAAGTGGCTTGCTATCTTTTCCAAGTTCAGCAAACCTCTTGCCACCGCGAGGAATGTCAAGACTCACTGTGACGCTCCAAATTTTCGGGAGTCCAATAGTAACCGTTGACCACCCGTCTACCCGCGGAAATACCCGTGGATGTCACTCAACCTAACACCACGGTAGTAGCATCCCCTTAACCGGGATCTTAACTCACAATTGTTAACCGGATTCGATTATTCATTTGGGTTCAACCAATATTCAATATATCATGATTTATACTCCATTATAGTCCATTTACATCATTGGAGGGAAGGAAAACGTAGATTGAAAATAGGGCGAAGCAGTGTGAAAATCTGAAAATTTTTGAAGAAAGTACCGGTACCCAGTACCGGTACCATTCAGTACCGGTACCCGGTACCGGTACTGTCAACCCACTGGAAAAGGGGTACCGGTACACAGTACCGGTACCATACAGTACCGGTACCCAGTACCGGTACTCTCTGCCCAGTTTTGCCTTTTTCCACCATTTCTCGTTTTCAATCCATTCCAGACCTCCCAAAACTCGTCCAACACATGTTTAAATGAGATTTTCCATATAATACATAACTTATACAAGTTCCATTACGATTCATTCCATAGTTTACACATCAAAATGAAATTTTAATAAAAGTTTTACAAAACTCAAACCAAGGCCACAAGCCGGCCCCCTTCATGCTTGATGCTCTCCAAGTGAGCCATCCTCCGGAGCAAACCCAACACCTGAAAATGTTGTCTCACGAAGGGTGAGCCACGCTCAATAGGATATCCTTCTACAGAGACAACTCCACAACCTAAGTGCATATGAAATGCGCACATGCAACAATCAACAAGCATCAACCAATCCAACAAGAGTATACACTTCAATGTTAGAAAGCTACCATACTATGCTATGTCATGCCATGATATGAGATGGAACTCACTCACGCACCTTATCCCGAGTCTTCCCCGACTCACACAACACAATGCAAAAGCAAATGTGTATGAACCCGTCTATTGACGGAAAAACCCTCCCAATGATCGTTTGAGATAAAAGTTATGTCTTTATAAAAATCAAATCATTGTTAGAGGTTACCCATTGAATGGGTGTTTTTATATAACAAAATCTTGTGTCTTCCTGGGCAACGGATTTCGGAATCCCACCGCCGGCTCCGTGGGCATGCCACTTTTCTGGAATTTCACCGCCGGCCAAGTGGCTGAACCAAGTGGTTCCAGGTTTTTCACCCGAGGGAGTGTCTAGCCCTACTTGCTTTACCCGACACAAGTTTTCCTTATGCAATGCAACCGTGCAACTCAGTCGGATCTTAGATCCCGACTTTACCGAGCTCACATACCAATCACCAAGATTTGGTGTTTGATCCACAACACATGCACCCACCCACACCCATGTGTATTACCCATGAATGTGATGCCAACTCACACACACACTCATGTCTTATGACCATGAATGTGATGTACCCATGAGAATGCAATGTAATGTACCAATTGCACTCTAACCACATGTTCGATATGTATGAGTGTCATATGAACAATGTCAAGATAAATCTACATATTCATGGTACTTCATGTCATCAGCATATAAATACCATAATTTAACACATTGTCAATATATAGCAAGCATGCATATATCAACATTTCATCCAATAACCATTTTCAAACATGTTATCACATAAGCATGCAATTAACATAGCAAACTCATCAATACATCATTTTCACCACGGCATGTAATCAACACCTTCAAAACACCCAAAACATGTAATCATATAATATACTCAATTTCATCATCAAACTCAAGAAATCATATCTAGTGATTTCTACACAATTATACCAAGATATAATTTATTCTATCCATTTCTTAATATCCACATATCATAATCTCCCAAGAGAATTATAAAGCAACCACCTCTAAATGTCAATTCCATTTAGAATTTCACTTTACCAATTTTCCCATATCCATTTTCTACACTTCAAATTCCTTTATGAAATTTACCCAACAAGTAAATATATACACCCATTTCATACCAACCTTGCTTAGCACATTTGGTACCCATTTCCCACACATGAAATACATTGGTGGTACATTAAACTAGAGAATGTGATTTAAATCATACCACACATTCTCAATACCCATTTTACCCAAATGACCACAATAGGCAAGTGATACATATATATATATACACCTACCCATTCCATATAACCCTCCTAGGTTGGAAATAAACCTAAGTAGGAAGAAAACCCTACCTCTTGTAGCGTGTAGAATCGTCGTGGGAAGCTCCTAGAACTCAAAGCAAGCTTGAATCCTCCACTTCCAAATTTTCGGCCTCCCAACGTTCGGTGAAAGCCGTTGTTTTTGGTGTCCACGCGTAGCCCTCGTCGAGTAGAACAATCTTTGTTCTTGGCCCAAGTGGATTAGAGCTCTATAATGGAGTAGATCGTAGAGAGAAGTTTTGGAGAACCCTCACTCTCTCTCTCCTTTCTATCGGCTGAGCAATGAGCAATTATGTGGGAAAAATTAGATTTTCCCCCTATTTATATTTTTAGAATACTTGGCCCACAATTGGCCACACGTCCCTTTTAATTCCGGGTTCGTTTTAATCCCGAAACGATTAAATTTCGCTCCGGTTCGAGTTCGAAATATTTTTATTTTAACTTGTCTCTAATATTTCCCCAAACTTGGAAATTTTATAAAAATTTCGTGTACAGGGTCACCCGGGGTCCGCTCGTCTCGTAAAACGCGAAAAAATCCGACTATCTCGGAATTCGACGAAAACTGACGTGGTAATTAGATTTCGCGAGACGAATCCAACGGTGAAATCCGTTTCGTCATCCGAGATCTAGAAAAATTCAGTTTTTCAACTAGTACCGAAGTGGCAATTCACCTATTGCCCTTGTTCGTCAAAGTTTAAATTTTTTTCCGGGGTTTCACACTCACATCCTAAAGAGCTCTAAAAGGCTTCTTACTTTCAAAAGACGAGATAAAGAAGCCCTCCCCAATGGTCTCAACGTTCCCCTGATATTCCTCAACCATCTCCAAAGCTTAGCAAGCTGAAAGAAGCCCAACACAATAAGCTGTGAAGCCAACTTCAAATCCATAGGTTATCTGGATCTATCCAAGAAGATTCTCAAGAAGCAAGGCCTCATGGTCCCAACAGCCCTCTTAGCTCTACAGTCCTTAACTTGGTGCTTTATCAGCCCTTCTGTTCATCTAAGTCTGATAATCTTGCTTGAAAAGGAGAACTAAAGAACTCCTCCAAGCAAGGGGGGCAAGGGGAATGCAGGCAAAATAAAGGAGTGCAGACAAGGAATGCAGACAAGCACAACAATTAACATAATAGTGACAGCGGCAGAGTAAGGTTGCATTGAGGAACAGAATAAGCAATGACAGAATAAACTGTATTGAGCTCCAAAAAACAAAAACAAAGTGTGTTCAGCATTTACATCAATAATTCAAAAGTGTGTTCAACGTTTACATCAATAAACAGCACAGATCTACCCTAAGTTCTGGACTCCTAGAATCCTGAAAAGGCCGGAAGAGAAGAGCCTGGTAGGTCAGCAGTAGGAGTGCTTGATGGATCAGCAGATGAAATCTCTGGCAAGATGACAGTTGAAGCCTCTGGTAAAATAACAGTCGAAATCTCTGGAATAGCCAATGGAGCAGAGACCTCGACTTCAGTTAAAGCCCTCGTTACCAGGTCAGCAGAAAAAGAGGCAGCAGCAACAGAGAGGTCAGCAGGCGCAGGAGTCAGGGAAGCCTCTGGATTACCCACGGTAGCAGTAGATACAGAGGTGGGAATATTTTGAGCTTGGACCTCAGCCGATGAGGTAGGCAGCTCAGAACCCGCAGAGACAGCCTCAGAGGCAAGTGCTGAACTAGGCACCTCTGCCTCCTTTTCAACTGAAGCCTCTACCTCTTCCTCAGCCGGAACATCAAAGTTAAAATCCAGATCGGGGTAGGTTTCTTCGGCTATCTCCTAGAAAGCAATCCACCCCTTAGCCCACCTGGTAACAACGTCATCCTTTAGCTTGACAACTAGATCATCCCTCTCTTTAACAGCTGCTCTCTGAACTTCAAGCTCAACTAGTGTGGCATCTTGCGCCTCTGCCAATACGCTATACTCTCTTTTCATACTGCTATAAGAGCCCAAGGCCTCAAATTTCTCCTGGTTAACCTTGACCCAAGCCTCAGTCTTAAGTTTAAGCTCCTCTGAGACCTTTTTGAGCTCATCTCTGCTCCTCTTCTCTTCCTCTACTGCTTTCTTTTTCTCTGCCTCCAGGCTCTTGATGGTAGAAGCTTGCTTCTCCGCATGCTCTTGAAGACTCTGAAGTTGAGCTTGAAGGTCTTCATTAGCAAAGGTCAGCTCTGCGGCTTTGAATTCCCACGCCTTGGACGCCTTGGCAGAGCTCTCCAGAGAGCGGATTCGACTCAGCAAACCTCTCACATGTATAGCCAGCTAGGGAGAAATGCGATCAGAAACAAGGAATAGAGCAAGACAACAAGCATAAGGTGGGAGCTTAGAGATGAGCAATAACGGATACTTACAGCTGTGGTTCAGTAGAGGGCTGAGTTGATGGAGCTCTCAAGAGGCATAGTGGCAGCCCTCAGAACATCAGAATCGGGAATAATGGAAGTGATGGCACCAGCTGTAAGATCAACGTTATCAAATAAAGAGTCTTCGTTCCCTTCTGCTTTAGGGAACTCCCCTTTCTCCAAATTGGAGCTCGGTTGAGATGGCTGGGGGGTGTTCTCAGACGATCCAAGAGGAGGAGAGGTAAGCTGAAGCTGAGGAATCAACCCCAGGGCCCTCTCAACGTCAGATGATGAAGGTGAGGTCTGGTCTTGCGCATGAGCTCTACCAGGAGCCTGCAGAACCCCTTTGAAGGGAAGGTTCTCTGGGACTTGCGGGGAGCTCGATGAGGGAGCAGGAGCTCCAGAAGTCGAAGCAGGAAAGCTCGATCGTTTAGAAGGGGATCCTGTAGCTGGGACAGGGAAGCTGGGGGGCACTCCTGATTTCTGCATCTTAGCTCGGGTAACAGGACTGCTACCAGAGCCGACCTCTGCCTTGCGTTTGCTCCCACTTCTACCCTTCTTCAACAGAGTTACCTTAGCTTGGAGTTCTTCTTGGGTTGGCTCCATCGAGGAAGAACCTAGAAAATCAAAATGGGCAAGTTAAGAAGGAATAGGGAAAGAATAAAAAATTTTAGGTGAATAGGGAGAGGAGAACTACTACCTGCCACTTCAACCGTAGCAACTGAAAGAGGAATGGGTGCTTCGACAGAAAGAGGAGTAGGGGATTCTATTATTACCCCAGGGGGGGCTTAACCCTTGCTCTACAAGAACCCAAGGTCTGATGAGCTCAGAGTACCTTGCTGAAGAGCACTTCTCTAACCTCAGCAACACCCTTTCATCCTCTGCACTGAGCTCAGGGCGTCCACCTGGGGAACAATATAAACAAAGCAGAGTCAGAGAAAGCCACAAAGCCCGATCATAGTTAGGATTGGACAAAGGCTTACCTAGGTTTTCAGGGACTGACCAATCCCTGGGGATTGGAAGAGTATCTGTCTTATCTGCAGAATTGTATTCCCATTGTGAGCCCCCTACGTAAAAGAATTATTTTTTCCAATGCTTATGGGAGCTCGAGGGATCAGAAATAATCACTTTAGCCTTCGTTCGTTTGGAGATATATAGAAAGCCCTCAGAAGTAGTGTGCTTGACGTTGAAAAAGTGCATGAGCAAGGAAATAGTAGGGACTCCGAGCTTGTGAATTTTAAAGAAGACAAGAAGACCCACCAGGACCCCCCAGAAATTAGGTGAGAGCTGAGCAGGACAAATGTTGAAGTGCTGAAGAACACCCTTTTATAAAAGGGTGTAAAGGAAAGTGCAGACTGTTCTCGAAGGCAGCCACAAAGAAGCAAACCTTCTTATGAACTTGGGTGACATAGGGGGTGAATGCATCTGGGCACCAGTATTGAACCCCCTGAGGAAAACCATAACGAGCGCTAAGGACCTTCAAGAGGGAAGGAGTGACCTCGCTAGCGCCCACGAGCTCTGCATGACTGAAAGCAGACCCCACACCCGGAGCTGAAACTCCTACGCCACTCACTTTGCCCTTGCCTTTGTTCGAGTTTTTGACCACAGGGGAAGGAGTAGAGGGAGGCTCATCAGTATGTGCCTGAGAATAGACGGAGTCAACACCAGGGAAATTGTCAATCTCCTCACCCACGGCACCAAAGTCAGAATCCTCTTCAACAGACCGGTCTCCTAAGAGGGAAACAGAGGAAGGGGTGGCCCCGGAGGAAGCAGACATAGCTGGGCAAGTAAAGGGAAGCGTAAAAGACCTGTAGAGGGGGGGAAATTTCAGAAAAACACTCCCTGAGAACTTTGGGGTCGATACAACTATGCGCGATAATGAAGATTCTAGCGGTGGAATAGGGGTCCAAAAAGAGGGGGAGGCGACACAGGGAAAGGCCTCGATTCCTAAAATAACATAATCGAAAAGTCCAAAAATGAAGAAACCACCTCAGACTCGAGGGATCCAGAACGGAAATAACAGGTAGGGAGCCAAGAACGTACCTAATCGAAGACGAAGAGCAAGCCAAACTTCGAAGCAAGCAAGCCACACACATCAATTCGAAGGGAGTGGAGTTTCAGCAAAACCCTAAATTCGCCAAAGAATTGGGAGGGATTGAGTCTGCGAAGAAGAAAGAAGATGGAAAGCTTGACAGGAGAATTCGAGAGGGAGAAATGGGAGCCGTTACTGTCAATTCAAAGGCATTTAAGGCTAACTACACGAAGTGGAGAACGTGCGCGGGAAACAAGGAAAGAAAATGATTACCTGTAATTGTCAAAAACCTATTCACACGCGGACCGAGGTCGACAATTGGAGGTCAGTTTTAACTGAACCTCAGCTCAGCCCCTACCCAAGTTCACTTGGACTAAGGGCTGGGGGACAACTGATGGTACCCAAAAACAGTCCTAAGTGTGAGATCAGCCCATGAGATCAGATCGGGAGGTCAGTTCGAAGCTCCAGAGCTCAGAGGACCTGAGCTCGAGCTCTTCCCACGCCAAATAATAGCCGAAGCGATAGGGAAGCAGCTGGATGATAGCTGGCACCTCCAAAACATAAGTCAAGCAACATCCCAGGCGGAAAACTCTTAATTGACCAGGATCCCCTCCCAGAATTAAGGAGGATCCAATGAATGAAGGGCAAAGGTCTCGGTAGAGATCTCTTAGGGTTAGGAACAACATTATAAGTACTAAACATTACCCCAACTAAGGGGGGAGAGGTAGAAAATACTTTGTAAACTTCTTTGAGGATCAATAAAGAGAAAGGAGCAAGAGCCTCCATTAGAGAGTGGACTAGCCGAGCTCATCAGCCGGTGAACCACTATATTTTCACTGTGTTGCACACACTACACCTCAGATAACCAGAACATTCATCCACCAATTCACAAACATTGTAGCTCAGATCCATCCCATACAATTCAACCCAAACTCATTGCTCATTCGTGTAAAATAACATCATCACTATTGTGTTGAGCATTTTAGCATTTTACACAGTATACGAAGTGTTAGATGGTATATTGGCTAAGGGGGAACTATCAATGCAAATTTTATCAAAATCTTGTTAATTTTAAAATGCTATTGAATGAATGAATGTGCTCAAGGGGAGCAAACTCAATTTACATGCATCATATTTGTTTATTTCTTTGAGGATGTTTTTCATCATAAAAATGAGAGAGAATGTTAATTCGACAATTTGTTAAGCATAATTTTGATGATCACAAACATCCTAATGCAGACTAATAGGTGTATTATTTCGTGGATGAATGTAGGAATAAATATATTCACATGTCATAGTTGAACAAAGAAAAAGAGAAAAGGGGTGAAAGGATGCCAGGAAGCAAGGCAGAAAAGGCTTTTGGAATTCCGGAAATACCTGTTACAATTCCAGTCCAGACTCCCAGAGACACCTACCCAAGTTCTGGTTGAGTCAAAAGCAAGACACCCAAGACAACAAGGCAGAAGGTTCATCCGAAAAACAAGACACCCCTCCACTAGAAGACTGATCTCTTCTCATCTAGAAGTTCGAATACAAAATTTAGAAGAGCTGACAAACTTTTTGGAAATCCAATAAATGAGGCATTTGGGGCAAAGCTAGAATAAAAGGTTTTGTCGGACATCCGATAAGTGCAACCAAAGTCCGGCGCCCCAAAATTCGGGGGTCCTTTCTCAACCCGTTGATTACCCATCAACCCACGGAAGTATACCCGTGAGTACCGCATAACCTAATACCACGTCGTTACACCCCATTTACCGGAGTCATGACACGACAACCCTTGAGTAGAGTCTCCCTTGTACCGGAGCACTACCCAACACATAACTTGTACACATATCAACCACTTAACCATTCCAAGGTCCATTCCCATCAATTAGAACTTAATGTTTAACCAATTATATCATTCCAACTCGAGGGCTCAAGGTCTGAAGGCTTGGCGAAGTTCTATTTCAATTTTTAAAAATTTTGGAAGAGGTATCGATACCTCTTACACGTGGTACTAGTACCAAAGTCTTTTGTCTGCCAGGTCCCTTCAGCCTGTCAGGTACCGGTACTTAATTACTTAGGTACCGGTACCTGAGCCCACTGTTTACTAGGTACCGGTACCTTTGTGTCGTGGTACCAGTACCTGAGCCCACTGTCCATCGAGGTATCGGTACCTGATGCATTAGTATCAATACCTGAGCCCATTAGAATTCAGGTACTGGTACCCATAAGTCTAGGTATCGGTATCTGGGCCATCCAACATCGTGATACCGGTACTTAGTCACTTAGGTACCAGTACTTGGGCCCATTTTTTCCCCAATTCTTTCTAATCTTAAACCATTGGCCGTCCAAATCCATTCCATACTCTTTCATACATTCACATACACAAATTCTAGTCCATAAGAGTTCATTACATGTCCATTTAATACAATTTACAAGTTTAAAATAAATTACACAATTGGTTTACAAAAATATAATTTAAAAGTCACATCTCAGCTTCTTCATCAACAAAGGCCCAAGTGAGGGCCATCCACCAGCGCTTGTCCCGCACCTGAAATATTGTTCTCATAAAGGGTGAGTCACACTCAATAGGGTATCTCCTAAAGAGCCTACTCCCTAACCTAAATGCATATAAAATGTTCACATGCAAATGATCAATCAAACATCCATTCAAGAATATGCAATTTATAATAGATTTCACAATGTCATGTCATGTCATGAGATGATACTCACACATGCAATGCAACTCGAGCCCTTCACCGGCTCTCATACCACATGCAATGTCATACGTATGCATCCGAGCATTCCAAGCCCCCGTTATTGATGTTACACATCCAATGACCATTTACAAATTTCGGGTCTTTCTTGAGGTGGGTATTTATAGACTTCCACCAATGGGTACCCAACCGACACGGCATCTGTGGACTTCCACCAACAACTCCGCGTACGTTGACACACTTTATGGACTCAATACCAACGAAAGTATGTATCCAAAATTACAGGGTCTTGCACCCGAGGGAGAATCTAACCCTTCTTACTAACCCCGACCCTTGTTTTTAATGTAACCCATGTCACTCAGTCGAACCAAAGTCCAACCTTTCCGTGCTCACGTATCAACCCAACGAGGACGGTGTTTGATCAAAATCATGCACACAACCACACTCATGTCACATGCCCATAAATATGATGTTTCTCGTGCATATGCAAATGTAGTGTACAATTGCAATTGGCATATCATGTTTAATATGTCATGAGCACATTATGAACAATTTCAATGTTTATCCACATTTTTCAATTCCATCAATTGTCAATTATATCATAAGCATGTTATAGTAATTTCATTCAAATAACATACTTACATCATTTAAGGCATTTTATCAAACACCCATAAGGCACAAAATTATAAAAACACATAACATGCTCAATTCATCACATTTCTCATGAAATTACAAACAAGCAATTTTAACAAACTCAATTCATGCAAAATTGGTTTAACATATTTCTATACCCATTTTCCATACTCTAGTTACACTAAGAGTATACTAAACAAGAGATTTCATCTCTAATCATGCTACCCATTTCATATACAACCCTAAGTTGAAAATAAACATAGTTAGGAAATGAACCCTACCTCTTGAAACATAATACCGCATAGGAGAAACTTTAAAATACCCAAATCAAGCCTCAAAGTTTTGTTCCCAACAATCCTGTTCTTGAGACGTTGGTGAAACCCACGATCTTTGGTACGTACTTGTAACTGTAGTCGCGTAGAACACTTTTTGTTCTTAGCCCAAAGCAATCCGAAGGACGGATCACCCTAGATCTGAGAAGAAAGCTTGGAAAATTTGGTTTTCTCTCTCTCCCTTTCTGGCTGTGTTTGGCTGAAGTATAGGGAGAAAAATCTGATTTTTCTCCGTTTTTATACCCCTTAAGTTGCTTGGCCCAAAATGCATCACATGTGTCTCTTTTATTTGATCCAATTTGATCCCGAATCAATTAATTCTCCTGAAGTTCAATATATTTTATTTGAACTAACTTTAAATTATTTTTCATGTTCCGCAATTAAAACTCAATCGCTTTTATTTTAATCGCGCAATATTCAATTGCATCGTAAAACGTAAAAAATTCGACTATATCAGAATTCAACGAAAATTGACTGGATAACTAGATTTCGCGAAATGAATCTAACGATGAAATCCGTTTCCTTATCCGAGTTCTAAAAAATTTTGAATTTTCAACCCGTACCGTAACGACTAATTACTATTTTGCCCCTTTTACTAAAAATTTAAATTTTCCCAGGTTTTACACCGAATGTTACTATTGCAACTCTAACGCTAACATCTGGAAGCCTACCAAAAGTCCAGCACTTCCGGATCTTGACGGGATTTGAAAATTAAATCCTCATTCCTTCATTTAAGACACGCAAGGTATAAATAGAGCAATAAGGAATCTGAAGAGTACTTTTTGGCCTTTGACATTTGAGCAAAAACAAAAAGAGAGCAGTGCTTAGCTTTGCTTCATCTTGCAATAAAAGATTCGTTAGAACTTTCTATTCTCTTTCTTTTTCTCTTTCTCTTTCTCTTTCTCTTTCTCTCTTGTACTTTGTGAGATTCTTTTATTAGGAGAAATTTTTTAGAAAGAGTGTGTATTGTTTATTCATCTTGAATGGAGCTAAAATGGAAGATTTTATTTGTATCAAGTAGGAAAAGATTGTATGGGTTTAACTCTCACCAATTGAAGAGGATCAAGCTAGTGAAAAGAAGATCAACCTCCTCCCGGTGTGCTGGGTTGTTGTCTCCCGACTGTTGGCTCATTGATCTGGTTGTGATTGTCATGGATTAAGAGAATAGGAAAACTAGTCGTTCCCACAGACGGCGCCAAACTGATGAGGCACAAAATTGTCTTTGGCAAGATCAATAGTCAAGAATATATAAGGGTGTAATTAATGAGTAATTAACAAGCAATCAATGACAGATCAATGACAAAACAGTAAATATAGAGTCAACACAGAGATTTATAGTGGTTCGGTCCGGGTGACCTACTCCACTCTCGGGAACGGCAACGGTGGCCAGAGATCTTTATTGATGAGTAAAAGTTACCGGGAGAGTTTACTCTGGGGTGTTTACAATGCCTTTGGGAGAGAGAGAGCGCAATGTGTGTAGGCAGGTGTATTGTGTGTAGGGATCTCCAATGGTAGAGGTCTCAAGGTCCTTGGACCTGCCCTCTATGTGGAGAGGGCTTACATTATATAGGCTTAGTAAGGCGGTGAGACGGTGAGTTGAGGTCTTCCACTATTTTGGTAAGTACAATCATGGTAGGAGTAGATCTCTTTGGTAAGCACAGTTAAGGTAGGAATAGATCTCCGGTGCGTATCCCGATATTCTCTCCCTCGTGTCCCTATTCCATCAGAGGAGGACTCTAAGCTGAGTTGGACTTGAGTTGTCCTCTTAAGCTGGGTTGGACTTAAGTTGGAGTGACGGAGTCGAAGAGGAGTGGTAAGAAGTAGGCGCCCAAGTGACCAGGTCCAAGTGATGAGATCCAGGTGATGACTCCAAGTGATGAGGTCCAAGTGATGAGTTCCTAGTGGGTGGCAGCCAAGTGATGACCCCTAGTGGCGGCGCCCAAGTGATGACCTCTTTTTGGCGCCCCTTGGTCATTTGGCTTCCTTTAGGATGGGTTGACCCGACTGAATGGGTCTTAGTGACTTGGGCTTCTAATATTTGGGTCTTTCTCGATTTATTTTATCGGGCTTGGCCCAGTCAAATTTGGGCTCGTCAACCTTCATGAATCTAGGATTTTGCTTGCTTTTGATTTTAATGACCTTACATGATTGTAGATGTTCGTGATAGATAAACGCTCGACTAAAGGTTAGTAAAACTCAAATGTGTGAAAAAAAAGGTCCAAATGGGCCAAATGTGTGAAAAAATATCCAAATGGGCCATTTACAAAAGGTGAGACATCAAAAGGGAAGGCTAAAATCAAGGCACGTAATTATTAGGAGTACAATGTGTGATAAATGTAAAAAGTCAAAATTGCAATTGTCAAGAGAGCAAATTGTAATGTCCGGAATCCACAATTTGTTCATTTAGACCATGTAAATGAGTAGAAAAGATGTACTGAATAGGGGGAGCGCCCAAGTAAAATCAAAATAAGATACTAACTGGTCTTGAATTCACTGGAACAATGCATTTACAAATCCATGTAGAACATTATTAAATTCTTAATGTACACAGATGTCGGATTTGGTTGAAATTGATTTTACACACTTAACACAGGTTAATCAAAGTCAAACAAAAGTTGGTTTCATAGTAGTAAAAAATTAATTTATCCAATGTTGGAATGAAATGCTCGCCCTATTCCAATACTAAATTTTGGTTGTAACTATACATTAAAATAGTCAATTATATTACTGTCCCATCTCAAATTTTATTTTATTTACACGTTTATTCAAAACTTACTTGAAAACATTATCTTGTACAAAAACTTCATTAAAACCATGACGATTCCACAATCCTACGCTCTCAAGCTTCGTGCGTCAATTCACGCTTTGAGAGCGAATTCACCATCAATTCGCAAATCTATTTTTATGAATTCGCGAATCCATTCATACAAATCGCAAATTCAAATAAATAACAATAAAAAAATTATATCACTAAATTTTTATACTCCATTTCTTTGCTTCTAACTTTACTTGCCTCGTTATAAAGAATTTCCAACCAAGCAGCACCACGTGAAAGTCACGCATAAAGCTTGGAATGAGGGTAAAGGATCACTGTCCTTTTATAAGCAAGTATGACTTCCCCCATTCCCCCGTATTTTCGATGTGGGATTAAAAGTCAAGGTTTGCAATGCCTCAATGTTTTCCCTTCACCTCTTTTTTGGAACCGATTTCTTTATTGTTTTTGTTTTAATTGATTTCTTTACTCATTCATCATATATTTGATATAAAAATTAACTTTTTAAAATCTACTTTCAATAACTTTTATATAATATAAATATATATGTATCTATATAATAAAATACAATACAATTCAAATCTCAAAAGATAAACAAAATGACATTTACTTTTCGCGGTTGAGATCTCTTTAAATTTTACTCTAAAGTTAATCCGGCGGCTAATATTAACACCTCAAATTTAATAAGAAAAATAGGCATTTAAGAATGTGTTTGAGATAACTTTTTAAAAGTACTTCTAGAACTTATAACTACTTATAAATACTTTAAAAAAAAAATAGTATTTGAAACCGTTCCACCACTACCACTACCACCACCGACGCCCCATCACCACTACCACCACCGACGCCCCATCACCACCTCTACCACAACAACCACCACCTCCACCACTGTCGTTGCCACCACCACACCAACTGCCCAACCACTGCTGCCGCCACCTTACCACCACCACCACCACCACCACGCCCACCCTCGCCGCTGTCACTGCCCCACCACCATTGCCACCCACCACCGATTGCTATTACTGTCGTCAACCGCCACCACCCATAATAATTTTTATCTCATACTTATATTTATTATCATTTTCACCGTCGTCCACCGTCAACACCCACAACTACCATTGTTGCTCACCACCACCCATCATTGTCCACCATCGCCGCCAGTCACTATCACCCACCCCATCAAACTTACCACCACCAACCACCATCAATCGTCATCGCCCACCACTGTCACCACCCACTGTCACCCACCCCCACAACACTTACCACCACCACCGTTATTTACCACAACCCATCACACTGTCGTCAAGAAACACCCGTCGTCGCCCACTACCACCATCATAACTGCCCACCACCGTCGTCGCCCTACCACCACCATTGTCAATCACCATCACCGTCGCCCATAACCACCACCGTCGTCACTCATGACTGCCACTACCACCATCGTCACCAAAAATCCACCACCAGCATCACTATTGTCACTCATGACTGCCACCATCACCACGGTCGTCGCCACCCACCACAATCATCATCATCTCCCACCACCACCACTGTCATCGTTCACCCCTACTACAACCGATGCTTAAATTTTTTCTTTACTTTATGTTTGTAATTTGATTTTGGGTGTGAATATAAAAATATTATTGATCATTTTTATTATTATTCTCTATCTTCAGGCACAGACAATAACTAACATATTTATATAGTAATAACACTCTCAAGGCGCTCCCGCTTTCGTAATTTTTTGAATTTTACCACTCCCGCCCTCGCTCCCGCTCTGTATGATCTAGACCATGACCATTCGTTTTCTATATATGATGTCTGTTGAACAAATTTTGATAAAGTGCTTTAATTAATTTAATCTCTGTCACAAGAACGAGTTTTATTTAATATCATCACCAACGGCTGGGTTACTCAACAACTTTATGCATCACCTTATTTAGCCTACAAAATAAACAAAAGCGTAGGAAAAATGGACTAAAGAGTCGTAGAATTTCAAATCCATGGAATCGTGACTCAAGCTAGTGTTATTTTAAATTCGTGTAGAATCTAATTAACCTTAACATGATCTATCTATTTAACCATGTCAAGTTTCAAATAACCATCATAACTTTTGGATCAAAAATCCACCACTAAAACCCTCTTCTCTCAATCAACTAAAAAAAACTTATCCTCTAATTGTATAAGGATTCAGAAAATATAAAAAATACAAAAAAAATATTCATAAATCATTCTTATAAATTACTAATTATCCATATTTAATACGAACCGCTTTGTTTATTATTTGTTTTATCATATCCTGCTAATCTATGTGTCGCTCTCTAAGCAAATCCCGCGGACCAAAATCCCACGTACTAAACAAATTAGAAGCAATGCCTCGTATATCCTTTAATAACAGTGCATGATGACGGTTGATGGTGGTGTAAGACGTGATTGAGTAGATTTTGTAGGTTAGAGGGTTTCATCCGAGCTTCAAGGCTCTTGGGAATAAGGTGGTAAATTGGGGATAAGTGATGGATCGCACAAAAGTTCTAGTGGTTCACCAGCTCGGGAACTTGGCTAATCCACTCTTTAATGGAGTATCTTGCTCCAGAAACTTGTCTTGAAGATGATCCAGAATTTACACAGTGTTTTAAACTCTATGATGCTTGTTTTTCTCTCTCGGCCCTAGAAGGAGGGCATTACACAATATTTATAGTCCGATTCCGAATTCTATGGGATCTGTTATAGCCTTATTCCTGATTCAATGGGATCTGTGGCGAGATCTTCGCCTTCCTCTCGCAGAATATCACTTGATTTTAGCAGATGGTCTTGGACGGTTGAGAGTTTTACGCCTCAACAGTCGCTTACTGTCGTGGAGGGGGGTGTCTTCTGGTAGTCAACTGTCTTCCACTCATTTTCTTCATGGTGCAGATCGAGGGGCCCAAGGTCTGGGCCTCTGAGCTCTAGCTTTCTAGGCTGACCTCCCTTCCTAACCTCAATTCCCGAGCTTAAACTTAGAATTCTTTCTAGGTACCATCAGTTCCCTCCCAGTCCTTGGTCAAAGTAAGTTTGAGTAGTGGTTGAGCTGCGTCTAGGCCCAGTTAAACCTCCATATGGCGACCTCGATTTGCGCGCGAAGAGACTTCTTTGACGATTTTGTGCAATCATTTCCTCCTTATTTCTCGCGCACGTCCCATACTTCGAAGACCCACGTACATCCGACTTTAAATGCCTCTAAGATGATGGAAATCGCCTCACTCTTCCATTCAATCTCTCTCTCCAGTGTTTTACCTTCTTCCTTCCTTGCGATTTTAGCTTCCCAATCTACTAGTGTTCTTAGGGTTTCACCAAAAATCGACTTCCCTTTGTTTGATTTGAAGGTTTTGCGAGGCTTGCTCTTTGATTTCGCTTTGGGCTTTGATTTGTCGCTCATTCCTGATTAGGTACGTTTCTTGGCTTTTGTTCATTTCTTCGTTCTGGATCCCTCGAATTCGAGGTGATTGCTGCATTTTTTGACCTTTCGTTTTTTGCTATTTTAGGAATCGAGGTTTCTCCTTGTCTTCCCTTCCCCTCATTCTTGACCCTCATTCTACTACTAGGATCTTCCTTATCGGTCGCTGGTGTCTTGACCCTTCGACTCTCAAGGAGTATTTTTCAGAGGTCCCCCTCTTTATAGATCTTTCAGGCTTCCTCTCTTTTATCCAATTATGTCTGCCTCTTCCGAAGCCCTAGCCTCGTCTGTTTCCCTCATGGGTGACAGGTCTGCCGAAGAGGATGTTGATTTGGAAGACGTGGGTGAGGAGATTGATAACTTCCCTAATGTCGATTTTGCCGATGTTGAGGAGCCCCCCTCGTCATCATCCCCTATGCCCAAAAAATCTAATAAAGGTAAAGCCAAAGTGAGCGGTGTTGGGATTTTTGGCAGCGCTGAAGGTACAGGGGCTATCTCCAAAGCTTCAGACCTCGTGGGTTCTAGCGAGGTCACACCTTCTTACATGGGGATTTTATCTGCTCGTTTCGATTTTCCTCGGAGTGTGCAGTATTGGTGCCCAGATGTGGACATTCAGTATGATTCTCCAATCCCTAAGAAGGTCTGCTTCTTCGTCGCTGCTTTCGGGAACGACCTTCGTTTTTCAATGCACCATTTCCTTAAGAATGTCCTCCAACATTTTAACGTTTGTCCTGCTCAACTTTTTCTCAATTTTGGGGGTATTCTGGTGGGTCTCCTTGTTTTCTTCAAAAAGCACGAGCTCGCAAGCTCCCACAAGGGTTAGAAGAAACTCTTCTTCTTTGTGTGGGGCCGAGAATGGGAATACAATCCCGAAAATATGGCTGATACCCTCCCAGTGCCTCGGGCTTGGTCTGCCCCTGATAACCTGGGTAAGCCCTCTTAGAGTAAGCTTGGATCAGCCTTGACACTTTATTCTGCTGATCTTGTTCTGTTTATTTTGTTTCACTTTTCAGGTATTCGCCCCGAGCTCAGTGCTGAGGATAAGCGAGTCTGCTGAGCTTAAAGGATTGTGATCCAGAGAAATATTTCAAGCTCATCAAGCCCAGAGTGCTTACTGAACTTGGGTTTAGTCCTCTAGAGGTGAGGGTTAAGGCCCCTATTCCTATTTCTGTTACTGGAGCAAAGGAGGTGGCAGGTAACATATCCTCCTTCTGTTCTTAACTTTTATCCTACTCCCCCTTTTTCCTTTCTGATTGGTTTGTTCTGAGTTTTCAAGTTCTTCCTCAATGGAGCCCACTTCGAAAGATCTCAAGGCAAAGGTTGCCCTATTAAAGAAAACAGGAGTGGGGGCAAGCGCACGGATGAGGTCGGCTCTGGGAGTGGTTCGATCCCCTCAACCAAGGTGCCGAGGTTAGAGGTGCCTCCTGCTCCTCCTACTTTGTCCCAAGTGGCACTTATTCCGCCACCGAGCTCTCCGAAGGTCACACAGACCTCTTCTCTTCAAGGGCTTCCCTCTTCTGAAGGGGTTTCTGACCAAGGCACAGTTTCGACCTCTCCTTCCTTGGCAGAGGTCGAGAGAACCTTGGAGACGATCTCTCTTATTTTGCCTGGGTCCACCTCCCCCCGATCGTCTGAGAAGCTCCCTCAGCCACTTCTGATGGGCTCTAAGGCTGAGAAAAGGAAGCACCTCAAGGCTAAGAGAGGCAAAGGTTCCTTTTTTGGGCTGGAGAGGCTGAATAGCTGGATAGCTAAAGAATTGTTGGGTTGAGTGGCTGCGATCTTAACCTTTAAGGGTACATTCTTATGAATTAAGAAGCCTGTGAGCTGCTGAGCTCTGCTTAGGCTTGGCTAAAGAATTGTGCTGCTTATATTTTGAGCTCTCCCTGAACTGAACTAAGCTTGTAGAGCTGAGCTCGCAGACCTGAACATCGACTCTCTCATCGTTGCGCGTGCCCACCTACCTTCTAAAAACGTATCCATCGTTATAATTTTGAAAGTTTAAGGGAACGTCGTTGATGCTCCCCTTGTGGAGGATCATTCTGGGTTGGTCGTGTCGTATGGGGACTTTGTAGGAGTTTCAAAAGTTCTTCATTATGTTGAACTAGACGCTGGCTGACTAGGCGAAGAGCCTCCAGTTCATTATTTGAAGGAAGATCCGCCATAGGAGAGTTATTTTCAGTGGTGGGCAGGAAATCTTAAAGGTTTTTCTGTTGTCTTCCACTGGTAACTTCCTGCTGGTTCTGCATCCGCTGAGAATTCAATTGGCTTCTGCTCATATTACACGTAGAGATCATCAATTACTGAAGGAAATCAGTATTTTTATAACAAGACCAGTCGTTCTCACAGACGGCGCCAAACTGATGGTTGTGTAAGACGTGATTGAGCAGATTTTGTAGGTTAGAGGGTTTGATCCGAGCCTCAAGGCTCTTGGGAATAAGGTGGTAATTGGAGATAAGTGATGGATCGCACAAAAGTTATAGTGGTTCACCAGCTCGAGAGCTCGGTTAATCCACTCTTTAATGGAGTCTCCAACTCCAGAAACTTGTATTGGAGATGATCCATAATTTACACAGTGTTCTGAACTCTATGATGCTTGTTTTTCTCTCTCAGCCCTAGAAGGAGGACATTACACAATATTTATAGTCCGATTCCTAATTCTATGGAATCTATTATGGCCTTATTCCTAATTCAATGGAATCTATGGCGAGATCTTCGCCTTCCTCTTGCAGAATCTCACTTAATTTTAGGAGGTGGTCTTGAACGGTTGAGAGTTTTACACCTCAACAGTCGCTTACTGTTGTGGAGGGGGGTGCCTTCTAGTAGCCAACTGTCTTCCACTCATTTTCTTCATGGTGCAGATCAAGGGGCCCAAGGTCTAGGCCTCTGAGCTCTGGCCTTCTGGACTGACCTCCCTTCTTGACCTCAATTCCCGAGCTCAAACTTAGAATTCTTTCTAAGTATCATCAACGATCAAATTATTCATCTCTACCAAGTCCCTTCCAAACTTCTCTTCTTCAAGGCTGTCCACCTCTTACCTAAATATTATCTACAATTTTGCATAAATCCGACAGAAAACTCCGCCAATACACTTTTCATTAATTTCTCTCAATAATAAAACACTCACCCATTAATTCAAATAGGACCAACTTGTTATAAGTTAGTCTCTCTTTTATATAAAACAGATGATTTATTATTGAATAAAATGGAGTGAAAATAAAATGTAGAGAACCTAAATCCATCTATACCCTATCGAAGCAACACACCACCTCAAATTAAGGATGCTTTTCAACATAAATGACACGATATGTTTTCCATTCGTTAGGCACACACACACACACGAGAGAGAGAGAGAGAGAGAGAGAGAGAGAGAGAGAGAGAGAGAGAGAGAGACTCAATGAGATCAAGAGTTCATTTTTTGGGACGAGGGAAAAACAATAAAATTACAAAATAGATGTAAGATTTCACTCTACCTAACGCAAATGGTGATATTTTCCAACGCTATGAAATATGGACCTTAAACTTAACTTCCATATGCAATCCCGAGTCCACATGCAACCTCCAGCAGTTGAATGAAAGCAAGAACTGCAGGATGTTCCGTAGCTTAACTCACCGTTGTTCATTTCCCCCAATCTTCATGAAACCTGTACCCATCCCACAATCTTGAAAAACAAATCAGAAATATCTTCTGGCATTCAGAGAAAAGACACTTCACATTGTGATCCAATAACAATTATACCAAATATAATTAGAACTATATTAATCAAGTAAATAGCTACTGCATCCCAAACTCTGTATAATAGTTCTAACTTCTAAACATCTAATAATATTGATTTTTTTTTTTTTGCGTAAATTTGAAATTTATTTTGCTCCCAACTTCGGAGAATATGCTACTAGAAAATCACTTGTAGATTACATTGAGATTAGTTTAACTAAAAAAATTTATCCTTTGATTCTTTCAATAAACATGGTGGAATTCAACATGTTATGCTTTTATGAAAATGAGACCTAGTTTGAATCGGGCATTTGGGATGTACAGATGCCCCATATCTTTTTTCCTCTCCCCTCTCTCACGCACACAATTTACCAATCCACTGAAGAGCCATACCTTAATGTTCTGAATGCAGCAAGGAGCCATTCTCCGTATTAACATCCAGATTCCAGCCTCTAAACAAGATAAAATAAGTACACCAAAACTGGTAAAATGTGAATAAAAGTAAACAAACTAGGCAAGAAAAAGTAAATACCTTTCTGTAGCTTCTTTATTTAGTTCCTCGATATAATTTGCAATTTTAGCACAAGCAGCTTCAATCTCTATGTTTTTTGCACAAAGCTCACTCCATTGTCCAGATAATGCATTAAGCTCATATGCAGCATTTTGCTGCTCAATTACAAAGGAAGTATATTGACATCCTCCAAATTGCAGGTGCACAAGTAAAACAAAATGCAATTTTGATATAGCTATTAGGATCACCTGGTGGTACTTCCTTTCACGATTCACAATTTCTATCTTTCCATTGAGTTCCACAGCTTGTGATTGCATTCTGAATAACATCACACAAATATTAAAGGACATGCTTCTAGATATACAAGCTGCAAATAGAGAAACAAAAGTACTTGGAATCAAATTCATTATTATTTCATAACTTGACACCCATCTCAACAAGAACCTTGCATTTATGTGAATGGGAAATCCAATTTGATTTGTGATATATAAATGTGAGGCATATTAACAAAGCTCACGGAAGAATTTAAGCTACCAGCCTTTACTTCCAGTAAGCATCTCCAATGCAGCACTCTTTACTTTTCGGACCAGCTCCAGCATAGCAAAGTTTCAGAAATGAGCAAACACATAATTGGTGTACATGTACTCAGGTTGGCCTACATTACAGCTTCAAAATAACCACAAGGCCTTGTCTGATACCGAATACCAGAAGGATGCTGAGCCTTTCATCTTAAAAAAAAAGTGGGCTATGAAGCACGGATATGGATACGAGATACGGGCACACAATACAATATGGATACGGCGATAAGACAAAATCTAAAAAATTATAATACAGGTACGGCTAAGATACATTCAGAATAAAAATATATTTTATATTTTTCCTATTATTTACGAACTTAATAATTATACGTTTGGTATTTCTTTAACAATATTACAAGTAAAATTAGCAATTTTCAGAAAAATATATATCGTCTCATTATAGTATATTCCAAAATTGAAGATGACTAATTAAAGAAAATACCACATATTTATTTGGTTGGTTTGCTTAAAACTATTTGTTGCTAAGATTATAGTACAATAAATTCCCATTATGCTCTTTTGATATTTAATAGTAGATAATACTCAAAAAACACTCATGTGTATTCAAAGTCATATGAATTTTTATTGATGACTTAATATATTGCATTATATTTGAATTAGAAAGGAGATTATAAAGATTAGATTTAAAAATTATTTAAATTCCACCGATACAAAAGTATCCGTAAAGTATTCACATATTTTATTATTATCAAATACTAAGAGACGTATCCAATATGTATCTTCGAATATCCGACGAGTATCGTATCCAATACGAATATGTCGACTTTAAAAAAGTATCCGTGTTTCATAGGAAGTGGGTCTTTTAAATGTGATGCAAATACAAGGAAAAGCCCATCGGCTGTTAGGAATGTCTTAAAGTCATCAAATGTGCTTTATATCCAGAGACCTGTCGCAAATAATATTCAGATTCTGAAGAGAGGTGAGGGGGAAGAGAAGGTACTTAATGATGCTGGTAATTCAGATGGGCACAAAATCAAAGAGAATGTGACAATTCTATAGACGATTCAAACTGCAACGGAGAGAAAAGATTATGAAGTTTCGAACCATTACTTGGGCAATTGATTGGTTAATATGAGGATTGAATCAGTAAGGATTGTCCTAGCAAAAGAGGATAGTTTTTTTTTTTTTTTGGGGGGGGGGGGAGGGGAGGGGAGGTAAGGGAAGGGAGAAGCATGAAGGATGAAACATCAAAATAAGATGAAAAATAAAAAATAGTCAAATCTGCCAAGTGTACTACTTAATCTTTAGTAAAGGCGGATTAAGCCAAAAAAAAAAAATTGATTTTTTTTTTCGAATAGTCTCAATGTGCTCGATGAGAGTCACTTTTTTAGTTGAATCAACATGCATGTCAACGCACAAGTCATTGCCAAGGATAGTTGAAAATCTCTATCATACACTAGAGACATATGAGAGTGGGTGTACTGGGGTGTGCACATGGATTTTCGAGCAAAGGGAATGCACCAGTTTCAAATATCATAGATGTTCAACGTAGTGATGACTATGACCTTAGTTTGGGCTTTGAGATTGAAATATCCGGAGTGGATTTGCTTAATAGGAAGTTTCTGAATCAATGAAAGGGGGATATTGAAGATGGTAGCATGCGAGTTAATTGGTGCGAGGAAAAACGATCATCAGGATGACTTGGAAAATAAAAATGGAGGACTTTTTGATGGCCAAGGAAAATTGGAAACAATATAAAGAATTTGGCAAAAATGGACCTATGCTCAGTACCTATTAAGAAAAGGGATATGAATTTGCACTTGGGAAAAGGCTGGGAGAATGTTTATGGGATAGAGTTCAATTTTTTGGCATCATTGTAGGATAAGACTAAGGAGTTCGAGGATATTCACCCTTTTGTGTAACTTCGTATTGGAGATTGTTGTGTGGATTGTAGAATTGTAATGGTTGGAGAGTTTTGATGTATGTTCTTTATTTTGATGTAAGGAGGGTCTTTGGTAGTATGTCTTGTCCTCCATTGTATTCTTACATTTTATTTTGTCATTACCTTGTTTGGATAAAATTTCGTTGTGTAACAAAAAAATAGTAGCCTATAAGAAACGACGTGAATTTTTTATTTCAAAAAATAACGGGTTTTAGAGGTTTTTCAATAACATAAGAATGTGTGAAGCAAATTGAACCCTGAATACCATTGCCCAATGAACGCTATAAGTAATTAGTACTATCTTCCGGTACTTGCTTCTTCAGTTTTCCACTCTTTACTGGCCTTTGCAACATATTACCAAAGCTCTCATTCTTTTATTAGATCTATTAGAAAAGGCAAATCACTTCTTACTTGAACCAACTAACATAGCACCTCTAAGAAAACATTCCAGCTCTCATTACAATTCACGGGTTTGGTTCACAACCACAAAATGAGCCTAAAGCATAAATTTTCTTGCCTATACATATCCCTAAACTCCAATATCTCAAATCATTCTACAAACCTACAAACATAATTTCACGAACCGTTTGCAGTAATTTAAGTATTCACTGCCACCAAAATCTTGTATATTGCCTCACAAATGTAACACACTTATTCATTATATGATAGAACATGGCATAGGAAGGTTTTTTTTTTTTTTTTTTTTTTTTTTTGGGGGGGGGGGGGGGGGGGGACATATGTGTAACATACACAGATGAAAGGAACAGGTGCACATGCCATGCACTTGTAGCATTTCAGGCATCATGGTTTCTTCGCTCCTGGAGACCCAATTAGGTCAAATGATATGTTTTTTAAAAATCCATCTTATGGCAATAAGTCCCATAGTTATTTGGAATACAAGAGCTTGATTCTCGTACAAACTCTCCAAGCAAAGAGAGTATGAAAAGTCATGCACAAAAAAAAGGACAAACTCTTCACATTGCACCTCAGAAATGATGCACTAATCAGAAAAAACCACTATCAAATGTGTGGATACCATCATCTTTTAATATCTTAAGTGTGTCATGGTGCAAGATGAGAACATAATTCCCACTAAGGAAGGTTCCAAAGAGTCCAGAATGTAGAACCACGCCAAAAACCCGTCTAATTTAATTTGATAAGTGGTCTTCAAGGAAAAAGATACCTGTAGCATCCTAACTTTTAGGCCCCCAAACAGCCACTAAACGCTTTTCAAGGGAGATTCTTCGTCCATGACATCACGATCTTGATTTGCCAGTTTATAACACTTATTTTAGATTAAAAAAATCCATAAATGCCCATGAGTCCTCAACTGATTTTTTTTAAAAAATCTTTATCATGACTATTAAGTAAAATTCTGAGAAATGATTGCATCAATCGACTGACTTGAATCTTAATTCCCAACTCTCATAAGCTCCCCCCCCCCCCCCCCCCTCTTCTGCTTTCTTTTGCTTTTTCTTTTTTGTTCCTTCTTTTTTTTTTTTTTTTGATAGGAAAACAAATTTTATTGAACATATAAAGGATGTAGTACAAATTGAGATCGACGATCAACAAGTCATCCATCCATAATGTAAGTCATCAAGATCCAGTACATAAGAGCAAAACAGAAAATATTATGATTAATTAGTCAAGCCACATTCCAATTTGTCCAAATTCCGAACAGAGGAATGTTTGCAAACTCCTTCAAAACTCATGCCCAAAAAACTGCTAATTCGGTTCCATAGCCCTTCAACCACCTCATACTTAACCTAAAAGAGTCACGCATTTCTCAACACCAAATCACCCAAATAGTGGCAAAAATTGCACATTCCCAAAGATCAACTCTTTTGCTTTTCCTTCCAAAGCCGTTAAAATCAACACAGAACATTGTTATAGAACTAGGAGCCACCCAAAAATGGCCCACCAACTCAAACAATTTATTCCAGAAAGCCAACATAATCAGACAATGCAAACCTAAAAGGCTCACATTCTCACAATCATTCTTACACATTAGACACCATTGTAGGTATAGGCATGTTTGAGGTCTTTTTTTTTAAGCAAATCATGGATGTTGATCATTCCCTTGCACGAACTTGCACTTTCAAAAGCACCTTAACCTTCCAAATTTTCAATGATGAATAAAAAATGAGAGTAATGTTGTCAATCAAGGAATCAAAATAGGAATTGAAAGATAACCCACCCGTTGTGTCGATGACCCAACTTCTTTTATCAAGCGACTCGTAATGTAAAGATATGTTACCAAGCAAAGAATATAGTGAAGTCAATTCCAACGGATTTCTATCATTAAGACTTCTACGAAAACCAAAATCCCATGACATTGGATTAGAATAAAACCTAAGTCATTGAAGCAATACGAACATGACAACGTGAACTGTTATAAAGCCCAAGAAATGAACAAGCTATGGATGACTCCCCAATCCAACAGTCCTCCCAAAAGCATACTCTCCTCATTACCCATCACAAATTTAACCCTTTGAGAAAATAACAGTAATTCTTGAGAAATAGATTTCTATAGGTTACGAAAACTACCACTTTCAACCCCATTAACATCTCATTCCCAATCCCATAAACCATACTTGCTTTTAATAACCATGTGTCACAATGAATTTTGCATAAACAAAAATTTCCAAAACTATTTTTCAACTAAAACTATATTTTTAACCTTCAAATTGCCCACTACACGCCCACCATTGACTCTAAGCCTCAACACCACATCCCCAACAAATCAGGTGATCTCTTTTACATTCACTATCACGCTTCCATAAAATTCTTTCATCATCCCTTCAATCTTTCTCAACACCAATCTAGGTACTTTAAAGAGAGACAAGAAATGATTGGGAATGTTTGTAAACACCGACTGAGCTAAAGTCTCCCCTTCTAGATAGAGAGGAATTCTTCCATCCATCCGATCTCTTCCCTATTTTCTCAACAATCGGATCCCAAAATTCTAAAGATAAAGGGTTACTACCTAAGGGAAGCCCCAAATATTTAAGGGCTCACCCTCCCACAGAACATCTCGAATCTCCGACAAACTAAAAAATTTCTCTTCATATGCATTAATTCCCAACTTAGTAAACAAAAAAAGTGATAATGGATGCCCTTTTTAAAGTCCTTTAGATATCTTAAATATGTCCATTAACTTCTCATTTAGTATCATAGAGAAGTTCATAGACCGTAGGCAACCCCATCAACCCCACTAATCCATTTCCTCCTTCTCCTCCCATACCACTTCATCACTAAAACAAAATCCAAGAAATTTCAATCCACATAATCATAAGTCTTTTCAAAGTCAATCTTCAAAACAATTATCTCCTCTCATCTAGTTCTATAGTCTTCAACCACCTTATTGGCCTCCAAAGCTACATTCATAATTTGTCTCCCCTTAACAAAGACCCTTTGAAATCCTCATATAGTCGCACTTAAACTCTCCCTACACCTTATCGATAAAACTTTTGCAATAATCTTATAAAGGCAGCAATCAGGCTTATTGGGCTAAAATCCTTGATCCAAAGGCAACTTTCCTTTTTCAGAATGAGACCAATAAAAATGGCATTAGTTATATCACTAAACACCCCACTCTAAAAAAATTCTGCAAACATTTTCATCAAGTTTGCTTTCGCAACCTTCCAACATTCTTGGAATAGAGCCATAGTAAAACCATCACGGCCTGGTGCTTTCTCTTTTCTACACTCAAAAATAGCACTCCTAACTTCTTCCTCTTCAAAAGGTCTCCCGATCCACCTTGCTTTCCTCTGCTCAGTGGGGCACTAATCAAGGCCTACCAATTTAGAAAAACCTACAACCTCACTTTCAATTTGATCCTCCCCCTCAACAAACACTTGACTCTCTAGCTACAATCTTCCTATTTACATTTGCCACTATATGAAAGAACTTAGAATATTTTCCATCATCCATCTCACCCTGGATTTTTGCCTCCAAGGCTCCGACTAATTTCCTCCCCGAAAACAATCTCTTCAAATTTGTTGCTAAGGTCTCATCCCTCTTTTCTCAATCCTTCATTCAAGCCCCCTCCCTCCTCAATCTTATCAATGTCCACAATCCTTTCCAAAATCAAACTCTTAGTGACACTGGTATAACCAAACACTTTCTTATTTCACCCCTTAATTTTCTTTTTGACAAGTTCTAGTTTCTTCATGAGTTTATATCTTTCTCAACCACTAAAACATCCCCCATCCCACCAATCCTTAAACTTCCCCCTAAAAGTATGATGCCCAAGCTACATATTCTCAAACCTAAAAGGACCTAGTCCCCATATAATGCTATAATTATCAAGAACAATAAGACAATGGTCAAAAACAACTCTAGGCAAAACTTCTTGTGTACATCCTGCAAAACAATCTTTTTATCCCCCCGTGAACAAAAACCTATCAAGCCTTTTACACACCAAGGCTCCCGAAAATTAGACCAGTAAAAACATAATTTTCTAAGGGGCGGGTCATTGAATTCAATTTCCCTATGACACCACTTTGGACTACACATTCCAAACAACTCCGCTAATTCTTCCCATGGAGATATCCTTAACCTAGGCTTATTTGGCCCATACACCCTGCTAACCACCACTCAAGATCATCCATGTGTTTTATTTTAATTGACAAAGTGAATTCACTCGCAATTGTTTCCTCCATTAAAACTAATCTTTCATCCCACATAATAACAATACCTCTGGATCTCCCCACAGATGGTAAGAACACTCAATTACTTTACCTAAACCCCTACACACACTATAATTTTTCTATCAAAAATCTTTCTTAGATTCCTACAAAATAACAATATCCAAAATTACTCTCAAAAAAATTTCCCAAATTCCTCAGTTCTTAACTACCTTATACTCTTTTCACTCCTCTCATTCACCTTTGTTCTTTCACTTCTTTTTTGTGAGGACTAAAGATAAATTAATTTTTCTTAACAAAATTTTTAGGATTTCACATTTTTCTTCAACTGACACAAAGTACCTACTCTGCACATCTGTAGGCATACAACTACCTCCTTCCTCCCTACCCAACTCTTCATTCCCCTCACCCTCATAGCATACAATGGTCCTGTCAATTATAGCATTGGATTCCACTGCAGCAAAAGTAATTGTGGCATCACTATTATCATTACACAAATTTCATAGACTCAAATCCAAGTTTGCTAACAAGCCAGAATTTTGTTGTTTTTCAATTCCCATAGACCCACACTTCTCACTAACAACCAAACCCATCCCTCCAAGCGCGGACACCTGACTAACAATCTTCATCCCTAGTCCAACTCAAACATAGACACAAAATTACCCACCCCTTATAACTCCCGTTTTTTATCCGAACATACCAAAACACTTATCCCCACTACTCACATGCTCACTCATCCCAGCTAATCCATGAACATGACCCACAAAAACAATAATAATAACCAGGAACATCCTCTAATATCTTATTTTGTTCTTTTATTAGTATAGTTAGCCATCTTTATTTATCGTCCACTATTCCTCAGACACAATAGCAATATTCAAACATAATGTCTTCTAAGCTACGATCTCCAAATATTAATTTATTTAGATCATTTTTTGAAAGTATTGTGTATCACCACAACAAAATGCTGACACAAACCTTAGAATTATTTATCCGGTGAAACGTCATATAGTCTCCATGTAGAAGGCACTTGGTTCTTGTAAATAGTTTGAAAAAAACTCCCTCAAGTAGACCTATCAATGGATTGAATTCTGATCCAAATCTGTTTATCCAGATATGGAGCATAACTTTAATTTGATTACTTGAATTCGATCTGATCCATTTATATCTCTTAAAAAAGATTCGAATTTGAATACGTACTAATCTAATCCATAAAAAATCTCATCCGAAAAATATATTATATATAATGCCACATATATAATGATATTAGGTTTTCACTTTTCAACCCAAAACAACCCCACCCCCATCGCACCACCTGCTCCCCAAGACACCATTGCACCCCTTACCCCTTCACCGACAATCCATCTCGGTGACCAACTCAGATATTCTTCGACTTCCCTCTCCCCTCCCCTCTCTTAGTTATGTTTTTCACTTTTTTTTATTGATGCTCTCTCCTTTCTCTCTTAGTTCTTCTTCCTCACACTTACGTTATCTTTTTTATGTCCACATTATCTAGTGCTTTGCTTTCTTTCTCATCCTCCCTATTCTCCTATATTCCTCTCCCTTTGTTGCCCTTCTCTTTCTCTCTTGTTTTTGCTCTTCGAATCCTCCTTGCTTCATATTTGACCAAATATAGCAGTTTTGAGGTTCATTCAATGGGGATTTCTTGGTTTTCTTCATCCTTTTGAAGAAAATTAAAGGCAAGGTGTGAAGAAATTTGTGGGCAAGAAGAGCCCTAATATTTCAATTTTTAGTCCAACAAGCATCCGCTTCAGTTTGAAGAACACAAACTAGGGCTAGGTTGTGTTGAAGAACTCAATTCCAAGCCAGTAAGGTTTTATTTTTTTTTATTGACTTAACTGAATTATTAATATATTGAGATGAAATTAAATCAAAATCTATCAGGATTTAGTGATTTGTTGGAGTTATTAGGATTAATTTATTTGTATATTGCTGAAATTTTTGGTTTTTTTTTTAATTGGGTGAAATTTCTAATTTTTTTGTAAAATTTTTTTTTTAAGTCATTTGATTCAAATAAGACTAGATGTCCGATAGTTAACGGAAACGCTTTTGGATTAGGATTTTGATATCCCTCGAGCATACGATCGAATTCGGATAAAGGTTTTTTTATTGAATTCGAACTAGTTAAGATCCGATTTGAATCCACCTGCTCGCAGGCCAACCCTCAAGAAAAGTCAGCTTCTCCAATCAGAAGTTGTTACGAGTGCTTAAACAATTATACAAGAATCTTTTTTTTTTGTTTTTCTTTTGGGGTGGGGGTGGGGGTGGGGGTGGGGGTGGGGGTGGTTGAGACAATAATAACCTATTTGTAGTCATTGACCTCAGAGCATTTTTGGCATATTTAAATGGGTTTGTCTAGTTTATTAATTTTCAATAATCAAACTTCCATAAAATCCCACGTTTTCATCGGCAATGTGAGGTGCAGTCAACCAATAAACATGACTACACAATGCCTCAGAATCACTAAATTTTCCTTCCCCAACCTATAAAAAAATAACCTTCCCTAACAAACAAAAACACACAAAAAAAGAGAGAAAAACCCTGTCCTTTTGCAAAGGGCCATGAGACCCACATGTTTCCATCATTGAGAGTATCATCATCATCACCACATTTCTCTTCTTTTGACCACAAAATTTGGGCTTTCCATCCTTATATGTTTCTAGAAAGGTGGAGGTAAAAGGACACAAATTAGATTTTTTCCTTTTTCAAATGAAATTCAACAAATTATTTACCATATTTTAATGATGCTAGATAAGTTTACACCTTAGGGAACCTTTTCAATTCAATTGATAATCTCTCGTTTATTGCATGTTTGACGAAAGGTGCCATTTTTGAACTAAGGTCTACATCAAAAGACATATCAACTTCAGTAAATGCTTAAATGAGCAGAGAGAGCACGTTTGACTAAGCAAAGTGACCAATGCAATAGCAGGTCATGCCTAAAAACTTATATCAATTCATAATCTACTATTGCCCCATATAGTTTTGGCTATGTAAATGATCTGGTTCAATGACAAACCAAAGCCACACAGATGTTCTGATAAAGATAATTTTCTAGACGATGAACCACAAGGAAAAAAACACTTTATGACAGAAATAACAAACCTGGATAAGAATGCCTCCAATAGTTGATTATGTTGTTTCCAGACTTCAGCACCATGTTTTGACATTAAGTCCAGATTTTCCAGCCTGCAATATTAAACCACTCAACTCATACATAGTAGGAGGGCATCAATACTAGATCTAGAAAAAGGAAAGCAGCAAGAGGACTCCAAGATAAAAGAAAATTAAGAGAGGGCCATAGAGGGGAAAAACAAAAAATGAGCATTTTTGTGTTATTGAATTTGAAACCATGCACTTTTCATGCAGCACAGCACTTTTAGCAAAATTCTTAAATACAATTACTCCTATGACTCCCAATCGGGAATCCCATTATCGATTATCCAAGTGCCACTCCTAAAATAGAATTCATAACTTTCTAGACAGCAACTGAGAATTATTTACAGACTGTTCCAGAACAAATAGAAAAAAATTCATTAGCTCATTCAGCTCAAAAAAGAAGGAAGGGGTGGGGGATAATGTGGCTCATTCAAAGGTCTCATAATGCTATCAGGGTTAGTTCCACTGTTTCCACCAAGTCTTCCAAAACATTTGAAGATGTCTTGGAATAGGTAAATGAAAAAAGAAAATAATTAGCGTGAAAGGTGAACATAAATGGAGGACACGTTCAAAACATGGTTCCATGGAATACATTATTTGTTGGTGTTACAGTATTAATTGATGAAACTAAAGTAGGAAATTAACAATAAACTAAAAGTTTGAAGAGAAACTTTAGAATTTTAGAACAAGATAAAACTGAATACATTAAATGCATTTATAGTAATAGTACAAATTCAATCAGAAAAATAGTAAAGATCGAAGATCAAGAGATATCAAAGTGCGAACACTTTCGTTATTTGGGGTTAATTATCCATAAGGAAAAAGAGATTTGAGATAATGTTAATCATAGAATTAAAGCAGGGTAGACTAAGTGGCGAGATGCATCTAACATATACCTCAATACAGAGTATTGCATAATTAAGAAACAACATGCACAAAAACTAATTGTTGCCGAAATGAAAATGTCACAATGACTGTGTAGTAAAACAAGAAATAAGTATATTTTTTAAACCATAGGAGCAGAGATAATCGATTTATGTGGTTTGAAGATGTCTATGAAAGACCTAGTAATGAACTTATGTGAAAGAGTGATAAGAGATATCAATAATAATACAATTAAATACGCCAAAATTAATGTTGAACAAATAGCAAAAAAAGATATGATAGCTCACAATTTAATAGAAAACATGGCCCTCGATAACGTACAATAGCAAAAAAGGATTCATGTACCCAACGCAAAATAGTTGGGATAAATGCTTTTTTGAGTTGAGTTGAGTTACATCCATAATTCGCTCTTGTATACTTGTCATTTTATATTTGGTCGAGAATAATATACACGCATAGAACAACCATCATAGCCATTTAGTCAACTCTTAGTTACAGAGATCTCAACTACAACAACTACCATAATAACCAATTTAAACAAATCCTTACCCCATGAAATTAGGGTTGACCACACAAATAGGAGCTAATTTACGACGACTAAATATGTAGTTCCCACACATAAACATGATGCAACACAAATACTAGCATACAGGTTATCCTAGAGGGTGCTCAAAATATCTATCTAATAAAAGTCATCCTTGAACTCTAATTGTTCTTGCAATCCTTATTTCGATAATAATTCCAAACCAACAAGGTAATGTGTTATCCCACTTAATTTGTCACCAAAAGAAAATCTTAACCATAACGGAATCAACTAAGAATAATTAATTTATATCCAATCACAAGTATGCTACCTGATTACTTCATGCTGTAGTAGACGCTGAGCTTTTTGAAGCGCCTGCTTCCAAGCAGTTTCATCACTCCGTTTGTTCACAGGTGGCATTTCAAGTCCATATCTTGACATATCAAGCTGCACTGGAGGCTTCCCAGCTCTCACTCGCTCATATTCCCTTGCCAGCATTGGATGATTCTAAAATATGATTTTCATAATGAGACATACTGCAGCAAGATTTTCACAGTATATCTTGTTCAACAATTATCAGGATTTAACTGAACACAACCATTCGTACAAAAAAAATACCAAACGTGTTCAAAAATTAAAGAAACCTAGAACCACATGATTCGGAGAGAAGTTGAGGTAAAAAGTACCCAAAAAGTGAACGCCCCCCAAAAAACCCCACCCCCAAAAAATTATCTCAACACTTCCTTTGCAAGAGCAATTTTCTTTATTAGACTTGCAAGTGGTTATTTCTCTCAATTTCTTTACCATGTGAAGTCTAAAGACCACATGATCTTCACATTGGGAAACATTGCATTAACCTACTGATGATAACAAGAATAAAGGTACAAGAAAGGGATTATGAGACCCCTGTTTACGCTCGAGAAAATAAGTCTTAGTGTATACCTCAACCAAATGTTACAACCAGCTAGCACTAAAGGATCAACAAGGTATTCGAATGTGTCCACATTCATTTGGCATTTGAACCGCACAAAATTTTTGACCCTTAGGTAGCACAACATAAAGTAGGTTTTATGTTTCAGTATGTGGAATACATGGATTCAAAGTCGATCTGAACCCCACCAACAAAAATCTAGTACTTAGACAAAGATTTTCAGCACTGGGTTGGGTAGAGGTACAAAAACACATTCCAACTTAAATATGGACAGCACTTGAAGTGGGGCATTAGATTGCCCGAATCCAAAGTATACATATAATTTGGTTATTTCTAATAAGGGTTGCCTCTCCAATCTCTCCCTCAATTGTCAAATACAATCCATTTCTGTATCGTTTGTTAGATCTCTCAAACTCTCTCTCAAACATGTTGCCCTCTCTCTCTCGCACACTTTATCTTGCAATATTTTGTTGTCCACCCTTTCCTCTCGTCCTCCCTTTTTCTCTCAAGCACACAAAACCACACACAAAATCTTAGTTTTCTACAACTAGTGCCATCATCATGACCACCATTTGAAGGTACGCTGCTTAGTTTTCTCAATAGACAACATAGGGGAAAGAGTAGCAAAAACCCAATTCTTCTATGAAAACCCAACTTCTCTCCCTCTCTCTCTCAAGAAATACATCTTGAGACAATAAATGATCTCTCTCTCTCTCATTCTTGGATAAAGACATTTAAAGGGAAGACATTAGACAAGGTCAAAATCGAATCAAAGGAGTTTCTTATTGGATTAGCTTATGATTGTTGCACGTGCTTCTGTGTATGAGAGATGTAAATTGTGCAATGGTGATTGTATAGGCGAATATTGTGTTGGAGATGACGAATCGAATGGTGGAGGTTTGGAAGGAGATTCCTGATTTATCCGATGAGATCTCGTCACCAAATCCCACTCTCGTCCTAAAGGTATAAAATTTGTGCGTAAAGCATGTGTTGCCCAAATTAAACCTAAATTATAACCCGAGTTGTGTATATCAAGTTCAAACCAAATTTAGAAATCTAAGCATGGGTTAAAGGGATCGAGTTGAAGCTCAACTTGGATTGAACTGAGGTTAATAGCTTTATATATTGGGTTGAGCTTGGTCTAACCCCTAAACCCACCCAACCCACCGGTGTTGCAACCCATTTGCATAAACTAAAAACTATTGTTGAAAACTCAAACCTCTTCCGCTATGAAATCTCCACTAAATTTCAGTAAGAAGTTCTACCTTGGACTCTTTCACTCGATGGTATGTTGAACTATTTAAGTTAAAGCAATTGCTTGCAGCAAAAATAGGAAAATAATAGTAGAAACACAATTGATGAGCCTACTAAAAGGAATTCACATTGTTTTGAAAGTTATATTTCGCATACTGCATAAAACCAATTTGATATGAACTTTGCTATAGAATTATGGATATATTAGAACCCAAACCTAGTAAGGGGTTTTGGACATGCAATGCTTGTTGATTGGGGCTTCAATAAATTAAATAAGGGTAAATTGCACGTGGACCCCCTATAATTAGGCCCAATGATACCGACACACCTGATATTCTGAAAATGACTGGATGACCCCAACCAGCGTAAAAATTAACAAGTGTTAATGCTTTGAATAAAAAAACCTTTTTACTCTTCATTTAATCAGTTAAAATAAAATCTATAAAAGTTCATATCCCATATTTTAAACCTGAATCCATATTAAACCCAAAACCATGACCTTAACTTCCGAACAAAACCTAAACACTAGAACCCCTCCCCTTCTCCAAGCCCATAAACCAGCACTGTCCTCTATCACATACATTGCCACCAGCGCCACACCCACAACCACCAGCCACGGCACACCCCACTTTATTCCCTCTCTCCTCTACTTCCCCAAACGCCAAACCTACAATTGCATCCTTCCACGCAGCCCCCACCTGGAACCAACTGGTTTAGGTGGGGCCCATGAGTTTCGATTCGGGTTTCCTAAGTTTGGAAAATTTGAAGCCTAGATGGAGGCTTAAGTTTGAAACATTTTGTTCACCACGGTAGCTCCATGCATCATTCAGGTCACAACGGGTCTAACTTCTATTTGCTTTCTACAGAAGTTAGGGATCCATTTTATTTTTGTCTTTTGTCAAGGTTGTTCCATTGTGACCTGGAGGTCGCAGGTTTGAATCGCTGAAACAGACTCTATGCGGATAAGGATACGTACATTTAACCCTCTTCAGACCCGCAATTACGGGAATCTCATGCACTAGGTACGCCCAATTAGTTGGTGTGTGATGGAGCAAACATTTGGTTGTACTCTTGTGTGCCCTTGTGCGATTGTTTTTGAGCGTTCTTGTGAATATCTTTTTTCCAGCAAAGAAATCATATTTACTTAACCAAAAACAAATATTCTCAACCGAACTATTTGACAGTACTGGACCCGATCAAAGCCACAATACGTAATCCCAGCTTCAATAACAGATGGGTTTGACCAATTTCCATTTTTTATTTGACAGGTAACAAAAAATTAATTGTGTCTAACATAAATTCTCCACACAGATTTTACACATAAATCACACAATATGCACTGTTTTTTTATTCATATACATGCATACCAATTATAAGTCACTGATGATAATCGAAACCTCTACAGTTAACATAACACAGGATTTAAAAGGCCCTAGCAATACCTAAACACAGACGAGGAGAGAGAGAGTGTGTGTGTAAGTGTGAACCTGGAAATTGAACTTGGGAAGAGGAGGGAGGTCTTTGAGGAAATCGGAGGGCTTTTTAGAGCTCTGACGCATTTCTTCTTCGACCAAACGGTCCACCTCTTCTTTGACCTTTGGGTTGCCGTAGTCGTCGTCGATGTACGGCAGTGCATCGATCAATTCTGCGCCCGTAGACCACGAGGGTTTGGAGGAAGGAGGTGCTTCCAGCATTAGTATGTCTCCGTTAGCTGTGTTCGCTGTAGCCGCCATTGTTGGATGTCTCCGTTAGCTGTGTTTGCTCTATGAAACCTCACCCCGTTCTCGGAAGGGTTTAGCTTGTGATGTTGAATTTTTTTTTTGGAAAAATTATATTTAGACATTTTCAGATTTATTACTTAATCACCCCTGGACCTCTAATATTTAAAATATTACATATAAACTTCCTAAATTTTGTATACGCATAACACAGAAGACCATGTCCTTAATGTCCATCAGTAAATTACATCCAAGTCCCTGAAATTTAAAGTGTGTAATATTTTGACTCTTCAAATATAAAATATTATTATACTTAGACTAAAAATACTCCAATTAAAAGTAAATTATCAAATATTTTAAATTTTATAACCAAAATTCATGTTCTATTATATTATTTATTGAAATAAAATCAAAAATAAAAATCTAATTTTTTTCTTTAAAAAATCATAATTAGTGTTGTTGATACCAAAATTTGGATGACCTTCACATCAATTTGTTAGACTTTGATCACCTAAAAAAAAGTCAGAGATTAAAGGGGAGTTCTAAGGGTTCGACTCTTCGATGCTTAATTCAGTGACTCAAAAGTATAAACTGCATTTAGACGGTAGAAGTGACATACTTGAAGTATCTTTGACTAAATGAACTTTTCACATTAGGTTAATTTTACCATCATCAAGTACGAATATATTAAAAAAGTCTAATTAAAATATTTGCATGTTTCATTGTATCATCCATTGACATAAAAACTAAACAAAATCTCAATTTTTTGAAGAAAAAATAGTAATCGGTACAAATATATCAAAGAACTCAATTCAACACTCATTTATATGTAATTATATTGTCTATTAGAATAAAACTAAAAAACTAAATAAGAGGTTAAACTGTAATAGATACAATATTTCCTATCTTTAATTGGAGTAATTTGGTCTTTTAATAAATTATATTAGTTCTATAACTAATAAGGGGTCGAAGTATAATATTTTAAATTTGAGAGGTTTAAGTGTTATACGCTTATAAACTTTAAGGAATCTAAATATAATTTATAATAGATATGAGACATTAACGACAGGGGTATAAGTGTTACGCGTATAAACCTCAAGGAGTTTGTGTATAATATTTTAAATGTTAAGAGTTTAAATGATTAAGTAACAAAACATCAAGGGGCTTAGATGTCATTTTCTCTTCTTTTTTTTGGGTCATTTAAGGTTGAATTTTACGGAAGGTTTTTAAGGTTGAATTTTAAATCCAATAAAGTTTGCTCATTTTTAAGTCTGCATCAATGAAACCTCACTCGGGTCAAAATATCTAAATAATCAGATTTTAATTCTAATTTGAATTAAATTTAAATTTAAATTTGATTAAATAAATAAAAATTAATATTATTTACGATTAATCTATATCTATATCTATACTAATATAAAATGTCAACAAAAGTGAAAAATTTTTATTTGACTATAATACCCTTAACAAACCAACTAATTCTATTGATCAATCTTTTTTCATCTTTTTCAATTAATTGTGATGGTGCCCAAAGTCAGTTCTATGTATGAGCTCAGCCCTGAAGCCAGATCGGGAGGTCAGTTCGGAGTACCAGAGCTCAGGAAATCAGAGCTCCAGCTCCTCCCAAGCGAAATAATAGCCGCAGCAATAAGAGAAGTGGTTGGATGACAGCTGGCACCTCCAAAACAAAAGTCAAGCAACATCCCAGGCGTAAAACTCTTAATTGACCAGGATCCCCTCCCAGAATTAAGGGGGATCCCATGAATGAAGGGCAAAGATCTCAGTAGAGATCTCTTAGGGTTAGGAATAGCATTATAAGTACGGGACATTATCCCAACCAGGGGGAGAGAGAGGAATAATGTCAAAAAGGCTATGTAAGTTTCTTTAAAGATCAATAGAGAAAAATGAGCAAGAGCCTCCATTAGAGAGTGGACTAGCCGAGCTCATCAGCCGGTGAACCACTATATTTCCACTGCGTTGCACACACTACACCTCGGTTAACCAGAACATTCATCCACCAATTCACGAGCCTTGTAGCTCAGGCCTATCTCATTCAATTGAACCTAAACTCATTGCTCATTCGTGTGGAATAACACCATCAGTTTGACGCCGTCTGTGGGAACGATTGTTCTTATAACAAGTATACTGATTCTTCAATAATTGATGGTCTCTACACGCAATATGAGCAAAAGTCAGATGAATCCCCCAAGAATGCAGAATCTACAAGAGGTCACTAGTGGGAGACAACCAGAAAACCTTCATGATTTCGTGCCCACTACCAGAGATGATCCGTCTGCGGTGGATCCCCCCACCAACAATGAACTAGACGCCCTTTGTCTGGTCAATCAACGTTTACTTCAGCAAAATGAAGAGCTTTTGAAGCTCTTACGAGGCCCTCAGCAAACACAACCAGCCCAGCAAGGCCAGAATGATCTCCCTCGTAGGGAACAACAATACCTTGATCCCCTCAGAGAAGTGAACGAAGGAGGGGAGAGCATTCAGGCACCCCATCAGCCACCTAGGAGGGGTGTTAATGAAGAAGTACAGAGCCAAAACGAAGGAGTTGAGAAAAATGATTTCCTTCCCTTCCAGCAGGAGAGAATGAAGCAATATTGGGAACATCGCTTCAAGGACATCCAGCAAGAGCTCAGCCACATGAGGGAGGCAGTGAGGGTCAAAACTCCAGTAACGATGGATGCCTTGGTGCAACAGACGGAGTCCCCATTCACCGCTGGGGTGTTGCATTTCCCTTTTCCTCCAAAGTTCAGAATGCCTCAGATAGAGGTTTTTGATGGGACAAAAGATCAGCCTTAGACAAGCCCTCAGAGGATCCCTACTAGTATGGTAAAGCAGTGCCTGTGGATCACCTCAACACTTACAAAAACCAAATGGAGCTGCATGGATACCAGGACCCTGTGCGGTGTAGGGCCTTTGCCATCACTCTGAAGGGGTCAGCTTTAACATGGTTCAATAGGCTCCCCCCAGCTTCGATCTCTTCCTTCAAAGAACTCTCCATTTCCTTTGTGTCTCACTTCATAGGAGCCCGGATCTATAGGAAGCCGAGCTATCATTTATTAAATGTAAAGCAAAGACCTAATGAGAACCTCCGATCCTATGTACAGAGATTCAATTCAGAATCTCTGAAGGTAGATGTCCGAGACGAAAAGTTTGCCATAATTGCTTTCATTGCAGGATTAGGAGTGCAGTCAAAGGACTTGATGTTCTCTATATCAAAGAATCCCCAAGCAAGCATGGCTGAGGTGTTAGCCAAGGCAGAAAAATATATAAACGGTGAAGAAGCACTCCTTTCCAAGGTCGGGAGTACATCATCACGAAAGGAGAAGGGGAAAGAAGAGAAGAAGAGAGACCGAAGTCCCAGGAAAGAAAGAGAACGAGAAAGGTCTCCAATGAGGGATAGAGATCGTTCCCCAAAGAGAAGAGGAAATGTTAGAGACCGCTTAGGCCCTCCGCAACCCGAGCTACAGCCTAGGTACGCTCCTTGGTAATTCACCCCGCTCACTGCCACAGTATCTCAGGTCCTGTATGAGGTCCAGAACGAGAAGTTCTTAAGGTGGCCACCTCGGATGAAAGCAGATCCGGCAAAGAGAGACCCCACAAAGTATTGTGACTACCACAGAGATCATGGTCACCATACCGATGATTGCATTCAGCTAAAGAAGGAGATCGAGTTTTTAATCCAACGAGGGCAGTTACGTCGCTTTGTGGCCCATGATAATCAAAATCGAGCTCTTACACCACCGCCACCTCAGCAGCAAGCATCTGCGCCACATCAGCAACCTCTGGGAGAGATCAGAGTAATATCTGGAGGGTTTGCAGGAGGCGGAGAATCCAGCTCAGCCAGAAAAGCTTACCTCCGGAGGATCAGAGCTGGAGAAGCTCTCGAGGTGCATACTGTGTCCAAAGCACCACGCTTAGACACAACTATCACTTTTTCAGACTCTGACTTGGAAGGGTGTCAGTACCCCCATGATGATCTCTTGGTGATAAGAGTTGTGGTAGCCAACAGAATTGTTCATCGAGTCTTGATTGACAACGGCAGTTCGGCAGACATCATTTTTGCGCCTGCATTCGATAAGATGGATATAGGGAGGGAAAAACTCGAACCTGTAAGTGCCCACTTGCTAGGTTTCTCAGGAGAAAGGGTGCTCCCCTTAGGGTCAATTCAGCTTGTGCTCACCCTAGGTGACCCACCTTGTCAAGCCACTACAACCGTAAAATTCTTAGTAGTTGACGCACCTTCTGCGTACAATATTCTGCTGGGAAGACCATCCCTTAATTCTATGAGGGCCATCCCATCTGCATACCACCTGGTTGTCAAATTTCCAACAGAAAATGGAATCGGAGTGGTCCGGGGAGACCAGCGCGTAGCAAGGGAGTGCTACATGGCATTTGTAAAGATGAAAGAGGTTGAGAACATCCAACTGGATGAACTAGACATGAGGGATGAACTCGGAACCAGACCAATCCCATCAGAAGAGCTAGAGCCTATATAGCTAGACGAAGAGCCAGAACACCTTGTTTATGTAGGGTCCAAGCTGAGCAGAGAGATTAAAGAACTTCTCATCCAATTTCTGAGGCAAAATATAGAAGTCTTTGCCTGGAAGCAAGAAGACATGGAGGGTATTGACTCCTCAGTTATCACACATAAGCTCAGTGTGAATCCTAGCTGCAAACCCATCAAGCAAAAGAGGAGGAGCTTCGCCCCAAAGCGTGAAAAAGCCATCAATGAAGAGGTCAACAAACTTCTCCATGCCAGAGCCATCAGGGAGGTGGATTACCCAGTGTGGCTAGCTAATGTCATCCTCGTTAAGAAGACCAACGGCAAGTGGCGCCTCTGCATTGACTTTACTGACCTTAACCGGGCTTGCCCCAAGGACAGTTTCCCCTTACCTCGGATATACTTGATTGTGGATGCCACCGCTGGGCACGAGCTCCTCAGCTTCATGGACGCCTTCTCTGGATATAATCAGATTAGGATGGACCTTAATGACCAGGAGAAGACCTCCTTCATAACCGAGCAAGGGACGTACTGTTACCAGGTTATGCCCTTCGGATTGAAGAATGCTGGAGCCACTTATCAACCCTTGGTGAATAAGATGTTCCAAAAACAGATCGGGACTACCATGGAGGTTTACATTGATGATATGTTAGTCAAATCACTGAAAGTAGAGCTCCACATCAAATATTTGACGGAATCTTTCCAGGTCCTGAAGGAATACAAAATGAAGCTCAATCCCGCCAAGTGTGCCTTTGGAGTTTCAGCTGGAAAGTTTCTGGGCTTCATAGTTAATAGCAGAGGAATAGAGGCTAACCTAGAGAAAGTGAAGGCAGTACTGGATATGCGACCGCCGTCCAATACAAGGGAGGTACAACGTCTAACAGGAAGAATAGATGCCTTAAGTCATTTTGTGTCCAGATCAAGCGACAAGTGTCAACCCTTCTTTCAAGTCCTAAAGAAGGTCTTCCAATGGGATACCCAGTGTGAGGAAGCGTTCAGAGCACTGAAAAATTATCTGAGCTCCCCACCTATTCTGGTGAGCCCGTTGGAAGGTGAGGTCCTTACTCTCTTTTTAGCTGTCTCAGATTTCTCAACAAGTGCAGCGTTAGTAAGGGAGTAGAACAGAGCTCAGCAACCAGTCTATTGCTGTAGCAGAGCTCTGAGGGGGGCAGATGAGAGATATCCGAAGATGGAGAAGCTTGTTTTAGCCTTAGTTACAACTGTCAGGAGACTTAGGCCATATTTCCAAGCTCACACTATCGAGATCCCAACAGATCAGCCGATGAAACAAGTATTACGTAAACCAGAGACTTCGGGAAGGCTGGTTAAATGGGTCATCAAGCTCAGTGAGTTCGATATCAGGTACAAACCAAGAACAATCATCAAAGGGCAAGTACTGGCAGACTTCATTGCAGAATTCACAACAGGAGCACCCATGGGGGCCACGCAGCTGGTACCTGACCTCTCCACATGGAAGCTTTCGGTAGATGGAGCTGCCAACGCCCAAGGTAGCGGTGCTGGCTTGATTTTGACTTCCCCTGATGAAATAGATGTTGAATATGCGTTAGGGTTCGGGTTTAAGGCCTCAAACAACGAGGCGGAGTATGAGGCTATTATAGCAGGGCTAAATCTCGCTCACTCAATGGAGGCAGAACAGTTGGAGATCTGCAGTGACTCTCAGCTCGTGGTGAAACAGATAGAGGGGTCTTACGAGGCCAAGGGCGAGAAGATGATCCTTTACTTCAGAAAGGTACAGGAATTGATCATGAAATTTGTGCAAGTCAAGATTATACATATCCCCAGGTCAGAGAATTCTCGAGCAGATACGCTGGCGAGACTAGCAACTGCTTCACAAGAGAACCTAGATAGGTTGATACCAGTAGAACATTTGGTGGAGCTATGAGTAAGAGTTGAGAAGGAAGAAGTGCTCCCAGTTCTTTCCTAACCAGCCTGGATGGACTCTATTAGGGAATATCTTCAGAACGGAACCTTGCCAGCAGACTCCAAGGAGGCTACAAAGATAAGGGTAAGGTCAACCAGATTCTCAATTTTGCAAGGAAACTTATATAAGCGAGGATTCTTGATGCCTCTCCTCAAATGTGTAGGAGGTGAGGATGCTAATTACATACTTAGGGAGATCCATGAAGGAATTTGCGGCAATCATATCGGAGCTCGAGCCCTGGCAGGAAAAGCCTTGAGGCAGGGATATTATTGGCCTACTATGCTAAAAGATGTCATCGATCTGGTTAGAAGGTGTAAGGTGTGTCAAATACATGCCAACATCTCTCATTGTTCGCCAGAGCTCCTAACGTCGGTGGTGAGCTCTTGGCCCTTCCAACAATGGGGATTGGACATTCTTGGCTCTCTTCCCACCAGCGTAGGGCAGTGTAAATTCACCATCATTGGGGTGGACTATTTCACTAAATGGGCAGAGGTGGAACCTCTGGTAACAATCACGGAGCAGAAGATTCAGAATTTCACATGGAAATCTATAGTTTGTAGGTTTGGGGTACCTAGAGCGATCGTTTCTGACAATAGGAAACAGTTTGACAACCCTAAGTTCAAAATTTTTTGTGCAGAGTTGGGGATAATGAATTATTTCTCGGCCCCAGCCTATCCACAGTCAAATGGACAAGCAGAGGTGACAATCAGAATGATCAAAGCAGCCTTGAAGACCATGCTCGAGTCTTTGAAGGGAAAATGGGTTGAGTATATCCCAAAGGTGTTGTGGGCATACAAAACAACCCCTAGGACAGCAACTCAGGAAACACCATTTGCTTTGGCTTTCGAAACCGAAGCAGTATCGCCTGTAGAGATAGGATTCCCATCCCCCAGAACTGAATTCACAGAGTCTGAGCATAACAATGAGTCATTTCTGCTAAATCTCGATCTCCTAGATGAAAAGAGAGAAAGAGCTCTACAACACATTCAGAGTTATCAGAGAAAGACCGCAAGGTACTACGACAGGAAGGTAAAGCACAGAAGCTTCAAGGTTGAAGATCTGGTGCTTAGGAGGCTTTTGCTTGCAAGAAAGGATCCCACGCATGGGAAATTGGGGCCAAATTGGGAAGGCCCCTACATTGTTTCAAGAATAATTAGGCCTGGGAACTATGAGTTACAAACAGAAGAAGGAAAGGTCCTACCTCATTCTTGGAATGCCGAGCATCTTAAGAAGTTCTTTCAGTAAGTTTTCCTTGTAATAAAATTATTCTCAATAGAAGTAGCAAATTCTTGATTCATCCTTGCATGGCTTCCAAAAAAAAAAAAAAAAGCTAAAAAAGCAAACGATGAGCTCATAAAGGGCAAAATGAGCTCTACAGTTCGAGATAAGCTCTCCAGCTTATAAAAAACGAGATAAGCTCTTCAGCTTATAAAAAAATGAAATGAGCTCCGCAGCTCAAGATAAGCTCTTCAGCTTATAAATAAATAAAAAAAACGAAATGAGCTCCACAGCTCAAGATAAGCCCTTCAGCTTATAAGAAACGAAATGAGCCCCGCAGCTCAAGATAAGCTCTCTAGCTTATAAAGAACAAAATGAGCTCTACAACTCAAGATAAGCTCCTTAGCTTATAAAATTCAGGATGAGCTCATAAGATATAAAATGAGTTCTACGACTCAAGATAAGCTCCTTAGCTTATAAAATTCAGGATGAGCTCCTTAGCTCATAAGATATAAAATGAGTTCTACAGCTCAAGATAAGCTCTTTCGCTTATAAAGAACAAAATGAGCTCTACAGCTCAAGATAGGCTCCTTAGCTTATAAAATTCAAGACGAGCTCCTTAGCTCATAAGATATGAGACGAGCTCTTCAGCTCATAAAAGATAAAGATGAGCTCTTCAGCTCATAAAACGCCAGATAACCTCCTTAGCTTATAAAATCTAAGATGAGCTCTTCAGCTCATATATATATATATGTTAAAAAAAAAAATATATGGAACCAGGATTCACAGTCACAAGCATTCAGAGAGAAGCAAGAGTTGCACAAAAAGTCTGACATTTCATTAAACAAAAGGGAGTACACGAGAGAGGAGCTCCTAGTTCTTTTTAAGTTGCTGCTTCAGCTCAGCAACCTCTCCCTTTAGGCGAACGTTCTCCTCTTTCAGCTCGTCCCTTTCTTTTTCAGTCTCAGAGAGCAATTTGAGAAACTTCTCACCTGCTGAGGTAAATAAGATAGTGGCGAGAGAAGAATCAGGTGAAGAGGAACCATCCCTCCTACGCTTCTTCGAGGACGCACCAGCATCCTCTTCCTCGTCATAATCAGAGGGGAAAGTCCAAGGAGAATCTGGATAAGAAGAAAACTCCCAAGCGGTTGCCTCAGCGCCAAACAAATATAGATTTTCATGCGTCATCAGATCTGAAAAAAGCTTGGGGTCTACAAGCAGCAGTTGATCAATATTCATCATCTCTGGCAAATCCAGATCAGGGGGACCTGCGCAACGAAAACATAATAAGAATAAATCTTCACAGAAATTAGTCAAGATAGCTCTGCTTGAGCATACCAATATGAGAGAAGCTATCCCAGGAGCGTGGAATCCTAGTACTAGGGCAGCGCAGCTCGGTAGACCTCCAAGACTTCCCGGAGGCAAAAAAGAAGCGTTGAGACCACCCTTCAGGAAGAGGAGGGAGGTCAAGAACCAGATGGCGTATGTTGAAGTGCCTCCATCGAAAGAAGTTGAAGCAAGGGAGCTCATCTTCTTCAATCTCAAAAAAGTAAAGAAACTCAACAACAGTAGGGAATCCACCGTTGCCATATAGACGCTAGAAAAGGAAAAAGCTAACCATAGCAGCCCAGTCTCGGGGTGAAAGGCGAGAGGGACACAAGTCGTAGTACATAAGAACTCGCCCAATAGAAGGATGAATAGGAAGGCGAAGCCCCATGTCAATGGCCCCTTCGAAAAAACAAATTTCCCCTCGGGAAAGGTAGTTACAAGGCTAGTCAGGAGTCGGAACTCGCAGAGACAAATCAAGCTCAGGGAAGAATCGCTTCTTGATGTCTGCCAAGTCCGAAGGGTTCATCGTTGAAGGGGTTAAGTAGCGAGAATGCCACTTCCGGTCAATTCCAAAGGAAGTGAGTTCTTTGAACAGGGGAGAAACAGGGGCAGCCATCAAGATTACGACGGGGGTAGAAGGTAACCTCTAAAGATTCAAGAAAAGACTCTGAAATCTTTCGGCAAAGAAGGAGGAAATCCAGGAGGTATTAGAGGCCTTAAAGGAAATCATGAGTTTTCAAGAAACCAAGAATCACACAGAAAACAGAGTCGGCGGTCCTTTTGGTTTCCTAATTAATGATGACAGTTACGATTTTGGAAAGCAGTTGAATAAATGCAGAAAGATGAATCAGCACAAGGTGCCCCCCCCCAATGCGATCAAAGTAATTGAAAATAAGTCTGACCTCGACCCCACCTGAACAAAACTCTCCTCAGGTTTCTTTGGGTTGAGGTCAGCTCGTTTGGCTGCCTAGCTATTCCAGCACACCTTTTTCGGGACCCCCAGTCCCCAAGAACAACGTTCATATCCTGGATAAAATGGGCTAGTATTTCTCAGGCTCATCTGTAAACAAAGTCTTCATGTATGTAGCAACATGACCTCAGCAGATCTACCTCTGGAAGAACTCAAGCATCAAGTTGCTTACTTTCTTTTCCAAATACAGCAAACCTCTTGTCACCATGAGGAATGCCAAGTCCACTACCCAATGCCCCCCGGGGGAAACCAAAAACGTAAGTACCAGTGTCACACAAGATCCACATCCTAAAGAGCTCTGAAAGGCTTCCTGCTTTCAAAGGGCAAGATAGAGAAACCTTCCCCAATGGCCTCAACATTCCCGTGATATTCCTTAACCATCTCCAGACCTCAGCCAGCCAAAAGAAGCGCAACACAATAAATTGCAGCATAAGTTGTGAGGCCAGCTTCAAGTTCTCAAGAAGTTAAACTTCACGATCCCAAAAGCTCTCTTAGCTCAGTAGCCATTGGTAAAGCTGTTTGGCAAACTCAGCAGAATAGGAGATCTAAAGATAACATCAAAACAAAAAGGGAAGGGGAATCCAAAAACCTCATCCAAGTTTGATAAATTTTGCTTGAAGCGAAGCACCAAGGTACTCCTCCAAGCAAAAAGGGGGCAAGGAAGGGGAACCCAGACAAAACACAATGAAGGTAACAGTGACAATGTCAGAGTAGACTGCATTGAAGAACAAAGTAGACTATAAAAAGCAGAATGTATTGAATAGCTCCAAAAACAAAAATGAAGTATGTTCAGCATTTACATCAATAATTCAAAGTGTGTTCAACGTTTACATCAATAAACAGCACAAATCTACCCTAAGTTCTGGACTCCTAGGATCCTGAAGAGGCAGGAGGAGAAGAGCCTGGCAGCTCAGCAGTAGGAGTGCTTGATGGATCAGCAGATGAAATCTCTAGCAGGATGACAGTTGAAGCCTCTGGCAAAGTAACAGTCGAAATCTCTGGAATAGTCAATGGAGCAGAGACCTCGACCTCAATTAAAGCCCTCATTACTTGGTCAGCAAAAAAATAGGCAGCAGCAGAAGGGTCAGTAGGCACAAGAGTCAGGGAAGCCTCAGGATTGCCCACGGTAGCAGTGGATACAGAGGTGGGAATGTTTTGAGCTTGGACCTCAGCCAATGAGGTAGGCAACTCAGAAACCGCAGGAGCAGCCTTAGAGGCAAGTGCTGAACTAGGCACCTCTGCCTCCTTTTCAACTGAAACCTCTACCTCTTCCTCAGCCGGAACGTCAAAGTTGAAATCCAGATCAGGGTAGGTTTCTTCGGCTGTTTCTTGAAAAGCGATCCACCCCTTAGCCCACCTAGTAACAACGTCATCCTTTAGCTTGGCAACTAGATCATCCCTCTCTTTACCAGCTACTCTCTGAACTTCAAGCTCAACTAGTGTGACATCGTGTGCCTCTGCCAGTACACTATACTCTCTTTTCATGCTGTTATAAGAACCCAAGGCCTCAAATTTCTCCTGGCTAGCTTTGACCCAAGCCTCGTTCTTAAGTTTGAGCTCCTCCGAGACCTTTTTGAGCTCAGTATTGCTCCTTTTTTCTTCCTCTTCGGCTTTCTTCTTCTCCGCCTCCAGGCTCTTGATGGTAGAGGCCTGCTTCTCCGCATGCTCCTGAAGACTCTGAAGTTGAGCTTGGAGGTCATCATTAGCAAAGGTCAGCTCTGCAGCTTTAAATTCAAACGCCTTGGACGCCTTGGCAGAGCTCTCCAGAGAGCGGATTCGACTCAGCAAACCCCTCACATGTATAGCCAGCTGGGAAGAAATGCGATCAGAAACAATGAATAAAGCAAAACGAAAAACATAAGGTGGGAGCTTAAAGAAGAGCAATAACATGTACTTACAGCTGTGGTTTCGTAGAGGGCTGAGTTGATGGAGCTCTCAAGAGGCATAGTGGCAGCCCTCAGAACATCAGAATCAAGAATGATGGAAGTGATGACACCAGCTGCAAGATCAACATTATCAAAGAAAGAGTCTTCGTTCCCTTCTGCTTTAGGGAACTCCCTTTTCTCCAACTTGGAGCTCGGTTGAGATGGCTGGGAGATGTTCTCAGATGATCCAAGAAGAGGAGAGGTAAGCTGAAGCTGAGGAATCAACCCCAGGGCCCTCTCAACCTCAGATAATGAAGGTGAGGTCTGGTCCTGCGCATGAGCTCTACCAGGAGCTTGCATAACCCCTTTGAAGGGAAGGATCTCTGGGACTTATGGGGAGCTTGAGGAGGGAGCAAGAGCTCCAGAAGTAGAAGCAGGAGAGCTCGATCATTTAGGAGGGGCTCCTGTAGCTAAGACAGGGAAGCTGGGGGGCACTCCTGATTTCTGCATCTTAGCTCGGGTAACAGGACTGCTACCAGATCCGACCTCTGCCTTGCGTTTGCTCCCACTTCTACCCTTCTTCAACAGAACTACCTTAGCCTTGAGTTCTTCTTGGGTTGGCTCCATCGACGAAGGACCTAAACAATCAAAATGGACATGTTAAGGAGGAATAAGGAAAGAATGAAAAATTTGAGGTGAATAGGGAGAGGAGAACTACTACCTGCCACTTCAGCCGTAGCAACTGAAAGAGGAATGGGTGCTTCGACAGAAAGAGGAGTAGGGGATTCTATTATTACCCCAGGGGGCTGAACCCTTGCTCTACAAGAACCCAAGGTCTCAGAGTACCTTGCTGAAGAGCACTTCTCTAACCTCAGCAACACCCGTTCGTCCTCTACACTGAGCTCAGGGCGTCCACCTGGGAAACAACATAAACAAAACAGAGTCAGAGAAAGCCATAAAGCCCGATCACAGTTAGGTTGGACAAAGACTTACCTAGGTTTTCAGGGACTAACCAGGCCCTAGGGATTGGAAGAGTATCTGTCTTATCTGCAGAATTGTATTCCCACTATAAGCCCCCTACGTAAAAGAATTGTTTTTTCCAGTGCTTGTGGGAGCTCGGGGGATCAGAAATAATCACTTTAGCCTTCGTTCGTTTGGAGATGTATAGAAAGCCCTCAGAAGCAGTGTGCTTGACGTTGAAAAAATGCATGAGCAATGAAATAATAGGGACTCCAAGCTTGTGGATTTTAAAGAAAACAAGAAGACCCACCAAGACCCCCTAGAAATTAGGTGAGAGCTGAGTAGGACAAATGTTGAAGTGCTGAAGAACACCCTTTATAAAAGGGTGTAAGGGAAAGCGCAGACCGTTCTCAAAGGCAGCCACGAAGAAACAAACCTTCTTATGAACCTGGGTAACATATGGGGTGAATGCATCCGGACACCAGTATTGAACCTCCGGAGGAAAACCATAACGAGCGCTAAGGACCTTCATGAGGGAATGAGTGACCTCGCTAGGGCCCACGAGCTCTGCATGACTGAAAGCAGATTCTACACCTGGAGCCGAAACACCTACGCCACTCACTTTGCCCTTGCCTTTGTTTTTGACCATAGGGGAGGGGGTAGAGGGAGGCTTATCAGTATGTGCCTGAGCATCGACAGAGTCAACGCCAGGGAAATTGTCAATCTCCTCGCCCACGGCACCTAAGTCAGAATCCTCTTCAACATACCGGTCTCCTAAGAGGGAAACAGAGGAAGGGGTGGCTCCAGAGGAAGCAGACATAGCTGGGCAGGTAAAGGGAAGCTTAAAAGATCTGTAGAGGGGGGAATTTCAAAAAAAATACTCCTTGAGAACTCTGGGGTCGACACAACTGTGCGCGATAATGAAAATTCTAGCGGTGGAATAGGGGTCCAAAAAGAGGGGAAGATGACACAGAGAAAGGCCCCGATTCCTAAAATAACAGAATCGAAAAGTCCAAAAATGAAGAAACCACCTTAGACTCAAGGGATCCAGAACGAAAATAACAGGTAGGGAGCCAAGAACGTACCTAATCGAAGGCGAATAGCAAGCCAAGGTTCGAAGCAAGCAAGCCACGCACACCAATTCGAAGGGAGATGAATTTCAGTAAAAATCCTAAATTCGTCGATGAATTGTGTAAAACCGGGGGAATTTCGAATTTTTTGTGAATAAGGGCAAAATGGTCATTTGCCATCCTAATGCTTATTTGAAATACTCATGCTCTAGACCTCGGATGAGGAAACGGAGTTCGCCGTTGGATTCGTATCGCGAAATCGAGTCACCCTGTCAAATTTCGTTGAATTCCGAGATAGTCGGATTTTTGCACGTCGTTCGAGGCGACTGAAATTCCAGGGGTCCCTAAAAACACTTTTTTATAAAATATCTTAAAGAAAAAGTGAAAGTTCAAATAAAATTAATTTGAACTTAATCCGAGGTATAATGAATCGTTTCGGGACGAAAAACGGAGCCGGAAGTCGAAAATATGCGGTGCAATGTGGACCGCACATTTTTGCCTATAAATATCGACCTAAATCAGATATTTTACACATAATATCTCTAAAAATCAATGCTGAACCGTGTGAGGAGAGAGAAGAGAGAAGAGAGAAAAAGTGATTTTTCAAGTTTTCTTTCGCCGATTCCGGGAGTTCCGTCCGTCGGAATTCGTCAGTCCAGAAGTCAAAGTTCATCTACGCGACAAGGGCTACGCGTACATACCAAAAAGAGCTGATTTCACCGAAGATCCAAAGACAGAATTTTGGGAAAATCAAATATTTGGACTTAAATCTTGTTCTTGGAGGTTCTACCGGTTGTTTTACGCTCCAAGAGGTAGAGTTCCCTCATACCTTGGTTCATTTCTAACCTATGGTGTCATAAATAATGGTTAGATGTATAGAGTTGTTATGACTTGTCTATAGTCATGGGAATCATGAAAGGAATATAGAAATGGCCTAGATAAATTCCTTGTTAAATTTGGTCTAGGGAAGTTACTTGTGAAATTTTCTTGTAACTTGTTATTATGTGGGCAAATTGTGTGATAACATGATGATTGCCTTGGTGGTGTTTGCTAAATGCCTATGTGTGGATAAAGTTTGTTATGATACAATGATGTATAGCATGCTTGGATATTGTAGTGAAGGAATTGTTGATATATGCATGTTTTAATATATTAACATTGTGACAAAATATGATATTTATATGTTTGTAATATAAATTGCCATGGATATGTTGAAATTGTTCGTATGGCACCCATTACATATTGAACATGTGATAAAATTTCTCATTGGGCATGATTGCATATTGAGCATTATGTTGTGTGCAATGGGACATGACATTGCATATGCACGGAAGCATCTCATCACATGGGTGTGTGCATGGTTAACGTCAACACCACACTTGGTGATTGACGGTATGGCTTGGGGAAAAGTTGGGTCGAAGACCTAGCTAAGCCGCTTGGTTGCATGATAAATTGGGTTGGGGTTAGCAAGAAGAGGCATGACGACCTCTCGGGTGCAAGACCCGGTGATTTGGGAGATGCACTCCATTGGTGTAAGAGTCCATAAAGTGTGCGGGTATGGATGACCCTTGGTGTAAGTTCATGAATATCCAACCCCAAGAAAGACCCTAGTTTTGAAAATGTCATTTGATATGAACATAAATGATGGAATGAAACACTTTGACATTGCATCGTGTAGTGGGAGTCGGTGAGGACTCGGGTTGAAGTGCATGAGTGAGTGTCATCTCATTTCATGACATTGTATTGTTGCATTCCAACTTAGAATGCATATCCTTATAAGGAATGATTGTTTATATGTTGCAAATGAATGTTGCATGAGCATGAGCATCTAGGGGGGAGTAGCCTTTGTAGGATCTACTCTACTGGGCGTTGGCTCACCCTATACGGGAAACATTTCAGGTGTGGGGTTTGCACCGGTGGATGGCTCACTTGGAGAGCATCAGGCATGAAGGGGGCCAACTTGTGGCCTTATTTTGAGTTTTTGTAAAAGAGTTATGAAAACTTGGTCTTTGGCATGTAAATTATGCAAATTAATTGTAATAGACATTATATAGGCTAATGTTAAAGTAACCTTGCATGTTTTGATATAAGTATGGATAATTGCACCCGGTGTGGCCAATGTTTACTTATAAATGGACCCGGTGCGGTCATTTTTTTTATATTGGGCCTCGGATGGGTCATGTGAAGTTAAATTGCACAGGTTGGGTTTTGGGTAGAGCTCCCTGTACGAAGGAGACTCTGCCCAAATTTTGTTAAGTTATGGAACCCGGTAAATGGGGCATAACAGAGTGATATCGAGTTACTTGGTATCTACGGGTGTTCCGCGGGTTGATGGGTAATCAACGGACCCCCGAATTTTGGGGTGTCACAAATTGAGAGATTCTGGGTCTGCGAAAAAGAGGGAAGATGGAAAGCTTGGAAGGAGAATTCGAGAGGGAGAAATGGGAGCCGTTACTGTCAATTCAAAGGCATTTAAAGCTAACTGCATAAAGTGGAGAACGTGCGCGGGAAACAAGGAGGGCAAATGATTACCTGCAACCGTCAAAAATCTACTTACACGAAGACCGAGGTCGGCAGGTAGAGGTCAGCTTTAACTGGACCTCAGCTCAGCCCCTATCCAAGTTCACTTGGACTACGGGCTGGGGGGCAACTGATGGTGCCCAGAGTCAGTTGTATGTATGAGCTCAGCCCGTGAAGCCAGATCGGGAGGTCAGTTCGGAGTACCAGAGCTCAGGAAATCAGAGCTCTAGCTCATCCCAAGAGAAATAATAGCCGAAGCAATAAGAGAAGTGGCTGGATGACAGCTGGCACCTCCAAAACAAAAGCCAAGCAACATCCCAGGCGTAAAACTCTTAATTGATCAGGATCCCCTCCCAGAATTAAGGGGGATCCCATGAATAAAGGGCAAAGATCTCGGTAAAGATCTCTTAGGGTTAGTAATAGCATTATAAGTACGGGACATTACCCAACCAGGGGGAGAGAGAGGAATAATGTCAAAAAGACTATGTAAGTTTCTTTAAAGATCAATAGAGAAAAAGGAGCAAGAGCCTCCATTAGAGAGTGGACTAGCCGAGCTCATCAGCCGGTGAACCACTATATTTCCACTGCGTTGCACACACTACACCTCGGTTAACCAGAACATTCATCCACCAATTCACGAGCCTTGTAGCTCAGGCCTATCCCATTCAATTGAACCCAAACTCATTGCTCATTCGTGTGGAATAACACCATCAAATTACATAATTCACTCAACCTTTTATCTTCTTCAATTAATTATCTACATAACTCTTTGATAAATAAATATATTCATATATAACTGTTTTTCTACATAACTCTTTTATGAACAATTATCTACATAACTCTTTTTCTATTTTACCTAATTTAATTCTACAATCTCTCTCTTTGCATTAATGAGGCAATAGTAATTGTTGTAGACTTTCTCTATGCTGTCAGTTGTGAAAGTTGAAAATTGCAACGAGTGTTGATAGGAAACCTTTGATTTCCAATAATACATTTAATGATGTAAATAATGACAGCATTTAGCTTTTCATATTCTCCTCCATCACAATTGTATATGCATAGGTTGGGTTTAAGCAATATATTAAAAGGTTGGGAACTAAAAAGTTTTCCTTTGGAGGAGATATTAGATATGAGGGAACCATTTTAGTTATTCTCTTTCCATATTTCTAGAATCCAAACTTGTCTGAGGTAAGATCTCTCTCATCACAATCCATTCATCTACTCTGATCGAGCAAACTAATTTGCCAAGTGTGTATGTTTAAAGGTTTCCTAAGGCACTTCCTTCATTATTGTTTCCTTTCCCAAAAAATTGTTCATAGAATTGAAATTATTGGCAAAAGTTTGACCCTTAACTTAAATTGTTTGTAGAATCCTCATCATGGATAGTTTTTTTTTTTTGTGCTATCCTTACTGGAAAAGTGGATGACTTGTATATAGGTAGCATATGAATTAGCATATCTTGGTATTGTATAGTTCCTTTTGTTGTCTAAGTGTGGAGAAAATTAAGAATTAAGTAAATTTAGAATTTTATCTGCTTCTTATTGATTGTTATATATAATTTGGTCAAATTATATTTCATAATATTTTCAATTCTTGTAGGATAGAGTATGCCTTTTTTTTCGTTTAGTCGATCACTCTAATGAATTGAAGATGGCACTTCTAATAGTTTTATTGTCATTCTATTATTTTATATTTATCATTAATAGTCTTGTGTCGATTCTCTGTGTTGTCTCTACTATTACCTACCTTTGGTTTTTCTGTCTGTGTTTGTGCCTGTGTGGGCACGGGCATGTACCTACTTCCTTATTTTAGCACTTCCAATATTTGTTCCAAAAGGCTCAAGTAGTTGGAAGTGTTAAGGAGAATTGTTGGAAAGACAACAAAGTTTATCTCTCCCTTTTCCTCGTCTTATTCTTTGTAGATAGACAGTAAAAAAAAGGACATAAATATTTCAAGGACATGATTATATAAATGTTGATGAATTTCTTTAATGTCATGTCGTAGACGGTTACATCTTTAAATTTTTATCTTCTTTTTTTCTTCGCACTAACCTTAAGAGCAAATTCAAGTTTTTTCAATACTCCTTCAGTCAAGGAGATGCCCAATGAGCAGCATATAAAAATAACAATTACAAGTATAGAATATATACTAAGAAGATTCAGCTGAACTCTTCTAATCTTAGGATTTTGTTGGCTTCCATCTCGATAGTAATCTATTTGATTAGACAGTAAGTCCAAATGAGTGCCTTGATTGTGTTAGAGCTGATATTCCTTGAGGAAAATGTCAAATATATTTACTTATGGATTAATGTTATTTGTAGTGTCAAGGTTAAAGAAACTTATGGCGTGAAATCACTCAAGAATCTCAATTATTATCCAATTTGGATGATGGGAATTCTGTATTTGGTGTTAAATAAGAATTACTTGAGTTTAAATTTAAATTCCAATAAAGTTTTAATAATGACTATTGTGAGGTCATTACTTTGGGGAATTCATCATGCTTAATGCTTATGAACCGTTCTACCTTTCTATTCAGAGAAGTGGAGTAATTGTCGATGTGAAACCCGGGAAAATTTGAAATTTTTCTGAAAAAGGGCAAAATGGTAATTTGCCATTACTGCACGTATTTGAAATACATATGTTCTAGACCTCGGATGAGGAAACGGAGTGCGTCGTTGGATTCGCAACGCGAAATCTAGTGACCACCAGAAAATTCGTTGAATTCCGAGATAGTCGGATTTTGCACGTAGTTCGAGACGACTGCGTGGCGATTGACCTTTTAAAGGTCCCCAAAAACGAGAAATATTAAATTTCCTTATAATTGGATTAATGTGCCAATAAAATTTATTTGGACTTAATCCGGGACTTAATGAGTCGTTTCGGGACGAAAAACGGACCCGAAAGTAATAAACGAGCGGTGCGATGTAGACCACACATTTAAAATTATAAATAGGAGCTAAAATATCTGAAAAATCAGAATTTCCAAGCCACTTGAGTCTTTGTTCAGCCGTTCAAAGAGAGAGAGAAAGAGAGGAGAGAGAAAAGGGTTTTCTTAAGCCTTTCTCCGGCGATTTCTCCGACAACCGTCGCTCGGATTCCGTCGAGCTAGAAGAGAGAAGTGATCTACTCGTCGAGGGCTACGTCTACGTACCAAAAATAAGGCGTTTCACCGAAGATCCAAAGGTGGAGTTTGGGGAAAGTCTTAGATTTTGGGTGATTTTGGTGTATAGAGATTGCCTACATCTCTATTGAGGTAGGGGTTAATCCTATCTTGGATCATTCTACTCTAGGTGTAGCTAGAATAAGGGTATACATAAATATATGCATGAGTAATAATGTATATATGTGATTTATGGTTTGTGCCTACAAGGTGTTTGTTTAAATGCCTTAGTTGATAAATGGGTGTTATTTCAATTATATTGTGATAATATATTTGTGTGTATAGAGATAATTGAAATTTATGCTCTATGTTGTCAAGATATGACTTTGATGTGTTGATATGAATATGTGGTTTGGTAGTTATATGCACTTGATATAATTGCCATGAAGTTATGACATGTTGAACATGTGGATACATTGCTCATGTAGTAGATGTTGCATTTTGAGCATTTTCATGGCATCACATTCATGGGACTATTGCATGAGTGTTGGTGTGTGGGAGATGCATGGATATAATCAACACCTTGTTTGGTGGTTGATATGTGGGCTTGGAAATGTGGACCGATGGTCACATGGAGTCACATGATTGCATTGCATAAGGAAAAACTTGTGTTGGGTATAGCAAGAAGGGGCATGACGACTTCCTTGGGTGCAAAACCCTAAACCACTTGGTTGAGTCACTTGGCCGGCGGTGAGATTCCAGAAAAGTGACACGGTGTACGGAACCGGCGGTGTGATTCCGAAAATCCGTTGCCCAAAGAAAACACAAGGGTTTTGGTTATAAAAACACCCATTCAATGGGTAGATTCAAATGATGATCGGATTTCATAACGATCATTGGAAGGGTTTTTCCGTCAATAGACGGGGTGCATTACACTTTGGCGTTGCATTGTGTTGCGTGAGTCGGTGGGGACTCGGGTTGAGATGCATGGGTGAGAGTCACTTCATTCCATGGCATAGCATTGTTGCATTCCATCATAGAATGCATAAGTATGTGAAATGTTAAGTGATATGTTTATGTTATGATTACATGAGCATGTGCATCTAGGGGGAGAGTAACCTCTATAGGTTTATCTCTACTGGGCGTTGTGCTCACCCTATACGGGAAACCATTTTCAGGTGTCGGGTTTACATCGGCGATTGGCTCCCATGGAGAGCATCAAGGGTGAAGGGGGCCTATGTGTGGCCTTAGTTAAGTTTTGTAAAACCTTTAATAAAATTCCATTTTGATGTATATATATTATGGAATGAATTGTAATAGAGATTGTATGAGTTGGGTATTATATGGAAAATCTCATTAAACAGGTATTGAATGAGTTTGGAGTGTATGGGGTAGCTTTAAGGATGGTTTGGAGGGGGAAGAAATCCATTTTTATGCTCACAGTCTGAAAACCTACCGGAAGGTGTGTGTCGGCCTTCCGGAAGGTTTTGCTAAAAACCCCAGCTTGCCTTGCTCACAGCTAATACCTTCCGGAAGGTTTTGCCCACTGGAATGAACCTTCCGGAATATTTTAGCTACTGGAGTAAAACCTACCGGAAGGACCTGTCTACTGGAGTGGACCTTCCGGAAGGTTTTGCCTTGGGTTTCTTTTTGACTGCCGAGTTCTTCCGGAAGGTTTTGTTTTCTGGAAGGAACCTTCCGGAAGGTTTTGGCTACTGGAATGGACCTTCCGGAAGGTTTTTGCTACTGATGTCGACCTTCCGGAAGTTCTTGAAATTGATCTTATTCGTGTAACAGTTCCTTCAGTGACCTTCCGGTAGGTGTATGTCGACCTTCCGGAAGGTTTTTCCAAAAACTTGAAATTTTCAAAATGCTTAGCCATGCTTTTGGGCTTTGTTTTCTTTGGCTTCTATGACATAAATGGAGGTATAATTGATCTTGTGGATGGTAAATCTGATTAAAAGCATGTGAGTGACGTGGTGTCGGGTTATACGACTATCACGAGTATTTCCGCGGGTTGATGGATGGTCAACGGTTAATAAAGGACCCCCGGAAATTTGGGGCGTCACAGCTTGGTATCAGAGCATAGGTTTACGATAAACCTAGGGCTTGATGGGCATGGGTTTAGACCATTACATTCCATGTGCATACATGTTAATTGTTGTTTGCTATATGTTATGTGCTACATGACATGTGAATTATATACATGGTAGAATGTATATGTAAAGGAACACATTAGGTTAGAAAACATAACATTGGGTTCGGAATAAGGGATGAACGGAGTAGTTCATGGTATAAATGTCTACTAGTGGGTGGCATAAGCATTACTAGTGAGACAATGAGAGGAATTCTCAAAGTTTCAATCTTGATCCCTATTTTCGGGATACCTTGTGAGACTTGTTTGCTATCTGACAAATATAGATGGCTAGTCGAGGAAGGGGACGCCGAGGCGGTGGGAGAACTAATCAACAACCACCGGCCTTCGATCAACAGGCCTTTAATGAGACTATGGGCATGATGGCAGCTACGGTTGCACACCGGGGAGGTATGAGTAACCTCCAACAGTTCAAGGCACATAAACCTCCAGTTTTTACGGGAGGGGCGGATCCTATGGTGGCTGACCATTGGTTCCGGCAAGTAACAAAGATCTTGAAGGCAATGGGAATCACTTCCGACGCCAGTAAGATAACACTAGCTGCATTCCAGCTAGAAGGAGAATCCCAAGTGTGGTGGGATTGGGTCTCGGGCACAAAGAATCTTGAGACTATGACATGGGAAGAGTTCAAGGAGCTCTTCATGGGCAAGTATTTCCCACCGGCCATGCGACATGCAAAGGCCCGGGAGTTTCTGGAATTGAAACAAGGAAACATGACGGTGATGGAATACGTGGCGAAGTTCACAGAACTAGCACGTTTCGCCGATGATTACGTAGCCACAGCTGTGGCTAAGGTAAGAAGGTTTGAGGAAGGCTTGAAGCTTTCCATTCGGGGGAAAATTGTAGGTCTTCTCCTACAAGATCTGGATTTAATGATCACGACGGCCATGGCTATTGAACGAGAGGTGGATGACGCGAGGAATATTCGCGAGGGTGGTACTAAGGACAAGAAGAAGGAGGGACCATCCTCTTCTTCTAGTGCGGGAAAGAGGCAGAGAACTTTTATTCCGCAGGGACAGCAAGGGCAGAGCCGCGGCTATCAAAGCCAAGGCCAGGGTCAATCCTCCCAAGGTGGGAGAAATCAGAGGCCTTCCTACCAGGCAGGCCAACGGACTTGCTATCATTGCCACCAACCGGGGCACATGAAGCGGGATTGTCCTCAGAGGCAGGGATCCCAGAGTTATGGGGCATCCCAGTCCCAGTCTTCAGTGGGGCACACACAGACACCTTATGTTCCTCCCTACCCCACTACAGGCCAGGGAAGCCAGTACCAGTTCCAGGGTGCTGCACAGACCCCTACTACATCACGTGCGAGTGCCACGCAATCAGGCCAGATGGGCCAGAGTTTGGGTCGAGGCCGAGGACAGGGCTCACAAGCCGGTACTTCAGGGACCCAGGGGCGTGTCTACGCCATGACGCCACAGACTGAACCGGCAGAATTGTCGGTGATACAGGGTACATTCTTACTCTCTCGTTTATGGGCTAGGGTATTATTTGATTCTGGTGCATCACATTCATTTATTGCTGCATCTTGTGTGAAAGACTTGGGCTTAGAGGTTGAGACCTTGGAGGAGCCATTGCATGTGAGTTCTCCCCTAGGTGCTAGGGTGAGGGTTGGTCAGATATGTCGGGGTTGTGAGTTAGAGATCTCTGGGATTCTACTCACCGTTGACCTTAGGGTCATGGACATGTCGGAGTTTGATGTCATCCTAGGGATGGATTGGTTGACGGCACACCGTGTTGTGATAGACTGTGATCGGAAGAGGGTCACTGCTTATACGCCTGAGGGTGTTTGTTTCAAGTTCCAGGGGGACAAGCATGGTGCTTTACCCCAAGGGGTGTATGACTCCCGATGGCACGGGCAGTTGATGGGTTGGCTAGCAAGCCTTACCCTAGAGAACGAGGAGAGGCAGGAGTTGGGTCTACCTCGAGTGGTTTGTGAATACGAGGATGTTTTTCCGGATGAACTACCGGGATTACCTCCACATAGGGATGTAGACTTTACCATTGAGTTACATCCTGGCACTTCGCCCATTTCTATGACTCCACATAGGATGGCGCCTGCTGAGTTGCAAGAACTCAAGGTCCAATTGCAGGAATTGTTGGACAGGGGATTCATTAGACCGAGTACCTCACCATGGGGCGCTCCGGTGTTATTTGCAAAGAAGAAGGACAACACCCTTCGACTCTGCATAGATTACCGGCAGTTAAATAGGGTTACTATCAAGAACAGGTACCCTTTGCCGAGGATTGATGACTTGTTTGATCAACTGAGAGGGGCGCGGGTCTACTCCAAAATAGATCTACGTACCGGTTACCATCAGTTGAGGGTTAGGGAGGCAGATATCCCTAAGACGGCGTTCAGAACGCGGTATGGGCATTACGAGTTTACTGTCATGCCTTTCGGATTGACGAATGCCCCGGCGGCATTCATGGATCTCATGCATAGGGTGTTCCAACCCTACCTTGATCAATTTGTCGTAGTCTTTGTTGACGACATCTTGATCTATTCCAAGTCTGAGGAGGAGCATGAGGGTCACTTGAGGATCGTTCTTCAGATCTTGAGAGACCATCAGTTGTATGCCAAGTTCAGCAAGTGTGAGTTTTGGCTGACTGAGGTGAAGTTTTTGGGACATGTAGTGTCGGCTTCGGGTGTATCCGTAGACCCGGAGAAGGTCGAGGCGGTGATGAATTGGGAGAGGCCGAAGTCAGTTTTCGAGATACGCAGTTTCTTGGGATTGGCTGGGTATTATCGGCGGTTTATCGAGGACTTCTCTAGGTTAGCTGCACCTATGACGAAGTTGACTCGGAAGGAGGTTAAGTTTGAGTGGAATGATTCTTGCAAGAAGGCATTCCAGGAGTTGAAGAGGAGGCTTACTTCAGCTCCTATATTGATAGTCCCAGAAAGGGGACAGAGGTACACAGTCTATTGTGATGCCTCTAAGGACGGGCTCGGATGTGTGTTGATGCAGTCCGGGAGGGTCGTGGCTTATGGTTCTCGACAGTTAAAGAACCACGAGCAGAATTACCCTACGCATGATATGGAGTTGGCGGCTATTGTCTTTGCCTTGAAGGCTTGGCGCCACTACCTGTATGGTGAGCAGTTTGAGGTGTTTTCAGACCACAAGAGTCTGAAGTACATCTTTACACAGCGGGACCTCAACATGAGGCAACGCAGATGGATGGAGTTTCTGGAAGATTACGACTTCACGTTGCATTACCATCCTGGTAAGGCAAATGTGGTGGCTGACGCACTTAGCCGAAAGTCGAGGGGAGTCTTGGCTAGTATGGCTTCCCGGGAGTGGGAAATGCTCGAAACTGTGGGACAGTTTGGGCTACATTACATGGGGCAGGCTCAGGGTACCCTGGGAAGTTTGGTGGCTACGCCTTCCCTACTGAGCAGAGTGATTGAGTCTCAGGGGCAAGACCCAGAGATAGTGTCCATTAAGGACCGGGTGCAGTCGGGTACAGGTGACGAGGGCTGGGCCATTCATTTGGATGGTAGTCTTCGGTATAGGGGAAGGATTGTGGTTCCCCAATCTCCAGATCTAAGGGAGGAGATTCTTAGGGAATTTCATTGTTCCCGTTTTGCAGTTCATCCAGGGGGCACGAAGATGTATCATGATCTTCGTCGCCAGTATTATTGGAGTGGGATGAAGAGACAAGTTGGTGAATTTGTTGGTAGATGTCTCACATGTCAGCAAGTGAAGGCTGAACACCAGAGACCAGCGGGATTACTCCAGCCTTTGGAGGTAGCTGAGTGGAAGTGGGAGCATGTCACGATGGATTTTGTGACTCACTTGCCACGGACATCGCGGGGACATGATGCGGTGTGGGTGATAGTGGACCGGCTTACGAAGTCGGCACACTTCTTGGCTGTGCGGATGACCTTCACATTGGAGGAATTCTGTAGGTTATATATACGGGAGATTGTCCGATTGCATGGGGTGCCCGTATCTATAGTATCGGATCGGGATCCCAGATTCACATCTCATTTTTGGGAGAGTTTCCAGCGAACCATGGGGACTCAGTTGATGATGAGCACTGCTTTTCATCCCCAGACGGACGGTCAGTCTGAGAGGACCATCCAGACACTAGAGGACATGCTGCGGGCATGCGTCCTAGACCTCAAGGGAAGCTGGGAAGATCACTTACCCTTGGTAGAGTTTGCCTATAACAATAGTTATCAGGCGAGCATACAGATGGCACCCTATGAGGCATTATATGGGAGGCCTTGTAGATCTCCGGTTTGTTGGACGGAGGTTGGAGAGAGACCCTCTACGGGTCCTGAGTTGATTAGAGACACCTCAGAGAAGGTGAACTTGATACGGAAGCGTCTTCTCACGGCTCAGAGCCGGCAGAAGAGCTACGCCGACAGACGGCGGAGACCTCTAGAGTTTGAGGTGGGTGATCATGTATTCTTGAAGGTTATGCCTACGAGAGGAGTGGTCAGGTTCGGCAAGCGGGGAAAACTGTCGCCGAGATATATCGGGCCCTTCGAGGTACTCGAGAGGGTTGGTGCAGTTGCTTACCAATTGGCGTTACCGCCTGATTTAGCAAGTGTTCACGCAGTATTCCATGTCTCTATGCTCCGGAAATACACACCAGATCCGACTCATGTGGTGGATTGGGGCGAGCTTGTTGTTGATACAGATGGGACCTTCGAGGAGGGACCGGTACGTATCATGGATAGCCGGGAACAGGTTTTGCGAGGCAAGACCGTGAGGTTAGTGAAGGTGCTTTGGCAGCACCGGGGAGTAGAGGAGGCAACATGGGAGCGTGAGGACACCATACGTGCCAATTACCCTTTCCTGTTTGAGGATAGAGGTACATTTTCATACTTACGGCTTGGTATTGAGAGTACATTACTTGTTGCATATGCATGCTATTAAATGTATATGTGTATGTGAATTTCAGGGACGAAATTCTTTTAAGGGGGGGAGAATGTGAAACCCGGGAAAATTTGAAATTTTTCTGAAAAAGGGCAAAATGGTAATTTGTCATTACTGCACGTATTTGAAATACATATGTTCTAGACCTCGGATGAGGAAACGGAGTGCGTCGTTGGATTCGCAACGCGAAATCTAGTGACCACCAGAAAATTCGTTGAATTCCGAGATAGTCGGATTTTGCACGTAGTTCGAGACGACTGCGTGGCGATTGACCTTTTAAAGGTCCCCAAAAACGAGAAATATTAAATTTCCTTATAATTGGATTAATGTGCCAATAAAATTTATTTGGACTTAATCCGGGACTTAATGAGTCGTTTCGGGACGAAAAACGGACCCGAAAGTAATAAACGAGCGGTGCGATGTAGACCACACATTTAAAATTATAAATAGGAGCTAAAATATCTGAAAAATCAGAATTTCCAAGCCACTTGAGTCTTTGTTCAGCCGTTCAAAGAGAGAGAGAAAGAGAGGAGAGAGAAAAGGGTTTTCTTAAGCCTTTCTCCGGCGATTTCTCCGACAACCGTCGCTCGGATTCCGTCGAGCTAGAAGAGAGAAGTGATCTACTCGTCGAGGGCTACGTCTACGTACCAAAAATAAGGCGTTTCACCGAAGATCCAAAGGTGGAGTTTGGGGAAAGTCTTGGATTTTGGGTGATTTTGGTGTATAGAGATTGCCTACATCTCTATTGAGGTAGGGGTTAATCCTATCTTGGATCATTCTACTCTAGGTGTAGCTAGAATAAGGGTATACATAAATATATGCATGAGTAATAATGTATATATGTGATTTATGGTTTGTGCCTACAAGGTGTTTGTTTAAATGCCTTAGTTGATAAATGGGTGTTATTTCAATTATATTGTGATAATATATTTGTGTGTATAGAGATAATTGAAATTTATGCTCTATGTTGTCAAGATATGACTTTGATGTGTTGATATGAATATGTGGTTTGGTAGTTATATGCACTTGATATAATTGCCATGAAGTTATGACATGTTGAACATGTGGATACATTGCTCATGTAGTAGATGTTGCATTTTGAGCATTTTCATGGCATCACATTCATGGGACTATTGCATGAGTGTTGGTGTGTGGGAGATGCATGGATATAATCAACACCTTGTTTGGTGGTTGATATGTGGGCTTGGAAATGTGGACCGATGGTCACATGGAGTCACATGATTGCATTGCATAAGGAAAAACTTGTGTTGGGTATAGCAAGAAGGGGCATGACGACTTCCTTGGGTGCAAAACCCTAAACCACTTGGTTGAGTCACTTGGCCGGCGGTGAGATTCCAGAAAAGTGACACGGTGTACGGAACCGGCGGTGTGATTCCGAAAATCCGTTGCCCAAAGAAAACACAAGGGTTTTGGTTATAAAAACACCCATTCAATGGGTAGATTCAAATGATGATCGGATTTCATAACGATCATTGGAAGGGTTTTTCCGTCAATAGACGGGGTGCATTACACTTTGGCGTTGCATTGTGTTGCGTGAGTCGGTGGGGACTCGGGTTGAGATGCATGGGTGAGAGTCACTTCATTCCATGGCATAGCATTGTTGCATTCCATCATAGAATGCATAAGTATGTGAAATGTTAAGTGATATGTTTATGTTATGATTACATGAGCATGTGCATCTAGGGGGAGAGTAACCTCTATAGGTTTATCTCTACTGGGCGTTGTGCTCACCCTATACGGGAAACCATTTTCAGGTGTCGGGTTTACATCGGCGATTGGCTCCCATGGAGAGCATCAAGGGTGAAGGGGGCCTATGTGTGGCCTTAGTTAAGTTTTGTAAAACCTTTAATAAAATTCCATTTTGATGTATATATATTATGGAATGAATTGTAATAGAGATTGTATGAGTTGGGTATTATATGGAAAATCTCATTAAACAGGTATTGAATGAGTTTGGAGTGTATGGGGTAGCTTTAAGGATGGTTTGGAGGGGGAAGAAATCCATTTTTATGCTCACAGTCTGAAAACCTACCGGAAGGTGTGTGTCGGCCTTCCGGAAGGTTTTGCTAAAAACCCCAGCTTGCCTTGCTCACAGCTAATACCTTCCGGAAGGTTTTGCCCACTGGAATGAACCTTCCGGAATATTTTAGCTACTGGAGTAAAACCTACCGGAAGGACCTGTCTACTGGAGTGGACCTTCCGGAAGGTTTTGCCTTGGGTTTCTTTTTGACTGCCGAGTTCTTCCGGAAGGTTTTGTTTTCTGGAAGGAACCTTCCGGAAGGTTTTGGCTACTGGAATGGACCTTCCGGAAGGTTTTTGCTACTGATGTCGACCTTCCGGAAGTTCTTGAAATTGATCTTATTCGTGTAACAGTTCCTTCAGTGACCTTCCGGTAGGTGTATGTCGACCTTCCGGAAGGTTTTTCCAAAAACTTGAAATTTTCAAAATGCTTAGCCATGCTTTTGGGCTTTGTTTTCTTTGGCTTCTATGACATAAATGGAGGTATAATTGATCTTGTGGATGGTAAATCTGATTAAAAGCATGTGAGTGACGTGGTGTCGGGTTATACGACTATCACGAGTATTTCCGCGGGTTGATGGATGGTCAACGGTTAATAAAGGACCCCCGGAAATTTGGGGCGTCACAGCTTGAGGTCCTTTAGCAATGGGAGTTCCTAGAAATGAACTGTTAAGCTTTTCTAATCATTGTTTATTCATTTGTACATGCAATTATTGTACCTCTATCTCCAAAATATGAGAATATAATTTAGTAGCTATGCCCTTGATATTAATATTCAATTTATAATTTATCGCTTATGCTTGCATAGGGCTCCTTAGTCCTTCAGTATTGGAAATTTTAAACGGTGATCCAAGGTGATAAAGTCTTTTACCCTCACCAAACTTGAAGCAAGGAAGCTCAAGTACCTAATTATTGGGACAAAAACACTTATTACCAAACACACAAAACATGTACATCAATTCATAGATTGCTATGATTTCCCTTTTAAAAACTGCTTATATTAGGTATCATGTATTACTAAGAGATACTTGTGAACTGAGAATCTAACTTCTCTAAGCATGGGTGATACAGTGTGTTTTAACTACCAGACACTTGGAAAAATAAGTTTTCCTCATTCATTAATCTTATATGTTTTTAATAGCATTACCGTGTGATTGTTTTAATGTGTCATCATGTCTTTATATTGAAGAACCAAAATCCAAGTGAAAATGTGTTTTTTGAGGACCCAAAATTCTCTTTTTGAAAATCGATATTGAGAGCGTGTTATTAAAAAAAGCTCTGATTTTCAGTCTTTCATCTTCATTAATTTCAAGAACAAAATCCTTAGGCTGCTTTTTAATTTCTGGGTGCACAAGTAAATGACCGCTTATTCTATGAATATCTAAATAACTAAACATTTGATTATCGTTACACAGTAATTGACAATATCTTATACTCAAAATGGTCCATGTGCAACGCACATGTAAATGATCTAGTTCATATTCAAATCCAAATATATTGCATCATATTTCACATTCCAAAATGGACATACCATTATTCAACCCAAACCTGCTCCCTAAAAGCTTATAAAACAACATTAAAGAAAAATCCATATGGAACTTATTAATTTTTTTTTTGCTTGAATCACTTGGATTAAATTTTGATTTTAACATATTAATATATAAACTAAAAAAATAAATTTCAATAAATAGCAAGAGAAAATTTTTAAACCAAATTTCAATTGATAGTTATCGGACTCATTGATAAGCTTAGTCACTTGTGTATGAGTAATGTCTCTTCAACAGAACCTGAATTATCAATTTGATGACAATAATGAATTAGGTCTAAAAATTAGATTAAAAATTTAGTTCAAGTAGTACTATTATGTATACATCATTTGTCATTAGTTTTTTTTTCCCCCAAAGTTTGAATTGTGCCAAGTTTATTGTTAATGTTGAAAATTTGAATAAATCAAGGTAGTTTAGATGACAAGGCTTGTGGCTGATATATTTTAACTTAGAGTATTGTAAGAGATGTTCAACATGATTTGATGTACACCATCTGCAGATGATAATGTATATTATAATTTACATATCAACTATGTGACAATGCTAGCTTGTGGTTCGATGTATACCCATTTATCACTTGATATTTATATTATTAAATTATAATATCATGTGATAATGTTGACGTGATATAATTGTTATATTGAATATTTACTCCTCCAGGTCGCCCATCATTAAACTTTCTTGCTCTCATTTTTTACCTTCAAATGTCAAAAACTCATACTCAAAGCATATAGTTGAGGACGCACTCTATATCACTGTTTGACGTATTTTTGGATTGTGGGCGTGCTAAAGTTTAGGTGGACTTAAAAATCTAAACACGTACGATCTTACCTACTCAAACCAACAAGGGGTTCTAAAATTGTGACTGTTCAGGCAAATCTAGGGAAGCGTAAGGTTACCAGGTTCTTTTCTATGCCTTGGAGTTTCAAGAACTTTAAATAATTTCACCAAATAGGAACTTATGAAAGATATTATAAAGTAAACAGTGGGAATGCAAAGTAACAAGCAAATTAAATTCGAATCTGGAAGACGAAATGAATACTAGACTTAGCATTAAATGAAAGCAATAAAAGATCATCGACGTCATGTGTTACAGGAAAAGTAAGATTGCTTAGAAGCAAGAAACAAGTAAAAAAAAATAGTTTGGCTTTGTGAAGAGTTTTTGTGATTGTTCATGAGATCCCTTCTTAGTGTCCTGACCTCTGTTATTTATAGAGATGCCTCTCAAATGTCGATCCATATTTTCCAACCATTACTTGTGATCATGGTCTTGCCCCTTGAGATACGTGAATGTATCTTGAACCATTTCTAATTGGCGGCTCATGATGTCACATTTCCTCGTTTCTCGGAATTCCAAGAGTCCTATTCTTCTAACCATTTTGTCAATTGTGGACTCTCACAGACTCCCTTGAGACCATCAAATCTCTTCCACGTGTCACTCTCTGATCTTACTATTTTTAGGTGTAAAAGTTGCCCCCCCCCCAAAATGATGCGACTGAATACTCCATATTTGGGGCGTCATTTTGGCTCTTTGGATTTAAGCTTTTGTCACTTCATTGGCCTTGCTTAGCTGTCATATAGTTGCTTCAACTTTAATATTGTAAACCCAAGCGCAGGTTGAGTGAAGTAATATATTTCTCGGAAGACCGAGGTCGAACCCTTAGGGAATTGTGAAAACTTAGAACACAAAGAAAAATAAAAGAAAATTATTTTAAAATAATTGTTGTAGAGATTTTGAAAATAGAAAATAATAAATTTAATTTTTAAAACAATAATTGAAAAATACTAAAGCATCAGGTACTCACTCTCAAATCCATACAATAATGATTAAAGACTTAGTTCTTGACCCTAGACAAGAATCAAATGTCAGTTGATTCAAGTCACCGAATTAAGCAATAAAACCAAGAGAACACCTTCGTTTATAACCAAAAGATTATTTAGGAACCTGAATAATCATCCAATTATATTATTCTGTGAAATAATGATAATCAACTTAAGCATGGAATAACCAATTATTCGACTCGCAGAAAAATTCAAGCAATCAATGTACATGACACAATGACTCAAGAATTTTTACAGAGCAAAAAATTTACTAAGAAATCAAAAGTTGAATTAACAAAATATCACATACCATTAAGCTTATAAGTCAATAACATTACCGTACTTCATTGATAGGTCCTCCCTTAGCCCTAGCTGGACCTTTTAGTCAGACATGACGAACTAAAATCAAAATAAAAAGATGGGAAAATAATAATAATCATAATCCTAATTCTAATTTTTAATTCTTTCTCTCAATAGATGAGAGCCTTTATTTATACTCAAATAAATCCTAGGTACATGTAGAAGATATAAGGTTGGATTGAGAGGAATTCTTTTCCAAACAGAAGTCTTTTAAGGTCAAATCGCATGCATAAAATCTTTGGGGCGCGGGTACAAAATCTGTCCAAATTTCGAGCTTAGATTTTGCATATTTAGAGATTGATTTACAAAATTTTTGTGAAATACACTTCTATAGCCCTTGAAGTCTTATTTCCAACCCCATAAAAATCAGGTAAATCAGATATCAGAGTCAAAAGTTATGATCAAAATACTGAAAACATGTCAAATCCTTATCTTTTAGGAAACTTTCATAATCCAACTTTAAATGAGTTTTCTTCTCACTTAGAGACTCTTATAAGGATTAAATTGCTGATTTATCTTCAAGTATTCCTATCTCAATCTTGACTCTTCAATCCTTATCAGTTATTGTAACGCCCCAAAACACACCCTGGACGACATTACATACTAAAACCATTTTCATCATGAGAGCACTAATATTATCCATAAATAATTAAGACTTCATTCATCATCCATAAAATATTTACATCATTATCCCCCAAAAGAATATGCCCAACCATGGCATTTACATCTCAAAAATTTATATCAAATAGCACAGCGGAATTACACAAGAAACTAGACCTTACAGTGTCCAAAAGAATAACCTAGTCTAGTACAAAAAGTAGCTACATCTCTACATATCCTCCTCGGGATCTAGGTTCCCCTCGAGTGGAGCCTCCCAATGCCCTGACTCGTCGATGCCGAGATCCTCCTCTAGCACCAAATCTGAAAAATGTAATTTGTAAGGGATGAGCACGAAGCTCTGTAGCAAAATCTTCCCAACTCAAACAAGGTTTATAAAAATACAAAACGGGTCGGTCACATTTTACAAATATCATATATAACCTTTGAAGTAAAACAGGGACATTTTCAAATGGATCTCAAGTTTAAGTAGCAACAGTAAATTACATAAACAGTAAAAGAAACCAAGATCAAATCAATATCCCTTTTTCCAAAATATAAACCATTTTCCCACAAGACCTTGTGGAATCCCATACTCCCACAAGTCCTTGTAGGAAACCATTTTCCACAACAACACAGCAATCCATCAATATGTATATGTATCTCAAACATGATGTAAGACACACCCCATGAATCGACACATTGAGTAATATCTAACCCACACACACCCACACAAATCTTATCAAAGATATCCATCCTTGAGGAAGGGCGTATGCCACACCAATGGCAGTGACGTATCCAACCCAGGTATTAGTATACTAACCCTCTTACACGGCACCCGTGAGCAATAGCGGTTTAGTCTTACCAAAGCACTAACCCCACTACGAGTGGTAGGAGAAATGCCAACCCACACGGAGCAAGCAACACATCTACCCACTCTACGATATCTCGTCAAAGGCCACCCATGGTCATCCCACACTCATAAGAGATACCATACCAAATCCAATTCCCCAATTTACAATTATATCTTAAAAATCCCCAAATTGAGCATTTGACATTTTCAATAACCAACAAAGAAAATGCAAGAGATCACAACAATATCATTTTTTCTTACTCAACACAAAACACTATGATTTTGAAATCAAGAATAAAGGAAGAGTTCAAGAGGAAAACTCATCACTCTTGAAAACTAGGGTTTTTCAAACCAAAAAGAGATTTCATGGGTATTCAACCCTAAATTTGTGTAAAACATGTTAACATTTGAACAAGAATCAAGAAACAATGGAGCCATAGCAAATACATATCATAAAGAATCAAAACATACATATTTATTAACCCTAACATCAATGTAAGAGAAAGAGAAGAAATCCCCTACCTTTTTAATCCAAAGCTATAAATCCAAGACCCAAATCTTCAAAACCTTCTTGTTCTCCTTCCTTTTCCTCTTAATTTCCTCCTCCTAGGGTTTCAAGAGATTTGGGTGAGATTGGGTGAAGAAGGGAAGAAAAGAGAATGAGTAGAGAAGTGAAATCTTAGAAATCTAGGGTTTTAATCTTCTAAAATGGTGTATCTCTCCTTATCTTTGATGTTCTTTTCTCCCTCTCTTGCTCTCTAAGGGTGCCTAGGGTTTGGATGGGTGAAATGAGGCTTAGAGAGGTGTAGGGATGTATTTATAGTGGAAGAAATGGAGAAAGACCCGAAGTCGGATCGGGTAGGATTTTGTCGGGCGTACCGGTACGCGTACCGGTACGGTTGAGCTACTGGAGTCCTGCGTACTGGTACGATCCAGCTTCTGGAGTTCTGCGTACCGGTACGCGTACCGGTACGATTTGACTGCCAGATTTTTGTTTCAACTTCCAATGCAGTTTTGACCCATTTAGAGGTCGAATTAGAAAATTTTCATGAGACATACTTTTGTAGCCCTAGATGTCTACTATCTACTGTAAAAATTTCAGATCAATTGGACTTAAGGATAAAAAGTTATGGCCAAAACACTAAGTAGTGTTCAATACCCATTTTTACCCAAATTCTCGCTAAAGTGTATTTGAACTCCGGGACACTTCCTAACTTCCAATACATCCATATTACCACTCCCAATGTTTTTCGACCTTCCGGATTCAATGGAATCATTATTTTGACCTACAAACTTTTAGAAACTTGTCTCATCACCCTTTCCAAGTTTAAACATCTTCTACACGTAACTTCCCAGTCAAATTATCTCCATAGCATTTATTCTTACGGTTTATTCTTATGTCACTACATATATCTACATCTTTACAAATTTTATTTACTATATATATATATATCCCTATAATTATAGAAAATTCGGGGTGTTACAGTTATGATTCTCCCTCTAGTGATTGTTTCACTTGCATTATCCATTATTACTTTAAATTAACCAATTTACCTGTAAAATAAACCAAACAGCTAGAAAAAGTATCAAAATAGAAAAATCAAGCAATTTAACACATTTAATCACAAATAATATGCAATTAACCAATCATTAAATATAATAAAATAGCAATTTTTATGGTTAATCACACCCCTCAACCTGAATATTACTAGTCCCTAGTAATACATGGATCCCAAAATCTAAAAACTAAAAAAAAAAAACCTAATAAAATAAAACACAAATCCATTTTCGTAGGACTCACGATTCCATTTAGTATATGCAACAAGCCTTTAAACCCCTAGGTTTCCCCTAGTGGATGAGTATAGTCTCGTGAGGGTTTCCAGAGATGATACCCACAAATATCAACCTGTAATCAAATATCTGAATAATAATTTTATAACACAAATTACTACCACAATATAAGAATTCTAAGATGCAAACTTTTAATAAGCACATGAAAAGCAAAATAAAGAACTCTATGCTATATAAATGTATGCACTTATCATGTTCCCATATAAAATCAGTGTGAATTAACTATACTAAGTCAATAATTTATTTGGTAATTACCTCTACAACTATCAACTATTCGTCTCGATGCCAAATCTCACTAGAAAATTCACTCATAAAAGATTCTCTCAGATTATAGTGACTATTCCCTCAAATATTATATGTGAGAAGAAGATATTTAAGTCAAAATAAAATGATGCTCACATGTCTATTAAAATAATCGTAATCCCAAAGAAAAAGATTTGACATAATCTCATGAAAGGAAATCAACACACAATAAATAAATAATCATCATTCTTTTCCTTATTCACACAAGTCATGCATCCACCAATACACTCTTGAGATCAGATATGTCTTTATTTAAGGTTGTAGTGGGGCCTTGGGATTAGGGTTTTAAAACGAAGGATATTCAGGAATTCCAAAGACTATCCTGAGAGAACATTTATATTACACAACAAAACTTCTTTCCATAACCTTTCACTCTCTATCATTTAGAAGCACAATTTACAACACTTGCTCATATTTTTTCAAAACTCATGCTTGCTATATTTTTTAATCTGTTTTTTCACAGCTAGACATATTGTCTTTATTTTCTTTTCAACTTTTTTTTTCTTTTTTTTTTCAGCAAGACATCTAATGCAAATATTCACAAGTATGCAATTTTTATTTTTTATTTTATCTTTTCTCAACCTGTAACACCCCGCATTTTCATTTAGATATGTATATAGATATATACTAAATAATAGTTGTAAAAATGTTGATATAGTATAACTCGAGGAAATAATATTTGAAATTTAATTTTAGTATGTGAAAATATGAAATTTTATGTCCTAGAACTTGTACTAAATAGGTTTGAGGTAGAAATATGTGTTGGAGAGGTTTGGGATGTATTTGGTTAGTTTTGGAATGGATTGGAAATGGAAAATAAAAGAAATAGGCAAAACTGGGTAAATGGTACCGGTACTGGGTACCGGTACTGAATGGTACCGGTACCCCGATTCCAGAAGGTTTCTTGTACCGGTACTGGGTACCAGTACTGAATGGTACCGGTACTGGATACCGGTACCATTTGTCTGACGCCCGCCGAACAGTAAAAATCGGGATTTTGGTGTTTTAAAACATCCTTTTTAGCCTCATTTGCCCCATTTCTTCGTCTCCCTCTCACCCTAACCCTCCTAGAAACCCTTAGAGAGAAAGAGAGAAAGATAAAACTCAAGATCAAAAGGAAAGGAAGAAGGTCTTGAAGCTTGGGTATTTGGCTAAAACTCTTGAGCATTGAGGTAGGGGATTTCTTCTCTTTCTCTTATATTGATGTTAGGGTTAATAAATATGTATGTTTTGATTCTTAATGATATGTATTTGCTATGGCTCCATTGTTTCTTGGTTCTTTTGAAATTGTTAACATGTTTTACACAAGTTAGGGTGGAATACCCATGAAATCTCTTTTTGGTTTGAAAAACCCTAGTTTTCAAGAGTGATGGGTTTTCCTCTTGAACTCTTCCTTTATTCTTGATTTCAAAATCATAGTGTTTTGTGTTGAGTAATGAAATGATATTGTTGTGATCTCTTGCATTTTCTTTGTTGGTTATTGAAAATGTCACATGCTTAAATTGAGGATTTTTAAGATATTCTTGTAAATTGTGAAATTGGGTTTGGTATTGTATCTCTTATGAGTGTGGGATGACCATGGGTGGCCTTTGACGAGATATCGTAGAGTGGGTAGATGTGTTGCTTGCTCCGTGTGGGTTGGCATTTCTCCTACCACTCGTAGTGGGGTTAGTGCTTTGGTAAGACTAAACCGCTATTGCTCACGGGTGCCGTGTAAGAGGGTTAGTATACTAATACCTGGGTTGGATACGTCACTGCCATTGGTGTGGCATACGCCCTTCCTAAAGGATGGATATCTTTGATAAGATTTGTGTGGGTGTGTGTGGGTTAGATATTACTCAATGTGTCGATTCATGGGGTTTGTCTTACATCATGTTTGAGATACATATACATATTGATGGATTGTTGTATTATTGTGGAAAATGGGTTCCTACAAGGACTTGTGGGAGTATGGGATTCCACAAGGTCTTGTGGGAAAATGGTTTATATTTTGGAAAATGGATATGTATTGGATCTTGGTTTCTTTTACTGTTTATGTAAATTACTGTTGCTACTTAAACTTGAGATCCATTTTAAAATGTCCCTGTTTTACTTCAAAGATTATGTATGCTATTTGTAAAATGAGACCGGCCATTTTATATGTTTTTATAAACCTTGTTTGAGTTTGGGAAGATTGTGCTACAGAGCTTCGTGATCATCCCCTACAATTAATATTTTTCAGATTTGGCTTTAGAGGAAGAGCTCGGTGTGAATGAGCCGGGCCTTGGGGAAGCTTCCTTGGAGGGGTACTTAGATCCCGAATGGGACAACTAGAGATATAGCTTCTTTTGTACTAGACTAGGTTATTCATTTTGAACCTTGTAAAGTCTAGTTTTCTTTTGTAATTCCGCTGCGCTACATTATTGGATTTTTGAGATGTAAATGCCATGGTTGGGCATATTCTTTTGGATAATGATGTAAATATTTTATGGATGATGAATGAAGTTTAATTTATTTATGGATGATATTTAGTGCTCTCATGATGTGAATGTTTTAGAATGTAATGCCGTCCAGGGTGGTATTTGGGGTGTTACACAACCAACATCTCCCAAATTACATAAATAATAAAAACTCAATCTCGGGATAACCAAAGGTAAAAGATATTATTTTTTTCATTAGCTTGGTTATTATATGTTGGGTATAAGAAATAAAATTTCGCTTCAAAGGCTCAATCACGGCTTCTAAGGATAATAATATTCAAAGAATAAGGTTTAGGCTCAAATAATGACAAAGATGGCCTAAAATCATATCTCAAGAGCTTTTGATAACACACTTCCCATGCAAATAATTTAAAGTCAAGCAATCATTCATAATATTGGTGTTGACCAAAACAAAAATAATGAGACTATTGAAGGAGATTAGCTGAATAAAAATATTCTTTATTAAGTAAATGTAAATAACCCACCAAAGAAGATTGGATCAAAACTCACTAGGGTTTTATATGCATCTCCACTATATGTGTCAAGTTCTCAAGGTAAAATACCTAACAAATTTTCAACTTGGTAAAGTCTAAAGTGCACAAATTGTGAGTTTTTATAAGAACGTAATATGAGATACAAAAATAGAGAATAAAGTTCTATGTGATGCTTAAACAATTGCAAATTTAAAGTTAAGCAAATTATTCTCATATTGTGGTGTCAAACTATGCATAAAAATGTTATTTAAATATTTAATAGCCAATAATTTTTTTTTATATTTTTATATTTTTTATTTTTTTAGCAAAGTAAATAAACTAGAAAAAAAAAACATAAACTAGGAATTTTCACAACACAAAACATACCCATACCCCCCCAACCTAAATCCAACATTGTCCTCAATGTAAAAATAAATATCTTATTGCTCAGTAAAAATAATGAATAAAGATAAAAGGGATAGGAATACCTGGTGCCGCAACAACGCTAAAACCTAAAAATAAAATACTCAATAAAAAAAAACTATAAATTGAAACAAATAGAAAGGAAACTGAAATTAAACAAAAAAAATAAAATAAAATCTAACTACTATGTACAAATAAAAATAAAAGCTCACGTTCAATCCGGTTTAAAGTCAAATTTGAATATGCGCCCATTCAATTTTACTGGCTTAAAAATGTAGTGTCGAAGTAACTTATTTAATCGAACTATCCACTCATATACCCAATATATTATTGGAGCATGCAAGAAAAGGGAGATACATACATTTTTATGCAAATCTAACAATGAGATATTAAATAGATCTTTATTAATTACAACACACAACTCAACTTTCATACCCTCACCAAGATTATATATGTGAATCTCATTACTACTTGTTGATAATGAAAGGTCTTTGGGCTCATTAGCCTCTTGTGAAATAATAATGTCACTTAATTCTTCACTATCAAGAGTATTAATAGATTCATCCTCAGTTTGTAGTTCAGGAAAAGAATCACTCTCACTATATTGACTATTTTTAACCTCTTGTTCTTGTACTAATTTATTGAGCATGTCTTTTATCTCTTCAATATATTGGCTTATTTGGGTATTGAAAGTTTGTTGGCTTTGCATAAATTCATTAAAAATATCTTCCAAATTCTTTTCTTGTGGGTCGTGGTAAGGTGGATATTGGAGAGGCTCTTGTGGTGATGTGTCATATATAGGTAACTGATAATGTTCATTCCCCCAACCAAAATTAGGATAAAAAGTGTCAAAACAATGGTCGGGATAAGGTTGAGAAGAATTAGGTAATACAATTGACCAATTCCTCAAAAATTGTTGAGCTGTTGGAATTAAAGGGCAAACCTCATTGGGATGCCCAAACACATCACAAATCACACATAATTCCTCCATTGGGAAAACAAACTTGACACCACATTAAAAAAAATCCAAAAATCTAAAAATAAAAATTATGAAATATCTAATCTAAGGAAAAATAAAACAAATAAATAATAAAAAAAATGACGAGATTAACGGATCTGTGACGAATCTTAAATCTAGCAAACCTCAATAGATGGTGGTGTGTTCCTTGCCTTCAAACTAACAGCGCTGAAAACTTGCTTCAACTTTAATATTGTAAACCCACGCACAAGTTGAGCGAAGTAATATATTTCTCGGAAGACCGAGATCGAACCCTTAGGGAATTGTGAAAACTTAGAACACAAAGAAAAATAAAATGAAATTGTTTTGAAATAATTGTTGTTGAGATTTTGAAAATAGAAAATAATAAATTTAATTTTTAAAACAATAATTGAAAAATACTGGTGCACCTCACCCCCCAACTTGATTCATGCATTGTCCTCAATGCAAAAAAAAAAAAAAATGATATGCAATGAAGGACTTTTAAAAAGATAAGTAGGGTTAAAGAACACCTCGTATGTAGATTTTGACAAAAACACCGTAATATGCACATTTAAAGAACGAAAACTACACAAGGATGACAGTAAGTAAACAAAATAACTTGTAAAGTAAATAATAAAAGAAAACGATTGTACACTAAATTCTACATGAACAGTAAATCCTCCAAAAGGTCCGGGTAAACCTGATCCAACAACTCTTCCTCCACCACTTGACCCTCAAAACCCTTGAAGAATGGCTTAAGTCTTTGACCATTGACCTTGAATGTTTTACCATCCTCGGGGTTTATGATCTTCATGGCTCCATTAGGGTTGGCCACCTTGACAAGATATGGGCTATTCCAACGGGATCAGAGTTTTCCTTGGAAGATGAAAAGTCGAGAATTATACAAGAGCACTTTTTGTTCGGGCTCAAATGATTTCCTTAAAATGGATTTGTCATGAAAAATCTTAGCCCTTTCTTTTGAAATTCTTGAGCTCTCATATGCATCTCTAAGGATCCCCCCCTCCAACTCATTCAACTCCAACTTCCTATTCTCTCCAGTTATTCTCAAGTTGAAGTTTAGGGTCTTGATGGCCCAATAGGCCTTGTGCTCTATTTCAACTGGCAAATGGAAAGCCTTACCATAGACTAGCTTGTAGGGTGACATACCTAGAATAGTCTTGTAAGCAGTGCGGTAAGCCCATAGGGCATCGGTTAACCTAAGTGACCAATCCTTCCTATTAGGGTTCACCATTTTCTCTAGGATGTTCTTGATCTCCCTATTGGCCAACTCAGCTTGGCCATTGGTCTGTGGGTGATAAGCGGTGGACACTTTGTGTGTGACGCCATATTTATGCATTAAGGATGCAAATGGCATATTGCAGAAATGAGAACCACCGTCACTTATTATTGTTCGAGGCATCCCAAACCTCGAAAAAATATTTTCTTTGAGAAACTTGACCATGACCTGGTGGTCACTGGTCTTAGTTGGGATAGCCTTTACCCACTTGGACACATAGTCTACTGCCAACAAAATATAGAGGTAGCCAAAAGACATAGGGAATGGACCCATGAAGTCAATGCCCCAACAATCGAATATCTTAATTACTAAAACGGGGGACAAGGGGATCATATTCCTACGGGTCACACTACCCAATCTTTGGCACCTATCGCATTCCTTGCAAAATGAAACACAATCCTTAATTAAAGAAGGCCAATAAAAATCGGATTACAAAACCTTAGCCAAAGTCTTTTTGGAAGAGAAGTGTCCACCGCACGCTTCGCAATGACAGAATGCAAGGACGTCTTATTGTTCATTCTTAGGTACACATCTCTTCATGAGTTGGTCAGGGCACTATTTGAACAAGTACGGGTTGTCCAAGTAAAAGTACTTTACATCCGCCATAAATCTCTGTCTATCCTTCGGGCTCCAGTGCGGTGGAATTTGTCCTGTAGCAACATAATTGCAAATGTCAGCATACCAAGGACAAACAGAATGAAGGGAAAATAAATGCTCGTCAGGAAAAGAGTCAGAGATAGAAATATGCTCTTCGGCATCTTGAACTACAAGTCAGGACAAATGGTTTGCCATCACGTTCTCAACTCTCTTTTTGTCGTTGATTGTCAAGTTGAATTCTTGTAGGAGGAGGATCCAACTAATGAGTCTCGATTTTGCATTCTACTTAGACAAAAAATACTTCAAAGCAGAGTGATCAGTGTAGACTACAATAGGTGAACCAATGATGTAAGACCGAAATTCGGTGGTAGTGTAATTCATTTGTGCCTCATTTAGAGTCTTACTAGTGTAGTATATTACATATAGTCGTTTGTCTTCCCGTTGACCAAGCACAACACCGACTGTGTAATCACTCGCGTCGCACACGAGCTCAAATGGTAAATCCCACTTTGGTGGTTGCATGATTGGAGGTGAAGTGTGCATGCTTTTGAGTTTTTTAAATGATGCCTTACAATCATCCGACCACACAAATGAGATATCTTTGGAAAGCAAATTGGTCAAGGGTGGTGCCAATGCGCTAAAATATTTTATAAAACGACGATAAAAATTGGCATGGCCAAGAAACGACTTGATGTTTTTGACGACTTTCGGTGTGGGGAGGTTGGAAATTGCATCAACCTTGGATTTGTCTACTTCAATCCCCTTTACCGAAACGATATGCCCAAGTAGTATCCCTTGTGTCACCACGAAGTGGCACTTCTCCCAGTTGAGAACCAAATTATTTTCCTCACATCTCTCAAATACTCTCTCCAAGTTCTCCAAACAACCTCCAAATAAGTCCCCAAATATGGAAAAGTCATCCATGAAGACTTCCACAATTTTCTCCACCATGTTGTTGAAAATTCCCATCACGCATCTTTGAAACGTCCCCGGGGCATTACACAACCCAAATGGCATTCGACGATAAGCGGAGGTGCCAAAGGAACACGTGAATGTAGTCTTCTCTTGGTCTTTCAAAGTGATCTCAATTTGATTGTAGTCGGAGTAGCCAACCAAGAAAGAATAAAACAAGTGTCCGGCTACTCTTTCCAATACTTGGTCGAGCAATGGCAAAGGGAAATGATCCTTTCTTGTGTAAGAGTTGAGTTTCTGATAGTCGATACAAACTCTCCATCCAATGACTACTCTTGTCGGAATCAACTCATTCTCCTCATTTGCAACCATGGTGACCCCTGATTTCTTTGGTACCACTTGAGTGGGACTAACTCATTTACTGTCGGCTATTGGAAAGATGATGCCCACATCAAGTAGTTTGAGTACCTCATCCCTCACCATATCCCTCATGATAGGATTTAACCTTCTCTGTGGTTGTCGGGATGGCTTGGAGTCTTCTTCTAGATAGATGCGATGTGTGCAAATGAGGGGGCTTATCCCCTTGATATCGGTAATCGTCCAACTAATTGCTCCCTTGTGCCTCCTCAACACTTTCAATAGACCATTTTCTTGCTTCGACTCCAATGAAGAATTTATGACTGCCGGGAATGTTTTGTTCTCCCCGAGAAAATCATACTTGAGAGTAGAAGGTTGTGGCTTCAACTCCAAGTTAGGTGTTTGTACAGTGGATGGAAAAATTCTCTTCTCTTGTTGTGGAAGCTTCTCAAATGTTGGGGTCTATTTTTCTACCCATTGTAAAATTTTCAGCTGCTCTTGATCAACAATCTCCTCCTCCCCCAACTTCAAAGTGCTCAATAGCTCCAAGTGATCCTCCAACAAGGTGTCAATCCGGTTGATCTCATGTACTTCTTCGTCATCACCCGGTTGCTTGCACAAGTTGAACACGTTGAGCTCCATTGTCATATTTCCAAATGCAAGCTTCATTAGTCCATTCCTGCAATTAATCATGACATTAGACGTAGCAAGGAATAACCTACCTATTATGACAGGAATTTGTGAGCTAGGGTTAACAACTGGATGAGTATCAAGTATAATAAAATCAACAGGGAAATAGAAATTATCAACTTGAACTAAGACATCCTCAATTACTCCCCTCAGTTTTCTAACGCTATGATCCGCCAATTGAAGAGTGATTGGAGTTGGCTTTAACTCTTAAAGTTGGAGTTTTTGGTACACTGAATAGGGTAGGAGATTGACACTTGCCCCCAAGTCAAGAAGTGGTTGCTCCACCCGATAATTTCCTATTGTGATAGCATTGGTTAGGCAGCGGGGGTCTTTGAACTTTGGCGGTGTGTTGGTCTTCAAGATTGAGCTCACTTGTTCAGTGAGGAATGCCTTCGTGTGCACGTTCAAATTCTTCTTCACGGTACACAAATCTTTCAAAATTTTGGCACATGAAGGGATTTGCTTTATGGCATCGAGGAATGGGATGTTAATTTTCACCTGCTTAAACATTTCAATAATGTTAGAATAGTTAGCCACCTTCATGGGTGGCTTCAAACGTTGGAGAAAAGGGGCCAGAATGGGACATGCATGCACATTAATATCAACAATTTTTTCTTTTTCATTCACCCCCCTCGGAATTGCCCTTAATCTCTTTCTCTTTTTCCAATATGGATTTTGGTTGGACTTTTGGAAAAATAGTCTTGTCAATTTGGTTGCCACTCCTAAGGGTGGTGACCGCCTTGATTTGCTCACAACTCTCTTTGGTGGGCTCAGATGACTCTATCACGTGTTGACCCCTAGGGTTCTCTTGAGGTTGAGCAGGAAATTTCCCTTTCTCTTGTTGTGATGACCCTATGGCATTGGCCAATTTCATGATTTGAGTCCGAATGTCATTAAAAGCGGCGGTGGTTTGATTGTTGATGGTGGTTTGACTTTGAATGAATGGGTGCACGACATCCTCCAAATTTCTTTTATGAGGCGGTTGGTAGATGGGTGGGTTGGATGATCCTTGTCGACCAAAACTTTGTGGAGGCGGGTTTTGTGAAAACCCTTGTGGATTGGACTGGGGGTTTTGGGAGCAAGACGAAAGACCTTGACCATGGTATTGATATTGCTTGGGAGGCATGGGAGTGAATATGAACTAGACCTGTGAGGAATGGGATTCTCATTCTTCCAACTAAAGTTCGGGTGATTACTCCAACCCAGATTATATGTATTAGAGTGTGGGGAGAATGATTGCCTACTTTGATTGAAGGCATTGACTTGCTCATGATAAACCTCTTTAAGTGCTGGAATGTTGGGGCACTCCGATATGGAATGCTCAAGACTCTCAGAAATAGAGCAAAACTCCTTGGTCTTGGAAATGTTGGACATCTCATGTCTCTTATTGACCTCTAGACCCTCCACTTTCTGAGAAAATTTGGTGATTTTGGAAAACAAGTCTTCCTGATCCCTTAAATAATACATCCCTCCCCCGCTTGGTTGATTACTACCCGGAGAAGACCTCGGTACATCGGCGGGATTCGTGATATCCCAAGATTGTGCATTTTGTGCCAATGTATTGAAGTACTCTAGGGACTCATCGGGATCCTTGTTTAAAAACTCTCCATTGCACATCATGTCTATGAACTTTCAATGGCCCGGAAAGCATTTGTGTCTAATAGCCTATTGATCGAGGCTTCAAGGAATTCAACCACGTTTTGGCCTTATCTTTTAGGGAAAAGGGGAACAATTTCATGCGAGCTATATCTTCCATGGCATGATTAGTGAGGAAGGTTGCAACTATTTCCTCAAATTCCTTAATATGCAAATAAGGATTTTATATTTCAATTCCATGGAATTGTGGAAGTAGTTGTAATATTCCCAGTTTAACTAGGAATGCATGAGCTTAGACCGGTAAAATAATGCATGAGAGAGTGGTGCTATGAGTGGGTTGGAGATAATCCAGCATTGACCTCGCCAGATGATCAATTGGGATATTGTTTCCTTCATTCCTAGGAGGGGGAAAATGCATTCGGGGGTTTGGCATTCTAGGGTTTTGCATTCCCCCACCCCTTGGAACATTAGCATCCTAATCCTCGAAGTTGTCATCGGCATCCTCGGGTGGATCCTTGTCAAGATTCATATTAGGTTCTAGGGGTCGTCTAACCAATCTATTTTAGTCGTCCCGTCCCCACATGCAAAAACAATATCTACAATTGAAATGAAAAGTAAACAAAAGTATATACAAGGAGCAACGTACCTCGGCCCGTGCGAAAAATCACGGGACTTACCTCTGTTGTCCAAAATACCTTCTAATTCAATGCTTTGCCTTCCCCGGCAACGGTGCCAAAAATGGTTGATTGCGTTCACCCTAATCTCTGAACACTAACCTAGACTAAGTTTATATGGCTTTGTGTGTAGGTGAGTGTCACTCTTCCTCGGGTTTCATGCAAGAGATGGGGAAAACGTGTGTCTGGATGAAATTGTGTGTGTGTGCAAAAGTGCTCCCCAAGCGTAGAGAGACTTTTGAGTGTCGTGTTTTACTTGGAATTGAGTATTCCAAGTTCGTCTCCTCAGGGAAGAAAGGTTGAATTATGGTGAAGGTGATTTTGTGAAAAATGGAAAGTGTAAAATCTTGTGAGTTTGTGTTTTGATGAGTGGAGTTTGTCGATAAAATGTATTAAAAACAAGACTGGTTAATACAAAGGGGTCATTCCAATGGGAATGCCAAATCAACTCAAAACATTCTTCCAATGGTGTCTCGGTGCTTAATTGATTCGTAGGAAGTGAGGGACTAATGTGGAGGTGTAGGCTCAAGCATACCCCCGTGAAAAATCTACGGTGTATCAAGAGCTCACAACCCCGTCCGCACTCAACCTAGTCAAACCAAACAACTTATACACAAGATTCTATCTCACAAGATTCTATCTCACATATATACAAGGAGAGCATGCCAGGATAATCATAGTGTGATTCATTGTTGAGAGAAACCCTTGGTGAGTTTTGCATCGAAGCTAAATTTGAATAGCCGAGTGAATGTGAATTTCGTTGGGTAAATGCTTAAACTACATGTCCATTTCACACACACACGAGTTTGAAAATGAATGTGTAGGTGCATACTCTAGAATAGCATTTAAAGCCATGGTGATGTTCATGTGTACTTCGTTCAGGTATTTGAACAATGTGTTATGCAACCCTAAGCTTGTAGGAAGGGGGAATAGCGCTCAAATTTTTGATATTTAGATAGAATTAGGAATTCCATTATCACTTGAATATTTGCTTTACATTTTGGTAGTTAAATGTAGAAATCCATGCCTTGTGTGTTGAAAACATCAAAATTTTAAATCATATTGTAATTTTGGAAATGACTTGGGGCATGGTCACTCAATTGTGGTTCACAAGAGTACTTCATGTTTTTGGTAGAGTAGAGGGCATAAATAGAGTGTTAGAATGTGTAGGGGTTGATTTAGATTGGATTGGAATTGAGAATGGGTGCACGTAGATTTTTTGCAAACAAGACAAAACCTACCGGTAGGTTTTGATCGACCTACCGGTAGGTTTTGCCCAGAAAGCTAAAAATGAGGGTTTTAAGTTCAATTTTTTCGGCAAACCCTTCACATTCCTGTCATCTCTTAATTTTCCAAGCATCCCCCTCTCTCTCTCAAACCTTCTCTAAACTTCAAAGATCTCTCACCCACCACCCAAATCTCCCATATTTCACTGCTAGGGTTGTTGACTACTGAGTTTTGCTGAAAATTATTAGAGTTCTCCTATAAAACCCTAGGTTTCTCACTTTCCCCCAAATTTCAATTTCACTTAGTTCTTCTCCAAGAGCTTTGATTCCATTGAAATGGCTCACCTAGGGAAGGTTTCTATCGATGCTTTTGAGCCCATTGAGAAACTTTTGATGTGGTTTTTATCTTTCCTTGCGGTTGGGGCACTGTTGCATCTCATGGCCTGAGCTAAACGACCGGGGTCAGGTCCTACACCACCCGCGGGCACTAGTTCCTACAAGAGGAGTGAGGAGGGGCTCTAGTGGAGATGGGGGGAAAGGGGGAAGAAAGCAAGAAACGATGCTCGCAACCAAAGGATTGATGAGAAAAATGTCACATGTGAGCGCTTTGTGGACGTGATCTCTATTGGGCCGACTTACGAGGTGGTGAGAGTGATAGAGGGACACGGTATCGGGATCTGGTTTGATTCTATTAGCGGGTATAACCTGTCCATGTGTAGAGAATTTTATAAGAGATTGCATGTGGCAGATGAGGACGGTTTATTCTCAAGATAAATGTGAGGGGTAAAGTTTTTGATGTGACCTCGAATTTGATTGCTCGCTTGATGAAGTACCAGAGGCCACCTCCCACTACCTCGGTGTATCCACACAACATCCAAGGGGTAAAAACAATCCCTGAGTATGTGTGGTTGTGCTACGAGGACCTGACCTAATTCAAGGGTACAATTCAAGTCGGGGGCCTCAAGCACTCGTATGGGATTATGAATAAGCTCTTACATTACAATTTGATCCCCCGGAGTGCAGGGAAGAACCTCAATGTGGAGAAGCTCGCCCTCCTTCACGCTTTTATGACTGGGAAGGCTATGGATGTAGCCTTATTGATCTGAGAGTTTATGAAGGAGTTTGCCTAGGCTAGAAAGTCGAAGGCGAATCTCCTATTCGCCAATCTAGTCACCAGGATGTGCTACTCCAGCAAGGTCAAGCCTTCTGTCTTTGATGTGCTGACACCGCCTGAATTTGGAGAACCATAGGGAAAACAAGTAGCAGTAAGCGAAAGGCGATGAGTAGGGGTGAGAGAGCTAGAGCCTCGATACCCGAGCCGTCATCTGCTGGGCTGTCTACTTCTGGGCCTTCCACCTCTGCCCCAGTCCATACTGTGTCCCAGCGCTTAGATGCTTTGGAGGGGTCGATGCATGGGATGAATTTGATGATGAACAGGATCATCCAGTACACCTTCCCGGGCGAGCCGACTCCTGGTGGACCTCCACCTTCGTTTGCTGGACCATCTACCTCCGCCCCGATGACTTCTACAGTTGTCGAGGTGGAGGGTTCCGATGACGATGACGATGATGACGACGATTATCATGGTGATGAGGAGGAGAGTGATTACGAGAGTGATGAGGATGAAATGGATGAGGACGACGAGTAGTTGTGTCGTTGTGTTTTGTTTGTTTTAGTTTTAGTTGTTACACAGTTAGGATTAGAATTATCGGCCTAGTAGAAGTGTCTCTAGGATTTTGGGCCCTTTTGTTTTTGAATTCTAAATCCTTGTACTGAAATTTTGGATGTAATTAATGAAAAGTACCACAGTTGTTTTGATTTATCTTGCCCAAGTCTTTCTTTAATTGCATTGTGATATTTGCATTTTGATTGTTGGGCGATGTATGTGCGTAAATGGATTGTTGTAGTTTTGCGGTTTGAAAATAAAGGTTGCTAGGAACTAGCAAAACTCAAGTGGGGGTGTGATTAGCACAAAATATTGTACATCATGTATGCTTTTGTATCCCTTTTATACTTGTTTTTGTGGTGAAACTAGGAGGAAATGCAATTAATGAGTTTTTGTGTGATTGCAGGTAAAGAGTTGAAAATGGTTTGAGTTAAGCCCCCATTATAGTGTTCAAAGTCAATGGAGATGAAGGGGAGGCTTAACGGGTGGCTTGGAATGTGAAAAGATCAAGAAATGTGCAAATCAAGTAAAAACCTACCGGTAGGTTTGCTCATAAAACTACTGATAGGTTTTGCACGTTGGAGTTGGATCTACAGCAAACCTTCTGGAACGTTTTGCTCAATGGAACAAAACCTATTGGTAGGTTTTGTCATCAACCTACCGGTAGGTTTTGCTGAAAACGCCAGATTCTGCAACTCAAGTTCTCTTTGCTTGTGGGGCCCACCTCTGCTTCTCCCACACATCCCTGACATGTTATACATCCCAGCATGCCTCCCTACATCTAGGGTTGGACTTTGGAAGAAAATGCATTTATGAGGAAGAGAGAGAAGGCGGAAGCCTGGTGGGTTGCAGGCTAGGCTTGTCCTAGTCTATTCAAGCATCAACTCACTTCCCATTGTTAGGAAGCCTGCACGCACAGGCTATAGGTGCCTCATGGACGAAAATGCAGGGAGTTACAGACCATTATTCAGCATTTTAGAGAGAGAAGCTCAAGGATAGTTTTGAGAGAGAAAGTTTGGATTTTGCATTTTCTTACCCATTTCACTTGTAATAAGCTGTAATACTCTTATAATCTTTATTTATTGCACTATAATGTCATTTATTTTAAGTGTATTCCAAGTTTAGTTATGTATCTTTGAATCTACCATTGTTACATTTGAGTTTTTCACTTCAAGCTTTTTAGTTGGGTATTAAATGCACTTATCTTTGTAGTTTAACTTTTCTTTACATTAATACAAGTTTTAATCTCCATTTCATTACCATGTCTCTTTATACATTGTATGTCTTTGCATTTATTACGAGTAGCTAAGTTTTTAGTTGGTTAATCCAAGAGAGATTTTCTCTTGGGTATGCTAAATCAACTCTTTCTCATTCCTCCTCGGAGTGTAAGTTGTTTGGTTTGACTAGGTTGAGTGCGGACGGGGTTGTGAGCTCTTGATACACTGTAGACTTGTCTCGGGGTATGCTTGAGCCTACACCTCTACATTAGTCCCTCACCTCCTATGAATCAATCAAGCACCGAGACACCATTGAAAGAATGTTTTGAGTTGATTTGGCATTCCCATTGGAATGACCCCTTTGGATTAACCAACCTTGTTTTCATTACATTTTCTATCAAAATCTTCACTCACAAAAAACACAAACTCACAAGATTTTACATTTTCCGTTTCTTTACAAAATCACCTTCACCACAATTCGACCTTCCTTGCTTGAGGAGACGACCTTGGAATACCCATTCCAAGTAAAACACGACACTCGAAAGTCTCTCTTCGCTTGGGGAGCACTTTTGCGCACACACACACACACATTTCCATTCACACACACGTTTTCCCGATTTCTAGCATCAAACCTAAGGGTGAGTGACACTCATTTACACACATAAGCCATATACACTTAGTCCAAGTTAATGTTTGGAGATTAGGGTGAACGCGATCAAGCAGTCCTCAACAAGGACCTCCATTGCACGGGTTAGTTCAGAACCCAACACCACCACTACAACCACAAGCTCAAGGGTTTGGCCATTAAGGTCAACCCACTGTACCTCCTTACCAGCCACCCCACAAAAAGAGCACAGAAAATATATTACAAAAACACATTCATGCCTAGAATAACATTAACAATCAAATTGCTCTATCTCTGAATGAGAATAGGTCATAAATCATGAAGGTATACATGACCTTAGGGGCAATGCAACAAAAGAAAGGAAAATTTCTTGCTTAACCTCAAGAAAATCCCAAGGGTTGTAGAACATTTGAAGTCCATTACTACTCTTCGAGGTGGTAAAGAAATTAATAAGACTATCCCACCAAAGGTGTCTAATTCTATAGAAAAAAGAGACCTTAGATGATTTAGAAGATACCAAACTAACTGATGTTGCTGGAGATAGTTGTCATATTCCTATTCGTTACCCTCATAGATTGCCTATGCCTGCCAAGTTATCTGATACATCTGAAATCCTTGAAATTTTTAAGCAGGTGAAAATTAACATTTTTCTTTTGGATGCAATTAAACAGGTACCATCTTATGCCAAGTTTCTAAAAGAGTTATGTACAATGAAGAGAAGAATAAATGTGCAAAAGAGAGCTTTCCTCACAAAGTAGGTAAGCTCCATCTTAAGGACAAACACTCCACCCAAGTACAAAGACCCCACTAGTCCTACCATCTCAATCATCGTTGGGGACTATCAAGTAGAGGAAGCTCACCTAGATTTGGGTGCAAGTGTGAACCTTTTTCCTAATTCAGTTTATGTGCAGCTTGGATTAGGAGAATTGAAGCGAACACCTATCACACTCAAACTTGCCGACAAAAGTGTGAAGATGCCGCAAGGAATAGTGGAAGATGTTATAGTCCAAGTGGAAAATTTTTACTTTCTAGTTGATTTTATTGTTCTTGATACCTGTCCTATTGCTAACCCATCTACTCAGATCCCTGTTATATTAGGACGATCATTTCTTGCAACTTTTAATGCCTTAATTAATTGCAGGAATGAATTTATGAAGTTGACCTCCAGAAATATGAATTTGGAGTTGAATGTGTTTAATATTGCAAGACAGTCTAGGGATGATGGAGAATTGTATCAAGTAAATTTCATTGACACCATCATATAGCAACAAGCAGAAGGGTCAGCTGGCAAATACTTGGGGAAATAATTGTTCAAGAAGACGAAGCATTTGCTCTAGGTTTGTGGGAGCCTAACTTTTTAGAATTACCTCCTATAGAGAAGCATGCTCTACCATCGACTATTCAACCACCTAAGTCTAATTTGAAGGCACTTCCATCCACCTTGAAGTATGCTTACTTGGGGAGTGATAGTAGTTTTCCAGTGGTGATCAATTTGTCTTTGTTACCTAAGCAAAAATCAAGGCTATTTCAATTGTTGAAGGCTTATAGGGGAGCTATTGGGTGGACCATAGTAGATTTAAAGGGGATTAGTTCTCTCATATGCACCAATAGGATCTATGTAGAAGATGATGCAAAGCCTTCCCACCAACCACAGTGACGATTGAATCCTATAATGAAGGATGTGTTACGAGCTAAAGTTTTGAAGCTACTTGATATAGGAATTATCTTCCCTATTACTGAAAGCAGGTGGGTGAGCCCTACATAAGTAGTCCCTAAGTAAGAAGTCGGGAATCACCGTGGTTGCTGATGAGAAGAATGAGTTGATTCCTACAAGGACAGTGACCGGTTGGAGGGTTTTCATTAACTGCAGAAAGCTAAATTCATGTACCTGAAATGAACATTTCCCATTACCATTCCTCAATCAGGTCTTGGAACGAGTTGTAGGGCATACGTTCTATTATTTTTTGGATGGGTATCCGGGCTACAACCAAATTGAGATAGCCTTAGAAGATCAAGAAAAAGACAACATTCACATGTCCCTTCGGAACGTTTGCCTATAACCGAAGTATGCTCACATATAATCCAAAAATGAAGTACATGCACAAAAATGAAACAACATTGGCATAATCTCATGAAAGGAATGTTAGGGCACTAGATAGCAAAATCAACTTCTCTTTTCTTTAAAGGTATGCTTTCCCCATGCTTTCTCTAGATCATTTAGGACTTTCAAGGGTTGTAATGAGGCCTTGGGGTGATATTGAGGCAAGTGAACGAAGGATAGAGGATAACCAAGAGGGCTACTCCGAGGGGATGACCTTTATTGTCAAAAACTTCCCTTTTTTGTGGAATCTTCAGCTTAACACCTTCACTCACTCTGTTTTTTTTTTCATTCCTTTCCTTAACATTTTCCATTATCTTTTCTCATTTTTTTCTTCTTTCAGCACTTATTCTCTCCTTATTCTTGGATTTTTCATTCTTTTTCATTCAACACTTTTGAAATCCGCATCCTTTATCCCCTTTTGTGGGTTTCCGCACCACTACTCCTTCTCTTTATGATTTATCATGGTCGGTCTCGGAACAACCAAGGTGTGGTAATTTTTTTTGTCATTTTGCACTAGCTTGGTCAATTGTGTGGCATGGAAACGAGTTTTCAACAAGGCTCAATCACGGCACTAGGGATAATATTTTTACAAGATAAAGGCTAAGGCCCCAAAGTAAGTCAAAGATGGCCTAAGATCATTTCTAGATAAGCATGGGAGAGCATATTGCATTTCAAGACAAAGTCAATCAACTACCCAAATGTACTCTAACCAAAACAAGCATAATGAGATTATTGAACAAATTTGGAATTTGAAAAATTGTTCCTTGAGTAAATGTAAGTTTCCTCCACAAGGATTGGCACTAAAGCTCTCATGGGTACTTATTCATCTCCACTATTCATGTCAAACTCTAAAATGTGAACTCATTCTGTAAATTGTCAAAATTACACATTCAAGGTGCACTTATGGGTGAGTTCAAAAGCAAACACGTATGTGATACTCTTAGCAATAGGATAAACTTTTATGATGCTCTCATGTATTCAAAGTTCAAAGAAAAGATCAACAAATCAATAAACCCACAACACTTTGAATGGGGGAATATAGGTCAACATTCAAATATTTTTCACAAAAAATTTCAAAATTTTCACATATTTTGCAACTATTCTACAAAAAATTAGGTCAAATATGTGAATGGTGAATTTCACCATAAAATAACACAAAATGATATCATTAACAACAAAAATTTTCACAAAAATTGGTGTATCATACAAATGGTGCACCTCAGCCCCCAACTCAATACATGCATTGTTCTCAATGCAACAAAAAAGATATGGTATGCAATGATGGACTTAAAAAAAAAGTAGGGTTAGAGAACACCTCGCACTGAACTTGACAAAAACACTGTAATCTGCATATTTAAAGAAAGAAAACTACACAAAGATGAAAGTAAGTAAACAAAATAACTTGAAAAGTAAATGATAAAAGAAAGTGACTGTACACTAAAATCTGCATGAACAGTTATTCCTCCACAAGGTCCGGGTAGACTGGATCCTCCAACTCTTCCTCCACCATTTGAACCTCAAAATCCTCGAAGAATGACTTAAGTCTTGGGCCATTGACCCTGAATGTTTTGCCATCCTCGAGGTTTGTAATTTCCACGGCTCCATTGGGGTAGACCACCTTGACAAGATAGGGGCCATCCCAGTAAGATCAGAGTTTCCCTTGAAAGATAGAGAGTAGAGAATTATACAAGAGCACTTTTTGTCCAGACTCGAATGTCTTTCTTACAATGGATTTATCATAAAAAATTGTAGCCCTTTCTTTGGAATTTTTTGAGCTCTCATATGCATCTCTACGAATCTCCTCTAATGCATTCAACTCCAACTTCCTACTCTCTCCGGTTATTCTCAAGTTAAAGTTCAAGGTCTTCATGGCCCAATAAGATTTGTGCTCCATCTCTACCAGCAAATGACAAGCCTTGCCATAGACTAGCCTGTAGGGTGACATGCCTAGAATGGTCTTATAAGCAGTGCGATAAGCCCAGAAGGCATCAGTCAACCTAAGTGACCAATCCTTCCTATTAGGGTTCACCATTTTCTCTAGGATGTTCTTAATCTCCCTATTAGCCAACTCAGCTTGGCCGTTGGTCTGTGGGTGATAAGCGGTAGACACCTTGTGTGTAACACCATATTTATGCATTAAGGATGCAAATGGTCTACTGCAAAAATGAGAACCACTGTCACTTATCATTGCGTGAGGCATCCCAAACCTTGAAAATATGTTTTCTTTTAAGAACTTGACCACGACCCGGTGATCATTCTTCTTGGTTGGGATAGCCTCTACCCACTTAGACACATAGTCCACTGCTAATAAAATATAAAGGTAGCCAAAAGACATAGGGAATGGACCCATGAAGTCAATGTCCCAACAATCGAATATCTCAATTACTAACACGGGGGACAAGGGCATCAAATTCCTACAGGTCACACTACCCAACCTTTGGCACATATCGCATTCCTTGCAAAATGAAACGCAATCCTTAATTAAAGAGGACTAGTAAAAATCAGATTGCAAAACCTTAGCCGACGTTTTCTTGAAGAGAAGTGGCCACCGCATGCCTCGGAATGGCAGAATGAAAGGACTTCCAATTGTTCATTTTCTGGTACGCATCTCCTCATAAATTGGTCTGGGCAATATTTGAACAAATACGGGTTGTCAAAGTAGAAGTACTTCACATCCGCCATAAATCTCCTTTTGTCCTCTGGGCTCCAATGCGGTGATATTTGTCATGTGGCAAGATAATTACAAATGTCAGCGTACCAAAGACAAACATAATTAATAGAAAACAAATGCTAATGAGGAAAAGAGTTAGGGATAGGAATATGCTCTTCAACATTTTGAACTACAAGTTAGGACAAATGGTCCGCCACCACATTCTCAACTCCCTTTTTGTCTTTAATAATCAAATTGAATTCTTGAAGGAGGAGGATCCACCTAATGAGTCTCGGTTTTGCGTCCTACTTAGACAAAAGATACTTCAAAGCAGAGTGATCAGTGTAGACTACAATAGGCGAACCAATGATGTAAGACCTAAATTTGTCCAATGCAAATACTATGGCTAGCAACTCTTTTTTAGTGGTGGTATAATTCATTTGTGTTTGATTTAGAGTCTTGCTAGCGTAGTATATTACATAGGTCTTTTTTCTTTCCTGTGATCGAGCACTGCGCCGACCGTGTAATCACTCGCGTCGCATATAAGCTCAAATGAGAGTTCCCACTTGGGTGGTCGCATGATTGGAGGTGAAGTGAGCATGCTTTTTAATTTTTTAAAAGAAGCCTCACAATCAGCCGACCACACAAAGGGAACATCCTTTGCAAGCAAATTGGTCAAGGGCCTTGCCAATGCACTAAAGTCTTTTATAAATCTACGATAAAAACCAGCATGGCCAAGAAACGACTTGATGTCTTTGACAACTTTCGGTGTGAGGAGGTTGGAAATTGCTTCAACCTTGAATTTGTCGACTTGGATCCCCTTTGCTGATACAATGTGCCCAAGCACTATCCCTTGTGTCACCATAAAGTGGCACTTCTCCTAATTGAGTACTAAATTATTCTTCTCACATCTTTGAAGTACTTTCTCCAAATTCTCTAAACACCCCTCAAATGAGTCCCCAAATACAGAAAAGACATCCATGAAGACTTCTACAATTTTCTCCACCTTGTCGCTAAAAATTCCCATCATGCATTTTTGAAATGTCCCTGGGGCATTGCATAACCCGAATGACATTCGGCGATAGCCGAATGACATTCGGCGATAGGCGAAGGTACCGAAAGGGCACATGAACGTTGTCTTCTCTTGGTCCTCCAAAATGATCTCAATTTGATTGTAGCCGGAGTATCCATCCAAGAAACAATAAAAAAGGTGTTTGACTACTCTCTCCAATACTTGGTCGAGGAATGGCAAAGGAAAATGGTCCTTTCTTGTGCAAGAGTTGAGTTTCCAATAGTCGATACAAAATCTCCATCCAGTGACTACTCTCGTCGGAATCAACTCATTCTCTTCATTTGCTATCACTGTGACCCCCGAATTTTTTGGCACTATTTGAGTGGGACTAACCCATTTACTATTGGCAATTGGAAAGATGATGCCCACATCAAGTAGTTGAAGCCCCTTATCCCTCACCACATTCTTCATGATAGGATTTAGCCTTCTTTGTGGTTATCGGGACGGCTTGGAGTCTTCCTCTAAAGAGATTCGGTGTGTGCAAATGAGGGGGCTTATCCCCTTTATATTGGCAATTGTCCAACCAATTGCTCCCTTGTGCCTCCTCAACACTTTCAATAGATCATCTTCTTGCTTTGGCTCCAAAGAGGAACTTATCACCACTAAGAAGGTCTTGTGCTCCCCAAGAAATGCATACTTGAGTGTAGAAGGGAGTGGCTTTAACTCCAAGTTGGGTGTTTCTATGGTTGATGGGAAAAAAAATTTCTCTTGTTGTGGAAGCTTCTCAAATGTTGGGGCCCAATTTCCTACCCATTGTACAGTTTTTGGCTCCTCATCATCAACACATTCTTCCTCCTCCAAGTTTGAATTACACATTAGCTCCATATGGTTTCCCACCATAGTTTCAATCTGATTGACTTCATGCACTTCCTCATCGTCCCCCAGTTGCTTGCACAAGTTGAATACATTAAGGTCCATTGTCATATTCCGAAAGCAAGCTTCATTAGACCGTTCCTGCAATTGATCACAGCATTAGATGTAGTAAGGAAAAGCCTACCTAGAATGATAGGAATTTGAGAACTAGGATTAGCAACCGGATGAGTATCAAGTATAATAAAATCAACAGGAAAATAGAAATTGTCTACTTGAACCAAGACATCCTCAACTACTCCCTTTGGTGTTCGAACGCTTTGGTCCGCCAACTGAAGAGTGATTTGGCTTCAACTCTTCAAGTTGCAATAGTTAGTACACCGTGTAGGGTAGGCGGTTGACACTTGCTCCCAAGTCTAGAAGTGCTTGCTCCACCCGGCTATTTCCTTTGGTGATGGCAATGGTAGGACAACCGAGGTCCTTAAATTTGGGAGGTGTGTTGGTCCTCAAAATGGAGCTCACTTGCTCTGTGAGGAATGCCTTCTTATGCACATTCAATTTCGTCTTCACTGTGCACAAGTCCTTCAAAATCTTCGCACATGATAGGATTTGTTTGATGGCATCAAGGAGTGGAATGTTTATCTTCACATGCTTAAACATTTCAATGATGTTAGAATAAATAGCCACCTTAGCCAGTGACTTCAAACGTTGGGGAAAAGGGGCCAGAATAGGACATTTATGCACATTCAAATCAACAACTTTTTCCTTTTCATGTGTCTCACCCCCTCGGAGTTGCCCGTAGTCTCTTTATATTTTGCCAATGTGGCTTTTGGTGAGACTTTCAGTAAAATAGTTTTATCAATTTGTTTGCCACTCCTAAGGGTGGTGACCACCTTGAGTTGTTCACAACTCTCCTAGGTGGCCTCGGATGACTCAATCACGTGTTGAACCCTTGGGTTCTCTTGGGGTTGAGTGGGAAATTTCCCTTTCTCTTGTTGGGATGACCCTATAGCATTGGTAAATATCGTGATTTGAGTCCGAATGTTATTAAAAGTGGCAACGGTTTGATTGTTGATGGTGGTTTGGCTTTGGATGAATTGGTGCACGACATCCTCCAAGTTTCTCTTATGGGGAGGTTGGTAGGTGGGCGGGTTAGGTGATCCTTGTTGACCAAACCCTTGTGGAGGCGGGTTTTGTGAAAACCCTTGTGGATTAGACCGGGGGTATTGGGAGCTAGATGAGGGACCCTGACCATGATATTGGTTTTGCTTGGGTGGAATGGGAGGTGAATATGAACTAGACCCGTGAAGAATGGGATTCCCATTCTTCTAACTAAAGTTCAGGTGATTACTCCAACACGGATTGTATCTGTTAGAGTGTGGGGAGAATGATTGCCTACTTTGATTGAAGGCATTGACTTGCTCATGGTAAACCTCTTTAAGTGCTGGAATGTTGGGGCACTCCGAGATGGAATGCTCAACACTCTCACAAATAGAGCAAAACTCATCGGTCTTGGTAATGTTAGACACCTCATGTCTCCTATTCACCTCTAGACTCCACTTTTTGAGTCAATTTTGTAATTTTGGCAAGTAAGTCTTCTCGATCCCGTAAATCATACATCCCTCCCTCACTTGGTTGACTACTACCTAGAGAGAAACTCGGTATATCGGCAAAATCCGTAATATCCCATGATTGATCATGTCGTGTGATGAGCACAAAATATTGTATATTTGACGGCCTCATTTCATGCATTTTAACTTAACTTTGCATTTAATTACTTAGAGTTAGCCAAGGTTATGAATAATTTTGAATTTTTGATGTTGCAGGTAATTATAGCTTAAATGATGGATTTTAGAACCTTACAACTAAGTGTGGATGTGTGGTGAAGGCATGGACACATTACATGAGGATTTGGAGGCTTAAAAGTGAAAGAAATCAAGGAGGTATTGGTGCTTGGTAACAAAGGCACCAGCACCCACACCATTTGGTTGTAGTACCTTGGTTTTCCTCCTTTTTGACCATGATTCACTTCGAATTTGAAAAAGTACAAAACATGAAAGTTGTAGACCTGGATGTCTTCTGTATTGTGTCAAAATTTCAGCTCAATCTGACGGTTGGATCAAAAGTTATGATAATTATACGAAAACTAGTCCAGAGCAGGCAAACCATACCGGTACGCGTGCCGGTACGACGAACTCCAGTAGCCAAACCGTACCGGTACGCATATCGGTACGCCATGACCAGAATGCCCAAAACAGCCCAGATCACCTGCATCTCATGCTCCACTTGCTTGGGGGTCCCACCTATGATTCTCCCACTTGCCCCCTGACATTTTCTGCATTTTGACATGCCTCCTACACCCTTGTTGAAGACTTTGGAGGCAATGACATTAATGGGGATGGGAGAGAAGGGGGCTGCCAGGGGAGTTGCAGGCTAAGCTTCTCCTAGCCTGTCCAAGACTTCAAATCACCTCCCATTGATGGGAGGCCTGCACACACAGACCCTAGGGACCCTCATGGACGAAAATGAAGACTCACACTCCACATATTGAGCATTCACAAGCTTTGAAGGGGGTGGCTACCTAAGCTTAGGAGTAGTTTTGGTGAAGAAGATGATGAATAGTTAGATTTTTGTATTGTCTTCACCCATTTTCACTTGTAATCTTTTGTAAGGATCTTGTAAGCTTCATTTATTGTCTTTAATGTCATTTATTTCAAGTTCATTTCAAGTTTAGTTCTACATTTTACATTTCACCATTGTTATGTCAAGCTTTCTTCATTTCAAGTTTTAAAATGGGTATTGAATATTTTTCTTCTTAGTTTAAGTTTTCTTGCATTCATTTAAGTTTCATGCTCCATTTCAATTATGTCTCTTTACATTATGCATTTCTTTCTTGCTTTCATGAGTAGCTAGATTTTTAAGTTGGCTAATCCAAGAGAGACATCCTCTTGGGTGTGCCATTTTAACTCATTTTCTTTCCTCCTCTCAGAGTACGATGGTTCGGTTTGACTGGGCTGAGAGTGGATGCGGTTGTGAGTCTTTGATATCCCGTAGGCCTAGTCACGGGTTATGCTTGGATCCTCACCTCCATTTCGTCCCTAGCTTCCTACAAATCAATCGTTCATCTAAGCTCTATTCGAGGAAGGCTTCGAGTTGATTTGGGATTCCCATTGGAATGAACCCTTCGGATTAGCCAACACTTGTTTTCATTTCATTTTCATTCACAAACTATCACAAACCAAAACACAAACAAAAGATTTTACACTTTTCTCTTTTGTTCACCAAAATCACCTTCACACACTTGAACTTTCCTTCCCTGAGGAGACGACCTTGGAATACTCATTCCAAGTAAAACACGACAAGCAAAAGACTTCTTGCGCTTGGGGAGCACTTTTGTTCACACACGCATTTCATTTCATTTCATTCATCCACCATTCCGTTGCCCTACTTCCCACATCATTCCGAGGGAGAGCGACACTCCCCTACACACTATAAATCATATACACATTAAGGGATGATATCAGGAGGTTAGGAACTACAACGTTTTTCATCAAGCATTTTTGGCGCCGTTGCCGGGGACGGTTAAGCGTCGAGTTCAAAGGTGATTTTGGGCGGCATAGGTAAGTCTCGTGATTTTCATCACGGGCCAAGGTATGTCGTCTCTTTTGTAAATAGTTTTTTTTAGTTTGTGTTTTTGTTATGTTTTCTAATTTTTATGAAAATGTGTATAATGCCCCTTATTTTGAAAATGTGTGTGAGATTTGTGATGAGTATGTGCACATCACTAGTGAGTGCCCAATAAATTATCCGGTTCAAGACTTTGCATGCGAAGGTTCAAATTCAATTTTGGCCTCCAAAATTTTTTACCCCGACCATTATGTTACACCGAGTTATCCGAGTTATGGTTGGGAGAATGAACCTTATAATTTTTCATCCAACCTCACACCACCAAATGAATTTTGCCACTATCCAACATATGGGGACTCAACCGAAGAAGAATTGGAAAATATTTTGTGCGATTTTATGCAATACCAAATGGAATTCAATGCCCAAATAACCCAACAACTTAGTACATTGACTAATGCTATAATTGCTATGCATGAAGAACAACATCTTGAGCATAGTCAATGTATTGAGGATGATCATCCCAATGGAATGCATATTGATGTTGAATCTCCCACCACTCTAGATTGTGAAAATTTTGATGAAGTTACTATCTCACATGAGGCTAATGAGCCCAAGGTCATTTTTCCATCTATGAGTGGTGTTGAGATTCACATTTCTCAACTTGGGGAGGGCATTGCAATGGAGTTGAGTGGAGAAACTTTTAAAGATAAATTGCATACTCCATTGTTGGAATTGCATAAACTTGCCTACACTTCTGTTCGGTTGAGAATTTTGAACCAACATCCTTTCTATGTTTGGATAGATGGGTTAGGAAGGGCATTTGTACAACAAAAAAATTTTAAAATAAAAAAAATCAATGGGCGCAAGCTCATATCCGAATTGAAGCCGGATTGACATGAGCCTATTTTGTTTTCATGTACATAGTAGTTAGATTTCTTTTATTGTTATATTTTTATTTTCATAAATGTTGTAGTGTAGATTTTAGCATGAAGGTTGTTTACCTCTTCCTAATTTGGACTCATTTCACTTTGAGCATCATTGTAGCAAATCTTATTGGGTATCATGTTCTAGTCTAAGTTGGGGGGGTGTAAACAAGCTTTTTGTGTTTTATTTTTCCGTTAATGTATATAAAAGAAAAAAAAAGAAGAAAAAAAGAAAAGAAAAGAAAAAAAAAAGGGGGGTATCTCATTCCCCATTTTACTTTCATTTTTCTCATTGCATGATTTATTGTGCATTGAGGACAATGCATGGTTCAAGTTGGGGGGGTGAGGTGCACCATTTACATTTTTCACCACTTTTTGTATAGAATAATGGAAAATGTGAAAATTTTGAAAAATTTTGGTTCCAATATTGAACTATATTCCTCTATCGTAATGGTTATGAGATTTGTGATTACTTGATCTTCATTTTGAACTTTGAATACATAAGCACATTATAGAAGTTTATCCTATTGCTAAGAGTATCACATACTTGTTTGCTTTTGAACTCAACCATAAGTGAACCATGAACTTGTAATTTTGGAAATTTACGGATTGAGTTCACATTTAGTGCTTGACATGAATAGTGGAGATGAGTAAGAATCCATGTGAGCTTTAGTGCCAATCCTTTTCGGAGGGAACTTACATTTACTCAAGGAACAATTTTTCAAATTCCAAATTTGTTCAATAATCTCATTATGCTTGTTTTGGTTAGGTGCATTTGGGTAGTTAATTGACTTTGTCTTGATATGTACAATGCTCTCCCATGTCTATCTAGAAATGATTTTAGGCCATCTTTGAAATGCTTTGAGCCTTTGCCTTTTTCTTGTAAAAAATTTGTCCCTAGTGCCGTGATTGAGCCTTAATTGTAAATTTGTTTCCATGCCACACATTTGACCAAGCCAATGAAAATGATAAATATCTACCTTACCTTGGTTGTTCCTAGTGCTGAGTATGAGTGATCATAAAAGAGAAGGAAGTATGGCGGAAACTCAACAAAAGGGATGAATGATGTTGAATTCAAAGAGTTGAATGAAAAAAGAATGAAAATCCAAGAAAAGGAGAAAAAGGGGTGAAGGAAGAAAGAATGATCAAAAAAAAAAAAAAATGTTAAGGAAAAGAAAGAAATGAAACAAAGAGTGAAGATATGGTGTTAGCCTAGAAATCCCATAAAAGGGAGATCTTTCTGAAATAAAGGTCATTCACTCGGAACAACTCTCTTTGTTATCCTATATCCTTCGTTTCTTTTGCCTCAATATCACCCCAAGGCCCCATTATAACCCTTGAAGTCCTAAATGATCTAGAGAAGCATGGGGGATGCATATTTTTAAAGAAAAAGAGAAGTTGATTTTGCTATCTAATGACCTAGCATTCCTTTCATGAGATTATGCCAAGGTTGTTTCATTTTTATGCATGTGCTTCATTTTTGGATTATATGTGAGTATATTTCTTTTTGATCACAAGATTCTATCTCACATATACACATGGAGAGCATGCCAAAATAATCATATTGTGATTCATTGTTGAGAGAAACCCTTAGTGAGTTTTGCATCAAAACTGAATTTGGATGGCTAAATGAATGTGAATTCCGTTGAGTAAATGCTTAAATTACATATTCATTTCACACACACACGAGTTTGAAAATGAATGTGTATGTGAATACTCTAGAATATCATTTAAGGCTATGATGTGTTTCATGTGTGATTAGTTCGGGTATGTTGGACCAAGCTATTTTTGAAATCCCAATGCTAGTTAGGATAAGGGAATATGATTTAAATATTGGATACTAAGAAAAGAAGTTTATAGGTACCTTCACTGAAACCTTCACGAGACAAAACTCGTCCACTAGGGATCACCAAGGGGTTTAAAGGCTTATTGCATATGCTAAATGCAATTGCGGAATTAGTATATGTTTATTTTGTTTGCTTGCTTTTACATTTTGTTTGCTAGGGACTAGCAAAGCTTAAGTTGGGGGGTGTGATGAGCACAAAATATTGTATATTTGACGGCCTCATTTCATGCATTTTAACTTAACTTTGCATTTAATTACTTAGAGTTAGCCAAGGTTATGAATAATGTTGAATTTTTGATGTTGCAGGTAATTATAGCTTAAATGATGGATTTTAGAACCTTGCAACTAAGTGTGGATGTGTGGTGAAGGCATGAACACATTACATGAGGATTTGGAGGCTTAAAAGTGAAAGAAATCAAGGAGGTATTAGTGTTTGGTAACAAAGGCACCAGCACCCACACCATTTGGTTGCAGTACCTCGGTTTTCCTCCTTTTTGACCATGATCCACTTCGAATCTGAAAAATTTCAAAACATGAAAGTTGTAGATCTGGATGTCTTCTGTATTGTGTCAAAATTTCAGCTTAATCTGACGGTTGGATAAAAAATTATGACAATTCTACGAACAATGGTCCAGAGAAGGCAAACCGTACCGGTACGCGTACCGGTATGACGAACTCCAGTAGCCAAACCGTACCGGTACACATACTGGTACGCCGTGCTCAGAATGCCCAAAACAGCCCAGATCACCTGCATCTCATGCTCCACTTGCTTGGGGGTCCCACCTATGATTCTCCCACTTGCCCCCTGACATTTTCTGCATTTTGACATGCCTCCTACACCCTTGCTGAAGACTTTGGAGGCAATGACATTAATAGGGATGGGAGAGAAGAGGGTTGCCAGGGGAGTTGCAGGCTAAGCTTCTCCTAGCCTGTCCAAGACTTCAAATCACCTCCCATTGATGGGAGGCCTGCACACACAGACCCTAGGGACCCTCATGGACGAAAATGAAGACTCACACTCCACATATTGAGCATTCACAAGCTTTGAAGGGGGTGGCTACCTAAGCTTAGGAGTAGTTTTGGTGAAGAAGATGATGAATAGTTAGATTTTTGCATTGTCTTCACCCATTTTCACTTGTAATCTTTTGTAAGGATCTTGTAAGCTTCATTTATTGTCTTTAATGTCATTTATTTCAAGTTCATTTCAAGTTTAGTTCTACATTTTACATTTCACCATTGTTATGTCAAGCTTTCTTCATTTCAAGTTTTAAAATGGATATTGAATATTTTTCTTCTTAGTTTAAGTTTTCTTGCATTCATTTAAGTTTCATGCTCCATTTCAATTATGTCTCTTTACATTATGCATTTCTTTCTTGCTTTCATGAGTAGCTAGATTTTTAAGTTGGCTAATCCAAGGGAGACCTCCTCTTGGGTGTGCCATTTTAACTCATTTTCTTTCCTCCTCTCAGAGTACGATGGTTTGATTTGACTGGGTTGAGAGTGGATGCGGTTGTGAGTCTTTGATATCCCGTAGGCCTGGTCACGGGTTATGCTTGGATCCTCACCTCCATTTCGTCCCTAGCTTCCCACAAATCAATCGTTTATCTAAGCTCTATTCGAGGAAGGCTTCGAGTTGATTTGGGATTCCCATTGGAATGAACCCTTCGGATTAGCCAACACTTATTTTCATTTCATTTTCATTCACAAACTATCACAAACCAAAATACAAACAAAAGATTTTACACTTTTCTCTTTTTTTTCACCAAAATCACCTTCACACACTTGAACTTTCCTTCCTTGAGGAGACGACCTTGGAATACTCATTCCAAGTAAAACATGACAAGCAAAAGACTCCTTGCGCTTGGGGAGTACTTTTGTTCACACACGCATTTCATTTTATTTCATTCATCCACCATTCCGTTGCCCTACTTCCCACATCATTCCGAGGGAGAGTGACACTCCCCTACACACTATAAATCATATACACATTAAGGGATGATATTAGGAGGTTAGGAACTACAACGTTTTTCATCAAGCATCGTGCCAATGTATTGAAGTACTCTAGGGCCTCATCAGGATCATTGTTTAAAAACTCCCCATTGCACATCATGTCTTTGAACTGTCGATGGCCCGGTGTAATCCCTTCGTAAAAGAATCTCACCAATTGTCATGGTTCAAATCCATGATGTGGAATGGATTGTAGCAATTCCTTGTATCGATTCCAACATTGATAAAATTGCTCATTAGGTTTTTCCAAAAAAATTTGAATTTGTTTCTTAAGAGTAGTGGTCTTGGGCACCGAAAAAAATTTGTTCAAAAATTTGGAAAGCATTTGTGCCCAAGAGCTTATGGATCGAGGCTTCAACGAGTTCAACCAAGTTTTGACTTTGTCTTTTAGGGAGAAGGGGAATAATTTCATGCTAGCTATGTCTTCCATGACATGATTTGTGATAAATGTTGCAACAATTTCCTCAAATTCCTTAATGTACAAATAAGAATTTTCTCTTTCAATTCCATGGAATTAAGGAAGAAGTTGTAACATTCCCAGTTTAACAAGAAAGGCATGAGCTTGGACCAGTAGAAGTATGCAAGAGGAGGTGATGCTTTGGGTTGGTTGAAGATAATCCCTCATTGACCTCACCGGAGGATTAATTGGGATATTGTTTTCCTCATTCCTGGGAGGGGGAAAATGCATTCGGGGGTTCGGCGTTCTATGGTTTTGCATTCCCCCACCCCTTGGAACATTAGCATCATCATCCCTGAAGTTGTCACCGACATCCTCGGGTTGATCTTGGTCAAGATTCATGTGTGGGTCTATGGCAAGTCTCACAAGTCTATTTTGATCATCCCGTCTCCACATACAAAAACACTAACTACAATTGAAAAGAGAAAGTAAACACAAATATGTACAAAGAAGCAACGTACCTTGGCCCATGATGAGAATCATGGGACTTACCTCCGTTGTCCGAAATCACCTTCTAATTCGACGCTAGCCTTCCCCAGCAACGGCGCCACAAATGCTTGTTTCGGTTCACCCTAATCTCCAAACATGATCCCAGTTGTGTATATGACATATATGAGTATGTGAGTGTCACTCTCCCTCAGGTTCGATGCTAGAAATGAGGCAACTCGTGTGTGTGAATGAAGATGCGTGTGTGTGTGTGTGCAAAAGTGCTCCCCAAGCGTAGAGAGACTTGCAATGTCGTATTTTACTTGGAATTGAGTATTCCAAGGTCGTCTCCTCAGGGAAGGAAGGTCAAATTGTGGTGAAGGTGATTTTTTAAAGAAATAAAAAGTGTAAAATCTTGTGAGTTTTGTGTTTTGGTGAGTGGAGTTTACGAGAAAATGCAAGAGAATAAGGTTGGCTAATCCGAAGAGGTCATTCCAATGTGAATGCCAAATCAACTCAATTCATTCTACCAATGGTGTCTCGGTGCTTGATTGATTCCTAGGAAGTGAGCGACTAATATGAGATGTAGGCTCAAGCATACCCCGTGTAAGTCTACGGTGTATCAAGAGCTCACAACCACGTCTGCACTCAACCTAGTCAAACCAAACACTTTACACTGAAAGGAAGAATGGGGGAGAGTTGATTTAGCATACCCAAGAGGAAGTTCCCCTTGGATTAGCCAACGAAGAGCTTAGCTACCCGTATTCAAAGCAAAAGCAAGCATAGTGTAAACAAATGTGGAGATGAACTAGAGATGAAGTAAAGCCTTGAACTTGTATTGATGCAATAAAAAGTTAAACTACAAAAAAAAATTCATTTCATACCCAACAACAAAGATTGGAAAGAAAACCCAAATGTAAACATAGAAATTCAAGAACATGAAGCTAAACTTGATTACACTTGAAATAAATGAGATTAAAGTGCAAGAACTAAAGATTACAAGTGAAATACAGCTTATTACAAGTGAAATGGGTGAGGAAAAGCAAAAATCAAACTTTCACTCTCTAGAACTTCATCTTCTTCCTTGGGAGCTTCTCTCTCTAACAGCTTGTGTAGCTGAATAATGGTGTGTAGATTGGTCCAAATTCGTCTGTGGTCCCTCTATGGTCTATGTGCTAACTTCCAATGAGTGGGAAGGTCTTTGGGTACTGCCACAAGCAACCCCAGGGCATGCCTGCACCAGCCAGGCCTTCACCAACCAGCCTCCTTCTCTCTCTTCCTCTCCCATGCCTTTTTCTTCCAAAGTCAGGTTTTAGGTGTAAGAGGGCATGCTTGCATGTAAAATGTATTAGAGTATGTGTGGGAGAAGTAGAGGTGGGCCCCCCAAGTAGGTAGAGTCTGAATTGTAGGCTTCTGGCGTTTTTAGGCAAAACCTACCGATAGAATGATGACAAAACCAACCGGTAGGTTTTTTCCAGTAAGAAAAACCTTATGGTAGGTTTTGGCAGGGGCAGCAATTGAAGATTTCCATTGTACAAAACCTACCAGTAGGTTTTCACTTAATTTTCCATTTTCTTAGTTTCTTGACCTTCCGAGCCACCCATTAAGCATCCCCTACTTCTCCATTGTCTTTAAGCACTATGGTGGAAGTTTAACACACACCATTACCCACTTATTACCTACAATCACACAAAACTCCATTAATTGTTAGATTAAATGTCTTTTCTCCCATTTTCACCACAAAAACAAGTATAAAAGGGTGCAAAGAGATACATGATATACAATATTTTGTGCTAATCAAAGGGATAGTCCTTGGTCACTTTGAGTCAAACAAGGGGATATAAGTAGATAAAGCCAAAGTTGAGTTGATTTCTAACCTCCCTACTCCTAAATCTGTTAATGATGTCCAGTCTTTCTTGGTCATGCCAAGTTCTAAATGCGATTTATAAAAGGTTTTAGTGCCTTAGCACGACCTTTATGTAATCTTTTGGCCAAGGATGTTTCCTTTGAGTGGACAACCGATTCTAAGGCATCTTTTAAAGCCCTGAAGAGCATGCTCATCTCACCTCCAATCACGCAACCACCCAATTGGGAACTTCCTTTCGAGCTTATGTGCAACACAAGTGATTATGTAGTTGACACAGTGCTAGGCCAATGGCATGACAAGAAACCCCATGTCACCTACTATGCTAGTAAGACATTAATTGAGGCTCAGATGAATTATAGTAGTATTTTTGCACTTGATAAGTTTAGGTCATACATTATAGGGTCACCTATTGTTGTTTACACTGGTCATGCTGCTTTAAAGTATTTGTTGACTAAATAGGATGTCAAGCCAAGGTTGATTAGTTGGATCCTCCAACTCCAAGAGTTTCATATCATCATTAAAAATAAGAAAGGAGTGGAAAATGTGGTGGCCGACCATCTATCGAGGCTCATGGTTGAAGATATAGATGCTCACATTCCTATCCCTGACTTTTTCCCTAATTAATAGTTATTTAATTTGAATGTGAATGTGCCATGGTACGCTGATATTGTGAATTATCTTGTTATATGGCACTTACCAAGTCATTGGAGTCCAAGGGACAAGAAGCGATTCTTGGTCGAGGTGAAACAGTTTTACTTCGACAATCCATATTTGTTCAAATACTTTCCCGATCAAGTGATGATGAGATGTGTGCCCAATGAAGAGCAAAAGGACGTAATTGATTTTTTCCATTCAGAAGCTTGTGGAGGCCATTTTTTCCTCAAAGAAGACGTCAGCTAAGATTTTGCAATGTGGTTTTTATTGGCCTACTTTATTTAAGAATTATTTTACATTTTGTAAGCATTGTGATAAATATCAATGATTAGGAGGAGTGGCCTGTAGAAACATGATGCCCCTCACACCTGTGTATGTGATAAAACAATTTTAATTGTTGGGGCATTAATTTTATGGGTCCCTTCCCTATATCTTTTGGATATGCTTATATTCTTTTGGAAATTGACTATGTATCCAAGTGGGTAGAGGCTATCCCAATTAGGACCAATGATCATAAGGTTGTGATCAAGTTTTTGAAAGAGAATATTTTGTCTAGATTTGGGATGCCTAAGGTAATAATCAGTGATAGTGTTTTACACTTTTGTAATAGGCCCTTTGCTAATCTCATGACCAAATATGGAATAAAACACAAAGTGTCCACAACCTATCACCCACAGACCAATGGTCAAGCTGAATTGGCCAATAGGGAGGTAAAACACATTTTAGAAAATATAGTCAATCCTAATAGAAATGATTGGTTGATCGATGCTCTTTGGGCCTATTGAACTACTTTCAAGACACGTTTAGGTATGTCTCCCTATAAGCTAGTGTATAGTAAAGCTTATCATTTCCCTATAGAAATGGAACATTGAGTTTATTGGGTCGTCAAAAACTTGAACTTCAATTTAAAACTTGTTGGTAGGCATAGTAAATTGGATTTAAATGAATTGGGAGAGATAAGAAGAGATGTGTACAAGAGTACTTAAATCTACAAGGAAAAGGTAAAAAAAATTCATGATAAATCAATTTTGAGAAAGACCTTTGAGCAAGTGTTTTTATACAATTCTCGTCTTCATCTTTTCCTAGGTAAGCTACGCTTGCGATGGGCTGGCCTTACACAGTGCGTACAGTTTTTCAGCATGGAGCTGTGGAATTGGAGAATTCAAAGAATGGGGAAATTTTTAAAGTGAACGGTCAGTGATTGAAGCCATTCTTGGAGCACATCCCATTAGAAGAGTATGTGGAGGAGTTAGTCGATCCTATTTATCAGGATTTCCCTACTGAGTGACTCTCTCACCCTACATACTTTCTTGTAAAATAGTTAGTTATCTATTTTCATTACATTTCTTTTAGTATTGTAGTTGAATTTCTTTTGGAACAAGTTTTTCAGGTGACTTTGTTCCTTACTCTCTCTTAATTGTTCTCTTGCACATAGTTCTCTCTCTTGCATTGTGGACAATACATAATTCAAGTTGGGGGTGAGGGTTTACACCACTATTTTTTGTTGTTTGTTTCTTTTTGGTTATTTTTATTATTGGTTGCTCCTAAAAAAATGAAAAGAATTATGTTTTAGCTATTTTGAGATAGTGATGCTTGAATCGAATCCCTTGAAAACATCACCTTGTTGATGGTAATTTGAAACAATTACACATGGATTGTAGATGGAATTTATAATATGCTTGAGTATGATGCTTATACTATCATTAGAGACTCAAATTCTATGCACCATGATCATATAGTTCTTATGATGTGTTGAATTGGATTTTTATTTTCGAAGCTTCACATGTATAATGGAGACAAAGATATAACCTTGTAAGTTTAGAACCTATCTATTGGGGGGTTATATTACAATTACTCATGGATAGTTCTTTCTTCATTTCTTTCAATGATCTCATTCAAATTGGTTTGGTTAATGTATGAAGAATTATTGGTTGATTGTGTCTCTATCAATTGGAAAACTTTGCTATTATTCTTAGAAAAGGATTTTAGGCCATCTTTGGATAAATTTGAGCCTTGGCCTGTTCTTTCTTGAAATATTTCCCTCCAAGCCATGATTGAGCATGTTTGAATGTCAATTTTTAGCCATGAAGTTTAACCAAGCCAAGAAAAAAATATACATACCCTACCTTGGCTATCCCTTGAATTGCTAAGTCTTTACCAAGCAAAGGGGAGGATTATGTGGAAGTTCAATCATGGGCGATATGAAAGAAAAATGGGAATGAATCAAACTGAAAGAGGGAAGTTTTAGCAAAGTGCTAAATGAAAAAAAAATAAAAGAAAAGATTTAAAAGTTTGGATTGAAAGAATAAGGGTTGTGAAAAAAAAAGAAGAGAAAAAGTGAAGTGAAAAGATGATTTGTTTCCTTAACCACACCTTTAGCCCCATTATAACCTTGATAAAGTCCTAATTGATTTTTGAGAACAATGGTGAATTAGATGGTTGGACAGAGAGATATATCAATGATGTTGTTCTTTCTTCTTTAACATTCTTTCATGAGATTATGTCAAGATTGATTCGTTTCTTAAAAACCTTCATTAATTGAAAGATGAAAGGTATATTTTCCTTGTTAACATAAATCCTTCTCACATATACCTTGAGTGAAACAGTCATGATAGTCGGAAAGATATATTCTGATCGAAATCTGGGAGAATTGTTGTCAAAACTAATTTTGGAGAGCCAAGAGGGATGGAAATTCTATTTAACAGGTCTATAGAATTATTTGATGCGACACACACATACACGAGTCTTTGATGATAATATGTGTAAATACTCTTTCATATCATTAGGCTTGAAAGCAACCATGTGTGATTGGAATTGAATTCCATTGGTATTTTGCTGTTTCTGTTGAATTTGATAAAAGCATTGCATTCCGGAATAGCTAAAATGGAGAAGTTTGTAGGTATCTTTGCTGAAAACCTTCATGAGACAAAACTCATCCACTAGGGATCACCTAGGGGTTTAAAGGCTTATAGCATAGGTTAAATGCAATTGAGGATGCCTACGAAAGTGGTTTTGTATTTACTTCTTTGCATCTCTTTAGTGTTCTCTATTTAAGTGATGATTGTGAACTCCATAGCATCATAATTTTAGATTTTATATGATGAATTATATTGCATAATTCTTAAAAATTGGCATGAATTTTGGATAATCATCTTTCAATTACTAGAGTATTAGTTGAGTCTAGGGTTAGATTTTCTTTTAATTGTTGGAAAAAAAGGAAAAAAAATAAAAAGATGTAGAAAATAGGGATTTTCAAGAATTCTGGATTACTACTAGTAGGTTGTGCAACTACTATTGGTAGAAGTTAGATCTGAAGCTTAAAAATGAGGGTTTTTTTCTGGAATTCCAAGGGTCACCTATCTCTAACTCGTCCCTTTCACTATAAAAGACCCTCTTGCTCATAAGGAATCAGTAGAAATCCCTTCTCTAAGCCTTGTACTCCAAGAAATCTTCAATTTTGTCTTGATCATTGCAAGAATGGTTGCAAGGAAGCTCCTCTCTTGCCTATGGAGCCCTTCCATATGACTATATTCACATGGGTCTTCTTGGTGGCCCTTGTTTCTATGATTTTAGCCACTATGGCCAAGACTAGATCGGGGAGGGATACTAGAGACACTACCCCAGGCGCCTCCTCCTCTAGACCGATTACTGAGAAGAAGGGAGGGAATGAAGTAAAGAAATAGGAGGAAAAAGATAAAAAGGTAAAGAAGAAGATGAAGACAAATTCTGAAGAGAAAGAAGAATTTATCCACCCCCTACTCACAAAAGAGTGGCCCACAGACCCTGTAAAGAGGGATAGGCATTCTATGAAGGCCTTCATGCTGCTCATGGTCTCTAAGGCATTGGATTCGAATGATGGAGATTCTGATTCTGTTACTGAGGAGACTTGGACTCGCATGGAGAAGCCAGAGTATGCAGGCTCCAGTATCTACCACCCGATCACTTTCTCTGATTCGGATGATGAGGCCACTAGTTGATCGCAGTGGGTCACTTAGGGTTTAGGATCAAGTCGTTGTAGTCTAGTTTTTTTTTAAGCCTAGAAGAAGAACCTCTAGGATGTAGGCTTAATTTTGAGTCTTTTTAGGTGCTTATTATACTTGAAAGACTATGGTTTGGTTTTCATGAATACATCTTTGGATCTTAATGCTTTGTGTTCTTTTAGATATATTGAGTTTTAGCATGGATAAAATGTCAAGGAACATGGTGGCAATAAGTTTGGTTGGGATTAGATGAAGTCGAAGACCTTGCAAAGCCAATTGGGGAAAATAGAAGAACTACTAGTAGTTTTTCTATCGATATGAAGCAAGAATGACAAGGTTCTACCTGTAGGAAGTCAGTTCTACTGGTAACTGAGCTCACAGAAGTTTACAAGTTTTCATTAGAGAAGTTCTATCGGTAGTTGTATCACGTTCTACCTGTAGCTGAAGTCTCAATACTTTTATTAGAAGAGTCCCACCAGAGATGTTCAACTAGTAGGAGAAGTTACAGAAGTCTTAGAAGTTCCTGACAAACAGAGAACTACTGGTAGGTTTGCGGTGATACCAGTAGATCAGGGCAAATATTCCTGGGAAGCTTAATTAAAGATCAGATTTTACCAAATCTTTTGGGGATTCTCAACCAATAGAATTGGGAGATAATTTTGGGATTGATATCTTTCAAAGAAGCTGAAATATTCTCTTTCCTAATCGCTATAAATAGACTCTTTGGTGAATCTAAGGGGGACGTCGTTCACAATTTTACATATGTTTTAGGAGTTTTCTTTACAGGGTTTAGGGTTTGTTCTACAGAATTTCATTCAAAGTTCAGTCTTTCATTTATTTGTTTGTTTAAGCAATATTAAATTTCAATTGTCTTTACTTTTAAAGCTTTTTTATTTACATTCGGATTTTCAATATAAGCACTCAATTTCAATTCTGTTATTTACTTTTTTGTATAAAATTATGTCTTCTTCTAAGCTTTATGTTATTTTCGTGATCATGAGCCAGTAGTCTTCTTTTGGATGATCTGAGGAAGGAGTCCCAAACCTATGAATTTGGGCGTATGCCTTAAACTTGGATTTTAACATTTATGTGATTGATTGAATAGGTTATACTTTTGAAAACCTAACTGTTTGGCATACATTTATGTTATTTGTAAGCAATTAGGCTTGGTATAAATAATCATGGTGTTTCTTGCAACCTTTAGAGTACTGATTCTTTCATCATAAACCATCTTTCAATTGCTACATTAGTTTTTTTTAATATTTTTAGTTGAAGATCTTCCATATGTTGTAGTTTGAATACGAAAAAAGGTGATTTATAGATTTAAGGTAGAAACTCTTATTCATGGGTGGGATGAATTCTGAAGATTATCCAGCTTTTCCAGTTATTGAATTTCAATTCATTAGTAGTTAACTCTCAAAATTCTCAACTTCAAAGAGCCTTTTTCATTTTATTTTTTTTTCATCACCTTAGATTCCAATTATTTCCCTGAGGAGACGACCTTGAACTTTTGTTCAAGTTAATACACGATACCTTTCTCTTAAGCCTGGGAGCTTTCATAAAAATAGAACCCCTTTGGAGGGCAAGCATGTGCATACCGGGGATCATTGGCAAGCCCATGATTACTCGAGGCCTAGACAAACCGTGCATCGGGAGGTCCAAAATGAAGCTACATTGGACGTCGAATAAGGGTATTTGGAGGAGTGACAAGAAGGAAAGGAGCATTTTATTATGGAATTGGTTGATGTATAAAACTCAAATACTTGTATGTTGATTTGGAGTGTAATTGATTAGGCTTTGGTGAACCAACAAGGTTCCCCATGGTTTTTTTCGAGGAGGGTTTCGACATCAACAAATCACTTGTATTAATTATTGTTTATTATAGACACTTGTGGTTGTTAGCACACACGCACACTATATGTTTGATACTTTGATTGATTGAATATCTATCCATACACAGTTGTGCATTGGGTTTACAATTTTTGAGATCATTGTGAGATTGATTGTTGAGTGAATTAATTGAATATTTAATTAAAATTAATTTTCATGGTTAAGTTGGGTTATAGTGATTAAAAAGGGTTTGATGAGCATGTAATATTGCATATCTAACGGCCTCATTACATGCATTTTAACTTAACTTTGCATTTAATTACTTAGAGTTAGTCAAAGTTATGAATAATGTGAAAATTTTGATGTTGTAGGAAATCATAGGGTAAATGATGGCTTTCGGAACCCTGCAACTAAGTGTGGATGAGTGGTGAAGAGATGAACACATTACATGAGGAACGGGAGGCTTGGAAGGTGAAGAAATCAAGAAAAATGCATTTGGAAGAAAACCTTTCAGAAGGTTTAGCCCACTGAAATTTGTATCAGTACCTCTGCTTTCCCCATTTTTGACCATGATGCGCCTAGAATCTGAAAAAGTGCAAAACATAAAAGTTGTAGATCTGGATGTCCTCTGTATTGTTTCAAAATTTCAGCTCAATCAAACTGTTGGATCAACAGTTATGACAATTTTAGGAAAAATGGTCCTGAGTTGGCACCTTCTGAAAAACCTTCTGAAAGGTTTTGCCTACTGAAAAAAAAACCTTCCGGAAGGTTTCCTTCGACCCTCCGGAAGGTTTGGCCCAAAACCACCAGAACACCCTGTGACTTAAGCTCTACCACTTATGGGTCCCACCTATGATTCTCCCACTTGTCCCCTAACATATTCTACATACATACATGCCTCCTACACCCTAAAGTCAGCCTTGGAAGATGGAGGATGGGAAAGGAGGAGAGAGAAGGAGGAGGCATGGTGGGTTGCAGGCTAGCTTGTCCTAGCCTATCCAAAGCCATCCACTCACCTCCCATTGATGGGAGACCTGCACACACATGCTAGAAGAGCCCTATGGATGAAAATGCAAAGGTCTTTACACCATTTATTCAGCATTCACACAAGCCATTGAGGGAAGAGGAGGCTACCTAAGCTTAGGAGTAGTTTATAGAGAGAAGTTCCCAAGGAAGAAGATGAAGTTCTAGAAAGAGAAAGTTTGGATTTTTGCATTTTCATACCCATTTCACTTCTAGTAAGCTATAATACTCTTCTAATCCTTAGTTCTTGCACTTTAATCTCATTTATTTCAAGTGTATTGCAAGTTTAGTTACATGTTCTTGAATCTACCATGTTTGTATTTGAGTTTTCCATTCAAGCTTTACATATGGGTATTAAATGAACTTATTTTCGTAGTTTAACTTTTCTTAGCATTAATACAAGTTTTAATCTTCATTTCTTCACTATGTGTCTTTACATTATGAATGTCTTTGTATTTAATATGAGTAGCTAGATTTTTAGTTGGCTAATCGAAGGGAGATTTCCTCTTGGGCATGTGAAATCGACTCTCATTCATTCTTCCTCGTAGTGAAAGGTCGTTTGGTTTGACTAGGTTGAGTGCGGACGTGGTTGTGAATTCTTGATACACCGTAGACTTGTCACGGGGTATGCTTGAGCCGTCACTTCCATTTTAGTCACTCGCTTCCTACGAATCAATTGAACACCTTTGCACTATTGGAAGAATGTTTTGAGTTGATTTGACATTCCCATTGAAATGAACTCTTTAGATTAGCCAACATTGTTTCCATTGCATCTTTATCAAAATCTCACACACCAAAACACAAACTCAAAGATTTTACAATTTTACATTTTCACAAAATCACCTTCAACACAATTCACCTTCCTTCCCTGAGGAGACGACCTTGAAATACAAATTCCAAGTAAAACACGACACTTGAAAGTCTCTCTGCGCTTGGGGGGGACTTTTGTTCACACACACACACACACACACACACACATTTCATCCCACACACACGTTTACCCCATTTCTTGCATTATTCTAAGGGAGAGTGACACTCACCTATCCCTATAAGTCATATACACATTACCGACATCATGGTCAGAAATTAGGAACGACAGAATAAATCCAAACATTTTTGGCTCTGTTGCCGGGGAAGGTTAAGCGTCGAGTTCGAAGGTGATTTTGGACGGCATGGGTAGGTCTCGTGATTTTCATCATTGGCCAAGGTATGTCGTCTCGATTGTAAATAGTTTGTTGTAGTATGTGTTTTGTGTTATGTTTCCTAATTTTTATGTTAATGTGTCAAATGCCCCAAATTTTTAAAATGTGTGTGAGATTTGTGATGAGTATGGGCACATCACTAGTGAGTGCCCATTAAATTATACGGTTCAAGACTTTGCATGTGAAAGATCAATTTCAATACTGGCCCCCGAAATTTTTTACCCCGACCATTATGTTGCAACGAGTTATCCAAGTTATGGTTGGGAGAACGAACCTTATAATTTTTCATCCGATCTCACACCACCAAATGAATTGTGCCACTATCCAACATATGAGGACTCAACTGAATAAGAATTGGAAAATACTCTTTGCGAGTTTATGCTACACCAAATAGAAGTCAATGCCCAAGTAACCCAACAATTTTCTGAAATTAGAGATGACCTTATTGCATTGGCTAATGTCATAATTACTAATTATGAAGAACAACATCTTGAGCGTAGTCAATGTATTGAGGATGATCATCTCAATGGAATGCATATTGATGTTGAATCTCCCCCCATTCTAGATTGTGAAAAATTTAATGAAGATATTATCTCACATGAGGCTAATGAGCCCAAGGTCATTTTGCCATCAAAGAGTGGTGTTGAGATTCACATTTTTTAATTTGGGGAGGGCATTGAAATAGAGATGAGTGTGGAAACGTTTAAAGAGAAATTGTATACTCTATTGTTGGAATTGCATAAACTTGCCTACACCTCTATTTGGTTGAGATTTTTGAATCATTATCCTTGATATTGTTGGATAGATTGGTTAGGAAGGGCATTTATACAACCAAAAAATTTTAAAATCATAAAAATCAATGGGCGCAAGCTCATATCCGAATTAAAGCCGGATTGACATGAACCCCTTTGTTTTGTTTTCATGTACATAGTAGTTAGACTTATTTTATTGTTATATTTTCCTTTTCATAATGTTGTAGTATAGATTTTAGCATGAAGTTGTTTACCTGTTCCTAATTTGGACTCAATTCATTTTGAGCATCATCGTAGCAAATCTCATTTGGTATCATGTGTGAGTTTAAGTTGGGGGGTGTAAACAAGTTTTTTTCATCGTAGCAAGTAGACCTACTCCTAAGGAGGGAACAAATAAAGGGGAAGAAACTCTCGCCAAAAGTTTGAGAGAGAGAGAGGCAAAGCTTCCAAAGCTATAAATATCAAGGATTTGGACATACTGTATCGGAATGCCCAAATAGAAAGAAAAGAGATTCACCAAAGACAAGAGGAGAGCTACGAAGGCCACATGGAGTGATAGTGAAAGTGAGTCAAACCCGAGTGTTAACTCCTCTTCTAATGATGATGAAGAGATCTTTACGACCTTTGTAGGTTCACACGCTTCTCCCCCGAGAAATACTTCTACAAGTGAAGTTGAGGCACGTCCTACCATGGTAGTAGAAGAATTGGAAGAAGAAATCCCCACATGCGTGGAGGATGAAGATTGTTTTGAGGATATGCAAGATGTATATGATCAATTGTATGTACAATTACTCATTCAACAAGAGAAAGTGCTATCATTGAGTGGTCGGGTTAACTCAAGTGAAGAAGTGACAAGAGCACTCCAAGTGGACTTGGTGAAGTCCAAGGCCCAAATATGTGGCCCAGAGGATGAGAAGAAATCTCTCCTTGATCGAGTAAGCTTTCTTGAGAGAGATTGTCATGAGCTTGTTAAGTCAAAAAAAAAAAATCTTGAGTCAAAATTTGCCAAACTTAATAAGGATCTTCACCAATCAAATGAACTCTCTAAAAGACTTACCCAAAGCAATGAAAAGTTTAATAGGATGTTATCTATGGGAAAGAGTGTGGGTGAGAAACGTGGTTTAGGCTACACAAATGAATACACCAACACTTCTTCCAAGACCATGTTTGTGAAGGGTATCTGCTTGATTCGTTCCGTCGTTCCTAATCTCCGAACATCATCATGTGGTATGTGTATGGTTTATACGGATAGGGGAATGTCACTCTCCCTCGGAATGATGCAAGAAATGAGGTAAAATGAAATAGTGGGAATGAAATGAATGAAATATGTGTGTGTGTGTGTGTGTGTGTGTGAACAAAAGTGCTCCCCAAGCGCAGAGAGAATTTCGAGTGTTGTTTTTTACTTGGAAATCGTATTCCATGGTCGTCTCCTCAGGGAAGAAGGTGAATTGTTTTGAAGATGATTTTGGTAAAAAAAGTAAAGTGTAAAATCTTTGAGTTCGAGTTTTGGCGAGTGAAGATTGGTTATAGAATGTAATGAAAACAAGTGTTGGCTAATTCGAAGAGGTCATTCCAATGGGAATGCCAAATCAACTCAAGACCTTCCTCCAATGGTGTCTAAATGTTTGACTGATTCATAGGAAGTGCGGGACTAAAATAGAGGTGAGGATTCAAGCATACATCGTGACAAGTCTACGGTGTATCAAGAAATCACAACCATGTCCACACTCAACCTAGTCAAATCAAATCAATGTACACTACGAGGAGGAATGAAAAAGAGTTTATTTAGCATACCCAAGAGGAGTTCTCTCTTGGATTAGCCAACTTAAAGCTTAGCTAATGTTTAATGCAAGAACATAAATGAAACAAAGAGACATTGTAAAGAAATGAAGATTGGATCTTAAGATAGTGCAAGAAAAATTAACTAAGAAGAAATGCATTGAATACCCATTTTAAAGCTTGAAAAGAGGGAAAATCCATACAATAATGGTAGAATGTAAATGGTGTATTTAAACTTGCAATATACTTGAAATAAATGACATTAAAGACAATAAATGAAGATTACAAGATCCTTACAAAAGACTACAAGTGAAAATGGATGGAAGAAGAGTAAAAATCTAAGCTTTCTCTCTCTAACTATGTCTTCTTCCTTGGAGCCTCTCTCTCTACAATGCAATACCAAACTGAATAATGTGTAAGGAATTCTCTAGTTTCGTCCATGGAGGTCCCCTTAGGTCTGTGACAGCCTAGGAAGCACGGATACGGATATGTGACACGGGTACGATACGATACGGATACGGCAATACGACAAAACTTAAAAAAATAGGATACGGGTACGGCCAGGATACGTCAATAATAAAATATATTTTATATTTTACTATTATTTAACGACTTAGAAATTACAACTTTTCAATAATTCTTTAACATTAGTAAGTAAAATTAGAAATTTTTATCATGAAAAGGATTATTGTCTCATTATGATATGTTCATAAAATGAGCATGACCAATTGAAGGAATCATAACCACATTTAACTAGTTGATTTTTCAAGTATTTATTTTTAAAAGCAGAGTGTAAGTGACTCATTTTTTTTATACTCTCTTAACATGTAATAATAGACAATACTTAAAAAACACTCGTGTCTTCAAAATCAGATGGAATTTTGTTGATCCTTGTTTAGAAGTATCCGCGAAATATCCACATATTTTATTAATTATCGGATACGGATGATGCGTATCTGATACGTACCATCGAGTATCTGACGAGTATCGTATCCGATAAAGTATCTGATACGGGTACGTCGACCTTGACGAAGTATCCGTGCTTCATAGGTGACAGCCCTCCCATCCATAGGAGGCTGATTGGATAGCATTGGGTAGGCTAGGACAGCCTACCCAGCAACTCCCAGGCATCCTCTCTTCTCTCTCCTCATCATTAATGCTCTAGCCTTCAAAGTCCAATGCTAGGGTTGAGGAAACATGTATGTGTGTAAGGAGTGTCAGGGAACAAGTGGGAGACCCATAGGTGGGACTCCCATGTGGCAGAGCTTGAGTTGCAGAATCTGGCATTTTTCAGTAAAACCTACCGATAGGTCGATGGAAACCTACCGGTAGGTTTTACTCTAGTAGGCAAAACCTATCGGTAGGTTTGCGGTAGGTGCAGGTCCAGTAGCCAAAACCTACCGGTATGGCCTACCGGTTGGTTTTCACTGATTTTGCTCAATTCTTGGTTCCTTCCCTTCCAAGCTATCGTCAAGCCTCCACCTCATCTCCATTGATCTTAAGCATCATGATAGGGTGCTAATATGCATCATTTAAGCTCTTTTACCTGCAACATGCCGAAACTCCATTAATAGCTCGAAATATTGCAATTCCTCTCATTTTTACCATAAGAGAGAGTATAAAAGGGATGTAAATGCACACATGATATGCAATATTTTGTGCTAATCACACCCCCCAACTTGAGTTTTGCTAGTCCCTAGCAAACTTTATTTTCAAAACAACAAGTATGAAACTATGACAATCCATTAACACAGGTAATTCATCAAACATTCAAGATACAAAAATCACAATGCAATTAAAGAAATGAACTTGGGCAAGATGAAACAAAAGTTGTGGTATTTCTTTAATTTCATTCAAAGGTTGAGTACATGGAGTTAGAAATCAAAAATAGACAAAACGGCCTAAAATTCCTAAAGACTTCTACTAGGCCGATAACTAAAATTCCTAACTATGTACAAGCTACATCAAAAAGGACAACAACAAGAGTATCCTACTCATCATCACCATTCCCCTCATCACCATCATCGTTATCATCGGCATCCACCTCTCCACCCTCGTCATCACTATCATCCTCCTCGTTATCACCGTTCGAATCTCCCACTTCAACCACAGTGGAGGCTGAGGGGCCAGAGGCAGGAGGTGGAGGTCCACCGGGAATCGGCTCTCCCGGAAATGTGTGCTGGAAAAGTCTAGTCATCATCGCCGAAATCCCGTGAACCATCTCCTCTAGAACGTCCAGGCGCTGTTTCACTGTGCTCACCGGGGCAGAAGAAGATGGCCTAACAGCAGATGGCCCCGCAGAGGATGGTTCCACGGCAGATGACTCTGGCCTCGAAACCCTTCGTCCTCTTGCTACTACTTGCCTTCCCGATGGCTCCGGTCTCGAGGGGAGTCATCTTGTCGGAGACATAACCTTTGACATTGAAATGGTCGCACATTCGGGTGACATTGAAATGGTCTTCGGCTTTCTAGCCTGGGCGAATTCCTTCATCACCTCCCATATCAAACGGGCAATGTCCAAGGCCTTTCCCGTCATCACAACATGCAAAAGATCTAGCTTTTCAACATTTGGGTTCTTCTCGGCTCCTCTGGGAAGCAAATTGTAATGTAGTATCTGGTTCATCATCCCATAATCATGCTTGAGGTCCCCGACCTGGATCGTTCCCCGGAATTGGGTCAGGTCCTCGTACATTAATGCCGCATACTCTGATATGGTCTTGACCTCAGATATGTTATGTGGGTACACCAGGGTGCTGAGAGGTGGCATCTCGTACTTCATGAGGGTGGCAATCACTGTCGGGGTCACGTCAAAAGTCTTGCCCCTCACACCGGTTCTCAAGACACACCCATCCTCGTCCACCACTCTCAATTTTTGGTAAAACTCTCTGCAAAGGGCCAAGTTGAACCCCCCCACAGGCTCAAACCAAATCCCAATCCCATGGGCCTCAATGATCTTCACAACCTCATTCCTTGGGCCAAGGGATACCCGATCGACGTACCTCTCGCAAGTAACATTCTTCTCCTCGATGCTTTGGACACGGGCATCGTTGCGAGCTTTCTTCCTTTGCTCACTCTTGTCTCCACTTGACCCCTCACCACCCCTCTTGCAGGCACTAGCACCCGAGGGTCGTGGAGGACTTGGCCCAGTTCGCTTGGTGCGGGCCATGCAAAGCAATAGTGCCCCGAATACCAAAAGAGGAAAGAAGGCCATCAAAAACCCCTCAACTGGGTCCATAACATCAGAGATGATCTTCCCTTGACAAGCCATTGCAAAGATCATAGAGGTTTTGAAAAGATTAATGGAGATTAGGGCTTGGGTGAATTTCGGCAAACCTAGGGTTTAAAGTGATGAAATCCTCAAATCTTCAATGAAATCCACTAAATCAACAACCTTAACAGTGAGGGATGAGAGATTAAAGGAATGATTAAGAAGTTTTAAAGTTTAGGAATGTTTGGAGGGAGAGGGAAAGGCCTAAGAGCTTGTAAGTTAGGGGGATGATGAACAGTCTCCCGAAAAAATTCAATTAAAACCTATCGGTAGGTTTGCGGTAGGTGCAGGACCAGTGGCCAAAACCTACCGGTATGGCCTACCGGTAGGTTTTCACTTATTTGCAAAATAAACCTCTGCTATCCAAATCACTTCCTCTCCACTTCATTTCAATTCCTTCACATTCTAGCACTCTATTATTGACCTCTACTCCACCAAAACATGTCCTACACTTGTAAACCACAATTTGAACCATCATGCTCCAAGTTATTACCGAAATTACAATATGATTTAAAATTTTTGTTGCTTTCAAAACACAAGGTCTAGATTTCTACATTTAACTACCAAAATGAACAACCAAAATGTAAGACATATATTCAAATAATCGGGGCATTCCTAATTCCTACCAACTATCAAAAGTTGAGCAATATTCCCCTATCCCGCAAGCATAGGGCTTCCTATCACATCGTTCAAATATCCGAACCAAGCACACATGAGTAACACCATGGCTTTAAATGTTAGTCTAGAGTATTCATCTACACATTCATTTTCAAACTCGTGTGTGTGTGCAATGGACATGTAATTTAAGCATTTACACAACGGAATTCACATTCACTTTGGCTATCCAAATTCAGTTTCGATGCAACCTCACCAGGGTGTCTCTCAACAATGAATCGCACCATAGTTATCCTGGCATGCTCTCTATGTATATATGTGAGATAGAATCTTATACAAAAAATGAAATATGCTCACATAAAATCCAAAAATGAAGTTCATGCATGAAAATGAAACAACCTTGGCATAATCTCATGAAAGGAATGCTAAGGCACTATATAGCAAACCAACTTCTCTTTTTCTTAAAGGTATGCATCTCCCACGCTTCTCTAGATCATTTAGGACTTTCACGGGTTAAAATGGGGCCTTGGGGTGATATTGAGGCAAATGAAAAGAAGGATATAGGAAAACAAAGAGGGTTGTTCCGAGTGGATTTTATTTCAAAAACTTCTCCCTTTTCACGGGATTTTCAGTTCAACACCATCACCACACTCTTTGTTTCTTTTCTTACTTTTCCTTAACATTTCCCTTTTTCTTTTGTCATTCTTTTCACTCCCTTTTTTTCTCATTTTCTTGGATTTTCGTTCTTTTTCCATTCAACTCTTTGAGTTTCAACATCATTCATCCCTTTTGTTTGAGTTTCCACACCATACTTCCTTCTCTTTTATGATCACTCATATTCAGCTCTAGGAACAACCAAGGTGAGGTAGATTTTTATCATTTTGCACTGGCTTGGTCAAGTGTGTGACATGGAAATGAATTTACAATTAAGGATCAATCACGGCACTAGGGGTAAAAATTTCACAAGAAAAAGGCTAAGGCTCAAAATATTCAAAAATGGCCTAAGATCACCTCTAGGTAAGCATGGGGGAGCATTATGTGATGGCTTGATCCAAATGTATACACCCAAGTGCAGGCGGTCAAGCTGTAGTAATATTCCGGTTTGAGTCCGGAGTCGAATCCACAGGGAACTTTTGTTGATATTTCTAAGGCAAGCAGTGGTAGAGACCTTTTGATTGTAACCTTTTTGATTTGCTGCGAGATATGGGTTTTGCTGGACAGAATATAAGATTCTTTCCAGAAAGATTTCTTAACAAAATAGGAGATGAATGCTAATTAAAAAGAGTCACCCTTTAGTGCAAGGATCTGGACATGTAGTTAGTTATCCGGTTTGTCATAATTGTGCTTGATAACTCAATTAACTCCCGTGTCAACAGCAAGTTAATCGGAAGATAAAGATGGATTGTGAGAATTAAGAACATGATTCCGATGTCTTTCTAGAAGTTTACAAGAATTGCCTGTGCCGAGACTTAACCCGTCTACAAACAAGCAAGTGTTTCTACAAGATATCCAATCATGATATTAATAGTCCATTCTTTAAATGAAGTACATTAAGGGGGGAGATTGAAGGGTAGTCATGAGGATCTAGCCGGGGTACTTGCCTTGAACTGATGAGTCTTTCTATGCAGGAGTCATCCATGTCATAGAAAGAGCTCACAATTATACAAAGTACCTTAGCTTTGCTAGATGCAATCAATCATCCGATAACAAGAAGAAATAAACGTTAAGCATAAAAGAACATTGCACAAATATGATTCCCGGATAACTTGTACATGCCTTTCTCCTCTCACTAAAGAGTGAATGAGAAACTACTCACTCTTCATGGCTTGGGTAAAGCTAGAAAGTGAGTGATGCTCATCCCTCCAAGTGGAGAACTTTAAAAGATAAAGTAACAACAAACGCGGAGCGAATCTTCCACAAAGAATGAGTGAATCACGTTCCACCCTTCACGACTTTAATCAAGCTCTAGAAAAGTGGAAGAGTTTCAATCTTCTAAGAAAGAAGGAAGCTCAAGCAATGGAAGTGAAATGCATGAACAATAAAAGTAGAAGAAAGCTAGTCACATTTGGAGGGTGGCTTCCTCAACCAAAGATTGGAGGGTTGCTTCCTCAACCAAGATGGGAGCTATTTCTCTTCTATGCATGAGAAATGAAAGCATAAACATAAGCATAAGCATAAAACTACTGTTATAACAAGCAAGAGATGTTGGGCTAAAGCCAAACTAATCTCTAAAATAAAGACTTAATAAGGAAAATGAACTAACTATAATGAGAGTGGGAGTCTAAGCCTCCATCACTATCTACTTCCTACTATGCTCCTCTTTTAGCTCTCCAACAAGGGGAGTATTTATAGGCAAGAGGAGGAGGCAGGGGGGGTGAAAGAATAGTGTTTGCCGCCCAAGTCCAAGTGAACAGTCAACAACTCTGCTGCCAGTCTGTGGATAACGTTCGAACGTGAGTTGGTGTTCGAACGTTCTTTCTGTTTTTGCACTGAGGGCGTTCGAACGTTGACTGCCGTTCGAACGTTTCTTCTTGTTTTTGCACTAAGGGCGTTCGAACGCCAGATTTGCTCTGACCCCTTTCACTTGAGTGATCTGTGGTCTTCTGTGAAGTTCAGTTCCAACTCTCTGCAGTGGTCTGGTCTTCCATCAACTCAAGTGCACGTTCGAACGTGAGTTGGCGTTCGAACGTGCACTCAAGTACTTCAGAGCTCCAGTCTTCTTTCCTAACTGCAACACGCCTTCTCTTCAGCAGTTGAGTCTGCTACAGTGTATTGTGGACGTTCAAACGTGAGTTGGCGTTCGAACGTTCTGGCTGTGCTCCAAGCTTCTCCAATTTTGGGGTCTAATGTACTGGTGCTGCATCCAAGTGTGGTACTTGTTGTTCTTGGGTCCTTGTTCAGTTTAGGGCCTGAAATGACATCACTTAAACTCCATTAAAGTACCATTAGTCTTAAAATGTCATAATAATATGTCAACTTTAAGTACTAATCACACTCCCCAACCTAAATATTGCTAGTCTCTAGTAATATGAAAAAGAAAATTATACTCCTAATGCCATTTTCGTAGGTCATCCGGTTGCATTTAGCTTATGCAACAAGCCGTTGAACCACTAGGTTTACCCTAGCGGACGAGTGTTGTCTCGTGAGGGTTTCCAGAGAAGTTACCCACAAACTTCAGTCGAACAGATGTGCATAGGAGAATGCTTTCTCAAGTAAATTAGCATCATGGTCATTGAGACACCAGATTTTCAACTTTGACTTATGTCTCACAAGTCCTTATTTCACAGGTATTCATTCTATGCAAAAATTATCATTTGTTACATTGGTATTTGAAATTCTCAATGCAGTAGGAATGATCATTCAAGCAATAGGAATTATTATGTAACAAATACTCCCTTTTATCACCTTCCATGGATAGTTTCGATTTCACAAACCTCACGTAGTATACTCTCAGCAAAGGTTCACTCTGATTATAGTGACTTGTTTCTCACAGATCATGTGATCAGAAGATGGCCAATCGAAAAAATCACATGCACCATTTAAGAAAGGAGTGAAATTTTAAATAAGCAACTACTTATGTTTGGCATGATCTCATGAAAGAATATTAACGCAATTTAAAAGGAACGCTATTTACCATATCCCAATTGTGATTAACAACACATGCATGTAACATATTTGAGATCAATTAGGGCTTTTCATGGGTTGTAGCGTGGCTAGAGGTCAGTGGCTAACGAAACGACGTCAGGGATTTTCAAAAGCTATCTGCTGTTTGTGTAGCACACCTCTTTCTAACTTCTTGATATTTTGCCGAGAGATGACATTTCTCTCTTTCATTTTTCTCATTTTTTCACTTTCTTGGCAAGTTCTTGCCTTTTTGCTTCTGTTTTGTTTCAATTGTTCCAATCAACTCTTCTTGGATGATAATCTCGAATGCTCCTTTTTCTTTTCCTTTTTCTGTATCATCTTACAAAGAGGATGTAAGAAAATTAGATAACCAAGGTATGTCAAATATGTTTTCCTGTGGATTGGTAATCATGTAGGTTTATCAAAGAAAACTTTATACATTGATGGCTCAAACATGGCTAACGAAGGACAAAATTTTTTCAAAGAAAGGTCTAAGGCTCAATATTATATCAAAGATGGCCTAAGATCATTTCTCAAGCATGTGCACCTGTATGTGTCGTATGCGATGATTTCGTGTGAGATATGTCAATAGATCACTTTTAAATGCGTCAATCAAAGCAAGGTTAATGAGATCATTCAAAAAATGGAGATTTGAAAAGAATTTGCTTGAGTAAATATTGATTATCTCTCGAAAGTATTGTTAAGTTCGAAACTCACCCTGGTGTTCTTTGTTATCTCCACTGTGTATGTCAGGTTTTCCAGGGGGTATCGGTTATATACCAATTCCATTTGCGAGTCAGATCCTCCTGTACTTTTAAAATAACAAATATCGATGTACATGTGACAATTTAAGTACAGAGAGAATACCAATTTTTTCAAGAAATGTGGTTTTAAGTTTCGGTTGATAAATGGAAGTGTCAAACCGATCATGTGCATATTTACTCTAGCAAGCATTTTTAACATCCACATTTGTTCCTTCACCTTTTAATTTTTATGCTAAATCTACAAATGCATTAAAACAAATAAAAGTGATAAATGGAACCATTCATTTCAAAATATCATCTTTTAACATCAACGGTTCGATTCATTCACAACCACACAAAAACTTACAACTATCAAAGAAGAAATTCATACAAAGAAGCACTTTAAACAAACATAAAAACAAGACAAAGAATAGAAATAGAAGTCCTTCTCTCTCACTCTCCTCCTTGGACACTAGCTCCACCATGTCCACCCCTCAGATACCTAAGGATCTTATCTTGCTTAGCTTCAATGCTAAGCATGATGTTCCGTAATGAGCGTCGGGTGCTGGTGCTGGTGCTAGGTCCCTCACCTGCTGGCTGATCTCCTTCTCCTCCCATCTCTCTCTCCATCTCATCAAGCTCCTCTTGCACTTCATCTACTCCTTGGGCCGGGGGCTCTTCTTGCCTTGCCGCCGGGACGCCACTATGACTTTGGCTTCTTCGGAATGAAGCCTTGTTCAATGACCCCATTGGCTTCTGGATTTCCATCTCAGGCTTTACCCGTACCCCATGCTCCTTGCATATATTAGTCACGAGGGTGCCGAAGGGAAGCGAATTCCTCTTCACATCACACACTTTCTTCATCTCGGTCAACACTAGGGAGGGGATGTCAATGCTTTGCCCTTTTCCAATAGCATACAACAATCGGGCCATGTCGGGGAGAATTTCATTTTTTCTTCCAATTGGGGCAAAGTTTGACACTGCAATCAAATTTAACATTTTGTATTTGTCATTTAGCTCCCCTTGTCTAAAAAATTTCTTCCCTGCCCATGAAAAGTTGGGTACTCCCGTTAGTTCTCCCCCCACTTCATTCATCGCCACATTCTTCCTTGGGGGATAAATGGGATTTGGGACCCGAGGCACTTCTTGCCTTGCCCCCCAAATATAATCCTTATCAACGTCCACATGGACTCCCCTCACATAAGTTCGAATTTCCCCGTCGATAATCTCGACATTGGAGTAAAACTCCCGCACCAAGTCGACTACGGCCTCACCGCCGTTCCTCAAATAAAACAACCATCCCCTCCTTTCCATTTCCGCAAAAATCCCCAACTCCGCAAAATCAGCCAAAATCACATCTCTTTCACAAACAATGTCTTTGTTTTGGTAGAAATTTTCATACCTGTCTGCTTTTAGAGCTGTGAGAAACCGAGTCTTGTCGTATCTCCTTGTGAGTGGTGGCAATCCTTCTCTCACCTCCACCACTTCTTCGAAAAAGTTTGGCTCTTGGGTGTTTGGGTTCCTCCTGGCAGGAAGCTTGACTCTTGGCATATTGTTTTGGTTTTTGAGCTGGATGGTTTTGGAATTTTTGATTTCTTTGTGAAGATGGATCTTCTTGAAGTGGTAAATGTCTTGGGAGTGACGATTTTTGTTAAAGATGGAGAATGGTTGGGGTTTTGGGGTCTGGGTAGTGCAGGATCTCCAAGGTTTTTCGGGTTTTCAGAAGTTTTGGAGGGTTTTGAAAATGAAGAAGACGAGCCAGGCTTTTATAGCCTGAGTTGTAACGTTCGAACGTTGGTGACGTTCGAACGTTGGTAGAAGGAATTTAAAAAGATCGTTCGAACGTGGTCTGGCGTTCGAACATGATGAGCTCCCAGTATTTTTGAGTTTCTGTCAGAGGCCAAAGTACTGTAAATACTCTTCGTTCGAACGGTCTATTGGCGTTCGAACGTTAATCTAGTTCGAACGGTCTATTGGCGTTCGAACGGACTGAGCTCCCAGTACTTTCAAGTTTCTGCAGAAGCTTCATCAGAGGCTGAGTACTGTAAGCTTTCAACGTTCGAACGTTACCTGGCGTTCGAACGTTGAACCACAAATTAAAATTTTCTCTATTGCACTATATACAATCAAAGAAGACAAAACACACCAATTTAATTCAAAAACTACGGCGTCTCAGGATGAACCCCTACCCACGCTTCAGGTTGGTATTTTGGGGCATTCCTTACTCGGCCCATATTTTCATTTCAGTCAAAAAGAAATTTATACAAACAGAATTTTACAACAAATTCGGACCTTTGGCATTCACTCCCCCAACGAAAGTACACATTTCCTACAGAAAATTATCTAATCTGAGTCTCCCTCTGTGTCTGTGTAAAATGGACAACCAGTAACTCTCCCAACTTCCTCTCTCACAAATCGGTTAAGCACAGTACCATAATAGCATGGCGTATCAGGGTAATCCTTACTCAGCCCATTCACTATCCAGTCTAATCGATCAAGTGCGCGACCGGAAATTGGTTCAGAACACTGGTTGTACCTTTTTTCGTGAAAGTATCTGCCACACTGTTTACAGGCACCAAGCCTTTTTGCACGACGGCGTTTGGCAAAGCTACTTCTGCCACAGAGGGGTTTCGCTTGTTTTTCTTTGATTTCAGCCTTCCTTACTAATCTTGCTTTTCTCATGATCATGGTATGTACATCAGATGGAAAAGTACGTAGGACTCCTAGGCTAAACCAAAAAAGATTTACATCCATGATTGCTAGACTCACTATCTGGTTCTTTAACGTCTGCCAGTCACAAAGACGATTGAGACTTATTTATAAGCATAATCAATGTTCAAACATAATCAACAATGACAATAAAATTTTTTTTTAAAAAAAATTGCGAAAATTATGAACGAAAATGAACTGAATGATAATGAACTAACTGATGAAATGAACTAACTGATGAAATGAACTAACTGATGAACTGATCATACCCCCCAACCTAAACTGAACATTGTCCCCAATGTTTCGAATTTACCGGTTCATGGAGTGTGGATACGAGGTTGAATGGTAGAGATCTGTTCACCACTGAGACCTACAAATAAAAACACCAAAAATTACTCATCTGTGCGCAGATCTGGATTTCGGGTAGGCTGAAAATCCTTATGTGTGAGTGCGAACAAGAGAAGAACACCCGTGAGCAAATATAAGATTAAAATGCTAAACAGGAAGCAAAATATCGTGTTTGTGGAGTGTGTGGTCATGGGTGTTTTCTCGGGTAACAAAGACTCGAAGACTAACAGAAGAAGAAGAAAAGAAGAAGAAGAAGAAGAACAACAAAAGGGGGAGGGCCAACTGCGGCGGCTGGGGAACACGTGGGCGCCTTATAAAGGCGCCCCAGTGGGTCAGGTTGGAGTAGATATTTCCTGACCCGATCCACTGGAGTGTCGGCAGGCGCGAATTTCGGAGGAGTACTCTGGTTCCATTAAAAGAATGGTTTCCACATTTCTAACAAAATCCTCCAAAAATGGTTTTAACCTCTGACCATTAACAGTAAAATTATTACCGTTTGCTGGGTTTTCCACTTCAACTGCTCCGTGTTCAAACACCTTTTTCACAACGTAAGGCCCAGCCCATCTTGATTTCAACTTACCAGGGAAGAGGCGGAGTCTTGAATTGAATATCAAGACTTTTTGAGATGGCTCAAAAGATTTCCGCACAATGTGTTTGTCATGAAAGATTTTATCCTGGTTTTAGCAATCTTAGCATTTTCATGTGCTTCATTTCTCAATTCCTCCAATTCATTTATCTGAAGTTTCCTTGTTAGCCCAGCCGTGTTTAAGTCAAAATTCATTGCTTTAATGGCCCAGTATGCCCTATGTTCCAATTCCACAGGCAAGTGACATGACTTTCCATAGACTAATCGATAAGGAGACATGCCCAAAATTGTTTTAAAAGCAGTTCGGTATGCCCAGAGTGCATCAGTCAGTCTTAATGACCAATCTTTGCGATCTGGGTTCACCGTTTTTTCCAAAATTAATTTGATCTCCCGATTAGCTAACTCAGCTTGTCCACTGGTCTGTGGGTGATAAGGGGTTGCAATTTTGTGAAAAATCAAGTATTTTTTCATTAAATTCCAAAAGGGACGATTGCAAAAATGAGCACCCCCATCGCTTATGATTGACTTCGGAATTCCAAATCGGGACAAAATATTTTCTTTTAAAAATTTGATCACTATTTTGTGATCATTGTTTCGGCATGGAATTGCTTCAACCCATTTGGATACATAGTTTACAACCACTAAAATGTATAGATAGCCAAAGGAAGGGGGAAATGGTCCCATAAAATCGATGCCCCAACAGTCAAAAATTTCAATTACCAGAATGGGGTTTAAGGGCATCATATTTCTTTTAGAAATGTTTCCCAACCTTTGACACCTATCACAAGTTAAACAAAAGGCATAGACATCTTTGAAAAGTGTGGGCCAGTAAAATCCACACTGCAATATTTTTGCAGCTGTTTTTCTTGATGAAAAGTGGCCACCACATGCTTCAGAATGACAAAAAGTTATTACCTGGCTACTTTCATGAGCAGGGATGCAACGTCTTATGATTTGATCTTTACAGTATTTGAATACGTAAGGATCCTCCCAAAAGAAGTTCGTACCTCCCTCAGAAATTTCTTTTTGTCCAACATGGTAAAAGATGGAGGGAGTGTATCAGTAGTAAGAAAGTTAGCAATGTCTGCATACCATGGTGTCTTATCAATCATGAACAGTTGTTCATCGGGGAATTTCTCATTGATTGGCAGTCCATCCTCATGAAATTCATAGGTTAGTCTGGATAGATGATCTGCCACCACATTCTCGACGCCTTTCTTGTCCTTAATGACAAGATCAAACTCTTGGAGCAAAAGTATCCATCTCAAGAGTCTCGGTTTGGCGTCCTTCTTTGTGAGCAAAAATTTTAGAGCTACATGGTCAGTGAATACAGTAACAGAAGAACCAATAAGATAAGAACGGAATTTTTCCAGTGCAAAAACTACAGCAAGCAATTCTTTCTCAGTTGTTGAATAATTCATTTGGGCATCATTCAAAGTTTTGCTTGCATAGTAAATCACATGGGGTTTCTTATCTTTTCTTTGTCCCAATACAGCACCTACAGCAAAATCACTTGCATCACACATTAGTTCAAAAGGAAGATTCCAGTCAGGAGGTTGCATTATTGGTGCAGAAATTAACATGTCTTTTAGCTTGTCAAAGTCTTTTTGGCATGCTTCATTCCAATCAAATATTACATCCTGACTTAGGAGGTGACACATTGGTTTTGCTATGGTACTGAAATCTTTTATGAATCTCCTGTAGAACCCTGCATGACCTAGGAATGATCGAACATCTTTTACAGTCTTAGGGGCAGACAAATTTTCAATCAAATCAATTTTTGCCTTGTCAACTTTCATGCCTTCAGACGACACGATGTGACCAAGAACAATGCTCTGTGTTACCATAAAATGACATTTTTCCCAATTGAGCACTAGGTTGGCTTCCTTACATCTGATCAGTACTTTCTCCAGATTGGTTAAACACAAGTCGAAGGAATCACCATAGACAGAGAAGTCATCCATAAATACTTCCAAAATTTTTTCAACCATATCACTGAACAAGCTTAGCATACATCTTTGGAATGTTGCAGGAGCGTTACAAAGTCCAAATGGCATCCTTTTGAATGCAAAGGTGCCAAAGGGGCATGTGAAGGTTGTTTTCTCCTGATCATCTAAGGCTATCTCAATTTGGTTATACCCTGAATATCCATCCAAGAAACAGTAAAATGCATGGCCTGCAATTCTCTCTAGAACTTGGTCAAGAAATGGGAGAGGAAAATGACCTTTTCTAGTGACCAAATTGAGCTTTCGATAATCAATGCACATTCGCCATCCTGTGACGACTCGAGTTGGTACTAGTTCATTTGCATCATTTTTGACCACTGTGACCCCAGATTTTTTTGGCACAACCTGGGTTGGACTGACCCATTTACTATCTGAGATAGGGAAGATTATCCCTGCATCTAAGAGTTTGAGTATCTCAATTCTCACAACTTCCTTCATGTGAGGATTCAGTCGTCGCTGCATTTGACGAGAGGGTTTTGAGTCCTCTTCAAGGTATATGGCATGATTGCAGATTAACGGGCTTATAACTTTCAAGTCAGCGATGGTCCATCCAATGGTACTTTTATGACTTCGAAGAACTTCAAGCAATTTAGACTCTTGCAAGTCTGTGAGTTTAGATGAAATTACCACTGGGTATGACTCATTCTTTCCTAAGAATGCATATTTGAGGTCAGATGGGAGAGGTTTCAATTCAGGCTTTGGTGGGCTAACACTTGATGAGACTGGCTTTGTGCCACTTGGTGAAATTTCTTCGAATTTGAGTGCCCAGGTCTCAACAGTATGAGTAGGGTCACTTGGTGGTTTTGGGTCATCATCTGTTATTTCTGATAAGATGAGTTCTAACAGAGATGATTCAGCAGGATCCTCACAGAATGTATCATCCAGATGTTCCTGTATCAAAGATTCTATGGAGTGTACTTCCCTTTCTTCCTTTTTCTCTTCTGGATGTTTAGCAATATTGAAAATGTTCATTTCGAGAGTCATATTCCCAAAAGTTAATTTCATGACTCCATTCCTGCAATTGATTAAAGCATTGGAAGTTGCTAGGAATGGTCGACCAAGAATGACGGGAATTTGGTTCTCCGAATTTATTGCTGGTTGAGTATCCAGAACAATGAAGTCAACAGGGAAGACAAAACTATCTACTTGGACAAGCACATCTTCAACAATCCCTCTGGGGGTTTTGATAGATCTGTCAACCAACTGGAGTGTGACACAAGTGGGTTTAAGTTCTCCCAAACCCAACTGTTGATACACAGAGTAGGGTAGCAGATTAACGCTGGCTCCAAGGTCTAACAAGGCTTGTTCAATTCTGAAGTTTCCAATGATACATGAGACAATCGGACATCCTGGGTCTTTGTATTTTGGAAGGGTTTTCTGTTGGAGAAGAGCACTAGCTTGTTCCGTTAGGAAAACTCTTTTTTGGACTTTCTGGCTTCTCTTGACTGTGCACAAGTCTTTTAGAAACTTGGCATAAGGCGGGACTTGTTTGATTGCATCCAGAAGTGGGATGTTGATATTTACTTGCTTAAAAAGCTCGTAAATTTCAGGCTGATTTTTCACTTTCTGTTTGGCTCTGAGTCGATGAGGAAATGGAGCCGGAATGGGATACGAAGGTTCCTTTTTCTCAGAAGGTTCTGACTCTTGTTCAATCACAGGCTCAGGGTCTTTCTCAATTGGTTCAGGTTGAGATGATGGATTGACTGGGCTTGACTCAGGTCTTGGCTTGGGAATGAGTATGTCTCTGATTGTTTTGTCAATCACTTTGCCACTTCTTAGGGTTGTGACAGCTTGGGCTTGGTCTTGGGTGTTTCCTATTGTTGAAGGGTTTCCTACATGGAATTGGCCTTGTGGTTGTTTGGTTGAGCAGGAAACTTTCATTTTTCTTGTGTGACCATGGATTGAGTCAACTTTTGGATGTGGCTTTTAAGATCCTCAAAAGATTGAGTGGTCTGGGTTTTGAAATCAGTGAAAGCCTGTGTGGAATTATTGTTATAATTCATTTGGCTTTGTATGAACTGATTTAATGTGTCCTCAAGGTTCCTCTTTTGTGGTGGTTGGTATGGTTGATATGCATGAGGTCCTTGAGGTGGTGGGTATGGCCCTTGGTGTTGGTTCATGGGTATTGGTTGTGTGTTCTTCCAACTGAAGTTAGGGTGATTTCTCCACCCTGGATTGTATGTTTCAGAATATGGGTTGGAGTATGGCTTGTTGAAGTTGGAAACTGCATGTGTTTGTTCTAACAAGACTTCTTTGAATGCTGGGATGGTGGGACACTCCCCAGTAGGGTGTCCTGTTAGCGCACAGATTCCACACACTTGCTCAGTGGAAGGGCTAACATCAACTTGATGGACTTTCTTCATCTCTAAAGCTTCGAGCTTTCGAGACAATGTGGACATTTTTGCTCTCAAGTCATCATCCTCTCTCAAGACATATTTTCCTCCTTGGGAATTAGATGGTCTGGCTTCTACAGTGGTAGGGGAGGCTGAGTCCCACATCTGAGAACTGTCAGATATGGTGTCGAAGAAATTGAATGCCTCCTCCGGACTTTTTCCCATGAATTCTCCTTGGGCCATCATTTCGACAAACTGACGTAGTCTAGAGGGTAAGGAGTCATAGAAAAATCCTACCAATGTCCAATTTTCAAAAGCATGATGTGGGCAAGATTGGAGTAGATCTTTGAATCTCTCCCAACTTTGATAAAAAGTTTCTCCTTCTTTGACCGCAAAATTCATGATTTGCCTTTTTAATGCATTTGTGCGATGTAAAGGGAAAAACTTTCTAAAAAATTCATTTTGCAATGCTTGCCAATTGGGTATTGAAAAAGCCTTTAAAGAATTCAACCATTGTTTGGCTCTATCCCTCAAAAAGATTAAAACAATTTCATTTTTGCCAATTCAGAATTGTCTTGAAATGTTCCACACACTTCTTCGAAATCTTTGATATGCAGATATGGATTTTCTGCATCCAATCCATGAAACACGGGCAATAACTGCACTGTCCCCGGCTTTACAGTAAAGAGGGGAGCATTTTCAGGAAAAATAAAACAAGAGGGGACACTATTTCTTGTGGGATTCAAGTAATCCCGCAAAGTTCGGATGTTAGGGACTTCCTCCTCTCTCATTGGGACTTCTCCATTTCTTTCATTATTTGCCATACTACCCTCACAAGAGTCTGCTACTGATCTAGGTGAATTAGGTTCAAGCTGATTCACGGACTCACACGATTCTGCCGGCAAATTTTGGAAGTGAGGAGTGCCCTCAGTCATAAAGAAAATAAAACAAAGTTATTTACAGTAAAACAAAATATACACAATGTCGAAGGTCTTTTTACCTTTTACCTTAAAGCACCTTTCAAAGGTTCCCCGGCAACGGCGCCAAAAACTTGATGGCTTGATCCAAATGTATACACCCAAGTGCAGGCGGTCAAGCTGTAGTAATAATCCGGTTTGAGTCCGGAGTCGAATCCACAGGGAACTTTTGTTGATATTTCTAAGGCAAGCAGTGGTAGAGACCTTTTGATTGTAACCTTTTTGATTTGCTGCGAGATATGGGTTTTGCTGGACAGAATATAAGATTCTTTCCAGAAAGATTTTCTTAACAAAATAGGAGATGAATGCTAATTAAAAAGAGTCACCCTTTAGTGCAAGGATCTGGACATGTAGTTAGTTATCCGGTTTGTCATAATTGTGCTTGATAACTCAATTAACTCCCGTGTCAACAGCAAGTTAATCGAAAGATAAATATGGATTGTGAGAATTAAGAACATGATTCCGATGTTTTTCTAGAAGTTTACAAGAATTGCCTGTGCCGAGACTTAACCCGTCTACAAACAAGCAAGTGTTTCTACAAGACATCCAATCATGATATTAATAGTCCATTCTTTAAATGAAGTACATTAAGGGGGGAGATTGAAGGGTAGTCATGAGGATCTAGCCGGGGTACTTGCCTTGAACTGATGAGTCTTTCTATGCAGGAGTCATCTATGTCATAGAAAGAGCTCACAATTACACAAAGTACCTTAGCTTTGCTAGATGCAATCAATCATCCGATAACAAGAAGAAATAAACGTTAAGCATAAAAGAACATTGCACAAATATGATTCCCGGATAACTTGTACATGCCTTTCTCCTCTCACTAAAGAGTGAATGAGAAACTACTCACTCTTCGTGGCTTGGGTAAAGCTAGAAAAGTGAGTGATGCTCATCCCTCCAAGTGGAGAACTTTAAAAGATAAAGTAACAACAAACGCGGAGCGAATCTTCCACAAAGAATGAGTGAATAACGTTCCACCCTTCACGGCTTTAATCAAGCTCTAGAAAAGTGGAAGAGCTTCACTCTTCTAAGAAAGAAGGAAGCTCAAGCAATGGAAGTGAAATGCATGAACAATAAAAGTAGAAGAAAGCTAGTCACATTTGGAGGGTGGCTTCCTCAACCAAAGATTGGAGGGTTGCTTCCTCAACCAAGATGGGAGCTATTTCTCTTCTATGCATGAGAAATGAAAGCATAAACATAAGCATAAGCATAAAACTACTGTTATAACAAGCAAGAGATGTTGGGCTAAAGCCAAACTAATCTCTAAAATAAAGACTTCATAAGGAAAATGAACTAACTACAATGAGAGTGGGAGTCTAAGCCTCCATCACTATCTACTTCCTACTATGCTCTTCTTTTAGCTCTCCAACAAGGGGAGTATTTATAGGCAAGAGGAGGAGGCAGGGGGTGGGTGAAAGAATAGTGTTTGCCGCCCAAGTCCAAGTGAATATTCAACAACTCTGCTGCCAGTCTGTGGATAACGTTCGAACGTGAGTTGGCGTTCGAACGTTCTTTCTGTTTTTGCACTGAGGGCGTTCGAACGTTGACTGCCGTCCGAACGTTTCTTCTTGTTTTTGCACTAAGGGCGTTCGAACGCCAGATTTGCTCTGACCCCTTTCACTCGAGTGATCTGTGGTCTTCTGTGAAGTTCAGTTCCAACTCTCTGCAGTGGTCTGGTCTTCCATCAACTCAAGTGCACGTTCGAACGTGAGTTGGCGTTCGAACGTGCACTCAAGTACTTCAGAGCTCCAGTCTTCTTTCCTAACTGCAACACGCCTTCTCTTCAGCAGTTGAGTCTGCTACAATGTATTGTGGACGTTCGAACGTGAGTTGGCATTCGAACGTTCTGGCTGTGCTCCAAGCTTCTCCAATTTTGGGCTCTAATGTACTGGTGCTGCATCCAAGTGTGGTACTTGTTGTTCTTGGGTCCTTGTTCAGTTTAGGGCCTGAAATGACATCACTTAAACTCCATTAAAGTACCATTAGTCTTAAAATGTCATAATAATATGTCAACTTTAAGTACTAATCATTATGCATTTCAAGACAAGTCAATCAACTACACAAATGCACCTAACCAAAACAAGCATGATGAGATTATTGAACAAATTTAAAATTTGAAGAATTGTTCTTTGAATAAATGTAAGTTCCCTCCAACAAGGATTGACACTAAAGCTCTCATGGGTTCTTACTCATCTCCACTATTCATGTCGAGCTTTAAAATGTGAACTCAATCCGTAAATTGACAAAATTACACATTCAAGGTGTACATATTGGTGAGTTTAAAAATAAACACATATGTGATACTCAAGCATAAGATGAACTTCTATAATGTGCTCATATATTCAAAATTCAACACAAAGATCAAAATATCAGCAGCCCATAGCACTCTTAATAAGGGAATACAGATCAACATTCAGATATTTTCTCAAAAATTTTCAAATTTTTCACATAATTTGTAACTATTGTGAACAAAAATCTATATGATATGTGAAAGTTGAATTTCCACCACAAAAATTGGTATTATGAACAAAAGTTTCCACAAATATTGGTGTATCATAAAAATGGTGCACCTCACCCCCAACTTGATTCATGTATTGTCCTCAATGCAACAAAAAAGATATGATATGCAATGAAGGACTGTAAAAAGGTGAGTAGGGTTAGAAAACACCTCACACTTGAGCTTTGACAAAAAACAGCAATATCTGCAACTAAGAAAAACAACACTATATGCAAGGATAAAGTAAGTAAACATAAACAGATAAATTAAGTAAAAACGACTGTACACTAAAAATCCTATGAACAGTTATTACTCCAACAAGTCCAGGTAAACCGAATCCATCAACTCTTCCTCCACTCCTTGTCCTTCAAAACCCTCGAAAAATGGCTTAAGTCTTTGGTCGTTGACCTTGAATGTCTTGCCATCTTCGGGGTTTTTGACTTCCATAGCTCCATTGGGGTAGGCCACCTTGACAAGATAGGGGTCATCCCAACGGGATCGGAGTTTTCCTTGAAAGATCGAGAGACGAGAATTGTATAAGAGCACTTTTTGTCCGAGCCCAAATGATTTCCTCACAATGGATTTATCATGAAAGATCTTAACCCTCTCTTTTGAAATTTTAGAGCTCTCATACGCATCTCTTCGAATCTCTTCCAATTCATTCAATTCAAGCTTCCTATTCTCTTCGGCCATTCTCATGTTGAAGTTCAAAGTCTTTATGGCCCAATAGGCCTTGTGTTCCATTTCAAATGGCAAATGGCAAGCCTTTCCATAAACAAGCCAATAGGGAGACATTCCTAGGATGGTTTTGTAGGCAATGCGGCAAGCCCATAGGGCATCGATCAATCGAAATGACCAATCTTTCCTATTTGGGTTCACTATTTTTTCTAGGATATTTTTGATCTCCCTATTGGCCAACTCGGTTTGGCCATTGGTTTGTGGGTGATATGCGGTGGACACCTTCTGTGTGACACCATACTTATGCATCAAAGATGCAAATGGCCTATTACAGAAATGCGAACCACCGTCGCTTATCATTGCATGAGGCATCCTGAACCTCAAAAATATATTCTCTTTGAGAAATTTGACCATGACCTGGTGGTCATTGGTCTTGGTCGGGATAGCCTCCACCCATTTGGACACGTAGTCCACTGCCAGTAGAATGTATAGGTATCCAAATGACATGGGGAAGGGACTCATGAAGTCGATGCCCCAACAATCGAATATCTTAATAACAAGTACAGGGGAGAGGGGCATCATGTTCCTTCAGGTCACACTACCCAAATGTTGGCACCTATCACATTCTTTACAGAAAGAGATACAATCTTTTATCAAAGAGGGCCAATAAAAACCTGACTGTAGAATCTTCGTCGAAGTCTTTTTTGAAGAGAAGTGGCCACCGCACACCTCCGAATGGCAAAATGCAAGGACTTCCCGTTGTTTATTTTCTGGTATGCATCTCCACATGACTTGGTCAGGGCAATACTTGAACATGTATGGGTTGTCGAAGTAAAAGGACTTCACATCCGCCATGAATCTTCGTCTATCCTCCAGGCTCCAGTGCGATGGTATTTGTCCTGTAGCAAGATAATTACATATATCAGCATACCAGGGAGAAACAAAATGAATCGAAAGTAAATACTCTTCAGAAAAAGAGTCAGGGATAGGAATGTGCTCATCTGCATCTTGCACCATAAGTCGAGATAAATGGTCCGCCACCACGTTCTCAACTCCCTTTTTATCTTTGATCGTCAAGTTAAATTCTTGTAGGAGGAGTATCCACCTAATGAGTCTCGGTTTAACATCCTGCTTAGACAACAAATACTTCAAAGTAGAGTGATCGGTATAGACTGCTATAGGCGAACCAATGATGTAAGACCGACATTTATCTAATGCAAATACTACGGCTAGAAACTCTTTTTCAGTAGTAGTGTAATTCATTTGTGCTTCATTAAGAGTCTTACTAGCATAGTATATTACATAGGTTCTCTTGTCTTCCCTTCCACCGAGCATAGCGCCGACCACGTAATCACTCGCATAGCACATAAGCTCAAATGGTGCGTCCCACTTGGGTGGTCGCATGATCGGAGGTGAAATGAGCATGTTCTTTAATTTTTTAAAGGATGCGTCACAATCATCCGACCAAACAAATGGGACATCTTTTGTAAGAAAATTTGTCAAAGATTGGGCCAATGCACTAAAATCCTTAATAAAATGACGATAAAAACTGGTATGGCCAAGAAACGACCTAATATCTTTGATGACCTTTGGCGTAGGGAGGTTGGAAATGGCCTCAACCTTTGATTTTTCAACTTCGATCCCCTTTGCTGAGACAATGTGCCCAAGCACAATTCCTTGTGTCACCATGAAGTGGCACTTCTCCCAATTGAGGACCAAGTTCTTCTCCTCACATCTTTTAAGGACTCTCTCTAAGTTCTCCAAACATCCATCAAATGAATCCCCAAACACTGAGAAGTCATCCATAAACACTTCCACGATCTTCTCCACCATATCACTAAAAATCTCCATCATGCAACGTTGAAAAGTCCCTGGGGCATTACACAACCCGAAAGGCATGCATCGGTAGGCAAAAGTACCATAGGGACAAGTGAATGTGGTCTTCTCTTGATCCTCCAAAGCAATCTCAATTTAGTTGTACCCTGAGTAGCCATACAAGAAGCAGTAAAATAGATGCCCAGCTACTCTTTCCAACACCTGGTCAAGGTTTGGCAATGAGAAGTGAGCTTTTCTCGTGCATAGGTTGAGCTTTCGGTAATTGATGCAGACTCTCCATCCGGTGATCACCCTTGTTGGAATAAGCTCGTTCTCCTCATTTGTAACAACCATGACTCCCGACTTCTTGGGTACTACTTGTGTGGGGCTAACCCATTTACTATCGGCAATCGAAAAAATGATGCCCACGCTTTAGTACCTTGTCTCTCACCACATCCTTCATGATTGGATTCAACAGTCTTTGTGGTTGTTGATACGGCTTGGAGTCCTCCTCAAGGTAGATGCGGTGTGTGTAAATGAGAGGGCTTATCCCCTTGATGTTGGCAATGGTCCAACCAATCGCTCTCTTATGCCTGCTCAACACTTTCAAGAGGTCCTCTTCTTGGTTTGCCTCCAACGTTGAGCTAATCACCACTGGAAAGGTTTTTTCATCCCCGAGGTATGCATACTTGAGATTGGATGGTAATGGCTTCAACTCCAAGACCGGTTTTTGCATATCCGATGGAAAGATCTTCTTGTCTTGATGTGGAAGCTTATCAAATGTAGGAGTCCATTTTTCTACCCCATTCAAGCTCTCTAATTTCTCTTGCTCATCAACCTCCTCTATATCAACAATCTCCTCCTCCCCCAGCCTTAAGGTGCTCATTAGCTCCAAGTGATCCTCCACCAATGTGTCGATCTGGTTGATCTCATGTGCCTCTTCATCATCCCCCGGTTGTTTAGACAAGTTGAAAACATTGAGGTCCATAGTAATGTTCCCAAATGCAAGCTTCATAAGACCGTTCCTGCAATTAATCTCAACATTAGAAGTGGCAAGAAAAGGTCTACCAAGTATGACAGGAATTTGAGAACTAAGATTTACAACCGGGTGAGTGTCAAGCACAATAAAATCAACTTGTACTAAAACATCCTCAACTACTCCCCTCAGTATTCTGACGCTACGATTTGCCAACTGAAGAGTGATTAGAGTTGGCTTCAACTCTTCAAGTTGGAGTTGTTGATACACCGAGTACGGTAAGAGGTTGACACTTGCCCCCAAGTCAAGGAGAGCTTGCTCCACCCGGTAATTCCCTATTGTGATAGCAATGGTAGGGCATCCGGGGTCCTTGAACTTTGGTGAGATGTTAGTCCTCAAGATTGAGCTCACTTGCTCAGTGAGGAATGAATTCTTGTGCTCATTTAGCCTCATCTTCACGGTACATAAATTCTTCAAAATCTTGGCACATGAAGGGATTTCCTTTATGGCATTGAGGAGTGGAATGTTGATTTTGACCTGCTTGAACATCTCAATTATATTAGAATAGTTAGCCTTGATGGGTGGCTTAAAACGATTAGGAAAAGGGGCAGGAATGGGGGATGCATGCACAGTTTTTTCGACCAATTTTTCTTTCTCACTCACCTCACCCCCCTCGGTGTCATCCTTAGTCTCTTTCTCTAATGACAATGTGGCATTGGGAGAGACTTTTGGCACAATGGTCTTATCAATTTGTTTGTCACTTCGAAGGGTGGTGACCGCTTTGAGTTGCTCACAACTCTCATTAGAGGGCTCGGACGACTCAATGACATGTTGGCCTCTAGGGTTTTCTTGGGATTGAGCGGAGAATTTCCCCTTCTTTTTTGTGATGTCCCCATGGAATTTGTCAACTTTGTGAGTTGGGCCCGAATGTCATTAAAAGCTGCTTCATTTTGATTGTTGATGGTAGTCTGGCTTTGAATGAAGGAATGAACTACATCCTCCAAACTCCTTTCGTGGGGAGGTTGGTATGTGGATGGGTTGGATGGTCCTTGTTGATTAAAATTTTGTGGAGGTGGACCTTGGGAGAAATTCTGTGGAGGTGGATTTTTTGAATACCCTTGTGGATTAGACTGGGAGTATTGAGGGCTAGACACTTGCCCTTGACCTTGGTATTCACTCTGCTTGGAAGGCATAGGGGGTGTATTGGCATTAGACCCATGAGGAATGGGATTCTCATTTCTCCAACTAAAGTTTGGGTGATTGCTCCAACCCGCATTGTATGTATTAGATTGTGGGGAGAATGACTGCCTTGTTTGGTTAAAGGTATTGACTTGCTCGTGGTACACTTCCTTAAGTGCCGAAATGTTAGGGCAATCCGATATGGAATGCTCCATACTCTCACAAATTAAGCAACCCTCCTCGGTCTTTGAAATATTGGACACCTCGTGTCTCCTATTAACTTCTAAACTTTCCACCTTCCATACAACTTGGCAATTTTTGAGAGCAAGTTTTCCTGGTCTCTCAAATCAGACATCCCTCCCCCATGTGCTTGATTACTACCCAAAGAAGACCTCGGTACATCGGTGGAATCCGTGATATCCCAAGATTGTGTGTTTTGCGTCAATGTACTAAAGTAGTCTAGGGCCTCATCGGGGTCCTTATTTAAGAACTTGTCATTACACATCATGTCAATGAATTTTCTATGGCTCGGTGTGATCTCTTCATAGAAGAAAATTACCAATTGCCATGATTCAAAACCATGATGTGGAATGGATTGTAGTAATTCCTTGTAGCGATCCCAACAGTTGTAAAATTGCTCATTGGGCTTTTTTGAGAAGTTTTGGATTTGCTTTTTAAGAGTGCTGGTTCTAGGCACTGGAAAAAATTTGTTCAAAAACTCGGAAAGCATTTATGCCCAAGAGGTTATGGATCGAGGCCGCAAGGTATTCAACCACATTTTTGCTTTGTCCTTAAGGGAAAAGGGAAACAATTTCAAGCAAGTTATGTCTTCCATAGTGTGATTAGTGAGGAAGGTTGCAACTATATCCTCGAATTCCTTAATATGCAAATAAGGATTTTCCTTTTCAATTCCATGGAATGTAGGAAGTAGTTACAACATTCTCGGCTTGACTAGGAAGGCCTGAGCTTGGACCGGTAAGAGAATGCATGAGGGAGTGGTAGTACGTGTGGGTTGGAAAAAATCCCGCATTGACCTCGCTGGAGGATCAATGGGGATATTGTTCCCTTCATTCCTAGGAGGGAAATGCATTCTAAGGTTTGGCATTCCACCAACCTTTTGGACATTAACCTCCTCATTCTCAATGTCACTCTCCCTCGGAATGATGCAAGAAATGAGGTAAAACGGAATAGTGGGAATGAAATGTGTGTGTGTGTGTGTGTGCGTGAACAAAAGAGCTCCCCAAGCATAGAGACTTTCGAGTGTCGTGTTTTACTTGAAAATCGTATTCCAAGGTCGTCTCCTCAGGGAAGGAGGTGAATTATTTTGAAGCTGATTTTGGTAAAAAAAAAGTAAAGTGTAAAATCTTTGAGTTCAAATTTTGGTGAGTGAAGATTGGTTATAGAAATGTAATGAAAATAAGTGTTGGCTAATCCGAAGAGTTCATTCCAATGGGAATGTCAAATCAACTCAAGACCTTCCTCCACTGGTGTCTAGATGTTTGATTGATTCATAAGAAGTGCGAGACTAAAATGGAGGTGAGGATTCAAGCATACACCATGACAAGTCTACAGTGTATCAAGAACTCACAACCATGTCCACACTCAACCTAGTCAAACCAAATCAATGTACACTACAAGGAGGAATGAAAAAGAGTTGATTTAGCATACCCAAGAGGAGTTCTCCCTTGGATTAGCCAACTTAAAGCTTAGCTACTCATATTTAATGCAAGAACATAAATGAAACAAATAGACATTGTAAACAAATGAAGATTGGATCTTAAGTTAGTGCAAGAAAAATTAACTAAAGAAGAAATGCATTGAATACCCATTTTGAAGCTTGAAAAGAGGAAAAATCCATACAACAATGGTAGAATGTAAATGGTGTATTTAAACTTGCAATGTACTTGAAATAAATGACATTAAAGACAATAAATGAAGCTTACAAGATCCTTACAAAAGACTACAAGTGAAAATGGATGGAAGAAGAGTAAAAATCTAAGCTTTCTCATTCTAACTATGTCTTCTTCCTTGGAGCCTCTCTCTCTAAAATGCAATACCAAGCTGAATAATGTGTAAGGAATTCTCTATTTTCGTCCATGGAGGTCCTCTTAGGTCTGTGACAACCCTTCCATCCATAGGAGGCTGATTGGATAGCATTGGGCAGGCTAGGATAGCCTACCCAGCAACCCCCAGGCTTTATCTCTTCTCTCTCCTCCTCATTAATGCTCTAGCCTTCAAAGTCCAATGCTAGGGTTGAGGAAGCATGTTTGTGTGTAAAGAGTGTTAAGGAACAAGTGGGAGACCTATAGGTGGGACCCCCATGTCGCAGAGCTTGAGTTGCAGAATCTGGCATTTTTCATTAAAACCTACCGGTAGGTCGATGGAAACCTACCGGTAGGTTTTACTCCAGTAGGCAAAACCTATCGATAGGTTTGCGGAAGGTGCAGGTCCAGTAGCCAAAACCTACCGGTATGGCCTACCGGTAGGTTTTCACTGATTTTGCTCAATTCTTGGTTCCTTCCCTTCCAAGCTATCGTCAAGCCTCCACCTCATCTCCATTGATCTTAAGAATCATGATAGGGGCCAAATATGCATCATTTAAGCTCTTTTACCTACAACACGCCGAAACTCCATTAATAGCTTGAACTATTGTAATACCTCTCATTTTTTACCATAAGAGAGAGTATAAAAGGGATGTAAATGCACACATGATAAGCAATATTTTGTGCTAATCAGTATCACCACCCCATCACCCTCACAAGGAAGCACAAGTTCTAAAATGACTAGAAATGGTCAAGGTAGGAACTTAAAGAAGAATATTTTAAATGAAACCCAAATCAATCATGATGTGTTTTATACTTGTGGAGAACATGGTCATCATAATAGATATTGCATGACAAATAGGGATGTCTTAAATAAAAAGCTTGTGCATCTAGCTAACCAATCCAAAACCTTAAATCTTGAAGTCTTAAATTTCTCTAAGATGTTGGAAAGGTCAAGTGAGTCCAAGCATAATCATGTGTCACCTTCACATGGACCACATGCTAGAGTGCCCAAAGCTCCTTCTACCCCCAAGGTTAGAATTGTTCTACATATTTTTGGGAAGAAGAGAATTAGTCCTCCGCTCATTCCTTGACCTAACCCAAGTTTTAGAAAGGGAAAGCAAGTATGGATGACTAGGTAAGAGTTTGAGAAACTCACCATCTTGATTAGCACAAAAACATGACATATTTTGGATGCTAATATGCCGTTTAAATACTTGCTTTTGTCATGAAGTTGGGGAGAAATTCGTTTAAACTTTGTTTTGATGGAGTTTTGTGTAAATGCAGGAAAAATGATGTAAATAGCTTGAGTTGAGCCCCCATTGAAGTGGTTGAAGTCAATGAAGATGAATGGGTAGCTTAAAGGAAGGCTTGGAGGGTGAAGAGATCAAGAAAATACAAATTGGTTGAAAACCTTCCAGAACTTCCGGAAGGTTTAGCCTACTGGAGTGAAACCTTCCGGAAGGTTTTGCCTACTGGAGTGAAACCTTCCGGAAGGTTTTGTTTATTGGAATGAACCTTCCGAAAAGTTTTTCCTGTTGACTGCTTCATTTAACTGTTCATGCACAAACCTTTCAGAAGGTTTCTTTCGACCTTCCGAAAGGTTTTGCCCAAATTGCCCAGACAGCCTACAACTCAAGCTCTGCCATTTGGGGGTCCCACTTACACTTCTCCAACAGATCCCCTGACATCCCCTGCACATCTAGGAGCCTCCCCTCGCCTCTACTTGGACTTGGATGGCTTTTGCATTAATGAGGAGGAGAGAGAAGAGGCATGGCAAGAGAGAAAGGCTAGGCTTGTCCTAGCTTGCACCATCCCATCCCTTTCAGCACCCCATGATGAGAATGACATCACACAACATTGGGGAGAGCTCCATGGATGTTTTTGGCAAGCTTCTCCACCAATTGTTCGGCATTAGCTAATCTACAATGTAATATAGAGAGAGAGAGAGTCTAAGGAAGAAGATGAATAGTGCTAGAGAGAGAAGTTAATGTTTTTTTCCATTTTCTTTCCATACATTGCCTTGTAATCCATTGTAAGACCTCTCTAAGCTTTGTTTGAAGTCTTGAATGCCATTTATTTCAAGTTGTTTTTAAGTTTAATCTTCTATTCAAGCTTTCACCTTTAATGCATTCATGTTCTTCATTTTCTTAATTTTATAATGGGTATTAAATGCATTCTCTTTTAGTTTATGTTTTCTTGCATTAACTTAGCTAAAATCTTCATTGCTCTACAATGTCTTTCCATTACATTAGTGTCTTTCCTTTAAGCATGAGTAGCTAAGTCTTTAAGTTGGCTAATCCAAGGGAGACCTCCTCTTGGGTATGCCATTTCAACTCATCTTCTTTCCTCCCCTCGGTGTACGATGCTTCGGTTTGACTGGGTTAAGTGTGGACACGGTTGTGAGTCTTTGATATCCCATAGACTTGTCACAGGTTATGCTTGGATACTCACTTCCATCTTGTCCCGAGCTTCCCACGAATCAATCGTCCATCTATGCACCATTGGAGGAAGGTTTCGAGTTGACTTGGCATTCCCACTGGAGTGAACCTTTTGGATTAGCCAACACTTGTTTCCCATTTCATTTTCATCACAATACAACTCACAAACCAAACTTCAACAACAAAAGATTTTTACACTTCATTTTTACCACAATCACCTTCATGACGATTCACCTCCTTCCCTGAGGAGACGACCTTGGAGTACTCTCCAAGTAAAACACGACACACAAAAGTCTTCTTGCGCTTGAGAAACATTTTTATACACACGCACTCATTTCACATTATATTTCATTCCACCTTTCTGTTGCCCTTTCTTTTGACATCATCCCAAGTGAGAGTGACATTCCCTTCACACATACACCATATACACATTTGAGGGTGATGTCCGGAGGTTAGGGAAACAACAACGGAAACCATCAAGCATTTTTGGCGCCATTGCTGGGGAAGGCAAGCGTTGAATCAAGAAGGTGATTTTTAGACAACGGAGGTAAGTCCCGTGATGTTCATCATGGGCTGAGGTATGTTGATCCTTGTATAGACTTTTGTTTTTTTACATATTTTTTTATTAGTAGATAGTTTTGTTATATGTGTGGTCGGGACGAACAAAATCGACTAGTTAGACAACCCTTGGGCCCCAATATGAACATTGACCAAGACCCACCCGAGGATGTGGGTGACAATTTTGAGAATGTAGGTGCAAACCCAAACATGCAAAGGGGTGGGGGAGTACAAGAACCTAGAATGCCCAATCCACGAATACAATTTCCCCCTCCCGTTAATTAAGGGAACAACATCCACATTGAACCTCTGACAAGGTCAATGGGGGATTTCCTTCAACCCACACGAAGCACCACACCCTCATGCATCCTCCTTCCAGTCCAAGCTCACCTCTTCCTAGTTAAACTAGGGATGTTGCAACTATTTTCCACATTCCACGGAATTGAGAAGGAGAACCCTTACTTGCACATCAAGGATTTTCGAGGAGATAGTTGCGACCTTCCTCACCAATCATGGTATGGAAGATATAGCTAGGCTGAAATTGTTCCCTTTTTCCCTGAGAGATAAGGCAAAAACTTGGCTTAATTCCTTGAGACCTCGGTCCATAACATCTTGGAACCAAATGCTCTCCGAGTTTTTAAACAAAATTTTTCTAGTGCATAAAACCAACGCTCTAAAGAAACAAATTCAAAACTTTTTGGAGAAGTCCAATGAGCAATTCTACCAATGTTGGGATTGGTACATGGAATTGCTACAATCCATTCCACACCATGGATTTGAACTATGGCAATTGGTGAGTTTCTTCTATGAAGGAATCACACCGGGCCATCGACATGATGTGTAATGGGGAGTTTTTGAACAAAGACCCCGATGAGGCTTTAGATTACTTTGATACATTGGCACAGAATGCACAATCATGTGACATTACGGATCCCACTGATGTACCAAGGTCTTCTCCTCAAGGGAGTAGTCAAACTCACGGGGGAGGGATTTATGACTTGAGTGACCGGGAAGACTTGCTTTCCAAAATTGCCAAATTTTCTAGGAAGGTTGAGAGTCTTGAAGTCAATAGGAGACACAAGGTGTCTAATGTTTCAAAAATAGAGGAGTTTTTCTCAATTTGTGAGAGTGTGGAACATTCCATATCGAATTGCCCCAACATTCTGGCGCTTAAGAAAGTGTACCACGAGCAAGTTCATGCCTTTAACCAAACAAGGCAATCATTCTCTCCACACTCGAACACTTACAATACGGGTTGAAGTAATCACCCGAACTTTAGTAGGAGAAATGAGAATCCCACTCCTCATGGTTCAAATGCCTATTCACCTCCCGTGTCTCCTAGGCAAAATCAATTTCAATCCCAAGGTCAAGCGTCTAGCTCCTAATACCCCTGGACCACTCCGCAAGGGTATTCATCAAACCCACCACCACAAATTTTTTCACCAAGTCCACCTCCACAAAAATTTTCCCAAGGACCATCCAATTCATCCACATACCAACCTCCTCACAAAGGAATTTGGAGGATATGGTTCATGCTTTCATTCAAAGCCAAACTAACTTCAATCAAAATCAAAAAGCCATCAACAATCAAAATGCCACAGCTTTTAATGACATTAGGACCCAACTCACAAAGTTGACAAACTCCATGGGGGCATCACAACAAGAGAAAGGGAAATTCCCTGCTCAACCCCAAAAGAACCCTAGAGGTCAACATGTCATCGAGTCATCGGAGCCCTTAAGAGAGAGTTGTGAGCAACTCAAGGCGGTCACCACCCTTCGAAGTGGCAAGGAAATCGACAAGACCATCCTGCCAAAGGTCTCACACAAAGTCACATTGCCAAATGAAAAAGAGACCAAAGGTGACATCGAGGGGGGGGGGTGAGGTGAGTGATGAGGTGGTTGAGAAAGAAAACTTGAGTGACGAAAATGTGCATGTTTCCCCTATTCCTGCTCCTTTTCCTAATCGTTTGAAGCCACCTGTCAAGGTGGTTAATTATGCTGATATACTTGAAATGTTTAAGCAAGTGAAGATCAACATTCCACTCCTTGATGTCATAAAGCAAATTCTATCATGTGCAAAGATCTTGAAAGACTTATGCACGGTAAAGAGGAGGCTCAATGTCCACAAGAAGGCATTCCTCACCGAGCAAGTGAGCTCAATCTTGAGGACAAACACTCCACCAAAGTTTAAAGACCTCGGCTGCCCCACTATTGCCATAACAATTGGGAATTGCTAGGTGGAGCAAGCATTGCTTGATTTGGGTGCTAGTGTGAACCTCCTTCTGTATTCGGTGTACCAACAACTTTAGCTCGAAGAATTGAAGCCTACTCCAATCACGCTTCAACTGGCGGATCGTAGTGTCCGAACACCAAGGGGAGTAGTTGAGGATGTTTTTGTGCAAGTCGATAAATTTTACTCTCCTGTTGATTTTATTGTGCTCGACACTCACCCAGTTACAAACCTTAGCTCCCAAATCCCCGTAATACTTGGTAGACCTTTTCTTGCCACATCCAATGCTGTGATTAATTGTAGGAACGGTCTTATGAAGCTAGAATTTGGGAACATGACTATGGATCTCAATGTGTTCAACTTGTCCAAGCAACCGGGGGATGATGAGGATGTGCATGAAGTAAATAGAATTGACACCTTGGCGGAAGAACACTTGGAATTGTTGGGCATGTTAAAATTGAAGGAAGAGGAGAATGTTGATCGAGAAGAAGTTGATGAGCAAGAGGAATTAGAGACTTTGAAAGGGGTAGAAAAGTGGATCCCTACATTTGAGAAGCTCCCACACCAAGACAAGAAGATTTTCCCATCGAATGAGCAAAAGCCCAATTTGGAATTGAAGCTATTACCTTCCCATTTGAAGTATGCATATCTTGGGGGAGATGAGACATTTCCAGTGGTGATTAGCTCAACCTTGGATGCAAAGAAAGAATAAGAGCTCTTGGAGGTGTTGATGAGGCATAAGGGGGCAATTAGATGGACAATTGCCGACATCAAAGGGATAAGCCCCATCATTTTCACACATCGTATTTATCTTGAGGAGGACGCCAAACCGTCTTGACAACCACAAAGAAGGTTGAACCCAATCATGAAAGATATGGTGAGGGACGAGGTATTGAAACTACTTGACGTGGGCATCATTTTTCTGATTATCGATAGTAAGTGGGTTAGTCCCACGCAAGTAGTACCCAAGAAGTCGGGACTCACGGTTGTGGAGAATGAAGAGAATGAGCTTATTCCAACAAGGGTGATCACAAGTTGGAGAGTTTGTATTGGTTACCGGAAGCTCAACCTGTGCACAAAGAAAGACCACTTCCTAATGCCATTCCTCGACCAAGTGTTGGAACGAGTAGCGGGGCATCTATTCTATTGCTTCTTGGATGGATACTCTGGCTACAATTAAATAGAAATTGCATTGGAAGACCAAGAGATGACCACCTTCACTTGTCCCTACGGTACCTTTGCTTACCGTCGCATGCCTTTTGGGTTATGTAATGCCCCTAGAACCTTTCAACGTTGCATGATGGTGATCTTTAGTGACATGGTGGAGAAGATTGTTTAGGTATTTATGGATGAATTCTCGGTCTTTGAGGATTCTTTCAGTGGGTGTTTGGAAAATTTGGAGAAAGTCCTTGAGAGATGTGAAGAGAAGAACTTAGTTTGAATTGGGAGAAGTGTCACTTCATGGTGACACAAGGAATTGTTCTCGACCATATAGTTTCAACAAAGGGTATTGAAGTTGACAAATCAAAGGTGGAGGCCATCTCCAACCTCCCTACACCGAGAGTCGTTAAGGATATCAGGTCGTTTATGAGCCATGCTGGATTTTACCGTCGTTTCATAAAAATTTTTAGTGCATTGGCCCGCCCGTTGACCAACTTATTGTCTAAGGATGTCCCATTTGAGTGGTCGGATGATTGTGAGGCATCTTTTACAAAACTCAAAAGCATGCTTGTCACACCTCCAATTATGCGACCACCCAAGTGGGATTTACCTTTTGAACTTATGTGCGACGCTAGTGATTACGCGGTCGGCGCAGTGCTCGGTCAAAGGGAGGATAATAGACCTTATGTAATATACTACGCTAGTAAGACGCTCAACGAAGCCCAAATGAATTACACTACCACATAAAAGGAGCTGCTAGCGGTAGTATTTGCATTAGATAAATTCCGTTCTTACATCATTGGTTCACCGATAGTAGTCTATACTGATCACTCTGCTTTGAAGTATTTGTTGTCTAAGCAGGATGCCAAACCGAGGCTCATTAGGTGGATCCTCATACTCCAAGAGTTCAATTTGACAATCAAAGATAAGAAGAAAGTGGAGAACGTGGTGGAGGATCATTTATCTCGACTAGTGGTGCACGAGGCCGATGAGCACATTCCCATCCCATATTTCTTCCCTGATGAACATTTACTTTCAATTCATTCTATGTGTCCTTGGTATGCTGACATATGTAATTACCTTGCAACAGGACAAATACCACCGCAGTGGAGCCCGGAGGATCGAAGGAGATTTTATGGCGGATGTGAAGTACTTCTACTTCGTCAACCAGTATCTGTTCAAGTACTACCCTGACCAAGTCATGTGGAGATACGTACCGGAGAACAAACAGCGGGATGTCCTTGCATTTTGCCATTCAGAGGCATGCGGTGGCTTCTTTTCTACCAAGAAAACTTCAACAAAAATTCTACAGTCAAGTTTCTACTGGCCCTCTCTAATAAAAGATTGTTTTTCATTTTGTAAGGAATGTGATAGATGTCAATGTTTGGGTAGTGTGACCCGAAGGAACATGATGCCCCTCTCCCCTGTACTTGTTATAGAAATATTTGATTGTTGGGGCATCGACTTCATGGGTCCTTTTCCTATTTTGTTTGACTATCTATACATTTTACTGGCTGTGGACTACGTGTCCAAATGGGTGGAGGCTATCCCAACCAAGACCAATGACCTCCGAGTCGTGGTCAAATTCCTGAAAGAGAACATCTTCTTGAGGTTTGGGATGCCTCGTGCAATGATAAGTGATGGTGGATCACATTTCTGCAACAGACCATTTGCGTCTTTGATGGACAAATATGGTGTCACACATAAGGTATCCACCTCATACCACCCACAAACCAATGGTCAATAGGGAGATCAAGAATATCTTAGAAAAGACGGTTAACCCAGATAGGAAAGATTGGTTAGGCAGATTGATTGATGCCCTATGGGCTTACCGCACCGCCTACAAAACTGTCTTAGGCATGTCTCCCTATCGGCTCATCTATGGAAAGGCTTTTCATTTGCCAGTTGAGATGGAATACAAGGCCTATTGGGCCATAAAGACCTTGAACTACAATTTGAGAATGGCCGGAGAGCATAGGAAGTTAGAATTGAATGAATTGGAAGAGATTCGAAGAGACACGTATGAGAGCTCTAAAATTTCGAAAGATTGGGCTAAGATCTTTCATGACAAATCCATTGTACGAAAGTCATTTGAGCCCAGCCAAAAAGTGCTCTTGTACAACTCTCGTCTCTCTATTTTCCAGGGCAAACTCCGATCCCGTTGGGATGGCCCCTATCTTGTCAAGGTGGCCTATCCTAATGGAGCTGTAGAAGTCACAAACCCCGGGAATGGCCAGACATTCAAGTTTAATGGCCAAAGACTTAAGCCATTTTTCGAGGGCTTTGAGGGACAAGGAGTGGAGGAGGATTTGACGAATCCGGTGTATCCGGACTTGGTGGAAGAGTAAAGGTTTTTATGCTTCTTAGTGTACAGTTGCTTTTATTTACTGACTTTACTTTTATTTCTTGTTACTCAACTTCTTTGTCATATAGTGTTGTTGTTTTCTTAGTTTCAGATATTGGTGTTTTTGGCAAAAGTTCAACTGCGAGGTGTTCTCTAACCCTACTCATCATTTTAAAGTCTTTCATTGCATTTCATATCTTTTTGTTGCATTGAGGACAATGCATATAACAAGTTGGGGGGTGAGGTGCACCATTTGTATGATACACCAATGTTTTGGAATTTTTTGTGGTGAACATTCACCTTTCACATACATAAAGATTTTTGTTCACAATAGTGCAAATTATGTGGAAATTTTGAAAATTTTTGTGAAAAATATCTGAATGTTGATATGTATTCCCTTATTAAGAGTGCTTGGGTTAGTTGATAGGTTGTTTGTTGTTTTGAACCCTGAGCACATGAGCATATTATAGAAGTTAATCCTATGCGTGAGTATCACATATATATCTGCTTTTGAATTCAACCGTATGTGCTCCTTGAATGTGTAATTTTTGTAATTTATGGATTGGATTCATATTTTAGGTTTGACATAAATAGTGGAGATGAGTAAGAACCCATGAGAGCTTTAGTGTCAATCCTTTTTGGAGGGAACTTACAATTACTCAAGGAACAATTCTTAAATTTCAAATTTGTTTAATAGTCTCATTATGCTTGTTTCAGTTAGGTGCATTTATGTAGTTGATTGACTTGTCTTTAATGCGCAATGCTCTCATGTGCTTACTTGGAAGTGATCTTAGACCATTTTTGAAATTTTGAGCCTTAGTCTTGTTCTTGAGAAAATATTATCCCTAGTGCCATGATTGAGCCTTAATTGAAATTCGTTTCTATGCCACACAATTGACCAAGCCAATGAAAAAAAAAATCTACCTTACCTTGGTTGTTCCTAAAGTTGAATATGAGTAATCATGAAAGAGAAGGAAGTGTGGTGTGGGGACTTCAACAAAAAGGGATAAATGGAAGTGAAACTGAAGGAGTTCAGTGGAAAAAGAATGAATTCAAGAAAAGGAGGAAAAATGGATGAGAAGAAGAAAGAATGATCAAAAGAAAAGGAAAATGTTAAGGGAAATAAAGAAAAGAAACAAAGAGTATGGTGAAGGTGTAAGAATGGAATGAAAATCCCATGAAAAGGGAGGTGTTTTTGAAATAAAAGTTTTTCACTCTGAACAACCCTCTTTGTTATCCTATATCCTTCGTTTCTTTTGCCTAAAATATCACCCCAAGGCCCCATTATAACCTCTGAAGTCCTAAATGATCTAGAGAAGCATGGGAGATGCATAATTTTAAAGAAAATGATGAGTTAGTCTTGCTACCTAATGCCTTAGCATTTGTTTCATGAGATTATGCCAAAGTTGCTTCATTTTCATACATGAACTTCATTTTTTTGATTACATGTGAGCACACTTTGTTTTGTATACAAGATTCTATCTCACATGTACACACGGAGTGCATGCCAGGATAACTAGAGTGTTTTTCATTGTTAAGAGTGATCTTTGGTGAGTTTTGCATTGAAGCTGAATTTGGCTAGCCATTCTAATGTGAATTCTGTTGCGTAAATGCTCAAATTACTTGTCCAATCCACACACAAACGAGTTTGAAAATGAATGTGTAGGTGCATACTTTAGACTAGTATTTTAAGGCTATAATGATGTTCATGTGTGCTTGGTTCGGGCAGTTAAACGACGTGTTAGGTAGCCCTATGCTTTAAGGATGGGGGAATATTGCTCAACTTTTGATATTTGATAAGTTTTAGGAATACCATTGCTATTTGAATTCATGTTTCATATTTTTGGGATTCATTTTGGTAGTTAAATTAGAATTCCATGTCTTATACCTTGAAAACATCAAAACCTTAAATCATGTTGCAATTTCGGAAATGACTTTGGGCATGATAATTCGATTGTGGTTTATACCAGTGGTTCAAGTTTTTGGTAGGATTGATGTCTTTGAAAGGGCGTAAAAATGTTTTAGAGTTGAGGAGATTTGGATTGGATGAGAATTTTTGAACAAATGATTGGTTTTGCAGTAAAGGCAAAACCTTCCGGAAGGTTTTGTCTACTAGAATTTTTAACCCAAGTAGTAAGCAAAACATTCCGAAAGGTTTCTGTCAACCTTCTGGAAGGTTTTGCCCAGAAACCTAAAAACGAGGGCTTCAAGTTAGAAAATTTCGAAAACCTTTCACATTTCCAATCCATTTCTTACTTCTAGACCCTTTCCTCTCCTCCTACTCTCTTCGAACCTTCAAACTACTTCCCCCAAACCTCAAATTGCTTAAGTTCTCTTGACTAGGGTTGAGATTTAGAGGGTTTTAGCCGAAAAATACCAAGTTTTTTCCACAAACCCTAGTTCTTCATTCTTGCCCATATTTCTCAGTTCTCCTTTGATCTTTCTCAAACCCCTCTACTCTTCTGTGATGGCTCGTGTGAATGGAATGTCTTCGGAAGTTTTTGAGCTGTTGGAGAGCATATGTGCTTGAATGTTTCCGTTGTAGTATATCCTAACCTCTGAACATCATCCCTCAATGCATATAGTCTATGTGTGGAGGGGAGTGTCACTCTCCCTTGGAATGATGTCAAAAGAAAGGGCAACGGAATGGTGGGTGAATGAAATGTGTGTGTGTTCAAAAATGCTCCCCAAGCGCAGAGAGACTTTTGCTTGTCGTGTTTTACTTGGAATCGTATTCCAAGGTCGTCTCCTTAGGGAAGGAGGTATATCATAATGAAGGTGATTTTTGTAAAAACAAAGTGTAAAATCTTTTGTTGGTGTTTTAAAGGAAGTAGTGATAAAGACCTCAGTGATTAGAATCCTTGAGATTTAAAGTTGTGATGTTTAGGGATTTTTCTGGACAGAATATAAGATTCTTTCCAAGGGGATTTTTTTGACAAAATATAAGAAGTTCTCAAATGTAACAGTCACCTTTTAGCTCGAGGATCTGGACATGTAGTTAACCATCCGGTTTATTATACTTGTGCTTGGAAACTCAATTAACCACCTTGTCAACATGAAGTTAATCGGAAGATAAATATGGATTGTGAGAATTAATAGCATGGTTCCGATGTCTTTGTAGAAGTTTACAAGAATTGTCTGTGCCGAGACTCAACCCGTCTACAAACAAGCAAGTGTTTCTACAAGGCATCCAACCATGGCATTAGTATTCCATTCTTTAATTGAAGCACAATAATGGTGAAGATTGAAATGTAGTCATGAAAGTCTAGCCAGGGTACTTGCCTTGAACCAATGAGTCTTTCTATATCAAGAGTCATCTACGTCATAGAAAGTACTCACGGTTATACAAAATACCTTAACTTTGTTAGATGCATTCAATAAACAAGTGAAATATAAAGCATTAAGCATAAACAAAATGCACAAATATAACTTCCGAATGGGAAATTACATGTCCATCACCTTTTACTAAAGAGTGAATGGCAAATTACTCACTCTTCATGGCTTTGGTAAAGCTAGAAAAGTGAGTGATGCTCATCCCTCCAAGTAGAGGAGTTACAAGGTAAAATACACTACACAAGGAGCCGATCTTCGACAAAGAATGAGTGAATCACGTTCCACCCTTCACGGCTTTGGTAAAGCTCTAGAAAAGTGGAAGAGTTTCACTCCTCTAAGGGAAGAAGGAAGCTCAAACAATGGAAATAAAAGAAAGCAATAATACAATAAAAGAAAGCAATAAAGAAAGAAATAATACTTTTGGAGGGTTTTCCACTACCAAAAGATTGAAATTTACAAGCCCCAAGGGGTGGTATTTATCGGCAAAAAGGGAGGGTTTGAATTACACTTTGATCCCCCTTTGTTTTGAGCTTTGACATTGGCACCCCAGGAGTTTGTAGTTTTGATATAGTTGGCTCCCCAGTAGTTTCTAGCTTTGATACAGTTGGCTCCCCAATAGTTTCTCTAGTAGTTTGTAGCTTTGACACACAAAACCTTGAAAAGAACAACAATTAATGCATTATCCCTAATTCACATACTAACCCTAATTTGTCTTACTTTGACTCTTTTAACTTTGTTTAACTAACACAATTGACCTATTAACTTAATTAAATTATGCATTAATTAGGGTTAATCACACCCCCCAACCTAAACATTAAGTAATAAATAGTAACAGAACAAAATAAAATCAGTTTCCTAGATGACACAATTGCATTTAGCATATGCAACAAGCCGTTAAACCCCTAAGTGATCCATAGTGGACGAGTTTTGTCTCGTGAAGGTTTTCAGTGAAGCTACCTACAAACTCCATTTTAAAAGATGTATATATGTAAGATTTCTTGTCAGAATGAGGTAGCACCATGATCGTTGAGACACCCATCCCTTAATTTCGAATTGTTTCCCAAACACTTCTCTGTCATAGGTACGTACTCTATGCAAAAATAAACACTTGTTACATTGGTATTTGAAATTCCCTATGTACTAAGAATAATCATTCTAGCGACAAGAATTATTAAATACCAAAAACTCTTCTTTACAACCTTCTATGGACAGCTTTGATTTCACAATCCTCTCTTAGAAATCTCTCAGCAAAAATTCTCTCCGATTGTAATGACTTTTTTCTCAAAATCATGTGATCAGAAGAAGGTTAATTGTAAATTCACATTCTCAACAATTACGGTACTGAAATCCAAGCTGTCAGACTAATCAGGTTTGACATAATCTCATGGAAGAATATTGATACAAATAAAGTAATATTATTTAACATACCCCACACTTTTGATTGACGACCTACACATGTATCAGACTTGAGATCAATTAGGTCTTTTTATAGGTTATAATGTGGCTAGGGGTCAATGGCTAATGAAACGATGACAATAGTATTCAAAAGCTATCATTTCTTTATGCAATTTAGCATACCTCTTTCTAGCTTTTCGAAACTTCACCTACATGGTATTTCTTTCTTTCATTTTTTTTTTCACTTTCTTGGCCATTTTTTTTTCTCTTTCTTTTTCAGTTGTTTCCACAAAATTTTCTTTCTTTGAACAATAACCACCATCTTCTTTTCTTTTTCTCTTGTTGTTCTATATCATACTGATTTATAAGAGGGTGTAAGAAAATTAGATAGCAAATATATGTCAAATATATTTTCCTGTGGCTCAGTTATCATATTGGTTACATGAAAAAGAAATCACACATTAAAGGCTCAATCACGGCTAACTAGGGATATAATTTTGTAAAAGAAATGACTAAGGCTCAAAAATTAAATCAAAGATGACCTAAGATCATTTCTCAAGCATGTGCAATGTATGTTCGTATGAACAGATTCTTTGTGGGATATATCAATAGACTGCCTTATTTACATCAATCAAAACAATAATAATGAGATTATTCAAGGATAGAAAGTAAAAATCTTACTTGAGTAAATGTTGATTTTCTTTCAAAAGTATTGCAAGACTCGAAAACTTACCATGATATTCTTCGTTATCTCCACTGGTTATGTCAAGTTTTCAAAGAATGTCGGTTATATATCAATTCTATTTTTGAGTCTGATCATTCTGTACCTTAAGAATACCAATGTACATTTGACATTTAAGCATAGAGAAAATACCATTTTTCAAGGAAATGAGGTTTTTTTTTTTTGAAACTGGCTTTCGGACGTCAAATAAAAATCAAAATTATTTACATACACATTTATATATGAAAATTGAAAGAATATTAAATGCACAAATAGAACTTGGAAAACTATAGCGTCTCAGGATAAGTCCCTACCCATGCTACAGGTTGGCATTCTAGGACATTCCTTACTCGGTCCACATCTTTATTTCAACAAAAAAACTTAGTACATAAAACAAAAAAAATTTACACTTTTTACAAAAAAGTTCTGACCATTAACCTCCATCCCAAAAATGCGCTTTTCCAGAAATCTAATCCGAGTCCTCGCTTGTGTCTAGGTCATTATTAGTGACCCTTCCAACTTCTTGTCGCACAAAACGTGTAAGTACCGGACTGGTATAAGATGGCGTATCAGGAAAATCCTTACTCTGCCCATACACTATCCAGTTTAATCGATCGGTTACACGACCTGAAATTAGTTCAGAACACTGATTGTATTTTTTCATGTGAAAGATCCTACCACATTGTTTACAAGCACGCAGTCCTTTGGCATGACGACGTTTAGCAAAGGTGCTTCTGCCACACAATGGTTTTGCTTGTTCTTCTCGGATTTCAATTTTTCTCACAACTCTTGCCTTTCTCATTATCACAGCATGCACATCAGATGAAAAAGTGCGTAAAATGCCTAAACTGAACCGAAAAAGTTTACCATCCATGTTTGCTAAACTAAAGACACCCTATCTGGTTCTTTAACTTCTGCCAGTCACAAAGACGATTGAAGCTGCATTCGACATGATCATGAAATATAAGCAAAAATATTGTAAAAATACGCAATCCAGAATAAAAATAAACAATTTTTTTTTAAAATGCAGAACTGTTTAGATATATAAAACTAGAATTGCAAATACTAGAACAAACTGGAACTGTAGATCACGCCCCCAACCTAAACTAAACAGTGTCCCCAATGTTTTCGAATTTACCAATGTATGGAGTTTGGAAATGAGGTTGTAAGGTAGAGATCTGTTCATCTACCGAAACCTACAAACAAAACATAACAATTAATCATCTTTAGGGAGATCTGGGTTTTGGCTAGGCTGGAAACCCTTCACCCTAAGTGCAAACAGAAGAAGAACAACCATATACAAATAAAGACATATAATCAAAGTCATTAAACAAAGGACTGGGTTTTCGGGGTATATGGTCATGGATTTGCAGGGGGTGGGTTATTTTTACAGAGAATAGAGAACAACGAAGAAGAAGAAGAAGAAGAAGAAGAAGAAGAAAAGAAGAATAAAAGGAGAAGAAGGGGGGGGGGGCAACACCGAAGGATGGGAAAAAAGGGTTGGAGGCCTTATAAAGGCGTCCCAACGGGTCGGGTCGGGTTGGTTTTTTTTTTCTGACCCGATCCGTTTGAGTGTCGACAGGCGCAAATATCTACGGAATATTCTGGCTCCAAATGGTTTCCACATCTTTAACAAAGTCTTCCAAAAATGGTTTCAGATGCTGACCATTGACAGTAACGATATTACCGAAACAAGCATAATGAGACTATTGAACAAATTTGAAATTTAAGAATTGTTCCTTGAGTAAATGTAAGTTCCCTCCCAAAAAAAAAAAAAAATTTTTTGGCACTAAAGCTCTCATGGATCCGTACTTATCTCCACTATTTTTGTCAAGCCTAAAATATGAATCCAATCCGTAAATTGCTAAAATTACACATTCAAGGAGCACATACGGTTGAGTTCAAAAACAGATACATATGTGATACTCACGCATAGGATTCACTTCTATAATATGCTCATGTGCTCAAGGTTCAAAAAAAAAGAAAAAAAGATCAACATATCATCTAACCCGAATACTCTTAATAAGGGAATACAGATCAACATTCAGATGTTTTTCACAAAATTTTTCAAATTTTTCACATAATTTGGACCAATGTAAACAAAAATCTGTATGATATGTGAAAGGTGAATTTTCAGCCCAAAAATTGGTATTATCCACAAAAATTCCCACAAACATTGGTGTAACATGCAAATGGTGCACCTTCCCCTCAACTAGATTCATGCATTGTCCTCAATGCAAAAAGATATGATATGTAATTATGGACAGTCAAAAGATGAGTAGAGTTAGAGAATACCTCGCACTTGAGCTTTGACCAACACACCAATATCTAAAACTAAAAAAAAAAATGCTATACGACCAAGTAAAGTAAGAAACATAAAAATAAAAAAGAACATAAGTAAATAAAAAGACTGTACACTAAAAAGCATAAAAACTGGTTACTCCTCCACTCCTTGTCCTTGAAAACTCTCGAAAAATTGCTTAAGTCTTTGGCCATTGACCTTGAATGTCTGGCCATTCTCGGGGTTTGTGACTTCCACAGCTCCATTGGGGTAGGCCACCTTGACAAGATAGGGGTCATCCCAACGAGATCGGAGTTTGCCTTGGAAGATCGAGAGACGAGAGTTGTACAAGGGCACTTTTTGGCTGGGCTCAAATGACTTCCGTACAATGGATTTGTCATGAAAGATCTTAGCCCGCTCTTTTGAAATTTTAGAGCTCTCATACGTGTCTCTTCACATCTATTCCAATTCATTCAATTCTAGCTTCCTATGCTTTCCGGCCATTCTCAAATTGTAGTTCAAAGTCTTTATGGCCCAATAAGCCTTGTGTTCCATCTCAATTGGCAAATGGCAAGCCTTTCCATAGACGAGCCGATAGGGAGACATGCCTAAGACAGTCTTGTAGGTGGTGCGGTAAGCCCATAGGACATCAATCAGTCTGCCTGACCAATCTTTCCTATTTGGGTTAACCATCTTCTCTAAGATATTCTTGATCTCCCTATTAGCCAACTCGGCTTGACCATTAGTTTGTGGGTGGTATGCGGTGGATACTTTATCTGTGACACCATATTTGTGCATCAACGACGCAAATGGTCTGTTGCAGAAATGTGATCCACCGTCACTTATCATTGCACGAGGCATCCCAAACCTTTAAAAAATGTTCTCCTTGAGAAACTTGACCACGACCCGGTGGTCATTGGTTTTGGTTGGGATAACTGATTGATTGGAAAAATGTTGTTGTATCCTAACCTCTAAACATCATCCCTAAATGTGTGTATGGCTTATAGGAATGGGTGAGTGTCACTCTCACTCGGAATGATGCAAAAGATTAGGCAACAATGGAATGGTGATGGAAATGAATGGAATGAACAAAATGTTATGAAATGAAATGCGTGTGTGGTGAACAAAAGTGCTCCCCAATCGCAAGGAGTCTTTCGTTGTCGGTGTTTTACTTGGAAGAGTATTCCAAGGTCGTCTCCTCAGGGAAGAAAAGGGAGTTTTGTGAAAGTGATTTTGCAAAAGTGAAAAGAAAATGTAAAATCTTTTGTTTGAGTTTTGTGTTTGGTTTGTAAATGAAAATGCAAATAAAACAAGTGTTGGCTAATCCAAAAGGTTCATTCCAATGGGAATACCAAATCAACTCAAAGCCTTCCTCCGATTGAGCATGAATGAACGATTGATTCGGGGGAAGCTAGGGACGAGATTGGTGAGTATCTAAGCATAAACCGTGACTAGGCCTACGAAATATCAAAGGCTCACCAACTCATCCACTCTCAACCCCGTCAAACCGAACCATTTGACTCTAAAGGGAGGAATGAAGAAGAGTTGAAAATGGTATTCCCAAGAGGAATTTTCCCTTGGATTAACCAACTTAAATCCTAGCTACTCATATTAAAAATGCAAGACAAGCATAATGTAGATGGACATGGAAGAGAAATGGAGATTTAAAGCATGAAACTTAACTTGAAGCAAGAAATCTAAAGCTATGAAGGAAAATATGCAATACCCATTTTAAGCTAAGAAATGAAGAAAACATGGAAGCAACAATGGTGAAAGCTAAAATGAAAGATTAAACTTGAAATGAACTTGCAGTGAATAACATTAAATACATTAAATGAAGCTTACCAAGTTCTTACAAAGGATTACAAGTGAAATGGATGGAAGAAATGCAAAAACGAAATTACATTACACTATTCATCTTCTTCCTCAATGGAGCAAAAACTAAGCTTAGGTAGCCCACTTCTATACAAGCTTGTAATGTTCAATATATGCTGTGTGGAGACTTGCCAAAAAACGTCCAAGAGGCTCCCCCCTAGCTGTGTGTACGAGCTCCCATCAAGAGAGGGCTGAATGGATGGCTTGACAGGCTAGGAGATCATAGCCCTGGCAGCCCACATCTCTCCCATCCTCCATCAATGCATTGGCCTTCAAAGTCTTCCACTTGAGTGTAGGAGGCCTGCAAATGTGTAAGGAAATGTTGGGATAGGCGTGGGAGAAGTGTAGGTGGGACCCCCAAGCCTCAAAGTTGAGTTACAGGCTGTTTTCGCGACCAGAAGGTCCGGAGTACCGGTACCATTTGGTACCGGTACCGAGTACTGGTACTGTTTTTCTGCACTGGACCACCTTCGGTAGAATCCGCATAACTCTTGATCTAACTGTTGGATTGGGCTGAAATTTTGACACCAAACAGAATACACCCAAATCTACAACTTGCATGTTTTGAACTTTTCCAAATTATGAGTAGATCATGGTCAAAATGGAGGAATTCCGAGGCAGTGCTTCCAATTGTTGCTGCAGCTGGTGCCCTTGTTCCCCAGCACCAATGCCTTCTTGATTTCTTCACTTTTAAGCCTCCAATTCTTCATGTATTGTGTCCATGCCTTCACCACACATCCAACATAGTTGCAATGTCCTAAAATACATGATTTAAGCAATAAAAACTTGCAACATCAAAATATCAACATTATTCATAATTTCGGCTAACTCTAAGTACTTAAATGCAAAAGTTGAGTTAAAATGCATGTAATGAGCCCTTCAAATATGCAATATTATGTGCTCATCAATAACCTCCACCCACTTGGACATGTAGTCCACTGCGAGTAGAATGATTAGATAGCCAAACGACATAGGGAAGGGACCCATGAAGTCAATGCCCCAACAATCAAATATTTCTATAACAAGTGCATGGGAGAGGGGCAACATGTTCCTTCGGGTCACATTACCCAAACGTTGACATCTATCACATTCTTTACAAAATGAAAAACAATCTTTTATCAGAGAGGGCCAGTAAAAACCTGATTGTAGGATTTTTGCCGAAGTTTTCTTCGTAGAGAAGTGGCCACCGCATGCCTCTGAATGACAAAATACAAGGACATCCCGCTGTTCATTCTTCGGTACGCATCTCCGCATGACTTGGTCAGGGCAGTACTTGAACAGGTATGGGTTGGCCAAGTAAAAGTACTTCACATCCGCCATGAATCTCCTTCGATCCTCCGGGTTCCACTGCGGTGGTATTTATCCTGCATGCCATGGACAAATAGAATGAATTGAAAGTAATTGCTCATCAGGGAAGAAATCTGGGATAGGAATGTGCTCCTCGGCTTTTTGCACCACTAGTCGAGATAAATGGTCTGCCACCACGTTCTCCATTCCCTTATTGTCTTTGATTGTCAGATTGAACTCTTGGAGTAGGAGGATCCACCTGATAAGTCTCGGTTTGGCGTCCTACTTAGAAAACAAATAGTTTAAAGCAGAATGATCAGTATAAAAAACTATCGGTGAACCAATGATGGAGAATCGGAATTTATCCAATGCAAATACTACTGCTAACAGCTCCTTTTTAGTGGCAGTGTAGTTCATTTGAGCTTCGTTGAGTGTTTTGCTAGAGTAGTATATTACATAGGGTTTATTCTCCTCCCTTTGACCCAGCACTGTGCCGACCGCATAATCACTCGCGTCGCACATAAGCTCAATAGGTAAATCCCACTTGGGTGGTCGCATAATCGGAGATATGACAAGCATGCTTTTGAGTTTTGTAAAAGATGCCTCACACTCATCCGACCACTCGAATGGGACATCCTTAGACAATAAATTGGTCAAAGGTCGGGCCAATGTGCTAAAATTCTTAATGAAACGATGGTAAAATCCAGCATGGCCCAAAAACGACTTTATATCCTTAACGACCCTCGGCATGGGGAGGTTGGAGATGGCCTCCCCCTTTGATTTGTCAACTTCGATCCTTTTCGCCAAGATGATGTGCCCGAGAACAATTCCTTGTGTCACCATGAAGTGACACTTCTCCCAATTCAAGACTAAGCTCTTCTCTTCACATCTTTCAAGAACATTCTCCAAATTCTCCAAGCACCCACTAAAAGAATCCCGAAAGACCGAGAAGTCATCCATAAACACCTCAACAATATTTTCCACCATATCACTAAAGATTCCCATCATGCAACGTTAAAAGGTTCCAGGGGCATTACATAACCCAAAAGGCATGCGACGGTAAGCAAAGGTAGCATAAGGACAAGTGAAGGTGGTCTTTTCCTGGTCTTCCAATGCAATCTCAATTTGATTGTAGCTGGAGTATCCATCTAAGAAGTAATAGAATAGATGTCCCGCTACTCGTTCCAACACTTGGTCGAGGAATAACATTGGGAAGTGGTCTTTCCTTGTGCACAGGTTGAGCTTCCGGTAATCAATACAAACTCTCCAACCTATGATCACCCTTGTTGGAATAAGCTCATTCTCTTTATTCTCCACAATCGTGACTCTCGACTTCATGGGTACTACTTGCATGGGGCTAACCCACTTACTATCAGCAATTGGAAAAATGATGCCCACGTCAAGTAGTTTTAGCACCTCGTCCCTCACCACCTCCTTCATGATTGGGTTCAACCTTCTTTGTGGTTATCGAGATGGTTTGGAGTCCTCTTCAAGATAAATTCGGTGTGTGCAAATGAGGGGGCTTATCCCTTTAATGTCGGTAATTGTCCAACCAATCGCCCCTTTATGCCTCCTCAACACTTCCAAGAGCTCTTCTTCTTGCTTTGCATCCAACGTTAAGCTAATCACCATCGGAAATGTCTCATCTTCCCTAAGATATGCATATTTCAAGTGAGATGGTAGCGGTTTCAACCCCAAATTAGGTTTTTGTACATCCGATGGAAAGATCTTCTTGTCTTGGTGTGGGAGCTTCTCAAATGTGGGGATCCACTTTTCTACCCCTTTCAAACTCGCCGATTTCTCTTGTTCCTCAACCTTCTCCATATCAACATTCTCCTCTTCTTTCAACTTTAGCATGCCCAAAAGTTCCACGTGTTCTTCCGCCAAGGAGTCAATCTTACTGACTTTGTGTACCTCCTCATCATCCCCCAGTTGCTTGGACAAGTTGAACACGTTGAGATCCATGGTCATGTTCCCAAATGCTAGCTTCATAAGACCGTTCCTACAATTGATCACATCATTAGATGTGGCAAGAAAAGGTCTTCCAAGTATTACAGGGATTTGGGAGCTAAGATTTGCAACTGGGTGAGTGTCAAGCACAATAAAATCAACAGGAAAGTAAAATTTATCAACTTGCACTAAAACATCCTCAACTACTCCCCTTGGTGTTCGAAAACTACGGTCCGCCAGTTGAAGCGTGATTGGAGTAGGCTTTAATTCCTCGAGTTGAAGTTGTTGGTACACCAAGTATGGAAGGAGGTTCACACTAGCCCCCAAATCAAGGAGCGCTTGCTCCACCCAGTAATTTCGGATTGTTATTGTAATGGTGGGACAACCGGGGTCTTTAAACTTTGGAGGGGTGTTTGTCCTCAAAATCGAGCTCACTTGCTCGATGAGAAATGCTCTTTTGTGGACATTGAGTCTCCTCTTTACCGTGCATAAGTCTTTCAAGATCTTTGCACTTGATGGAATTTTCTTTATGGCATCAGGGAGTGGAATGTTGATCTTTACCTGCTTAAACATTTCAAGTATATCAGCATAATTAGCCACCTTCACAGGTGACTTCAAACGATTAGGAAAAGGAGCAGGCATGGGAGAAACAAGAACACTTTCGTCAACCATTTTTTTCTTCTCAACCACCTCACTTTCTTTCTTCTCACACACCTCACCCTCGTCGGTGTCACCCATGGTGTCTTTCTCTTTTGGCAATGTGGCCTTGGGTGAGAGCTTTGGCACAATGGTTTTATCAATTTGCTTGCCACTACGAAGGGTGGTAACAACCTTGAGTTGCTCACAACTTTCTTTGATGGTTTCAGAAGACTCAATGACATGTTGCCCCTTTGGGTTCTCTTGGGGTTGAGCGGGGAATTTCCCCTTCTCTTGTTGTGATAATCCTATGGCATTGGTAATTTTCGTGAGTTGAGCTGAAATGTTATTGTTAAAGGTGGTTTGGCTTTGAATGAAATTGTAAAGCACATCCTCCAAGTTCCTCTTATGGGGAGGTTGGTAGGTGGGAGGATTGGATGGTCCTTATTGGGAGAAGCTTTGGGGAGGTGGACTTTGGGAGAAATTTTGTGGGGATGGATTTGATGGATACCTTTGCAGATTGGACCAGGGGTATTGGGAGCTAGACGCTTGCCCTTGACCATGGGATTGAAATTGATTTTGCCTAGGAGGCACGGGAGGTGAATATGCATTTGAACCATGCGGACTGGAATTTTCATTTCTCCAGCTAAAGTTCTGGTGACTGCTCCACCCCGAATTGTAGGTGTTTGAATGTGGAAAAAATGATTACCTCGTATGGTTAAAGGCATTAACTTGCTCGTGATACACTTCTTTAAGTGCCGGAATGTTGGGGCACTCCGATATGGAATGCTCCACACTCTCACAAATTGAGCATCCTTCCTCAATCTTTGAAACATTTGACACCTCGTGCCTCCTATTGACTTCAAGACTTTCAACCTTCCTAGACAATTTGGCAATTTTGGAAAGCAAGTCTTCCCGGTCTCTCAAGTCATACATCCCTCCCCCTTGTGATTGACTACTACCCGGAGACGTCCTAGGTACATCATTGGGATCCCTAATGTCCCAAGATTGTGCATTCAGGGCCAATTTACTAAAGTAGTCAAGGGCCTCATCGGGGTCTTTGTTTAAAAATTCGTTATTGCACATCATGTCAATGAATTGTCTATGACTCGGTGTGATTCCTTCATAGAAGAAAATTATTAATTGCCATGATTCAAAACCATGATGTGGAATAGATTGTAGTAATTACTTATACCGATACCAACAGTTGGCAGAATTGCTCATTGGGCTTCTCCAAAAAATTTTGAATTTCCTTTTTTAAAGCAGTGGTCCTATGAACTGGAAAAAATTTATTCAAAAATTCCGAAAGCATTTGAGCCCAAAAGGTAATGGATCGAGATCGCAAGGAATACAACCATGATTTGGCCTTATCTCTGAGGGAGAAGGGAAACAATTTTAAGCGAGCTATGTCCTCCATAGCATAATTAGCATTGAAGGTTGTAACTATATCCTCGAATTCCTTTATGTGCAAATAAGGGTTTTCCTTTTCAATTCTGTGGAATGTAGGAAGTAGTTGCAACATCTCGGGCTTAACTTGGAAGAGATGAGCTTGGATCGGTAAGAGGATGCATGAGGGTGTGGTGTTGCGGGTTGGTTGAAGAAATTCCTGCATTGACCTCGCCGGAGGATCAATTGGGAGATTGTTCCCTTCATTTCCGGGAGGGGTAAACATTAAGTAATAAATAACAACAGAACAAAATAAAATCAGTTTCGTAGATGACACAATTGCATTTAGCATATGCAACAAGCCGTTAAACCCCTAGGTGATCCATAGTGGACAAGTTTTGTCTCGTGAAGGTTTTCAGTGAAGCTACCTACAAACTCCATTTTAAAAGATGTATATATGTAAGATTTCTTGTCAGAATGAGGTAGCACCATGATTGTTGAGACACCCATCCCTTAATTTCGAATTGTTTCCCAAACACTTCTCTGTCATAGGTACGTACTCTATGCAAAAATAAACACTTGTTACATTGGTATTTGAAATTCCCTATGTACTAAGAATAATCATTCTAGCGACAAGAATTATTATATAACAAAAACTCTTCTTTACAACCTTCCATGGACAGCTTTGATTTTACAATCCTTTCTTAGAAATCTCTCAGCAAAAATTCTCTCCGATTGTAATGACTTTTCTCTCAAAATCATGTGATCAGAAGAAGGTTAATTGTAAATTCACGTTCTCAACAATTACGGGAGTGAAATCCAAGCTGTCAGACTAATCAGGTTTGGCATAATCTCATGGAAGAATATTGATACAAATAAAGTAATACTATTTAACATACCCCACACTTTTGATTGACGACCTACGCATGCATCAGACTTGAGATCAATTAGGTCTTTTTATAGGTTATAATGTGGCCAGGGGTCAATGGCTAACGAAACGACGTCAATGGTATTCAAAAGCTATCCTTTCTTTATGCAATTTAGCACACCTCTTTCTAGCTTTTCGAAACTTCACCTACATGGTATTTCTTTCTTTCATTTCTTTTTTCACTTTCTTGGCCATTTTTTTTCTCTTTCTTTTTCAGTTGTTTCCACAAACTTTTCTTTCTTTGAACAATAACCACCATCTTCTTTTTTTTTTCTCTTACTTTTCTATATCATACTGATTTATAAGAGGGTGTAAGAAAATTAGATAGCAAAGATATGTCAAATATATTTTCTTGTGGCTCGGTTATCATATTGGTTACATGAAAAAGAAATCACACATTAAAGGCTCAATCACGGCTAACTAGGGATATAATTTTGTAAAAGAAATGGCTAAGACTCAAAAATTAAATCAAAGATGGCCTAAGATCATTTCTCAAGCATGTGCACATGTATGTTCTTATGAACAGATTCTTTGTGAGATAAATCAATAGACTGCCTTATTTGCATCAATTAAAACAATAATAATGAGATTATTCAAGGATAGAAAGTAAAAATCTTACTTGAGTAAATGCTGATTTTCTCTCAAAAGCATTGCAAGACTCGAAAACTTACCATGATATTCTTCGTTATCTCCACTGGTTATGTCAAGTTTTCAAAGAATGTCGATTATATATCAATTCTATTTTCGAGTCTGGTCATTCTGTACCTTAAGAATACCAATGTACATTTGACATTTAAGCATATAGAAAATACCATTTTTCAAGGAAATGAGGATTTTTTTTTTGAAACTGGCTTTCGGATGTCAAATAAAAATCAAAATTATTTACATACACATTTATATATGAAAATTGAAAGAAGATTAAATGCACAAATAGAACTTGGAAAACTATAGTGTCTCAGGATAAGTCCCTACCCATGCTACAAGTTGGCATTCTAGGACATTCCTTACTCGGCCCACATCTTTGTTTCAACAAAAAGACTTTGTACATAAAACAAAAAATATTAACACTTTTTACAAAAAAGTTCGGACCATTAACCTCCATCCAAAAAATGCGTTTTTCCAGAAATCTAATCCGAGTCCTCGCTTGTGTCTAGGTTATTATTAGCGACCCTTCCAACTTCTTATCACACATAACGTGTAAGTACCAGACTGGTATAAGATGGCGTGTCAGGAAAATCCTTACTCTGCCCATACACTATCCAGTTTAATCGATCGATTGCATGACCCGAAATTGGTTCAGAACACTGATTGTATTTTTTCATGTGAAAGATCCTACCACATTTTTTACAAGCACCCAGTCGTTTGGCACGACGACGTTTAGCAAAGGTGCTTCTGCCACACAATGGTTTTGCTTGTTCTTCTCGGATTTTAATTTTTCTCACAACTCTTGCCTTTCTCATTATCACAGCATGCACATCAGATGGAAAAGTGCGTAAAACGCCTAAACTGAACCAAAAAAATTTACTATCCTTGCTTGCTAAACTAAAGACACCATATCTGATTTTTTAACGTCTGCCAGTCACAAAGACGATTGAAGCTGCATTCGACATGATCATGAAATATAAGCAAAAATACTGCAAAAATACGCAATCCAGAATAAAAATACACAATTTTTTTTTAAATGCAGAACTGTTTAGATATATAAAACTAGACTTGCAAATACTGGAACAAACTGGAACTGTAGATCTCACCCCCAACCTAAACTGAACAGTGTCCCCAATGTTTTCGAATTTACCAATGTATGGAGTTTGGAAATGAGGTTGTAAGGTAGAGATCTGTTCATCTGCCGAAACCTACAAACAAAACACAACAATTAATCATCTTTAGGGAGATCAGGGTTTTGGCTAGGCTGGAAACCCTTCTCCCTAAGTGCAAACAGAAGGAGAACAGTCATATACAAATACAAACATATAATTAAAATCATTAAACAAAGGACTGGGTCTTCGGGGTATATGGTCATGGATTTGCAGGGGGTGGATTGTTTTTACAAAGAACAGAGAACAACGAAGAAGAAGAAGAAAAAGAATAAAAGAAGAAGAAGGGGGGCCAACATCGGTGGATGGGGGAACAGGGTTGGAGGCCTTATAAAGGCGTCCCAGCGGGTCGGGTCGGTTTGGTTTTTTTTTCTGACCTGATCCGTTTGAGTGTCGGCAGGCACGAATATCTACGGAATATTCTGGCTCCAAATGGTTTCCACATCTTTAACAAAGTCTTCCAAAAATGGTTTCAGATGCTGACCATGGGCAGTAACGATATTATCAAAACAAGCATAATGAGACTACTGAACAAATTTGAAATTTAAGAATTTTTCCTTGAGTAAATGTAAGTTCCTTTCCAAAAAAAAAAATTTTTTTGGCACTAAAGCCCTCATGTGTCCTTACTTATCTCCACTATTTTTGTCGAGCCTAAAATATGAATCCAATCCGTAAGTTGCTAAATTTACACATTCAAGGAGCACATACGGTTGAGTTCAAAAATAGATACATATGTGATACTCACGCATAGGATTCACTTCTATAATATGCTCATGTGCTCAAGGTTCAAAAAAAAAAAAAAGATCAACATATCATCTAACCCAAACACTCTTAATAATGAAATACAGATCATCATTCAGATCTTTTTCACAAAAATTTTCAAATTTTTCATATAATTTGCACCAATGTAAACAAAATTTTGTATGATATGTTAAAGGTGAATTTTCACCCCAAAAATTGGTATTATCCACAAAAATTCCCACAAACATTGGTGTAACATGCAAATGGTGGTGTAACATGCAAATGGTGCACCTCCTGTGTAACATGCAAATGGTGCACCTCCCCCTCAACTTGATTCACGCATTGTCCTCAATGCCAAAAGATAAGATCTGTAATGACGGACAATAAAAAGATGAGTAGGGTTAGAGAACACCTAGCACTTGAGCTTTGACCAACCCAACAATATCTGAAACTAAAAACAAAAAATGTTATACGACCAAGTAAAGTAAGTAACATGAAAAATAAAAAATAACATAAGTAAATAAAAAGACTGTACACTAAAAAAGCATAAAAACTGGTTACTCCTCCATGAATTTTGGATACATCGGATCCGTCAAGTCCTCCTCCACTCATTGTCCTTGAAAACCCTCTAAAAATGGCTTAAGTCTTTGGCCATTGACCTTGAATGTCTGGCCATTCTCGGAGTTTGTGACTTCCACAGCTCCATTGGGGTAGGCCACCTTGACAAGATAGGGGGCCATCCCAACGGGATCGGAGTTTGCCTTGGAAGATCGAGAGACGAGATTTGTACAAGAGCACTTTTTGGCTAGGCTCGAATGACTTCCGTACAATGGATTTGTCATGAAAGATCTTAGCCCGCTCTTTTGAAATTTTTGAGCTCTCATATGCATCTCTTTGCATCTCTTCCAATTCATTCAATTCTAGTTTCCTATGCTCTTCGGCCATTCTCAAATTGTAGTTCAAAGTCTTTATGGCCCAATAAGCCTTGCGTTCCATCTCAACTGGTAAATGGCAAGTCTTTCCATAGACGAGCCGATAGGGAGACATGCCTAAGACAGTCTTGTAGGCGGTGCGGTAAGCCCATAGGACATCAATCAGTCTGCCTGACTAATATTTCCTATTTGGGTTAACCTTCTTCTCTAAGATATTCTTGATCTCCCTATTAGACAACTCGGCTTGACCATTAGTTTGTAGGTGGTATGCGGTGGATACCTTATGTGTGACTCCATATTTGTGCATCAACGACGCAAATGGTCTGTTGCAGAAATGTAATCCACCGTCGCTTATCATTGCACGAGGCATCCCAAACCTTGAAAAAATGTTCTCCTTGAGAAACTTGACCACGACCCGGTGGTCATTAGTCTTGGTTGGGATAGCCTCCACCCACTTAGACACGTAGTCCACTGCCAGTAGAATGTATAGATAGCCAAACGACATAGGGAAGGGACCCATGAAGTCAATGCCCCAACAATCAAATATTTCTATAACATGTGCAGGGGAGAGGGGCATCATGTTCCTTCGGGTCACACTATCCAAATGTTGACATCTATCACATTCTTTACAAAATGAAAAACAATCTTTTATCAGAGAAGGCCAGTAAAAACCTGATTGTAGGATTTTTGCCTAAGTTTTCTTCACAAAGAAGTGGCCACCGCATGCCTCTGAATGACAAAATACAAGGACATCCCGCGATTCATTCTCCGGTACGCATCTCCGCATGACTTGGTCAGGGCAATACTTGATCAGGTATGGGTTGTCGAAGTAAAAGTACTTCACATCCGCCATGAATCTCCTTCGATCCTCCGGGCTCCACTGCGGTGGTATTTGTCCTGTTGCAAGATAGTTATAGATGTCAGCATACCATGGACAAATAGAATGAATTGAAAGTAATTGCTCATCAGGGAAGAAATCTGGGATATGAATGTGCTCCTCGGCCTTTTGCCCCACTAGTCGAGATAAATGGTCTGCCACCACGTTCTCCATTCCCTTCTTGTCTTTGATTGTCAGATTGAACTCTTGGAGTAGGAGGATCCACCTGATAAGTCTCGGTTTGGCGTTCTGCTTAGACAATATATACTTTAAAGTAGGATGATCAGTATAAACAACTATCGGTGAACCAATGATGTAGGACCAGAATTTATCTAATACAAATACTACTGCTAGCAGCTCTTTTTCAGTGGTAGTGTAGTTCATTTGAGCTTCATTGAGTGTTTTGCCAGAGTAGTATATTGCATAGGGTTTATTCTCCTCCCTTTAACCCAGCACTGCACCGACCGCATAATCACTCGCGTCGTACATAAGCTCAAAAGGTAAATCCCACTTGGGTGGTCGCATAATCGGAGGTGTGACAAGCATGCTTTTGAGTTTTGTAAAAGATGCCTCACTTTCATCTGACCACTCGAATGGGACATCCTTAGACAATAAATCGGTCAAAGGTCGGTCCAATGTACTAAAATTCTTAATGAAACGACGGTAAAATCCAGCATGACCCAGAAACGACCTTATATCTTGACGACCCTCGGCGTGGGGAGGTTGGAGATGGCCTCCACCTTTGATTTGTCAACTTCAATCCTTTTCGCCGAGATTATGTGCCCGAGAACAATTCCTTGTGTCACCATGAAGTGACACTTCTCCCAATTCAGGACTAAGCTCTTCTCTTCACATCTTTCAAGAACTTTCTCCAAATTCTCCAAGCACCCACTGAAAGAATCCCCAAAGACCGAGAAGTCATCCATAAACACCTCAACAATCTTTTCCACCATATCACTAAAGATTCCCATCATGCAACGTTGAAAGGTTCCAGGGGCATTACATAGCCCAAAAGGCATGCGACGGTAAGCAAAGGTACCATAAGGACAAGTGAAGTTGGTCTTTTCCTGGTCTTCCAATGCAATCTCGATTTGATTGTAGCCGGAGTATCCATCTAAGAAGCAATAGAATAGATGTCCTGCTACTCGTTCCAACACTTGGTCGAGGAATGGCATTGGGAAGTGGTCTTTCCTTGTACACAGGTTGAGCTTCCGGTAATCAATACAAACTCTCCAACCTGTGATCACCCTTGTCGGAATAAGCTCATTATCTTTATTCTCCACAACCGTGACTCCCGACTTCTTGGGTACTGCTTGCGTGGGGCTAACCCACTTACTATCAGCAATTGGAAAAATGATGCCCACGTCAAGTAGTTTTAGCACCTCATCCCTCACCACCTCCTTCATGATTGGGTTCAACCTTCTTTGTGGTTATCGAGATGGTTTGGAGTCCTCTTCAAGATAAATTCGGTGTGTGCAAATGAGGGGGCTTATCCATTTAATGTCGGTAATTGTCCAACCAATCACCCCTTTATGCCTCCTCAACACTTCCAAGAGCTCTTCTTCTTGCTTTGCATCCAACGTTGAGCTAATCACCATCGAAAATGTCTCATCTTCCCCAAGATATGCATACTTCAAGTGGGATAGTAGCGGTTTCAACTCCAAATTAGGTTTTTGTACATCTGATGTAAAGATCTTCTTGTCTTGGTGTGGGAGATTCTAAAATATAGGGATCCACTTTTCTACCCCTTTCAAACTCTCTGATTCCTCTTGTTCCTCAGCCTACTCCATATCAACATTCTCCTCTTCTTTCAACTTTGGCATGCCTAAAAGTTCCAAGTGTTCTTTCGCCAAGGTGTCAATCTTATTGACTTCGTGTACCTCCTCATCTTCCCCCGGTTGCTTGGACAAGTTGAACACCTTCATAAGACCATTCCTACAATTGATCACATCATTAGATGTGGAAAGAAAAGGTCTTCCAAGTATTACAGGGATTTGGGAGCTAAGATTTGCAACTGGGTGAGTGTTAAGCACAATAAAATCAACAGGAAAGTAAAATTTATCAAATTGCAATAAAATATCCTCAACTACTCCCCTCGGTGTTCGAACACTACGGTCCGCCAGTTGAAGCGTGATTGGAGTAGGCTTTAATTCCTCGAGTTGAAGTTGTTGGTACACTGAGTACGGAAGGAGGTTCACACTAGCCCCCAAATCAAGGAGCGCTTGCTCCACCCGGTAATTTTCGATTGTTATTACAATGGTAGGACAGCCGGGGTCTTTAAACTTTGGAGGGGTGTTTGTCCTCAAAATCGAGCTCACTTGCTCGGTGAGAAATGCTCTCTTGTGGACATTGAGCCTCCTCTTTACCGTGCATAAGTCTTTCAAGATCTTTGCACATGATGGAATTTGCTTTACGGCATCAAGGAGTGGAAAGTTGATTTTTACCTGCTTAAACATTTCAAGTATATCAGCATAATTAGCCACCTTCACAGGTGGCTTCAAACGATTAGGAAAAGGAGCAGACATGGGAGAAACAAGGACACTTTCGTCAACAATTTTTTTCTTCTCAACCACCTCACTTTCTTTCTTCTCACAAACCTCACCCTCGTCGGTGTTAGCCATGGTGTCTTTCTCTTTTGGCATTGTGGCCTTGGGTGAGAGCTTTGGCACAATGGTTTTATCAATTTGCTTGCCACTACGAAGGGTGATAACAGCCTTGAGTTGCTCACAACTTTCTTTGATGGTTTCAAACGGCTCAATGACATGTTGACCCTTTGGGTTCTCTTGGGGTTGAGCGGGGAATTTCCCCTTCTCTTGTTGTGATAACCCTATGGCATTGGTAATTTTCGTGAGTTGAGCCGAAATGTTATTGTTAAAGGTGGTTTGGCTTTGAATGAAATTGTAAAGCACATCCTCCAAGTTTCTCTTATGGGGAGGTGGACTTTGGGAGAAATTTTGTGGGGATGGATTTGATGGATACCCTTGCGGATTGGACCGGGGGTATTGGGAGCTAGACGCTTGCCCTTGACCTTGGGATTGAAATTGATTTTGCCTAGGAGGCATGGGGGGTGAATATGCATTTGAACCATGAGGAATGAGATTTTCATTTCTCCAACTAAAGTTCGGGTGACTGCTCCACCCCGAATTGTAGGTGTTTGAATGTGGAGAAAATGATTGCCTCGTTTGGTTAAAGGCATTAACTTGCTCGTGTTACACTTCCTTAAGCGCCGGAATGTTGGGGCACTCCAATATGGAATGTTCCACACTCTCACAAATTGAGCATCCCTCCTCAATCTTTGAAACATTTGACACCTCGTGCCTCCTATTGACTTCAAGACTTTCAACCTTCCTAGATAATTTGGCAATTTTGGAAAGCAAGTCTTCCCGGTCTCTCAAGTCATACATCCCTCCCCCTTGTGATTGATTACTACCCGGAGACGTCCTAGGTACATCGTTGGGATTCCTAATGTCCCAAGATTGTGCATTCTGGGCCAATGTACTAAAGTAGTCAAGAGCCTCATCGGGGTCTTTGTTTAAGAATTCGCCATTACACATCATGCCAATGAATTGTCTATGACTCGGTGTGATTCCTTCATAGAAGAAACTTACCAATTGCCATGATTCAAAACCATGATGTGGAATAGATTGTAGTAATTCCTTATACCGATCCCAACATTGGTAGATTTGCTCATTGGGCTTCTCCGAAAAGTTTTGAATTTTCTTTTTTAAAGTAGTGGTCCTATGAATTGGAATTTTTTTTTTCAAAAACTCTGAAAGCATTTGAGCCCAATAGGTAATGGATCGAGGTCGCAAGGAATACAACCATGATTTGGCCTTATCTCTGAGGGAGAAGGGAAACAATTTTAAGCGAGCTATGTCCTCCATAGCATAATTAGCATTGAAGGTTGCAACTATATCCTCGAATTTCTTTATGTGAAAATAAGAGTTTTCCTTTTCAATTTCGTGGAATGTAGGAAGTAGTTGCAACATCCCGGGCTTAACCTAGAAGAGATGAGCTTGGACCGGTAAGAGGATGCATGAGGGTGTGGTGTTGCGGGTTGGTTGAAGAAATTCCCGCATTGACCTCGCCGGAGGATCAAGAGAGATTGTTCCCTTCATTTTCGGGAGGGGGAAATTGCATTTGTGGATTGGGTATTCTAGGTTCTGGCACTCCCCCACCTCGTTGCATGTTTGGGTTGGCACCTACATTCTCAAAGTTATCACCCGCATCCTTGGGTGGGTCTTGGTCAATGTTCATGTTGGGGCCCAAGGGTTGTGTAACTAGTCGATTTTGTTCGTCCCTTTCCCACATATAACAAACTAACTAAAAATAAAGATTGTAAACAAAAAAATGTATATGCAAGGATCAACGTACCTCAGCCCATGATGAACATCACGGGACTTACCTCCGTTGTCTAGAAATCACCTTCTTGATTCAACGCTTGCCTTCCCCGGTAACGGCGCCAAAAATGCTTGAATGTTTCCATTGTAGTATATCCTAACCTCCGAACATCATCCCTCAATGCGTATAGTCTATGTGTGGAGGGGAGTATCACTCTACCTTGGAATGATGTCAAAAGAAAGGGCAACGGAATGGTGGGTGAATGAAATGGATGAAATGTGTGTGTGTTAAAAAATGCTCCCCAAGCGCAGAGAGACTTTTGCTTGTCGTGTTTTAGTTGGAATCGTATTCCAAGGTCGTCTCCTCAGGGAAAGAGGTATATCATCATGAAGGTGATTTTTGTAAAAACAAAGTGTAAAATCTTTTGTTGGTGTTTTAAAGTAAGTAGTGATAAAGACCTCAGTGATTAGAATCCTTGAGATTTAAAGTTGTGATGTTTAGGGATTTTTCTGGACAAAATATAAGATTCTTTCCAAGGGGATTTTCTAGACAAAATATAAGAAGTTCTCAAATGTGACAGTCACCCTTTAGCTCGAGGATCTAGACATGTAGTTAACCATCCGGTTTATTATAATTGTGCTTGGAAACTCAATTAACCACCGTGTCAACATGAAGTTAATTGGAAGATAAAGATGGATTGTGAGAATTAATAGCATGGTTCCGATGTCTTTGTAGAAGTTTACAAGAATTGTCTGTGCCAAGACTCAACCCGTCTACAAACAAGCAAGTGTTTCTACAAGGCATCCAACCATGACATTAGTATTCCATTCTTTAATTGAAGCACAATAATGGTGAAGATTGAAATGTAGTCATGAAGATCTAGCCAGGGTACTTGCCTTGAACCAATGAGTCTTTCTATGTCAAGTGTCATCTACATCGTAGAAAGTACTCACGGCTATGCAAAATACCTTAGCTTTGTTAGATGTATTCAATCATTCAATAAACAAGTGAAATATAAAGCATTAAGCATTAACGAAATACACAAATATAACTTCCAAATGATTTATACATGTCCATCACCTTTTACTAAAGAGTGAATGAGAAACTACTCACTCTTCATGGCTTTGGTAAAGCTAGAAAAGTGAGTGATGCTCATCCCTCCAAGTAGAGGAGTTACAAGGTAAAATACACTACACAAGGAGCCGATCTTCGACAAAGAATGAGTGAATCACGTTCCACCCTTCACCGCTTTGGTAAAGCTCTAGAAAAGTGGAAGAGTTTCACTCCTCTAAGGGAAGAAGGAAGCTCAAACAATGGAAATAAAAGAAAGCAATAATACAATAAAATAAAGCAATAATACAATAAAAGAAAGCAATAATATTTTTGGAGGGTTTTCCACTACCAAAAGATTGAAATTTACAAGCCCCAAGGGGTGGTATTTAACGGCAAAAATGGAGGGTTTGAATTACACTTTGATCCCCCTTTGTTTTGAGCTTTGACATTGGCACCCCTATAGTTTATAGTTTTGTCAATTGGCACCCCAGGAGTTTGTAGTTTTAATACAGTTGGCTCCCCAGTAGTTTCTAGCTTTGATACAGTTGGCTCCCCAATAGTTTCTCCAGTAATTTGTAGTTTTGACACACAAAACTCTGAAGAGAACAACAATTAATGCATTATCTCTAATTCACATACTAACCCTAATTTGTCTTACTTTGACTCTTTTAACTTTGTTTAACTAACACAATTGACCTATTAACTTAATTAAATTATGCATTAATTAGCGTTAATCAATATGGCGGATGTTTTTTATGGTTATAGGTGTTGGGGTGATGAGCGCATAATATTGCATATTTAACGGCCTCATTACATGCATTTTAACTTAGCTTCGTATTTAAGTACTTAGAGTTAGCCGAATTTATGAATAATGTTGAATTTTTTATGTTGCAGGTAATTATAGCATAAATCATGTACTTTGTAACCTTGCAACTAAGTGTGGTGGAGTGGTGAAGAGATGAAAACATTACATGAGGATTTGGAGGCTTAAAAGTAAAAGAAATCAAGGAGGTATCGATGCTTGGTAACATAGGCACCAGCACCCGCACCATTTGGTAGAAGTACCTCGGTTTTCCTCCTTTTTAACCATGATCTACTTAGAATCTGAACATGTTAAAAACATGAAAGTTGTAGACCTGGATGTCCTCTGCATTGTGTCAAAATTTCAGCTTAATCTGACTATTGGATCATAAGTTATGATAATTCTACAAAAATTGGTCCTGGAGCTAGCATCCCATTTTCGACCTACCGGTAGAAGGAACAAAAACCTACCGGTAGGTTTTGCATACTGGACCAAAACCTACCGAAAACCTACCAAAAACCTACCGGTAGGTTTGTGCTACTGGTGTCCAACCTACCGGTAGGTTTCCCACGACCTACCGGTAGGTTTTGCCCAGAATGCCGGAACACCTACAACTCATGCTCCACTTGCTTGAGGGTCCCACCATTGATTCTCCCACTTGTCCCCTGACATCCCTTACACTTATACATGCCTCCTACACCCTATTTGGATACTTTGGAGGCAATGACATTAATGAGGATGGGAGAGAAGGGGGCAGCCATGATGGGTGTAGGCTAAGCTTTTCCTAGCCTGTCCAATGCATCAAATCAATTCCCATTGATGGGGGGTCTTCTCTCATAGGCTAGGGGAGCCTCATGGACAAAAAATGCATCACTCTACTCACCATATATTCAGCATTCACAAGCTTTGAAAAGGGGTGGCTACCTAAACTTAGGAGTAGTTTAGAGAGCTCCAAGGAAGAAGATGATGAATAGTGTTAGGGAGATAAAAATTATGTTTTTGCATTTTCTTCACCCATTTCATTCAGTAAGTTGTAGTTCTCTTGTAATCTTTATTTTTTGCATTGTTATCTCTTTTAATTCTAGTGTAATCAAGTTTAATTCAAATGTTCTTGCACTTTTATTTTTCTGCTGGGTTTTATCTTCAAGCTTTGTTTTTAGTTATGAACTGAATTCTCCTTTATAGCTTACATTCTCCTAGCATTAATACAAGTTCTAATCTTCATTTCTTCTACATGTCTCTTTACATTATACATGTCTTTCCTTTTACCATGAGTAGCTAGATTTTAAGTTGGTTAATCCAATGGAGATTTCCTCTTGGGTGTGCCATTTCAACTCATTCTCTTTCCTCCTCTCAGAGTACGATGGTTCGGTTTGACTGGGTTGAGAGTGGATGCGATTGTGAGTCTTTGATATCCCGTAGGCCTGGTCACGGGTTATCCTTGGATCCTCACCTCCATCTCGTCCCTAGCTTCCCACAAATCAATCGTTCATCTAAGCTCTATTCGAGGAAGGCTTCGAGTTGATTTGGGATTCCCATTGAAATGACCCTTTGGATTAGCCAACACTTGTTTTCATTTCATTTTCATCAAGAATACAAAATCACAAAAACTCAAACCAACTACAAGATTTTACACTTTTCCTTTTTGACAAAATCACCTTCACAAACCTGAACTTTCCTTCCCTGAGGAGACGACCTTAGAATAATTTTCCAAGTAAAACACGACACGCAAAAGACTCCTTGCGCTTGGGGAGCACTTTTGTTCATTTCGCGCATTCCATTTCATACATTTCATTTCATCCACCATTCTGTTGCCCTATTTCCCACATCATTCTAAGGGAGAGTGACACTCCCTTCACACAAACACCATATACACATTAAGGGATGATTTTAGGAGGTTAGGAACAACAATGGTTTTGATCAAGCAAGTGTCAAGCACAATAAAATCAACAGGAAAGTAAAATTTATCAACTTGCACTAAGACATCCTCAACTACTCCCCTTGGTGTTCGGACACTACGGTCTACCAGTTGAACCGTGATTGGAGTAGGCTTCAATTCTTCGAGCTGAAGTTGTTGGTACACCGAGTATGGAAGGAGGTTCACACTAGCCCCCAAATCAGGGAGGGCTTGCTCCACCCGACAGTTTCCTATGGTTATGGCAATGGTGGGACAGGGGTCTTTAAACTTCGGAGGAGTGTTTGTCCTCAAAATCGAGCTCACTTGCTCGGTAAGGAATGTTTTCTTGTGGACATTCAACCTCCTCTATACAGTGCATAAGTCCTTTAAGATCTTTGCACATGATGAAATTTGCTTTATGGCATCAAGGAGTGGGATGTTGATCTTCACCTGCTTAAACATTTCAAGTATATCAGCATAATTAGCCACCTTTATAGTTGGATTCAAACGATTAGGAAAAGGAGCAGGAATAGGAGAAACAAGCACACTTTCATCAATCAATTTTTCTTTCTCAACCACCTTACTTTCTTTCTTTTTACTCACCTCAAGCTCCTCGGTGTCACCATTGGTCTCTTTTTCATTTGGCAATGTGACCTTGGGTGAGGCATTTGGCACAATGGTCTTATCAATTTCCTTGCCACTTCGAAGGGTGGTGACTTCTTTGAGTTGCTCACAACTCTCTCTTAAGGGCTCCGATGACTCAACAACATGTTGACCTGTAGGGTTCTCTTGGGGTTGAGAGGAGAATTTCCCCTTTTCTTGTTATGATGCCCCCATGGAGTTTGTCAACTTCGTGAGTTGGGTCCTAATGTCATTAAGAGCTGTGGCATTTTGGTTATTGATGGCGGTTTGGCTTTGAATGAAAGCATGAACCACATCCTCCAAATTCCTCTTATAGGGAGGTTGGCAGGTGGAAGAATTGGATGGTCCTTGTTGGGAGAAGCTTTGGGGAGGTGGACTTGGGAAAAAATTTTGTGGTGGTGGGTTTGACGAGTACCCTTGCAAATTGGAACGGGGGTATTGGGAGCTAGATGCTTGCCCTTGGCCTTGATATTGATTTTGCCTAGAAGGTGCGGGAGGTGTGTATGCATTAGACCCATGAGGAGTGGGGTTCTCATTTCTCCAACTAAAATTAGGGTGATTGCTCCACCCCGGATTATAAGTGTTTGAATGTGGAGAGAATGATTGCCTTGGTTGGTTAAAGGCATTGACTTGCTCATGATACACTTCCTTAAGTGCCGGAATGTTAGGGCACTTCGATATGGAATGCTCCATGATTGTTTGGAAAACGTTGTTGTTTCCTAACCCCTAAACAGCACCCTCACCCTCAATGTGTGTATGTGGCTTATAATGATGGGGGAGTGTCACTCTCCCTCCGGATAATGCAAGAGATATAGGAGCAACAACAAATGTGAATGGAAATGTGGAATGAACAAAATAGATGGAATGAGATGCGGTGTGCACAAAAATGCTCTCCAATCGAAAGGAGTCTTTTGTGGTCGTGTGTTTTACTTGGAAAGTATTCCAAGGTCGTCTCCTCAGGGAAGGAAAGGGAATTCTATGGAAGGTGATTTTGCAAAAGAGAAAAGAAGGTGTAAAATCTTGTCTTTGTGTTTTGTGGTTGTGTTTGTAAATGAAAATGCAAATAAAGCAAGTGTTGGCTAATCACAAAGGTTCACTCTAATGGGAATGTCAAGCAAACTCAAAGCCTTCCTCCAATGGTGCCTAGAAGTACGATTGATTCATGGGAAGCTAGGGATAAAATGGTGAGTATCCAAGCATAAACCGTGACTAGGCCTACGGAATATCAAAGACTCATCAATTTATCCACCCTCAACCCAATCAAACCGAGCCAACATACACCGAGAGAAGGAATGAAAGAGAGTTGGAATGGAATCCCCAAATGGAATTCACCCTTGGACTAACCAACTTAAAAGCTAGCTACTCATGCATAAAAGAAAGACAAGCATAAAAGAAAGACAAGCATAATGTAAAGACATATAATGAAGACATGAAGCAGGAAAATTAACTTACAACAAGAAATCTAAAGCTATGAAGAGAAATATTCAAAACCCATTTTAAGCTAAAAATGAAGAACTTGAAAGCATAACAATGGTGAAAAGTAAAGTGCAAGGCTAAACTTGAAATGAACATGAAATAGATGAGATTAAAGTGCAAGGATTAAGAATTACAAGAGTATGAAAGCTTACTACAACAAAAACGGAGAAGAAAATGCAAAAACGAAAATACTATTCATCATCTTCCTCCTTGGAGCTTTCTATCTCTACTCCTAAGCTTAGGTAGCCAACTTCCCATCCAAATGTGTAATGCTGAATATAATGGTGTGTGGGAGACTTCCAATTTCGTGCATGAGGCTCCCCCTTAGCTGTGTGCAGACCTCTCATCAAGAGGGGGCTGAGTTGATGGGTCTTGACAGGCTAGCCTGCAACCCCATATGGCAGCCCACTTCTCTCTCCTCTTCATTCAATGCCAAGCCTCCAAAGTCTTCCATTTGTGTAAGGGAGGCATGGTTGTAGGGATAAAATGTCAGGCTAGGCGTGGGAGAAGTGTAGGTGGGACCCCCAAGCAAGTGGAGCAAGAAAAAATTCGTTCTGGGCACTTCTGGGCAATCAGCTACCGGTAGCTCGGCGGTAGCAGCAACTCCAGAAGCAATCGGCTACCGGTAGTAATGCGGTATCAGGCTTCGCTGGACCAGTTTTGGTAGAATCGGCATAACTTTTGATCTAACCGTTGGATTGAGCTTAAATTTTGACACCAAACAGAAGACACCCATATATACAACTTTCATGTTTTGAACTTTTCCAAATTTTGAGTAGATCATGGTAAAAATGGAGGAATTCCGAGGCAGTGCTTCCAATTGTTGCTGCAGCTGGTGCCCTTGTTCCCAAGCACCAATGCCTTCTTGATTTCTTCACTTTTAAGCCTCCAATTCTTCATGTATTGTGTCCATGCCTTCACCACACATCCAACATAGTTGCAATGTCCTAAAATACATGATTTAAGCAATAAAAACTTGCAACATCAAAATATCAACATTATTCATAATTTCGGCTAACTCTAAGTACTTAAATGCAAAAGTTGAGTTAAAATGCATGTAATGAGCCCTTCAAATATGCAATATTATGTGCTCATCACTCCACACTCTCACAAATTGAGCAAAACTCCTCTATCTTTGAAACATTTGACACCTCATGCCTCCTATTGACTTCAAGACTTTCAACCTTCCTAGACAATTTGGAAATTTTGGAAAGCAAGTCCTCCCGGTCTCTCAAGTCATACATCCCTCCACCTTGTGATTGACTACTACCCGGAGACGTTCTAGGTACATCGTTGGGATCCCTAATGTCCCAAGATTGTGCATTCTGGGCTAATGTACTAAAGTAGTCAAGGGCCTCATCGGGGTCTTTGTTTAAGAATTTTTCATTGCACGTCATGTCAATGAATTGTCTATGGCTCGGTGTGATTCCTTCATAGAAGAAACTTACCAATTACCACGATTCAAAGCCATGATGTGGTACGGATTGAATCAATTCCTTGTAGCGATCCCAACAATGATAGAATTGCTCATTGGACATTTCTGAAAAGTTTTGAATTTCCTTTTTTAAAGCGGTGGTTCTATGAACCGGAAAAAATTTATTCAAAAACTCCGAAAGCATTAGAGCCTAAGAGGTAATGGATTGAGGTCGCAAGGAATACAACCACATTTTGGCTTTGTCCTTGAGGGAAAAGGGAAAAAATTTTAATCGAGCTATGTCTTCCATAACATAGTTAGCATTGAAGGTTGCAACTATATCCTCAAATTCCTTTATGTGTAAATAAGGCTTTTCTTTTTCAATTACGTGGAATGTAGGAAGTAGTTGCAACATCCCTGGCTCAACTTGGAAGAGCTGAGCTTGGACTGGTAAGAGGATGCATGAAGGGGTGGTGCTACGGGTTGGTTGAAGAAACTCCCGCATTGACCTCGCCGGAGGATTAATTGGGATATTGTTCCCTTCATTTCCGGGAGGGGAAAATTGCATTCGTGGATTGGGTATTCTAGGTTCTTTCACTCCCCCACCCCGTTGCATGTTTGGGTTGGCACCTACATTCTCAAAGTTATCACCCGCATCCTCGGGTGGGTCTTGGACAATGTTCATGTTGGGGCCCAAGGGTTGTCTAACTAGTCGGTTTTGTTTGTCCCGACCCCACATATAACAATACTATCTACAAATGAAAATGTAAACAATAAAAGTATATACAAGGATCAACATACCTCAGACCATGATGAACATCACAGGACTTACCTCCGTTGTCCCAAAATCACCTTCTTGATTCAACACTTGCCTTCCCCGGCAATGGTGCCAAAAATGCTTGCTCGATACCATTGTAGTATATCCTAACCTCCGAACATCATCCCTCAATGCGTATAGTCTATGTGTGGAGGGGAGTGTCACTCTCCCTTGGAATGATGTCAAAAGAAAGGGCAACGGAATGGTGGAATGAATGAAATGTGTGTGTGTGTGTGTGTGTGAACAAAAATGCTTCCCAAGCGCAAGAAGACTTTTATGTGTCGTGTTTTACTTGGAACCGTATTCCAAGGTCGTCTCCTCAGGAAAGGAGGTGAATCGTGTAGAAGGTAATTTTGGTGAAAGAAAAGTGTAAAATCTTTTGTTTGAAGTTGGTTTGTGATTTGTGTTGTGATGAAATTGAAATGGGAAACAAGTGTTGGCTAATCCGAAGGGTTCACTCCAATGGGAATGCCAAGTCGACTCGAACCCTTCCTCCAATGGTGCATAGATGAACGATTGATTCGTGGGAAGCGAGGGACGAGATGGAATTGAGGATCCAAGCATAACCCATGACAAGTCTACGGGATATCAAAGACTCACACCATATCCTCACTCAACTCAGTTAAACTGAACCATCGTACACCGAGGGGAGGAAAGAAGATGAGTTGAAATGGCATACCCAAGAGGAGGTCTCCCTTGGATTAGCCAACTTAAAGACTTAGCTACTCATGCTTAAGGTAAAGACAACAATGTAATGAGAAGACATTATGAAGAAATGAAGATTGGAGCTAAGCATAAACGAAATGCACCAATATAACTTCCGAATAATTATACATGTCCATCACCTCTTGCTAAAGAGTGAATGAGAAACTAATCACTCTTCATGGCTTTGGTAAAGCTAGAAAAGTGAGCGATGCTCATCCCTCCAAGTAGGGGAGGTACAAGGTAAAAACATATTACACAAGGAGCCGATCTTTGACAAAGAATGAGTGAATCACGTTCCACCCTTCACGGCTTTGGTAAAGCTCTAGAAAAGTGGAAGAGTTTCATTCCTCTAAGGGAAGAAGGAATCTCAAACAATGAAAGTAAAAGAAAGTAATAATACAATAAAAGAAAGTAATACTTAGATTAGAAGAAAACAATTAAAAGAAAGCAATAATACAATAAAAGAAAGCAATTAATTTTTGGAGGGTTTTCCCCAACCAAAAGATGATCTTTACAAGCCCCCAAGGGGTGGTATTTATAGGCAACCAAAAGATGCCCTTTACAAGCCCCAAAAGATGCCCTTTACAAGCCCCAAGAAGATGCTCTTTACAAGCCCCAAGAAGATGCCCTTTACAAGCCCCAAGAAGAGCTTGAATTACACTTTGATCCCCCTTTGTTTTGAGCATTAATAATTGGCACCCTATAGTTTGTAGCTTTGATAATTGGCTCCCTAGTAATTTTGACGCACAAAACCCTAAAAAGAACAACAATTAATGCATTATTCTTAATTCACACACTAACCCTAATTTGACTTACTTTGAGTAGTTTAACTTTGTTTTACTAACACAATTGACCTATTAACTTAATTAAATTATGCATTAATTAGGGTTAATCACCATCATCAAGCCTCCCCATTCATCTCCATTGACTTTAAGCACTGCAATGGGGGCTTAACTCATGCCGTTTCTAACTCTTTGCCTGCAAACACACCGAAACCTCATTAATTGTAGAAATATTGCAATTCCTCCCATTTCACCACAAAAAACAAGTATAAGAAGGGGTACAAATGTGTATATGATGTGCAATATTTTTTGTGCTAATTAAGACTACACCCCCCGCCCCCGCTTTGGTCCACTGTCATCCCTAGGCAAGAGCAGTTTATGGGTTGGCTAGCAAACCTTACCCTGGAGGATGAGGTGAGACAGGAGTTGGGTGTACCTCGGGTGGTTTGTGAGTATGAGGATGTTTTTCCAGACGAACTACCGGAAATGCCTCCACATTGGGATATAGACTTCACCTTTGAGTTGCACCTCGGTACATCCCCTATTTCTATGACTCCATATAGAATGGCACCTATAGAGTTGCAAGAAATCAAGGTCTAGTTGCAAGAATTATTGGACAAGGGGTTCATTAGATCGAGTACCTCACCTTGGGGTGCTCCGATGTTATTTGCCAAGAAGAAGGACAAGACCCTTTGGCTAATGGCTTAATTATATATGGAATGAGGATTTAAACTAGAATTGAGGTGAGAAAGGTGGGTAAAAGATGAGTAAAATTTAGGGCGGTTAAGCGTGCACCATTAGGAAGAAAGTTTAGGATATGCTAACACGGGCATGAATATATAACTATAAAATGCATTATTAAGATTAAATGCATATGTGGAAGGTATTTATATATGGTAATTATGATGGGTGCTAGGAACGGAGGTGTCAACTCCTACAATAGGAATGCTTAAGATCTTATCCGAGGACGGGGATTATGCGACATCTGGACTTGAGGTGGGTGTACTACCTGTGTGCTTGGAAATAGTATGATAATGTTTTAATTACTATTGGTGTATGATAGTGTGGATTACTATTTAAGCTTGGTATCGTAAGTGTCCTATTTCATATTAATGGTAATAGCAAGGGTTGTGCTTGTGTATGGTTAATATATGAAGGTGTGGGTGTATTCTCTGTGTGTGCATGAGATTAGTTTGAAACTGCTTTACTTTTCAAAGAAACCGTGATGTTGTGACTTATTGCTTGTGATTGGTATAGTGACTTAAGCCTTATCATGTCGTTGACATGATTGATGATTATTAAGTGACTTGAAATTGGTTTGGGTCAACAAACTTATAGATACAATGTGGTTATTTACCAAATGATGGTGTTTTGGAGGCTTGTGCTAATTGTTGTTAATAAATAGCTGTGTGGTTTGCATTGTTGATAATAATAAGATTGAGATAGATATGTATGTATGATTAATAGGAATAACCTTATTGGCAAACAATACATTAATAAAATTGTATGGCTGGTGGAGTCAATATTGTCAGATGACAGATATGTAGCCTGTGTGGTGAATGTAATCTGCGAGGCAGAGAAGGGGTTTGAGTGATAAGTATTGTTATAACTCTAATGGGATGATAACTGATGTTGATACATTGGAAAGTGACTGCTGAAAAAACAAAGAGGTTTATACCTAACTATTTTAAGTGTGGGTTGGTTAATTGAGTAATTAATGAGTGTTTATACATTTCCTATTATTGTTGTTGTTACTTATTGTTTGATTTTATACACTCACTGAGCTTGTGTGCTCACCCCCCTTTAGTTTGTGATTTTCAGGTTAATAAAAAGAAAGGAGTGTTCACTACTGAGTCTAGGCAGTATAAGAGGGAATTGAATTTCCGTGTTTTGCCATGACATTTTTTATAATTAATTGAGTCTTGTAACTGGGGAACTACACGATGTATTATTTTATAGTTGTAAAAGTATTACATTAGATGGAAGATATGTTGGAATATAAAGGAAGCATAATAGTTATTTGATTGTACATGATCGGTTTAAAGCACAGTAATAAGAAAATTTATATGTACAGGGTACAGGTGTGTCAAGGAGTGGGATCCACTCTAACAAATTTAGACACAATGTTCTATCTCCAGGTCGCGGTGTGACAAAGCATCACTCTAAACAGCAGTCAAATTGCCAAAATGCATGCACGCGCATTAAATGACAAAAACATGATACAAGTGGCAATTAATGTCATTCAATTCGTAGTTATGTCAACCATTACCAAGGAAATGAAAAGACAGATATGAATGAAGATAGTAAAGGAAAAAAGATTCAATTTCTATTTTTCATTTATTATCTTTCCAAGAACTATACGAGATCAAAAACATAAACTTTAGGTTGGTACAGTGACCTATTCACGACCTGTAATTCAGCTAAAGCAGACTCGGTAGGGGTCGTGCCCGTATCTACAAAGGCCACAAGATTCACCATAACAACCTTAAGTTCTTCCAAATGCTCTTGAGAGGACGTAAATTCCTCAAAAAGCATCACAAATTCGACCTCAAGCTCAACGATCTTAAAGTGGCTTGAGCGGGTGGAGCAAATTGTGATGTGCTGATTCAAGTTAACTAGCCGCTCTCGGTTGTCATGGATGATGGCAATACAATCTTGTTGCTTCTGATACAGCGGCCTCGCTTCCTGAAGGATATTTGGAAGTTCATCGGTCAGGTAGACCATCGTTTGACGGTCTTCTTCAAGAAGAAAATAAAAGACGAAGAAGGATCTGGCTGAGCAAAGCCAATCATCAAGAAGGTTTATTTCATACACCAAAACAGCAGGATGTCTAGTAAGGACTGAAATTGATGTCCCTCAATGGTTTTCAAAATCGCGATCCGTAATTGGTCTTGATTGCTAAAAGGAGACGGGGCCGGAGGAGAGGCGAGTCTTCAAAGACACTAGGATAAAAGATAAGTTAGCATCACGAAAAGGAAGAACAACCGAGAATGTAGCAACGACTTGAGTTGGGGCCATAGCTTGGACTATTCTGATAGCCTTAGGAGTATTTTGGCCTACTAGAGAATCAAAAGTTATTGTCTAGGTGCCATAATTTCTTCATTCTCAAGTTCCATAACCTCAATGTTATCAGCTGCATCAGTGTCCATATTATCAAAAGAGGTTGTCAGTGGAGCTAAATCGGCTATGGCCATAGAAAAGCCTTAGAGATAGGAACAATGGCTGAGCCAAGGGTCCCGAGATTCCCAAAGATGGCATCTTGAGAAGGACCTACACCGATCGAGAGGGTCGTAGAAGGAGGAGTGCCTCTACGATGAAAAACACGACGCACTAAGGGAGCATCATCTTCAACATTTTATCCCTCATTGACTTGAGCATGGGAAACAAATCTGGAAGGAGTTGTAGAAGAGTGTCGCTGCTTGTCCTTGCGATAAGACCGTGTTGGAGAAGTGGGAATAGTTGAAGAAGCAAGATCCGCAGAGAGTGTGGGGTCAGGATCAACTTCCTGAGGTGGAATAATAGTAGGAGGGGAAGTCCTGATTGAGCCAACCCTGGGAGATGATTAAACTTGTGATGGGAAGTTCAATCATCGTGACACAACCACTGTTCACGTATTTAAGAACAATGGTTGTGTAATGATCAAACTGCTGCGAGACGTATCACCTCCACCAGGCCTTGGCAACCTTCGAAACGTCGAATGACTCAGTGAAGGAGGTCATCCGAAAAGAGCGATGGGCGAGAGAATAGCGTCGGTTGACTTCCCGAACATTTACATCGGTCACATTCGACTGATGGCATAATCAACATTAAAAGTGCGAGCAAAAGGATAAGGAATTTGCTGCACTAGGCCAAATTGGCAAACAAACTACTAAGGCATGTAGACATTCAACACCGCAATGAGCATTAGCCCCATGAGTCGGCCCTAGGTCTTAATGCAGGGTCTCACGAGTGAACATAAGAGAACCAGACATCCTCATGAGAAATAGCGACTTCAGCATGGGCTTCCCCATGATTGTAAAGGAATCATTCTAGGCCTCGATTCGGGGCGAATGTTATCCAAATGGGTTGTGAGCTATTTGTAAGTATTGTAGTATAGAGAAAATGATTGTCTTGGTTGATTAATGCATTAACCTGCTCTTGCATTTCCCTACACATAATTAGGGTTGAGCACTCATTTATAGAATGCTCAAATATACTCACATATCGAACAAGGGTCTTCAACTTTGGGTACACTAGTCACCTCATTGACCTTTTGTAACTCTAAAATCTCCACCTTCCTTTAAAGTTTGGCAATCTTGGCTAAAAACTCTTCTTGCTCTCTCAATGAATATTTTCCTCCATCGAACAATTGAGGGGCTACTGATGATGTTGATTGCTTAGCAAGGTTCGAGATGTCCCATGATTGGGCACTCTTTGCTAAACAATTAAATTAATCAAGAGTTTCCTCAGGCTCTTTATGTAAAAAATCTCCATTGCCCATCATGCCAATGAACATACGATGTGCATGGGTAATTCCCTCATAGAAGAAAGTTACAATCTGCCACGATTCAAAGCCGTGATGCAAAACGGAGTTTAAGAGCTCTTTAAACCATTCCCAACATTCATAAAACAGCTCATTTGGTTTCTCAGCAAAATTTTGAATTTTTTTTTTCAAAGTAGTAGTTTTATGAACAGGGAAAAACTTAGTCAAAAATTCTTTTTGCATTTAATCCCAAGTAGAGATCATTCCTAGTTTCAATGAATATAGCCAAGTTTTTTTCTTTATCATTAAGTGAGAAAGGGAAAAGTTTCATTTTAGTCATTTCTTCTTTCACATGAATCTGTTTAGTTTATTTAATTTTTTTTATAAAAACTATCAATCTAAAAATAACTTTCTCATATTATTTTTATTAATTTTTGAAATACTGTCCAAACATATATTTAGGCTGTTCAAACAGGTTTTACTATTTTTTGTTCTGTAAAATTGTTTTTAGAATTATTTAACCAAACAAGTTTTTCGTCTCAAAAAAATTAGAACACACTTTTCTAAAACTCTTCTCAAAAATTATTTTTGAATACTATTTTTTGTGATGTAATCCAAATAGGCCCCTAGTTTAAGGGATACACCCTAATTCATAGGTTTAGGACTTCTTCCTCAAATCATTCAGAAGAAGACTAATCACTCTTGATCACGAAAATGAAGTAAAGCTTAGAAGAAGACATAATTTAATACAAAAAATTAAACAACAGAATTGAAATTGAGTGCTTGTATTGAAAAACCAAATGTAAATAACAAAGCTTTGAAAGTAAAGACAATTGAAATTTAATAATGCTTAAACAAACAAATAAATGAAAGAATGAACTTTGAATGAAATTCTATAGAACAAACCCTAAACTCTGTAAAAGAAAACTCCTAACCCCTACGTAAAACTGTGAACGACGTCCCTTTTCGATGCATTAAAGAATCTCTATTTATAGCGATTAGGAAAGAGAATCTTCAGCTTCTTTGAAAGATATCAATCCCAAAATTATCTCCCAATTCTATTGGTTGAGAATCCCCAAAAGATTTGGCAAAATCTAATCATTAATTAAGCTTCCTAGAAATATCTGCCTCGATCTACCAGTAGCACAATAGACCTACCGATTGTTCTCTATTTTTGAGGAACTTCTGAGACTTCTGGAGCTTCTACTACCGGTTGAACACCCGGTAGGACTCTTATGATAAAAGTACTGAGACTTCAGCTACACATAGAATGTGCTACTACTACCGGTAGAACTTCTCTGATGAAAACTTGTAAACTTATGTGAGCTCAGCTATCAATAGAATTGACTTCCAACGGGTAGAACCTCTTATTTCTTTCATCATACCGATAGAAAAATTACCGGTAGTTCTTCTATTTTCCCCAATTGTCTTTGTAAGGCCTTCGGCATTATCTAATCCTGATCAAGCTCCTTGCCACCGTGTTCCTTGTCATCTTATCCATGCTAAAACTCCATATTTATACCTATAATACATGCAACACCAAAATCAAGGCTTAAGCTACAAAATGCACTAAGTGAAACAAGTTAGTTAGTTAGCAATCCTAAATTAGATGTGAAAGGTTATGAAATAATGCTATATTTAGTGTTCATCAGTATACACCAATAGATTTATCACCGACAATATCTTCTTCTCCAAATTATGAAGTTGGGTAGAATCTCCTGTGGTAGCCTTTAGATTTAGAGATCTAGGTTGTGGCGGAAGCTTTCAAGGTAGAAAAAGGATTTTCTCTCTTAGAAATATAACAAGAGGTTTAACCTAGTTGTGGAAAAGAATCTCCTTAAATAAGAAAACTCATACTTAAAAATGACCACTTGATCAGTGGGAGGGCAGTCATAGGGTGTTTGTTACTGGAATAAAAATTACATTTCAATCCCGACTAAGGAATGCACTACTCGAGTGACCATGAGCACCGCTTGAGCAATCATGAAGGATTTCTTTAGTGAGTTCATAGAGCGAGCTTTGTGATGCTTTCGATGGCCTTTTCCCATCTAATTTTCTAAGTCATCTAGAGATTGATTTAGCCAAGGCTAGTGAGCATAGCTCGGTCCCTACTGGTTTTTGAAGCACAAAACCAAGAAAAAAATTAGTCCACTTAAGCACTAAAGGGTGTTGCTCAAAGAGGGGTCCGATTATGACTCAATCTATGTTTTCAAAACTCATAAATGGTTTAGAAAAAATTTTCTTTGAAAATCACCTAAGAGTCATAGTCAGATTGCTTCAAATTCCATTTTCATCCTAATTAACCTAAGTTAAAATAACTACGGGTTCATCTTAGGTGTCTAGGTCATTACCTTGTCCTAAGTATGAAGGTGCATACTAATGTTGAATGATATTGCTTTGGCACTTGATCTTCTTCCTTTAATGAGGCTTTTGGGTCTTGAACTTGATAGTATCATGACCATGAAAAATGTTGAAATTTACAATGGAATCTACGAAATTAGGCAATTACAAATGTGATCTAACAAGGATATAAAAAGAGAGATACATTTTTTGTGGAAATTTGATGTTTAAGAATCTGATTTAAATGAAATGGAACATGGCTCATAGGCTGATACCGAAAGTTCAGTAATGTTTTCTGGCATTTTGGAAGGGTTATCTAGAATTTTGGATGATCCCTCTACCATATCCATGATTTTTTTCCCTTTTTATCTGTTGTTCTAGGAGGGGGGAGAAACATTGTGGATCTTTTCTCACAATTATACACGTGGAGCACATGACACTACCTAGAGGGGGTGAACAGGTTTTTCAATTTTAACTCAATTGATTACTAATTAAAACCTAATTAGACTATAATTACCTCTTCTCACTCAATTGAACAATGAATAGTGAGAACCCATTTAATCACTAAAAATACCTTAAAACCATGACGATTGATGTTAATTAATCTTTTAATTAATTCACTCAAACAATTAATCGCATGGTGATCCTAAAACCCAAACCTAATTGCAACTATGGTTGATTAATATGTCAAGCATTCAAATCATAAAACATATAGTGATCATGTGTGCTAATAAATGTAAGTGTATATGTAAACAACAACATGAACGCAAGCAATTTATTGATAAGAAAAACACTTCTCAGGAAAAATCGCAAGGAGCCACTTAGGATTCACCAAAACCTAATCTACCACTCACAAAGTCAGTCTGTAAGTACTCGAGTCTTAGATCTCAACTAATACCATGGCTAGATGCTCCATTTATTCGTAGATCTCTTCGTCGAAAGTCCTTCTCAGACGCCTTGCATAGCTTCACTTGAAATCCCAGCCGCATGGTTTGTTTAGGTCTCGAGCAATCATGGGAGCACCAATGATTCCTGGTATGCAAGCACCAATAGGTTTGTTAAACCAACAAGGTCTTCAACTCAAATTTATGAGGTCGAGTAGAATCTCTAGTGGTAGCTGACTTGATCCGAAATATGTACACCCAAGTGCAGGCGGTCAAGTTTTAGTTATAATCCGGTTAAGTTAGGAGTCGAATCCACAGGGAACTAATGTTGGTTTTTCAGAGTAAATAGTGACAGAGACCAAAGTAACTGAAACCCTTGAGATTTGAAGTTATGATGTTCATGGAATTTCCTGGACAGAATATAATATTCTCTCCAAAGGGTTTTTCTAGAAAAAATATAATATTCTCTCAAATGTAAAAGTCACCATTTAGCGCGAGGATCTGAACATGTAGTGAATCATCCGGTTGTTATATTTGTGCTTGAGAACTCAATTAACCCCTGTGTCAATAGCAAGTTAATTGGAGGATAAAGATGGACTGTGAGAATTAAGAGCATGGTTCCGATGTCTTTGTAGAGATTTACAAGAATTGTCTATGTCGGGAATCAACCCATCTACAAACAAGCAAGTAATTCTACAAGTCATCCAACAACTGTGTTAGTATTCCATTCTTAGTTGAAGCACAATAATGGTGAAGATTGAAATGTAGTCATGAAGATCTAGCTAGAGTACTTGTAGAGAACCAATGAATCCTCCCATGCCAAGAGTCATCTTGTCTTAGAAAGGATTCATGGTTGTACAAGGTACCTTAGCTTTGCTAGATGCATTCAATCATTCAATAGGCAATCAAAAGATAAAACATTAAGCATAAACGTAATGCACAAATATAACTTCCAAATGATTTATACATGTCCATCACCTCTTACTAAAGAATGAATGAGAAACTACTCACTCTTCATGGCTTTGAGAAAGCTAGAAAAAGAGTGATTCTCATCTCTCCAAGTAGAGGAGTTACAAGGTAAAATAAACTACACAATCAGCCTCTCTTCGACAAAGAATAAGTGAATCACTTTCCACCCTTCAAGGCTACAAGAGAGCTAGAAAGGTGGAAGAGTTTCACTCCTCTAAGTGAAGAAAGAAGCTTTTACAATGGAAGCTAATGAAACTAATATTGAAAGTAGAAGAAAGCTAGTTACTTTTGGAGGGTTTCTTCCTCTTCCAAAAGATTTCTATATCACCAATGGGCCTTTGGTCCAATGGTACTCCTTATCTTGTAAAGACTTTGCCTTCTTGAGGTCAAGGGTTCAAGTCCCCCTCCCCCTACCCCTTTCCCCTCCCAAAAAAAAAAAAGATTTTTATATCTCCCTATATCTATCTATATGTATATCTGCTCATATATGTCTCCAAAGAGGAGGTATTTATAGGCAAGGAGGAGGGGGTAAAAAAGAGTAAAAGAATATTTCTAGGTGCTCAAAGTCCAAGTGAATGCCCCAAGATCCGGATGGAAAATCAACCACTCGGCATATTGTTTAGGGAATATGTTCGAATGTGGTATGGCATTTGAACGCTGACTGGAGTTTGAACGTAATACTCAAGTAACTCATTGTTCCACAATGAAGAGCTGCAACTTGCCACGTGTCATCACCCTATCACTCTTCTGGGGTCTTTAAATAATTCAAGATAGCGTTCGAACTTGGATTGGCGTTCGAACTTTGTACTCAAATAACTGCAACACGCCATATGCCATCACCCTAGCACTGTCCTTGGGGCCCTCAATTATTTCCAGATGGCGTTTGAACATGGATTGGCATTCGAACGTGGATGCCTTTCTTCAAACTTCTCCAATTTTCTTCCAAAACACGTGAGTGTTGCATGAAATTTTGATGTTTATTGACTTTAGGCCCTTGTACAATTTTTTTCCCTGAAATGTCATCATTGAAACTCTATCAAAGCATAATTAGTCTTAGACAAGCATAGTAACATGCTAATTTTAACTTTTCATCAGACCCCCTAACCTAAATATTGCTAGTCCCAAGTAATACAACAACAATTGAATGAAAAATTATTTATAATGTCATTTTTGTAGGTCATCCGGTTGCATTTAGCATATGCAACAAGCCGTTAAACCCCTAAGTTTCCCCGAGCGGATGAGTGTTGTCTCGTGAGGGTTGTCAGTGAAGCTACCCACAAACTTCAGTCGAACAGGTGTGTGTATTGTGAGATTTCTTGTTATACTGAGTTAGTACCATGGTCGTTAAGACACCTGACCCTCAATTTCGACTTGTCTCCCAAATACTTCTCTTTCATAGGTATGTACTCTATGCAAAGATAAACAATTGCTACATTGGTCTTTAAAATTCCCTATGTAGTAAGAATAATCATTCTAGCGATAAGAATTGTTATATAACAAACACTCCTCTTTACAACCTTCCATGGATAGCTTTGATTTCAAAAACCTCTCTTAGAATGCTCTCAACAAAGATTCCCTCCGATTATAGTGACTTTTCTCTCAAAGGGCATGTGATCAGAAGAAGGTTAATTTGTAAATTCACATGCACAACTATTACGGGAGTGAAATCTAAGGAAACAGACTAATCATGTTTGGCATAATCTCATGAAAGAATATTGATACAAATAAAGTAATACTATTAACATACCCCAAACCTTTGGTTGACTACCTACACATACATCAGACTTGAGATCAATCAGGGCTTTTTCCAGGTTGTAATGTGGTCAGGGGTAAGTGGTTAATGAAATGACAGATAAGAAGAGTTCGAAATGGGTTATCCAATTTGGTTATAGTTCTGCACATTCCCTCATTCTTGTCTTTATCTTTGTCTTTGGAAAAATCACTTGTGCTCCTCTCTTTGTTCTCTTTTCATTTCATTCCCTTTTTCTTTCAAATCACAATTCTTTGGCTAGACTGACTTCTTTTGTATTCGCTTTCTTTGCTCATTTCATTCTTCCCTTTTGGTTGCCTTCTTTTTTCTTTTCATACCCAGGAAGCTTGCGTTTTAGAAAACGTGCAGTACAATTAGATAACCCAGGTAGGGATTCAGAATTCTTTTGGCTTGGTCAAAGTCATGGTTGTAATGAAAAGAATTGTCTTTTTGAGGCTCAATCATGAGTGACAAGGGATTATGTATCAAAAGAAATAGATAAAGCTCAAAAAATCAACAGATGGCCTAAAATCATTTCTTAAGCATGTGCACATGTATTTTTCGTATGAACAGATTCTTTGTGGGATATATCAATAGACTGCTCTATTCGCGTCAATCAAAACAATTTTAATGAGATTATTCATGGATAGAAAGTGAAAAACCTTACTTGAGTAAATGTTGATTTTCTCTCAAAAGCATCGCAAGGCTCGAAAACTTACCATGATATTCTTTGCTATCTCCACTGGTTATCTTAGGTTTTCAAAGAATGTCAGTTATATATCAATTCTATTTTCAAGTCTGGTCATTCTATACCTTAAGAATAACAAATATCAATGTACATTTGACATTTAAGCATAAATAAAATACCATTTTTCAAGAAAACTTGGTTTTCAGTCTGGATTGTCAAGTGAGGTGTCAAACTAATCATGTGCTTAGTCATTTTAGCAAACAATCTCAATATTTACATCTGTTCCATCAATCATTAACAAATAATAATATAATGCTAAATCTAACACATGCATTTACAAAGATAAATATAATAAAACTAAATCATTCATTTCACAAAATATCATAGTTCAAAACACAAAGACTTAGATTATCCAAAAACAACAAACAAACATGAATCCCCAAAAACTGCAATAACTCTCACTCTCTCACCTCCCCAGAGCCTGAAGGGCCTCCAGCTCCACCTCGCAAAAGATAAGAATCTCCTCTTGCTATTGGAGAATCTCATCTTGTTTGGCCTTGATGCCAAGTATAATATCTTGCAGTGTCCGTCAGGTGCTGGTCTCTTCTTGAGCCTCTACATTGGCCTGCTCAGCCTCTCTCTTCTCTTTAGCGTCCAAGGCATCCTGAACTTCATCGGTGCCTTGGGCTGGTGGCACATCCTGTCTCGCTACTAGCGCTCCGCTGTGGCCTTGGCTTCTTCGGAACAATGCCTTGTTCAAAGCTCCCATTGGCTTGAGCATTCCCATCTCTAGCCTAACCTTCACTCCCCAATCCAAAGCATATCTCTGTCACTAGCGTGCTGAAAGGGAGTGAATTCCTCTTTACGTCACATCCCTTTATCATCTTAGTCAGTATCAAGGATGGGAGGTCGATGCTTAGGTTCTTGCCTATAGCATATAGCAATCGGGCCATCCCCGGGAGGATCTCGTTCTTGCGTCCAATGGGGGCAAGGTTCGAGACGGCAATCAAATTTAGCATTTTGTATTTATTCGTCAATTCCCCTTGCCTAAAGAATCGCCTTCCTCCCCATGTAAATGTTGACAATCCCGTCAACTCTACTCCAACCACATCCATCTCCACATTCCTCCTCGGGTGGTAGCTGGGCCTTGGTACTCGTGGTACGACCCTTATCTCCACAATATAATCCTTGTCGACATTGATGTGAGCCTGCTTGAATTATTTCGTCGTTCCTAATCTCTGAACATGAACCCTCAATGTGTGTATGGCTTCAGTGTGTGGGTGAATGTCACTCTCACTCAGGTTCGATGCAAGAAATGGGAAAACGGGTGTGTGAATGAAATGTGTGTGTGTGTGAGCAAAAGTGATCCCTAAGCACAGAGAGACCTTTGAGTGTCGTGTTTTACTTGGAATTGGTATTCCAAGGTCGTCTCCTCAGGGAAGGAGGTGAATTGTTTTGAAGGTGATTTTGGTGAAAAAAGGAAAAGTGTAAAAATCTTTGATGTTTGAGTTTTGGTGAATTGTGTTCTTGATGAAAATGAAATGGAAATAAGTGTTGGCTAATCTGAAGAGGTCATTCCAATGGGAATGCCAAATCAACTCAAGACCTTCCTCCAATGGTGCCTAGATGTTTGATTGATTCGTAGGAAGCGAGAGACTAAAATGGAGGTGAGGATTCAAGCATACCCCGTGACAAGTCTACGGTGTATGAAGAACTCACAACCACGTCCACACTCAACCTAGTCAAACCAAATCATCGTACACTACGAGGAGGAATGAAAAAAAAGTTGATTTAGCATACCCAAGAGGAATTCTCCCTTGGATTAGCCAACTTGAAGCTTGGCTACTCATATTTAATGCAAGAACACTAATGAAGTAAAGAGACATTGTGAAAAAATGAAGATGGGAACTTAAATTAATGTAAGAAAACATAAACTACAAAAAAGTGCATTTAATACCCATTTGAAAAACTTAAATACAACAATGGTAGATTCTAAGATACTCAACTAAACTTGCAATGTACTTGAAATAAATAACATTAAAGACAATAAAATGAAGCTTACAAGAGTATTCAAGAAGATTACAAGTGAAAATGGGTAAAGTAAATGCAAAAATCTCACTTCTCTCACTAAAAACTATATCTTCTTCCTAGATCTTCTCTCTCTCTCTCTCTCTCTATCTATCTCTACAATGCTTAATAATGTGTAATGAATGTTTTCTTTTCGTCCATGGAGCTCTCCTCTAAGTGTGTGACAAACCTCCCATCCATAGGAGGCTGATTGGATGACATTGGGCAGGCTAGGACAGGCCTAGCCTGCACTTCCCTATCTTGCCTCTTCTCTCTCTTTCTCATTAATGCTTGAGCCTCCAAAGTCCAAGGATGGGTGTGGGAAGGCATGTAGATGTGTAAGGGATGTCAAGGGACAAGTGAGAGAAGCATAGGTGGGGCCCCCAAATGGCAGAGCTTGAGTTGCAGGCTGTCTGCGCATTCTGGGCAAAACCTTCCGGAAGGTCGATGCAAACCTTCCGGAAGGTTTGTGCAGGATCAGTTAAAACAACAGTCCAGTAAGCAAAACATTCTGGAAGGTCGATGCAAACCTTCCGGAAAGTTCATTCCAGTAGACAAAACCTTTCGAAAGGTTTTGGCAGTGAATAGTCAGACCAAGTGCAAACCTTCCGGAAGGTTTTCATCCAATTTTCCTTTTTCTTACTCAAGCCATTTTACAACTTTTCACCCACATTCACACAAAGCTTCATTAAAGAGAAGATTAAACACATTTCTCCCCAAATTCACAACAAAAACAAGTATAAAAGGGCATAAAAACGTATAATATATGCAATGTTTTGTGCTAATCACACCCCCCAACTTGAGTTTTGCTAGTCCCTAGCAAACATTCACTTTAAACCACAAGATATAAACTACAACAACATCCATCCAAACAAGTAAATATCCAAACACTCAAAATGCAAAAATCACATTACAATTAAAGAATAGACTTGGGCAATGATAAATTGAAATAAATGTGGTATTTTTTATTAATCATTCACAAAATTTCATTACACCAGATTAGAGTTTCAAAACAAAACAGCCCAAAACCTAAAGACACTTCTACTAGGCCGACAAGACTAACCCTAACGGTACAACCTAAAAGCAAAAGCAACAAAATACAAAAGCTATCCTAATCATCGTCCTCATCAAAAGCATCCTCCTCCTCAGTCTCACCCTCAGACTCAGTCTCCTCATCATCATCATCCTCATCAGTCTCTCCCACCTCAACAGTCGTGGAAGGTATAGGAGCTGAGGTCGACGGTCCAGCTGGAGGTGGCAGAGGTCCACCGGGGATGGGCTCGCTTGGGAATGAATGTATGCTGGAATAGTTGCATCACCATAATCAACAGCCCAAACATAGTCGACTCCAGGGCATCCATACGCTGCGATATGGTGCGGGATGAGGCAGGTGTAGGAGGTGCTGAGGTGGATGTCCCTATAGTAGATTGCTCTATCCCCAAGGCTCTGGGTCTCTCTCCCCCCGTCCTGGCTACTGCTTGATGAAAAACGTTATAGTTCCTAACCTCCTAATATCATCCCTCAATGTGTATATGATGTAGGTGCGAAGGGAGTTTCACTCTCCCTTGGGATGAATTGGGAAATAGGGGCAACGGAATGGTGGTGGAAATGAAATGTATGAAATGCGAAATGAACAAAAGTGCTCCCCAAGCGCAAGGAGTCTTTTGCTTGTCGTGTTTTACTTGGAAAAGTATTCCAAGGTCGTCTCCTTAGGGAAGGAAAGTTCAAGTGTGTGAAGGTGATTTTGTCAAAAAGAGAAAGTGTAAAATCTTTTGAGTTTTGGTTTGGGGAGTGAAGTTTGTGAATGAGAATGAGATGAAAACAAGTGTTGGCTAATCCAAAGGGTTCATTCCAATGGGAATCCAAATCAACTCGAAGCCTTCCTCGAATAGAGCCTACATGGACGCTTGATTCGTGGGAAGCTCGGGACTAAAATGGAGGTGAGGATTCAAGCATACCCCGTGACGATGCCTACGCTGTATTAAGAACTCATAATCATGTCCTCACCCCAACCCAGTCAAACCGAGCCATCGTACTCTGAGAGGAGGAATGAAAATGAGTTGAAGTGGCACACCCAAGAGGAGTTCTTCCTTGGATTAACCAACTTAAAATCTAGCTACTCATGAAAGCAAGAAAGGAATGCATAATGTAAAGAGACATAATGAAGAAATAAAACATGGAACTTAACTTAAAGCAAGAAAACTTAAGTTATGAAGAAAAATATACAATACCCATTTTAAAGCAAGAAATGAAGAAAACTTGGAAGCAACAATGGTGGAATCTAGAACATGTGATTAAACTTGAAATGTACTTGAAGTAAATGACATTAAAGACATTAAATGAAGATTACAAGATCCTTACATTAAACTACAAGTGAAAAGATGGAAGAAAATGCAAAAACATAAACATTTCTACTATTCATCTTCTTCCTAACTATTCTAAGCTTAGGTAGCCACCCTCTTCAAAGCTTGTGAATGCTGAATATATGGAGAATGAGTCTTCATTTTTGTCCATGAGGGTCCCTAGCGTTTGTGTGTGTAGGCCTCCCATCAATGGGAGGTGATTTGAAGTCTTGGACAGGCTATGAGAAGCTTAGCCTGCAACTCCCCTGGCAGCCCCCTTCTCTCCCATCCCCATTAATGTCATTGCCTCCAAAGTCTTCAACAAGGGTGTAGGAGGCATGTTAAAATGCAAAAAATGTCAGGGGGCAAGTGGGAGAATCATAGGTGGGACCCCCAAGCAAGTGGAGCATGAGATGCAGGTGATCTGGGCTATTTCAGAAGAGTGTACCGGTACACGTACCGGTACTGCGAACTCCAGTAGCATAAGCGTACCGGTACGCCTTCCGGTACGATTTATGCTCTGGACCAGTTTTCGTAGAATTGTCATAAATTTTGATCCAACCGTCCGATTGAGCTGAAATTTGGACAAAATACAGAAGACATCCAGATCTACAACTTTTATGTTTTTCACTTTTTCAGATGCGAAGTGGCTCATGGTCGAAAATGAGAAAAACAGCTGTACTGTGTCAAAAATTTGGGAAACCAGTGGGCTAAACCTTCCAAATTTTATTTTTCTTGGTTTCTTCACCTTTAAGCCTCCAAATCCTCATTGAATGTGTCCATCTCTTCACCACTCATTCATCCTTAGTTGCAAGGTTACAAAATCCATGATTTACGCTATAATTACCTGCAACATCGAAAATTCAACATTATTCATAAATTGGGCTAACTCTAAGTAATTAATTGCAAAGTTAAGTTAAAATGCGTGTAACGAGGTCATCAAACATACAATATTTTGTGCTCATCAGCTGCCCTCTTGCTGCTGCTTGAATTTCCTGTGGCACTAGTCTCCGGGGGTAGCAGTGTATCGTGTGCATAGGTTTTCACCTTGGCGTGGTCGCACAGACGGGTGACAAGACTCCCGAAGGGGAGATTCGCCTTCGGCTTTGCAGCCTTGGTGAATTCCCTCTTCTCCTCCCATATAAGCAATGCCACATCGATCACCTTTCCTATCATTAATGCATTTAGGAGGGCAAGCTTCTCGATATTCGGGCTCTTCTCTGAACCCCGGGGCATCAGATTGTAGTGAAGCACCTTGTTTATCACCCCGTAAGAGTGCTTGAGGCCCCCAACCAAAGTTATTCCTTTGAAAGTGGTCGGGTCCTCGTAGGTGAGCCTCACATAGTTAGTGAGAGTCCTACCCCCTTCAACATTGTGTGGGTAGATCAAGGTAGGCGGGGCAGGCCACTCATATCCCATCACAATGGCAATCGTGTTGGGGGTCACCTCGAAGGTCTTCCCTCGCATATTTGTCCTTAGCCTACTCCCGTCTTCTCCAAACAAATACAACTTCTTGTAAAATTCTCTACACATCCCCAAGTTATAGCCCTTCACCTCCTCAAACCAAATGCCTAGTCCATGTCCTTCAATTACCCCCACGACCTCATCGTTAGGCCCAAGAGAAATCTTATCCACATATCTCTCGCACGTGACATTTTTTTCCCTCTATTCATTTGCCTAAGTGCGTCATGTCTTGCCTTAGTTCTCCTCTCCTCCCGGTCTTGGCTACTTGGGCCTTCCCCACTCCTTTTGCGGGAGCTAGTGCCCGTAGGTGGTGGGGAGTCTGGGCTCGTTTGCTTAGTGTGGGCCATGAGAATCAACAGTGCCCCCAAACCAACAAACGTCAATAACCACACCAAGAGGTGCTCAATGGGCTCAAAAACATCCAGGGCAATCCTTCATATATGAGTCATTGTAATGGAGTTAGGTATTTTTGGGAAAGATCAAAGAGAGCTAGTGATTTGGGAAAAAATGGAAACCTAGGGTTCTTTGTGAAAACGCCAAAATTTTTGATAGAAATTCACCCAAAATAAACCCTAATCAAGAAAAAAAGTGAGAATCTAGGGCTTTGGTGAAGTGTTTTGGAGCTTAGAAGAGAGTAGAGGGAGATGAAAGAGCTTGGGAGCTTGAGATTAGGGGGAAATGTGAAGGGTTTCTCAAAAAAAAATCTAACTTAAAACCCTCGTTTTTAGGCTTCTGGGCAAGACCTTCCGGAAGGTCGATCAAAACCTTCCGAAAGGTTCTACTCTCTACTGGGGCACCACTGTCCAGTAAGGAAAACCTTCTTGAAGGTCGATGACAACCTTCTGGAAGGTTTTGATCACTGGACAGAACCTTCCGGAAGGTTTACAACAAACCTTCCGAAAGGTTTTGCTTTTGCTGCAAAACCATTCCTTTGCTCCAAAACTCACATCCAATCCAACTTTTCCTCAAATCCATAACATTTTAACACCGTATCTATGACATCTAACCTACCAAAAACTTGAACCACACATGTGAACCACAATTGATTGATTATGCCCAAAGTCATTTCCAAAATTGCAACATGATTTACAATTTTGATATTTTCAAACTACAAGACATGGATTTCTAACTTTAACTACCAAAATGAATACCCATAATGTGAAATGTAGATTCAAACAATAAGGGCATTACTAAATCTTATCAAATATCGAAAGTAGAGCAATATTCCCCTATTCCACAAGCATAGGGCTACCTAACACATCGTTCAAATACCCGAACCAAGCACACATGAGCATCACTATGGCTTTAAATGCTAGTCTAGAGTATGCACCTACACATTCATTTTCAAACTCATGTGTGTGTGTGAAATGGACATGTAATTTAAACATTTACACAACAGAATTCACTTTCAGTTTGGCTATCCACATTAAGCTTTGATGCAACCTCACCAAGGGTGTCTCTCAACAACGAATCACACTATAGTTATCCTAACATGCTCTCCATGTGTATATGTGAGATAGAATCTTGTGCACAAAATGAAGTATGCTCACATATAATCCAAAAATGAAGTTCATGCATGAAAATGAAACAACCTTGGCATAATCTTGTGAAAGGAATGCTAGGGCATTAGATAGCAAAACCAACTTCTCTTTTCCTTTAAAAGTATGCATCTCCCATGCTTCTCTAGATCATTTAGGACTTTCACGGGTTATAATGGGGCCTTGGGGTGATATTGAGGCAAATGAAATGAAGGATATAGGATAACAAAGAAGGTTGTTCCGAGTGAATGACTTTTATTTCAAAAACATCTCTTTTTTCATGGGATTTTCAATCTAACACCATAACCACACTCTTTGCTTCTTCTTTTTTTCTTTTCCTTAACATTTTCCTTTTCTTTTTTATCATTCTTTCTTCCTTCACCCCCTTTTTCTCCTTTTCCTGGATTTTTCATTCTTTTCCTTTCAGCTCTTTGACTTCAACTTCATTCATCCCTTTGGTTAAGTTTCCGCAACACAATTCCTTCTCTTTTATGATCACTCATATTCAGTTCTAGGAACAACCAAGGTGAGGTTGATTTTTTTTATTTTTTTACACTGGCTTGGTCAAATGTGTGGCATGGAAACGAATTTACAATTAAGGGTCAATCACGGCACTAGGGATAAAATTTTCACAAGAAAAGGGCTAAGGTTCAAAGCAAATCAAGGATGGCCTAAGATCATTTCTAGATAGGCATGGGAGAGCATTGTTCATATCAAGACAAAGTTAATCAACTACTCAAATGCACCTAACCAAAACAAGCATAATAAGATTATTGAACACATTTGAAATTTGAAGAATTGTTCCTTGAGTAAATGTAAGTCCCCTCTAACAAGGATTGGCACTAAAGCTCTCATGAAAGATTCATCTCCACTATTCATGTCAAGCACTAAAATGTGAACTCAATCCGTAAATTGCCAAAATTACTCATTCAATGTGCACTTAAGGTTGAGTTCAAAAGCAAACACATGAGTGATACTCAAGTATAGGATGAACTTCTATAATGTGCTAATGTATTCACGGTTCAATGCAAAGATCAATATATCAACGACCCATAACACTCTTAATAAGGGAATACAGATCAACATTCATATATTTTCACAAAAAATTTCAAAATTTTCATATAATTTGCAACTATTATAAACAAAAATCTGTATGATATGTGAAAGGTGAATTTTCACCACAAAAGTTGGTATTATCAACAAAAATTTCCACAAACATTGGTGTATCCTACAAATGGTGCACCTCACCCCCCAACTTGAGTCATGCATTGTCCTCAATGCAACAAAAAAGATATGATATGCAATGAAGGACTGTAAAAGGATGAGTAGAGTTAGAGAACTCCTCGCACTTGATCTTTGACAAAAACACCAATATATGTAACTAAGAAAAACAACACTATATGCAAAGATAAAGTAAGTAAACATAAATGGATAAAGTAAGTAAAAACGACTGTACGCTAAAGATCATATGAACAGTTATTACTCCAACAAGTCCGGGTAGACCGAATCCATCAAATGTTCATCCACTCCTTGTCCTTCAAAACCCTCGAAAAATGGCTTAATTCTTTGGCCATTGACCTTTAATATCTTGCCATCTTCGGGGTTTGTGACTTCCATAGCTCCATTGGGGTAGGCCACCTTGACAAGATAGGGGCCATCCCAATGGGATTGGAGTTTCCCTTGAAAGATCGAGAGACAAGAATTTTATAAGAGCACTTTTTGTCCGGGCTCAAATGATTTCCTTACAATGGATTTGTCATGAAAGATCTTAGCCCTCTCTTTTGAAATTTTAGAGCTCTCATACGCATCTCTTCGAATCTCTTCCAATTCATTCATTTCAAGCTTCCTATTTTCTTCGGTCATTCTCATGTTAAAGTTCAAGGTCTTTATGGCCTAAGAGGCTTTGTGCTCCATCTCAACCAACAAATGGCAAGCCTTGCCATAGAGTAGCCTATAGGGTGACATGCCTAGAATAGTCTTGTAAGTAGTGCGGTAAGCCCATAGGGCATCGGTCAATCTAAATGACCAATCTTTCCTATTAGGGTTCACTGTTTTCTCTAGAATGCTCTTGATTTCCCTATTGGCCAACTCGGCTTGACCATTGTTCTGTGGGTGATATGCGGTGGACACCTTGTGTGTGACGTCATATTTTTGCATAAGAGATGCAAATGGCCTATTACAAAAATGGGAACCACCGTCACTTATCATAGCATGAGGCATTCCAAACCTAGAAAAAATGTTCTCCTTGAGAAACTTGACCATGACCCGGTGGTCATTGGTCTTGGTTGGGATAGCCTCCACCCATTTGGACTCGTAGTCCACTACCGGCAATATGTATAGGTAGCCAAAAGACACAAGGAAGGGACCCATGAAGTCGATGCCCCAACAATCAAATATCTCGATAACAAGTACCGGGGAGAGGGGCATCATGTTCCTACGGGTCACACTACCCAATCTTGGGCACCTATCACATTCCTTACAGAAAGAGACACAATCTTTTATCAGAGAGGGCCAATAAAAACCTAACTATAGAATCTTTGCCGAAGTTTTCTTGGAAGAGAAATGGCCACCACAGGCTTCCAAATGGAAAAATACAAGGACTTTCCGTTGTTCATTTTCTGGTACACATCTCCTCATGAATTGGTCAGGGCAGTACTTGAACGAATGTCAGCATTTCTCCTGTAGCAAGATAATTACATATGTCAGCATACCAGGGAAAAATAGAATGAATCGAAAGTAAATGCTCATCAGGGAAAAAGTCAGGGATAGGAATATGCTCATCGGCCTCTTGCACCACAAGTCGGGATAAATCGTCTGCCACCACGTTCTCAACTCCCTTTTTATCTTTGAGTTATAGGAGGAGTATCCACCTAATGAGTCTCAATTTTGCATCCTACTTAGATAAAAGATATTTCAAAGCAGAGTGATCAGTATAGACTACTATAGGTGAACCAATGATGTAAGACCGAAATTTATCCAATGCAAATACTACAGCTAGCAACTCTTTTTCAGTAGTGGTATAATTCATTTGTGCTTCATTAAGAGTCTTACTAGGATAGTATATTACATAGGGTCTCTTGTCTTCCCTTAGACCAAGCAGAGCGTCGACCGCGTAATCACTCGCGTCGCACATAAGCTCAAATGGTAAGTCCCACTTGGGTGGTCGCATAATCGGAGGTGTAGTGAGCATGCTTTTCAGTTTTTTAAAAGATACCTCACAATTATCCGACCACACGAATGGGACATCCTTAGAAAGTAGGTTGGTCAAGAGTTGAGCCAATGCACTAAAGTCCTTTATAAAGGGACGATTAAAACCAGCATGGCCAAGAAACGAACTGATATCTTTGATGACCTTCGGCGTGGGGAGGTTGGAAATTGCATCCACCTTTGATTTGTCCACTTCAATCCCCTTTGCCGAGACGATGTGTCCGAGCAAAATTCCTTGTATCACCATGAAGTGGCAGTTCTCCCAGTTGAGGACCAAGTTCTTCTCCTCACAACTTTCAAGAACTCTCTCTAAGTTCTCCAAACATCTACTGAAGGAATCCCCGAATACTGAGAAGTCATCCATAAACACTTTCACAATCTTCTCCACCATATCACTGAAAATCCCCATCACACACCTTTGAAAAGTCCCTGGGGCATTACACAACCCAAATGGGATGCGTCGGTAGGCAAAGGTACCATAGGGGCAAGTGAAGGTGGTCTTTTCTTGATCCTCCAATGCAATCTCAATCTGGTTGTACTCAGAGTAGCCATCCAAGAAGCAGTAAAATAGATGCCCAACTACTCTTTCCAACACTTGGTCGAGGAATGGCAATGGAAAGTGGTCTTTTCTCGTGCACAAGTTGAGCTTTCGGTAATCAATACACACTCTCCATCTGGTGACCACCCTCGTTTGAATAAGCTCGTTCTCCTCATTTGCCACAAGAGTAACTCCCAATTTCTTGGGTACTACTTGCGTGGGGCTAACCCACTTACTATCGGTAATTAGAAAAATGATGCTCACGTCAAGTAGCTTTAGCACCTCATCCCTCACTATATCTTTTATCATTTGGTTCAACCTCCGTTATGGTTGTTGGGATGGCTTTGCATCTTCCTCCAAATAAATCCTATGAGTGCAAATGAGGGGGCTTATCACCTTGATATCAGCTATAGTCCACCTGATGGCTCATTTGTGCCTCCTCAATACACACAACAATTCTTCCTCTTGGCTTGCCTCCAAATTTGAGCTTATTACCACCGGGAAGGTCTCATGCTCCCCCAAGAATGCATATTGAGGTTGGATGGTAATGGCTTCAACTCCAAGGTGGGTTTTTGCACATTCGATTGAAAGATCTTCTTGTCTAGATGTGGAAGTTTCTCAAATGTAGGGGTCCATTTTTTTACCCCTTTCAAGCTCTTCAGCTCCCTTTGATCATCAACCTCTTCCTCCCCCAATTTCAAAATGCCTAGCAGCTCCAAGTGCTCCTCCACCAATGTGTCAATCCTATCGATTTCTTGCACTTCCTCATCATCCCCCGGTTGTTTACATAGATTGAACACATTGAAGTCCATTTTCATGTTCCCGAAAGTAAGCTTCATCAATCCATTCCTGCAATTAATAATAGCATTAGAAGTAGCAAGGAATGATCTACCTAATATGATGGGAATTTGTGAGCCAAGGTTAGCAATCGGGTGAGTTTCAAGCACAATAAAATCAACAGGAAAATAAAAATTATCCACTTGAACCAATACATCCTCAACCACTCCCCTCGGTGTTCGAATACTTTGGTCCGCCAATTGAAGAGTGATTGGAGTTGGCTTCAACTCTTCAAGTTGGAGTTGTTGATGTACCGAGTAGGGTAGGAGGTTGACATTTGCCCCCAAATCAAGAAGAGCATGCTCCACCCGGCAATTCCCTATTGTGATGGCAATGGTAGGGCATCCGGGGTCCTTGAACTTTGGCGGTGTGTTTGTCCTTAAGATTGAGCTCACTTGCTCGGTGAGGAATGCCTTCTTGTGAACATTCAATTTCCTCTTCACTGTGCACAAGTCTTTCAAGATCTTGGCACATGACGAGATTTGCTTTATGGCATCGAGGAGTGGAATGTTGATTTTAACCTGCTTGAACATCTCAATTATATCATAATAGTTAGCCACCTTCATGGGTGGCTTCTGGCTTGATCCAAAATGTGTACACCCAAGTGCAGGCGGTCAAGCTGTAGTAATAATCCGGTTTGAGTCCGAAATCGAATTCACAGGGAACTCTTGTTGGTGTTTTGAGATAAGCAGTGGTGGAGACCTAGTGATTGTAACCCTTGAGATTTAAAGTTGTGTGATGTATGAGATTTCCTGGACAGAATATAAGATTCTTTCCAAGAGAATTTTCTAAACAAAATATGAGATAAGCTCTAATGTAAAAGAGTCAATCTTTAGTTCAAGGATCTGGACATGTAGTTAATTATCCGGTTTATTATACTTGTACTTGATAACTCAATTAACCCCCGTGTCAACAGCATGTCAATCGGAAAATAAATGTGGATTGTGAGAATTAAGACATGATTCCGATGTCTTGCTAGAAGTTTACAAGAATTGTCTGTGCCAAGACTCAACCCGTCTACAAACAAGCAAGTGTTTTTGTATAAGACATCCAATCATGACATTAATGCTCCATTTCCATTCTTTAATTGAAGCACAACAATGGTGAAGATTGAAGGGTAGTCATGAAGATCTAGCCAGGGTACTTGCCTTGAACCGATGAGTCTTTCTATGCAAGAGTTATCTATATTATAGAAAGAACTTCTGGTTATACAAAGTACATTAGCTTTGCTAGATTCAACCAATCATTCAATAAACAAGGGAAATATAAAGCATTAAGCATAATCGAAAATGCACAGATATAACTTCCGGATAATTTATACACGTCCATCACCTCTTACTAAAGAGTGAATGAAGAACTACTCACTCTTCATGGCTTGGGTAAAGCTAGAAAAGTGAGTGATACTCATCCCTCCAAGTAGAGGAGTTACAAAGTAAATCAAACTAAACAAAGAGCCGATCTTCAACGAAGAATAAGTGAATCACGTTCCACCTTTCACGGCTTTGGTAAAGCTCTAGAAAAGTGGAAGAGTTTCACTCTTCTAAGAAAGAAGGAAGCTCAAGCAATGGAAGTGAAAGACATAAACAATGAAAGTAGAAGAAAGTTAGTCACTTTTAGAGGGTTGCTTCCTCAACCAAAATATGGAGGGTTGCTTCCTCAACCAAAATATGAACTAACTCCCTTGATACAAGCAAATATAACATACATCTACAACTATATGACTGGGAGTCTAAGCCTCCATCAAGCTCTCTACCAAGTCCCCTTAAGCTATCCCACTTTGGGAGTATTTATAGGCAAGGAGAAGGGGGGCAAGGTAGTGTGGAGGAATAGTGCAAGGCCTTCAAAGTCCAAGTGAAAGTCCCAATGTCCGGAGAGAAGATCAACCACTCTGCAGCTTGTCTGTGGCGAACGTTCGAACTTTTCCTGGCGTTCAAACGTTGCCTCTATTTTTGCTTTATGGACATTCGAACGCCAAATGGGGTTTAATCCTCTCACTCAATTGGCCAGTAGTCTTCTATGGAAACCTATTTCCACACTCAATTCAGAACTTGGCACTTTGCACTCATTATCCTGGTCCTCAAATAGTTCCAGTGGACGTTCGAACATGAGTTTGCATTCGAACGTGGTACTCAAATACCTCAGGGTATTCCTTCTTGGCTGCAACACACTATGTCTCAGCAGTCTGGTTTGCTCATAGTTCAAGTGGACGTTCGAACATGAGTTGGCGTTCGAACGTTCTTACTTTGTTCCAAGCTTCTCCAAGTTTGTTCCCTAATGTGCTGGTGTTACACTCAAGTGTGATATTTGTTGTTCTTGAGTCGTTGTTCATTTTAGGACCTGAAATGTCATCACTTAAACTCCATCAAAGTACAATTAGTCTAAAAAAGGCATAGTAAAATGCAAATTTTAAGTACTAATCAGCTTGAAACGATTGGGAAAAGGGTCAGGAATGGGGGATGCATGCACACTTCCATCAACCAATTTTTTCTTCTCACTCGCCTCACCCCCCTCGGTTTCACCCTTAGTCTCTTTCTCTAATGGCAATGTGGCAGTAGGTGAGACTTTTGGCACAATGATCTTATCAAATTGTTTGCCACTTCGAAGGGTGGTGACCACTTTGAGTTGCTCACAACTCTCATTAGTGGGTTCGGACGACTCAATGACATGTTGGCCTCTAGGGTTTTCTTGGGGTTGAGCGGGGAATTTCCCCTTCTCTTGTTGTGATGTCCCTATGGAATTGGTCAACTTTGTGAGTTGAGTCTGAATGTCATTAAAAGCTGCGGCATTTTGATTGTTGATGGCGGTTTGGCTTTGGATGAAATTATAAACCACTTCCTCCAAATTCCTCTTATGGGGAGGTTGGTAGGTGGGAGGATTGGATGGTCCTTGTTGGCCGTAACCTTGCGGAGGTGGAATTTGGGAAAAAAATTTTGGAGGTGGGTTCGGTGAATACCCTTGCGGATTGGACCGGGGGTATTGAGAGCTAGACGCTTGACCTTGACCTTGGTATTGACTTTACTTATGAGGCATGGTAGGTGAATATGCATTAGACCCATGAGGAGTGAGATTCTCATTTCTCCAACTAAAGTTCAGGTGATTACTCCAACCCGGATTGTAAGTGCTAGAGTGCAGAGAGAATGATTGCCTAGTTTGATTAAAGGCATTGACTTGCTCATAATACACTTCCTTTAGTGTTAGAATGTTAGGGCACTCCGATATGAAATGCTCCACACGCTTACAGATTAAGCAACCCTCCTCAGTCTTTGAAATATTGGACACCTCGTGTCTCCTATTGATTTCTAAACTTTCCACCTTCCGTGACAACTTGGTATTTTAGAAAGCAAATCTTCCCGGTCTCTCAAATCATACATCCCTCCCCCTTGTGCTTGATTACTACCTAGAGAAGACCTTGGTACATCGGTGGGATCCGTGATATCCCAAGATTGTGCATTTTACACCAATGTACTAAAGTAATCAACGGCCTCATCGGGATCCTTGTTCAAGAACTCCCCATTGCACATCATGTTAATGAATTGTCGATGGCCCGATGTAATCCGTTCGCAGAAGAAACTCACCAATTGTCATGATTCAAAACCCTGATGTGGAATGTATTGTAGCAATTCCTTGTAGTGATCCCAACAGTTATAAAATTGCTCATTGGGCTTTTCCGAAAAGTTTTGGATTTGCATTTTAAGAGCGGTGGTTCTAGGCACCAGAAAAAAGTTGTTCGAAAACTCAGAAAGCATTTGTGCCGAAGAGGTTATGGATCGAGGCCTCAAGGAATTCAACCATGTTTTGGATTTATCCTTAAGGGAAAAGGGAAACAATTTCAAGCGAGCTATGTCTTTCATAACATGATTAGTGAGGAAGGTTGCAACTATATCCTCGAATTCTTTAATGTGTAAATAAGGATTTTCTCTTTCAATTCTGTGGAATTGAGGAAGTAGTTGCAACATTCCCGGTTTGATTAGGAAGGCATAAGCTTAGACCGATAAGAGAATGCATGAGGGAGTATTGCTACGAGTGGGTTGGAGAAAATCCCGCATTGACCTCACCAGAGGATCAATGGGGATATTGTTCCCTTCATTCCTAGGAGGGAAATACATTCTAGGATTTGGCATTCTAGGGTCTTGCACTCCTCCTCCCCTTGGGACATTAGCCTCCTCATTCTCAAAATTATCACCGGCATCTTTGGGTGGGTCTTGGTCAATATTCATGTTAGGGCCTAAGGGTTTTTTAACAAATATGTTTTGGTTGTCCCATCCCCATATACAAAACAATATCTACAAATGAAAGACAAGTAAACAAAAGTATATACAAGGGACATTGTACCTCAGCCCGTGATGAGAATTCACCGGACTTGCCTCCGTTGTCCGAAAATCACCTTCTCAATTCAATGTTTCGCCTTCCCCGGCAACGGCGCCAAAAATGCTTGAGTTATTTCATCGTTCCTAACCTCCGAACATGAACCTTCAATGTGTGTATGGCTTTAGTGTGTGGGTGAGTGTCACTCTCACACGGGTTCGATACAAGAAATGGAAAAATGGGTGTGTGAATGAAATGTGTGTGTGTGTGTGTGAACAAAAGTACTCCCCAAGCGCAGACAAACTTTCGAATGTCATGTTTTACTTGGAATTGGTATTCCAATGTCATCTCCTCAAGGAAGGAGGAGAATTATTTTGAAGGTGATTTTGGTGAAAAAAGAAAAGTGCAAAAATCTTTGATGTTTGAGTTTTGGTGAATTGTGTTCTTGATGAAAATGAAATGGAAACAAGTGTTGGCTAATCTGAAGAGGTCATTCCAATGGGAATGTCAAATCAACTCAAGACCTTTCTCCAATGGTGCCTAGATGTTTGATTGATTCATAGGAAGCGAGGGACTAAAATATAGGTGATGATTCAAGCATACCCTGTGACAAGTCTACGGTGTATCAATAACTCACAACCACATCCACACTCAACCTAGAAAAAACCAAATCATCGTACACTACGAGGAGGAATGAAAAAGAGTTGATTTAGCATACCCAAGAGGAATTCTCCCTTGGATTAGGCAACTTGAAGTTAGCTACTCATATTTAATGCAAGAACATTAATGAAGTAAAGAGACATTGTGAAGAAATGAAGATTGAAACTTAAATTAATGCAAGAAAACATAAACTACAAAAAAGTGCATTTAATACCCATTTGAAGAGCTTGAGATGAAAAACTTAAATACAACAATGGTAGATTCTAAGATACTCAACTGAACATGCAATGTACTTGAAATAAATGACATTAAAGACAACAAAATGAAGCTTACAAGAGTATTCAAGACGATTACAAGTGAAAATGGGTCAAGGAAAGGCAAAAATCTCACTTCTCTCACTAAAAACAATACCTTCTTCCTAGAGCTTCTCTCTCTATATCTCTACAATGCTCAATAATGTGTAATGAAAGCTGCCTTTTCATCCATGGAGCTCTCCTCTAGGTGTGTGACAGACCTCCCATCCATAGGAGGCTGATTGGATGGCATTGGGCAGACTAGGACAGGCCTAGCCTGCACTTAACTAGCTTGCCTCTTCTCTCTCTTCCTCATTAATGCTTGAGCCTCCAAAGTCCAACCATGAGTGTGGGGAGGCATGTAGATGTGTAAGGGATGTCAGGGGACATAAGGGACGTCAGGGGACAAGTGGGAGAAGCATAGGTGGGGCCCCCAAATGGCAGAGCTTGAGTTGCAGGCTGTCTGGGCATTCTGGGCAAAACGTTACGGAAGGTCGATGCAAACCTTCCGGAAGGTTTGTGCAGGAACAGTTAAAATAGCAATCCACTAAGCAAAACCTTCCAGAAGGTCGATGCAAATCTTCCAGAAGGTTCATTCTAGTAGACAAAACCTTCTGGAAGGTTTTGGTAGTGAATAGGCAGACCAAGTGCAAACCTTCCGGAAGGTTTTCATCCAATTTGCCTTTTTCTTTGTTTATTCACCTTCCAATCGTTCCTTTAAGCTATCCCCTCATCTTCATTGACTTTAAACATTATGATGGGAGCTTACTCAAGCCATTTTATAACTTTTCACCTACATTCACACAAAACTTCATTAAAGAGAAGATTAAACGCATTTCTCCCCAAATTCACAACAAAAGCAAGTATAAAAGGGTATAACAACATACAATATATACAATACTTTGTGCTAATCACATCCCCCAACTTGAGTTTTGCTAGTCCCTAGCAAACATTCACTTTAAACCACAAGATATAAACTACAACAACATCCATCCAAACAAGTAAATATCCAAACACTCAAAATGCAAAAATCACATTACAATTAAAGAATAGACTTGGCAATGATAAAATGAAACAACTGTGGTATTTTCATTAATCATTCACAAAAGTTCATTACACTAGGTTAGAGTTTCAAAACAAAATGGCCCAAAACCTAAAGACACTTCTACTAGGCCGACAAGACTAACCCTAACTGTACAACCTAAAACCAAAATCAACAAAATACAAAAGTTATCATAATCATCATCCTTATCAAAAGCATCCTCCTCCTCAGACTCACCCTCAGACTCAGTCTCCTCATCATCCTCATCCTCATTGGTCTCTCCCACCTCAACAGTTGTGGAAGGTATAGGAGCTGAGGTCGATGGTCTAGCTAGAAACAGCGGAGGTCCACCGGGGATGGGCTCACTTGGGAATGAATGTATGCTAGAATAGCCGCGTCACCATAATCGACATCCCGAACATAGTCGACTCTAGGGCATCCATATGCTACGATATGGTGTGAACTGGGGCAGGTGCAGGAGGTGCTGAGGTGGATGGCCCTGTAGTAGATGGCTCTAGCCCCGAGGCTCTGGTTCTCTCTCCCCCCATCCTGGCTTCCCTATTGCTGCTGCTTGACTTTCCTATGGCACCAGTCTCCGGGGGTAGCAGGGTATCATGTGCATAGGATTTCATCTTGGCGTAGTCGCACAGACGAGTGACAAGACTCCCGAAGGGGAGATTCGCCTTCGGCTTTGCAGCCTTGGCGAATTCCCTCATCTCCTCCCATATAAGCAACGCCACATCGATCGCATTTCCGATCATGAATGCATGTAGAAGGGCAAGCTTCTCGATATTCGGGCTCTTCTCTGAACCCCGGGGCATCAGATTGTAGTGAAGCACCTTGTTCATCACCCCGTAAGAGTGCTTGAGACCCCCAACAAAAGTTGTTCCTTTGAAAGTGGTCGGGTCCTCGTAGGTGAGCCTCACATAATCAGTGAGAGTCCTACCCCCTTCAATGTTGTGTGGGTAGACCGGCGTAGTCGGGGGAGGCCTCTCATATCCCATTACAGTGGCAATCGTGTCGGGGGTCACCTTGAAGGTCTTCCCCCGCACATTGGTCCTTAGCCTACTCCCATCTTCTCCAAACAAATACAACTTCTTCTAAAATTCTCTACACATCCCCTAGTTGTAGCCATTCACCTCCTCAAACCAAATGCCTAGTCCATGTCCATCAATCACCCTCACGACCTCATCGTTAGGCCTAAGAGAAATCTTATCCACATATCTCTCGCACGTGACATTTTTTTCCTCTATTCGTTTGCCTAAGTGTGTCATGTCTCGCCTTAGTGCTCCTCTCCTCTCGGTCTTGGCTACTTGGGCCTTCCCACTCCTTTTATGGGAGCTAGTGCCCGTACGTGGTGGGGAGTCTGGGCCCGTTCGCTTGGTGTGGGCCATGAGAATCAACAGTGCCCCAAAACCGAAAAACGTCAACAACCACACCAAGAGGTGCTCAAATGGCTCAAAAACATCCAGGGCAATCCTTCCTATGCGAGCCATTGTAATGGAGTTAGGTATTTTTGGGAAAGATCAAAGAGAGCTAGTGATTTGGGAAAAAATGGAAACCTAGGGTTCTTTGTGAAAGCACCAAAATTTTTGATAGAAATTCACCCAAAATCAATCCCTAATCAAGAAAAAAAGTGAGAATCTAGGGCTTTGGTGAAGTGTTTTGGAGCTTAGAAGATAGTAGAGGGAGATGAGAGAGCTTGGGAGCTTGAGATTAGGGGGAAATGTGAAGGGTTTCTAAAAAAAAAATCTAACTTAAAACCCTCGTTTTTAGGCTTCTAGGCAAGACCTTCCGGAGGTCGATCAAAACCTTCCGAAAGGTTCTGCTCTCTGATGGGGCACCACTGTCCAGTAAGGAAAACCTTCTTGAAGGTCAATGACAACCTTCCGGAAGGTTTTGCCTTTGCTGCAAAACCATTCCTTTGCTCCAAAACTCACATCCAATCTAACTTTCCTCAACTCCATAACATTTTAACACCCTATCTGTGACATCTAACCTACCAAAAACTTCAACCACACGTGTGAACCACAATTGATTGATTATGCCCAAAGTCATTTCCGAAATTGCAACATGATTTACAATTTTGATGTTTTCAAACTACAAGACATGGATTTCTAACTTTAACTACCAAAATGAATACCCAAAATGTGAAACATAGATTCAAACAAAAAGGGCATTACTAAATCTTATCAAATATCGAAAGTTGAGCAATATTCCCCTATTCCACAAGAATAGGGCTACCTAACACATCGTTCAAATACCCGAACCAAGCACACATGAGCATCACTATGGCTATAAATGCTAGTCTAGAGTATGCACCTACACATTCATTTTCAAACTCGTGTGTGTGTGCAATGGACATGTAATTTAAACATTTACACAACGAAATTCACATTCCCTTTGGCTATCCACATTAAGCTTTGTTGCAACCTCACCAAGGGTGTCTCTCAACAACGAATCACACTATAGTTATCCTGGCATGCACTCCATGTGTATATGTGAGATAGAATCTTGTGCACAAAACGAAGTATGCTCACATATAATCCAAAAGTGAAGTTCATGAATGAAAATGAAACAACCTTGACATAATCTCATGAAAGGAATGCTAGGGCATTAGAGAGTAAAGTCAACTTCTCTTTTCCTTTAAAAGTATGCATCTCCCATGCTTCTCTAGATCATTTAGGAATTTCACGGGTTATAATGTGGCCTTAGGTGATATTGAGGCAAATGAAATGAAGGATATAGGATAACAAAGAGGGTTATTCCAAGTGAATGAATTTTATTTCAAAAACATCCCCTTTTTCATGGGATTTTCAGCCTAACACCATCACCGCACTCATTGTTTCTTTTCTTTCTTTTCCTCAACATTTTCCTTTTCTTTTTTGTCATTCTTTCTTCCTTCACCCCCTTTTTCTCTTTGTCTTGGATTTTTCATTCTTTTCCGTTCAACTCTTTGACTTCAACTTCATTCATCCCTTTGGTTAAGTTTCCGCAACACAATTCCTTCTCTTTTATGATCACTCATATTTAGCTCTAGGAACAACCAAGGTGAGGTTGATTTTTTTTTTTTTTTTTACACTGGTTTGGTCAAATGTGTGGCATGGAAACGAATTTACAATTAAGGCTCAAACACGGCACTTGGGATAAACTTTTCATAAGAAAAGGGCTAAGGCTCAGAGCAAATCAAGGATGGCCTAAGATCATTTCTAGACAGGCATGGGACAGCATTGTACATATCAAGACAAAGTTAATCAACTACCCAAATGCACCTAAGCAAAACAAGCATAATGAGATTATTGAACACATTTGAAATTTGAAGAATTGTTCCTTGAGTAAATGTAAGTCCCCTCCAACAAGGATTGGCACTAAAGCTCTCGTGGGTCCTTATTCATCTCCACTATTCATGTCAAGCACTAAAATGTGAACTCAATCCATAAATTGCCAAAATTGCTCATTCAATGTGCACTTAAGGTTGAGTTCAAAAGCAAACACATGTGTGATACTCAAGTATAGGATGAAATTCTATAATGTGCTCATGTATTCATGGTTCAATGCAAAGATCAACATATCAACGACCCATAACACTCTTAATAAGGGAATACAGATCAACATTCAGATATTTTCACAAAAAATTTCAAACTTTTAACATAATTTGCAACTATTGTAAACAAAAATCTATATGATATGTGAAAGGTGAAAGGTGAATTTTCACCACAAAAATTGGTATTATCAACAAAAAATTTCACAAATATTGGTGTATCCTACAAATGGTGCACCTCACCCCCCCCCCCCCCAACTTGAGTTATGCATTGTCCTCAATGCAAAAAAAAAATATATATGATATGCAATGAAAGACTGTAAAAAGATGAGTAGGGTTAGAGAACACCTCGCACTTGAGCTATGACAAAAACACCAATATCTGTAACTAAGAAAAACAACACTATACGCAAAGATAAAATAAGTAAACATAAACAGATAAAGTAAGTAAAAATGATTGTACACTAAAGATCATATGAACAGTTATTACTCCAACAAGTCCGGGTATACCGGATCCATCAAATCTTGCTCCACTCTTTGTCCTTCAAAACCCTCGAAAAATGGCTTAAATCTTTGGCCATTGACCTTGAATGTCTTGCCATCTTCGGGGTTTGTGACTTCCACAGTTCCATTGGGGTAGGCCACCTTGACAAGATAGGGGTCATCCCAACGGGATCAGAGTTTCCCTTGAAAGATCAAGAGACAAGAATTGTATAAGAGCACTTTTTGTCTGAGCTCAAATGATTTTCTCACAATGGATTTATCATGAAAGGTCTTAGCCCTCTCTTTTGAAATTTTAGAGCTCTCATACGCATCTCTTCGAATCTCTTCCAATTCAATCATTTCAAGCTTCCTATTTTCTCCGGCCATTCTCATGTTGAAGTTCAAGGTCTTTATAGCCCAATATGCTTTGTGCTCCAACTCAACCAGCAAATGGCAAGCCTTGTCATAGACTAGCCTATAGGTGCCTAGAACAGTCTTGTAAGCAGTGCGGTAAGCCCATAGAGCATTGGTCAATCTAAATGACCAATATTTCCTATTAGGGTTCTCCATTTTCTCTAGGATGTTCTTGATTTCCCTATTGGCCAACTCGGCTTGACCATTGGTCTGTGGGTGATATGTGGTGGGCACCTTGTGTGTGATGCCATATTTTTCAATAAGAGATGCAAATGGCCTATTACAAAAATGGGAACCACCGTCGCTTATCATAACACGAGACATCCCAAACCTCAAAAAAATGTTCTCCTTCAGAAACTTCACCACGACCCGGTGGTCATTGGTTTTGGTCGGGATAGCCTCCACCCATTTGGACACATTGCCCACTACCAACAATATGTATAGGTAGCAAAAAGACACAGGGAAAGGACCCATGAAATTGATGCCCCAACAATCAAATATCTCGATAACAAGTACAAGGGAGAGGGGCATCATGTTCCTATGGGTTACACTACCCAATCTCTGGCACCTATCACATTCCTTATAGAAAGAGACACAATCTTTTATCAAAGAGGGCCAATAAAAACCTGACTGTAGAATCTTTGCCGAAGTTTTCTTGGAAGAGAAATGGCCACCACAAGCTTCTGAATGGCAAAATGCAAGGACTTCCCATTGTTCATTTTCTGGTACGCATCTCCTCATGACTTAGTCAAGGCAGTACAAAAACTAAGTGTTGAGATTTCTTTATAATTCGCTTGGTTCAATGGTTTGCAGGATTGTAATTGTATAATTTCTTGCTTGTGTATTTTGTCATGAAATTACCAAAGGAGAATAGTATTAGAATCATATTTGTAATTGACTAATTCCTTGAAGTCTTTTGTAAATCTCAACTTATTTCATAGTCATGATGTTACAGCGTTCCAAATTCCGAAAGCGTCAAATGAAAGGATGAGTTCAAGCTACAACGACGCATTAAAGACTCTCTAAATGTACCTTCATGCTTAGGACTATAGTAATGGCCTTAGAGGCCTCAGCACCCTTGGTTTAATTTTAGACTTTGGAAGATGAGGTTAAAATGGAATTGGTGATTGATCCTTAATAACTCTTAGGTGTTCTTCAACAAAAAAGTTTTTCTAAACCTTTATTATGTTTTAAAAACATAGGATTGAATTATTAATTGGACCCCACTTGAGTAACACCCATTAGTGTTCAAGGAGACAAGTTTTTGCTTGATTTCTAGCTTAAAAATCACTAGTGACTGCCCTCTGCTAGCTTGCATTTGGCTAGAGCGGTCTCTAAATACTTAGGGATAAAATCAAAAAAGGTTGAACAAGCAGGCAATGGAGACTGCCATCTGACTCACTCTTAGGCTGCTCCAACGGTTTTTAGACGACTCGAGTTGTCCTAAGGTCGCTTGAACGGTTCATGTTCTTCTATTGTGGTTTGAATTCTTATCTCATTCTAACAGTCATCGCCTACTCAAGCGGTTGTTCGCGGATTTTGGTTTATTTGGTCCCCAAAACTAACCCTATTCCGAGCTTATAACTAAAGAGAGTCTTCCCAAGTTAGGGTATCTCTTTTATATGCCTAAAATCTGCCTCTCAAATCTTAGAGATCCTTGAAAAAAATCTAGATCCCTAAAATTCAAAAGCAAAACCCTTCTTAATACTCTAATCCAACCTCACACCTTGGAGAAGATCTAGATTGGGATCTAGCCAAATCCATATGTGGAGTATGCATACCGGGAGTTCTAGGTGCGTCCTAAGATTGCTCGAGATCTAAACGATCCACATAGTGGTAAGTTCAAGTGAAGTTATCAATAACATCGGTGGATGCATTCGATGGAGAGATCTATTGAAGGAAATGAGCGTTAATCATGGTATTGGTTGAGGTATAACACTCGAGTACTTGAAAATTGACTTTGGAATAGTAAATTAAGTTTTGGTAAACCCCGAATATTTCTCCACTATTTTTTTCAAGGAGGGTTTTCGTGTCAACAAATTGATTGTGTTATTTATTGTTATTGTCAACAAATTGTTTGATGATTTGATTGTTTTCACATTCATATCATCCATAATAAGTTTGGTTGGTTGCTTCTTGTCATGGAAGGAATTACCGTGAGAGATGGAGAGTTAAGCATAAAATCAATAACATCAATCTTCATGGTTTTTAAGTTTATTCTTGTGTAAAAGGGATTCTCAAGTTTAATTGTTAAATTGATTTGAGGAGATGTAATTGTAGTACAATTAGGTACATTGGTGTTTCTCCCATTGTTAATTTTTAATTAACCTATTTAGCCCTCTCACTCTAGGTAGTGTCTTATTCCTCCCACATGTTTAATAGTGAGGAACGATCCATTCCGCATAATATTTTTCTTACAATTGGTATCAGAGCCAGTATTCTTTTTAGAGGATTACATTAAGCATTTGTAGGCATTCTTGTGTATTTGCTTACTTACCTAATTTGTTTTATTTGAGATCTATTGTGACTACGAGTGAGAAGGTTGAAGAGACCTCATATTGGTTTGGCAATAAATTTTGTTTGTCTATTTTCTTACCTACCACTTATTTATCTCATGCATATTATATTGCTCATCATATCATCACTCATATTACATAATTGGTACATATTAAGGAAAGTTGAAATTAATTATTAAAATCATACAACCTAATTCACTCCTTGTTGTTAGGTTGCATTTGGGCCAAGAGTAATTTTGATCCCATGTTTACAAATTCTCCAAATCAACGATCCAAAACTAGTGAAAACATCTATCAGTCGTTTTCGAAAATCGTCCTCTTTTTATCCCAATTTTTCGAAAAGTAGTATACACGTTTTAATTCTATCCTATAATTAAACTCTAAAAATAAGAAGCAATTTTAAAGATGCAAACCAAAAACGCTCTAATTCTTCAAGAGTTCTAGTGATTTTAATATTTAAGATCTTCTCATAATTTTCTTTTTCATTAAAATAAAAACACTTGTTAATGACTGTTTATAAAGAACTACCGTGATTTAAATAATTTTTTATTGCTCCACTAATTGATGAGGATAATGGATCATTCAATAATTAGTGACTATTATATTTCCTCCACTAACTGGTGAATGGCCATCTAAGAGGGTATCCTAAATAATGTATTTAGTGAATGACTCGATATTTTTTTACTAAATTAATAAATGAAATAAAAATTCTCACTAATTAACATATAAAAAATAATTCTCATTAGTTAGTAAATAAACATAATTTTCACTAATTAGTAGATGATTCATTATTCTAAATAATTAATAGCAAAATTCAGAAATTATTTTTGTATTAATGTAGGATGCCTTTAAATAGAGTACTTAAAAAAATTCAAATGTATGAATTAAAAAATTGTGAGAATGTCTACAGCATCAAAATTTTCACCCTAATTTGACATTACATTAGGATTATTATTGTCTACTACATGAAAAGCATCCAATGACCAAAAAACAAAAAAAACAAAAAACAAAAGATCAAAAGCATCCTATCATTGGAAAAATCCATTTGAAAGAAGCAAAATCTTCCCAATATGAATAAAACTAATTTCCAAAAAAACTTGTAAATCGAGATTGAAGTGTAACTTTTAAAACTTTTAAAAGTAATTTTACACTTACCAAAAAAGTGTACTAAATCCTCAACACATCATCACTAAATAAGCAAGTCTTGTCAATATTCAATGATAAAAAATCTACCCTACAGCATTTGTTATGAAAAAATAGTAAGAAAACAAATTTGACCAGCATAACTTTGTCACAAGATTATTGGTATTGATGGCGTAAACCCGCGCGTACGAGCTATGGGATTGGATTGTGTGTTATGTACGATTTACGTAGGGCTTGGTATGATATCTGAGCTACAAGGCTCGTGAATTGGTGGATGAAGGTTCTCATCAATCGATCTGTAGTGTGTGAAATGCAGTAGATATATAGTGGTTCACCGGCTAATGAGCTCGGCTAATCCACTCTCTAATGGAGACTCTTACTCCTTTCTCTTTATTGATAAAAAGTGGAATATGTTCCCGCCGAATACTCAGGGTATCAGGGTTTTTCATCCTCTCCATGGAGGTTGTCCTTCCCTTTTATAGCCTCATGCTTACCTCTAATCCGGAGTTATCTCCTACATTGAAGGGATTATACCCTATCTTCATCTACAATCTCGGAGTGGCCTTACCTTCCCATAGCTGTTTTCAAACGATGAGATCTTTGCCCTTCATCGTGGGATTCTTCCCTTGGTTTAAGGAGAGGATCTTGGCGGGTTACGGGTTTTGTGCCTTGGATTGGCTCAGTTTCTGTTATGGATGTGTCTGCTGTCATCTTGCTGCCTTCTGGTCATTTCTCAGTTCGTGTGTTCAGCTAGGAGCTCTAATGCTAGTTGGAAGAGCTCAGACCCTTGCTGGATGAGCTTTGCTTACTCTACCTGAGCTCCCGAGCTGAGCTTACTATCGGAGCTCGTGCCTGGGTTTATTTTAGGCATCATCAGTTGCCCCCCAGCCCTTGCCTTAGGTTAGCTTAGGTAAGGGCTGACCTACACAGACTGAGTTAGACCAGCACGTGGCTAGCACGTGGCTCGAGGATTTTTGACGGTTTGCAGCAATTATTTCTTTCCTCGATTCCCGCGCACGTCTCAGCCCACGTCCCTCAGGCTTTAAATATTCAAAACGGCTACCTGAACCGTTTCTTCATACTATTCATCTTCCTCGCTGCCCTTCGTCTCTGTTCTCTCTGTGATTTCGGACCTTCTTACTCGAACCTTTCTGTTTTCTTGCCTGAAATCGAATTCCCAGCCCTCGTTTCGAAGATTCGCATCGCCTCCTTCCTCCGATAGTGCTCCAGGCTTCCGTTCGCCGTTATTTCTGAGTTAGGTACGTCCTTTGCCCTTTTCTCTTCCTCATTTTGCTCTGGATCCCTCGAATTCGAGGTGGTTGCTGCATTTCTGGGCTTTTCGATTCTTTTACTTTTGGAATCGTGATCATTGCTTAGCCCCCCTTCCTCATTTCGTCGATTGGAGCTCCATAGTTCATATCCTTGCCGTCGGGAGTTACTGTGCTGACCCAAGGGTTATTGCAGAGTGCCTGACCCGTGCCCCTCAGCTTTATCGTTCCTTTAATCTTCTTTTTTCTCTTCCTATCATGTCTGCCTCTTCTGGAGCCACTCGCTCCTCTGTTTCACTTTTAGGGTCTAGGTCAGCCGAAGAGGATACTGAATTAGAGGAGATAAGTGACGAAATTGATAACTTTCCTGGTGTGGAGGCTGGGGAAACCGAGGTGGGTACCGAGGAGCCTCCCTCTATTTCCTCTCCCGTGCCCCCCAGACCTGATAAAGGCAAAATCAAGGTGAGTGGAGTCGGGGTTGAAGAGAGGATTTCGTATTTGGGGTCTGCCTTCCGGCATGCCGAGTCTGTGGGCTACAGCAGAGAGGCCCCTGAGCTAATGAAAGCTTATAAGGTTCGTTATGGTTTTCCTCCTGGGGTTGAACCCTGGTGCCCAGGCAGCTCTGTCTACTACGTAGAACCAGTACGCAATAGGGTCTGCTTCTTTCTTGCCGCCTTTGATAACGGTCTTCGTTTTCCTCTGCACCCCTTCATCAAGGCTATTCTGCAACACTTCCGTGTGTGTCCCTCCCAGATTTCTCCCAACTTCTATGGCGTCATGGTTGGTTTTTTAGTCATCTTCAAGAAGCATAAGCTCGGGGTTCCTAGCGTTTCTCTGTTTCAAGAGTTTTTTAACGTCAAACCGACCTCTGAAGGCTTCTTGTACGCCTCTAAGCGTGCCAACGTTAGGCAGCTTATCTCTAACATTCCTTCCTCTCATAAGCACTGGAAGGAGCATTTCTTTTTTGTCGGGGGCATCAATTGGGAGTATAATCCTGCTGATAAGACAGATACACTCGGTATCCCTACGACTTGGACTGAACCAGACAACTTGCGTGAGTCTTTACTCGAGTCGGCTGAGCTCTGATCTGGAACTTATAGGCCTCTTGCCTTTCTCTTACTTGTACCTTTTCTTCCTTTCAGGTGGTCGTCTTGAGCTCAGCCCTGAAGACAATAAAGTGCTGGCAAAGTTGGCGAAGATTAAACCGGAAAAGTACGCTGACCTGATTGAGTTGAAAAATTTGGTGCAGCTAGGTCTGAGCCCTCCTGCGGTGACTTTAGCGATTCCATTATCTGTTTTAGGGGCTGACGAAGGTAATTTCATCGTCCCTTGCTCTCCTCTCTTCATAATCTTTCCTTCTCTTTTTCCCTTTTTTTTTTTTTTTTTTTTTTTTTTACATTTTCCTGCTTCATCCAGACCTTCCAGGTCCTTCTACCATGAAGTCTACTCCAGAAGAGCTTCAGGCCAAAATTGCAGAGCTGATGGAAGGTGGCAGGTCTGGGAAGCGCAAAGCTCGGGTCGGCTCAGGGAGTGGTCCAACCACTCGAGCTAAGATCCCCAGAGTGGAAGTGCCTCCTCCCTCCTCTGCTACTACAAAATTGGTTCCCATCAAGGCACCGCCCTCTTCATCCGGCATCCCTCAAGACGTAGTCATCTCTCCTCCTCCAGTGGCCCATCCTGGGTCGGGGGCTGCTCAAAAGGGAGATCAGGCTTCCCCTTCCTCCTCTGAGGTCGAAGAAGCTTTGGGAGTGATCCCTGACCTCCAACCCAGAAAGGTCTCATATACTGCCTCTGGGAAAACCGAGAGAAAATCCGAAGAAGATGAGGATTCCTTTTTTGACAACATGGACCTTGCTGCAGGGGCTCTTTCTTCTATTTTCACTGAGTCTGATGTTCTGAAGGCTGCTTCTATGCCTCTTGAGGAATCCATTTCTTCAGCTCTTCAGGGAGCAGCTGCTGTAAGCACCGCCACTTCTCCTTCTTCAATTATTTTTGTTTCGTGGACTCATGCGTTCTTTCGCATTTTCAGGCTGTCCTTCATGTGAATGGTCTACTGCATCGGGTTCGGTCCCAAGAGAGCTCTTTTCAGGTCTTGAAAAAATATAAGACCAAGGTTTCTGAACTGTCTCTTGAGAACGAAGACCTTAGAGCCCGGGTGGAGAGCCTCACAACGTAGATGGAGAGCCTCAACGAGCAGACGGTGAAGCAAGCCTCCGACCTCAAACACACACTGACAGTCAAGGTCAGAGCTGAGGAGGGGGAAAAGAAGGCTCGGGATGAGCTGAAGTTGGTCAAGGAAGACCTGCAGCTTAAAGTTGAGGCGTGGTCCAAGGCTAACCAGGAGGCGTTTGACGCCAAGAAGAAGCTCATCCAGGCCAACCAAGATTATCTTGCCCTCAGTGAGGCTAACGGCAAACTCTGTGAGGAGCTCGAGGAGCAGAAACGTTTGGTCCAGCAGAGGGACGAAGGGATCGCTGAGCTGAGGGATGAGGCCACCACCTTGTGGGCTACTGGATGGCTTGCCTTTAGGCGCAAGGCTATCAAAGCTTTCCCAGACCTTGACTTCAATTTCTCTATCCCTACCGCAGAAGAAATGGAGGAGTCTAGCTCTGATAACGAGGAGGATGCCTCGGTTCTCTCAGCGGCAGCCTTAAGTCAGGACACAGCTGCCCCTGGGACCTCTGGGGCTTTTATCGTGCTTCCTGAGCCTCCAGTGGTGACTTCTGAGCTTCCTGCAGCTGCCCCCGCTGTTCTTGCCTCTACACCATTTTCAGCTGACTTGATGGTTGAAGCCCTTGCTCAAGATTCGGGATCGACAGAAGCGGGGGCCCCAGGCATTTCTGTTACTTCTGTTGCTGAGGGCCCCTCAGCCGAGTTGCAAGATCCTGCAATTACTCCCTCTTAGAACTTTTTCCATACTCATGTAACTCTTATTTTCCATTGTACATCAACCTTGTGTTTTGAAATACGAACTTCATGGGGCAGTTTCTAATTTTTCTGAATTTTGCTTTGAATTGATGTGTGATTGAGTTGAACTGTGATTTGAGACATAAGCCAGTTTTGCCTCTATTCTCTCTATTCTCCTGCGCTTTTTGATCTTTTGATCTTTCTTCTTCTTGTATTCCCCTTGCCCCCTTTTGTTTTAAGGGGTGCTGTGCACTTCTTGAAACAAAATTACTAGACCTGAGGAGTATAGAAGATTTGGTGTTGAGTCCAAATGACCTCCCCTGAGTCGTTGAGTTCGGTAGTTGGTATACTAGGGATCCACTCCCTAGTTTTCTTTATTCTGAGCTGCTCAGCTTGATATTCCGAACTGATGTGCTCCTTCTGAGCAACATAGCTCGAGTTTGCGAGCCTATGAGCTCTTGCTGAGCTATACAGTTCGTCTTCTGAACCTGAAAGTTCTTACTGAGCTTTTTTGGCTCTTTTGTCTGAACTAGACAGCAAATTTCAATGCTCCATATTTGTGAGAATAAAGAGCTTTCTTCTGCGTTTTACTTTTCTCTTCCCCCCACCTTGCTTCGAGGAGTGCTTTAAGCCTTCTTTAAGCAAGGCTGTCAACTTTTACACGTTGCTAAGTTTCTTTGATGAACCGAGGAATCCATCAGGAACTCTTCCTTTTTAACGTGGGCAGGGCTCTTAGAATTGCAGGCTTTCAAGATTTGCTATTCAAGCGCTCTGAGTTTAAATATGGAGGATATGTTGCTTGGTGGGGTCACAATTCTTTGTAGGTTGTTTTGAGTGCAAAATAGGAGGGGTAGTCTCTTTCCCCGCCTTTTTCTCCAGTCGTTTTCCATAACCGCAACCACTTTCCATAACCGCATTCATTTTCCATAACCGCAACTATCTTTATTATTCAAGAAACTAAACAGGCAACTGTTTCCCCTTATTTGACTCTTGGTTTCCTGAAAAGTTCCCAACTTTTCTTAAGCTTCTTACCATCTGTTGGATTCCTCTTTCCCTCTCTTGCATGAAATATTCTTGACTTTCTTCTTGTTTTGTTGCATCTTTTTCCTTATCAACACTTCCGATGGCTGCTTCTGTTTCTTCTCTGTTCCAGGAACGTGCCTCCTTTGGAATTGAATGGGAGTGGCACTGTCGCCACCTGTCTCCTTCAATACTTGAATCTTCTGATTTAGTGGATATTAAGAAACGGTTTTTTCCTGATCTTGACTTGCCTTTGCGAGTTCCTACCTCCGACGAGCCCTGCAACTACCTTCCCCGAGGGGAAGTCTGCCTTTTTGAAGGTGCCATGGACATGGGGCTTCGCCTTCCCATTCACCCGGCCATAGGGCGAGTCCTTGCCTACTATGGTCTATGTCCTTCTCGCCTTTCCCCACGAGGGTGGGCCGTTATGGTAAGCTTCTTCCTGTTCTGCCGCCTACATGGCCTCGGCAGGTTCCCTTATGTCTCTGAGTTTTTGTACTTCTTCGAGATCGAGGAAGACGATGCCCCCTGCTTCAGCTTCTTCCGTTTGAGGAATTCTGAGTTACGTCCTTTGGTTCTAGGCCTTCCCTTCAATCCTGAAGGATGGTCTAAACGTTTCTTTTTCGTTTCTGGGGAGTGTTGGAGATCTCCTGAGGACCGCTGTCGTGAAGCTAGGGTTCCGCGGTCCTGGAAGAGCTTCTCTCATACTGGTAAGTTCGAGCTGAGCTCTTTTGAATATTTCTTTTTGGAGACGCGTTCTTACTATGTGATTATCTGTGCAGGTCCACCTGATCTGGATGTACCAGGGATGGTGAATGTCAATGAGTTGCTGCTTGCGGAGTCTAGGACTTATTCCAGGCTGATGACGAGTGCAAACCTCTATTTGCTTGGGGCTGAGGCTACTGAGTTTGAGTTTTCCTCTGTTCCTTATCCCTCCTGGACCTCTTTCTCTGATTCTGATGAGGATGAGGACTCTGACGAGGGTGGAAACACCGGCACGAGTTCAAGGAAGCGTAAGAGGGATGGTTCCTCTTCTCCTGGCTCTCTGTCCACCATCTTCCTTACCCCCATTGGTCAGAAGCTTCTAGATTCACTTCACAGGGCTGAGCGGGATAGGGACGAGCTGAAGAAGGAGAATGCTAGCCTGAAGGAAGAGGTTGTTGAGCTGAGGTCCCAACTTAAAAAAGACTAGGATCTTTATTTCCTTGTATCGTTCTTTCTTTTCTTGAATGATACCAGACTATGAATCTTTTCGCACTTTTCCGAATGTTTATATTCTTAGATATTCTGAATTCTAGGTTTCTCATTCTTGAGTATGCATGTCCATATATGAGCTCTTGGTGTTCAGAATACGGACGTAGACGGAGAACAGAAGATCATGTTAGCACTGACCTTAGTTCCAGTCTAGTTCCAAAGATCTGACCGCGAACATCGATGGAAAACAGAAGATCATGTGCGTACATATCTTAGTCCCTGAATGGTTCCTCAGATCGGACCGCGAACATTAAGGGAGAAGATCAGGTGTGTACAGACCTTAATCTTTCCTCATGACTAGTGGTCCTGGCGCCCTTCCTACACACTCGCGGCCCCCAATGTGTTCAGAACAGCGGATATAAAGATGGTTGGTGTGTCCAGGAAGAGACCAGCTTTGGATTCGACTGTTGGTGTCTCCAAGAAGAGACCAGCTTTGGATTCGACTGTTGGTGTCTCCAAGAAGAGACCAGTCTTGAATTTTACGAGCCTTGAAGCTTTTAGGAGCTGAAGAGCTCACCTTTCATTTATAAGCTTTGAAGCTTGTATGAGCTGAAGAGCTCACCTTTCATTTATAAGCTTTGAAGCTTATCGTATATTTATGAGCTGAAGAGCTCATCTTTCATTTATAAGCTTTGAAGCTTATCGTGTATTTATGAGCTGAAGAGCTCATCTTTCTTATATAAGCTTCGAAGCTTATCTTTATTTATGAGCTGAAGAGCTCATCTTTCATTTATAAGCTTTGAAGCTTATCGTGTATTTATGAGCTGAAGAGCTCATCTTTCTTATATAAGCTTTGAAGCTTATCTTTATTTATGAGCTGAAGAGCTCATCTTTCATTTATAAGCTTTGAAGCTTATCGTGTATTTATGAGCTGAAGAGCTCATCTTTCTTATATAAGCTTTGAAGCTTATCTTTATTTATGAGCTGAAGAGCTCATCTTTCATTTATAAGCTTTGAAGCTTATCGTGTATTTATGAGCTGAAGAGCTCATCTTTCTTATATAAGCTTTGAAGCTTATCTTTATTTATGAGCTGAAGAGCTCATCTTTCATTTATAAGCTTTGAAGCTTATCGTGTATTTATGAGCTGAAGAGCTCATCTTTCTTATATAAGCTTTGAAGCTTATCTTTATTTATGAGCTGAAGAGCTCATCTTTCATTTATAAGCTTTGAAGCTTATCGTGTATTTATGAGCTGAAGAGCTCATCTTTCTTATATAAGCTTTGAAGCTTATCTTTATTTATGAGCTGAAGAGCTCATCTTTCATTTATAAGCTTTGAAGCTTATCGTGTATTTATGAGCTGAAGAGCTCATCTTTCTTATATAAGCTTCGAAGCTTATCTTTATTTATGAGCTGAAGAGCTCATCTTTCATTTATAAGCTTTGAAGCTTATCGTGTATTTATGAGCTGAAGAGCTCATCTTTCTTATATAAGCTTTGAAGCTTATCTTTATTTATGAGCTGAAGAGCTCATCTTTCATTTATAAGCTTTGAAGCTTATCGTGTATTTATGAGCTGAAGAGCTCATCTTTCTTATATAAGCTTTGAAGCATATCTTTATTTATGAGCTGAAGAGCTCATCTTTCATTTATAAGCTTTGAAGCTTATCGTGTATTTATGAGCTGAAGAGCTCATCTTTCTTATATAAGCTTTGAAGCTTATCTTTATTTATGAGCTGAAGAGCTCATCTTTCATTTATAAGTTTTGAAGCTTATCGTATATTTATGAACTGAAGAGCTCATCTTGTTTGGAAATCATAGTGATGGTGAATAAAGGACTGGTTTATTCTTAAAAAATGGCTCTATTACAAGGGACACTTACTGAAAAAATTTCTTAAGGTGCTCGGCATTCCATGAATGAGGTAGAACCTTCCCTTCCTCTGTTTGCAACTCGTAATTCCCCGGTCTGATTATCCTTGACACGATATAGGGCCCTTCCCAGTTGGGTCCCAATTTCCCATGCGTGGGATCCTTTCTTGCAAGCAGGAGCCTACTAAGTACCAGGTCTCCAGCCTTGAAACTTCTGTGCCTTACCTTCCTGTCGTAATACCTCGCAGTTTTCCTTTGGTAAATGCGGATGCGGTGAAGAGCTCTGCCTCTCTTTTCATCCAAGAGATCGAGGTTTAGTAAGAGAGATTCTTCGTTGTGCTCGGCATCTGCAAATTCCACCCTTGGAGATTGGAGCCCTATCTCTACTGAGGCCACCGCCTCGGTTCCAAAGGCCAATGCAAAAGGGGTTTCCTGAGTTGCAGATTTGACGGTTGTCCTGTAAGCCCACAATACCTCAGGGATGTATTCCACCCACTTCCCTTTCAGGTTTTCCAGTTTGGTCTTCAAAGCCGACTTTATGGTTCTGATTGTGACCTCTGCCTGTCCATTGGATTGGGGATGTGCAGGAGCCGAGAAATAGTTCTTGATTCCGAGCTCAGCACAAAAACTTTTAAATTTTGAGTTATCAAACTGCTTTCCGTTGTCAGATATGAGCGCTCTAGGAACTCCAAACCTGCAAACTATCGACTTCCACACGAAGTTTTGAACTTTTTGCTCTGTGATTGTCGCCAAAGGTTCGACCTCCGCCCACTTGGTGAAGTAATCCACTCCTATGATGGCAAACTTGCACTGCCCCACACCAGTGGGAAGGGGGCCCAGAATGTCCAAACCCCACTGCTGAAAAGGCCATGGGCTTACCACCGAGGTTAGGAGCTCGGGAGGACAGTGGGACACATTGGCATGCTCCTGGCAGGTTTTGCATTTTCTTACTAAGTCGGTGACATTTTTGAGCATAGTGGGCCAATAATACCCTTGTCTTAGTACTTTTCCCGCCAAGGCTCGGGCTCCTACGTGATTGCCACATATTCCTTCATGTACCTCTCTGAGTATGTAGTTGGCATCCTCATCTCCTACGCACTTAAGGAGAGGCGTTGAAAATCCACGTTTGTACAGCTTTCCTTGCATCAAGGAAAATCGGGCTGACCTGGTCCTCAGCTTGGATGCCTCCTTAGCATCATTCGGCAAAGTTCCATTCTGCAGGTATTCTATGATGGGGTCCATCCAGCTTGGCTGAGCTTCAATTGATAGAATTTCCTCTTCTTCGATGCTTACCGAAGGCTTTGGAAGGTGCTCCACTGGAATTAGCCTATCCAAATCTTCTTGCGAGGCAGTTGCTAACCTTGCCAGAGCGTCTGCTCGTGAATTCTCCGTTCTGGGCACGTATCTGACCTTAACCTGCACAAACTTTTTCATTAGTTCTCGTACCTTTTTGAGGTAAAGGACCATCTTTTCGCCTCTTGCCTCGTAACACTCTTCTATCTGCTTTACCACTAGTTGAGAGTCACTGCAGATCTCCAGCTGCTCTGCTTCCATAGAGTAAGCAAGATTAAGCCCAGCGACGACAGCTTCATATTCCGCCTCATTATTGGAGGCTTTAAACCCAAATCTAAGGGCATATTCGACGTCTACTCCTTCTGGGGAGGTCAGGATTATTCCTGCGCCGCTTCCCTGAGCATTGGCAGCTCCATCCACTGAAAGCTTCCACATGGGGAGGTCTGGTATTAAATCCGTGGTTTCCATAGGCGCTGCTGCTGTGAATTCTGCAATAAAATCTGCCAAAATTTGCCCTTTGATGGCAGTTCTTGGCTTATATCTGATATCAAACTCACTGAGCTCTATGGCCCATTTAACCAACCTCCCCGAGGATTCTGGCTTGTGTAGCACTTGTTTCATTGGCTGATCTATTGGAACCTCGATAGTATGGGCCTGGAAATAAGGTCTGAGTCTCCTAGCTGTTGTAACCAGAGCTAGAACGAGCTTTTCCATCTTTGGATATCTCTCCTCTGCCCCCCTCAGAGCTCTGCTACAGTAGTAGACTGGTTGCTGGGCTCTGTCTCGCTCCCTAACTAGCGCCGCACTTGTTGAAAAATCCAAAACTGCTAGATAGAGGGTGAGGACTTCTCCTTCTAAAGGGCTTACCAATACTGGAGGGGAGCTCATGTAATCTTTTAGGGATTTGAATGCTTCTTCACACTCGGCATCCCACTGGAATGCCTTCTTCAAAATTTGAAAGAAAGGCTGGCATTTATCGCTTGACCTAGACACGAAACGGCTCAGTGCAGCTATTCTGCCTGTCAAGCGTTGCACCTCTTTTGTGTTGGATGGCGACTGCATTTCCACCATTGCTCTAACCTTCTCTGGATTAGCTTCGATCCCTCTGCTGCTAACTATAAAACCCAGAAATTTTCCCGCTGAGACCCCAAATGCGCATTTCGCAGGGTTGAGCTTCATTCTGTACTCCTTTAGAATTCGAAATGACTCAGCTAAGTGCTTGATGTGGAGCTCTGCTTTCAGTGACTTTACTAGCATATCATCAATGTAAACTTCCATGGACGCTCCTATTTGTTTCTGGAACATCTTATTCACTAGCCGCTGGTAAGTGGCTCCAGCGTTCTTCAATCCGAAGGGAATGACCTGATAACAATATGTTCCCTGTTCAGTTACAAAGGAGGTTTTCTCTTGATCGCTGGGATCCATCCTGATCTGGTTGTAGCCTGAGAAGGCGTCCATGAAACTGAGGAGCTCGTGCCCTGCAGTGGCATCCACTATTAGGTCAATCCGAGGTAAAGGAAAACTGTCTTTGGGGCATGCTCGGTTGAGATCAGTGAAGTCGATGCACAGCCGCCACTTTCCATTGGTCTTCTTTACAAGGACTACGTTTGCTAACCAGGTGGGGTAATCAACCTCCCTAATAGCCTTGGCACGAAGGAGTTTGCCGACCTCCTCATTGATTGCCCTTTGTCTTTCAGAGGCAAAGCTCCTCCTCTTCTGTTTGATGGGTTTGCAAGTTGGGTTCACGCATAGCTTATGGGTAATAACCGAAGGGTCAATTCCTTCCATGTCTTCTTGCTTCCAAGCAAACACTCCTACATTCTCTTTTAAGAACCGGATGAGGAGTTCTTTGAGTTCAGCGTTTAGTTTGGAACCCACATAAACGAGGTGTTCTGGCTTCTCATCAAGTTGAACTGGTTCCAGCTCTTCCGATGGCATTGGTCTTGTCTCCATCTCGTCTCTCATGTCGAGTTCATCCAGTTGGATGTTCTCAACCTCCTTCCTTTTTACTGAAGCCATATAGCACTCCCTTGCTATACGCTGGTCTCCTCGGACTACTCCGATTCCATTTTCTGTAGGGAACTTTACAACTAAATGATAGGCAGATGGGATTGCCTTCATAGAATTAAGGGATGGCCTTCCAAGCAAGATGTTGTATGCAGAGGGTGCATCGACTACTAGGAATTTCACGGTGGTGGTGGCTTGGCAAGGTGGGTCCCCTAGGGTGAGCACGAGTTGGATTGAGCCTAAGGGGAGCACCCTTTCCCCGGAGAATCCCAGCAAGTGAGTGCTTACTGATTCAAGTCTCTCCCTTCCTATGTCCATCTTGTCAAACGCAGGCGCGAAAATGATATCTGCTGAGCTCCCATTATCGATTAGAACCCGATGAACAGTTCTATTAGCCACCACAGCTCGTACCACCAATGGATCATCATGGGGATGTTGGTATCCCTCCAAATCAGCGTCTGAGAAAGTGATTGCCGTATCCAAGCGTGGTGCCTTGGACACAGCGTGCACTTCGAGAGCTTCTTCGGCTCTGATTCGTCGAAGGTGTGCTTTCCTGGCTGAGCTGGACTCCCCTCCTCCTGCGAATCCTCCTGATATTACTCTGATCTCCCCTAGAGGCTGCTGGTGTGGTGCCGGTGCCTGCTGCCGAGGTGGCGGAGGCGGAAAGGCTCGGTTCTGATTGTCATTGGCTACAAAGCGACGTAGCTGACCTCGCTGAATCAAGAATTCTATTTCCTTCTTTAGTTGAATGCAGTCATCAGTATGGTGGCCATGATCTCTGTGATAGTCACAGTACTTAGTGGGGTCTCTCTTGGCTGGGTCTGCCTTCATCCGAGGTGGCCATCTCAAGAATTTCTCGTTCTGAACTTCATACAGAACCTGTGACACATCGGCAGTGAGGGGGGTGAATCGCTGAGGTCCGTATCGGGGCTGTAGCTCGGGCTGCGGGGGGCCCAGGCGATCTCTGACATTTCCTCTTCTTTTGGGCGAGCGGTCCCTTTCCCTTCTTGGAGACCTCTCCCGCCCTTTTTCCTTTCTGGGGCTCCTGTCTCTTCTCTTTTCTTCTTTTTCCTTTTCCTTACGTGAGGATGTACCCCCTACTTTGGAAAGGAGTGCCTCTTCGCCATTTATATACTTCTCTGCCTTGGCTAATACCTCAGCCATACTTGCCTGCGGATTCTTCGATATGGAGAACATTAAATCCTTGGACTGCACTCCCAACCCTGCAATGAAGGCAGTTATGGCGAATTTCTCGTCTGGAACGTCTACTTTTAGGGTCTCCGAATTGAACCTTTGGACATAAGACCTCAGGTTTTCTTGAGGCCCCTGTCTCACATTCAGCAGGTGGTAGCTAGGTTTTCTGTATATCCGGGCTCCTATAAAATGAGATACGAATGCTATGGAGAGTTCTTTGAAGGATGAGATCGAGGCTGGTGGGAGCCTGTGAAACCAGGCTAAGGCGGAGCCTTTCAGGGTGATGGCAAAAGCTCTGCAACGTACAGGATCGTGGTATCCATGTAGCTCCATCTGGTTCTTGTAAGTGTTGAGATGATCAACAGGATCCTTCGTTCCGTCAAAGACCTCTATCTGTGGCGTCCTAAACTTCGGTGGGAGTGGAAAGTGTAGCACTCCGGTGGTGAATGGAGACTCGGTTTGCTGCACCAAGACATCCATTGTAACCGGGGCCTTGCTCTTTACCGCCTCCTTCATGTGGCTGAGCTCTTGTTGGATGTCTTTGAAGCGTTGTTCCCAGCGCTGCTCTTTCCTGTCCGGCGGATAAGGGAAAAAATCATCCCTGTCACCCCCGTCGTTCTGACTTTGCACCCCGTCGTTATGGCCATTCCTAGGAGGTACAAAAGGAGCGTGCCCCCTGGTTTGGCTGCTTTCTCCTCCTTCGTCGACCTCTCTGATGGGGTCCCAGTGTCGCCGCTCCCTGTAAGGGGGGTTATTCTGGCCTTCTTGGGCCGGTTGTGCCTCTTGCGGGCGTTGTACGAGCTTTGATAGCTCGGCATTTTCCTTTAGCAGTCGTTGGTTGACGAGGCGAAGGGCCTCCAACTCGTTATTAATGGGGGAATTCGCTTCCTGGATGTTCCCGGGTTGTCTGCCGTTGGTGGCTTCCTGCTGATCTTGCATTCGGGGCGGGTTTGTTTGACTTCTGCTCATATTTCGAGTTGTTACCATCAGTCACTGAGGAATCAGCTTACTTGTAATAGGAACAGTCGTTCCCACAGACGGCGCCAAACTGATGGCGTAAACCCGCGCGTACGAGCTATGAGATTGGATTGTGTGTTATGTACGATTTACGTAGGGCTTGGTATGATATCTGAGCTACAAGGCTCGTGAATTGGTGGATGAAGGTTCTCATCAATCGATCTATAGTGAGTGAAATGCAGTAGATATATAGTGGTTCACCGGCTAATGAGCTTGGCTAATCCACTCTCTAATGGAGACTCTTACTCCTTTCTCTTTATTGATAAAAAGTGGAATATGTTCCCGCCGAATACTCAGGGTATCAGGGTTTTTCATCCTCTCCATGGAGGCTGTCCTTCCCTTTTATAGCCTCATGCTTACCTCTAATCCGGAGTTATCTCCTACATTGAAGGGATTATACCCTATCTTCATCTACAATCTCGGAGTGGCCTTACCTTCCCATAGCTGTCTTCAAACGACGAGATCTTTGCCCTTCATCGTGGGATTCTTCCCTTGGTTTAAGGAGAGGATCTTGGCGGGTTACGGGTTTTGTGCCTTGGATTGGCTCAGTTTCTGTTATGGATGTGTCTGCTGTCATCTTGCTGTCTTCTGGTCATTTCTCAGTTCGTGTGTTCAGCTAGGAGCTCTAATGCTAGTTGGAAGAGCTCAGACCATTGCTGGATGAGCTTTGCTTACTCTACCTGAACTCCCGAGCTGAGCTTACTATCGGAGCTCGTGCCTGGGTTTATTTTAGGCATCATCAGGTATTATAAAAAGGAAATTTACTACTATTTTCTACAAGATCTCTTTCTCTACTATTCAATGCTGTTCTCGTGTTTGAACAGGTGCCAAGCAAAAACCAAAATGGCTACCGCAATATCCACATCCTAGCGTATTGACAAAACTCGTATTTTTATAAACGTTTTCACAATTCAAAGAAGGTAATAACCATAACGAAAAAGACCACCAATTATGCACTAATTTATGGAAAATACTTTAACAAGGAAAAGCCGAAGAACAGATTTCATTGTTCTTTCTTCTGAAGGGATGGGCCAAGACCGAAAAAAGAAGCTAACATTCTTTTTAGTAATTGGCAGATTCGCCACTAATACGTCCATTGCCAATACAAAAATAATCTTCAGCCTTCCAATCAAAGATTTGAGTTAAAATATCAAATGCAAATATAAGCAAAACTCGGACAGTAGTATTAGGTTTTAAAAATAACTAATTTATACTTCAACACGAACTAGTTACTTCACTGATTCAATAATTTCAATTAAAATTTAATTTATTAGTTTTAATTTGATGATGAGACACTTACATTTGACCGAATTTAACAACCTTATTTTAGAGGGTTGGCGACAACTTCAACGTATAAATGGAAGAAAACATTACACAACTGAGAAAGTTACACATGCCTTTTCTCAGTATTCAAAGGAGGAGCCAAGAGCACACTACACATTCAGGAAATCAATAACATGATATATTATATGTCGGTACAAGCCAAAAAGTTCCCTACACTAACCGAAAAACAAATAGAAAACCCAAAGGACTACAACTCCTAAAGAGAGCTGAATTTCCTCCACAATACCTGAGCTCTATCAAGAGCCTCACCAAGTTACAGAACCTTGCCGCCAAGCATCAGAACACTACCAGTTTTGCCTATCGACTTTCAGGAGATAAAGTTTCATCTTACTATCTTCTCATTCTAATTGAAGTATGTTTTACAGTGTTGGGTTATAAGTTGCTTTATGCAAATAATACCAAAAATTAAGTCTATGAAATTATGAAACTACACACTCTCAAACCCATTAATAGAGCTGCTGCACAAACAATATTAAAGAGGGAAATAGAGGGACTTCATTTGGATAGCTAACAAACTACAACCTAACGATCAAAACTAAAAAATAATCTAATATGCAATAAAGTAGATCCTAATCATGCACTAATTTAAGTCCACAGCATTCCTCATACTAAACATCATTTCAATACCCAACCGTCCACTTCATGTCAACAACCCATTTAAATGGGACTAAGCTGGAGTTTATAATAGTCGTCCGTGCATTGTAAAGCACCATATATAGGTAACGGAATCATACTTTTAGATTTGATCTGGATAATAACGTAAATTATGCAAGGGAAAAGGAAAATCAACAGCAAAACTTAAAACCTCAGCAATTGCATACAAATTATCCAACTTTTCCTTGATTTCAGTCGGCACATAAGCAAGACTATGGTAGCAAGCATCGTACAGCAGCTGTAGACCAAAGATCCACCGCCAAAAAAAAGGGTTTTTTAAGTCAAAAAACATTGTAGAACAAATATATTAACCCTATTTTCCAGTCTTCTGCCTGGATCTCCAAGTACAGCATGCAAGAAACAGGTGATTCTGTAGATCCATCTGCTTCTATTTTGTTTAGATGAATCTGTGGATCTCTGCAAAAAGTTAGCAGGTGTACAGTAACTAGAAAATAGCAAGGTGAAATGCTTAAACAGATGTGTTTGACCTTCAGAGCGAACCAGATATAGCAAAGGCAAATATAGAGCAATACAAGCAAGTAATTCAACAACTAATGGAAAGAAAAGTAAACTGATCACTGCAAGGTATAATCATCCAACTTCAAGGACAATGAATCTGAATACTGAAAAACACAAACAAGAACAAAAACTCAAGATTTAAGAGAGAAGTGTAGAGCTCCCTTCAATCCAAACAAGGATCTGACTTGGGTAGTGAAAGCTCCTGACATATGCAAGCCACAAGCCTATCCAACAAACAGAAATGGGATAGGGCTGAGGGATCCATAAGTCAGCAGCTCAATCTCCCCAGCAATATCCTCTATTGGACTTCAAGGAGCTCCACTCCAAAAACCCTAATTCACGAACCCTAATACCACTTATAACTAACCCAAACCAGAATACCACCCACATATCATACACCCCTTTAAAACTTCCACCATCAAACCCGAACAGGAAACCCGAATAATAAAACCACTGAATGACTCCGTGACCACAAAATATATTCAAAGTACAAAAAAAACCACACAATCACCAACGCTCACCACCATAAAAATCACCCACAAAAAAACCACCGATCTAGCAATAGAAACAACAGACGAGCCACCAAAACTCAATCAAAACCACATATAAAGACCACTGATCTATTACGTATTACATACAAATCCTAGATTCACCTTCTTGATATCTGTTCAGAAAACACCCATGAACACAGATCCATGAGCATCACCCGAACCAATAAGGCCATTTAACAAATGAACTGCACCCCAAACTTCTGATCATCCAAAACTAATCACAAGGACCTAGAACCTTAGTATATGAACTCACTCACCCAAAGAAGAAAACCTAAGGGCCCTCTAGGTTGAAGATGAGGTTTGAGGTTGCATTATATAGGCCAGTTGGCGGACGATAAATGGTTGGTGGTGGGTCGGCGAGAGCTGTTTTCTTGCATCTATATCACTGAAAAGTCTTGGGAAGCGTCTTGGTTTTTAATTGATTAGATTCCCTCAACTTTGAAAATCACATCACATGCCTTTGTCACCCACACCCAGAAGATATCTTCCACATGTATACAAAATAACATGGGAGAATTACATTTAATCTTTTGTGATTTGTCATTTAATTATTTAAATTTTTTATATTTAAAATATTATACACAAATTTTTAAAAGTTTATACACATATAACACTTAGACTCTTACCATCAACCTCCATTAGTCTATCTATTAGTAAATTATGTTCAGACTCTCTGAAGTTTTTAAATATATAATATTTAGACTCTTCGAGTTTAAAATATTACACTTAAACCAAAAATACTTCAATAAATGATAGAATATCAAATATTTTAAATTTTATAACTAAAATTCATGTTTTATTATGTAATTTATTGAAATAAAATCAAAAATAAAAATCTAATTTTTTCTTTTAAAAATTCATAATTAATATACAATTATACTAACTGTTGGAATAAATCTAAAAAACTAAATAAAGTTTAAACTGTAATGTATACAATATCTTTTATCTTTAATTGGGATAATTTACTCATTTAATAGATTTCGTTAATTTTGTAACTAATAAGTGGTTTAAGTGTAATATTTTAAAGTTGAGAGGTCCAAATATTATATACTTATAAATTTCAGGAGATCTGGATAGAATTTGTTAATGAATTTATTAACCAACATTAACGATAGAGGTCTAAGTATTATGCGTACAAATCTTAAAAGATCTATATATAATATTTTAAATATTTAAATATTTAAATAATTAAGTGACAAATTTTAAGAGATGTAAGTATAATTTTCCCTCCCATGGGAGAATTACACACCCCATTGTAACGTTACTTTGACTGGCGACAGTATTTTTTTCATGCAATATATAGGGTAAAGAGATTACTATTAAAGCTCTGTACAAAATTATAGAATGAGGAAAGTGCATTTGGTGGCAAAGCCTTTCCAACTGTATTCCGTTGTCCATAGCATCAGTAGGGTTGGGCGGGGGGCATAATTATCGCCTCCCTAGACACATGCCTTTTTTAGGTGGAGGATAGCACGCTATTAATGGTGTAAATCTTGTCTTAATTTAATTTAATCATGTTTTGTTTTAATCAATAACAAATAATAAAAGTTGTCTATAAGTCCATTTCGGTAATCTATTTTGTCAATTAGTTTAAGTAATTATTTTTTTAATACATTAAATTTAATTTAGTTTTTTATTTTGTAGTCTAAACTAATTATATCATTTTTTATTTATTACAAGAATGTCCCCCTTTGGCATTCACACATTTATTGCTTGCGAAAGGATGTCTCCTGTTGTTGTCCCCTCTCTCTCTCTCTCTCGTCTTCAATTCTCTCAAAAATTACATATTTAAATCATTGGAGAGAGATCTTAGAGTTGTTTGAAGGACTGGTGACTTAGCTAGAAATGGCACCGGAAGCGAGTCATTCATTGGAGAGAGAAGTATAAATAGATCAATTGCAATTAACAATGAAGATAAAGATTGACTCTCTATTTTAGGGAGAAATTAGGATTTTAATTTCTCAGCGCTGATATCTTGGCACAAGTAAAACTCCATTCTATGTATCGAAATGCTTTCGAAACCCTAAGAAATGATCCAGTTAAATGAATCTTTATTTTCCTTCACTATTTTGATTGATCCTCGTGATTTGCAAGACAAACAATGCATTTGATTAGAACACTCTAAGCTATATAATTGTTGCTTATTTCCTGGACCAAAAATGGTGGAAACCTATGTTGTCCAGTGATGCATCAGCTGATTTATGACTGGACAAGGGAAAACCACCACAGCGCATGAGAGAAGAGAGGGGTGATTTGCGTATAAAGGTGAACCCACGTGCACATGTTAGTTTATAATATTTTTGGCTTGTAATGGAGAAACGTTTTAATAACTTGTTTTCTAAACTTAATTGTAATATAATGTAAATCTTAAATAATGTGATGGCTCACAATTTATGTACATCAATTAAACTCGTTTTAGTAAACTTTAAAATCGAGATTTGTGACGAATTTACAAGTCGTCCTTTATTCCATCAAAAGGACTCATAAGGATTAACGTTAGAAATTTTATTTTATGTCTAGGAAGTTGCACAATAGAAATTATGGAAGTGGAGAAAACATTTAATGTAACAATCATATCATGTCATCACTATTATGGGGAAATCAGTCATATTTAGTTGGATTTTGAATTTTATGATAAAAAGGATAAGGTAGGAAGAAACATAAATACATTCAGTGAACTAAGAGTTTTATTTTATAAAGGTCACTGTCAGTGAAAATTTTAGACAGTGAATTATGAGTTTCTTTTTCAATTTTTTTTATATATGTTTCTCAACTCAAATGAAGCGATTTATCTATGTTATTAAAATCTAATCAGTTTTATTAATTAAGCACAATTTATTTGTATTCACACTGTTTAAGTTCACTGTTTTGAGTTCACTGTCTTTGAGTTTACTAACTTGTTTTTAGTTCACTGTCTTGAGTGTGCGTGTGGGAGAACAAAAGAGAGAGGAGAGAGAGAGAGAGAGAATTTAAGAATGAGAACAAGTAATTTAAGTAATGACCTTAATTAAGGACATTTTTTTCAAGTTTTTATTTTATGAACATTTGACCTTAAAAGTGTTCAGACTAAATCTAAAGTCCAAAAATTCTACAAATGTGGACTTTTGGCCTATTTTCCCTAAAAAATAACAAGGTATGACATTGAGAAGTAATTTTTCAATCATGTTGTTAGACCCCATTAACTTTTGGGTAATTTTTACTTTGACACCATAATATTATTTTAATCTAATTTTTTGATTTAATTTATCATAATTATGAAATTGATAATGTGTTTCAACCAATATTATGATCCACTATTAATCTAATGACCATAATTGCTTAGGCCAATAAATTAGGTTCAAATAACATTATTCAAGTTTATATTCTCTTCAGCTTTCTTTATTATATTGTTTTTGCCAAACATCATAAATATCAATATTATTAGAACCGGACCGGTCATCGAACCGGCAAGGGGACCAGGTCAATGGTTCATTGGTTCAACCGTTGGGTCAAGTGGTTGGACCGGTCATATAATAAAAAAATAAAAAATTATATATATTAATTATAAAACATAATAATTTAACTAAAAAATTTAAAATATTTCTAAAATGCATATAATTTGCCATAAACCCATCTATACAAATAGGAATAGACCCATCTATACATAAACCTCTATATACCCATCTATACAAATAGGAATAGACTCATCTATACATACAGTCATTGCTTGCAGTGTTATTGTCTGTGTTTGTGGAACAGGCCCATTTTGTTTTCTTCTTGATTTCTCCTAGTTTTCTTCATCCACACCCTAGAGAGAATTTATTCACAGAACTAAGAAAATTCAGATATACATCATTGGAAGGCATCAGAGCATCTCTAGCTCCTCGGCAAAACAGGAGCTTTACCTTTACTAGTAGCTTTGTTTGGATAATATAAAAATTTCAAACGTTTAGGATGTAAATTAAAAGTATAAAAAAATTCAAAGCACAAAGTGTCATTTATCCTCTAAACAAATAATGATAATTACCGTGTACACACGTTTTGTGTTCGTTAATATCTCTAATATAGATTTTACCTGACAGCAGAGAGTTGGAGCCTTGAAGTCTTGAACTGATCGACTGACTCAACAGAACAGCCTCGATCGATTGCTGAGTGGTCACCTGAATGCGCCTGAGTGCTGAACAGAACAGCCTCGATCACTCAGTTCTCACTTCTCGTTGGACGCCTCACTGCCTGAGTACTGAACAGTCTCGATGGACTACTTCCTTGGTCGCCTGAATGCCGCTTGAGTGCCGATCGCTGCCTCCCTTTAGCTGGTGAGACGAAGAGAACTGGTCGCTGAGCCCTCGTTCTCTGCCTTATGCGATTTAGAGCAAAATTAAAAGCAGCAGAATGAGCAGATTCAAGCAGATTCAATTTTTCATTTTTTTTATGGACTTCAAACCGGCTGGTTTTTAAAAACCGTCCGGTTCACGGTTTTTTACAAAATCTGTCGGCTTGGCGATTTTTATCCGGTTCCCTTCCTTATGCGGTTTAACTAGTCAACCGGACCGGTTGAGGTCCCGGATCACAGTTGAACCGGTCCGATCCGGTTATAATAACACTGATAAATATGCTTGAATTTTGATTTTACTCAAAATTTACTATCAAACATTTCTTATAGCGTTTTCTATTTTTATTTTATTTTTTTGAAATGAAATGGTAAAATTTTATTAATATAAAATTTTCAAAAATAGAATAGGAATGATAAAGTCAAGTGTCTGTCCTATCCATACATCAACAACACAAAGACAAAGACCATGTCTTGCTAACTGATGTGGTACATTATTTCTAGTAAGTATACTAATAGACATTTCGGCATATTGGAACTTTTTGTAGATCATTGTTGATATCCACTAAGAAAAGCCCCCAAAGGATCAAACTCTTCATTTATGCTCCCTGATGGACACCATTACTAACTTTGAATCACTCTCTAAAATGAATTAATCACAACTTGTTCATAAGCAAACTCAATAGCTTTTCTAGTAGCAATTGTTTCTATTGAATACCAGAAAAATATGCAGCTTAGACTAGAAGACAGGCAACCTATGCCAAGCAAGTTGGCACCAACTAACAAGGATGTCAGTATGACTCCAAAAGGCAACAAACATCATAGAAGATAGCAGAAGAGGTAAAAGATGATTTTCCCATCAAAGCTTACCTTGGGTATCAAAGCACCACCTCTTAGAGGTCTCGTCATCACTTTTAGAAAGTCACATCACGCTTGTGGATAAAAGCCTCCAACGACCAAATATTCTCTAACAATTTTGTTACGATAACAATAATTACATGTGTATAAAAGGCCAGCATATACGCTTCCTCAAAGAGATTGATAGAAAAACCATCAAGCGATTCCCAACCATCAAGAGAATACCCAATATGCGCACTATACTCATCTTCTTCCTCAAGAAATACACAGTCAAGGAGCAAGAGACCTCCATTAGAGTGGACTAACCTAATTTTTCAGCTAGGCGAACCACTATAAATTCTTGTACCTTCTTTACCTGCTTTAACACACACAACACACCTCACTTAGAGCTCCTCAGCTCATCCACCTCACACTTCCCAATTTTTTACACCATCAGGTTGGTGCCATCTATGGGAATGATATACAGTTCGACAGCTCGGCTGAAAGCTCCGCGCAGCTCTGCCAACTCATCCCACAGCTCTGCCAACTTCGGTAGCTTAGCCAACAACACCACATAGCTCTACGTAGCTCCACCAGCTCATCTCATGGCTCTGTTAGCTTTGCTCTCCAACATTATCAGGCTATCCAACCTTCATAGGATCAACAAATGTTTAAACTGTCAGCTTGGTCAACAGCTACACAAGCTCAACCAACAACCTTGCGAGGTCAGCCAACATTATGTAAGTTCAGCCAAATAGCTCTACAAGCTCAGCCAACAACTCCACGAGCTTGGCCAACAACTCCGTCAGCTCGACCAACAACTCCAACTCCATCATCTCATCCAAAACTACACTCATGAGGTTACTTGGAGACCACTCAATCAAAGCTAGTCGAAGCTTCACTTCTACAAGACCAGCCTCTTCCAGAAGCGAATAAGGGGTAGATAGAATACTGCTACAAAAGGTTTAAGACAAAATTTCAAAATTCAACAACTTGTAAAGAAATAAAGCGCAAGACACAAAATGAAACATACAGGCAAGTCATATTCCTCAGATAATGTCAAGGTTATACAAAAACAACCTCCTTTGGCAAAGGAAGACCTAGAATTTACAAAAAAAAAAAACACATCAAAACAAGTCAGCTAGACTCCTTAATCAGCTTTACACCATCAATAGGCTTCTCTCCAGCCTCTTTTTCCTCCTCAGATGAACCCGGTGGATTGGTTAAGCCTAAATTGTGTTATTTATCTTATCATTTGTTAGTTAATTGTCATGAGTAAGGACTTAATTATATGAGATTAATGTTATATTTGATCTTATCATGATTTAATTAGTGTTTTCCTATTTTGCAGATAAAATGACAAAATGAGAAGGCAAGAAGACAAACATGGGAGTGGATGACACAAAGGAAGGGAGAACATTGAAGAAAAAAGCTCTAAAGATCACGTCCGGACGTCATAAAACCAAGTCTGAAAGTGGGGTTCTGCATCAGAGGAAAAATTGCAAGGACTCTCAGTTAGTCACTTCCGGATGACACTTTGATCAAGTCCAGATGCATGTGAATCCAAGATCCGCATCCGATCGTCACTTTACCTACGTCTGGATTCATATCCTCATTCTCAGCCAATCAGAGAGCTCGATGACAGAGGACTTGGGTCATCTTCCCCGATTTTGGAAAGTACCCATTGTACTTTTTCTTATTTCTTTTAGATATTTTTCCAGATTTGGAAGTTTTGTTGTAATTTCTTCTTTAATCTGATGAGTGGGTTTTATACCTACGAATTGAGTACTTTCGGCTTGAGGAATTTGCAAGTTTTCAATTATTTTATGTTTTTTTTATTTGTTTTGTGTGTTTTGGTGTTATTTGATAGGAATCATCATTTGGAAGCAAACAAAATCATTTGGAAGGAAACGAGGTCAATTTGGAGCCTAAATGTTGGATTTTTGAAGGCTAAACAATAAGGGAGCTGAAGGCTTAAAAGAGACCAGCGTAGACCCAGCGCCTTTTCAGCGCAGGGGCGCCCACCTACTGCCCATTCAGCGCTGACCCAGTGCCTTTCCAGCGCAGCTGCGCTTATGTTGGCTCTTGACGCGAATTCCGACTTGTTTTTGATCTAAAATTGGACTCTAATGCTACATATATGCTAGGGTTTGAGTTGGAAAGGGATAGACTGACTTTGGGGGCTGAAAACATAAGGAGAAGACCAAAGATTGATAGAAAATTGAAGGCAAGAATCAAAGGAACCGACACGAAGAAAATTGGACTTGAAGGTTAGAGAGGAATTGAAGATTGCAACTAAGTTTTCATTATTTTCTCTTACTTTTACTTCTTAATTTTCTGAGATGTTGTTTAATTTGAGAAGGATGTTTTTCAATTATATTATGAACTAAATTTTTATTAAGATTGCAACGAAACCTAATGTTGAGATAAATTGATCTACTATTGTTTCTAGTTCTTGTTGATCATACATGAGTTGTTTGTCATATTTTGTGCTTAATATATGATTGTGTGGCCAACAATTAATTTGATAACTTAGATGAAATTGGAAGATGAATTCTAATTTTAGATCTGAATATGATGACATGCGTCTGGTTAATTCTTTTTAGGATTGGTTTGCTGGATTTGTGTTTAGGATAGGAATATACCTATATGCCGTGTGTAACTTTTATGAGAGTTTGAACTTAATGAATCTTTTTCAACTTATTTTGCATAGGAATATAGTAATTTAATTGGGACAGATATTTTTATCTAACTATTGGAAGAGGTTTGATAAATAGTTTTGAGTTTTCAGTTAACAACTTATTTTGATCAATTAACTGGAAAGAGAGTGGAAAGATTTATACGAAATATTAGGGGAAGTTGTAATCTTAAATTCTTTTATCCGGTAAAATCACTCATTGATTATTAAGTTTAGATTTAGTGTTAAATTAGTAATTCCATAGTTCAATTCCAATTATTTAAATAAAATTGAATTGATATAAAGTTAGTACTTAGAAATTATTGGTAATAATTCTCCGTGGGAACGATACTCTACTTATCACTTTATTACTTGTTGATCGTGTATACTTGCACGTAAATTTTCAATACCAAATTTGAACAACATAATCCTTCTTTAATTTTTTGTTTTAGCCCCAATTAATGGTTGGATAAACTCCTTTACTAAGCCTAGGAGAAAATTCAGTAAAAAATTGGGTATGTAATTAATCCTTTGAGCTTTAATTGATGTTTTTCTTTAATTGTTCAATTCACCTTATTTAGCAAAGCTTTCATATAATCTCTTGATGTATTATGCTAAATGTGATGCAAACTTGAGATTCTCTATGAGTAGACTAGCTAGATGTACATGCTTGGGTTGAATTGTTAATGAATTCATCTAATTAGTTGATTTGTTGATTTATATGAATTGAGATATTTGATTGGTTAATTGCTTGATTTATCATAGACTCTGGGCAAGTTAAATACTTGTGATTAACAATTGGATGTTTGGATTCATTTAGATTAGCTTCTTGATTATATCTTAGAGAATTTTATCATTAATCATTGATAAATCCTCCAATTGAGTTCACTCCCAAGTTGTTTTTCAATTGAGATTGAAAATTATGATTAATTTACTACCCAATTGTTATTGAATAAGTATCCAACGCCTTAGTATTTTTCCAAATCATTTTCTCAAGCTATTTAAGTTTATTTATTTTAGGATTCAACTACCAAATCAATCTCTCTCAAACACAAGACATATTTTCTTTTATTAAATCTTCTTCACTCTAAAATTTCCATCTCCCTGTGGTTCAACCTTGAACTCTGCTAAGAAATTACTACTTTCTTGAGACCTACACTTGGGTTACAACTTCTGAAGCGAGCATGGATCAAAAGAGTAAAAATCTAGGTCAAGGTACTTCTCCTTGGTATACTTTTTAAGATCCCTAAAAACATCAAATTATTCCAAGTAGCTCTCTACAATAGCATCACAGTACTTGTCCGATCTGATGAACTCTTCAAGACCTTTTGTGTACCAGTAAAAAGGCATAACACCAGTCTTGAACATTTTTTAGGAACTTCCTCAAGTTGCTCCTTTAGCAGAGCCATCTCTTCTTTTTTTGGCCTTCCCAGCCTTTGCCTCTTCAACAACTAGGTTGATTTCAACTACTCGAACTGGTACTTCAAAGACAACTCCGAAGCCTCAGCAATATTTATCCGAGCAGTCAGTCTCCAAACAATCTTATTTGTTGACTTGGCTTCAGCGGCCATGTCATTCCTTTGCCTTTCCAACATAGGTTCGCAGTAGTAATAGAACCCATGTAGGTCGTAGCCTGCACCAAGTGAAGAATTTCAAAAGAAACCACACCAAAATCTCTTCAAGGTAGGAAAAGATAAAACTATACTATGCATTTGCAAGAGCATGGTAAGCCCCCATCACATCTCCAATAGTGCTTTGGTCCACTTCATTTAGTAAGGTTAGGATCATGAAACAAAGAGCCCTTAGCGAGCTAATCGACATAGGCTCGGCTTGTCCATTAACACTAACTTCAGCATCTGGCAGATTAGAGCTATGAAGAATTTTCCCAACCTTCTCAGGCGGGGAAGCCTCTGGGATGACCTGATCATCAGGAATGATTTTCTCCACATCAAGCGTCTCCTCATCCAATAGAAGTTCAGACACTCCAACATTATAAACGTCCCCTTCTAGCTTCTTCAAGTTCCTCCTCGGATGCCTGAGCTTCTTGGGGGTAAGGGACCTCCCTCTTTCTTGGCCTCCTTTCGAGCCTCAATAATCTTCTTCAAAGAATCTTTATTAGGAGCCATCTTAACAGGAGCTATAGAATGAGACATCGACATGAAAAATGAAAGTCATCACAAGGAAGGGCCTTGAACAAAAAATATGTCACCCAGCAGAAGTGGAAGCCTCAACTGGTGGGCCAAACCTATTGAGCAAAAATTTTGTCACCAAACAGAATTATCCAACTCATCTAACATCTCTGCCAGCTCATCCAACAGCTCTGCCAACTTAGCCAACAGTTCTGCATAACTCTGCCAGCTCAACCAACAGCTCCGCGTAGATCATTTAGCTTGGCCAACAGCTCCACCCAGCTCCGCCAAGCCACCGATGGTAGTAGACTTTAAGAACCAGGAAGTGAAAACTTATTGGCCAGCACTAAGCGTAGAGAAAATCCAGGATGAAAAAGGAGAAGAACACGTACCTAAAATGCTAGCTCGAAAAAGCGACGAAGATCATTCACATTGGTGGAGAAACAATAAGGAACAAGAGAGTCTCTTTGGCTTTGACCACACCAAACAGGCATTGGAGCAACTAGTTGACAATTTAAACCATCTAGGAGGTGCAAGGCAGCCGTTGTATCCCTAATGTCCAAGTGACAATAATAGAGGTACCGCAACTAGTGCTTCCTTCATATGTGCCACCCCTGAGGGCGTACTAGGCTAGAAATGGCCATTGGAGAAATAATATTCCTCTTTTTAGGAGGATATGACCCAAAATCCTTAATTTGGGGGGCAAATAAGGCAGCCGCCAAGTGTTCTACCAGTGGCGCTCCATGTGGTCATGAATCGGGAACAACTGGACAAAATTATCTAGGAACATGTCGACCTAGCCATGAGGTGTGTAACCAAGCTAACATATCAAAAACCATACCTCAATTGGGTGGACAAGGAACATGAGTATCGTCAAGGATACAGTGTCCTGGTGTTCACAACCTTCTCGAGGGAAGACGATCAGTCGACCATAGAGCACATTGGTTGTTTTACTGTACAATGCGGTGAAGCCGGGGTGATGAGTACGTAATTTTGAAAGATTTTATATCTCAAACTATTCACTTTAGCTTTGTTTATTAATTATATATTTTGTTTTAGTCAAGTTTTTATTTTATTAGTAAATTGTGTGTTTGTAGGTAAACAAGGTGAAGAAGAGATGATTTGGACTTAATTTGATGTCATGGAAAGCTTTGGAAATAAGTGGACTTGAATCAGGAACATTGAGGCAAAAATTTTAAAAAAGTGTTGATGAATGGTTTGTTGAAAGTGTTGAACCGGTTCATCCAAACATAAATTTTTCTACTTGTTCATATCTAATGTTCTACCAGTACGTCGGGGACAGAATGCACTTGTATCAGTTCATCAGAGTTATATTTTGGCGAGGACTCCTATGTCAGGCAATTTTTACCCAATCTCTGGGCCATCTTTCTTGGATGTTATTGGAGGAAAATTAGAGACTATTTGGGATAAACTAGGACCCTCCATATTGGCCAACTTTTCAGAGAGTTTTTATGAATAAGAGATATATGTAGAAGGGAGAGAGGATTTCTAAATCAGCCATATCTCTACCTCTCTCTCTCTTTTTCCCTTTAAATACCGAATTTTGTAGAGAGAAGGGGGAGTTTGGCTTGGGACGTTCTCCAGGAGGCGAGATGGGTCTCTCTCCACATCGTCTTCTTTATCTTTTTTCTCCCAGGGTTTTTCTTCTTCAACAAAGATAGATTAGTTTTACCTTTCTGTTTTATTATTTAGTTTAATTAATAAGTACTTTAAATTCCTTGTTCTTTACATTAATTTTTCTTTCTTGTTTTAAATACAAATTATTGGTTTAATTTTTTTTTTCAATATAGTTTCGTTTTCTCTTAAATTGCTATGTCTTTCATACTTGCTATTAATTCAATTTACGTATGTTTGAGTAGGTTAATTTCAGGTATAATCAGATAAGGGATTCTCATCCATGAATGGGTAGTTTGACCTAACTAGAGTTTTCAATATTAAATTTATTTTTATTGGTTGAAGAAATTACTTTTGAGAACATAGTTGATATGTATATCTCTCTGCTTATCCGCAAACAATTAATTTTGAAAAGGATAATTCTTGGAATCACTGCAATCAACATGACTGTAATTCTTTCATAAATTAATTCAATCAATTAAAATACATATTTTCTAAATTTTGATTTTTAGTTGAATATTTTTCATCCAAGTGCGTTTGATTACAACCTTGGATGAGTTATAAGATTAGGTCAAAATTCTTATTTACGGTGAGATGAACTCTAAAGATTATTTGGTTTATTTTAATACTGTTTCTTAGTTTTTTTTTGTCAATTATAACTATTTTCCAAAAACCAAAAATTTGTATTTTTGTTTTATTATATTACCATTTGAGTTTGTCCTCATTTATCTTGAGGAGACGAGCTCGAAAATCGATCGAGTTATTATTCAATAATTTCCTGCGCTTGGGAAGCAATTATTATTTTACCACTTTTCAAGGCAAGTAAGGGGCTAACGATTTTTTGAAGTTCAAGCTATTTGAGAATTCCCTGACAGGGAAAGCCTTCGGATGGTATATTGACCTGTCGCCCAACTCCGTGTTAAACTGGTAGCAACTTGAATACAAGTTCCACACTCAGTTTTACAGAACTAAGCCTAAAGTGGCAATGGCCGATTTGGCCAGGTTGTACCAGATGACTAGAAAGACTGTAGAGTAGTGCATCGGGTGGTTCACGAAGGCCAGGAATCGATGCAAGTTGGCCTTGCCCGAGATGGAGTACGTGCGCATTGCGTACAATAGGCTAGGTTTTGAGTTCTGGAAGAAGTTCAAATGAATGGAGTTCACCGACCTGTTTGAGTTGGCAACGCAGGCTTTGAAATACGAGAAGATCCTGCGAGAGGATTTGGACCGAAGAAACGTGCCCAAGGGTACATACTATAGAGACCCCAACACAAAGATCCTCATGGTCGACCCAAACCAGGAGTTAGAGGTAAATATCGCAGAGATCGTGTCTAGACGACCACATATGTTCAAGGCCTTAACCAAGCCCTCAGAGAATTAGGCACAGGCTTCGTCAAACGTCGACAAAGGAGCCGGTGAGGGAAATAACTGAAAATATAACTTTGACATGTCGAAGGCCGACTAGATTTTTGACCATCTGTTCGCTGACGGTATTCTCAAACTGTCGTTCGGTCACAAGATTCCATCGGTCTCGGAGCTGAAGAATAAGAAGTACTGCAAGTAGCACAATCTTTGGATCCATTCTACCAATAACTGTTTAGTGTTCCGTAATACCATTCAGGACAGCCTGACCAAAGGCCATCTGATCTTTAGAGATAAAGGTAAACCGGAGATGGGAGTCGATAAGGACCTTTTTTAGAAGACAACTACCATTAATATAGTGGAGGTGGGGTAGTCAAAGACCCCACAGAAGAAGGTGGATTTGGGTGATGTCAAACCGACCGACTACGAAAAGCCTAAGGGAGAAAAAGACACCACTCCCTAAGATGAATCATCAGAGGAGGAACTTTATAGTAGCTTTGTCATTTCAGCTATAGTGCAAGAGCAGTTGGATATGGTCAAGAATGGTCTATGCCCCAGATGCAAGGCTTAATATAGGATCATTCCAGAAGAGGGGGAGAGAGCAAAAATGGGTGAAAGGTTGCAAAAATGATGGCACTACAAAGGCATACACTGGGAGCGACCAGGTGAGTGGCCACTACCTAAGTGGGATTATGAAGATCGGACCGATAAGTTCATGAGGTTGAGATAAAAAGAGCACGAAGGGATCTGGCAAATCCTCCATGAGGATGGCCTGGCCGAAAATACGAAGAGTTTGCCACGAGGTTGATGTTTATTCAGTCCATTCGAGCTGAATTTTATCAGAACCAACCTAGGATAATCAAGCCAACAGAGCCATTTAAAGGCCGTTGGAACATGGCACAACATCCCAAGTTCCCACAATATCAACAACCACAAACCTTTTCCAAAACCCAAAAGCACAAGAAGCAACGCACTCAGGCAGACTTGTGTAGGATGGAGGAGTCTGAGGAATAGGAGTCCAAAGAGGCGAGGGAGTTTTTTCGCAGACGATACCCTGAGGTGGGGGTTATCAAATCCCTATTTAGTCTCTCTTCACCCCCGCAGCACGTGGTGGCTCCAAGGAAATCCTCGGCCGAGGAGAAAGGTAAGAAGAAGGTGGAACCCGATTCCTCACCAGAGGACATGTTAGTAGTATGCTCTAAGACCAATCATATAGATGATGTTTTGGAGTTGCACTAGCAACATTCTTCACTTAATTAAATAAAAGGCAAGTTTATTTATCATGTTTCTGCTAATTTCATTTTAATATATAGGATATAGTCCATAGAGTATAAGTTAAAAAGATAGTTAAAAAGGATATAGTCATTCCTAGCCATAGGATTACTATGTGGGCACTATGTAATTCAGATAGACTAGCACACACTAAGTTTACTCATATTTGATATGAGGTGACTCGTCCACTTTACTAGTGTAGAGACACTGAAACATGTGTGTTGGTGCTTGTTAGAGAACAAATATACTGAACGTGACTATTGACTGACGTAAGATTTTTCATATGGAGTTTTACATACCTGTCAATGTTAAATCCTAAAGTTATAGTTATGCAATCGATCCTTAGACTTGAAACACCATAGTTGTCTTGTGCATGAACTTCTATACTTTAACTATAAAACATATTCATATACTAACCATGTAACTTAGATATGTATTGTTGGACATAGTTAGACATGCATGGAGACTTATGAGTGTATAACATGGAATCTATCACCCTTAGTAAATAATGGGGGAATGTCCTATGTGATCTTCTGGGATATGACTCAAGGAGTCCTTGGCCAAGGCAGAATGACAATTAGGTAAGAGTTTCTAATTGATCATTAAAATTCATAGTCCTAAGATCGAATACATAAGATTGAGTTAGGGGTTTGATAGTAATTCCATACCCTAGTAATTCAATTGGGGCATTGTATGATAGAATGGTTAAATTGCATGGTAACTGTAGACTGGATGGGTTCTTTACCTACATCGTGGTATCTGGAGGTTGATCATTATATGCTGCTAGGTGTCACTCATGATTATTAGAAGCCCGAAGAATGAAATTAATATAAATATATTAATTGTTCTTCATAAAGGGGGAATTAGAAAGAGTTCTAATTTGAAATACTACTTGTAGTTAGTATCGAATGCCTACAACCGGGTATGCTTAAACCTATAGGGTCACACACAATAGAATTGATTGAAACTAAATGATAAATGAGAGACAACCAATTAAGAGTTAATTGGGGTGAAAACCTAATTAAGAGTTAATTAGGGACTTTATTACAATTAATGGTTAATAAAGGGGTTATATGTAATTGAGATAATTGCAACTTGACCCAAACTAGGATTAGAGTCTTTAAAGCTCTATAAACACCTTTATGTACGAGGTGGATATAAGATATAACAACTCTCTTGCTAGCACAAGAAGAACCATCCCTTATTCTCTCTCTCTACTAGTTTATCAATAGTTGAGGTCCTTCAAGTTTATCAATTCATGTGGATACCGATAGAGGCCAAACATTTGCGAGGCTCGAGGTAAAGATCAAATTCAAATTTGAATATTTAAAGTTTTAGAGAATGCTTGAAGATCGTTAAAGACACACTTCAAGAGGTAACCCTTAATATTCTCTATACATCTAAGGTTTCTCGGTTTGTATTAAACATGAATAGATCTTGGTATGAAGAATCAAATTATTTTTTTAAATTCCGCTGCGTTTATTATATGATTTTAGGACATTGAAGAGAGAATGGTGTGAAAAATGGTAGAACATCTTAAACCCACACTCAACATGCCCCTAGAAACTTGCAAGGGAATGAGGAAGGAAGACTCTACTAACGACGATGGTGGCAATTCCATCCAGTTTAGAACCTTAGGGCATTTAGTGTCCTTCAATGCCCTTGGCTTGCTGCCAACGTCCTTCAAAGTATCAAGCCAACAATCAAGATACTTGGACGGGGATGTTGAGGAGATAGAGGCACCAGGATCAGCATTCCTAGACAAGGCTATTATGGTTGAAGTCCAGCTAGAGCGTTCCCCTAAGAACGGCCTGATGTAGGAGTTGGAGGCAAACAAGTAAAGCATAGTGAGCAGCCCGAAAAGATGGTCATTCAATAAACCTATGTGATGACGTAGCACCTAAAGCCATTGTATATCCTGGTAAATTCGAAGGGGAAACCCTTCAATAGGGTCTTGGTGGACAATTGAGCAGCTGTCAACATCTTACCCATAGCCACTATGAAGAAATTGGGTAGGAAGGAAGAGGATTTGGTCCATACCAAATTGATTGTGAGTGGATTCACAGAAGGAATCATCAAGATGGTGAGAGTGTTGCCCATCGAGCTAGCTGTTGGCAACAAGTTCAGCATCACTCCTTTCTTTGTGATTGACACGATGACATCTTACAACACTCTTTTGGGTCGAGACTAGATTCATCTGAGTGAGTGCATCCCATCAAATCTCCACCAGCAGCTGGTTTTATGGAACCTCGATGACTTAGAGGTGGTAGAGGCTAATCATACCTCATTCGTGGCCAACATCCATATGGTGGATGCTTGGTTATATAACAAGGGGTAGGGCCAATAAAGTTGCAGGGGCAGGATAAGTATGGGAAGCTTAGAGAAGTCATGTTTCAAACTGACTTGAAGTCCATCAAGGTCTAAGAGGCGGAGGAAGAATTCCTTCGGCCCACGAATGTTCTAAGGTCGAATGATTCTGGAAACACAGAGAGCTCGTTTGTTAATGGAGCTTAACAATAGTGAGCATCGGTTGAATAAGAACTTATCTGGAGAAAGGGAAAGCCGCAGCATTACAAGCGGCCAACGAACAACAAGGCACAACTAACATGGTGGAGTGCGAGGGGGAAGAGTTCAGATAAACCGCCTCCTAAGAGTTCATCGAGTTAGACAAAATCGACGTCACCCCAACCAAGCTTAGACAAAATCGGCGTCACCCCAACCAAGCTTAATGACCATATTAAGGTTCTAGATCCATTGCTAGAAGCCAATCTTGGCGAGCCAGATGAATATAGACCAATGTTCATATGTAAACTACTAGAGTCGAATTTCCAAGCACAACTCATGCAACTGTTAAAAGAGTACCGAGATTGTTTCGCTTGCAGTTACGAAAAAATGTCAGGATTAGATCTGACCTTAGTAGAGCTCCGACTGCCAATCAGGTATGGATATATGCTGATCAAATAGGCTTCGAGGTTGATGTCTTGAGAACAAACCCTAGTAAAGGAAAAATCGAGTGTCTCGTACAAACCAAGTGCATCCAAGTGTCAAGATATGTGGAATGGGTCTCTAACATGGTGCTGGTCAAGAAGAAGACTGACAAGATTAAGGTATGCTGCTACTATTGTGACCTCAACATAGCAAATCCGAAAGATGAATATGTCATGCCACTAGCTGACCAGCTCATGGATGTAGTGGCCATAAATGTCATCATGTCATTCATGGATGGCAATACAGGGTACCATCAGATATTCATTGTTGAAGAATATCGTTACAAAATTGTCTTCCAAAGTCTTGGATAAATAGGGACGTTTGAATGGAGGGTTATGGCATTTGGACTAAAAGAACGTGGGGGTAACATACCAGCGAGCCATGAACAACAGATTTTATGACATGATAAGCAAGGTCATAGAGGTGTACATTGGTGATATTGTAGTCAAGACACGGGACCTAGAGAAACAACTTAGCAATCTGAGGGCTGTCTTTGAAAGGATGCGTGTCCATTAATTGAAGATGAATCCACTGAAGTTTGCATGCGGGGTCACATGTAAAACCCTCATCCATTTTCGTAATATTTCAGAGTGCTAATAACCTCCATAGTTACTAAATAACACAGTCTCCAAATAATAAAAAAACTCTGATACGAATTCCATAAACATAGCAAGTGTTTGCCATTAACCTCAACATATAAATATACTATTCACAGGTATGATACGACTCAATCGTAGAATTATTACATTCCACATATAAACGTGAATCTTATTATTAATTACGTGCCTCAACAACATTAATCAACTCTTATAATGAAAATCTTGAGAACTAGTAGTTCAAACTTTCCCGTCACCTACTAATCTGAAAAAGGAAAAATAATGTAGGGTGAGCATCAATAGCTCAATAAAGTAACTTAATTTCCAAACAAACGAGTTTGAAAATAACATAATTTGACATGATTGGAAAATATCAAAATAATACATTTCATACATATATAATATAACATAAAACATTTAAGTTTGAAAACAGTAATACAATCATAACATCAATACAGTGCCACATCGGTGAGCAAATAATCTCAGGGTCAATACGATCCATACGAACATACGATCCAATAATTTAGGGGACTTTCACCTCAAGGAAGATACGCTCCCAAGTCAATACGATCAAATTCGGTACTCAAGTCCGAAGACTAACATGACCACCCAGGCATTTACAAACTCAATGAGAAACCCTTTACGGCCTCAACCTGGAACGTAAACCCTTTGTCACTCAAACCTGTGTGCACTTAAATTTATTTTAAAAGGATCATGTAGTTCCAAATAGTACTAGTAATTCAATCAATACAATCATTTCAAACATTAGTGTTGACTACACTCAGAAACCCAAATCTGGGTTCGGATCCAAGTCAATATTCAAAACACCCAATCATATATTTCAAAACATGCTAAAGCATCATAAATAAAATATGGAATAATTTAGAAATAAGTTTGAAAAGCATCGCCTGTTCCGGAATTGAGAAACCCTACCAGTCTCGGTATTTTGATCTGAAATAGCCAAAAATTAAATAGTGTTTTTTTTTTCGATGAAATTCAACCCACTTAATCCATTTAACTAATTATAAATGAATATAATTTTTTTTTGGCAAAAATCACCCAAAAAATGGGTTAAATTGGCCCCGAAAGCCAAAATAGTCATTTTACTCCTCATTTTGATCTGGTCGTCGAATCAACTTGAAATTTTTTCGAGAACTCTGCACGGATGTTAGGAAACTTTTAGAACTGAACAGAGGTCGATCAAAATCTAGACACGCCCACACTTTCTGTTGGAGTCCACTGGTATTCCCCTCCCCACTTCATCTTCAACCTTTGATCGTTTTGACTTTTGCCCTAAGTGCAAAATTTTTTGCTCAACCACCCCACTTTGACCGCATAGTTCTCACACTACAGTACACCATTTGTAAAACCCGAGAAAATTTGAACTTTTGCGAAAAAGGGCAAAAAGGTAATTTGTCATTATGGTACAGGTTGTAAACCTGAATTTTTCTAGATCTCGGATGACGAAACGGACATCACCGTTGGATTCGTCTCGCGAAATCTAGTTAGCCTGTTAAATTTCATTTAATTCCGAGTTAATCGGATTTTTTGCGTTTTACGAGGCGGTCGGACCTCGGGAGACCCAAAAACGAAATTCTGAATAAAATTTTAAATTTTGGGAAATAAATGACGGCAAGTTAAAATAAAAATATTTTGAACTTGAACCGGAGCGAAATTTAATCGTTTCGGGGTTAAAACGGACCCGGGAAATAAGGGCCGTGTGGCGCGTTGTAGGCCAAGTATTTAAAGAGTATTTAAAGGGGAGAAAATCAGATTTTCTCCCCATTTTGTTCAGCCGATCAACGTGAGAGAGGAAGAGAGGGAAAGGGCTTGGGTTCTCCATCTTCTCTCTACGATCTACGGAGATTGAGAGCTCAAATCCACACGGGCCAAGAACAAAAGTCGTTTTCCTCGCCGAGGGCTGCGCGTGGGTACCAAAAACGACGGCTTTCACCGAACGTTGGGAGGCCGAAAAGTTGGAAGTGGAGGATTCAAGCTTGCTTTGAGTTCTAGGCGCTTCCCACGACGATTCTACACGCTACAAGAGGTAGGGTTCCCTCCTACTAAGGTTTATTCCAAACCTAGGATGTTTTATGAAATGGGTAGGATGATAGATTGTATATCTCTTGCCTATTGTTGGTAATGTGTTGAAATGGGTATTGGAATGGGTAAAGATAAATTCTAATTGGATTGGTAATTAGAAATTTTTAAATGAAATTTCTAGAATTGGGTATATAGGATTGACCTAATGTAATTCTTGGATTATGTGAATTGTGGGCATGCTATGTGCTTATATTATGCCATGAGAATCAAAGTGTGTTATTACTTGATTTTGTGATGACATGCTTGGGTGCCATTCAAGATAAAATGTTGATATATGTATACATGTTATAATATATTGACATTGTAGAGAATTATGGAAATTATATGCTTACGATGTAATTTTGCCATGAAATATGTAAAACGTGATTAGAATGTTCATGTGTTACTCATAGCATATTGAACATGATAATAATTGTTGCAATGGAGCATCACATTGCATATGCACGGGAACATCGCATTTAGTGGGTGTGTGTGCATGGTGGTTGTCTTCACCACGCTTGGTGGATGACGAGTGGGCTCGGGTAATATGGGTCGATGACCTAGTCGAGTCACACGGTTTGCATGGGTGATAGGGTTAGGGTAGCAAGAAGGGCTAGAAAATCCCTCGGGTGAGAGACCCGGTGATTGGATACGCACTCCGTTGGTATAAGAGTCCATAAAGTGTGTCGGTGTACGCGGAACCGTTGGTGGAAGTCCATGAATTCCGTGTCGGTTGGGTGCCGTTGGTGTAAGTCCATAAATATCCACCCCAAGAAAGACCCTAGAATGAAAGGTCATTTGATGTGCAACATCAATGACGGATTGGTACACATTGGCACTTGCATGTGTAGAGGAGCCGGGAAGGGCTCGGTTGATATGCATGAGTGGGTCTCACCTCATTCCATAGCATGGCATTGCAAATTCCATCATTGAATAGATTTCCTTGCTTGGGATGTTATGAATTGTTGTTTTGTGGCATGTGAACATTTCATATGCATATAGGTTGGGGAGTAGCCTCATTAGGAGATACCCTATTGAGCGTGGCTCACCCTTTGTGGGAAAAATATTTCAGGTGCTGGGTTCATACCGGCGGACGGCTCCCATTTCGAGCCCCAAGGTTGAAGAAAGCCGGAATGTGGCTTTATTTTGAGTTTTTGTAAAATTATTATAAAAACTTGGTTTTGGCATGTAAATTCATATAAATGTTTGTAATAGAATTTATATGTATCATGTTTTATGGGAAAAACTTCATTAAATATGTGTTGGATGGAAAAGGATGTGTGTTGAATGGATTGGAAGTGAAAAACAGAGGAAAAAGGCAAAAGTGGCAGAACCGTACCGGTACGCGTACCGGTACGGCGACAGACAGAAGGTAGAGCGTACCGGTACACAGAGGTCCAGTGGGCATAGCGTACCGGTACGCCCTCCAAAATTTTCTGAAATTTTATTTTTTTTTCTTTTTCTTGTCAAACCCTTGGGCTATGTCTTCCTCCCTTCTAATCTATACTACTTAAAAAGTGAGGATACTTGAAAAACATTTATATTCCACTTTTACGCTTAATTATTTATATAAAGTCAATCATATCCACAATGACTTTTAGTCTTCCTCTAGTATGAAACTAATTATATTTAATTAGAATGCCAAACACTTTCTATCTAATTATATTATATCTATACTAGAATGCCAAACACTTTCTCATTTTCTCTACACTTGCCATTATCCTATCTCCCTCTTTCACCATCCCAACCGACCAGTTCTTTCGAAATAACAATGGCAAAACCAAGACAAAAATAAAAATGATGTTGTTAAATTTCACATGAGTACAACAAGATTCACCTTCCTTGGACAAAATAGTGGAATCAATCAAGGTTCGAGCCATGTCCGTTCTTTTTATAAAGAAGATGCTAAAAATGATTTACGGATATAAATTTGGTGTCTGTGAGTATCAAAGACTTAGTTTCATTGTGTTTCAGTACTGCTTGTTAATGGTGCGATGGTTTTTGGTTCCCTTTTTTTTTTTGATCCGTTGTTGCAGCCTTTGGATTCTTTGAAGCAAATCATGTTAATAACATTAAACAATGACTTCAAGTGGTTTGGTGTGTATCTAGCCAAAATTGGTGAATTTTTTATATTCGTAATCTTTTTATTTCTTATTCACTCTATATATGTTTAGTTCTTGAATGAGTTAATTTAAAATTGAGAATGATTAGTATTTGATCTCACACTACAGGGGGACAGTCGAAGGGCTTGCCTATCTTCATGGGTGGGCTCATATTAGAATTACCCATCAACAAATTCTTCTTCATGTCAATCTCGCTCCAAAGGTTGATGATTTTGGACTTGCTCGGTGTTTTGTTGCTGATAGGACTTACCTTAGCATTGGAATTGCGGGGACACCATAAGGAAAAGTTTTATGTGGTCATACGTTTCACTCTTCACCAAGCAATAGAAGCCTTTATTTATCATGAAAAAAGAAAGAAAAAAAACAAAGAAATTTTAACTTATAGTCGATTTGTCATTTCTATCATGTTCTTTCTTACTTTATGTTAGTCATGATTTCATGTATAGATTTCTTTCTTTTCATAATTTATCATATTCAAGCTTCTCAGCCATCTCAAATGTTATTGTCTCTTAGCACATTTCTATTTGAGTATGAGATCTATAATCTACCAAATATTTTATTAATTGTTCATTTGTTTTATATGACACAAGTGAAGAAGGTTTTGTTACAGTGGCTAATTTTTTAGCCCAACTTATACCTTGCTTCAAGTACAATGCATAGATGGTCACTTTATGATATTAAAATCTAAATAGTGAAATAGTTGATAAAATTTATACTAATAATATACAATATTTAAATTCAAAATAGTCCACGTGCAACGCACGTGTGCATCAACTAGTGTTATAAATGGACTATAATGGAGTATAAATCATGGTATATTGAATATTGGTTGAACCCAATGAATAATCGAATCCGGTTAACAATTGTGAGTTAAGATCCCGGTTAAGGGGATACTACTACCGTGGTGTTATGTTGAGTGACATCCACGGGTATTTCCGCGGGTTGACGGGTGGTCAACGGTTAATAAAGGACCCCCGGAAATTGGGGTGTCACACCATTTCCTTTGATTTCAACACCCACATACTCTTTGGACAACCTAGTTTCAATCCCCCCTAGACTCAACCTTCGAATTTTACTTTAACTTCATCAAATTATTGGTCAACGTTGGCCAAAAATTACTTTTAAAACACAATGGAAGGCTTGCAACTGCCCGTTTCACTCCAAAAATGACCTCTAAATCCAATTCCGAGGCCGAAAAATAGATTCTTGACCCCAAATTATCTAGACCCAAGCCCCCTTTCAAAGCTTCAACAAGTTTTTATCAAAATCAAATTTTCACTTTTCAAACCCTCACGCCACCATTCCACCACCACACACCACAGTGAACCACCAACCCACCACCAAACAACTCCTTGAGACCCCCCAACCACAACCATAACAATAAATTAACCCAACGTATGCTCAAATCTTAAACCTGTTTCAAAATCTGAAAACCCACTAAACTTTAAAGCACAAATTCATGCATTAATACTAAACCAAATCCAAATCTAATTACATAAATGAGTTCCTAACATCCATATTAGGCTGTTAGTATACCTCTTGGTGTTCGAAGTTGTCTCTTCAAGAATCCAAAATTTCAAAATAAGTTTTCTCTCTCTAACTCCTCTCTCTTCTCTACTCTCTCTATCATTTTTCTCACCTCCAAACCTACCTGACCAGTTCAGAACTTCCCCAAGCAACTGGTTGGAAGCCATGCATCAAGAGGAAGCTCCAGCTGAAACCTTGCAAGGCTAGAAGAATGGATAAGTTTCCAAAGGTATTTTGGTAATTTCCCCTCTTTTTGGTCAAATTTTGAAAATTAATTAAAATATTATTTTTATTTTAAAATTACATACCTATTAAATCAAGCACTAAAAAAATATACATTAACATTTTGTATATCGAATTGAACTCCAATTTGATCTGCTAATGTGATACTCGTACCCCTAACTACCCGATATGCGCTAACCTTAACTTGTCTTACTATGCATCCCGACTCATTTTCTCTTCACTAGTCATGTTCCAACACCTAGCTAACACCCTAATCATCACACCTACACACACACTCCCCACTATCAATTCATAGTCCGGTTGTTTTTTCTTCGAGCCCCTAATCGCACACGTACACTTGCTTCTGTCCAACTTCCATTTTCTAAAAACTAGGTCTTACATCACATATGGGAATTTCCTGGGGTTCTTAGTACACAAGAAGGGGATTGAGGTAGACAAGAATAAAGTAAATTCCATCATAGAGGTCGTGCCTCCAAAGACCAAGAAGGAACTACATAGCCTGCTTGGTTAAGTAATTTTCCTTCAACGGTTCAACACTAACTACGCTGAGAAGGTGCAAACATTCTCGCCGCTCCTAAAGCTAAAAGGTGTAGAAGACTTCAGATGGGAGATGCAACATTAGGAAACCTTCCACCAAATCAAGGAGTACTTGGCCAAACTGCCAGTCCTCATGCCACCTATAAAAGGTAGGTCGCTACTGTTGTACTGGCTCAAAATAATAATTCAGGTAAATAATAGGCCGTTTATTATTTAAGTAGAATTTTTACTCTGATCAAGCAGCATTATAAATCAATCGAGAAGATTTATTTAGCATTGTACTTTGTATCACAAAAGTTAAGAATATATATGATTTTAGTTGCGGTGCATATTGTTGTGCAGACTTATGTTAACTAGGCCGATTATGAGGTATCGAATCTGTGAAACCCACGCCTAACATCAATGGCAGGGGCTTGGACGTCTAACATCAATGACTGGGGCTTGGAATGCTCGGATGCATACGCATGACATAACATGTGTTATGGGAGTCGGTGGGGCTCGGTTTGCATTGCATGTGTGAGTTCTCGTCTCATGACATGGCATGAAATTATAATATTTGTGATGCCCCAAAATCTGGGGGTTCTTTCTCAACCCGTTGATCACCCATCAACCGTGAAAATACATGTGTATGCCGCATAACCCGACACCACGTCATCACACGACCATTCCAAGGTCCAATATACATCAATTTTCCCTTATTATTTCACCAATTACAATCTTTAAACAAGAAGGCTCAAGGCCCGAAGGCTTGGCAAAGTTATACTTAAATTTTGAAAATTTTGGAAGAGGTATCGGTATCAATTTTTCGTGTATAGTACCACGTGACTCTACATGTAGCATGGGTGGCGCTGACCGCGCTGCTGCTTGTATCTCCGTCTGTAATTCCACCAACCTATTTGTAGTTGCAGCCATTTAGGCCACCATTTCAAATGCTCTTTGTACCATATCTGGTTGATTGTGTTCCCCTTCCCTACCTTCCTATTGTTGTCTCTCCCCTCCATTAGCCATAGTAGGAGCATGAAATCCCTTTTCCTCAATTGGTTTTTTGATCCACTGGTGGATCCATTATCACACAACGATAGCACTACAATATACATAACTAAGCATTTATGTTCATATACATAAAATTTAACTTATGCAAATTTGACTCATCCTGACACCCTAAATTGTCCACTGCTGAACTAGATAAACATGTCTATAGAACCTTAATAACATAAGCTCTAATACCAAAGTGTCACACCCCATCCTAGAAAATAGTACATATTGTCTATATCCGGTGGGTGGACCTTAACACTCCAATCAATTACAACTTAGTCCAGGCATGATAAATGAAAATCCATAACTTCATTAACAGCTAAACATAACCTCATACATACATCCTCCATATATACAACATCATTGTCATACACTTACATATATATCCCATCCAAACCTTGAATAAACATTTAAACTTGATATTCGACAACTAGTTCAAATATACATGTCTAGCATAACAAAAAGTGACATCAAAACCCAACTTCCGACACTTCAACTTCCTAGGATTTAGCAGTGGACTCCAAGCTCCCCCTAATTCCCTGAAAAGCCACAAACTATGGGGGGTGAGCACAACACTCTCAATGAATGAACATTTTCAATAAATTGATAACAACAAAATAATACGCCACACATCATCACATAATACATGCTCAATTAACAAGGAACTAACATAGAACCTTACCACTCATCAGCATACATCATATGTCATCAACTAAGCATTTGCAACAATTATAACCCAAAATCACTTTGCACATTTATACATGTTTGGCATTAAAACTATATAACTGCCACTATAGCCACATACCACCACATTGGCGTAATCATTCCACTATTGGCTACTTATTTTCCATTATGGCCTTACACCCGCCACAAAGGAGTATTCATGTCACTATCGAATACTTACATTTGCCTTTAAGGTCATATTATCATGTACATTCAATAACATCACATAAGTATACCTTGGTCATTATCAACGACAAGGAAAAATCCCACTTAACTCAAGTCCTAAAACACAACAATTTATTTCCCAGTCGATGCCTTTGATGTAGACATTGACGTCTCAGTTCCTATCATATACCATAGTATTCCACAAGTGTCTAGCACTTTCATTTAATTTTATCATACATGTATGTATGTTTACCAACAGACATGTTAACACTTTTCCTCATCTTCCCCAATGGTGTATATGCAACCCATAAAACTCATAAAGAATCCATTTAAGGTCAATTGAATACATTAGCAAGGTCTTAGCTCAATTGCATCAGAGCCTAGAATATCAAAAAATTTCAAAAGATCACTCTAATGGACAGATTGATAGTTACCCTTCAATCGGTTGAAATCTTCCCAGTACTTTGATCAACCGATTCAACACACCCTTCAACCGGTTGATGTGCAACCGGAACTTTGTTCAACCAGTTGAACTTTTCTTCAACCAGTTGACCTTGTTTCGAATTTTAGGACTTAGTTCAAACTTCATCTTCTTCCACCCAACCTAAAATCTAACACCACCCAACATCTACTCAAGCCTCAAGGATTTATTTATAAAATGAAAAACATAGAAATTCATAAGAATTCCTTACCTTCATTGCGAGCCGATTCCTTCGGTTTTCCTCTGAAATCCACCCAAAGGCTTTGAATCCTCTTCAATTCTACAAAACAACTCCACTCCACTCCTTTGCACAATCAAAGATCACATAACTCTCAAAGAAAAAGGTTTCTCTCCCTCAAGAACATGTGCAAATTTTTGGGTGAACTACCTCTCCGAAACCCTTAAGCTTTTTCTCTTCTCTTCCCTTTTTTTTTTTTCTTCCTTTCTTCTCTTCCTCCTTTCCACCGTCTGAGACAATTTATTCATTTTATATTTTTCCAAAATGCTCATGGCTAGAGAAGCAATACACATTTCGGGTGTCCTCTTCATGCAAATATTACCTAAATTACACCTAAGCCCCCTAATGTTTTGCTTATTCCTTTATTTAATCAAATCAATAATCCCTACACTTTTAAAATTACACTTCGCTCCCCATTACCTCGTAATTCTACAATTAAATTCCTCAACTTATGCATGCTCAACTTTCTTGAGTGTAATTATCACAATTTAAAATTCATGCAAATATTTATAAATTACACATTAACCCACATTACTTATAAAATAAAATATTATGCATGACGGTGGAAAGGAGGAAGAGAAGAAAGAAAAAAAAAATGGAAGAGAAGAGAAAAAGCTTAAGGGTTTCAGAGAGGTAGTTCACCCAAAAATTTGCACATGTTCTTGAGGGAGAGAAACCTTTTTCTTTGAGAGTTATGTGATCTTTGATTGTGCAAAGGAGTGGAGTGGAGTTGTTTTGTAGAATTGAAGAGGATTCAAAGCCTTTGGGTGGATTTCAGAGGAAAACCGAAGGAATCAGCTCGCAATGAAGGTAAGGAATTCTTATGAATTTCTATGTTTTTCATTTTATAAATAAATCCTTGAGGCTTGAGTAGATGTTGGGTGGTGTTAGATTTTAGGTTGGGTGGAAGAAGATGAAGTTTGAACTAAGTCCTAAAATTCGGAACAAGGTCAACTGGTTGAAGAAAAGTTCAACTGGTTGAACAAAGTTCCGGTTGCACATCAACCGGTTGAAGGGTGTGTTGAATCGGTTGATCAAAGTACTGGGAAGATTTCAACCGATTGAAGGGTAACTATCAATCTGTCCATTAGAGTGATCTTTTGAAATTTTTTGATATTCTAGGCTCTGATGCAATTGAGCTAAGACCTTGCTAATGTATTCAATTGACCTTAAATGGATTCTTTATGAGTTTTATGGGTTGCATATACACCATTGGGGAAGATGAGGAAAAGTGTTAACATGTCTGTTGGTAAACATACATACATGTATGATAAAATTAAATGAAAGTGCTAGACACTTGTGGAATACTATGGTATATGATAGGAACTGAGACGTCAATGTCTACATCAAAGGCATCGACTGGGAAATAAATTGTTGTGTTTCAGGACTTGAGTTAAGTGGGATTTTTCCTTGTGGTTGATAATGACCAAGGTATACTTATGTGATGTTATTGATTGTACATGATAATATGACCTTAAAGGCAAATGTAAATAGTCGATAGTGACATGAATACTCCTTTGTGGCGGGTGTAAGGCCATAATGGAAAATAAGTAGCCAATAGTGGAATGATTACGCCAATGTGGTGGTATGTGGCTATAGTGTCAGTTATATAGTTTTAATGCCAAACATGTATAAATGTGCAAAGTGATTTTGGGTTATAATTGTTGCAAATGCTTAGTTGATGACATATGATGTATGCTGATGAGTGGTAAGGTTCTATGTTAGTTCCTTGTTAATTGAGCATGTATTATGTGATGATGTGTGGCGTATTATTTTGTTGTTATCAATTTATTGAAAATGTTCATTCACTGAGAGTGTTGTGCTCACCCCCCATAGTTTGTGGCTTTTCAGGGAATTAGGGGGAGCTTGGAGTCCACTGCTAAATCCTAGGAAGTTGAAGTGTCGGAAGTTGGGTTTTGATGTCACTTTTTGTTATGCTAGTCATGTATATTTGAACTAGTTGTCGAATATCAAGTTTAAATGTTTATTCAAGGTTTGGATGGGATATATATGTAAGTGTATGACAATGATGTTGTATATATGGAGTATGTATGTATGTATGAGGTTATGTTTAGCTGTTAATGAAGTTATGGATTTTCATTTATCATGCCTGGACTAAGTTGTAATTGATTGGAGTGTTAAGGTCCACCCACCGGATATAGACAATATGTACTATTTTCTAGGATGGGGTGTGACACTTTGGTATCAGAGCTTAGGTTATTAAGGTTCTATAGACATGTTTATCTAGTTCAGCAGTGGACAATTTAGGGTGTCAGGATGAGTCAAATTTGCATAAGTTAAATTTTATGTATATGAACATAAATGCTTAGCTATGTATATTGTAGTGCTACCGTTGTGTGATAATGGATCCACCAGTGGATCAAAAAACCAATTGAGGAAAAGGGATTTCATGCTCCTACTATGGCTAATGGAGGGGAGAGACAACAATAGGAAGGTAGGGAAGGGGAACACAATCAACCAGATATGGTACAAAGAGCATTTGAAATGGTGGCCTAAATGGCTGCAACTACAAATAGGTTGGTGGAATTACAGACGGAGATACAAGCAGCAGCGCTGTCAGCGCCACCCATGCTACATGTAGAGCCACGTGGTACTATACACGAAAAATTGATACCGATACCTCTTCCAAAATTTTCAAAATTTAAGTATAACTTTGCCAAGCCTTCGGGCCTTGAGCCTTCTTGTTTAAAGATTGTAATTGGTGAAATAATAAGGAAAAATTGATGTATATTGGACCTTGGAATGGTCGTGTGATGACCTGGTGTCGGGTTATGCGGCATACACGGGTATTTCCACGGGTTGATGGTTGATCAACGGGTTGAGAAAGGACCCCCGGATTTTGGGGCATCACAAATGCTATAATTTCATGCCATGTCATGAGGTGAGAACTCACGCATGCAATGCAAACCGAGCCCCACCGACTCCCATAACACATGTTATGTCATGCGTATGCATCCGGGCATTCCAAGCCCCTGCCATTGATGTTAGACGTCCAATGACTATTTTATAAAAACCTGTGTCTTTCTTGGGGTAGGTATTTATGGACATTCACCAACGGTCTCCTAACCGACGCGGCATCTATGAATTTCCACCAACGGTTTCTCATACACCAACACACTTTATGGACTCAATACCAACATGTGTGCATATCCGAAATTACCGGGTCTTGTAACCGAGGGAGAATCTAGCCCTTCATGCTAAACCCGACACATTTTTCAATACAAACCCGAGCAACTCAGCTAGACTTAGGTCCAACTTTCCCAAGAACACGTATCAACCCACCAAGAATTGTGTGTTGACTAAAAACATGCGCACACACCCACACTCATGTCGGATGCCCAGGAATGCGATGCTACCCATGCATATGCAATTAAAATATATAATTGTAATTCATATCATCATAGTCATCATATCATAAAGCATATAATAAACATGTCCATTTTCCTCAAACAATCTCAAGCATGTCACATGTGATTTCAATCAAACACTTAGTAGGCATAAATTGTAAACACATAACATACCCAAACAAGTCATTTCCTCATCCAAACATCTAACTACCGGTAGGTTGTGCCTCTCCTACCAGTAGGTTCACATTTTTGAACCCAAATCCAACTTAAGCAAGGATTCATTTTAACATGTTCTCATACCCGTTCTCCATATCCTAAATACACTAAGTGAGAGCTAATACATGAGAATTCATCTCTATTTCTCTACCCATTTAATATTACAACACTAGGTGGGAAATAAACCTAGATAGGAGGGAACCCTACCTCTTGTAGTGTAAGCCCACGTAGTAGAAGTCCCAAGAACCCCAAATCAAGCCTTCCAAGCTTTAACCCTAAATTCCCGTCTTTGAGATTTTGGAGAAAAGCGCAATCTTTGGTATGGTTGTGTAGCTCTTGTTGTGTAGAGTAACTTTAACTCCTGCCTCGAAGCGATCCAATGGTTGGATCTTTGCAGATCTAAGAAGAAAGATAGAGGAGGCTTGAAGAATTTCTCCCTTCTCTCTCTATCTCTCTCTCTCTCTCTCTATCTGAAAATGCAGGCCAAAGAATGGGGAAAAATCAGATTTTTTCCCCTTTAAATACTCTCCTTATGTTTGGCTCACAATGCGCCACACGTCCCTCTTTAATTGGTCCAATTTTATTCCGAATCAATTAAATCTCGCCCCATGTTAAGTTTAATATATTTTTATTGAACAAAATTTAAATTATTTTTTGGGTCCCGCAAATAAAATATGATCGTGTTTATTTTAGGCATGCGACACCTGATTGCATCGTAAAAAGTAAAAAATCTGACTATCTTGGAATTCAATGAAAATTGACTGGGTAACTAGATTTGACGATACGAATCCAACGGTGAGTTCCATTTCGTTATCCGAGTTCTAGAAAAAATTGAGTTTTCAACCCGTACCGTAACAGCTAATTACCATTTTGCCCTTTTTAATTTAGTTTTAATTTTTCTGGATTTCACATTCTCCCCCCATTAAGAAAATTTCATCCCCAAAATTACACACATGTGCACATATAAAAAAATGATAATGTAACAAGTCATATACTACTATATGACTACAATAAATGTACCTCCATCCTCAAATAGGAACGGATAGACAGTGTGGATAGTGTCCTTACGCTCCCATGTATACCACGGTGCTGCCACAACACTTTCACCAGTCTCACAGTCTTACCACACAAAACCTAATCTCGGTTGTCCATGAGACACACCGGGCCCTCCTTGAAGGCCCATCTGTATCAATAACCAGCTCACCCCAATCCACCACATGTGTAGGATCTAGAGTGTACTTCTGGTGCATAGAGATATGGAACACCACGTGAACACCTAATAGATTTGACAGTATTGCCAACTGGTAAGCAACTGTACCAATCATCTCGAGTACCTCGAAGGGCTCGATATACCTCGGCGACAGCTTTCCCCGTTTTTCGAACTTGACCACTTCCCTCTTAGGCATGAGCTTCAAGAAGACGTAATCTCCAACCTCGAACTCCAGATTTTTCTGTCGCTTGTCGGTGTACTTATTCTTTCGAATCTGAGCTATAAGAAGACGCTTCCGTATCATGTCCACCTTCTCTGAGGTGTCCCTAATCAAGTCCGGACCCATGGAAGGTCTGTCTCTAACCTCCATCCAAAAAACCGGAGAACAGCATGGCCTCCCATATAGTAACTCATAAGGTGTCATCGTGTATACTTGCCTAGTAACTATTATTGTAGATGAATTCCACTAAAGGTAAGTGCTCTTCCCAATTACTGTTGAGGTCAAGGACACATGCATGAAACATGTCCTCTAAAATCAAGATGGAATTTTTTTGACTGACCGTCCATCTGGGGATGAAAATCTATACTCATCATCAATTGTGTCCCCATAGCTCGCTGAAAGCTCACCTAGAAGTGAAGCGTGAACCTGTGATCCCAATTTGATACTATAGATACAAGTACCCAGTGCAATCAAACTATCTCCCGTATATATAATATGTAGAATTCCTCCAGTGTGAAGGTCATCCACACAACTAAAAAGTGTGCCGACTTCGTAAGCCAGCCCATTATCACCTATACCGTGTTGTGCCCACGCGAAGTTCGTGGTTGGTGGCATAGTAATGTGTTCCCACTTTCACTCAGTCACCTCCAAAGATTGGAGCAACCCCGATGGTCTCTGATGCTCGGCCTTAAACTGCTGACACGTGAGACATCAACTGACAAAATCTTTATATGTCTATTCATCCCACTCTGGTAATATTGACGGCCAACAACACCTCAAAGAACGCCGCACTTAAAGCTTCGACAGAGGGGTCGTCTAAAGGTAGAATTCCATGCAAGGTAGGTGCGCTACCCTACATCTTTTATTAATAAATACTTAAGCTTTGTTTATATGTTTATCTTATGATTTATGTTGAGACTAAACAATTGAGTGGTAAACTATTGTTATGTGATGAAAGTTGTCTAAGGAACAAGGTAAGCCTTTGTGGCTTGGGTTGACTACATGATGGAATATATGCATACGATTCGAGTTGACTGTGTGTGCGGTGATTTTACTTGTAAATGTAATCCGTCTATACAACGAGACATAAAATAATTATGTGGTTTGATGTGTCTACGTGACGGAAAATATTAAGTGATTGTGAGCTGTCTAAATGACAGGAATTAATGGTTCGATTTAAGTTGTCTACGTGATAGGAAGTAATTATGAGATTCGAGTCATCTACGTAATGGGAAATATTAGGTGATTAGGAGCTGTCTAAATGACAGGAATTAATGGTTCGATATGAGTCATCTACTTGATGGGAATTAGCAACGTGATTCTAGTCGTCTAAAGGACGGGTGCATCCAGTTGAGTCGTCTAAGTGACGCGAACGAGAATTATCTACGTGGCTTGGGTCGTCAGAGGGACGAAAACTATTGATGTGTTTTGGGATATCCAAGTAACAAATGATATCTATATGATGATACAATCTTGCGATACATGTTGCCTGGGTGACAGAGTGGTTATTTCCTTGTGAGGTGTTAGTGCAACATGACAGGATCTCGCATTTAAGTTACGGGGTTATGGATAATGTATTCTTGCAAATGAATTATCATATTTTGTTAATTCCTATTATATTTATAGGGAGCTACAGGGTACTTACTGAATATCTTCTTAAAATCCTTTTAGGTAACCTATGCACAAGCCTGGAGTCCACTACCGAGACTAGATGACCAATTTCAAGTTGTCAATGGAGGGGCTCATGTCTAGTTTTGTTTTGACTATGTATATAACTTAAGTATTTTATGGTGTGTAAAATGACACTCTTAATATATTTTTGGCTGTAAATACTTGGTGTTGTAATGAGCCGGTGTGCTCGCACTTGTATGATTTTTTATTAAAATATGTTATGTCATAGTTTTGCCAATGTTGGCTTATAAATATTAACAGTGGGTTTCAGAGACAAAGTGAGTTGTCTAATTTATATTTTCAATTCTAAACCCCAGAACGCGGGGTGTTGCATCGACTCCTGGCCTTCTTGAACCGTGTGATGTACTATTATATAGTCTCTTCGATCATCTGGTACAACCTAGCCAAATTGGTCATTGCCATTTTCGGCTTAGTGTGGTAGAATTGAGCGTAGAACTTGTCTTCAAGTTACTGCCAACCTAACACAGAGTTAGGCAAGAAGTCAATATACCATCTGAAGGTTGTCCTTGTCAGGGAATTTCATAAATAGCCTTAACTTCAAAATCTTGTTAGCCCCCTACTTCACCACATTGTATAGTAAAATGACCAATGTGTTCTACAATCAACTGGCCTTCTTCCCCCGAGAAGGTTGTAAACACCGGGATCTTGAATCCTTGAGGATACTCCTTCCTTGTCCATCCATTCGGGGTATGGTTTTTGGTATGTCGGCATGGTTACACGCCTTATGGTTGGGCTAACGTGTTCCTCGATAAAGCGCTGGTGGTGGTGTCTCCGTTGGTGCTGATTGTACAAGGGGAAATAACGACTGCTTTGCACGCCTGGATGATTTAAATTGTCGACTAGTCATTCCAATGCCTGTCTGGTGCGGCCAGATTCTTCTTTGATCAAGTCCCCGAGGCAATTGATGAACTTGGAAACTTGTTGGGAGACTTCTTGTGACAAAGCCTTAATCGAAACCTCCAACTTCGAGTCAAATTCTCGATTTTCTTGCCCCCCCAAATGGGCGCAACTCTTCCTATAGGTTGGAAGCCATGCTTGCTATCTTCAACAACCTTGTTCACTAGAGGCACTTCTGATGAGCCAATTTTGGCTTTTCCATGGGTGTTCGCTATGTAGCTACTCTGGGTCCCATCGGGCATGCCAAAAAATATGCTTCGCGTATTTTCGAATTACGGGCATGCCAAAGTCCGATTGGACTTAAGATACAAACACGTACAACATTACCTATTTGAACTGGTGTAACGAGGCGTAATGCTACATTTGAGTTCTTTTCTATGCCTTCGGGATCAAGGACTTTAAATAATTTCTCAGCTGGTAACGTAATGGACTATAGCGTATAAAGAAAGCTGAAATGTAAAGTAGCAGATAAACTAAACTTGGAAGATGAAAACTGTACTGTATTTAACATTAAATTAAAGCAATAAATATCACCGGAGTAATGAATTACAGATAAAAGTACAGATAAAAGAAAAGTTGTTGGGAAGTAAAACAAGTAAGTAGGAGAAATGTTGACTCTGTGTAGAGTTTGTTGTGTTTGATTGTGAATTTTTTCTCTGTAGTCTTGTCCTTGTTATATATAGGGATTACCTTCAACCATTAAAGTCATATTTTATAGTCATGACTACAATAATGACTTTTTTTACTCGAAATGTGCAGACGTGCACTGAACCGTCTTCAACTGACGACTCATGATGTCATGTTTTCCGTTACTCAAGATTCTTAAAATCTCATTTCCCTAATCTCTTTGTCGTGTATGGACACTCACGGACTTGTTCATGACCTTCAGATTGTCTCTACGTGTCACTCCTAAATTTTACTATTTTTTAGTATAAACAAAAATTAAGGAATTTATGACACTAATAAACTTGCTTCTCTTGAAAAGTATGCTATCAAGTGTCATATTTAGATTGTCCTAATTTTAAGTTATTTCCAAATTAGTTTGATGCTCAGAAGGTTAAAGTCTTATAACTGCAATAATAAGAAAGTACTACGTGTCTTTTAGACGCATCATTATAAACATGAATTCAAAATATAGGTGCACAGTTAATCGAGACCTCCCTTGCGAATTACAAACTTAAAATCTCAAAATATTAATCAAAGCAATTGTTGTCATGTATATGTTTGATTTAATAATCAACTTTATTAGAAGATTTTGTCTTTTGTATGGTTAAGATTTCGGAAAAGGGTACCAAGTATTTCTAGTTGATTATACTTAATTTTCACAAGATTCTGTTCACTGTGATGTTAAGGGTTGATTCTTGTCAAAAATTATAATTGTTTGTTTTACTGTATTTTTTGGTAGATTTACTGTATTTTTTTAAACTTCTATTCACTCATTTGTGAGTAGTTTATCATTCGTTATAAATGTATTATTTAATAATTATAATGTTCGTTCTAATACTTGGTACAAATTAGGGATAATAAATTTACTCTAATCAGAATCATTAATTATTGATGATACCTAAAATAAACCTCAAGCACGAGCTCAGGAAATGAGCTCAGCTCAGGAGGTCAGGTAAGACACGCGGAGCTCTTCCAGTCAGGACTCAGCTCCTCAGGAGGTCAGGTAAGGTACGCAGAGCTCGTCCAATCAGTGTTAGAGCTCGCCCAAGCAAGATAATAGGGGAAGAGGTGAGTAGACAGCAAGATGATAGCAAACACCTCCGAAGTAATAGCCAAGCTGGAATCAATGCATAAAACCCTTAACTAACCGAGATCCTCTCCAAAGATTAAGGAGGATCCCACGACAGAAGGCAAAGATCTCGGGATAAAGTCTATTAAACCAGCCATGTGAAGTTTAGGTAACTCCCGAATTGGGGAGAATAAGGGGAAAAGATCCCTTCATTATAGGAAGTAAAATCGGGTTAGAGGTAAGCAAGAGGCTATAAGAGCAGGGTAAGCCTCCATTGAAAGGACACAGGCAATAGAGCCAAGAGGAACCCTAATTTCCTCCACACTACATTGTAACATACCCAACGCAATTAATAAGAAAATAGGAGTAAGAGTCTCCATTTAAGAGTGGACTAGCCGAGCTCGCAGACCGGTGAACCACTGTAATGTCGTTGTGTTCAAATCCCTTTCCTCAATTTTCCTAAGCATCTACCAGCATTTTTGGCATGAGCCTTATATCTCAGACACCACACTTGATTTCATGCACACCCATATCCTTTACTCATCTTTTGTAGATCAACACCATCAATTATAATTACGTGAATTTAGGAGTAGAAAAAATTTAAAAATAAAACAATTCTACCAAAAATAAAAGAGTACAAAAATAATGAAAGTAAAAAGTTATCTTACACGTGTCAGTAAAAGAGTGGTAGCTTTAAGAGACTGAAATGAGCTTATACAAAAGAGGGGTTGATGTGACAATTCTACACAGGGTTACTGCACGTTGGGATGCAATCGATGCCAGTGGGTCCCTTCTTTTGAAAATTTGGGCGCATCTGTAGTTTTGCCGCCATAGTTACTTAAAAATGGCGAGCGCTACAAGAGAATGTACCTTTTATTTTCGTATCTCCACTTTTTGTTTAATAAAAATATTTTATTTATATACATTTTTTACTTTATTATTTTATTATTTATTTAATTAATATTATATAATTTCAAATCAATGATCCTTACTATGAAAGTACAGTAACCTTACCTTTCCTATTAGATACTCTGGCCTGGACTTGTATGCGGTCAGACAATGTGCCAAATTACAAAAATTCAATAGAATTGTCCCGTATCCCTTTGTTACAGTAACTCGTGTAATACATGGTCCAATACACGTTTCCAAAAAAAAAATACATGGTCAAATATATTTATTTTTTATAGAAATTAAAATAAAATAATTATATATATATATATATATATATATATATATTGATGGGGTCTCGGAATTAATCTCTCAGGCCCAGCCTGATATGGTTCTGTCGGGTTTTTCGGAGTAGGCTTAAGAAAAATGACGTTACGCAATGAAAAACAAAGAACGTAAGTGGTTCACCCTAGCCGATGGACTTGGGCTACATCCACTGTAATGGAGGCTCTTGCTCCTTGACGAAATGTATTGATCTCAATGGTTACAAGAAAATTACAAGCGCAGGGCCGTTGTGGATCCTTTCTTATCTGGGTATTCTAGGATCAAGGGCAAAATACCAGAATGAAGGTTAGGAAGAAGACTCAGGAGTCGATCCCCCCCTCCTTACTTCTACTGTTCTATTTATATCGTGCCTCCCCTTAGGGTTTGTTGTTCTTCTTCTTCCCTTTCCTAATCTTGTGGGGACCTTTCGTCCTTTCCCTGCAAGCCTCTCTGTCCGCCGGCGGTACTGTGCCCACGACCACCTGGGTTCGTTCGGCACCACTTCTCTCTGCCTTTTGCAGGGTGTAACTCTGAGGAATCAGAGCCGGTTCCCTTTGTCCTTGGAGCACGCGGCGCAATAGGGCATACCTTAGGTTATGGACTGAGAATCGGATCAGGGCTGGGCTGTTGGTTCTTCGGGCTCTTAAGCCCCTTGCTCTCGATGTGAGCCGATTGAGACCATTTTCTTTGGGCTTCGAAATCCACATTCAGTATTTTCAAGGTGTTTTGGGCTCGGCTATCATGGCGGCCCAGGCCCAAAAACCTATCCTCATCAGTTGCCCCCCAGCCCCTGGTCACGAGAATGACGTCTTCTCTGACCTGGGGTTTGGAAGTGTCTTTTCTGATTTCTCCCTTGTCTCCATACGTGGCGGGATGCGTGGTCAGACGGCTTTGCACTGATTTGGGCCACTTTGGTATTCGCCGGCTGTGATGGGACGGTTTGTACACGTGTCACCATCGGGTGAATCCATCGGTACGATTTCTGAGACGCGTCCTGACGTCTCGCCTCTCAGGACATTAAATGTCTTGTATAAAAGTGGGGGAAATCCCTTCGTCTGTGTTGCTTTTGTGTTTTTTGAATCTCCTCCTTGCGTTTCCTTCACCTCCTTGGGCTTTCGAGACGCTTCGTTTCGGACTTTCAGGCGATCCTTAGGGTTTCTGCGTTCCCGGTTCCTTTCTGCATCTAGCGCCCTGACTAGGTACGTCTTTCCTCCTTTCTTTATTCTTGATCGACCTGAATCCCTTCAACCCTCCTTGGTGGGGTTTTGGATTTCGCTTCTTGATATGGAGGTTTATCTACTTTAGGAATCATTCCGACGACCTTTCCCCCCTTACGTATTTCGTGGACCATCTTACTTCGCTTAGGGTGTCCTTCCTTCGAGGTTGGTGTCTGAGACCTCCATTTCTGACTGACTGTGCTTTACATTTGCCTTCCCTCCACTCTGGACTGCGGCCTGGATTCTTGATGGGGAAGTATGTCGTTTCCTCTTCCGAGTCGGATTTCGAGGACTAGGTAGGCGAGGAGGTCGAGGAAAGTACCTCAGGTTCTCTGAGCGCTAGTTCTGTTGATAGGGCTGCCTTTGGGTCCGCCCTTGGAGTTTCTGCTTCAGCCCCTATAAAAGAAGCTCGTCCTCTTTCATCCCTACCCCCTGTTTCTTTTGTTCCGTCAAAGACTAGGAAATCCAAGCCGGCTCCTCCCCCAACTCCTAGAAAGAGAGTTCGTCAGGATCAAGCCGACCTGGCTTGTTGTGCGGAAGCGACTCCAAGTTGTCTCAGCGACGAGGATTTAGATGAGCTGAGGCGGGAGTATCATTTTCCCGACTCCGTCCTCTTACACTCTCCTGAGCAACACGAGAGGTGTAATTCTTCTATTCCCGGCCTGGTTTGTTTTTACGAATCCGCTTTCCGTGCTAGTCTGCGGTTCCCTGTTCATCATTTCATCTGAATCGTTCTCGGGTTTTATAACATTTATCCTGCTCGGCTCTCTCCAAATGGTTGGGGCCTCCTGATCGGGTTTCTCGTTCATTGGTTTAAGAGTGGGAACGACTCTCATCCTTCCATCATGGAGTTTGCCTCTCTTTTTCAACTTAAGTCTTCCCCTTCCGCGGGTTTCCTGTATTTTGCAAAAAGGGTCAAGGCGAGGAACTTAGTTACTGGGCTTCCTTCTTCCAACAAAGGGTGGAAACCCAAGTTTTTCTTTGTTAGAGGCGATTCCTGGGAGCTTTCTGGGGAACCAGGGGATGTCCCTCTTATTCCCAGGTTTTGGGGAGCTCTAAGGAATATAAGTAAGTCCCTTCAATTCGGCTGCATCTTTCTTTGCTATTCCTCTTTTACTGACTTAACTTCTGCTTTGTAGATTATCGTCTTGTCCTTGGGGTTGAGGAGGCAGCTAGAGTTGCTAGGGCCGAGGCCTTGGGGTTGCAGTCATTCTTCGACTTTGTGACCGACGAGAATCTAGCCCTCTACGAACTCGGGCCTCCCGTTGAGCAAGCTCCAGCACCGGCCTCGTCCCCTGCTCCCCAACCTGACCCCATGAAACAAGACTTGATAATGGCGATGTTCTCGGATACCGAGAAGTCGAGGAAGAAAAGGAAGCTGGTGAAGGGCTCGCATCTGTTGCCCAAAGAAACATCCGTATCCGAGCCCCTACCTGTTTCCTCTGAGCAGAAGAAGGAGGATCGTTCTTCTCATGGGGATGTGGCTCTCCCTTCATTCCCTGTTGAGGCACCTCAGGGTAAATCTTCAACCGGGGGAGCTTTGAAATACGAGGTCCCGGCAGCTCCTCCTCGCTCTGTCTTTCAGGAAGGCGGGAAGGTGGAGACCGCTCCCTCCTCATCCAAGGAGCAAGGGGATGACTTTCTTCGTGACCCTGAGGTCGTCGTTGCCGCCTTGTCTGAGCTGATCTCCACGTCTGATCCCAGGGCAGCCATGCGAGTTCCTGTCGACAAAAAGGTGGACTACGCTATTCGGGGCATGGCAGAGGTATTTTCCACCCTTACTCTTCTCCTTCTCCGATGTTTCTTTGTGCTAGGATTTCCGCGGGTCTCTCTGAACTTTTTCTTTCTTAGTCGCTCGCCTGCGTGAAGATGTTGGGCTTTCACTACAATGAGGAGCTCTCAAATGCTAAGGAGTCAATGGACGCCCTGTTAGTGAGCAAGGAGGCCACCGAGGAGAAGGTGAAGATTCTATCTTCGGAGGCCATTGAGCTAAAGAGGATTAATGATGAGATGGATGCCCGCCTTCAAGACTTCGTCAAGCTCCTGGACTCAAAGGACGACAAGCTCAAAGCCAAGGAGGCCGACCTATTAGTCAAGGATTCGGAGCTCAGGGCCAAAGATGCTGGTTTGGTGGCTAAAGATTCCGAGTTGTCATCTTTGCGGGCTCGTATTTCGCAGCTTGAGATAGAGAGCGCCTCTGCCTTTGTGAAGGGTTTCTAAATCTTCAGGATCAACTCGAGGAGGCCTATCCCGACCTTGATTTGGATCCCTTCGTACCCATGCTTGGCTTCAAGAAGGCGACGGTGGCAGCTCAGGAGGCCGAGACTCCCGATCCCGGTGAGGGTGTGGCGCTTGGTACCGAGAAGGCGTCTGGTCCCATGGTGGCGGCGGCGGAGGAGCTAGTTGCGTCGGCAGGGGCTTCTAGTGAGGGAGCAGGTGGTGACAAAGAGATCGTTTCTTGAGGTCGATGCGAGGCCCTCCTGTTGCTTTGATCTTCCTTGTAATTTTTCAGGTTGTTGTTTTTTTTTTGTAATGCTTCACTGTAACTTCTTCAGACGCTGAAATGAGAACACTTGTGGTTTTTTTTTTTTGTGGTCGTCTTGTAACGCTTCACTATAGACTTCAATGTTTGGCCTTTGTAGCTGGTTTTGCTACTTTATTTTTAGCCGAGCTTATCTGAGTCGAGCTGACCTTCACGCTTCCTTCCTTGAGTCGTTTAATCTCCTTAGGGCTGTTTTGGTCTTTTCCTGTTACTTTTCTCGTACTGTAGGTCCGGCGGTTTTGTTCGTTTGAGAACGTGCGCCGTCAGCGGGTTTAGTGATCCCTCGATCGTGGTGCCCAAGAAGCCCCCACGACGCCACGTGTCCCCCTCATCAATTGCGAGGGACGTGCATTAACTGCTTCTGGCGACAGTGATAAGGCCTGTCTTGTAGCCCCTATAAATAGGCCTCTCGGGGCATGATTGCTCTCTACTGAGCGTAAAAAGAAATTTTCTATTTTCTGCTGTGACGTACTTCCCTTTCCCCATCGGTTCTAAGAAACCCAATTCGATTTCTGCGTTCATGGTTACTTCCTCTTCCCCATTCGACGTTATGGAGCGAATCTTTGGTAATGCAGAGGTTAGCGAAGTCAACGAGGACGAGGCTCAGCTCCTTGTCGGGCGCTTCGAGTTCCCCCCAGGTGTTGTCGTGCGCCCCGCCGGCTTGCGCAGATTTCATAGCCTGGTTAGTGGTGAAGCTTGTTTCTTCGAGGCCCCCTTCTTATTAGGGCTTCGGTTTCCCCTTCCTGGGTTGATACGAGACGTCCTTCATTTCTTCGGTTTCTGCCCCGCCATACTCCTTCCATCTGGTTGGGCGGTATTACTGGCCTTTGCCGCTGCGTGGGGGAGGTTGTTCCCTCAGGCCAGGGCTAACTTGACGGAGTTTCTCCATTTTTTCCGCCCTGAAGAAATATCCGAGTTCTACCATTTTGTCCCTAGGCAAGGGGGAGAAATTCCCATCCGGGACCTCCCGCCGAGCCCTGAAGGGTGGAGAAGGAGATACTTTTTTGTTTCTGGAGATGGATGGGAGTTTGGTTCCCAATTCCCGGGGTCTGTCAGAGTTCCTACTGCCTGGGGACGTCGCAAAAATCTCAGTAAGTTCCTGCCTTCGTGCTTGTTGATGCTTGTTTTTGCGTACTAATGACGTTGCTTGTTCCTGTTGTAGGAGAGCTCCCGCCCCTCATGGCCTCGGAGTCAGCTCGGGTTGACCAGGCGCGGGCTCGTCTCCCTTTTTCTTACATTGAGCTAATGCATCCCGGGATATCTTCGGCGTCAGGCGACCGTGCGTAATTGATGTCTTTTATTTTTCTGTTCCTTTGCTTGGAACCTTGCTAAGCCTTTGATTTTGTTTGTGTAGTCCCTTCTTACCTGGTGATTCAGCGCCAGATGATCATGGAGCGTGTGGATGAAAGAAGGCGGGATATGACCCTAGATCCTCCGGCAAAAAGGACTAAGTTAGGGCAAAAGCGGTTCTTCTGGCGAGGTTCTCGTTCCTGTCGCCGAGGCTCCTGTTCCTGCAGCTGAGGTCCCTGCTTCTGCACCCGAGGCCCCGAGGTTGCGATTAGAGCTTATCGCTAGTGAGGCCACTGCGGGTACTGTGGTGATCGACCCTGTGGAGGGGCCGGTTCGGCGAGGCACTTCATTTATTGCTACAGCTGGTCCAAGCTCGGCTCGTGCCCCCCAGACCTCTATCGCTGACCCGGAGGCTGGTCTACTCCGGGATGTGAGTTTGAGTAGTCGTGCACTGATGGAATTGATTTCCCGAGCTGACCTTCGCCGCTCTGTAGATCTGCCTTTTCAAGTTCGAAGCCATGATGCGCTTCATGCCCTACTTGAGGTACGTTCTGGTGCTTTTCCCTTTGTTTCTACCTTCTTGGCATATAACGTCATTTATGTCTTCAGTCGGCGACACATGTCTGCGCTCTTGGGAGGGAGATTTTCATGTTGAGGAGTGATGTCCAGAGGAGGGGTGCTGAGGTCCTTGAAGCTCTTCAGCGCGGCACCGAGCTCTTGAGATGGGGCCTAGCTACTGAGAGAGAGTTGGAGCAGGTCCTTGATCAGCGAGCTCAGACCTTTAGACAACTGATTGCCAGTACCTCAGTTGAGATTTCTCTGAGGGACAAGCTGGCTCGTTTGAGAGGAGAGCGTGAGGCCCAAAAGGAGGACCTGCTAAACGCTGCTGTTACCCGCTCTCTGCTGGAGGATCAGCTGAAAGAGTCCCAGGCTGCTATTTCTGAGCTGAATAACTCTTTAGCTGCTGAGCGTCAGCTGGTTGAGGATCAGCGGAAGGATATTGAGGAGGCTAGGCTGGAGGTAGCTAAGGCTTTCATTGACGGGTTCTTTAATTTTGCTGACCAGGCGATTGAGAGGTTCCCCGACTTAGACCTTAAGCAATTTCAGCCGAGGTTTGATGCTTCTTCAAGTGGTGGTGCTCCCGACGCTACTCCTCCTGCTCCTCCTTCAGATTAGCCTTGAGTGCCTGGATTTTTATTGCTGACTTCTCTTTTTCCGCTGTTTGTTTCTCTTTTTTTTTTTTTGCATATGTAGACATGTTCTTGTAATGGAACTTTCCCTTTTGTAATGGAATTTTTTCTCCTTTCTGTAGTGGTGTTCTTGTTGGTTGCTGGTACTATATTCCCTTGCCCCCTACTCCGAAGAGGCCTTGGTCTGTTTGGAGTCAGGGCTTCTTTTATACTATTTTTTTTTTTGGCGATCTGTGCTTTGCGGTTCGAGCGTCTTTTGCTGGGGTTAGGCGCCACTTTTCCTTGTCCTGTGTGGCTGTTTACTTTTGCGAAGTACATGAAACGGTTAAATGAACTTCCACCTACCTCGCGCCGTTATTATTAATGCTGTCATGATTGCGGAAGACCAAGAGTCATTTCGTTGCTGCTGCATGCCTATTTATTTTCCAACGCCTAGGACTCCTTTTACGCTTGGTAGTTCCTTTGCATCCTATTCTCCAATCCTTCTGTCTTTGTCGACTCATGGCTCCTTGTTCTTCTCCACTCTTCAAACTGCGGGCTCGAGAGGCTCTGGATGGGTCTTGGTATTCCCTGTTTTTCCTCCCTTCTTTGCTTAGCGCTGCAAATGTGGGGGAAATAGGCAAGCGATATGGTTTCCCTGAGGACCTTACAATTCGGGCCCCCACACAGGATGAGCCCAACAGTCTTTCTTCTCGTGATGAAGTCTCGTTCTTTGAAGGCGCTTTTGAAATGGGCCTTCGTTTTCCGATACACCAGGACTTTGCCTGGGTCCTTTCCTATTATGGGTTATGCCCTTCTCGCCTTTCCCCTCAGGGTTGGGCCGCTTTGGTGAGCTTCTTCATTTTTTGGCGCCTTCAAGGTTTTGACGACTTCCCCACTGTGGGGCAATTTCTTTACTTCTTTGGGCTGTCATTCGATTTACCCCCTATTTTCAGTACTTTCACCTGGAGATCATATCGTTAACCTCTCCTGATCCCTGGCCTCCCTAACTCCCCTGAAGGCTAGACTCAGTGTTTTTCTTTGTCTCTGGGGACTCGTGAGAGTCTTCGGTGAGAGAGAACTATCGTGTTCGGGTTCCCCGTACTTGGAGGAGTTTTCGAGATCGAGGTACGTATATGAAAATTTTTCCTGTTTCTATTTGAACTATTTTTCCTTATGTTGAACTCACCCTTTCTATGTCGTAGGCCGCCCTAGTCTTACACCCCGCGAGGAGCTGGAGATTAGCCTTGTGGAGAAGGCTGCGCCGATCTGTTTTTCCGACCTCCTTACCCCTCGGAATCTGGTTGACTTTAATATAGGGGGAAGTTCGAGCCAGGTTCTATATGCACCCTCCTCCTTCCCCGAGACTGACACTTCTGAGCCTGAGTCTGATGAGGCCACCTCTTGCTCCGAGCCTGACGATGCCCTTCCCAGCAGAAAGAGGCCAAGGAACGGCTCAGAATCCCAGCCGCTTCCTTCTCAAGATGCTGTGGTGGAGGCTCTTTTGAGGAGGATTACTGAAGTCGAGGCCGAAAGGGATGAATTGAGGGAGGAGAATTCTCGTCTTCAAGCCGTCATTGTCCAGATGGAGAAGGGTGATCGTAAGCTAAAAGGGGTTGCTGTCGAGCGAGACTTTGGAGGAGGGAGAGGCTTGTGACGTTTCTTCTATGTACTTGAGTGACTTCTTTTTTTTTGTCTTGGCGTATGTGCCCTATGGAACGTGGACTTTTTATCCTTTCTACAATGAATTTCTTGGTCTTTTCTTTTGCCGAAAATGTAGTTATCCTTTGCACATGGAATCCTGGTTGTGTTGAGCTGACGAGCTACCAAGCTTGCTGGCTTTCAAGCGGCAAAGTCTTAGGCTGAAAGAGCCTTGCTGCTTCTGAGGTCGCGAGCTCTTAGGCTGAAAAGCCATTGTTGACTCTAAGCTTACGAGCTCTTGAGCTTACGAGCTCTTAGGCTGAAAATCCTTTGCTGATGTTGAGCTTACGAGCTCTTAGACTAAAGTCTTTGCTGATTCTGAGCTTACGAGCTCTTAGACTGAAAAGTCTTTGCTGGTTCTGAGCTTACGAGCTCTTAGACTGAAAAGTCTTTGCTGATTCTGAGCTTACGAGCTCTTAGACTGAAAAGTCTTTGCTGGTTCTGAGCTTACGAGCTCTTAGACTGAAAAGTCTTTACTGGTTTTGAGCTTACGAGCTCTTAGATTGAAAAGTCTTTGTTGGTTCTGAGCTTACGAGCTCTTAGACTGAAAAGTCTTTGCTGGTTCTGAGCTTACGAGCTCTTAGACTGAAAAGTCTTTGCTGGTTCTGAGCTTACGAGCTCTTAGACTGAAAAGTCTTTGCTGATTCTGTATAGAGCGGACTTTTTGGAAACTTTTGGAACTCTCATTGATAAAATCTAGTCTTTTTTTTTTTACAATAACCCTCCACTCTTTGCGGGAAACTCTATTGGTAGTAGCGCTTCAAGTGGTCTGCATTCCATGAGTGTTGTAGGTCTCTGCCTTCCTCCATTTGCAGCTCATAGTTTCCTGGTCGGACAATCCTTTTTACAACGTACGGTCCTTCCCAGTTTGGTCCTTCCCAGTTTGCCATGGGCCGGGTCCTTCCTGGCTGGGAGCAGTTTTTTTAGCACTAGATCGCCTGGTTTAAAACCCCTTCTTCTTACCTGCTTATTGTAGTATCTTGTTGTACTTCTTTGATAGGAGGAGATTCGTTGTAGCGCCTCGTCTCTCTTTTCGTCCAGGAGGTCGAGGTTTATCAGCAAGGACCTTTCGTTCTGTGTTGGATTGAAAAGTTCTGCTTTTGCGGAGGACACGCCTATCTCGACGGGAGCCATGGCCTCCGTCCCGTATGCTAGGCTGAAAGGGGTTTCCCCAGTCGCAGTTCGAGTAGTCGTTCGGTACGCCCACAACATTGCGGGGAGGTAGTCTACCCATTGGGACTTAGATGCCTCCAGCCTAGTCTTCAGCGCCAGTTTGATAGTTCAGATGGTCACCTCGGCTTGCCCGTTAGACTGCGGGTGGGCTGATACCGAGAAGAAGTTTTTGATTCCCAATTCGCTACAAAAATTTGTGAACATTGGATTGTCAAACTGCTTCCCGTTGTCGGAGACTAACGCTCTGGGGACGCCGAAGCGGCAAATTATGGACTTCCAAACGAAATTCTTGACCTTCTGTGCTGTGATTTTTGCTAGAGGTTTGGCTTCAGCCCATTTGGTGAAGTAATCCACTGCGACCACGACGAATTTGCACTGTCCAACTCCTATTGGTAGGGGCCCTAAGATATTCAATCCCCATTGTTGCAAAGGCCAAGGGCTGACCACTGGGGTGAGGAGCTCAGGTGGGCAGTGCGGCAAGTTCCCGTGGACTTGACATGCTTGGCATCTCTTTACTATTTCTCTGGCGTCTTTGGACATGGTTGGCCAGAAGTAACCCTGTCGTAAGGCCTTGCTAGCCAATGTCTTTGCGCCAATGTGATTGCCGCACATGCCTTCGTGGATTTCTCTCAGGATGTAATCTGCTTCCGTTCCTGTCACGCATTTCATTAAGGGAAAAGAAAAATCTCTTTTGTACAGGTTACCTTGGATTAGTGTGAACCTCGCCGCTCTGGCTCTTAGCTTGGAGGCGTCTTTTGGGTCGTCTGGGAGTACCCCATCCTGTAAGAAGGATGTAATGGGGTCCATCCATGTAGCGCCCTCCTCAACTGGCATTGCCTGAGCTCCTGCGGCTAGTTCGTCGTTGGGCTGTATGCTGGGCCGTGCTAAGACTTCGACAGGCGTTTGCCCCGGCAGGTCCTGGTTGGCAGTAGTAGCCAACTTGGCAAGAGCATCGGCCCGCTGATTGGCTTCTCGGGGGACTTGGACTAGCTCGGCCGATACGAACTTCCTCAACAATCTTTGCACTTCTATTAGGTATAGCGCCATCTTCTCGTCTCTGGCTGCATATTCTTCTTCGACTTGCCTAACCACCAGTTGCGAGTCGCTGTACACCACGATCTGCTGAGCTTCCATTGATAGGGCCAGGTTCAGACCGGCTATAAGGGCTTCATATTCGGCTTCGTTGTTGGATGCTTGAAAATCAAATCTCAAGGCATACTCCATATCATACCCTTCTGGTGATGTTAGGATGAGCCCGGCTCCGCTCCCCTGGGTGTTGGATGCCCCGTCCACACATAACTTCCAGGTTGGAACATCGGCGACATAGTCTTGGCTTTCTTCATTTTCCTCTGGTGGAGAGGTAAACTCGGCAAGAAAATCTGCCAGGATTTGTCCCTTGATGGCGGTCCTGGGTTTGAACTTGATGTCAAACTCGCTAAGTTCCATTACCCACTTTACCAACCTTCCCGAGGCTTCTGGTTTATGCAGGACCTGCCTCATCGGCTGGTCTGTCGGAACTTCGATGGTGTGGGCCAGAAAATACGATCTCAACCTCCGAGCTGCGACCAGCAGTGCTAGCACGAGCTTCTCCATCTTTGGGTATCTCTTTTCAGCGCCTCGAAGGGCTTTACTGCAAAAATAGACAGGTAGCTGGACCCGGTCCTTGTCTCTGACCAGCACCGCGCTGACAGAGAAGTCTGATACAGCCAGGTAGAGGGTCAGCATTTCTCCCTTTTTAGGGCTTACCAGTACAGGCGTGGACGCTAGATAGAGTTTCAGGGCTTGGAAAGCCTCCTCGTATTTTTCATCCCACTGAAAAGGCTGCCTTCAGGACCTTGAAGAAAGGCTGACACTTATCGCTGGAACGCGATACAAATCGGTTTGGCGCCGCTATTCTCCCAGTCAGGCGTTGGATTTCCCTTGTGGTGGTGGGGGGCTTCATTTCGAGGACTGCCCTAACCTTTTCCGGGCTTGCCTCGATGCCTCGGCTGTTAACTATGAAACCCAAGAATTTTCCAGTCGATACTCCGAAGGCACATTTTGCCGGGTTCAGTTTCATTCGGTACTTCCTCATGATTTCAAAAGAATCCCCGAGGTGTTGAATATGGGTCTCGGCCTTGAGTGACTTCACGAGCATGTCATCTATATATACTTCCATGGTTGAGCCCAGCTTATCTCGGAACATCCGGTTGACCAACCTCTGGTAGGTGGCCCCTGCGTTCTTTAGTTCGAATGGCATTACTCGGTAGCAAAAGATCCCCTGCTCTGTGATGAACGAGGTCTTCTCTTGGTCGTTTGGGTCCATCCGGATCTGGTTATATCCTGAGAATGCATCCATGAAGCTTAGGAGCTCATGGCCGGCTGTTGCATCGACTATGAGGTCGATCCGAGGCAGCGGGAAACTATCCTTTGGGCATGCTCGATTAAGGTCGGTGAAGTCGATACAAAGTCGCCACTTGCCGTTTACCTTCTTCACCAGGACGACGTTGGCTAACCAGGTCAGGTAATCGACCTCTCTGATGGCTTTGGCGCGTGACAGCTTGGCCACCTCCTCGTTTATAGCTTTCTGCCTGTCTGGCGCGAAGCTTCTCTTTTTTTTGCCTCACCGGCCTGCAGTTGGGATCTACACTGAGGCGGTGCACGATTACGGCGGGGTCGATTCCTTCCATGTCTTCCTGTTTCCAAGCGAAGATGTCAGCGTTCTCCTTTAGAAAGGAGATGAGTTTTTCCTTGATGACAGGTAATAGCATGGAGCCCACAAAAACTATGTGCTTCGGGTCCTCATCCAGCTGCACTGGCTCCAGCTGTTCCGAGGGTGTAGGTCGGGCTTCAATCTCATCCCTCATGTCCAAATCCTCCAACTGGACAGACTCCACCTCTTTCTGGCGCATAGATGCCACGTAACACTCCCTGGCGAGGCGTTGGTCTCCCCTTACCTTTCCAACCCCACTCTCGGTCGGGAATTTCATCACCAAATGATATGCCGAAGGTACTGCCTTAATGGAGTTAAGGGATGGCCTTCCCAACAGGACATTGTAGGCAGACGGGGTGTCTACCACCAAGAAGCGGGGGTGGTGGTGACCTGGCAGGGCGGGTCCCCTATGGTGAGGACGAGCTGGATGGAACCGATTGACAAGACTCTTTCTCCCGAGAATCCCAAGAGATGGGTTTTCACGGGTTCTAGTCTCGACCTTTCTATTCCGAGCTGTTCGAAGGCCGCTAAGAAAATGATGTCTGCCGAGCTACCATTATCGACGAGCACCCGATGTATGGTTTTGTTTGCTATGAGCGCTTTTATGACCAAAGGGTCGTCATGGGGGTGTTGGCATCCTTCTAGGTCTGCATCTGAAAAGGTGATCTCCACGTCTCTGCGGGGCATCTTGTTGACAGCCTGAACTGCGAGGAAGTCCTCTGAGCGGGCTCTTCTGGCATGAGCTCTCCGAGCTGAGCTAGATTCGCCACCTCCAGCGAAACACCCAGAGATGACTCTGATCTCTCCGATAGCTTGCTGGTGTTACGGTGGTTCGGCGGCAGCTCGGGCTTCTCGCCCTTGATTGTTCTGTGCTCTCTGCTCCCCTGCCACGTAATGGCGCAGATGGCCCCTCTGAATCAGGTATTCGATCTCCTTTTTCAACTGAATGCAGTCGTTTGTTTCGTGGCCCGTGTCCTTGTGGTAATCGCAGTATTTGGTGGCATCCGGCCTGCTGGGGTCGGACTTTATCCGAGGAGGCCACCGGACGAACCTTTCATTTTGTACTTCGTGAAGGACCTGGGCTATCGAGGTGACGAGGGGTGGGAGCCGCGCTGGGACGTACCGTTGTTGCAGTTCCTGGGGAGGAGGTCCCAGGCGATCTCAGACGTTCCCTCTCCTTTTAGGAGAAGGCTCTCTCCCTCTCCTTGGGGATTGATCACGTCTTTTCTCCTTCCTAGGACTGTGATCCATTTTTTTCTTATCTCCGTCCATAGTCGCCGTACTCCCCTTCAGGCGGAGGGCCTCTTCGCTGTTTATATATTTCTCGGCCTTCGCCAGTACCTCGGCCATGGTGGCTTGAGGATTCTTTGCGATCGAGAAAAGGAGATCCTTGGATTGAATCTCGAGCCCAGACATGAAGGTGGTCAGCGCGAACTTGTCGTCCACGCTTTCCACCTTCAAACATTCCTGGTTGAAACGTTGCACGTAGCTTCGGAGGGACTCGTTGGGTCCCTACTTGACGCTCAGTAGGTGGTAGGACGGCTTTCTGTAAGTCCTTGCTCCGATGAAATGGGATACGAACTGTATGGGTAGTTCTCTGAAGGATGAGATCGACGCTGGTCGTATCCGGTTAAACCAGGCCATGGCCGACCCTTTGAGGGTGATGGCGAAATCCCGGCAACGAATAGGGTCCGGGTATCCTTGGAGCTCCATCTGATTTTTATATAAGTTTAGATGATCGACTGGGTATTTGGTCCCGTCAAATGTCTCTATCGAAGGGGTCCGAAATTTCTGAGGAAGAGGGAAATGGAGGACCTCTGGAGTGAACAGTGACTCCGTTTGCTGAACCAAGGCGTCCATGGTGTCGGGGGTTCGCCCCTTGACCACTTCTTTCATATTACCTAGCTCTCGCTGGAGCTCACGGATCTCTTGCTCCCAGGCATGGTCATTGACATCCTGGGGATAGGGCCTGTCTTCTCGGTAGGCGGCCCTAGCCCTACTGTGGGCTTCATCATCGTCATGTTCTTCGGGATGTCTCCTTCGGTGGTTTTCGCCAGAATGGCTGCGCTCATGGAGCTCGGTAACCCCGTTAGGCGGAGCTTGGCGCTCTTGGGGTGGGGGAGCGATGTCATACTCTTCTTGGAGGGGAGGAGGCTCTTGTCGAGCTGGGGGGAACCGAGGGAGCTGATGAGTCTGTATCCACTCCATCAGTTCCTGGTTTTGTTTCATCAGTTGTATCGTAGTTCTATGGTAAGTTTCCAGTTCATTGAGGGGAGGGAGGTTCTTCGTCGGGGGATGACCCTCAACGTCCTCCATGTGCGTTGGAAAGTTCTCCGGTGGGTTTTGGTGGCCTTGGGGATTAGCAGGAGCTTGACTCATGTTCCGAGTGGAGACTATCAAATAGATAAGATTCACAAGAGAACGATGAAAATCGTTCCCACAGACGGCGCCAACTGATGGGGTCTCGGAATTAATCTCCCAGGCCCAGCCTGATATGGTTCTGTCGGGTTTTTCAGAGTAGGCTTAAGAAAAATGACATTATGCAATGAAAAACAAAGAACGTAAGTGGTTCACCCTAGCCGATGGACTTGGGCTACATCCACTGTAATGGAGGCTCTTGCTCCTTGACGAAATGTATTGATCTCAAATGGTTACAAGAAAATTACAGGCGCAGGGCCGTTGTGGATCCTTTCTTATCTTGGTATTCTAGGATCAAGGGCAAAATACCAGAATGAAGGTTAGGAAGAAGACTCAGGAGTCGATCCCCCCCTCCTTGCTTCTATTGTTCTATTTATATCGTGCCTCCCCTTAGGGTTTGTTGCTCTTCTTCTTCCCTTTCCTGATCTTGTGGGGACCTTTCGTCCTTTCCCTGTAAGCCTCTCTGTCCGCCGGCGGTACTGTGCCCACGACCACCTGGGTTCGTTCGGCACTACTTCTCTCTGCCTTTTGCAGGGTGTAACTCTGAGGAATCAGAGCCGGTTCCCTTTGTCCTTGGAGCACGTGGTGCAATAGGACATACCTTAGGTTATGGACTGAGAATCGGATCAGGGCTGGGCTGTTGGCTCTTCGGGCTCTTAGGCCCCCTGCTTTTGATGTGGGCCGGTTGGGACCATTTCCTTTGGGCTTCGAAATCCACATTCAGTATTTTCAAAGCGTTTTGGGATCGGCTATCATGGCGGCCCAGGCCCAAAAACCTATCCTCATCATATATAATATTTATTATAGTTAAAATATAATTAAGTTGACAGATATATTGGGAGTAACATGTAAATTAGTAGGTATATTTAATACGATAAAATATAAGTTGTAAAATAAGTCTTTAGATCCTAACTTTAAATAATTTTATCTTTCAGAACTTTAAATAATTTGTTGTGTAATATGTGGATTGGATTGGTATGGTATGTTAATAAAGGAAGTAATGGTTTATATCTTTATGACAATATACCTATGAATATGTACTGGTTGTCAAAAATCTTGAGGACTATGTTCAGGATTGTTGATTCAAATTATTTTGTTATGACTAGTTTTGACGGTACTTTAGGCGGTTTGACAATAGTAAATGGACACGTGGATAGATGCATCCGTTATGGAGCGCAAAGGTCACCTAGGAAAAGCACTGAGGAGTTATGACGTGGAGGTCCGAGTGCGCCCCTCAGGGCCTAGCATTAAAAGGGATATGACGGTTCATTAATGGGGTCTTGAGTGACTGTGACAAGGTCATTAATGAGCATCTGTGTCATCGAAAAATGTGAAGACAATCATCATTACAAGACATTAAATGTCATAGCGCTGACTTGATGTCCTCGGCAGACCCCAAGGGTGCTTATTCCCGAGTAGTGAACGCTCGGGCGTAGGTGTGAAGCACCGATGAGAGGTATTTAATGACTGGGGATTAGGCCATAAAGGCTCGGCGTACACCCGAGGGGGTTAGTCTTTAGGAGATTGGATGGGATAGGACTCATTATGCTTGGATATGAGTGCATGCCATTCAATTTTGAGATGAGACTCAAAGACTCTGCCATCATTGCAAACTCAGTAAATACCCCTAAAAAAGCTAGTCTAAGGTACGCAATTCCAATCCAGAAAATACACTATGTTCATGACTCTCATGCCGACTGACTTAAGCTTTGGAGGGGATTAGCTGAGTGCAGATCCGGCCCCCTTTTCCTAATCCTTTGTTTCAGGTTCAACACTACTCAGGATCGTTCCACGTATTGCCATCTCAACTCGTTGCTGAAAATTATCCGTGCAATTTGGTGCCGTCTGTGGGAATCTAGCGGACCAGCTTTCCCCGTGGCGACAGTGTCATGGTGAACGCACGATCGCAAGGTGATCTAGGGGAAAGCCTATGCGTGAGAAACGCGGAAGCTAGCAGGTTCCCAACAGTCACTGAATCAGACTCCTTGAATCAGTCTGATGGAGCTTAGTGCGTCTCGCAACAAACATTGCTGGTGGACCAGATCCTTAGGGAACAAGGCGTATTGGCTCGTGAAATCATCGAATTGATGGAGAAATGGATGGGGAGCCCTTTGAAGCAGCTTGAGAAAGACAACGCCAACGTACAAACTCGGCTCGATGATTTCGAGCAGTCAGAGAATACCAGTTGGCGGATCAACAAGCGTGGAGACAGGATTATCCATCGGAGTGACTCCTGGGACACAACAAGGCGGGTTACCCCAAGGAGGAGCTTGCATGAACGTCTGGGCGAGAAGCACAGGCCTCGAAATTTCGAGGGCTGTGCCCCCGAGGAAAGATCCAAAGGGGGCAAGAAGCGTAGATTGGATCTGTCCCATGGAGATCTCCGCCACAGACTCTCGAGAGGTACAGAGGCGGAAGAATCCCAGACATAATCAATTGCGAGGGGGCCTAGGAGTAAGAGGCCCCGGGAGGACCTCCGTTTGCGCTTGGATGCCAAGCGGCGAAGACCCTTCCAAAGGGAGGATGACACTGAAGATGAGCAAATCGTCTCTCCATTTGTTCGGGCTATCAGGGAGATCGAGATGCCAAAGAAGTTCACCATCCCCCGTTTCAAGGTTTATGACGGGAGGACAGACCCCGAGGGACATCTGCGGTAGTATAAACAACTGATGTCCATCTATGACACTGAACAAAGATTGTTGTGCTGAGTGTTCCCTATGAGTCTGGGAGACACTGCCATGAAATGGTACGAGGGTTTGGACCCTGAAAGTATTAAGTCCTAGAAGTAGATGACCGAGTTATTTCTTGCCTGATTTATTACCAGCAACAAAAGGCCGAAAGACATTGGCGCTCTGCTAACGCTCAACCGAAGGGGTGGAGAGACCATTCGAAAGTACGCAATCAGGTATTAGGAGGAGGTGAATGAAGTTGAGGCATGCTCAGAGGCCATGGCAGCAGCGACATTCCGGTTGGGGTCATCCCGAGACACTGATCTATATCGATCTTTGACTAAGCGAGCGCCGGTGGACATGGAGGACCTAATGTCTCGGATAAACAAGTATACGAGGGTGGAGGAGGAGTCGGCTATGCCCAAGCCTAAGGCTCCTGCGTCGAGGAAACAGGACAAGGAACTTCCCGTTAGGAGGGGAGCACCGACCCCAAGCCGCATGTCCTTCCAAGGGGTAAGCACGGTCTTCAAAGAACCCACTTAAAAAATGCTCCACAAGATAAATAAGGAGCCTTTTTTCAAGTGACCCCCCAAGATGCAAGGGGATCCATCCTCCAGAGATTCGACGTCTCGGTGTTCTTACCATCGAGACGTTGGGCATCTCATCGAGGACTGTAGGGTGTACAAATCATTCCTCGAACAGTTGGTCTGAGAAGGTCATCTTGGAAAATTCATTGATGGCGCGGTCCCAAGGGGCTCGGCAAGGGAAGGAGCAGGCGTAACCCAAGAAGCGACAACCGTGATTGAAGTAATACACGCTTGCACGGTGGACAAACCAACTTACAATTCACTCTGAGACAACCTCCAGAGGGTCTCGCAAGCCGTGAAGGTGGAGGAAAGCAAATGTGGGGGGCAATCTAAAAGACCTCGGCTAGATGCCGAGACAATTCATTTTTCCAATGCTGACCAAGGTGGGCTAGCCCTCCCACATGAAGACGCCCTAGTGATCACCCTTCGGATTGAGAAGTTCGATGTCAAGAGGATCCTGGTGGACTTAGGAAGTTCCTTCGAGGTAATGTATGACAGGCTCTTTTGTAAAATGAGTTTCACACAGAAAAACTTAAAGCCCATAAAACCCCCCTTGTTGGATTCAACGATTCGTATGCCCTCCCGCTCGGAAAGGTTATGCTCACGGTTACTGCAGGGGTTGTCACGGTCCTGGTTGAATTCTTGGTGATTGCTTCAACTTTAATAATGTAAACTCAAGCGCAGGTTGAGCGAAGTAATATATTTCTCGGAAGACCGAGGTCAAACCCTTAGGGAATTGTGAAACAGCATCAATCACACTAATACTATAACAATCTTGTAACGATGATTTGTTTAACAGAATGTTGAATTGAGAAAATTTGATTGAAGTAATTAAAACAGTATAACAAAAATACTAGAGCATCAGGTACTCCCTCCCAAATCCATACAATAATAATTAAAGACTTAATTCTTAACCCTAGACAAGAATCAAATGTTTGTTGATTCAAATCACCAAATTTAGCAATAAAACCACAAGAATATCGTTGATTATAACAAAGGATTATTCAGGAACCTGAATAATCATCAAATTATATTATTCTGTGAAATAATGATAATCAATTTAAGCATGGAATAATCAGTTATTTGACTCGCAGGGAAATTCAAGCAATCATTGTACATGACACAATGACTCAAAGATTTTTACAGAGCAAAAACTTTGCTAAGAGATCAAAAGTTGAATTATAAAAAATATCACATATCATTAAGCTCATAAGTCAATAGCATTACCGTACTTCATTGAAAGGTCCTCCCCTAGCTCTAGCCAGACATGATAAATTAAAACCAAAAATAAAATATAAAAGAACTCTAAGCAAAAAGATGTTTTTACAAGGTCTTCAACTCCTATTTATAAGATTAATGAGGAGAAAATTTAATTGCACTAGGATTCTACTCTGACGCTGGCAGTCTAACGACACGCATCCGGACGCGTGTTTCCTTCCGTCCGAACACAACTTCCAGTATACTCCTTTATTCAGCTTCCACTTACTGCCTCTCGCGTCCGGACGCATAACCTTCAACCGTCCGAACGCGTATTCCAGTGTGTTCCCTCTCAGCTATGCTTCCCTCCTTGCTCTAATTCCTCCATTCTTGATCCTTTTTACTGCAAAATAAATACAACTTAACATTTATTAGCATAACATCAATTCTTGGATAAATTATCATATTTATCAAACTTTCATAACCAAATAATTAATCTTTTTCAATAAACAATGTAAGTATTAGACCTTAATCACACCCCTCCCCCCCCCCCCCCCCCAACTCAGATCTTGCTAGTCCCTAGTAAGTAAACAAAAACAAAACAAAAATAAAACTAATTAATCAAAAACAAAATAAAACCACTTTCGTAGGACTCACGACTGTATTTAGTATATGCAACAAGCCTTTAAACCCCTAGGTTCCCCCTAGTGGACGAGTATAGTTTCGTGAGAGTTTCTAGAGACGATACCCACAAACATAACCCTGTGATCAAATATCTGAATAATAATTTTATGACAAAACTTGCCACTACAATATAAAAATTCTAAGATACAAGCCTTTTTATAAGCACATGCAAAACAAAATATAGAACTTTACGCTATATAAATGTATGCTCTTATCATGTTCCCATATAAACTCGTGTGTAGTGTGAATTGATTATACCAAGTTAACAATTTATCCGGTAATCACCTCTACAACTATCAATTATTCGTCTCAATGTCAAATCTCACTAGATAATTCACTCATAAAAGACTCTCTCAGATTATAGTGACTATTCCCTCAAATATCACATGTGAGAAGAAGATATTTAAGTCAAAACAAAATAATGCTCACATGTCTATTAAAATAATCGTCATATGAAAGAAAATGATTTGACATGATCTCATGAAAAGAAATCAACACACAATAAACAAATAATCACCATTATTTTTCTTATTCACACAAGTTATCCATCCACCAATACACTCTTGAGATCAGATAGATCTTTATTTTAGGTTTAATGGGGCATTGAGATTAGGGTTTTAAAACGAAGGATATTTAGGAATTCAAAAGACCATCCCAAGAGAACATTTACTACAACCAAACTTCTTTCCATAACCTTTCACTCTTCACCCTTTAGAAGCATAATTTACAACACTTGCTCATATTTTTTTTCAAAACTCATGATTGCTATTTTTTTTTCTCTTTTTTTTTTTCAATTTTTTTTCCACAGCTAGACATATTGTCTTTTTCTTTTTCTCAACCTTTTCTTTTTTTTTTTTTCAGCAAAACATCTAACGCAGATATTCACAAGTATGCAAAACTTTTTTTGTTTTTATCATCTTTTCTCAACCAACATCTCCCAAATTACATAAATAATAAAAGCTTAATCTCGAGATAACCAAAGGTAAAATATATTTTTTTTTTCTCGTTGGCTTGGTTATTATATGTTTGGTATAAGAAATAAAATTTCATTTCAAAGGCTCAATCACAACTTCTAGGGATAATAATATTCAAAGAATAAGGCTCAGACTCAAATAATGTCAAAGATGGCCTAAAATCATATCTCAAGAGTTCTTGATAACACACTTCTCATGCAAATAATTCAAAGTCAAGCAATCATTCTCAATATTGGTGTTAACCAAAACAAAAATAACGAGACTATTGAAGGAGATTAGCTGAATAAAAATATTCTTTATTGAGTAAATGTAAATAACCCTCCAAAGAAGATTGGATCAAACCTCACCAGGGTCTTATGCATCTCCACTATATGTGTCAAGTTCTCAAGGTAAAATACCTAACAAATTTTCAACTTGGTAAAGTCTAGAGTGCACAAATTGTGAGTTTTTATAAGAACATAATATGAGATACAAAAATATAGAATAAAATTCTACGTGATGCTGAAACAGCTGCAAATTTAAAGCTAAGAAAATTATTTATATATTGTGGTGTCAAACTATGCGTAAAAATATCATTTAGATATTTAATAACACAACTGAACAAAATATGCATTTCTTATAATATTTGAAATTTTCGTACAATGCATATTCCAAAAGAAATCAAGCCTAAACAAAAATCTACCCAAACTAGGCTTTGATTTCTACAATCATCACTAAAAAAAAAAAAACATCATCAACTCTCGGGACCTAGAAGAAACAAGCTAAGATGAAGGGCCTGCCTGATTCTGTGAACTTTGCCCTAACCCCCTCATCTGAGCCCTCAATTCTCTCATCTCCTTCCTCATCTCTCTCAGAATCTTAAACAGTATATGCCTGTCAGTCCCTGGGTCAATATCCTCATCCACTAGTAAATCCAGATCCATCCCCAGATTGAGAAACTGATCCCACTGGTCCTCTCCCTGTGCCATTCCCTCAGGTGCAGCCTCTCCCTACTGCTCAGCGGCTTGCCCTATCTCTCCTACTGGCCTAGTCATACTCTAACTCTTTAGAAGAGAGCTAGAGTTGAGTACTATCACCTTCTTTGCCCTCTCCATGGTAGTGTCAATCACCACGTCGGCCTGCTCGCAAAATGCTATAGCCAGGCCTGCAAAAGGAAGGGACCCCTTATTTGGGTCCACAATGGCTCGCCGCATCTCAGCGACAATAAGTAAGAGGAGGTCTATAGATTGTCCAGTGCCCATGGTGTATAAAAGTCGGGCTCGGTTAGGGTAAATGTGGTTGTTTCTCAACAAGGGAAAAATATTAGAAACTGAAATCAAATTGAGGATCTTATATTTATTTGTCAAATCTCCTGGTTGAAGAAACCTAAGGTTTGTTGGCCACTCAAAATTCTCATCTCCCAAAAGCTCCTGACTAACTATATCTCCTGAATAATTTTGGGGGAAGTCAGGGTTGGTGACTCGCGCCTGGAACATCCCTATCATTCTGGCAATGGTTGTGGCATCCACTCTAATGTTTTTCTCTTGAACATAGGTACGGATAGTACCGTTCCCACAGTCTTCAGCATTGCTATAAAATTCTCTAGCTAAGATAGGTATGCATGGCCACTCCCTACCCATAAATCCATCCCACCGCCTCGAAATAATGATATCCCAGACTCCCAACCGGGCGAAGTCCTCATACTCTATTTGTCTTTCTTGCACATAAGGTTTATAGGCGTAGTATTGAAAGAATCTTACCTGGGCTTCTAGTGTCTGGAAACGGACCAGGTCAAAAGTAGTGTCTTCTTCCTCCCTAGGTTCCTGGGTACTGGTTCGGGGTTTCTTAGATGTAGAGGCTCGTGGTGGTGCCATGGTATAAGAAGATGTCAAAGACTTCAAAAGTGGTGAAGGAAAGTTTTTGTTATAGGCTAGAGGAGAAGGTAAAATTAAAAAAAAAACGTTTGGCCTTGTCTATTTATAGTTTTCTACACGCGTCCGGACGCATGGGGTTCAACCGTCCGGACACGCCTCAACCACCGCTTTAATTGGCCTTAAAAATCACGCGTCTGGACGCGTGATCAAGTACCGTCCAGACGCGTCTCTAGAATTCGAAACGGTTGAGCTTTGCGTCCGGACACGTGATGAATTCACGTCCGGACGCGTGTTCCAGAGAGTTCAGCCTGCTTGTCCACGTCCAGACGCGATTTCCAGTAAGTTTTTTTCATACCTTATGCGTCCGGACGCGTGGTCCAGTGAGTTTGCTACTCCATACTTAGAAAAATTTTCAATTTTTTTCATTTTACTTCTATGTTGATACGTCTCGATTCTAAAACTCTTAATCCTAAAAAAAAACTAAACTATTTTTTTTAACACATTGTAGATGCATGTACATAATAAATCATATCAATAAATCAAGCATGCTCCACCCCCCCCCCCCCCCCCCCACTCAAAAAATTATATTGTCCCCAATGTAACAATACGTGGTATAAGACCAAATAAGAATAAAGAGGAACATACCGGATGCACGTATCCTTTACACATATATCTGCAATATTTCATAAAATAAAAGAAACAACATACAATAAAATACACAAAATTGTTAGAGACGAATCATTCATAGTGGGGATACACCAGTTCGATGGATTCTACTTCAACTATACCTTCCTCCAAGAATGGTTTCAGTCGCTATCCGTTAACTTTAAAGGTGTTCTCATTATTGGGATTCTCAATCTCTACTGTTCCATAAGGGAATACCTCTTTAACAATATACGGACCACTCCATCTAGTTCGAAGCTTTTCTTTGAAAATATGTAATCTAGAATTATATAAAAGAACTTTTTGTGAAGGTGTAAAAGTTTTACGCAAAATATTTTTATCATGGAACACCTTCATTCGCTCTTTGCTAATCCTAGAATTCTCATAGGCTTCATTTCGGATATCCTCAAGCTCATTTAATTGTAATTTTCGTTGGGTGCCAGCTTTGTCAAAACTAAAATTAAACATCTTAATGGCCCAATATGCCTTATGTTCTAATTCCACAGGTAAATGACAAGCTTTTCCATACATCAATCTATACGGAGACATGTCAATCGGGGTTTTGTAAGCAATACGGTATGCCCATAATGCATCAATTAGTCGTAATGACCAATCTTTACGATCAGGGTTAACCGTTTTTTCTAAAATATAAGAAATCTTCTGATTGGCTAACTCTGCTTGACCACTTGTCTGTGGGTGATAGGGGGTTGTAACTTTATGTGTTACACCGTATTTTTTCATTAAAGCTTCAAAATGTTTATTACAAAAATGCAATCCCCCATCACTAATAATGGCTCGAGGTATACCAAATCTGGAAAAAATATTTTCTTTTAAAAGTTTCAAAACAACCTTATGATCATTTGTCCGACATGGTACAACCTCGACCCACTTAGAAACATAATCTACTACCACTAAAATGTACATGTATCCAAAAGATGGGGGAAAAAGGTCCCATGAAATCTATGCCCCAGTAGTAAAAAATTTATATTATCAAAATTGGATTCAGATGCATCATATTTCTACGAGTTAATCCCCCTAGTTCTTTACATCACTCCCAAACCTTACAAAAATTATAGGCATCTTTAAAAATTGTTGGCCAATAAAATCCGCACTGCAAAACCTTTGCAATGGTCTTTTTCATAGAAAAATGGCCTCCACATGCTCCCGAATGACAAAAATATAGTATGCTACTTACCTCATCATCGGGCACGCATCTCCGGATAATCTGATCTGAACAATATTTGAAGAGATATGAGTCATCCCAGAAAAAATTCTTTACCTCAACTAAAAATTTCTTTCTATCCAAAGCAGAAGCAGTCCAAGCTGGTGGCATATTACCTGTAACAAGAAAATTCACAATATCAGCGAACCAAGGTATTGACGAAACTGCCAACAACTGTTCATCATGGAAAGTATCATTGATCGGCACAGTCTCTATTGGCACGTCGCTCACAAGTCTAGACAGGTGATCAGCCACTACATTCTCTACTCCTTTTTTATCTTTGATTGTTATATCAAATTCTTAGAGTAGGAGGATCCACCTAAGCAGTCTTGGTTTTGCATCTTTCTTAGTCAACAAATATTTAAGAGCTGCATGATCTGTGAAAATAACAATAGGGGATCCTACTAAGTGTGACCTAAAATTTTCTAGGGCAAACACTACTGCTAGTAATTCTTTTTCTGTAGTAGAATAGTTCATCTGTGCATTGTTTAAAGTTCTACTAGCATAGTAAATGACATGTGGCTTTTTCTCATTTCTTTGCCCTAAAATTGCCCCTACAGCATAGTCATTGGCATCACACATGATTTCAAAGGGAAGACTCCAATTTGGGGGTTGCATAATTGGAGCAGTGATAAGCATGCTTTTCAGCTTATCAAAAGCCTCTTGGCATGCCTCATCCCGCTCAAAACGTATGTCTTTCCCTAGAAGATGACAAAGTGGTCTAGATATAGAACTAAAATCTTTTATAAATCTCCTATAGAAACCAGCAAGACCCAAGAAAGATCTAACATCCTTAAGGGTTTTGGGGGTAGGTAAATTAGCAATTAGTTCAATCTTAGCTCTATCTACCTGAATTCCCTCTGAAGAGACAATGTGACTAAGAACAATTCCCTTTTGAACCATAAAGTGACATTTTTTTCAATTAAGTACAAGGTTTTTCTCTTCACATCGAATAAGCACTTTTTCAAGATTTGAAAGACAGTCATCATAGGAATCACCAAAACAGTAAAATCATCCATAAAAACCTCAAGAAAACGTTCAACCATATCACTAAAAATACTTAGCATGCACCTTTGAAAGGTCGTTGGTGCATTATAGAGTCCAAAGGGCATCCTTCGATAAGAAAAGGTACCAAACGGACAAGTAAATGTTGTATTCTCTTGGTCTTCTTGGGCAATTTCGATTTGGTTATATCCCGAATAGCCATCTAAAAAATAATAGTACATATGTGATGCTACCCTTTCTAAAATTTGATCCATAAAATGAAAAGGGAAGTGATCTTTTCTAGTAACAAAATTTAATTTTCTATAGTCAATACACATTCTCCAATTAGTTACTGTCCTAGTTGGTACAAGTTCATTATTTTCGTTAGCAACTACAATGACTCCATATTTCTTAGGGAGTACTTGTGTAGGACTTACCCACTTACTGTCTGCAATAGGGTAAATTATTCCTACATCTAACAATTTTAGCACCTCATTCCTTACAACTTCTTCATATGTGGATTTAGTCTTCGTTGCATCTCCCTAGATGTTTTAGCATTATCCTCCAAATAAATCTTATGAGTGCAAACCAATGGACTAATCCCTTTTATATCAACTAACGTCCAACCAATAACATTCTTATGCTTTCTAAGAAGTTGTAGCAACATACCTTCATGTGCTAAATTTAACTGAGAAGAAATTATTACCGGATATGTCTCATCATTTCCCAAAAATGCATACTTTAACTCTACCGGTAATTGCTTCAAATCAAGCTTGGGAGCTTTATCACTAGATGAAATTGGTGGATTGGTTTTTGGTGGAAGTTCCTCAAATTTCTTTCTCAAATCTTTTACTTCTAGAACCTGTGAACAATTCAACAAGTCAGTTAATTTAAAATTTTCAGAATTATCTTCATTTATCTCTAACAAAGAAGATTGTCCCAGCAAGCATGCTTCAAGTGGGTCAAAAGAAGAATCATATACTCTGCTTGGAACAAAAGACTCAATCATATTAATCTCATGCACATCTTCATCAACATTCCCTGGTTGTTTGCACACATTAAAAATATTAAGCTCTAATGTCATATTCTCGAAAGTTAACTTCATCACACCATTCCTACAATTAATTAAAGCATTTGAAGTAGCTAGGAATGGTCTGCCTAAGATAACAGTAATTTGAGCATTAGTACTTAACACAGGTTGAGTATCCAAAATTATAAAATCCACAGGAAAATAAAAATTATCAACTTGTACTAGAACATCTTCCACCATACCCCTCGGTATTTTTACTGATCGGTCAGCTAATTGAAGTGTAACCGACGTGGGTTTTAACTCTCTTAACCCTAATTGTTCATATACTGAATAAGGGAGCAAATTCACACTAGCTCCTAAATCCAATAAAGCCTGTTCAATCTTTTGGTTACCTATAACACAAGAAATGGTGGGGCAACCTGGGTCTTTGTATTTTGGTGGAGTCCTATGTTGTATGATGGAAGATACCTGCTTAGTCAAAAAAGCCTTCTTTTGCACATTTAATTTTCTTTTAACAGTACATAATTCTTTCAAAAATTTTGCATAAGAAGGTACTTGTTTGATGGCATCCAACAAATGAATGTTGATTTTCACCTGCTTAAAAATCTCTAAAACATATCATTTTGCATGTTCGGCTTGGTAGAGGTAAGTAATCGTTGTGGGAATGGTGTAGGTATAACATACTTCTCAGGCTTATTGATTTCAGATTGGTCAAGTTTATCACCACTTTCCGTAGGTTTTGGAATTTTTTTTCAGATTCTTGAATTTTAGTAGGGATCATTTTATCAATCACCTTCCCACTACGAAGTGTGGTGACAGAGTTTACCTGCTCATGAATAGTGTCTGAAGTGCCTGTTTCATTTACATTAAATTGACCTTGTGGATTTGGTTGAGGTTGGACTGAGAACTTACCTTTTTCTTGATGGCATGGGTCAATGGTTAATTTAGTGATTGCACTTCTAATATCCTCAATAGCCTGTGTAGTTTTTATGTTGCAATTGTTCTGACTCTGTATGAATTGTGATAATACTTCCTCAATATTCCTCTTTGGGGGTGGAACATAGGGTACAAAATTAGAAGAATTTTGTTGAGGTATTTGTGATGCCTGATTCTCATTCCTCCAACTAAAATTTGGATGATTTTTTCACCCTGACTTGTATGTATTTGAATAAGGATTATTATAAGGTTTTGAGAATTATTTGCAGCATTTGCTTAATCATTAAAGACTTCTTTTAAAACAGGTAGTGTTGGACACTCCTTCATGGGATGTCCAGGGATCTCACAAATACTACAAATCTCCTCAACAGGGACTGTGTCAATCTCATTAACCCTTTTAAATTCCATGGCCTCAACTCTTCTAGCCAAGGTGGCAATTCTAGCCCCTAGTTCATCTTCCTCCCTCAACTGGTATTTACCCCCACTTGATGATGCTTGTATGTTCTTATTCTTAGGAGGTTCTTGAGAAGTAGTATCCCAAGATTGTGCACTCTCAGCTAAATGATCTAAAAAGTCAAAAGCCTCGTCTGGTTCCTTATTCATAAAGTCACCATTACACATCATTTCTACGAACTGACGCATTTGTAGGCTCAAACCTTCATAAAAGAAACTTATCACATGCCAGCTCTCATAACCGTGATGTGGACAAGATGAAAGAAGATCTTTAAATCTATCCCATCTCTGATAAAAATTTTCAGACTCTTTTTGAGAAAAAATCATTATTTGCCTTTTGAAAGAGTTTGTGCGATGTGTGGAAAAAAACTTTTTCAGAAATTCTTTTTGCATCTCAGGCCATGTACCTATGGACCTAGGTCTGAGTGAATGCAACCAAGTCTTAGCTTTTTCCTTTAATGAAAAAGGGAAAAGCTTTAATCTGATTGTGTTCATTGACACAGTCTGATCATGGAATGTAGCACATATCTCCTCAAAGTCTCTAATGTGAAAATAAGGGTTTTCTGACTCTATGCCATGAAATTTTGGGAGTAATGCAATCATGCCAGGTTTAAAACCAAATTTGTGGCATTTAATGGAAAGATAATGCATGAGGGTGCAGTGTGATAAGCACACAATATTGCATATTTGAAGGGCTTATTACATGCATTTTAACTCAACTTTTGCATTTAAGTACTTAGAGTTAGCCAAAATTATGAATAATGTTGATATTTTGATGTTGCAAGTTTTTATTGCTTAAATCATGTATTTTAGGACATTGCAACTATGTTGGATGTGTGGTGAAGGCATGGACACAATACATGAAGAATTGGAGGCTTAAAAGTGAAGAAATCAAGAAGGCATTGGTGCTTGGGAACAAGGGCACCAGCTGCAGCAACAATTGGAAGCACTGCCTCAGAATTCCTCCATTTTGACCATGATCTACTCAGAATTTGGAAATGTTCAAAACATGAAAGTTGTAGCTATGAGCGTCTTCTGTTTTTTGTCAAAATTTCAGCCCAATCCAACGGTTAGATCAAGAGTTATGCCGATTCTACCGAAGGTGGTCCAGTGCAGAAAAACAGTACCGGTACCTAGTACCGGTACTCCGGACCTTCTGGTCTCGAAAACAATCTGTAACTCAACTTTGAGGCTTGGGGGTCCCACCTACACTTCTCCCACGCCTATCCCAACATTTCCTTACACATTTGCAGGCCTCCTACACTCAAGTGGAAGACTTTGAAGGCCAATGCATTGATGGAGGATGGGAGAGAAGTGGGCTGCCAGGGCTATGATCTCCTAGCCTGTCAAGCCATCCATTCAGCCCTCTCTTGATGGGAGCTCGTACACACAGCTAGGGGGGAGCCTCTTGGACGTTTTGGCAAGTCTCCACACAGCATATATTGAACATTACAAGCTTGTATAGGTGTTGGCTACCTAAGCTTAGAGTAGTTTTAGTGAGGAAGAAGATGAATAGTAAAGTTGTGATTTTTACATGTTCTTCCATCCATTTCTCTTGTAACCTCTTGTAAGGATATTGTAAGCTTCCTTTACTGTCTTTAATGCCATTTATTAGAAGTACATTTCAAGTTTAGCCTTGCACTTTACATTTCACCATTGTTATGCTTTCAAGTTCTTCATTTTCATGCTTTAAATTGGGTATTGTATTTCCTTCTTCTTACTTTAAGATTTCTTGCATCTAGTTAAGTTTTAATCTTCTTTTCCTTTACTTGTCTATTTACATTATGCTTGGCTTTCTTTTATGAATGAGTAGTTAGATTTAAGTTGGGTAATCCAAGGGAAACCTTCTCTTGGGGATTCCATTTCAACTCTTCTCCTTCCTCCTCTCGGTGTACGGTGGTTCGGTTTGACGGGGTTGAGAGTGGACGAGTTAGTGAGCCTTTGATATTCCATAGGCCTAGTCACGGTTTATGCTTAGATACTCACCAATCTTGTCTCTAACTTCCCCCGAATCAATCGTTCACCTATGCACCATTGGAAGAAGATTTCGAGTTGAGTTGGAATTCCCATTAGAATGACCTCTTTGGATTAGCCAACACTTTTTTTATTGCATTTTCATTTTCAATCACAACCACAAAACTCAAACAAAGATTTTACATTTTTCTCTTTTGTTCACCAAAATCACTTTCACACAACTCCCTTTCCTTCCCTGAGGAGACGACCTTGAAATATTTTCCAAGTAAAACACACGACCACAAAAGACTCCTTTCGATTGGGGAGCATTTTTGTGCACACCGCATCTCATTCCATCTATTTTGTTAATCACATTTCCATTCACATCCATTTTGTTGTTGTTTCCTATCTTCTTGCATCATCCGGAGGGAGAGTGACACTCCCCCATCACTATAAGCCACATACACACATTGAGGGTGAGGGTGATGTTTAGGGGTTAGGAAACAACAACGTTTTTTCCCATCAATCACAGTGTGACGTGCAGGTTGTAGATAATCACGCAAAGTCTGACCATGATTAGCATTCAGATTGTCAATATCATTCTCATCATGATTACTTACCCTATCCTCATGATCCTCATGTTCAGGAAGATTATTTTGCCTATTATTAAGATTAGTAGCCATTGTATGCAAAGAATGATTTGAATCAGATGACTCAAATAAATTTCCAAACAGAGTATCTAAATCTTCTCTTATCAAACGACCACTTAAGTCACGATGCCAAGAGCTCATAAAACGAATAAACAAAATAAATAAATAAAACAAAAATCTAAATTAAATAACAAAAAAAAATTTAGTAAAATAAAATAAATAATAAAAAAATGGAACGAAGTTATCGGATCTCCAACGAATTGTAAATACCGAAAACCTCAACTGTTGTGATGGCGGCTCCTTGTCTTTCAATTCCCCGGCAACGGCACCAAAAACTTGCTTCAACTTTAATAACGTAAACCCAAGCGCAGATTGAGCGAAGTAATATATTTTTCGGAAGACAGAGGTCGAACCCTTAGGGAATTGTGAAACAACAGCAATCACACTAATACTATAACAATCTTGTAACGATGATTTGTTTAACAGAATGTTGAATTGAGAAAATTTGATTGAAGTAATTAAAACAGTATAAAAAAAATACTAGAGCATCAGGTACTCCCTCCCAAATCCATACAATAATGATTAAAGACTTAATTCTTAACCCCAGACAAGAATCAAATGTCGGTTGATTCAAATCACCAAATTTAGCAATAAAATCACAAGAATATCGTTGATTATAATCAAAGGATTATTCAGGAACCTAAATAATCATCAAATTATATTATTCTGTGAAATAATGATAATCAATTTAAGCGTGGAATAACCAGTTATTTGACTCGCACGGAAATTCAAGCAATCAATGTACATGACACAATGACTCAAGAATTTTTACAGAGCAAAAACTTAGCTAAGAAATCAAAAGTTGAATTATCAAAAATATCACATATCATTAAGCTCATAAGTCAATAACATTACCATACTTCATTGAAAGGTCCTCCCCTAGCTCTAGCTTAACCCTCCAGCCAGACATGATAAACTAAAACCAAAAATAAAATATAAAATAACTCTAAGCAAAAAGATGCTTTTACAAGGTCTTCAACTCCTATTTATAAGATTAACGAGGAGAAAATTTAATTGCACTAGGATTCTACTTTGACGCTGGCAATTTAACGACACACGTCCGGATGCATGTTTCCTTCCGTCCGGACGCAACTTCCAGTATACTCCTTTATTCAGCTTCCACTTTCTGCATCTTGCATCCGGACGCATAACCTTCAACCGTCCGGACACGTATTCCAGTGTGTTCCCTCTCAGCTATGCTACCCTCCTTGCTCTAATTTCTCTATTCTTGAGCCTTTTTACTGCGAAATAAATACAACTTAACCTTTATTAGCATAGCATCAGTTCTTGGATAAATTATCATATTTATCAAAATTTCATAACCAAATAATTAATCTTTTTCAATAAACAATGTAAGTATTAGACCTTAATCAATGATAGACTCCGACTCCTCATATAATGCCAGTATGGGCAAAAGAACATGGTTGCACACAATGAAGGCGGTGCATTCGTCCTATCATCAGAAGATAAAGTTCCCCATTCCAAGGGGAGTCATGTAAATACGTGGCAATCAAGCATCGTCAAAGAGTTGCTTCTACGCAGCAGTGAAGACCGGGGTGAATGCCAAGTCCCAAAAGCGTGACCCCGAGGCAGTGTTAGCCAAATAGTAATCACAGTTCAGTCAGCCAGGTGTTGAAGATCCCATTACTGACCTAGCTGATCAGTCCACGGAGGTTCTAGTTAAAGTCCTTCTGCACCCCGGGGACGAAGAGGGGTTTTTCCTGATAGGGGCGTCATTGGATGGCACCGAGAGGTCTGATATAGTGAACTTCCTTTGTATGAACGTCGATGTCTTCGCATGGACCCCAACCAAGATGACAGGGATAAGTCTCGAGGTGATATGCCATCGACTTCATGTTGATCCAACTTTCAAACCAGTGAAGTAGAGGGCTCGGAGGTCGACGCCTCACCATGTACAGGCGGTTGACGAAGAGGTAGACCAGTTGCTCAGGGCAAGATCAATCAGGGAAGTCCAGTTCCCCCGAGTGGCTATCAAACACGGTGTGTGCAAAGAAGAAAGGTGGAAAGTGGCGAGTTTGCATGAATTTTACAGACTTGAACAAGGCATGCCCCAAAGATGAATACCCTTTGCCAAAGGTCGATCAGCTCGTTGATGTGACCGCGAGGCACAGGCATACTAGTTTCATGGACGCTCGAGCAGGTTACCATCAGATCCCTTTGCATGAATATGATCAAGATAAAATGGCATTTATCACGTCTCAAGGGATATATTGTTACACGGTGATGTCGTTCAGTTTGAAAAATGCCGGTGCCACTTATCAGCGCCTAATGAATAAGATGTTCAAGCAACAACTCGGTGTCACGATGAAAGTATATATTAATGACATGTTGGTAAAGAGTAAGGCGAAAGCCAACCATCTTCGGGATCTTGGGGTCACATTTACCTTGCTTCGAAAGTACGGCCTGAAGCTCAACGCTTTGAAGAGTGTCTTCGGGGTAAGCTCGGGCAAGTTCTTGGGATATCTGGTCACCCATCATGGCATAGAAGTCAATCCCGATCAAGAAAGGCCATGCAGGATATACAGAGGCTGAAGACCATGAAAGACATACACAAATTAACCGGGGGTGATGGCGGCTCTTAACCGGTTTATCTCCAAGTCCTCGGACAGGTGTAGGCTATTCTTCACCATGCTTAAAGGGGCAACGAAAGGATCCTGGGGTGAAGAATGTGATCAGGCGTTAGAGGGAATCAAGGAGTATTTGAGGTCCCCTCCGACCCTGTTCGTTCCGACAGCGGATGAAGTTCTAAATCTCTACCTATCTTTCTCAAAATGGGCAATCAGTGGAGCTTTGGTGAGGGAGCACAATGGAATACAAAGACCAGCCTATTATGTAAGCAAGACCCTACTTGATGCTGAAACTAGATACCTGCCCATGGAGAAGCTTATACTGGCCTGAGTCGTCTCGATAAGGAAACTCAGGCACTATTTCCAAGCCCATCCCATAGATTTCTTGACCGATCAGCCCTTAAAGCCCATACTTCATAAAGCTAACATGTCTAGACGAGTTGCCAAGTGGTCCGTGGAGCTAGGAGAGTTCGAAATAAACTACAAGCCCCATACTTCCATCAAATAACAAATCCTTGCTATTTTCATTGCCGAGTTCTCTGCGTCCGAGTCTCCACCAGAGGGGAAGCTGGTAACTTTCGACCGCGATGATATTTGGAGTTTGCATGTGGATGGATCCTCGAACACAAGGGGGGCAGGAGTAGGTGTAGTCTTGGCCAATTCTGGAGGATTTACAGTGGAGTGAGCTATCAGACTCGGATTCAAAGCATCCAATAACGAGGCCGAGTAAGAGGCAGTGTTGGTTGGGCTCTATGTCGCATACTCAGTCAGATTAAGACACCTCCATGTTTTCTGCGATTGCCAGTTGGTGGTAAATCAAATTAATGGGGACTTCAAAGTCCGGGACAACAGGATGAAAGCCTATCACCAGAGAGCAAAGTCAAGAATGGAGAAGTTTGAGAAGATAGAGGTGTCCCAAATTTCGAGAGATCACAATAGCCACGTCGATGCGTTGGCTTGCCTAGCCTCGTCCTTGGCCTTGGAGGTAACTCGATGCATTATCGTTGACTACATAAAGAGTCCGAGCATAAGGAACTTAAATGCCGAGGAGGTTTTGCCAACGTGCGTCCATGGTGCGTCTCCAAGTTGGAAAGACCACCCATAATCAAGTATTTAATGGACGGGATACTCCCCGAGGATGTCAAAGAGGCCAAGAAGATCAAACTAAAAGCTCCTAGATTCTAGATGTCCCCTCATCACAATTTGTATAGGAGATCCTTCTCGGGACCATATTTACTGTGTGTTCCCGAGGATAACGTGGAGTCGTTGCTGTATGAGGTCCAGGAAGGTGTATGTGGAAGTCACACGGAAGGAAGATCCCTCGCACACCGTGCGATGTCTCAGGAGTATTGGTGGCCATATATGCAGAAAGATGCCAAGAGGTATGTTCATAAATGTGATAAGTGCCAAAAGTTTGCTCCCATCATCCGTCAATCGGTAGGAGACCTAAACCCTTTGACGAGTCCTTGGCCATTTTCTTAGTGGGGCATGGACATAGTGGGGCCTCTGCCAAGGGCTCCTTTGGACAAGAAATTCCTCTTAGTTGCCACTTACTACTTCACAAAGTGGATTAAATTCAAGCCTCTAAGTCGTATTTGTGATGTGGAAACAAAGAAATTCGTATAACAAAATATCATTACTCGGTTCAGCATCCCCCGAGCCTTCACCTCCGATAACGACACCCAATTCAACAGTGGGCCATTCAGGGAATTCTGTTCGAGATTTAGAATACATAACTATTATTCCACCCAGGCATATCCTTAATGTAATGGGCAAGCGGAGGTCTCCAATAAGACAGTTTTGGCTGGGATAAAGAAGAGGTTGGGGAGAGCTAAGGGCAAATGGACCGAAGAGCTGCTTAATGTCCTATGGGCGCATAGGACTACCCCGAGGACTTTTATGGGGTAAACTCCCTATTCCATGACATATGGTATTGAGGCTGTTATTCCTTTGGAGGTGGGGCTCCCGACTATACGAACTCAAGCCTTCGAGTTAGGAAATAATGATCAAACATTAGCCATGGATCTTGATCTGGTTGAGGAAAAAAGAGAGTTGGCATCGATACAGCTAGCCAAGTATCAAGGGGAGTTGTCAAGGCAACATTAAAAGAAGGTTAGAACAAGGAGGTTTCAGGTGGGGGATCTGGTATTGCGCAAAGTTGTGGCCAATACCCGGGAACCCATTGATGGTAAGTTCGGCCCCAATTGGAAGGGTCCGTACAAAGTCATTGCCATAGGAGGCACATGAGCTTATCGACTACAAGACATGGATGGAAAAAATGTAAACCGACCTTGGAATGTATCAAATCTGAAGAAATATTACCCCTAAGTTGATTTCAAGAGTCGAATCTCAAGATGAACACGAGCCTTGGGCTTGGTCGTTAGGGGTAAGCCTCCATCCTTGGAGCAGTGCCCTTGAAAAGATCAGCACGAGCCTCGTAGCTTGATCCGAAATGTGTACACCCAAGTGTAGGCGGTCAAGTTGTAGTAATAATCCGGTTAAGTTCGGAGTAGAATCAACAGGGAACTAATGTTGGTGTTTGGAAGTAAGCAGTGATAGAGACCACCGTGACTGAAGAATCGTTGAGATTTAACGTTGTGATGTTCAGTGATTTTTATGGACAAAATATACTAAGTCCTCAAATGTAACAATCACCCTTTTAGTTCGAGGATCTGGACATGTAGTTAATCATCCGGTTTATTATACTTGTGCTTGGTAACTCAATTAACCTCTGTGTCGACAGCAAGTTAATCGGAAGATAAAGGTGAATTGTGAGAATTAAGAGTATGGTTTCGATGTCTTTCTAGAAATTTACAAGAATTGTCTGTGCCGAGACTCAACCCATCTACAAACAAGCAAGTGTTTCTACAAGGCATCCAACCAGTGCATTAGTTTTCCATTTTCATTCTTTAAATGAAGCACAATAATGATGAAGATTGAAGGGTAGTCCTGAAGATCTAGCCAGGGTACTTGCCTTGAACTAATGAGTCTTTTATGCAAGAGTTATCTGTGTCATAGAAAGTACTCACGGTTATACAAAGGACCTTAGTTTTGCTAGATGCATTCAATCATTCAATAAACAAGTGAAATATAAAGCATTTAAGCATAAACAAAATGCACAAATATAACTTCCGGATGATTTATACATGGTCGTCACCTCTCACTAAAGAGTGAATGAGAAACTACTCACTCTTCATGGCTTTGGTAAAGCTAGAAAAGTGAGTGTTGCTCATCCCTCCAAGTACACAAGGAGCCGATCTTTGACGAAGAATGAGTGAATCACGTTCCACCCTTCACGGCTTTGGCAAAGCTCTAGAAAATTGGAAGAGTTTCACTCCTCTAAGGGAAGAAAGAAACTCAAGCAATGGAAGCAAATGAAACTAATAATGAAAGTAGAAGAAAGCTAGTCACTTTTGGAGGGTTTCCACCGCAACCAAAAGATGATCTATCTTCCTCTAGACAAGTAAATATAAATCTATTCTAAGTCTAATTCTACAACTAGCTAGGAAATATTGGTCTAGTGTAAATCCAATCTCCCTTGAAGCTCCTACAATGGGAGTATTTATAGGCAAAGAGGAGGGGACAAGGGAGTGTGAAAGAATAGTATAAGGCCTTCAAAGTCCTCTGAGAGCCATCCACTCTGCAGCCTGTCTAGGGACAATGTTCGAACGTTGTCTGGCGTTCGAACGTTGCCTCCTGTCTTTGCTTGATGGGCGTTCGAACGTCAGATGGGGTCTGCACTTCCCACTCAAGTGGCATGTGGTCTTCTGTGAGAGTCATTTCCACACTCCATGTACAACTTGACGTTGCACTTAACAACCTGGTCCTTAGTAATTTAGGGGAACGTTCGAACGTGAATTGGCGTTTGAATGTGGTACTCAAGTACCTCAGTGTTTTCCTTCTTGGCTGCTACACGCCATGTCTCAGCAACCTGGTCCTCAATAATTCAGTAGAACGTTCGAACGTGAATTAGCATTCGAACGTTCTTGCTTTGTTCCAAGCTTCTCCAATTTTGTTCCAGGGCATGCTGGTGTTGCATGGAAGTTCGATATTCATTGCCTTTGGACCTTTGTACAATTTATATCCTGAAATGTCATCATTTAAATTCCATCAAAGTATAATTAGTCTTAAAAAGGTATAGTGATATGCTAATTTTAACTACTAATCACACCCCCCCCAACCTAAATATTGCTTGTCTCTAGTTATACAACAACAATTGAATGTAAATCTATTTCTAATGCCTTTTTCGTAGGTCATTCGGTTGCATTTAGCGTATGCAACAAGCCGTTGAACCACTAGGTTTACCCTAGTGGACGAGTGTTGTCTCGTGAGGGTTTTCAGTGAAGCTACCCACAAACTTCAGTCGAACAGATGTGTATGTGAGATTGCTGATTAAAATGAGTTAGCATCATGGTCGTTGGGACACCCAACCCTCAATTTCGACTTATATCCTGCACATTTCTTTTCCATAGGTATTTATTCTATGCAAAAATAAGCATCTGTCACTTTGGTATTTGGAATTCCCTGTGTAGTCAGAATGATCATTCTAGCAACATGAATTGTTATATAACAACCATTCCACTTTACCACCTTCCATGGATAGTTTTGATTTCACAAACCTCTCTTAGAATGCTCTCAGCAAAAATTCCCTCCGATTATGGTGACTTGTCTCTCATAGGGCATGTGATCAGAAGAGGGTCAATCGAAAAATCGCATGCACAATTAGTATGGGAGTGAAGTTTTAAGGAAATAGACTAATTATGTTTGGCATAATCTCATGGAAGAATATTGATGCAAATAAAGAAATACTATTTAACATACCCCAACTTTTGGTGGACAACCTACACAAGCATCAGACTTGAGATCAATTAGGGCTTTGTATAGGTTGTAATGTGGCCAGAGGTCAGTGGCTAACGAAATGACGTCAATGGTATTCAAAAGCTATCATTTCTTTATGTAGTGTAGCACACCTCTTTCTAGCTTTTCGAATTTTCTCCTGGGTATGGTATTTCTTTCTTTCATTTTTCTCATTTTTCACTTTCTTCGCCATTTTCTGTTTTTTTGTATTTTTTCTTCCTCAGTTGTTTTCACCGAATTTTCTTTCATTGAACAGTAGCCACCATCGTCTTATCTTTTTCTCTTGCTTTTCTGTATCATATTGATTTATAAGAGGGTGCAAGAAAATTAGATAGCAAAGGTATGTCAAAAAAATATTTTTCGGCAGTCTTGGTTATCATATGGGTTACTTTGAAAAAAACTCATTCATTGAAGGCTCAAGCATGGCTAACTAAGGATATAATTTTGTAAAAGAAATGGCTAAGGCTCAAAATCAAATCAAAGATAGCCTAAGATCCTTTCTCAAGTATGTGCACATGTATGTGTCATATGAACAGATTTCTTGTGGGATATGTCAATAGATCTCTTTAGTTGCATCAATCAAAGCAAGTTTAATGAGATTATTCAAAAATTGAGAGTGAAAGACCTTACTTGAGTAAATGTTGACCGTCTCTCAAAAGTATTGCAAGGCTCGAAACTTACCATGGTTTTTTTTCGTTATCTCCATTGGTTATGTCAGGTTTCTCAAGGAATGTCGGTTATATATCAATTCCATTTTCGAGTCTGGTCATCTTTTACCTTAAGAATAACAAATACCAATGTACATTTGACATTTTAAGCATAGAGAAAATACCATTTTTCAAGGATCTGTGATGGTAAGCCTAAATTGCTAAGTTAGGTGTCAAACCGATCATGTGATTAGTCACTTTAACAAACAGTCTCAGAATCCACATTTGTTCCATCATTCAAATAACAATATAATGCTAATTCTACACATGCATTTAAAAAGATAAAAGTGATAAAACTGAACCATTCATTTCACAAAATATGATAGTTTAGCACAAAAACAAAGGATTCAAACCATCCACAAAAGAAGTAACAAACACACAACCACACTCAATAACAGAAATCTTTCTCTCACTCTCCGCCAGCTCCACCAGCTCCACCCCTCAAAAGGCAAAGAATCTCATCCTGCTTAGCTTCGATGCTAAGCATGATCTCTCGAAGTGAGCGCCGAGTGCTGGTGCTGGTACTGGGCCCTGCCTCCTCCAGTGCGTGTTCCTGGGCTCTCTCAACCTCTAGCTCTCTCTTCTCCTCCTCATCTAGCACATCCTGCACCTCATCGGTGCCTCGGGCATGGGGCACATCCTTTCTAGCCGTCGGGGCTCCACTGTGACCTTAGCTTCGTCCGAAGGAAGCCTTGTTAAGTGGCCCCATCGGCCTCTGTATCGTCATCTCTGGCCTCACCCTAATCCCATGGTCTGTGCACATCTCTATCACTAGGGTGCCGAAGGGGAGTGAGTTCCTCTTCACATCGCATCCCTTCATCATCTCAGTCAAAATTAGTGAGGGGAGGTCTATGCTTTGGCCCTTCCCAAGTGCGTATAGCAACCGGGCCATCTCGGGGAGGATCCCGTTCTTGCATCCGATGGGGGCGAAGTTCGAGACCGCAATCAATTTCAACATCTTATACTTGTCGGTCAACTCCCCTTGTCGAAAGAATCTCCGCCCCGTCCAAGTGAATGTGGCCAACACCGTCAACTCGGCCCCCTCTACATCCACCCCCATGCTCTTCCTTGGGGGATAGGTAGGCCTTGGTACCCGTCGTACCTCTTGCCTCATCTCTTGTATGTAATCTTCATCCACGTTGATGTGTGTCCCCCTCACATAAGTTTTGATCGTCCCATTGACGATCTTAGTGTTGGAGTAGAACTCCCGCACCAAGTCAATCACGGCCTCTCCGTCGTTCCTCAAATACAACATCTATCCCCTCGCCTCCATGTTCTCAAAAATCCCCAACTCCGCAAAATCAACCAATGTCATAGTCCGCTCATAAACCACAACTTGTTCTCGGTAGAAATTTTCATACCTGTCTGCCATGAGGGCATTGGGGAAGCGAGTTCGATCGTATCTTCGCACAATGGGCCTCCCCTCCCTTTCCTCAATTACCTCCTCCACCATGGTTGGCTCTTGATTGATCACTATGCGCCTGGCAGGAAGCTTCATTCTTAGAGGCATTGTTCTCGGGTTTGGGGGTTTTTGGGTTTGGAAATCTTGGATTTCTTGGTGAAAAGGGTGAGAAATGGGGTGGAATGTGTTTGGGGGAGCTTGATTTTTGGTGAAAATTGGAAATGGATGGGGTTTTGAGGCTTGGGTAGTGAAGGTTCAACCTAGGGTTTGGAGGTTTTCAAGGGTTTTGCATTTTTGAACTGGGAAAGACGAACCAGGTATTTATAGCCTGGGAGTGAACGTTCGAATGTCACTGACGTTCGAATGTGTATAGAAGGATTTTAAAAGGATTGTTCCAACTAGAACCTATCGTTCGAACTTGGTGAGCTCCCAGTACTTTTAAGTTATGTCAAAGACCAAAGTACTTTAAGCTCATAGCGTTTGAACGTTCTATTGGCGTTCGAACGTGGTATTCTCGTTCGAACGTAACTTGGTGTTCAAACGCCAAAGCAAAAATCAAAAATTTTTATGCAAATTCATGTACACATTAAATGAAAGGTATGCACACAAATTTGATCTAAAAATTCATGGCGTCTCAGGATAAGTCCCTACCTACGCTTGAGGTTGGTATTCTAGGACATCCTTACTCGGCCCATATTTTCCATTTCAATCAAAAGGGTTTGTACATTTAACAAAAAGATTTTTACACTTTTTACAAAATTTTGGACCCTTTGCTTTCATCCCCAAAGACACAATTTTCCACAGTTCAGTCAAAAAGTAGACTAATCCGAGTGTCCCTCTGTGTCTATGCCATTTGAATGATCAGTGACTCTTCTAACTTTCTGTCGCACAAAACGGTAAAGCAAAGTACCGGAATAGCATGGCGTCTCAAGATAATCCTTCCTCAGCCCATTCACTATCCAGTCTAATCGATCGAGTGCGCGACCGAAAATTGGTTCAGAACACTGATTTTATTCTTTCATGTGAAAGACCCTGCGACATTGTTTACAGGCATCAAGTCTTTTGGCACGACGATGTTTAGTAAAAGTGCGTCTGCCACACAGTGGTTTCACTTGCTCTTCTCGGATTTCAATTTTTCTTACCAATCTTGTTTTTCTCATGATCACAATATGCACATCAGATGGAAAAGTGCGTAAAAATCCCAGACTAAACCAAAAAATTTTAATATCCATGCTTGCTAAGCTTTAAGACACTCTATCTGGTTCTTTAACGTCTGCCAGTCATAAAGACGAATGAAGCTGACTTAAAGACATGATCATCAATTTATACAAAATATGATCGAAAACAACAACAGCAACAACAAAAATTTTTATGGGCACAAAATACACAAGATATGAACTGTAGTTCTCACCCCCCCCCCCAAATCTAAACTGAACATTGTCTCCAATGTTTCGAATTTATCAGTGTATGGAGTTTGGAAATGAGGTTGTAAGGTAGAGATCTGTTCATCTGCCGAAACCTACAAATAAAAATACATAAATTAATCATCTTTCCGAAGATCTAAGTTTCGGGTAGGAGGGAAATCCTTGTGTGTGAGTGCGAACAAGAGCATAACACCCATAAACAAATATAACATCAAAATGCAAAGCATGAAGTAGAGGATTGTGTCTGTGGAGTGTGTGGTCATGGGGTTGCTGGGGCTGGGTCTTTTTTTGCAGAAAACAGAGAAAAACAAGGAAGAAGAAGAAAAGAAAGGAAGAAGAAGGGGGGCCAACAGGGGCGGATGGGGAAAAAAGGGAAAAAGGGAAAAAGGGTTGGAGGCCTTATAAAGGCATCCCAACGGGTCGGGTTGGGTTGGATTTTTCCTGACCCGACTTCTTTTTGTGTCGGCAGGCGCGAATCTTGGAGGAATATTTTGGATCCATTAAAAGAATGGTTTCCACTTTTTTAACAAAGTCTTCCAAAAATGGTTTCAAACGCTGACCATTGACGGTAAAGATATTACCATTTGTTGGGTTTTTTATTTCCACTGCTCCATGAACAAACACTTGTTTGACAATGTAAGGTCCAGTCCATCTTGATCTCAACTTACCAGGAAAAAGATGGAGCCTTGAATTATATAATAGGACTTTTTGAGAGGGTTCAAAAGTCTTCCGCAGAATATTTTTGTCATGAAAAATTTTCATTCTGGACTTAGCAATCTTAGCATTTTCATATGCTTCATTTCTCAATTCTTCTAACTCATTTATCTGAAGTTTTCTTGAGAGTCCAGCCTTGTCTAGGTCAAAGTTCATTGCTTTAATGGCCCAGTATGCTCTGTGTTCCAATTCCATAGGTAGGTGACAAGGTTTGCCATAGACTAATCGATAAGGAGACATGCCCAAAATTATTTTGAAAGTAGTGTGATATGCCCAGAGTGCATCAGTTAGTCTCAACGACCAATCTTTGCGGTCTGAGTTTACCATTTTTTCTAAAATTAGTTTGATCTCTCAATTAGCCAATTCAACCTATCTACTGGTCTGTGGATGATAAGGGGTTGCAATTTTGTGAAAAATCAAGTATTTTTTCATCAAATTCCATAAAGGACGATTACAAAAATGAGCACCCCCATCACTTATGATTGATTTCGGAATTCCAAACCGGGACAAAATATTTTCTTTTAAAAATTTAATCACTGTTCGGTGATCATTATTTCGGCATGGAATTGCTTCAACCCATTTGGACACATAGTCTACAACCACTAAAATGTATAGATAGCCAAAGGAAGGAGGAAACGGTCCCATAAAATCGATGCCCCAACAGTCAAAAATTTCAATTATCAGAATTGGGTTCAAAGGCATCATGTTTCTTTTAGAAATGCTTCCTAACTTTTGGCATCTATCACACGTTAGACAAAAGGTATGGACGTCTTTAAAAAGTGTGGGCCAATAAAATCCACACTGCAAGATTTTTCGCAGTGGTTTTCTTTGATGAGAAATAGCCACCACATACTTCAGAATGACAAAATAATATTACCTGTCTGCTCTCATACTCGGAGATGCAACGCCTTATGATTTGATCCTTACAGTACTTAAATACGTATGGGTCTTCCCAAAAGAAATTACGAACCTCCCTCAGAAATTTTTTCTTATCCATCAATGTATAAGAAGGAGGAAACGTACCAGTAGAAAGGAAGTTAGCAATATCAGTATACCATGGTGTTTCCATGACTGTGAACAGTTGTTAATCATGGAAATTTTCATTAATTGGCAGTCCATCCTCATGAAATTCATACGTTAACCTGGACAGATGGTCTGCCACCACATTCTTAACACCTTTCTTGTCCTTAATGATCAGATCAAACTCTTGGAGCAAGAGTATCCATCTTAAGAGCCTTGGCTTGGCATCCTTCTTTGTGAGCAAGAATTTTAATGCTGCATGGTCAGTGAACACAATAATAGAAGAACCAACAAGATAAGAACAAAATTTCTCCAGAGCAAAAACTACAGCAAACAATTCTTTTTCAGTTGTCAAGTAATTCATTTCAGCATTATTCAAAGTCTTGTTTGCATAGTAAATCACATAGGGTTTCTTATCTTTTCTTTGTCCCAACACAGCACCTACAACATAATCACTAGCATCACACATTAGTTCAAAGGGTAGAGTCCAGTCAGGGGGTTACATTATTGGGGCAGAAATTAAAATGCCTTTAAGCTTGTCAAAAGCTTTCTAGCATGCTTCACTTCACACAAAAATTACGTCCTGACTTAGGAGATGACACATGGGTTTAGCTATGGTACTAAAGTCTCTTATGAATCTCCTATAGAACCCTGCATGTCCTAGGAATGATCGGACATCCTTTACAGTCTTGGGAGCAGGCAAATTTCCAATAAGATCTATTTTTGCCTTGTCAACTTTCATGCCTTCAAACGACACAATGTGACCTAGGACAATGTCTTGTGTTACCATGAAATGACATTTCTCTCAATTAAGCACTAGATTGGCTTCTTTACATCTTATTAACACTTTTTCCAAATTTGTCAGACACAAATCAAACGAGTCACCATATACAGAGAAGTCATCCATGAACACTTCCAAAAAAATTTCAACCATGTCGCTAAACAAACTCAGCACGCACCTTTGAAATGTTGCAGAAGCGTTACAAAGTCCGAATGGCATCTTTTTGAATGCAAAGGTCCCAAAGGGGCATGTGAATGTTGTTTTCTCCTGGTCATCTAGTGTTATCTCAATTTGATTATGCCCAGAATATCCATCTAGGAAATAGTAGAATTCATGACCTGTAATTCTCTCTAAAACTTGATCAAGAAAGGGGAGAGGGAAATGATCTTTTCTAGTTACCAAATTGAGTTTTCGATAGTCTATGCTCATCCGTCATCCTGTGACGAATCAAGTTGGTACTAGTTCATTGGAATCATTCTTGACCACTGTGACCCCAGACTTTTTGGGCACAACTTGGGTTGGGCTTACCCATTTGCTATCAGAGATGGGAAAGATTATCCCTGCATCTAATAGCTTAAGCACCTCAGTTCTCACAACTTCCTTCATGTGAGGGTTCAGTCGTCGTTGCATTTGACGAGAGGGTTTTGAATCCTCTTCAAGGTATATAGCATGATTGCAGATTAACGGGTTTATACCTTTCAAGTCAGCGATGGTCCACCCAATGGTGCTTTTATGGTGTTTGAGAACTTTAATCAGCTTAGACTCTTGCAAGTCTGTAAGCTTATATGAAATTACCACTGGGTATGACTCGTCCTCCCCTAAAAAGGCATATTTTAGGTCAGATGCGAGCGGTTTTAGCTCAGGCTTTGGTGGCTTGACACTTTATGAGAGTGGCTTTGTGCCACTTGGTGAGATTTCTTCGAATTTGGGTGCCCATGTCCCAACAGTGTGAGCAGGGCAATTCTTTGGGTTTTGATCATCATCTGTTGTCTCAGATGTGACAGACTCCAACAGAGAAGTTTCAGTAGGGGTTTCATAAAATGTGTTATCCAGATGTTCCTGTATCAGAGACTTAATGAAATTTATTTCTCTCAGTTCCTTGTCTTCTCCTGGGTGCTTAGCAATATTAAAAATATTCAGCTCGAGATTCATATTCCCAAAAGTTAATTCCATGACTCCATTCCTGCAATTGATTAGTGCATTTGAGGTTGCTAGGAAGGGTCGACCAAGAATGACGGGAATTTGATTCTCTGAATGCATTGTTGGCTGAGTATCTAGAACAATGAAGTAAACAGGGAAGATAAAGTTGTCCACTTGGACAAGTACATCTTCAATAATGCCCCTAGGAACTTTGACAGATATGTCTGCCAACTGGAGTGTGACACAAGTGGGTTTGAGCTCACCAGACCCAACTGCTGATAGACAGAGAACGAGAGCAAATTAACACTGGCTCCCAGATCTAACAGTGTTTGTTCTATTCTGAAGTTTTCAATGACACATGCCACAGTTGGACACCCCGGATCCTTGTATTTTGGAGGGATTTGTATTGAAGTAGAGCACTGGCTTGTTCCGTCAAGAAGACTCTTTTTTGGACATTCTGGCTTCTTTTGAATGTGCACAAGTCTTTCAGAAACTTGGCATAGGACGGAACCTGCTTGATTTCAGCCAGAAGTGGGATATTAATCTTTACTTGCTTGAAAAGCTCGTAAATTTCTGGCTGGTTATTCAACTTCTGTACTGCTTTGAGTCTTTGGGGAAAAGGAGCAGGAATAGGAAAAGAAGGGTCTTTTTCCTTTGATGGCTCTGGCTCTTTTTCAATTACAGGTTCAGGCTCAACTAGTTTAGTGATTGGGATCGACTCAGGTCTTGGCCTTGGAATTAACATGTTTCTTATGATTTTGTCAATCACCTTGCCACTTCTCAATGTAGTGACAACTTGGGCTTGGTCTTGTAGGTTTTCCATAATTGAAGGATTTCCCACTTGGAATTGGCCTTGCGATTGTTTTGGTTGGGCAGGAAACTTGCCTTTCTCATGGGTGGTCATGGATTGGGTCAGCTTTTGGATTTGGCTTTTAAGATCCTCGAAAGACTAGGTAGTCTGTGCTTTGAAATCAGTAAAAGCCTGAGTGGAACTATTGTTGTAGTTCATTTGGCTTTGCATAAACTGATTCAGTGTGTCCTCAAGGCTCCTCTTTTGTGGTGGTTGGTATGGTTGGTATGTGGAGGGTCCTTGAGGTGGTGGGTGTGAACCTTGTTGTAGGTTCATGGGAGTTGGTTGAGTGTTTTTCCAACTGAAGTTTGGGTGATTCCGTCACCCTGAATTGTATGTTTCAGAATATGGGTTGGAGTAAGGCTTGTTGAAGTTGGAAATTGCATTTGTTTGCTCCAACAAGACCTCTTTAAATGCCGGAATGGTCGGACACTCCCCAGTAGGGTGTCCTATTAGCGCACAAATCCCACACACTTGTTCTATGGGAGGGCCAACATCAACTTGATGGATCTTTTTCATCTCTAAAGCTTCAAGCTTTCGAGATAGGGTGGAAATTTTTGCTCTTAAGTCATCATCTTCTTTCAAGACATACTTACCCCCATGGAAAGTAGATGGTCTGGCTTCAACAGTAGTAGGAGAGGCTGAGTCCCACATCTAAGAACTATCAGATATGGTGTCAAAAAAATTGAATGCCTCCTCCGGAATTTTTCCCATAAATTCTCCTTGGGCCATCATTTCGACAAACTGACGTAGTCTAGTGGGTAAGGAGTCATAGAAAAATCCTACCAAAGTCCAATTCTCAAAAGCATGGTGTGGGCAGGACTGGAGAAGATCCTTGAATCTCTCCTTCTTTTGACCGAAAAATTCATGATTTGCCTTTTGAGTGCATTAGTGCGGTGCAGAGGAAAAAATTTTCTGAAAAATTCATTATGTAATGCCTGCCAGTGAGGTATTGAATGAGCTTTTAAAGAATTTAGTCATTGTTTAGCTTTGTCCTTTAAAGAAAAAGGAAAAAGTTTCAACTTGGCCAGCTCAGTGTTGTCTTAAAATGTTCCATATACTTCCTCAAAATCTTTTATATGCAGATATGAGTTTTCAGATTCGAGTCCATGAAATTGAGGAAGTAGTTGAACTGTCCCCGCCTTTACATTAAAGAGGGGCGCATTTGCAAGAAAAACAAAACAAGAGGGGACACTATTTCGTATGGGATTCAAGTAATTCCATAGAGTTCGAATGTTAGGCACTTCTCCCTCTCTCACAGGAACTTCTCTTTGTTTCTCATTATTTTTCATACTATTGTTACAAGAGTCTGCTACTGATCTAGGTGAAGATGGTTCAAACTGATTCACAAACCCAAAAGATTCTGCCGGTAAATTTTGATAGTGAGGAGCGTCCTCAGATATAAAAATAAAATAAAATTATACACAGTAGATCAAAAAATATATACACAAATGAAGGTATTTTTACCTTTTACTTTAAAACACCTTTTTGGTTCCCCGGCAACGGCGCCAAAAACTTGGCTTGATCCGAAATGTGTACACCCAAGTGTAGGCGGTCAAGTTGTAGTAATAATCCGGTTAAGTCCAGAGTCGAATCCATAGGGAACTAATGTTGGTGTTTGGAAGTAAGCAGTGATAGAGACCACCGTGACTGAAGAATCCTAGAGATTTAAAGTTGTGATGTTCAGGGATTTTTCTGAATAGAATATAAGATTCTTTCCAAGGGGATTTTTCTAGACAAAATATACTAAGTCCTCAAATGTAACAGTCACCCTTTTAGCTCGAGGATTTGGACATGTAGTTAATCATCCAATTTATTATACTTGTGCTTGGTAACTCAATTAACCACTGTGTCAACAGCAAGTTAATCGGAAGATAAAGGTGGATTGTGAGAATTAAGAGCATGGTTCCGATGTATTTCTAGAAGTTTACAAGAATTGTCTGTGCCGAGACTCAACCCGTCTACAAACAAGCAAATGTTTCTACAAGGCATCCAACCAGTGCATTAGTTTTCCATTTCCATTCTTTAAATGAAGCACAATAATGATGAAGATTGAAGGGTAGTCCTGAAGATCTAGCCGGGGTACTTGCCTTGAACCAATGAGTCTTTCTATGCAAGAGTTATTTGTGTCATAGAAAGTACTCACGATTATAAAAAGGATCTTAGCTTTGCTAGATGCATTCAATCATTCAATAAACAAGTGAAATATAAAGCATTTAAGAATAAACAAAATGCACAAATATAACTTCCAAATGATTTATACATGGCCGTCACCTCTCACTAAAGAATGAATGAGAAACTACGCACTTTTCATGGCTTTGGTAAAGCTAGAAAAGTGAGTGCTGCTCATCCCTCCAAGTAGAGGGGTTACAAGGTAAAACACACTACACAAGGAGCCGATCTTCGACGAAGAATGAGTGAATCACGTTCCACCTTTCACGGCTTTGGCAAAGCTCTAGAAAAGTGGAAGAGTTTCACTCCTCTAATGGAAGAAAGAAGCTCAAGCAATGAAAGCAAATGAAACTAATAATGAAAGTAGAAGAAAGCTAGTCACTCTTGTAGGGTTTCCACCACAACCAAAATAAGATCTATCTTCCTCTGGACAAGTAAATGTAAATCTATTCTAAGTCTAATTCTACAACTAGCTAGGAAATATTGGTCTAGTGTAAATCCAATCTCCCTTGAAGCTCCTACAATGGGAGTATTTATAGGCAAAGAGGAGGGGACAAGAGATTCTGAAAGAATAGTGTAAGGCCTTCAAAGTCCTCTGAGAGACATCCACTCTGCAGCCTTTCTGGGGACAACGTTCGAAAGTTGTTTGGCGTTCGAACGTTGCCTCCTGTCTTTGCTTGATGGGCGTTCGAACGCCAGACGGGGTCTGCACTTCCCACTCAAGTGGTATGTGGTCTTCTGTGAGAGCCATTTCCACACTCCATGTACAACTTGACGTTGCACTCAGTAGCCTGGTCCTCAATAATTCAAGGGAACGTTCGAACATGAATTGGCGTTCGAACGTGGTACTCAAGTACCTCAGTGTTTTCCTTCTTGGTTGCAACACGCCATGTCTCAGCAACTTGGTTCTCAATAATTCAGGAGAACGTTCGAACGTGAATTGGCATTCGAACGTTCTTTATTTGTTCCAAGCTTCTCCAATTTTGTTCCAGGGTATGCTGGTGTTGCATGGAAGTTCGATATTCATTGCCTTTGGACCTTTGTACAATTTATATCCTGAAATGTCATCATTTAAACTCCATCAAAGTATAATTAGTCTTAAAAAGGCATAGTGATATGCTAATTTTAACTACTAATCAACTTGGGTTCGGTCGTCTGGGGTAAGGCCCCGAGAGGGGTAAGCCTCTATCCTTGGAGCACCGCCCGCGAAAAGATCAGCACGAGTCTTGGGTTCGGTCGTTTGGGGTAAGGCCCTGAGAGGGGTAAGTCTCTATCCTTGGAGCACTGCCCTCGAAAAGATCGACACGAGCCTCGGGTTCGGTCGTTAGGGGTAAGGCCCTAAGAGGGGTAAGCCTCCATCCTTGGAGCACCGCCCTCGAAAAGATCAACATGATCCTCGGGCTCGGTCGTTAGGGGTAAAGCCCCGAGAGGGGTAAGCCTCCATCCTTGGAGCACCACCCTCAAAAAAATCAACACGAGCCTCGGGCTCGGTTGTTTGTTGTAAGGCCCCGAGAGGGGTAAGCCTCCATCCTTGGAGCACCGCCCTCGAAAAGATCAACACGAACCTCGGGCTCAGTCGTTTGGGGTAAGCCTCCATCCCTGGTGCACCACCCTTGAAAAGATCAACACGAGCCTCGGGCTCGATCGATTAGGAGTAAGTCTCCATACTTGTGCGTTTTTGAAAAATTTTCATGAACCTCGAGGTTCCGGAATCAGTTACACATTATTTACCATAATAAAAAAAGAAGACAATACGAAAGAAGAAAAGAGACTGCATTAATGAAAAGGAGGCCATGCTTCCTCCAAGCATACAAATATATATACACACACACACACATACAAGTTTTTCTAAGGGCCTTCGGGTCCAGTAGGCTCGCCGAGGTCACCTCCAAGCTACTCACCACCGAGCCCTGATTAGTGCCTTTTCAAAGACCCTTCGCCAGCACCAAGGATCTCGTCAAGTTCCCCAAACTAGGCCCCACCGGGATGGATGATGGGGGTGCCGGGGACTGAGGGATCACCAGTATGCATGGGAAGAGAATGAGAAGGAAGCCAAAGGGGAGACATTCCGTCTGATTCATCATTAACAGTTATCGGCACTATCTCTGCCGTTGTCTCCCCTACTTCTTCAGTCAGCCCGTCTGGTGGAGCCGGCTCGGCACTCGACTGGACGACAGTAGGGGCTGCGGATTCAGTAACTCCTTGAAAATTGTGCATTGCAAAGAGCTCGAAGTCAGCAGCGACCCCAGAAGTGCGGAGAGCTTCATCCCAACCTTGCTTGAAAGCCTTCTTTTTTCCATCATCGAAGGCTGGGATGAACTGCTCTTGGCACTGCTTGTACATGTCCATACAAATTGTGTTCAACCTCCCGGCCTCCCCCGCCTTATCTTCCTCCAGTGCCTCCACCTTCGAGGTTAGGGCCGTATAGGTGGCCTCGGCTTCCAGCAACTTGGCCTTGGCAGCTGAAACTTTCAGCTCGGCCTCTTCCATCCACCCTGCTGCCTCGGCCTCAGCTTGCTTGCTCTTGTCCAACACGGCGGTAAGAGCCTCGGCTTTGTGGATTAGGTCGGCGATGCTTCGGGATTGATCAGCGACCATCCTCTCCACTTGGCCAATGTGGAGATCCTTCTGGGCAAGCTCATCTTGGGCCTTGTTAGCTCTGCTCCTGTAGGCCCAAAAGTGATCGATGATGACCCCCATTTAATGGCAGGCCTGAAAAAGGAAAGAGTGAGCATAAAGACAAAATTATAGTAGGAAAATGTCGAAGGTAGAGAAAGGGGTGGGACTGCTTACCACCAGATTGTGTTGAACCACTCCTTGTAGGAGCTGATTGTCTCCATACTCATCCAGGATCACCATGTCGGTGTCAAAGTGCAGGGTCCCGCTGATGGCCAGAGCCACGTTAGGGGAGAGGATGATGGAGTCAGACTCTAAGATGGCTTGCCCCTTTCTTGTAATGGCTCGGGAGGCCCATTCAGCAGGACCAGAAGGCGTTGGGGTGTCATGGCACTGTTTGACTCGGCACTCTCTTTGCCGATCATCAGTCCATTCTGAGGGCTCATCTTGGCGCCTTCGACTCTGATGTTGAACCCTTGGGGGGACTTCTTCTTGTTGTTGGTGGTGGTGGTGTTGTTGTTGCTACTGTTGTTGTTGTTTTTGTTGCTTTTGTAGGTGCTCCTGTTGGCGCGATGGAGGGGCAGGCGGAGGCATGGCGATCGATGCGGTGCCAGAAGGGCCACCAAGCCCCGAGATCAGGGTTTTCTTGGTCGCAGAGGCAGCCTCCAAAATTTCTACGGTGATGGGGGGATACGAAACATCTCGAGAGTAGGTAAATGTGTTGGAGTAGACTCGGAGTCGCAGTCGGGGTCTTCTTCAAGGTTCTCCTCTTCGTCCTCTTCTTCGTCCAAGGAACGGTCCACCCAGATGGAAGGGTTGAAGGGTGGGAGAATCTGAGAGAATCTGGTATAGCCAGGGTGGTAACCGAGGAGTACGTGCGCTGCCCGAGCAAATGGATCGTCGGGGTTATGAGACCAAACCTTGATTAGGTCGTCGAAGAAAACTTCTGCTTTCAAAGGCTGGGCAGCGTCCCTCTTGTATCCCTCTGCAAAGAAAAAACACAAGGTTAGAAATAGAAATAATAACCGAGGGGTGGTGAAATTGGTGAAAGGTCCATCTGGATCCCTCGGTATATTGAGGCAGAAGAGGCCATCATACTCGGATCCTTAACCCGTCTCTTATCTACTGCCGAGCATGATGAGATCCCAGGTGTACCCTTTGTCCAATTCAGGCATGTGTGTCACCAAATACATGGAGGAGTCCCGGGCCTGTAAGTAGTATCCGCTACCGTTGACTAACTTCAAGTCATAGCAGAACAGGATTTCATATACCACAAGGTTTACTCCCAGCCGAGCGTTTAGGACAACCACGCTCATGACTATCCTAAACAAACTAATACAACACTGGAGGGGGAAGAGCCTCAGTTGCATGAGAACTCTCAAGAGAATGGGAGGTAGAGGAAATCTCACTCCCCCCTCAATAATGGCCTTATTATGAAAGGGCATGAGTTCCACACTGCCCACATCAGCCCTATGAAACGTGGGGTCAAAAACGAAGGTGAAGACAGGCTCGGGGATGTTATAAGTGGCTCTAAAAGCCTGTAGGTTGGCATCAGTCACCTAGGTTCTCCTCAACCTGCCTGTATCACTAGACCTAACAAGTTCCCTTACGACTCTAGTTCTTCGTATATTGTCCATTGGGTATTTCAAGAGAAAAGTAAAAGAAAATGGGGAAGATGAATGAGAGAGTATAGGCAGTGAAGTGCATACAGGTTCAGTGGCTTCAAAGGACTTGCTAGGGGGAAAAGTGGATGACTGCTCGAGAGGTAAGTACAGGTTGAGAGTTCGAAGATCCAAGGAGTCTCGAATGAGCCTAAGAATCCCCTATTTATACTAACTGCAATGTGGGCGGGAATCGAAGAGACAAGCCATCAAGTGCAAATTTGAAAATTCGGTGCCAGACGTGCGGGTAACCGCCCCTAAAATCCAAGTGTGCTGAGGAAGCCTCCACTCTCCATGCGCCACCTCTCCCATGACGCGAAGAAAATGGAGGCTGAGGGGCAGTTGACTGGACTTTAGGCTACTTGACAGCGTTAAATGGACACGTAGACAGATGCAGCCATTATAGAGCACAAGGGTCACCTAGGAAAAGCGCCGAGGAGTTATGACCTGGAGGTCTGAGTGTTCCCCTCAGGGCCTAGCATTAAAAGGGATATGACGGCTCATTAATAGAGTCTTGAGTGATTGTGATAGGGTCATTAATGAGCATATGTGTCCTCGAGAAATGTGAAGACAATCATCATTACAAGGCATTAAATGTCATAACGCCGACTTGATGTCCTCGATAGACCCCGAGGGTGCTTATTCCCAAGTAGTGAACACTCGGGCGTAGGTGTGAAGCACCGAGGGGAGGTATTTAATGATTGGGGATTGGGCCATAAAGGCTCGGCTGACGCCGAGCAAGGTTCTACACGCCCGAGGGGGTTAGTCTTCAAGAGATTTGACGGGATAGCACTCATTATGCTTGGATATGAGTGCAGGCCATTAAATTCTGAGATGTGACTCAAAGACCTCGCAATCATTGCAAACTCAGGTATAAATACCGCTCAAAAATTCGGTCTAAGGTATGCAATTTCAATCCAGAAAATACACTATGTTCATGACTCTCATGCCGACTGACTTGAGCTTTGGAGGGGATTAGCTGAGTGCAAACCCGGCCCCCTTTTCCTAATCCTTTGTTTCAGGTTCAACACTACTCAGGATTGTTCCACGTATTGCCATCTCAACTCGTTGCAGGAAATCGTACATGCAAGTTTCATAGTATTTGCTTGGTATCTTCCGTTGTATTCCCTAATCTCCGGACATCATCCCTCAATGTGTGTGTAGCTTATAGGGATAGGGGAGTGTCACTCTCCCTCGGAATGATGCGAGAAATGGGGAAACAGAATAATGGTGGGTGAATGAAAATGTGTGTGTGTGTGTGTGTTTGAACAAAAGTGCTCCCCAAGCGCAGGGAGACTTTCGAATGTCGTGTTTTATTTGGAAAAGTATTCCAAGGTCGTCTCCTCAGGGAAGGAGTTGAATCGTGTTGAAGGTGATTTTGGTGAACTAAAAGAAAAGTGTAAAAATCTTTTGAGTTTGAGTTTTGGTGATTTGTGATTGTGTTTTTGATGAAAATGGAATGGAACAAGTGTTGGCTAATTCGAAGGGGTCATTCCAATAGGGATGCCAACTCAACTCGAGACCTTCCCCCAATGGTGTCTAGATGTTCGATTGATTCGTGGGAAGTGAGGGACTAGGATGGAAGTGAGGATCCAAGCATACCCCATGACAATGCCTACAGTGTATCAAAGTCTCACAACCATGTCCACACTCAACCCAGTCAAATCGAATCAACGTACACTACGAGGAGGAATGGAAATGAGTTGAAATGGCATACCTAAGAGGAGTTCTCCCTTGGATTAGCCAACGTAAGGTTTAGCTACTCATATTTAAAACATGAACAATAATGTAATGAGAAAACATTGTAATGAAATGAAGATTGGAATTTAATGTAATGCAAGAAAATGTAAACTATCAAATGAACTATGCAATACCCAATTTAAAACTTGAAAATGAAGAACTTGAATGCATTAATGGTGGATTCCAAAATGTAAGGCTAAACTTGCAAAGTGCTGGTAATAAATGACATTCAAGACATTCAATAAAGCTTAGAAAGGTCTTACAAGAAATTACAAGACAATGTATGAAAGAAAATGCAAAAATATGAACTTCTCTCTCTAGCACTATTCATTTTCTTCCTAAGAGTTTCTCTCTCTATATATGTCTTCTACCTAGAGCTTCTCTCTCTACCATGTAATATGAACTCCCTCCCAGTAATGAATGCTGCATTTTTGTCCATGGAGAGCCTCTTAGGCGTGTGTGATGTGATCCCCATCAATACGGGGCTTAAAAGGATGGGCTGGGCAGGCTAGTGCAGGCCTAGCCTACACACCCAGCTTCCTCCTTTCTCTCTCTCCTCATTTATGTCCAAGCATCCAAAAGTCCAAGCTAGGGTGAAAAGGGGGTGTCTTGTGTGTAAGGAGTGTTAGGGACGAGTGGGAGACCTAATGGTGGGACCCCCAAAGTTGTAGAGCTTGAGATGCAGAATCTGTCCTGTTTCAGTAAAACCTATCGGTAGATCGCGTAAAACCTACCGGTAGGTTTTACACCAGTAGGCAAAAAATACCGGTAGTTTTGCGGTATGTGCAGAAGTAGTGTCCAAAACCTACCGGTATGGCCTACCGGTAGGTTTTCCCTTATTTTGCTTATTTTTTGATTCCTTCACCTTCTGAGCTCTCATCAAGCCTCATTCTCAACTCCATTCATCTTGAGCCACATGAGAGGGCTTAACTAACATCATTTAACCCTTTTTATCTGCAAACATACCGAAACTCCATTGATAACACAAACATTGCAATTCCGCTCATTTTAACCGCAAAAGCAAGTATAAAAAGGATGTAAAAGTACATAAGATATGCAATGTTTTGTGCTAATCAGTATTTACTTGTAAAATATTTTGATTCATGCGTGTCGAAATTTGAACTTGCATTCTAGGTCTAGTAATATTTGGGATTTTTTAAAGAAAGAATTTTTTGAACTTATGATTTATAGATCTTTATCTTTATATTCACGACCACAAAGTTTGAGCAGCTGACAAATGCTACCTTAAATGCCTTTAAGAGCAAAAGAAAAAAAGAAAAGAAAAAAGGGGATGCCAATGACATGGAAGGCAAATAAGATGACTCTAATAAAGGCGATAATCTTGTCTCCACTGAGTCTAAGTATTCCATGTATGAATATTCAATGAAATTATTTTCTACAAGACTAACAATAACAAAAATATTTCAAGTACATGAAACTAAATCTTGCATAACAACATTAGGTGAAAGTCTAGACTTGTCATTAGAAGAAGCAAAGGATGGATAGGGAAGCAAATTGGGTTGGGTGTGTCGATATTTTTGTATGCATTATCTTGGATATTGGAATGAATTGTATTTCAATTCTTTCGTATGTTTGTTTCTTATAGGCTAGGTTGAGAATTACTCACTCTGAGTTTTAGAAGTGAATCAAATCTTGTTGTTCAATTATATTTTTGTATTACTTTTCTTTTAATCTCAATTTTTATTTACCAGCAAAATGAATACTTGAACTTATTATTTATCAAGCCACTTTAAACAAAAAAATAATGTTTGAAATTATTTTTTAAGGTATTGAAAATATTTTACAAAATAAAAAAATAATAATTACAAAAAAAAACAAAATTTTTACTTTTGTAAAAACACTTTTACATAAAATATTTCTTATTCTTATATATACTATCACCACTACAAAACCATCCCACCACCAGCATTGTCATCCCATCATTATCACTATCATCGTCAAAACATAGAAATTAGTACTTTCCTATTGGTTGTCAAAATATATTTCACGTAGAAAATTCTAAGTGTTTCCAAGAGTATTTTCTTATGAAAAAAACTTTCTAAAGGTTTTTTTATGAATATTCAAGTTGTATTTATTCAATAAAAAGTGTACTTTATAGGATACCATTTATTAAATATTTATTTTTAGGGGGCAAGAACAAAAAATTAAATCAAGTTTAAGTGTGAATGGTTGGAGCAACAATTGCACCAGAGTAAGTTGGAACTGATTGCATGGGAACAGACCCACCCCACCAAAATCTAGTGTAAGATCTGATGTGGGGTACATGACAATTAAAAGGATCTGTGGGGGTGGTACGATGCTGATAACCTTACCCATAACCTGCCACATTTCTTCATTATTATTGTCAGCTTTCATGCCACGTCACCTAGGTTAAGCAAACAGTAGCACGTGATTCAGATTACATTGACTACTGTCCCAACGCTCATAAGATGTGCGTGCCCTCACGTTCCAACAACAGTTGTGAACGCCGCCCAAGTGTCTTCGTCCCTTTAAATGCACAAATAGGAAGGCAGCAAGAGAGAAAAGCAAGCTCGACCCATTCCCGTTTAGACTTTTTAGTGGCTCAAAACTTTCTGAGCCGGCCCAATATCTCTTGCAAATTCACAGACCCCCTCCCTCCCTGTCTCCTCGCAACCCAAAACCAAAGCCCTCGTAAAAGAATCTGATAATCTCTTTATTTATTATGCAGGGATAATTTCACGCAAAGAGTCACCACCTCTTACGGAGGGAGATAGTGACGGAGAAGTCTTGGTAAACCTACAAAATAAGAGAAAACTTAGGTGAATCGATGGCCGGAGGCGTCCAAAGGAACACCGATACTTAAGTCAATAAGCGAGTCAAAGAAAAGTATAGAGTAAATGAGATGAGATCGAATTCCCTTACCTGGAATCTGATACCTTTATCTATAATTATATAGGAGGTGATGTTTCACATAGACTCGAACTCAAGGTTGTGATATGATATACCTCATCATCAACTCTCTAGATGTTCGAGGTAGAATCGTATTAGGACGCTGAGTCCTAGATTGTAGGAAGAGATGTATTCCCTGGGAGGCTTTGTTGATTTTTATCAATAGTCCCTTGATACTCGGAGTAGATTTTCTATAGGATTCTAGGTCTGGATTAATCCTTAGTTGAATAGAATTTTTCCTATGGAAGTGGGTAAGAAACTAGAGCCTCCATAAAGTCTTCCTTGGTGGGTTACACTGGCCGATTAGAACTTGCGCCGGTTGGCAATGTCTTGGTGGCCGCCTCGGAGTGACCCAACGCATTGGTGACTATCTCGGAGTGGTAATGCTTTTCTACTGCCGACCGGCAATAGAAATAGCTTAGATTTGCTAGACATGCTCCTTACATGTGCTTGGTCTTGCTCTTTGCATGTCCTTGTATGTGCTAGTGCTTGGTCCCACTAGTGTTTAGACTTGCTAGAGCTTGTAGAAGCTTGATCTTGCTACTGCCAACCACAAGTGGTCCCACACCAAGCATGACCTTCACTTGGTTTTGGCTAAGGAGAGTTGCCTACTTGGTCTCAATGAGTTGGACGTTATTGCTACTATTGGTCGGCATGGGTGCCTATCGGCAGAGAGCAAGAGAGGAAGATAAAGAGGGAGAGAGAAAAGAGAAGAGATAGGAGGATGTTGGGTTTCATAGGTGCCTGTCAACACTAGCAAGGAAAGCAAGAGAGGAAGAGGAAGAGGAAGAGAGAGAGAGAGAGAGAGAGGGGGGGAAGAAGGAGGAGGTTGGGCTGCTACTGCCGGTCGCCATGTGTGTCTGTCGTTAGTAGCAAGCCTAGTAGTCCCACAATTGCCCTGATACGTCCTTTAATGGAGTAAATTAAATGAGGTACATACTGGGCTCATTTTTCCAAGTAGACTATATCTATATATTCTCTTTCCCTCCTTTCATCCCTTATTTGTCTTTGAACTTTTCTGGGAGAGGAGAGAAATCCTAGAGCCTTGAAGAGCCGATAATGCCAGTGCCGTTGAAGTCGTCGCCAACTAGAGATTTCCTTTCTTTAGGTAATTTTTGAAAAAAAAAATTATAGGCTCCAAGCATAAATCTTTGAATGTTCTTCATCCTTTTGCTTGAAGTTTTGAATGACATTCATATGTTCATCATGTGTTCTTCATACGTTCTTCATCTGTTCTTCGTATGTTCTTGCATGTTCCCCTCCCTAATTTAAGATTTTGTGGAAATCTGTAGGTTGGGGGGGTTTGATATTCATTCTGGGTTAGGTTTGGACAGGGCTTAGTTTTTGGGTTTGGTTGCTGGGTAAGAGCTCTTATTTGGGTCGAATCAATAGGGTTGTATAAGGAGGGTTGCTTTAGGTAGTTTTCTAGTTGGCAGGGTGTTGCCTAGGGGAGCTTAATCTTGGTCCCTTTGAGTCCCTCCTGACTGATCAGCTTTAGGTAGAGACCTTCAAGTGCTTTTTCATGGGTGTTTATCATGAGGTAGTGACTACCTTACAATCTTTAGCTCAATTTAAGAGTGACTATGGTATACCTGAGAGTATCGAAGTGAGAGAGGAGATTAGGAATAATAGTGACTTTGTCGATGGTTGGTATAAATAGCCTGTAGTTTCTATATGCGGAGGTGGAATCGGATTCCCAATCCCTAGCTTAGTGAGGGAGTTTCTTCATGCCACTGGCCTCCACGCGTCCCAACTTAGTGCCAACGCCTTCAGGATCCTAGGAGGGATGGTGAGACTAGCTGAGCTCTATGATGTTAAACTCACCCATTGGGATATGCACGGTTGCTACTACCTTAAGGTCATGCATAGTTCGAATACCAAGTACAACCTTTAAAGTAGAAAGAACCCTTTGCTTCATTGTTTGGCCTTTTCTGCCAAGGCTACGAGGATGAGTTCATTATAGTGAGGGGCGACTGGGAGTTTGGCCCCGACGTGACTAATGACCGTTCTTGCCCCCACGCCATTGGAGAGCTAGGTTGGTAACTTATACCTTCTTGTTGCTTCAATACTTTGCTCGAGCTCCTACTTCTTACTTGGAATTACTTTTTTGTGTGCCTACTCAGCTACACTCGACACTCATGGGATAAAGAAGTATAGTAACAGTGAGGTTTTTAAGTCCTTATACAGCCCCTTGGAAGGGTTCGTGTACGGAGCTTTCGGAAGGCCCGTACCATTGCTTCTTGACTTTGTCCCGGAGTATACCTCTTTTACTTCCCTGCCTCCTAGCATCACAGCTTACCAAGGGAACAAGTAGTTTAGATCGGGGCTCTTCCATAAAGCGAGGAACTGTGGCAAAGAGAGACTTAGGAGAAAGAGGCTTGGACTTGACTTAATACTGAGGAGATGTTGGAGTCACAAGAGGTGAATAGTGAGCTCATGAGTTAGCCTGTAGAAGGAGTAGGGGAGGGGACTCATCTTTCGGCAGGTAAGATTATGCCTCCCTGTTCTTCAATGCTTCTGCTTTGCATTTTATTGTTTTCCTTTTTCTAACACTTCTTGTATTTCAGGTATGGAGGATGATTTTCCCGCGATGCCTGGATTTGATGACTTAGATGCGAAAGAGCCCGTGGTTGTTAGGAGGAGAGGCAAGCAATTGCCCACCCCTGTTGTTGGGGAGCAGTTTACTTGGGGGGTGGGATCTGCTACCAAGAAGGCTCAAGGTCTCACTCGGCTAGTGTTGAGGAAATCTCTCTTGATCTTCCCGAAGGTGTCCACTCCGTGTTGCTGAATATCGAGATGGCCAGAACGATAGGTGATCGAAGCATTCTGCCAAGAGATAAGGAGCAAATGTCAGAGATGTCTTCAACTGGCTTGGTTGATTCTGTCTATCAATGGTCCCTACAGGGAAGTTTTTTTTGTCTTGTGTCACTGAATTGCAACCCTTATATGATCTAGCTAACTCCTAATTGCTTGCGCAAAGCTCTTATGCTTCAGCTGAGCTAGCCCGTCGTTATGAGCGGCTCGAGCGTAAGGCCGTTGTGGCTGAAGTAGAAAACGCTCTATTAAAGGAGGAGGTGACAGGGGTGAGAGCCCGAGCTACTTCGCCTAAGGAAAAGCTTGCTAAGACAGAGAAACAAGTTAAGAGTGCCGCTTGTAAGTTTTATGGCGGGCTTCTTGCAACGACTAAGGATAAACTTGCTATGTGGAAGAACAAGATCTTCAGGAATGGCTAGGGAAGAGCACTCAAGGCAGCTAGAGTTGATGGTACTTCTTCAGCCTGGGAGGATGTTCCTTGGCCCGAAGCTGAAAAATTGTTTCCAGATATCAAAAGGTTGTACCTTAATTACGACAGCTCTTCTGATGGAGCTGAGACCTAGCTTTTACTCCTGCTTTCTGATGAATGAACTGTCTTCAGAGAGTTTTAATATGTATGACCTAAGTCTGAATGCTTTCTTATGTATATGAACTATCTTCGGATGTTGTAACGCCCCAAAACACACCCTGGACGGCATTACATTCTAAGACCATTCACAACATGAGAGCACTAATATAATTCCATCAATAAGAAAAATTTTCCATTCATCATCCATAAAATTTACAATATCATCCCAAAAGAATAAGCCAAGCTATGACATTTACATCTCAAAGGATCAAACGTAACTTAGCAGCGGAATAACAAAAGAAAACTAAACTTCACATGATTTCAAAATGAATTCTCAAGTCTATTACAAAGGAAGCTATGTCTCTATATGTCCACCTCGGGATCTAGATTTCCCTCGAATGGGGCCTCCCAATACCCCTGCTCGTCAACTCCGAGGTTCTCCTCTAGCACCGTATCTGAAAAATGTTAGCGGTAGGGGGTGAGCACTAAGCTCCGTAGCAACATTCCTCCCAAACTCGAACAAGGTTTATAAAAACATATAAAATGGTCGGTCTCATTTTACAAATAGCATACATAATCTTTGAAGTAAAACAGGGACATTTTAAAATGGATCTCAATTTTAAGTAGCAACAGTAATTCAAATGAACAGTAAAAGAAACCAAGATCCAATACATATCCATTTTCCGAAATATAAACCATTTTCCCACAAGACCTTGTGGAATCCCATACTCCCACAAGTTCTTGTAGGAAACCATTTTCCACAATAATACAATAATCCATAACTTGAATATTCCACAACCATATGTATGTGTATCTCAAACATGATGTAAGGCAAACCCCATGAATCAACACATTGAGTAATATCTAGCCCACACACACCCACACAAATCTTATCAAAGATATCCATCCTTTAGGAAGGGCGTATGCCATACCCATGGCAGTGACGTATCCAACCCAGGTATTAGTATACTAACCCTCTTACACGGCACCCGTGAGCAATAGCGGTTTAGTCTTACCAAAGCACTAACCCCACTACGAGTGGTAGGAGAAATGCCAACCCACACGGGGCAAGCAACACGTCTACCCACTCTACGATATCTCGTCAAAGGCCACCCATGGTCTTCCCACACTCATAAGAGATACAATACCAAACCCCATTTCACAATTTACAAGGATATCTTAAAATCCTCAATTTAAGCATGTGACATTTTCAATAACCAACCAAGAAAATGCAAGAGATCACAACAATATCATTTTATTACTCAACACAAAACACTATGATTTTGAAATCAAGAATAAAGGAAGAGTTCAAGAGGAAAACCCATCACTCTTTAAAACTAGGGTTTTTCAAACAAAAGAGAGATTTCATGGGTATACAACCCTAACTTTGTGTAAAACATGTTAACAATTGCAAGCAATCCAAGAAACAATGAATCCATAGCAAATACATATGATTAGGAGTCAAAACATATATATATAATAACCCTAACATCAATGAACAAGAATGGAAGAAAACCCCTACCTTAAGCTCTTGAAGAAACCTAGGGTTTGAGTCTTGAATCACTTGTGAACTCTTTGTCTTTCCTTGTTTTTCACCTTTGATCTTGTGTTTTTCTCTTCCCCTCTTTCTCTCTAATGTTTTCTAAGGTTTTAAGGTGTGTAATGAAGGCTAAGGGGATGGCAAGAAGTATTTATAGTGGGGAAAAAACCGGCTGTTCGCGAACTAAAATTGTCTGATTTTTACAGTGACTACCGGTAGTTAAACTATGACTACCGGTAGTTCGACTATTCTGGGCACTCGACTACCTGTTGACTACCGGTAGTCCGAGTACACTGGGCACTTGACTACCTGTTGACTACCGGTAGCTCGGGCACACTGGACCATTGACTACCGGTAGTCACTGCCCAGATTTTCTGCTTCAAATTCAAGTGCAGTTTTGACCCATTTAGAGGTCGAATTGGAGAATTTTCATGAGAGACACTTTTGTAGCCCTAGATGTCTAATATCTGCTTTCCAAATTTCAGATCAATTGGAGTTAGGAATAAAAATTTATGATCGAAATAGTAGACAGTGTCCAAAAATCCTTTATACTCAAATTTTCTCTAAAATGTGTTTTAACTCCAAAATACTTCCTAACTTCCAATACACCTCATATTACCTCTCCCAAGGTTGTTCGACCTTCCGGATTCAATGGACACCTTATTTTGACCTAAAAATATTTAGAAACTTCCATAATCCCTCTTCTCAAGTTTACACACCTTCGAAACTTAAACTTTCCAATCCATTCCTAAGCCAACCAAATCCATCCCAAACCTCTCCAACACATATTTCTACACATCTCCACATTTTTACCACAATTATTTATTATATATCTATATACATATAGAAAAGAAAAATTACGGGGTGTTACAATCCACCCCCCTTAAAGAAAGTTTCGTCCTCGAAACTTACCTTAAGTAGCGAACAAATGTGGATACTTCTCCCGCATTTCTTGCTCCGTTTCCCATGTAGCTTCCTCCACTCCATGGTGTTGCCACAAAACCTTCACCAATCTGATAACTTTGTTGCGAATCACTTTTTCCTGAGTTTCGAGAATTTCTACCGGTTGTTCTTCATAGGTTGCTCCATCTTGAATTTCAATATCTTCCAAGTCTACGACCGGCGTTGCATCCGATTGACACTTTCTCAACATCGACACGTGGAACACATCATGTACTCCGGATAGCTGGGCTGGTAGTCGAAGTTGATATGCTGCCTTGCCTACCGCTTTGATTATCTCAAACGGTCCGGTATATCTTGGTGCTAACTTCTCCTTCTTGCCGAATCGAAACACGCCCTTTTTGTGTGACACCTTGGGAAACAGGTAATCTCCCACTTTGAATTCCAAGGATCTTCGTCTGTGGTCCGCATAGCTCTTTTATCTACTTTGCGCCGTGCGTAGCCTCTCTCGGATGAGTTGAATCTTCTCCGTAGTTTCCCCATTGTAGTTCTTACTCCGTTAGTTCGCTGCGCACTCTGATATAAATTACAATCCACCAAAGGTTACAGTTGAAACCTAACCAGACTTGTCCTCCCATTTTTGCTTCCAAATCCATATACATATTTTTTTTTTCTCGAAATAATTTAAGAAAAATTAACATAATATCATCGAAAATACCATTTTAGTGGTCACTACCAATCACTAGGGTGAATTCATGAGCAAATAAATAATCAAGCTTTGGAATCAAGAATAAATGGCTATCGAGCTGGGAAATCAAGAACAAAAGAACAAGCAAGGTTTGAAATTAAGAACAGAGTAACAATCGAATCTTGGAGTCAATAACAAAGACATATCAAGCTTTGTAACCAAGAACTAAAGAGTATCAAGTTTTGAACTCAATGACAAGGAGAAATCAAGTATTGAAATCAAGAGCAATTGAATGGCAAGTCTTGAAATCAAGAACCAATGAATATCAAGTATTGAATATCAAGAATAAATGAATCACAAGGGTTAGAATCAATAACAAATGAATATTAAATTTGGCTATCAAGAACCAATGGATCATCAAGCCTGGGGAAATTAAAAACAAAGGAACAACCAAGTCTTGAAATCAAGAACCAAAGGATGTCAAGTATTGAATATCAAGAATACATGACTTACAATAGTTAGAATCAATCAAATGAATATCAAATTTGGCTATCAAGAGCAAATGAATATGAAGCTTGGAAATCAAGAATAAAGGCGTATCAAGCTTGAAAGTCATGAACAAAGGAGAAATTAAGATTTAACGGAACAATCATGTATGGAAATCAATAACAAACGACTATCAAGGTGTGAAATCAAGAACAAAGGATTATGAAGCTTAGAAATCAAGACCAAAAGAACACTAAAGTCTTGGAACCAAGAATAAAGAATATCAAGTATTGAATATTGAGAATAATTGAATCACAAGGGTAGAATCAATAACAAACGAATATCAAATTTAGATACCAAGCATAAATGGATCATTAAGCTTAGGAAATTAAGGACAAGGAAACAATCAAGTCTCGAGATCAATAACAACTGATATCAAGCTTGGAATCAGAGATAAAGTAACAATCATATATTGGAATCGATAACAAACGACTATCACGGTTTGAAATCAATGACAAAGGCAAGATAAAGGGAAAACACCTCTCCCTTGAAAACTAGGATTTCAAGGGCATACCAAAAGGATTGGGTGGTCACCCACCCATAACATAGCTTAGAACAAATAATATTTAAGTTCGGGAATCAAGAGCAAAGGAGAAATCAAGAGAAAAACACATCTCCTTTGTAAACTAGGGTTTGAAGGCATAAGAAAAGATTTAGGGTTTACCCAACCATAATATATTTTGGAACAAGGTAGTATTATCCAGAATGGCAAGACATGATGATTCCCTAGCAAGTAGATATAAATTAGAGTCAAAGTTACATATAAATAAACCCTACTGGTATCCCCTTGTTTTCCCGTAGGCAAGTTAACATATACAATAAGTTCTATTTCCTCGAAACCCAATCCCAATTCCACAGCGTACACAGTACGTAGAAAAGAATAAGTCGCATAGGAATCCAATATAATTCGGGCCCAAGAATGGTAGAGAAGAACAATACCTTCCACAACGGCGTTAGGGGCATCTTCCTCCGGTTGAGTCAAAGCAAAAATCCTTCCTTGATTGGCGCCGCCGGGGGCTTGAGCTTGTAACGGTCTCTGTGGTGGTAGTGGCGTCGTAGCGGTGGCCTGTTTGCATTCACTCGCCCAGTTAATTGGTTGGTCTTGGTGGAAAGCAATGGACAATTATCTTTGAAGTGCCCAACACCTCCACAGGCGAAGCATCGGCGTGCATCCGTGCCTACTCTCTCTGGTACGCCTCCCGCTCCTCGAGCTATCTGAGGTATCTGCTGTGCTGGCCTTTGTAGAGGTGGCTTGTTTGCTGGTACTTGCTCGGTTGCTTGTTTGGTCCTTGGGGGAAACGAGGGGCATCTATGTTTGAAGTGCCCATACTCTCCGCAGGCAAAGCATTGGCGCGGTTCAGTTCTTGTTCCAGTCTGAGTCACTTCATCTCCTCGAGTTGTCAGAAGTCTCTGTCCACCTGCCTGGTCTGGACTTCGGTATGGTGCTGCTCGCTGCACTCCACTGGTGCTAGGGTCCGTCCTGATCGGACCTCCTCTCGCGAAGCTCTGTCGCTGCTGGCTGTCCTCTATATCTCTCTCCACCAATGCAGCTCGGTCAACTAGGTCCCCATACTCCCGGATCTTGAGAGCCACCAGCTTCTCCCGGATAGCAGGCCTCAAGCCCTGCTCAAAGCGCTTGGCCCTGCTGGCCTCAGTAGATATAAACTCTGTAGCATAACGGGATAGCTCATCGAAACTCCTCTCGTACTCGATCACCGTCCTGCTGCCCTGTCGGAGAGCAAGGAAATCGGCCTTCATTCTGTCTCTTACTGATTCCGGAAAGTACTTGTCTTGGAAAATTTGGTCAAATTCCTCCCAAGTGAGTGAATCCGTGGTCCTCCTTCTTTTCACTGAGTCCCACCAATGGTCGGCCTCCTCCTCGAATAGATAAGTCGCCAAGCCGACCCGAAGATCCTCGGCTATCCCCATGCCATCACATATCTTCTTCACTCGGCGGATCCATTTATCCGCATCCAAGGGGTTAGAGCTCCCTTGGAAAGTAGGCGGGTGTTGCCTCAGAAACTCTCGTAGAACTACCATTCTCCTATTCTCATCTCCGTTGCCCGGTACTTAGGCTAGTGGATAAGCCCCACCGTTATGGTTGTTCCCATTCTGTTGTTGTACCAGAGTGGTGAGCTCCCTCAAACACTGATAGATGCCATTAATTGCATCGGGAGGTGGTGGCGGTGCTGGGTTTGTTTGACCTCCACGACCACGACCACGCCCTCGTCCACGTACACGTTCACCGTCCATTCTGCACATCAATTTACAATTTAGTTTCATTGATGTACAAGACCTCCTAATAGTCAATTTAATCTCAAGTATACAACTCGTGTAAAATCTAGATCAAAAGTTTCGTCCGACCTATTAATACTTCTCTAGTGAGAATCCATAACCTACAGCTCCTATGTAAGACCTAAAGCCTAAGCTCTGATACCAACTTTGTAACGCCCCAAAACACACCCTGGACGGCATTACATTCTAAGACCATTCACAACATGAGAGCACTAATATAATTCCATCAATAAGAAAAATTTTCCATTCATCATCCATAAAATTTACAATATCATCCCAAAAGAATAAGCCAAGCTATGGCATTTACATCTCAAAGGATCAAACGTAACTTAGCAGCGGAATAACAAAAGAAAACTAAACTTCACATAATTTCAAAATGAATTCTCAAGTCTATTACAAAGGAAGCTATGTCTCTATATGTCCACCTCGGGATCTAGATTTCCCTCGAATGGGGCCTCCCAATACCCCTGCTCGTCAACTCCGAGGTTCTCCTCTAGCACCGTATCTGAAAAATGTTAGCGGTAGGGGGTGAGCACTAAGCTCCGTAGCAACATTCCTCCCAAACTTGAACAAGGTTTATAAAAACATATAAAATGGTCGGTCTCATTTTACAAATAGCATACATAATCTTTGAAGTAAAACAGGGACATTTTAAAATGGATCTCAAGTTTAAGTAGCAACAGTAATTCAAATGAACAGTAAAAGAAACCAAGATCCAATACATATCCATTTTCCGAAATATAAACCATTTTTCCACAAGACCTTGTGGAATCTCATACTCCCACAAGTTCTTATAGGAAACCATTTTCCATAATAATACAATAATCCATAACTTGAATATTCCACAACCATATGTATGTGTATTTCAAACATGATGTAAGGAAAACCCCATGAATCAACACATTGAGTAATATCTAGCCCACACACACCCACACAAATCTTATCAAAGATATCCATCCTTTAGGAAGGGCGTATGCCATACCCATGGCAATGACGTATCCAACCCAGGTATTAGTATACTAACCCTCTTACACGGCACCCGTGAGCAATAGCGGTTTAGTCTTACCAAAGCACTAACCCCACTACGAGTGGTAGGAGAAATGAAAACCCACACGGGGCAAGCAACACGTCTACCCACTCTACGATATCTCGTCAAAGGCCACCCATGGTCTTCTCACACTCATAAGAGATACAATACCAAACCCCATTTCACAATTTACAAGGATATCTTAAAATCCCCAATTTAAGCATGTGACATTTTCAATAACCAACCAAGAAAATGCAAGAGATCACAACAATATCATTTTATTACTCAACACAAAATACTATGATTTTGAAATCAAGAATAAAGGAAGAGTTCAATAGGAAAACCCATTACTCTTTAAAACTAGGGTTTTTCAAACAAAAGAGAGATTTCATGGGTATACAACCCTAACTTTGTGTAAAACATGTTAACAATTGCAAGCAATCCAAGAAACAATGAATCCATAGCAAATACATATGATTAGGAGTCAAAACATATATATATAATAACCCTAACATCAATGAACAAGAATGGAAGAAAACCCCTACCTTAAGCTCTTGAAGAAACCTAGGGTTTGAGTCTTGAATCACTTGTGAACCCTTTGTCTTTCCTTGTTTTTCACCTTTGATCTTGTGTTTTTCTCTTCCCCTCTTTCTCTCTAATGTTTTCTAGGGTTTTAAGGTGTGTAATGAAGGCTAAGGGGATGGCAAGAAGTATTTATAGTGGGGGAAAAACCGGCTGTTCGCGAACTAAAATTGTCTGATTTTTACAGTGACTACCGGTAGTTAAACTATGACTACCGGTAGTTCGACTATTCTGGGCACTCGACTACCTGTTGACTACCGGTAGTCCGAGTACACTGGGCACTTGATTACCTGTTGACTACCGGTAGCTCGGGCACACTGGACCATTGACTACCGGTTGACTACCGGTAGTCACTGCCCAGATTTTCTGCTTCAAATTCAAGTGCAGTTTTGACCCATTTAGAGGTCGAATTGGAGAATTTTCATGAGAGACACTTTTGTAGCCCTAGATGTCTAATATCTGCTTTCCAAATTTCAGATCAATTGGAGTTAGGAATAAAAAGTTATGATCGAAATAGTAGACAGTGTCCAAAAATCCTTTATACTCAAATTTTCTCTAAAATGTGTTTTAACTCCAAAATACTTCCTAACTTCCAATACACCTCATATTACCTCTCCCAAGGTTGTTCGACCTTCCGGATTCAATGGACACCTTATTTTGACCTAAAAATATTTAGAAACTTCCATAATCCCTCTTCTCAAGTTTACACACCTTCGAAACTTAAACTTTCCAATCCATTCCTAAGCCAACCAAATCTATCCCAAACCTCTCCAACACATATTTCTACACATCTCCACATTTTTACCACAATTATTTATTATATATCTATATACATATAGAAAAGAAAAATTACGGGGTGTTACAGATGTGGTGGATCCTTTATCTAGTAATGAAGTAAATGTTCTCTTATTCTTGCATTTGTATACATTCTAAAGTTGTCTTGCTTGAGAGTTTGTTGCTGCCCACCGAGCTACTTTGTTGTATAAAACACCTTAGCGTCCATAAGGATACTTGCCTCGGGGGTGATTTACCTTTAAGAAAGGTTGAGTGACCAGACAAAGAGAAGGCTAGGTTACCCTTAGGCGCAACCGTGAAGGTAGCTCTTGAGTCATGCAACCATGGAGATTAGACAAGGCATCGTGCCACCATGGAGATCGGCTTAAGAGGGGCAACCAAGGAAGTTGGCTTAAGGGGTGCAACCGTGGAGGTTGACTTTAGGAGGTGCAACCGTGGAGGTTGACTTAAGGGGTGCAACAGTGGAGGTTGGCTTTAGGAGGTGCAACCAAGGAGGTTGGCTTTAAAAGGTGCAACTTTGGAGGTTGGCTTAAGGGGTGTAACCATGGAGGTTGGCTTTAGGAGGTGCAACCAAGGAGGTTGACTTTAGGAGGTGCAACCAATGAGGTTGGTTTAAGGGGTACAACCATGGATGTTGGCTTTAAGAGGTACAACCGTGGAGGTTGGCTTAAGGGGTGCAACCGTGGAGGTTAGCTTTAAGAGGTGCAACCAAGGAGGTTGGCTTAAGGGGTGCAACCGTGGAGGTTGGCTTTATAAACAAAGGAGTACTCAAAGTTGTAAAGGACAAGCTTCTCTTTATTGATAAACTAGAATGAATGTCATTGTAGACTTATTGTAATGACAAGATATTACTACCTAGAAGTAAAACTTCCTAAGGTTGATGATATTCCAAGGTCAGCGAACTAGTTTGCCATCAAGCTAGCTTGCTATCCATAGGGTCCTTAGTCTGCGCGAGAACCTCATGAAGAACCAAGTCACCAAGTGTAAAGCTCTTTTCTTTGACCTTCTTGTTGTAGGATCTAGACAACTTCTGTTGATATGCTGCCAACTAAACCATTAATTGGTCCCTTCTTTCTTCAATAAGATCCAAGTTATGTTCAAGGGTTTGATCATTGTTACCTTGATCATAGACCTCAATTCTGATAGTTGGTAGACCTACTTCAAGAGGAATAATGGCCTCAGTACCATATGAGATGGAGAAAGGCGTTGTCTCCCCAGTAGAACGCTTTGGGGTTGTTTGGTAAGCCCAAAGCACCATTAGAAGTTGCTTGCTCCACCCATCTTCTTTTGGCTGTTTCAAGCTTCTTCTTGATACCATCAAGGATAACCTTATTTGAAGCTTCAGCTTGCCCATTTTATTGAGGGTAAGTATTAGAGGAATAATAATTACTGACCCCACACCCCGAACAGAATTTTTTGAAATCTGAGCTATCAAATTGAGTGTCATTGTTAGATATAAGGGTATAAGGAATTCCATGCCTTGTGATTATATTTTCCTATACAAACTTCTTGATATCAGTATCACAGATGTTAGAGAGGGGCTTGGCCTCAATCCACTTCATGAAATAGTCAGTTGCAGTGATGAGATATCTTTTGTTGGATGGAGTCCGAGGAAGTGGACCTACTATTTCAAGACCCATTGAGCGAATGACCAAGGGCTCGTGAGTGGGTTCAAGTCACCCGCTGGTTGTTAAGGTATAGTAGCAAACCTTTGACACTTGTCGCATTTCCTAACGTATACTTGTGCATCCTTCTGCATATACGGCCACCAATACCCCTGAGAGATGGCCCTTAGGGCAAGGCTTCTTCCTCTGGCATGGGCACCACACACTCCTTCATGGATCGAATAAAATTCTCCACTTCGCTAGGGTGGACGCATAGTAAGTACGGCCCTAAGAAGGACCTCCTATAAAGCTTATGATTCGGTGACAACTAGTAAAGGTCTGCCATTGAGACGATGACTCTCGCCTCCTTCTTATCTTCTAGGAGAGTCTCATTCTTAAGATAATGGACAAGAGGTTCCATCCAACTTGGTGCTTGCTCCGCGCAATTGACCTCTACTGGGTCCTCATGTATAATTGGTTTCTCGAGATACTCCACCTCAATCGTTCGATTTAAACCTTGATTATCAGCAGAAGCTAGAGTAGCAAGAGCATCAGCATGTTCATTCTGGTCTCTTGGGATCTGGATCACCTTGTAGGACTTCAATCGTCCAACCAAGTCCCTTGCCTTCTCTAGGTACGCGGTCATAGTGTTTGAACATGCTTTATACTCCCCGAAAAGTTGGTTGACCACCAACTAAGAATCGAATTATGTAGTCAACTCCTCTACCCCCAGTCTCATTGTAGCCCATACACTAAAGATTAATACTTCATATGCAGCCTCGTTGTTGGTGGCAACGAACCCCAATCGGAGGGCCTGCTCCAAAACTTCTCCATAAGGGAAGAGCAAGACAATACTGGCTCCTGATTCTTTCCGGGTCGAGGATCCATGAACTTGTAATTCCCAAGGCTGGGACCTGAGAGCCAAGCTCCATGCTATTACCTATTCTTTTGGTAGTTCATATGTAAACTCTGCTATGAAGTCGACTAAGGGTTATGCTTTAATCACCGTCCTTGGAATAAATTTGAGGTCGTACTGCCCTAATTCAAGTGACCACTTTGCACTGCGACCAGAGAGGTCCGCCTTACCAAGAATACTTCTTAGAGGGTGTTCAGTGATTACTGTAATGGTATGTGCTTGGAAGTAATGATTCAGATTGCGAGAAACTACAACCAAGGTGAAGAGGATTTTTTCGAGGGGGTGTACCTCCTCTCTGCCCCCAATAACATTTTGCTTACGAAGTAGATGGGCTTCTGCTAGTAGTAATACTCCACTTATAGCGTGCTCAGATACAACTAAATAGAGTTGAAGCTCTTCCCCTTGTGAAGGAGTAGAGAGCAAAGGGAGTGTCTAGAGGTAACTTTTCAAGTTATCGAGGGCCTTGTCATACTCATCATCCCAGTGGAAGGCCCGACCTGCCCTAAGCAACTGAAAGAAGGGGCTGCATCGGTCTGAAGATCTACTGATAAATCAGTTAAGGGCCGCAACCATGCCCGTTAACCTCTAGACTTCCTTTATTGAGGAAGGCTTCTTAACAAAGTCTTGATTTGATCGGGATCTGCCTCTATCCCTCTTCGTGTGAGTAGGTGTCCTAGAAATTTCCCAGAGCTTACTCCGAAGGCACACTTGGAAGCATTAAGTCTAAGCTTGTGATGCTTCAAGATGTCAAATATGTCTTATAGGTCAGAGAGGTGATTTTCTGACTCCTTACTCTTAACCACCATATCATCGATGTATACCTCATTTGTTTGGCCAAACATGGGGCCAAAGAGCTTCGTCACCATTCTTTAATAGGTAGCTCCTGTGTTCTTCAAGCCAAAGGGCATGATCTTGTAGCAGTAAATTCCTTTTGGTGTGATGAACGCAGTCTTCTCCTCATCAGGCCCAAATATAGGAATTTGATGGTAGCCTCTATATGCATCTAAGAAGCTCATCCTTGCATGGCTAGATGTTGCATCCACAAGCGATAGATCTTTGGAATTGGTAAGGGAGCCACTTTTCGTTCTTCTTCTTCACCACAACGGTATTTGACAACCATTGCGGGCATTGGACCTCCCTTATAACACTGGCCTCCAAGAGCTTGCCCACTTCTTCATCAACGACTTCCATATGTTGGAGGGCGTGAACAACAAGCTTGTGAGTAGGGTCAACGTTAAGATGATGGCTAGCTAATCAGGGATCAATCCTGGGCATCTCATAAGGTGTCCAGGCAAAGGTCTTGATGTTCCTTATTAGTAGCCCAATAAGGGATTTCCTTCTCGGGGGCAGGTAGCTGTGACCCGATGAAGAAGTACCTATCTAGATCTGCTTGGTCTACTAGTATGCCTTGTAGTTCGTCGATTGACTTGTCTTTGGGCTTGACCCCTACGTCCTCAAGAAGGGGGACTTCTTCATCAGCTATGAAGACTTGATGTGACTTGGCCATCAATTTAGCCCCTATACTGAGGCACTGTTTTGAGGTAGCTTGGTCACCACGAATCTCAGCTATCCCTTCATTGATCGAAAAGCGTAACATCTGATGGTAAGTGGAGGCTACCGCTTGCATCTGATGAAGTCATGGCCTCCCCATGATAGCATTGTAAGGTGACGGAACATCCACCACTAAAAATTCTACCTCAAACACTTGCGTGCTGGCCTTAACAGGAAGTTGCAACCTGTTGAGAGGCCAAACTTGCATGCTATTGAAGCTAACGAGTGAGGTCGTCATTGGGAGGAGATCGGTCTGAGTTTTTCCCAACTTCTTGAAAAGGTTAAAATACATGATCTCCGTTGAACTCCTAGGGTCAATGAGCACACGCCATACTTCAAAGTTGCTCATGTTGAGAGTCAGGACAAGGGGGTCATTGATGAGCGCATAATATTTCATATTTGAAGGGCTCATTACATGCATTATAACTCAACTTTTGCATTTAAATACTTAGTGTTAGCCAAATTGTCTCTAATGTTGATATTTTGATGTTGCAACCTTTTATAGCTTAAATGATTGATTTTAGGACATTGCAACCTTGATGGATGTGTGGTGAAGGCATGGACACAATACATGAAGAATTGGAGGCTTAAAAGTGAAGAAATCAAGAAGGCATTGGTGCTTGGGAACAAGGGCACCAGCTGCAGCAACAATTGGAAGCACTGCCTCGGAATTCCTCCATTTTGACCATGATCTACTCAGAATTTGGCAAATTTCAAAACATGAAAGTTGTATATATGGGTGTCTTCTGTTTGGTGTCAAAATTTCAGCTCAATCCAACAGTTAGATCAAGAGTTATGCCAATTCTACCGAAGGTGGTCCAGTGCAGAAAAACAGTACCGGTACCTAGTACCGGTACTCCGGACCTTCTGGTCGCGAAAACAGCCTGTAACTCAACTTTGAGGCTTGGGGGTCCCACCTACACTTCTCCCACGCCTATCCCAACATTTCCTTACACATTTACAGGCCTCCTACACTCAAGTGGAAGACTAAAAAGGCCAATGCATTAAAGGAGGAATGGGGGGAAGTGGGCTGCCCAGGCTATGATCTCTTAGCCTGTCAAAGCCATCCATTCAGCCCTCTCTTGATGGGAGCTCGTACACACAGCTAGGGGGAGCCTCATGGACGAAAATTCAACTCTCTCACACCATTATATTCAGCATTCCATTCAATGTAAAGTGGTTGGCTACCTAAGCTTAGAGTAGTTTTAGTGAGGAAGAAGATGAATAGTAAAGTTGTGATTTTTACATGTTCTTCCATCCATTTCTCTTGTAACCTCTTGTAAGGATATTGTAAGCTTCCTTTACTGTCTTTAATGCCATTTATTAGAAGTACATTTCAAGTTTAGCCTTGCACTTTACATTTCACCATTGTTATGCTTTCAAGTTCTTCATTTTTAGCTTAAAATGGGTTTTGAATATTTCTCTTCATAGCTTTAGATTTCTTGCTTCAAGTTAAGTTTCATGCTTTAAATCTCCATTTCTCTTCCATGTCCATCTACATTATGCTTGTCTTGCATTTTTAATATGAGTAGTTAGGATTTAAGTTGGTTAATCCAAGGGAAAATTCCTCTTGGGAATACCATTTTCAACTCTTCTTCATTCCTCCCTTTAGAGTCAAATGGTTCGGTTTGACGGGGTTGAGAGTGGATGAGTTGGTGAGCCTTTGATATTCCGTAGGCCTAGTCACGGTTTATGCTTAGATACTCACCAATCTCGTCCCTAGCTTCCCCCGAATCAATCGTTCATTCATGCTCAATCGGAGGAAGGCTTTGAGTTGATTTGGTATTCCCATTGGAATGAACCCTTTGGATTAGCCAACACTTGCTTTATTTTCATTTTCATTTACAAACCAAACACAAAACTCAAACAAAAGATTTTACATTTTCTTTTCACTTTTGCAAAATCACTTTCACAAAGCTCCCTTTCCTTCCCTGAGGAGACGACCTTGGAATACTCTTCCAAGTAAAACACCGACAACGAAAGACTCCTTGCGATTGGGGAGCACTTTTGTTCACACACACGCACTCATTTCACATCCATTTTGTTGTTGTTTCCTATCTTCTTGCATCATCCGGAGGGAGAGTGACACTCCCCCATCACTATAAGACACATACACACATTGAGGGTGAGGGTGATGTTGAGAGGTTAGGAACGACGTAATTACCAACCAATCATTTTGGCGCCGTTGCCGGGGAAGGTTAAGCGTCGAGTTCAAGAGGTGATTTTGGGACGGCATAAGGTAAGTCTTGTGATTTTCATCACGGGCCAAGGTATGTCGTCTAACTTGTAAATATTTTTGTTTTAGTTTGTGTTTTGTATTATGTCTTATAATTTTTATGAAAATGTATATAATGCCCCATATTATGAAAATGTGTGTGAAATTTGTGATGACTATGGGCACTTTACTAGTGAGTGCCCAAGAATGACCTCTTATTTTGAAAACGTATGCAAGATTTGTGGTGAGTATGGACACATCATTAGTGAGTGCCCAATAAATGCCCCTTATTTTGAATACGTTTGCGAAATTTGTGGTGAGAGTGGCCACCTCACTAGTGAATGCCCAATAAATTATCCGGTTCAAGACCTTGAATGCGAAAGTTCAAATTCAGAGTTGGACTACCTAAATTTTTACCGCAACCATTATGATTCACCGAGTTATTCGAGTTATGGTTGGGAGAATGAACCGTATAATTTTTCATCCAATCTCACACCACCAAATGAATTCTCCCACTATCCAACATATGGGAACTCAACCGAAGTAGAATTGGAAAATGTTTGGTGTGATTTTATGCAATCCCAAATGGAATGCAATGCCCAAATGGAATGCATTGCCCAACAACTTAATGCATTGACTAATGCTACAATTGTTATGCATGAAGAACAACACCTTGAGCATAGTCAATGTATTGAGGATGACCCCCCCAATGAAATGCATAAGGATGTTGAATCTCCCACCACTATAGATTGTGAAACATTTGATGAAGTTATTATCTTGCATGAGGCTAATGAGCCCAAGGACATTTTGCCATCTATGAGTGGTGTTGAGATTCACATTTCTCAACTTGGGGAGGGCATTGTAATGGAGTTAAGTTTTGAGACTCTTAAAGAAAAATTGAATACTCCACCTTTTGTATTGCATAAACTTGCCTATATCTTGGTTTGGTTGAGATTTTTGACTTCTTTTCCTTTGTATTGTTGGATAGATTGGTTAGCAAGGGCATTTATACAACAAAAAAATTTTAAAATCAAAAAAATCCATGGGCGTAGGGTCATATCCGAATTGAAGCCGGATTGACATGAGCCCTTGTTGTTTTGTTTCCATGTACATAGTAGTTATATCTCTTTTATTGTTATATTTTTATTTTTCATGTCATTGTAGTATAATGGTGAGTATCATTGTAGTTTAGATTTTAACATGAAGCATGTTTCAGCGGGAGTAGTTTGGCAGACAAAGCAGAACAGCACCAGTACTCGGTACCGGTACCAAATGGTACAGGTACCCAGTACCGGTACTAAAAGTCTACTGGAATCGCAGTACCGGTACTCGGTACCGGTACCAAAAGTCTACTGGAATCGCAGTACCGGTACTCGGTACCGGTACCAAATGGTACCGGTACCCAGTACCAGTACTGTTTGCCTGACAGACCCAATCTCTGCAATGCTACTCCACCTGCTTTGAGGGCATCACCAGCATTCCTCCCCCATGTTCTAGTCTAAGTTGGGGGGTGTAAATGAGCTTTGTGTGTTTCATTTTCTCTTTTATGTTTATATATATAAAAAAAAAAGGGGGGGGGTATCTCATTTCCCATTTTACCTTCATTGTTTTCATTGCATGATTCCTTGTGCATTGAGGACAATGCATAGTTTAAGTTGGGGGGTGAGGTGCACCATTCACATGTTCCACCACTTTGTGTATAGAATAAGTTGGAAATGTGAAAATTTTGAAAAATTTTGGACAATTTTTGTGAAAAATAGTCAATATTGAACTATATTCCTTTATCCTAATTGTTATGGGATTTGTGAATTGCTTGATCTTCATTTTGAACTTTGAATACATGAGCACATTATAGAAGTTTATCCTATGCTTGAGTATCACATATGTGTTTTCTTTCAAACTCAACCATTGTGGACCTTGAATGTGTAATTTGGACAATTTACGGATTGAGTTCACATTTGAGTGCTTGACATGAATAGTGGAGATGAGTAAGAACCCATGTGAGCTTTAATGCCAATCCTTGTTTGGAGGGAACTTACATTTACTCAAGGAACAATTTTTCAAATTCTAAATTTGTTCAATAATCTCATTATGTTTATTTTGGTTAGGTGCTTTTGGGTAGTTGATTGACTTTGTCTTGAAACGCAAAATGCTCCTCCTATGCTTATCTAGAGATGATCTTAGGCCATCTTTGAAATGCTTTGAGCCTTTGCCTTTTTCTTGTAAAAATATTATCCCTAGTGCCGTGATTGAGCCTTAATTGAATTCGTTTCTATGCCACACATGTAACCAAGCCAATGAAAATGATAAATATCTACCTTACCTTGGTTGTTCCTAGTGCTAAGTTGGGTGATGATAAAAGAAAAGGAATGATGGTGTGAAAAATCAAACAAAAGGGATGAAGGATGTTGAAACTCAAAAGAGTTCAATGGAAAAAGAATGAAAATCCAAGAAAATGAGAGAAAGGGAGTGAAAAAGAATGAGAAAAAGAAAAGGGAAAAATGTAAAGGAAAAGAAAAAAAAAAGAAACAAAGGGTGTGGTGATGGTGTGAAAATCAAAATCCCATAAAAGGGAAGTGTTTTTCTAAGATTAAGGTCATTCACCCGGAACAACCCTCTTTGTTATCCTATATCCTTCGTTTCCCTTACCACAATATCACCCCAAGGCCTCATTACAACCCATGAAAGTCCTAAAAGATCTAGAGAAGCATGGGGGATGCATACTTTTAAAGAAAAAGAGAAGTTAATTTTACTATCTAATGCCCTAGCATTCCTTTCATGAGATTATGCCAAGGTTGTTTCATTTGTATACATGTGCTTCATTTTTGGATTATATGTGAGCATTTTGGTTTGTGAATAAGATTCTATCTCACATATACACATGGAGTGCATGCTAGGATAATCATTGAGTTATTCATTTTTGAGATAAACCCTTGGTGAGTTTTTGCATCAAAGCTTAATTTGGATAGCCACGTGAATGTGAACTCCATTGTGTAAATGTTTAAATTACATGTTCATTTCACACACACACGAGTTTTGAAAGGAAATGTGTATGTGGATACTCTAGAATAGCATTTAATGCTATAATGTGTTGCATGTGTTTTTAGTTAGGATGTTTTGAACATAGTTTTTTTTTATTGAAATCCCATCACTAGTTAAGATAGGGGAATATACTTTAAATATTGGATATTAGCAAGAAGTTTGTAGGTACCTTCACTGGAAACCTTCACGAGACAAAACTCGTCCACTAGGGATCACCTAGGGGTTTAAAGGCTTGTTGCATGTGCTAAATGCAATTGCGGAATTAGTATAGGTTTATTTTTGTTTGCTTGCTTTTACATTTTGTTTGCTAGGGACTAGCAAAGCTTAAGTTGGGGGGTGTGATGAGCGCATAATATTTCATATTTGAAGGGCTCATTACATGCATTATAACTCAACTTTTGCATTTAAATACTTAGTGTTAGCCAAATTGTCTCTAATGTTGATATTTTGATGTTGCAACCTTTTATAGCTTAAATGATTGATTTTAGGACATTGCAACCTTGATGGATGTGTGGTGAAGGCATGGACACAATACATGAAGAATTGGAGGCTTAAAAGTGAAGAAATCAAGAAGGCATTGGTGCTTGGGAACAAGGGCACCAGCTGCAGCAACAATTGGAAGCACTGCCTCGGAATTCCTCCATTTTGACCATGATCTACTCAGAATTTGGAACAGTTTAAAACATGAAAGTTGTAGATATGGGTGTCTTCTATTTGGTTTCAAAATTTCAGCTCAATCCAACGGTTAGATCAAGAGTTATTCCAATTCTACCGAAGGTGGTCCAGTGCAGAAAAACAGTACCGGTACTAGGTACCAGTACCAAATGGTACCGGTACCTAGTACCGGTACTCCGGACCTTCTGGTCGCGAAAACAGCCTGTAACTCAACTTTGAGGCTTGGGGGTCCCACCTACACTTCTCCCACGCCTATCCCAACATTTCCTTACACATTTACAGGTCTCCTACACTCAAGTGGAAGACTAAAAAGGCCAATGCATTAAAGGAGGAATGGGGGGAAGTGGGCTGCCCAAGCTATGATCTCCTAGCCTGTCAAAGCCATCCATTCAGCCCTCTCTTGATGGGAGATCGTACACACAGCTAGGGGGGAGCCTCATGGACGAAAATTCAACTCTCTCACACCATTATATTCAGCATTCCATTCAATGTAAAGTGGTTGGCTACCTAAGCTTAGAGTAGTTTTAGTGAGGAAGAAGATGAATAGTAAAGTTGTGATTTTTACATGTTCTTCCATCCATTTCTCTTGTAACCTCTTGTAAGGATATTGTAAGCTTCCTTTACTGTCTTTAATGCCATTTATTAGAAGTACATTTCAAGTTTAGCCTTGCACTTTACATTTCACCATTGTTATGCTTTCAAGTTCTTCATTTTTAGCTTAAAATGGGTTTTGAATATTTCTCTTCATAGCTTTAGATTTCTTGCTTCAAGTTAAGTTTCATGCTTTAAATCTCCATTTCTCTTTCATGTCCATCTACATTATGCTTGTCTTGCATTTTTAATATGAGTAGTTAGGATTTAAGTTGGTTAATCCAAGGGAAAATTCCTCTTGGGAATACCATTTTCAACTCTTCTTCATTCCTCCCTTTAGAGTCAAATGGTTCGGTTTGACGGGGTTGAGAGTGGATGAGTTGGTGAGCCTTTGATATTCCGTAGGCCTAGTCACGGTTTATGCTTAGATACTCACCAATCTCGTCCCTAGCTTCCCCCGAATCAATCGTTCATTCATGCTCAATCGGAGGAAGGCTTTGAGTTGATTTGGTATTCCCATTGGAATGAACCCTTTGGATTAGCCAACACTTGCTTTATTTGCATTTTCATTTACAAACCAAACACAAAACTCAAACAAAAGATTTTACATTTTCTTTTCACTTTTGCAAAATCACTTTCACAAAGCTCCCTTTCCTTCCCTGAGGAGACGACCTTGGAATACTCTTCCAAGTAAAACACCGACAACGAAAGACTCCTTGCAATTGGGGAACACTTTTGTTCACACACACGCACTCATTTCACATCCATTTTGTTGTTGTTTCCTATCTTCTTGCATCATCCAGAGGGAGAGTGACACTCCCCCATCACTATAAGCCACATACACACATTGAGGGTGAGGGTGATGTTGAGAGGTTAGGAACGACGTAATTACCAACCAATCAGTCATTATGTGGGTGGACCACTCCTTCGATATTAGCATCTGAGAATATAACAGGGATGTTTTCTGCTTCTGCCCTTCGGCACTTGGAAGTATGACCATTTTGGTGATCTGCTTGCATAACATGCTGAAGATGGCGGACCTTTCGATACTTGGTCCATGACTGGACCGAGTCAACTTGCATTGAAGGAGTGGTGCTGAAAATGACATTTATTACCTTGGGAGGTTGATCATCCTTTGGTCGAGGATGATCATATAGTTGGGCTCGCCGCTCCACCTGCACTTTAGCAGCCTTCTCCTTGTCTATGTACTAGGATAAGTGGCCTTGCTTGACCAATTCTTTCAAGTGGCGCATGAGAGTGCAACAATTCTCTTTTTGGTGTCCCTTATCCTTATGGTAAGAGCAGTGGAGGTTTTGGTCTCACTTGGAAGGGTCCCCTGTCATCTTCGGTGGCCACCTAAAGTAATCATTGTCCTTGATCTAACTCAAAATTCGATAGATAGGCTCCTTGAAGATGGTATCGACTCTTTGGGATGATTCTTTCGTCCCTTTTGACGTCTCTCCCTTCTTTGATGGGTTCGTGGAGTTACTCTCCTTCCGTTGATTCTTCCTCGGTGGAGATGGTAGTCGATCAGTTGGACCTTTATCGTCCTCCACCTTCACATATCTCTTGATGTGCTCCTATAAGTGGGGCATACTCCGGGGTGGCCACATAGTGAGATGTTTCCTCAACTCGCTCTCCCTTGGGAGGCCCAAGCGAAAAGAGACAGCAATAGTCTTCTCATCACATTCTTTGATGTCGACATAAGTCTCCAGGTAACTCGTAGCATATTCACGAAGAGTCTTTCCTCATTTTTGGCGTAGTGCCAAAAGTTTATCAATCGTCATTGGCTCTCGATTATTGGCTATGAATCATGAGACAAACTCCCTGGCGAGTTGCTCACAAGAGTAGATCGAGTTCACGGACATCCCATAAAACCACTTAAGAGTTGATTTCCCCAAACTAGAGCGGAACATCTTGCACATCACTGCCTTATTATTTTTCCAGAGGGTCATCTTATTAGTATAGGCTCCAATGTGGAGCACAAGATCAATCTTGCCATCATATAATTCGAAAGTTAGAGGATTGAACTTTCGTGGGGGTTCGGATTCTCGTGTGCAACAAAAGGTGTGGTATTCGTCTTTGCGAGGTCTACCTCGCCCTTTCCTTTGCTGAGTAGACGAGGCCGTCATGAGCATAGTCATGTTGCAGCCGAGTGGCCACTTCATGAGCTGGATTATAGCGCCTTCGCTTCTCTGCTCTATAGTCGTCACATTGGTCTTCCCTATGATGGCGGAAAGGACTCTCATGATGTTCCCTTCGCTCCCTAGGACGATGTTGTCAACGTGTTTCACCTCCCTCCTCCCTACAATGAGGGCCATCGTGCCTCAGAGATGGGTCTCTGAGGGCGCAGTTGGTAATGCTTCTCCTAGGTGAGTACCTACTGCGACTCTGATTATGAGTCAATTAGCTCTTTACATGAGAATGGCTTCTATGTTTGGAATAAATGGGCTTCCTCGATTTGATCATTCTGATGGGCATAGTCACGGGTCGAATGCTTGACCTCGCTAGCGAGTTGTTTCCTACGCTGATGTAGGAGGCCTTGCTTGAGAGCTTCCAACTCCCCCACCTTCTTCCTAATTGCCTCATGATAATCATTCTCGGTAGTCAACCCACCTTCTGCACCAAGGGTTGGTAGGTTGCATTGAGAAGGAGGGTTCCTTTAGAGTGGTCTTGACTATCCTAGGGTAGCAATTCCTTTGATAACTGGAGGTCATAGTTAGCAGGATGCTCGTGGATCAGGGGTAGTGGGAGTAGTGAATGGCTGGTTTCAGGATTGAGAGCTCTCTTGCCAAACATGGTTTAAGGCTTCTTAGTTAGTAGAAAACTTCATTTCCCACAGATGGCGCCAATTGTGCGGAGATAATTCCACGCAAAGGGTCACCACCTCCTACGGACTGAGATAGTGGCGGAGAAGCCTTGGTGAACCTACAAGACAAGAGAAAACCTAGGTGAACCGATGGCCAAAGACTGCCAAAGGGACTCCAATACTTAAGTCAGTAAGTGAGTCGAAGAAAAGTATAGAGTAAATGAGCTGGGATCAAATTCCCTTACCTGGTATCTGATACCTTTATTTATAGTGATATAGGAAGCGATGTTCCACATAGACTTGAACTCTAAGTTGTGATAGGACAGACATCATCACCAATCCCCTAGATGTTCGAGGTAGAATCGTACTAGGACGTTGAGTCCTAGATTGTAGGAAGAGATGTGCTCGCTGGGAGGCTTTATTGATCTTTATCAATAGTCCCTTGATACTCAAAGTAGAGTTTCGATAAGATTCTAGGTCCGGATTAATCCTTAGCTTAATAGGATTTTTCCTATAGAAGTGGGTAAGAAGCTAGAGCCTCCATAGAGTTTTCCTTGGTGGGTTACACCTACTGGTCAGCACTTGTGCCGGTTTTCAGTGTCTTGGTGGCTACCTCAGAGTGACCCAACGCATTGTTGATTACCTCAGAGTGGTAATGTTTTGCTGTTGTCCACCTGCAGGAGCAATAGCTTGGGTTTGCTAGACATGCTCCTTGCATGTCCTTCCATGTGCTAGTGCTTGGTCCCACTAGTGTTTAGAATTGCTAGAGCTTGTAGAAGCTTGCTATTGCTACTGCCGACCACAAGTGGTCCCACACCAAGTATGACCTTCACTTGGTCTTGGCTAAGGAGAGTAGACTCCTTGGTCTCGATGAGATGGACCCATAAGTTGTGATTGCTATTGCCGGTCGGCATGGATGCCTATCAGCACTAGCAAGGAGAACTAGAGAGGAAGATAAAGAGAGATAAAGAAGAGAAGAGAAAGGAGGATGTTGGGCTGCATAGGTGCCTGTCGGCACTAGCAAGGAGAGCAAGAGAGGAAGACAGAGAGAGAGAAGATGAGGAGGTTAATTTTAGTTTATCTGATATGTTTTATTAAAAGAATGGTATTAATGCACACTCTGATTAACAAGGCTAAAACCCAACAAAACACGATAAACATCACTCACCTTCATTCTGTATAATATAAGTATGGCAATGATCATTGCAAGAAAGAAACATTAAACTTTCCGAAAAAGTGAATTTTTCAATAGTTAGATGCATACAATGAAACATCACACTGTGCTTTCTAATTTTTCTGGTTATAACATAAAAAATAAACACTGCTGGAAACTTCTCTTTTTTTGATGATTGTTCTTCTTGAATTTTCGGTAGACCTTTGGTTGGTGGAATTGCTTGTTGCCAAAGAGATAGATGCAGACTGCTGCTGCTACTTCTTCATCGGCAACTTGGGCCAGAGAGCCTCTATCTCATGGGTGGTTACAATGAGATGAAGTGCTTTGGGTGGAGAATTTCGTCTTGCCCCACCTTGCCAAACTTTTCCATCCTTATCAGCAAAGCTCCTCACATATGCCTGAAATTTTACCAATTTCTTGTTCAGCACTATTGTAGAAAATGCCAATTAAATAAAGTCAAAAAAACATGCACGTGTTAAAGACCAAGGGTCATTCACCATAGCAGAAAAGTAAATCCACATAGGATCATCATACCAATTTGGTCTTAGGATACGAACAACATGAGATGTTGTGTCACATGATGCCTATTTATGGAACAGTTTAAATGGGCCTAGGTGTGCATTTTTTCAGTGTTGTTTTTCCAAGAGAATCCATTTTGCTAAAATTTAGTATCTTAAAGAAACAAAGTTCTATAACAAGGGTATTTAACACACGTCTTTAACATACGAAGTTTTCCCAGAAGGGAAAAATGGCAGAAGATGTTTCCATATTCACCTATCTTGTTCTCAACATCTCCAATTGTGCCATTGAATCAAATCCAATTATAAATACATTTGGCAGCAAACCAACAACAAAGCCGCTCCAAAATGCATTCATATTTTGAAGTACCATACGCTTGTAGAAACTTCCACTTCTCTATTATGATTATCACTAGACAAGCAGGATTCCAAGTCATCACAAACAGTTTTCATTTTATCCACTAAATAAATAAATCTTAATTGACCATGCAATGAACTACTTAACATGTGACACCCCAAAATCCGAGGGTCCATTGATTACCCATCAACCCGCGGAATACTCGTGGATACCGAGTAACTCGATATCACACCGTCATGCCCCATTTACCGGGGTCCTTAATTTTAACGAAATTCGGGCAGAGTCTCCTTTGTACGGGAAGCTCTACCCAAAACACAACATGTGCAGTATACATTAACATGACCCATCCGAGACCCAATATAACACAATGACCACACAGTGTCCATTTATAAGTAAAACTTGACCGCACCGGGTCCATTTATCAATACTTATATCAAAACATGCAAGGTTAGTTTAACAATAGCCCATATAAGTTCTATTACATTTATTCATGAAAACTTTACAAGTCAAAACCATGTTAATCAAAAGGTTTACAAAATCATGCACTAAGACCACAGGTCGGCCTCCTTCACCCTTGATGCTCTACATGGGAGCCATCCGTCGGTGCAAACCCCACACCTAAAATTGTTTCCCGTATAGGGTGAGCCTCGCTCAGTAGAAAATTCCCTACAGAGGCTACTCCCCACCTAGATGCACATGTAATGCTCATATGCAATACTCAATTATCCACAATAATTTTAATCATGTTTATGCAACTCAGATATGAAATTTCTTATGACATGTCATGCAACGAGGTGAGACTCATTCATGCACTCAATCCGAGCCCTTCCCGACTCCCCAACACACGCAAGTGTCAATGTGTGAATCTGTCATTTATGTTACACATCAATGACATTTTACAAAACTAGGATCTTTCTTGAGGTGGGCATTCATGGACTTACACCAATGGCACCCAACCGACACGGAATTTTAGGACTTCAACCCACGGTTCCGCGTATACCGACACACTTTATGGCCTTTTACACCAACGGAGTGCGAATCCTATCAACGAGTCTTTCACCCGAGGGATATTCTAGCCCTTCTTGCTAACCCCGACCCAATTTATCTCTCATGCAATTTTGCGACTCAACGGGATCTTCGATCCCTTCCTTCCGAGTCCCGTGTCAAATACCAAGAGTGGCATTTGATTAACCATGCACACACACACACACCCACACCCATGAATGTGATGTCATGACCATGCCCAATATGCAATTGATGCCATATGAGCAATACAAACCATATATCATCATATTCCATGAAACTTTATATCACATGCATATAAATTTCATAATTCATCATGCTCAACATATCAACAACATATTCAAACATGTTATTCCAATGGCATCAAACAACCATTTAAATCAAGCAATGCATTTTATCAAACACCTTCAAGGCACAACTTATAAATCACATAGCATGCCTCAAATTTTCCTAAGTTACAAGAACAATCACATGTAACTTCAATATATCGAAATCAAGCTAGAAGCTAGCCTAAGCCATTTTTATGCTCACTCTTCCACTTCCATAACCATAGACATATGTATAGATCATATATATATATGCATACATAACCCAAGCATTTCCTAGAAACATTCTAGACTAGGAATCAACCCAAGTAGGAAACCCCTACCTCAATAGGAGTGTAGAAAACTCCTATAACACCAAAACAACTCAAGAACTCTTGATTTCCCAAATCTTCACTTTTGAATCTTCGGTGAAATCTCTTGTTTTTGGTACGTACGCATAGCCCTTGACAAGTAGAAAAACTTTAAGTCTTGGTCCGACGAATTCCGACCGACGGAACTTCCGGAATCGGCGAAAGAAATCTTGAAATCTCACTTTTCTCTCTCTTTCTCTCCTCACACGGTTCAGCACTGATTTGCAGAGATATTTTGTGTAAAATATCTGATTTAGGTCGATATTTATAGCCTTAGATTGTGCGGTCCACATCGCACCGCTCGTTTACTACTTTCGGGTCCGTTTTTCGCCCCGAAACGATTCATTATACCTCGGATTAAGTTCAAATTAATTTTATTTGAACTTTAACTTAATTTTAAGGAAATTTTATAACATCCATTATTGGGGACCTTTAAAATGTCATTCGTCACGCAGTCACCTCGAACGACGTGCAAAAATCCGACTATCTCAGAATTCGACAAAATTTGACAGGGTGACTAGATTCCGCGATACGAATCCAACGGCGAACTCCGTTTCCTCATCCGAGGTCTAGAGTATGATTATTTCAAATAAGCATTAGGATGGCAAATGACTATTTTGCCCTTATTCACAAAAATTCAAATTTACCCGGGTTTCACATTCTTCCCCCCTTAAAAGAATTTCGTCCCCGAAATTCACACACACACATACATGCAAGCCCATACATATGCTACAGTCATGTAATAGTAAATGACTATAAAAATGTACCTCTATCCTCAAACAAGAAAGGATAATTGGCACGTACGGTGTCCTCGCGCTCCCATGTCGCCTCTTCCATTCCTCGGTGCTGCCACAACACCTTTACTAGCCGCACGGTCTTGCCTCGCAAAACCTGTTCTCAGCTATCCATGATGCGCACTGGTCCCTCCTCGAAGGTCCCATCCGCATCAATAGTCAACTCACCCCAATCCACCACATGTGTCGGATCTGGAGTATACTTTCGGAGCATAGAGACATAGAATACCGCATGAACACCTGATAGGTTTGGCGGTAACGCCAACCGGTAAGCGAATGTACCAACTCTCTCAAGTATCTCAAAGGGCTCGATATACCTCGGTGACAGCTTTCCTCGCTTACCGAATCTGACCACTCCTCTCGTAGGCATCACCTTCAAGAAGACATGATCTCCCACCTCAAACTCTAGAGGTCGCCGCCGTCTATCGGCGTAGCTCATCTGCCGGCTCTGAGCCGTGAGAAGACGCTTCCGTATCAAGCTCACCTTCTCCGAGGTGTCTTTTACCAACTCCGGACCCGTAGAAGACCTCTCTCCTACCTCCGTCCAACAGACCGGAGAACGACATGGCCTCCCGTACAATGCCTCATAGGGTGCCATCTGTATACTCGCCTGATAACTATTGTTATAGGCGAACTCCACCAAGGGCAAATGATCTTCCCAGCTACCCTTGAGATCTATGACGCATGCCCGCAGCATGTCCTCTAAGGTCTGGATAGTCCTCTCAGACTGACCGTCCGTCTGGGGATGAAAAGCAGTGCTCATCATTAGCTATGTCCCCATGGCTCGTTGGAAACTCTCCCAAAAATGAGCCGTAAACTTGGGATCCCGATCCGATACTATAGATACGGGTACCCCATGCAACCGGACAATCTCCCGTATATATAACTTACAGAATTCCTCCAGTGTGAAGGTCATCCGCACCGCCAAAAAGTGTGCCGACTTAGTAAGTCGGTCCACTACCACCCATACCGCGTCATGTCCCCGATATGTCTGTGGCAAGTGGGTCACAAAATCCATCGTGACATGCTCCCACTTCCACTCAGCTACCTCCAAGGGCTGGAGAAAACCTGCTGGTCTCTGGTGTTCAGTCTTAACCTGCTGACACGTGAGACATCGACTGACAAAGTCGCCAACTTGCCTCTTCATCCCATTCCAATGATACTGGTGACGAAGATCATGATACATCTTCGTGCCCCCTGGATGAACCGCAAAACGGGAGCAATGAAACTCCCTAAGGATCTCCTCTCTCAGATCCGCAGACTGGGGAACCACAATCCGTCCCCTGAACCGAAGACTACCATCTGTATGAATGGCCCAGCCTTCATCACCCGTACCCAATCGTACTCGGTCCCTGATGGACACTAACTCAGTATCCTGTCCCTGGGACTCAATAACCCTGCTCAGTAGGGAAGGTGTAGCCACCAAGCTCCCCAAAGTACCCTGAATATTATCAGCGTAATGTAGCCCGAACTGTCCCACAGTCTCGAGCATCTGCCACTCTCGGGAAGCCACACTAGCCACAACTCCCCGTGACTTTCGGCTGAGTGCATCAGTCACCACATTTGCTTTACCGGGATGGTAATGCAAAGTGAAGTCATAATCCTCGAGGTATTCCATCCACCTGCGTTGTCTCATGTTGAGGTCCCGTTGTGTAAAGATGTACTTCAGACTTTTGTGGTCTAAAAACACCTCGAACTGCTCACCGTACAGATAGTGGCGCCAAGCCTTCAAGGAAAAGACAATGGCCGCCAACTCCATGTCATGTGTGGGGTAATTCTGCTCGTGGTTCTTTAACTGCCGAGAACCATAAGCCACCACCCTCCCGGACTGCATCAAGACACATCTCAGTCCGTCCTTCGAGGCATCACAATAAACTGTGTACCTCTGTCCCCTTTCCGGGACTATCAAGATAGGAGCTGACGTAAGCCTTCTCTTTAACTCCTGGAATGCCTTCTCGCAAGAATCATTCCACTCGAACTTGACCTCTTTCCGAGTCAACCTAGTCATAGGTGCAGCCAGCCGAGAGAAATCCTCAATAAACCGCTGGTAATACCCTGCCAATCCCAAGAAACTACGTATCTCGAAGACTGACTTCGGTCTCTCCCAATTCATAACTGCCTCGACCTTCTCCGGGTCCACAGATACACCCGAAGCCGACACTACATGCCCCAAGAATTTCACCTCAGTCAGCCAAAATTCACACTTGTTGAACTTGACGTACAACTGATGGTCTCTCAAGACCTGGAGAACAATCATCAAGTGACCCTCATGCTCCTCCTCAGACTTGGAGTAGATTAAGATGTCGTCAACAAAAACCACGACGAAGTGATCAAGGTAGGGTTGGAACACCCTATGCATGAGATCCATGAATGCCGCCGGGGCGTTTGTCAATCCGAATGGCATCACTGTGAACTCGAAATGCCCATACCGCGTTCTGAACGCCGTCTTAAGGATATCTGATTCCCTAACCCTCAACTGATGGTAACCGGTGCGGAGATCTATCTTGGAGTAGACCCGCGCCCCTCTCAGCTGATCAAACAAGTCATCAATCATCGGCAAAGGGTACCTATTCTTGATAGTAACCCTATTCAACTGCCGGTAATCTATGCATAGTCAAAGGGTTTTGTCCTTCTTCTTTGCAAATAACACCGGAGCGCCCCAAGGTGAGGTACTCGGTCTAATGAACCCCCTGTCCAACAATTCCTGCAATTGGACCTTGAGTTCTTGCAACTCAGCAGGCGCCATCCTATGTGGAGTCATAGAAATGGGCAATGTACCTGGATGCAACTCAATAGTGAAGTCTACATCCCTATGTGGAGGTAATCCCGGCAGTTCATCCGGAAAAACATCCTCATAATCACACACAACCCGAGGTAGACTCAACTCCTGTCTCGCCTCGTCCTCCAGGGTAAGGCTTGCTAGCCAACCCATCAACTGCCCGTGCCATCTAGAGTCGTACACGGCTTGGGATAAAGCATCGTGCTTATACCCCTGAAATATGAAACAAACCCCATCCGGTGTGTAAGCAGTGACCCGCTTCCGATCACAATCAATGACGACTCGGTGTGCCGCCAACCAATCCATCCCAAGGATTACATCGAACTCGGACATGTCCATGACCCGAAGGTCCACGGTGAGTAGAATCCCTGAGATCTCTAACTCACACCCCCGACATATCTGATCAACCCTCACCCTAGCACCTAGGGGAGAACTCACGTGCAATGGCTCTTCTAAGGTCTCAACCTCTAAATCCAAGTCTTTCACACAAGATGTAGCAATAAATGAATGCGATGCACCAGAATCAAACAATACTCTAGCCCATAAGCGGGAAAGTAGAAATGTACCCTGTATCACCGACGGGTCTGCCGGCTCAGTTTGTGGTATCATGGCGTAGACACGCCCTTAAGTCCCTGAAGTCCCGGCTTATGAGCCCTGGCCTCGTCCCCGACCCATGCCTTGGCCCATCTGGCCAGCTTGCGGTGTCCCCACACGTGAAGTGGTAGGGCCTTGTGCAGCACCCTGGTACTGATACTGACTCCCCCGGCCCATGGTAGGGTAGTGAGGAGTATACTGGGTCTGTGGTTGCCCCACCGAAGTCTGGGACTGTGAAGATCTGTAGCTTTGGGATCCTTGCCGCTGAGGACAATCCCGCTTCATGTGACCCGGCTGGCGGCAATGGAAACATGTTTTCTGCCCCGCCTGATATGTAGTCCCCGGGTTTCCCCCGCCTTGGGAGGATCGACCGTGGCCTTGGCCTTGATGGCTACGGCCTTGTCCTTGTTGCCCTTGCAGAGGAAAAGTCCTCTGCCTCTTTCCAGAACTAGAAGAAGAGAATTGGCCCTCCTTCTTCTTGTCCTTCACACCCGCCTCCCGGATGTTTCTTGCATCATCTACTTCTCTCTCTATGGTCATGGCTGTCTGGACCATCAAGTCGAAGTCTTGTAGGAGAAGACCCACAATCTTACCCCAGATGGATAACTTCAGCCCATCCTCAAACTTTCTGACTTTGGCCGTATCTGTGGCCACGTAGTCATCGGCGAAACGTGCTAATTCGGTGAATTTAGCAACGTACTCCATCACCGTCATGGTGCCTTGCCTCAAATCCAGGAATTCCCGGGCCTTTGCATGTTTTGCTACGGCCGGGAAGTACTTTCCCATAAAGAGTTCCTTGAACTCAATCCAAGTCATAGCCTCCAAGTCCTTGGAGTCTTTCACCCAATCCCACCACACCAGGGATTCCCCCTCCAGCTGAAATGTAGCTAGAGTTATCTTGGTGGCGTCGGATGTGATCTCCATAGCCCTCAAAACCCTATCCACTTGCCGGAACCAATGGTCAGCTACCATAGGGTCCGCTCCTCCCATGAAGATCGGAGGTTGATGTGCCTTGAACTTCTAGAGATGACTGGAGCCTCCTTGGCCCTCACCTGCACCCGTCTGTGTGAGTGTGGCAACCACTGTACCAAGAGCCTCTATAAAGGCTTGTTGGTCAGTAGTAGGTGGTGGTGGGTTGTTCCGCTCACCGCCTCGGCCTCGACCGCGTCCTCTTCCTCTTGTTGCCATCTACACACACATAAGATAGCAATAGATCAATTACTTAATCTCCCAAGTTAAGGATCAAGTATTTCAACTTGGAGATTTTCCTCCTTGTTTCATTAGTCGTGCGTGTGCCACCTACTAGTAGACATTAACACATTGAACCATACCGTTCATCCCTTTTTCCAAACATACTTTGGGTTTTCTAACCGTAATGTTTTCATTCGATATACATGTTACTATGTATATCATCATGTGTATCATTCACATAGCATATAGCATATAACATGTAACAATGTAAGCACATAAGATGAGATGTGTAAAGCATGCAATGGTCTAAACCCAATATCCACCAGGCCTTAGGTAATCGCATAACCTAGGCTCTGATACCAAGCTGTGACACCCCAAAATCCGGGGGTCCATTGATTACCCATCAACCCGCGGAATACTCATGGATACCGAGTAACTCGATATCACACCGTCATGCCCCATTTACCAGGATCTTTAATTTTAACGAAATTCGGGCAGAGTCTCATTTGTACGGGAAGCTCTACCCAAAACACAACATGTGCAGTATACATTAACATGACCCATCCGAGGCCCAATATAACACAATGACCACACAGGGTCCATTTATAAGTAAAACTTGACCGCACCGGGTCCATTTATCAATACTTATATCAAAACATGCAAGGTTAGTTTAATAATAGCCCATATAAGTTCTATTACATTTATTCATGAAAACTTTACAAGTCAAAACCATGTTAATCAAAAGGTTTACAAAATCATGCACTAAGACCACAGGTCGGCCTCCTTCACGCTTGATTCTCTACATGGGAGCCATCCGCCGGTGCAAACCCCACACCTGAAATTGTTTCCAGCATAGGGTGAGCCTCGCTCAGTAGAAAATTCCCTACAGAGGCTACTCCCCACCTAGATGCACATGTAATGCTCATATGCAATATTCAATTATCCACAACAATTATAATCATGTTTATGCAACTCAGATATGGAATTTCTTATGACATGTCATGCAATGAGGTGAGACTCATTCATGCACTCAATCCGAGCCCTTCCCGGCTCCCCAACATACGCAAGTGCCAATGTGTGAATCCATCATTTATGTTACACATCAATGACATTTTACAAAACTAGGATCTTTCTTGGGGTGGGCATTCATGGACTTACACCAACGGCACCCAACCGACACGGAATTTTAGGACTTCAACCCACGGTTCTGCGTATACCGACACACTTTATGGCCTTTTACACCAACGGAGTGCGAATCCTATCAACGAGTCTTTCACCCGAGAGATATTCTAGCCCTTCTTGCTAACCCCGACCCAATTTATCTCTCATGCAATTTTGCGACTCAACGGGATCTTCGATCCCTTCCTTCCGAGTCCCTTGTCAAATACCAAGAGTGGCATTTGATTAACCATGCACACACACACACACCCACCCACACCCATGACTTACACCCATGAATGTGATGTCATGACCATGCCCAATATGCAATTGATGCCATATGAGCAATACAAACCATATATCATCATATTCCATGAAACTTTATATCACATGCATATAAATTTCATAATTCATCATGCTCAACATATCAACAACATATTCAAACATGTTATTCCAATGGCATCAAACAACCATTTAAATCAAGCAAGGCATTTTATCAAACACCTTCAAGGCACAACTTATAAATCACATAGCATGCCTCAAATTTCCCTAAGTTACAAGAACAATCACATGTAACTTCAATATATCGAAATCAAGCTAGAAGCTAGCCTAAGCCATTTCTATGCTCACTCTTCCACTTCCATAACCATAGACATATGTATAGATCATATATATATGCATACATAACCCAAGAATTTCCTAGAAGCATTCTAGACTAAGAATCAACCCAAGTAGGAAACTCCTACCTCAATAGGAGTGTAGAAAACTCCTATAACACCAAAACAACTCAAGAACTCTTGATTTCCCAAATCTTCACTTTTGAATCTTCGGTGAAATCTCTTGTTTTTGGTACGTACGCGTAGCCCTTGACGAGTAGAAGAACTTTAAGTCTTGGTCCGACGAATTCCGACCGACGGAACTTCCGGAATCGGCGAAAGAAATCTTGAAATCTCACTTTTCTCTCTCTTTCTCTCCTCACACGGTTCAGCACTGATTTGCAGAGATATTTTGTGTAAAATATCTGATTTAGGTCGATATTTATAGCCTTAGATTGTGCGGTCCACATCGCACCGCTCGTTTACTACTTTCGGGTCCGTTTTTCGCCCCGAAACGATTCATTATAACTCGGATTAAGTTCAAATTAATTTTATTTGAACTTTAACTTAATTTTAAGGAAATTTTATAACATCCATTATTGAGGACCTTTAAAATGTCATTCGCCACGCAATCGCCTCGAATGACGTGCAAAAATCCGACTATCTCGGAATTCGACGAAATTTGACAGGGTGACTAGATTCCGCGATACGAATCCAATGGCGAACTCCATTTCCTCATCCGAGGTCTAGAGTATGAGTATTTCAAATAAGCATTAGGACGACAAATGACCATTTTGCCCTTATTCACAAAAATTCAAATATACCCGGGTTTCACATAACAACCCCATCAGATGACGGGAAAGTGGATTCTGCTATTTTCATTGATTTTTTTCCTTTCTCAATTTTTGGATAAGAGAACGCAAGGATACTGTACCTCGATATTGTCATCTTCACCAAAGTGCTCAAGCCTCCTTCGGCCAAGGGAGAAGTGCTCAATTATCCGGTACATATCTTCCAGCTTTGCTGTCGAACCTGCAATCCCATTGGCAAAAAATATTTTTTAATAGATTTTGCATTTATCAACCCATAATGTTACATGCAAGGAGAAGTTCAAATTTTAGGAAAAAAAAGTTCATTCCACAAATTTCATATATTCAATGCAATTTTGTGTATTTTGTGCTGCTGAGGGGAGTGGAAGGTCCACATAACCTTCAAAATCTTATATGATAGAGAAATTATTTCCCAATACCACAGTAAAAATTTGACAAAATGTCTACTTTAATCTCCTTCTTGTATGTACCAAAACATCATATGCATGATGGCAAACCCAGGTTAATGGGAATCATCGACAATTGCTACCAATATGCAACGACCGCTACGCCCCATAACGGTCGCTTTTTTAAAATGTCGGTACTGATATACTAGAATACTTCACATGGTTAAGGATACGACTTGACGCGTATACACGTGGCATGTTGAAATATATGTTTTTTTACGAGCATATAAAAGACTACCTTTATCTCAATCCAATTTGGAACAAAAAAAGCACAATTCTGAATGATATCATGAAAAACATCAATATATCTCAATCATTAAACAAAATTTAAGAACTTGGAATGACAATTTAATCATGATTGAGCATTATGTAATTCACCATTTTGACATCATGCAATCATAAATATGTAAATTCACAAAAAAATTGAACATTATTTTACCAAGCATAAACATAAAAAAGGTACTCATAAAAAACAAAGTAATAACTTTTCGTAAGAAAATAAGTACAACTAAAGCCCCATGAGTAAAAAGAAAAAAAGTGAGGATAGAAATCAAAAAAACCCCAATTTTCAGTTTTAGGAAGCCCAATTTATCAATTTTAGAATGCCCTAACATTCTAATTCAAAATGCAAAACCCACCTAATATCTCACAACTATATTCCAAGCCCCTATCATTTTCAACATGGGTAACAAAACCCATGAATATACATGAACAACATCATCGCAGAATACATGCATTTGATTAGTATAGTTGAAGCAAAAACACAAGCAAAACAAAGAGAAAACCTCGGGGAAGCTTTGGAAAGTAGAGTTACATGTGATATAGGAAGAAGAAGAACTTGATCAAAAAACAGAAAGCTGGAGCCTTCAAAGACATCGGAGCTCAGACAGAGTGAAGTTGCGATCAGCACCTGGGTTACTCTCTGGCCCGGTGACGCAGAGGTCAGTGTTGACTATTGTGGACGCACAAATGTTGCTTGCACTAGCCTGGGTAATGCGCCAATAGTAGTGGAACGGTTTGGCTGAAATTATTTCTCTCGTTCTTCTCTCTATATATTTATGTTTGGTTTTGTAATTGAATTGAAATAGGTTTTCGATTGAAGTGAAAGGATTCAGACTGAATGAGGATATTATGGAATTGAGCAATTTGGAGCTTGGAATTAGGGTTAGGATTATTGGTTTGGGCGATGGGCTGTGATATTTGGAAGGGTTGTGTTCTTTGGCCACGGGCATCGGTGGTAACTAGTTCAACTGGTAATGCTCCTTGCATCTTCCACTTCCCTCTCAATGGCCATGGTCGTCTCAATCATTGAGTCCAAGTCTTATAGGCAGTGGCCCAAAATCTTGCCCCGGATGGACAACTTCAAGCCATCCTCAAACCTCCTCACTTTGGCCAAGTCTGTGGCCACATAATCATCGGCAAAACGGGCTAGCTCTGTAAACTTAGTCATGTATTCCATCACCGTCATCTTTCCTTGCTTCAAATCTAAGAATTCCCGGGCTTTCGCTTGCCGAACAACCGTTAGGAAGTACTTGCCTATGAAAAGCTCCTGAAACTCTCCCCAAGTCATTGCTTCTATATTCTTTGAGGTCTTTGCCCATTCCCACCATAGATGGACTTCTCCCTCAAGCTGGAATGTAGCTAGCCTTATCTTAGTGGCGTCGTATATGATCTCCATAGCCTCCAAGACCTTATCTAATTGTGGGTCAAAGGACAACGGCGGTTGATTGTTGTTCCGCCCACCCCCTCGACCATTCTGGTGTCCTTTTCCTCTATTTGCCATGTACACACACGTAAGATAGCAATAGAGCACTAACTTAGTATTCTAAAGTTAGGGGTCAAAGTCAAAACATTGAGATTTCTCTCCTTGTCTCAATAGTAAGAGGTGTGCCACCCATTAATAGACACTCATACCATGAACCTTCCCATTCCTTTTTTTTTTTACCCCCAAGGTTATGTTTTCTAACCCTAGTGTCTCATTTTTATACACATTTAATCATGTATATAATTTACATAGCACATAACATGTAGCATTTAATGCACACAACATGCAATGCATAATGGATGCAATGGCCTAGACCCATGCCCCGCAAGGCCTAGGTAAATCGAGAACCTAGGCTCTGATATCAAGCTGCAACACCCCAAAATCCGAGGTTTCTTTCTCACCCGTTGATCACCCATCAACCCGCGGAAGTACCCGTGTATGTCGTATAACCCGACACCACGTCATCAAATCCCCTTCACCGGGATTGTTACCCACACAGAGTTTGGACAGGGTCTCCCTTGTACCGGAGCACTCCCAAACGCATAACCTGTGCACATATCAATCACTTAACCATTCCAAGGTCCAATCCCCATCAATTTACACTTAATATTGAACCAATTACATCCCTTAAGCAAGAAGGGTCAAGGCCCGAAGGCTTGGCAAGTTATATTTAAATTTTTGAAAAGTCTGAAAGAGGTACCGGTACCTCTTACACGTGATACTAGTACCTGAGCCTTCTGTCTGCCAGGTACCGGTACCTGAGTAACTAGGTACCAGTACCTAGACTGTTATTTCCAAGTTCCTTCCAATTGCCAGGTATCGGTACCTAGGCGACGGGGTACCAGTACCTAAGGCCACTGTTTGCTAGGTACCGGTACCTACATGAATTTGTATTGTCAAATTCCATACCTTGCCTCCACCCTTGAAGCCCTAGCCTCCATCATAGAGAGCTCAACTAAATCAAGCAATTCGACTTGTCAAGTCTTCTCGTAAGTTCATTCTGTTGATGATTCTATAGCTGTTTGTGGGTTCATTCACAAGATTGCGAGTTAGTGTTCTTTTTGTTAAGTATATTTCCCCAAATTCATTTTGCCACTGATTGTTTTTTTTATTTTTGTTTCATAGTTATGCTTAATTAGTTCACAACTTAGGAAGCTTTTGACTTAAATAAAAAATTATGGTAGTTATGCTAATAGTACTAAATCAAATTTTTAGTTCTAAATTTTCTTCTTAATCAGTTCTTCTCTCTTTGTGGAATTTAAGATAAGAGAGTTATATACTGGTCATGACCTCACCAGCTTTGGCTAACACACTAGCATTTAATTTTTTGCTTGGACAAATGTCGGTGATTTTCTTGATAGCATAATAGGCGATGTTTACTTCAAATGCCATTAAATATTATTGATGGCGTTATATCGGCTTTAAATGCCGGCTTTTCCAAAAGTACCGGTACCTGAGCCCATTGTCTATCAAGGTATCGGTACCTAAAGCCTTGGTACTGGCACCCGAGCCCACTGGAATCCAGGTACTGGTACCCGTATGTCGAGGTACCCGTACTTGGCCCATCCAACAACTTGGTACCGGTACTTAATCACTTAGGTACAGGTACTTGGGCCTAAATTTTTCCCAAATCTTTCCAATCTCCAACATTTATCCATCCAAACCCATTTCATACTCATTCATATATTCATATACTCAAATTCTAGTCCATGAGAGTTCATTACATGTCCTATTAATACAATTTACAAGTTCAATTCAAATTACACAATTGCTTTACAAAAATATAATTTAAAGCCACAACTCAGCTTTTTCTTCAACAAGGGCCCAAGGGAGGTCCGTCTACCAGTGTTTGTTCCACACCTGAAATATTGTTCTCATAAAGGGTGAGTCATGCTCAATAAGGTATCTCCTAAAGAGGTTACTCTCTAACCCAAATGCATATGTGATGTTCACATGCAATTCAACAATCAAACAAGCATTCATTCAAGAACATGCAATTCATAATGGATTATACAATGCTCTATCATGTCATGAGATAGTACTCACACATGCAATGTAACCTGATCCCTCCACCGACTTCCGTAACATGCAATGTCATGCGTATGCATCTGGACATTCCAAGCCTCCACCATTGATGTTGAACATCCAATGACTATTTTACAAAATCCCGGGTCTTTCTTGGGTGGGTATTTTATGGACTTCCACCAAGGGACTACCAGCCCACACGACATTTTGAGGACATCTCACCCCAGGCTCTGCGTATGCCTACACACTTTTCCAAAATTTCACCACAGGGCAAGTGCGTGAACCAAGTAAGTGGGTTTTGCACCTGAAGGAGGATTTATGCTTTCTTGCTACACCCGACCCATGTTTTCAATGCAACCCGTGCAACTCAGTCGAACCTAGGTCCAACTTTCCCGAGCCCACTTATCAACCCACCAAGGATGGTGTTTGATCAAAACATGCACTCACACCCACACTCATGCCAAATGCCAATGAATGTGATGCTTCCCGTGCACATGCAAATGTAATGTACAATTGTAATTACCATATCATGTTCAATATGTCGTAAGCACATTATGAACAATTTCAATGTCTATCAACATTTTTCAATTGTCAATTATATCATAAGCATATAATCACAACCCACAACATCATCAAAGCATGTTATATTAATTTCATTCAAATAACATGCTTAAATCATTCAAGGCATTTTATTAAACACTCACAAGCACAAAATAATGTAAGCTTGCCCAATTTAACACATTCCTTCATGAAATTACAAACAAGCAATTTCAACAAACCCAATTCATGCAAAATTGATTTAACATGTTTCTATACCCATTTTTCATACTCTAGTTACACTAGGAGTATCCTAAACAAGAGATTTCATCTCTAATCATGTTACTCATTCCATATACAACCCTAGGTTGAAAATAAACCTAGTTAGGAAAGAGCCCTACCTCTTGAAGCGTAATAACCCTTAATAGAAGTTTCAAAATACCCAAATCAAGCTTCAAGGCTTTGACCCCAACAATCCTGTCTTTGAGATTTTGATGAAACCCACGATCTTTGGTACATACTTGTAGCTCTCATCGGGTAGAACACTTTTTGTTCTTGGCCCGAAGCAATCCTAGGAACGGATCATCCTAGATCGCAAGGAGAAGTGAAAGAGAACTTGATTTTCTATCTCTTCTTTCTCTCTCTCTATATATCAGAAAATCTGGTGTAAAATGGGGAGAAAATCTGATTTTTCTCCCCTATTTATACCATTTAATACTTGGTCCACATTAAGCCACACGTCTAGTCTTTTTCTGATCTGATTTTATCACGAACTAATTAAATCTCATTCAATGTTAAGTTTAATATATTTTATTTGAAATTAAATTTAAATTATTTTTCGTGTTTCACAATTAAAACTCGATCACGTTTATTTTAGTCACGCGATGCCCGACTGCCTCGTAAAATGCAAAAAATCTAACTGTCTCAGAATTCGACGAAAATTGACTAGGTAACTAGATTTCGTAAGACGAATCCAACGATGAGGTCCGTTTGGTCAGTTGAGTTCTAGAAAAATTTTGGTCAACCCGTACCATAACGACTAATTACCATTTTGCCCTTTCACATTAAAAATTTAAATTTTTCTGGGTTTTACATATTGTCTGGATATTTGGCTGAGAGAATAGTTCTCAAAACCACATCTTGAGTATTTAGAATCAAGAATTGCACCATCTACATGGAGGTAGCGAGGAAGGAAAATATTACCCCAAAATGTATGAAAGTAGTTAGCTTGCTCATTAATGGGATCGATAGAACCGTTGAAAAAGGCTCTAAGGCGTAAGGATAAGTAGAGGCATAAGGAAAAAGGTGAAAAAAGAGATGATCACTAGTCAAAGTCAAGATTGAAAAATGACTTGAAGTAAAAATCAAAACTCTAATAGAGTTGGAGAGACTTGACATAAGGAAGAAATAAGTATAATTCATAGGTCTGAATTTGGGATGAGGAAGATATTTTATAGCCTAGGTTTCGGGGAAATAGACATATAGCCAAGCCTGAAGTAGCCAGAAAAGACCTTCATAATTTTTGTCAATTTCTCTTTCGACTATAGTAAAAAGGCATCTATAAAGAGCTCCTAAAACAAAGGGAGCTAAAGCTAAAACTTTCTGGTCAGCCAAGAGCACATCTATGTTAAAATATCCCCTAGTAATCTTGAGACTAGAGACACAAAGGACAAAGCGGCAGAGGCACTGAAGGAGAGAATCCATGTGTTCCTCATATTAGGGACGAATAGAGTCTGGCTTGTAAAAGAAAGCAATATGGTCTGAGTAGTTGAAGTTATCTAGAAGGTCAGACAAAACATGTTCAGGTTTCAAAGATGCGGTTATCTCTATGCCTGTCGACGAGAGCCCTGTCAGATGTACAATATCAATAATAGATGGAGGCATCATGCTAAGAGGAAGAAGCATGACATTACAAGACTGTGACCAGAAATAAATGGTTGCACCTATGAGCCAAAGATTCATATACAATGGACTCGTTGAGAATTTTATTTGCTCATAGATCCTCTGTTGCCTCCATTGGTAAAAAAAAAATGTATCTCTATTCGTTCTATCCAATCAGCCCATTGTTTGTCAGGATCAACCCAAGACTTCAAAGGGTTAATCCCTTGATCCCAAGATTTCCATCGTAAGTGAGGTCGATGAAGTGTTAGGAATTCCCCTTTTGAAACAGGGTAGAACTCAAAAAAACTCTAGGAAGATACCTGATTTGAAAGTAAGGCCCAATGCAAAATTTGAGCCTGAGTGCAAATTGCATATCTAATGCTGGCAAGAAAATGAGGAATGGAAGGAACTGAAAAAGATGATTGACCCATCTTTCATTGTTATGCCATTTGAGGAAATCAATGAATAAGAATAAGGGGAAGAAAGATCTTTGGATGTAAGGAAAAGATGAAAATGGGAAGTACAAAGGTAGGGTTAAGTGAACAGTGTAGTAGCCAAACCTTTAAATAGGCGTTCAGAAGCTAAACGATTGCAACAGTTCATTTATCTAAGTTATTGCCCGAAAACCCAAATAAATGATGGGCATTGTTTGGACATAAAAATATAAAATCTCAAGAATATTCAATCTATTGACACATGACATTCCATATTTGTTGAGGAAGTGTCACGTGGCAAAAATTCAATAAAGGCGGGAGATGATTAACCCCAATCACATTTAAAAAAGAGGTAACCGATTGATGGAGAGGAAACCGTCGATGGGGATTGCTATAAAAAGGGATTCAATGGAGAAGAGATGACGCGTTCAAGCCCCCCAAAAGACCTACGATATGGACATTATTAGGAGTAGTTTTAGGCTAGTTTAGGAATAGTTCGTACTGTAGTTAAAGTTGTTTCGTTCAATCTTTTGTAATTGAAGTCCTTTAGATTGGATTAATAAAATAATTGTCTTTTATTAGTTCTCTGTTTTAATTTCGCCTTTGCACAGTGAGAATCTTTATCGTTTTTTATCCAAGGAAGACCTGAAACAAGACATTTGAACTCATTCCAAACAATCACCGGAAACAGCCTGTCTATTGGGACTAGGGGTGTTTGACTTGATCCGAAATGTGTACACCCAAGTGCAGGCGGTCAAGTTGTAGTTATAATCCGGTTAAGTCCAGAGTCGAATCCACATGGAACTAATGTTGGTGTTTCGGAGTAAATAGTGACAGAGACCGAAGTGACTGAAACCCTTGAGATTTGAAGTTATGATGTTTATGGAATTTCCTGGGTAGAATATAAGATTCTCTTCAAAGGGTTTTTCTAGACAAAATATAATATTCTCTCAAATGTAAAAGTCACCATTTAGCTCGAGGATCTAAACATGTAGTCAATCATCTGGTTGTTATATTTGTGCTTGAGAACTCAATTAACTCATGTGTCAACAGCAAGTTAATTGGAGGATAAGGATGGATTGTGAGAATTAAGAGCACGGTTTCGATGTCTTTGTAGAGATTTATAAGAATTGTCTGTGCCGAGACTCAACCCGTTTACAAACAAGCAAGTAATTCTACAAGTCATTCAACCACTATGTTAGTATTCCATTCTTAGTTGAAGCACAATAATAGTGAATATTGAAATGTAGTCATGAAGATCTAGCTGGAGTACTTGCAAAGAACCAATGAATCCTCCTATGCCAAGAGTCATCTTGTCTTAGAAAGGACTCATGGTTGTACAAAGTACCTTAGTTTTGCTAGATGCATTCAATCATTCAATAATTAATCAACAGATAAAGCATTAAACATAAATTAAATGCACAAAAATAACTTCCGAATGATTTATACATGTCCATCACCTCTTACTAAAGAGTGAATGAAAAACTAATCACTCTTCATGGCTTTGAGAAAGCTAGAAAAGTGAATGATTCTCATCCCTTCAAGTAGAGGAGTTACAAGAGAAACTACACTACACAATAATCCTATCTTCGACGAAGATTGAGTGAATCACTTTCCACCCTTCGAGGCTACAAGGGAGCTAGAAAGGTGGAATTTCACTCCTCTAAGTGAAGAAAGAAGCATTTACAATGGAAGCTAATGAAACTAATAGTGAAAGTAGAAAGCTAGTTACTTTTCGAGGGTTTCCTTCTCAACCAAAAGATGATCTATCTTTTTCTATCTCTCCTCTTTTACAAGTCCAAAGATGAGGTATTTATAGGCAAGGAGGAGAGGGTAAAGAAGAGTAAAAGAATAGTTCTCGGTGCTTAAAGTCCAAGTGAATGCCCCAAGATTCGGATGGAAAATCAACCACTCTGCATACTGTTTGGGGAATACGTTCGAACGTGGTATGGCGTTCGAACGCTGACTGGAGTTTGAATGTGGTACTCAAGTGGCTTTTGTCACCCACAGTAGATAGGAGTCAACAAGCCATGTATCATCACCTTGGCAGTCTTCTAGAGGTCCTCAAATAATTCAAGATGACGTTCGAATGTGGATTGGCGTTCGAACGTTGTACTCAAGTAGCTCTTGTTCTTCTGAGAGAATAACTGCAACACGTCATATGCCATCATCCTAGCACTCTTCTAGAGGCCCTCAATTATTTCAAGATGGGCGTTCGAACGTGAATTGACGTTCGAACGTGGATGCTTTGCTTGCTCTTCCTCCAATTTTCTTTCGGAACACGTGGGTGTTGCATGAAAGTTTGATGTTTATTGACTTTAGGCCTTTGTACAATCTTTTCCTGAAATTTCATCATTGAAACTCTATCAAAGCATAATTAGTCTTATAAAAGCATAGTAAGATGCTAATTTTAACTATTAACCAGTGTTCACCTTACCCTACGGATGGGAATTATGGTATTCCATCTTCTTACCCGATACTTTGCGGAAGAATTTTTTCCTAACTGACCCTACCCGATCAAGTGTACTATTGCTATCCGAATTCCGTCCAAAACAATCAGATAGAAAATCGGGTGAATAAATATTTTTTAGTTATTAATTTTTTGATCATTTTAACAATTCAATTAAATAACCTGCACCAATTAACCAACGCAATAAAACAATAACACTAAAGAAAACACAATAAATTCAATAATACATAAGCAATTACAATAAAACACAACAGGAAAGCCATAAATATCAATACATAATAATTGTTGCACAAATACAATATATATATCTATATAATAAAACACCTCACAAGTTAAATTTTATCTCCTATACAATTTCTCCCTCAAATCTATCTTTGTCAAGTGCTCTTCCCTAAAATTCACTCCCTCTCTCTCCTTCTTCTCATCCAACCGTTAATCCCTCTGCCTGATCTCATGCTTCTTTCTTTTCTGTTTGTCCAAACAGAGACCCACCACGATGGAGAGCCACATGCAACCACAACTCTGCTCCTCTCTCACTCTTACTCTCAAGGCATATCCCTCTCTTTCTACCCCTCTCTCCTCCATCCCCTACTGGCGTGCCAACAGCAGCAGCGACATCGCTAGCAACGACACCAAATAGCCACCACCACTCTTCTCTTACTCTCTAGATATTTTTCCCCTAATTCTATCACATCTCACTCCCCTCAATGGTAATTCTATCATATTTTCCCCAACCCCTACCCTATGTTTCTCTCTCTCTCTCTCTATCTCTATCTCTATATCTCTCGCCCATTCTCCACCACAGTAACCCCACTCTAGAGCAACAAACATAGCCACCACCCTCTTCCTGCACATAACATGTTTGTTGAAACGCCTCAAAAAATCAGTCTCTGAGCATCCAAATACACAACCATGGAAGATCATTCATTCAATAATGTTTTAGGCATTCTAATTGGTTTTCGATCTTCCTTGACTAACGTTTCTACTGTATATTTTTTTTGTTGGCCGATAGAGAAATTATGTGAATTTTTCATTGTTTCCGGGTTATAAATGTTGAATTCTTTTTTGAAGATCAGATTGTTGACAAACCCGACAAATCCCCTCACTGAGAACCCTTCCATTTACAAGTTTAAGAACAAAATGGTAAGACTATATGTTCTCGATTTTTGGTTGCCTTGGTTTTTTCCTACTGTTTCGTCTTTACTCTTGACTGTTCATTAGTAGAGTTGTCATTAGTTTTCAGAATCATCATAGACTAATGTTCTTGCAGTTATTTACTCCTTTTTGTTTATGGAAGATTATGACCAGGGACGGTGCACTGTGAAGCTAGCGATCTTTCTCCAGCTCCGTCCTAGACCAACTAGCGACAGCCAGCGAAAGACTACTTCCTCCTCTCCAGCTAGCAATGGTAAGGACGAACAAAGTGGTTTGTTATTTTGCAGTTTTTACTTTCATGGGTTTATGTGTTTGTTGTAGATTTTGTCCTATACATGTGTGTGTTTCACTTCTTCAAGTTGCACATTATGTCTGCTCTTTTATGTGGTGTATCTATGTAATGACTAATCTTTGTGTGGCATGGTTAAGTGCTTGAATGCTACTGTAGATGTTGTATTGAGCATAGTATTAAATCAATTGGTGAGCTTTGATTTTATTTTTGTGCTTTATCAATTAGTGAGCTTTGCTTTATCTTTTTCGTGGTAAGTGTTATCTCTGAGTATCTTCCCTTAGATGCTTACAATGATGATAAATGAGTTCATTTGTTGTGGTTGTCTTATAAGTTGTGATAAGCAACTGCAATTGGCGATATTCTTTAATTTGTGATTTTTTGTTACAATAATAACTAGCAATTTGTGATATCTTATAGGAATTTATTGGATATTTTTTTGTGTGCTACATGCATTGTGCTTGACAAAATGTTTTCAGGCACTCTTTATGCCGATGGGTTAGGCTTATCTAGTTTCCAAGCACATGGAAATGTTTTTGAGCACATTGAACTAAAGATTAACCATTGTTTTTTTGCATTTGGTTAATCTTTTGTCCAATGTTAATTTTCTTATTAATTTGGTGTTTTTGATTTATTTTCTTCAGGAGTTTTTCTATCGCGCTCTCTGTCTCTCTTGCACATGAAGCACCTGAACAAACAATAACACAAGGTATTTTTAACAAGTTTGTAACACTATTTTTTGGCTAGATAAGAATTTTCTTGCTTTCAACGATTATTAAATTTGCAACCTTCGATTTTCAGTTGTTCGGTGGAATTTTGTAAGTCTTAAAAAAGGATTGATTCTATTAATGGGATCCTAGGATTCGGGATAAGAAGGGTGATGATAGGTAAATTTAGACGACATTGAACTTTGTTTATCTTGATGGAAAGGGTGAACATATAAATTTGAACAAGCACAATAAATTATTATGGCTTAAACCAATAAAAGGTCCAGCTTATAATTTGCTTTAGTAAAAAGATTTGCCTTTCAACCTAAAATTGGGGGTAGCTCTTCCTATAGTTTTCTTATTAATTGTTTGATTTTCTTGGTATTACTATTTTTGGTTTTTTAGTTTTCATTTTGTTCATGAGGTTGCAATGATGAAACGTGTACAACATCCAATTATTTGTCTTTCTTTCTTTTCTTTTCTTTTTGTCTTTCTGGATTTAGGACCTCTTGAGCCAATGAGACACTAAAAAACTTATACTTAAGTTAGTTTTTAGTTTCTCTGAGAATTATGGCTTTTATTTATCATATTCTTTTCATGCGGTCAATTACAGTGTTTAGTATAAGTGAATATCCAAAATATTCTACCTGCCACACACACATTCTTTAATAATAAGTAGTTACTATGGAACTTAGCTTTTATATAAGAGGAAATATTGCTACACCCTAGATACAAGTCAGAAGTTTTTTGTGAAAATCAAATGGAGTTATTTTACTATGAGGTTTTTCAGTTTGGGTCATACCAAACTGTTTAGTTTCGTGCTTGACGCGCATCATATTATTGTAATTGAAACATGGATCTAAAGTTCAAGATTCTTGAAAAAATCATAGCTTAATTTTCTCAAAGACGTAGCAACTTACTTGGACTGCTTTATCAAATGGGTTAACTATATTGGACATATATGAGGGTGAAGAAGAAGAAGAGACATTATAATTTGTTATTTTTTATACATATTTACGTACGAGAAGCTCCAATTCCTCTTATTATCTACACATATTTTCATAAGTGTAAGAGAAGCGAGACATGAGGCCATGTGTTATTGAAATTTGGGGTGACTTTTTGTTTTTCTTATTTTTTTAGGCTTTGGACTTGATTGTGTAATTTAAATAGAGTTCCTTTTATTATTGTTCTCCGAGTTTATGAACTATCTATTTCATAGGATGTGTGCATTTACTAGCCCATGAATACTTGGCTTTGTATTTCTGAAGTTTTGTTAGAGAGCTTTATTAGAGAGCAAGTGCATTTCTCATGTTTACTACCCCTCTCATCTATTGCACTCTCTCATGTCTCCCTCTCTGTCATGTCAATCCTCTCTATTGTGCTTCTATCTTCTTTTATTCCTTCCTATCTCGCATCACCCTCTCTTGCAACTCCTTCGATTTCTATGTTATTAGCTTTTAAATATTTTCTGTGTGCCATAGCATTGTGTTTGTGTTTGGAGAATTGCTTTCAAATCTTATGGCACAACTCTTCAAATTATAGAGACTTTATTAAGTATCTTCCAACTGTTTACTGGTTACTGGTTAAGTTAAAAAGTGTCGTTACCGAACTATGCTAAGTTAATTGGTTCTATGTTTTGTCTTTTCTTTTGTTCTTTTTTTGTGCTGCAATTTCTTCTTTAAATTTTCATTTTATTCACATCAATTATCCTCATTTTTCTCCCCCTAAAATAAGCTCTTGAATTACACAAAGAAACAAACTTTATCAAGCAAATATTGTCTCTACCGAAATACTATAAGTTAATTGGTTCTATGTTCAGTCTTTTTTTTTCTTTTGAATATGTTTTTTCACTCTAATTTCTGCTTGAAATTATTTATGCTGGAAATCTATATATTTTAAATGTTTTACAATATGATTGCTCAGCGCCTTAGATGGGTAGTCGTGTCTTTTTTTTATGCCAAGGTGAGAGGTAAAAGATTGGACTTGTTGTGAAAGATTGTGCATCGTGTACATATTAGAAATCTGCCAATAAGGGGCATGTATCAAGAATGCATTATGGCAACTACAAGAATCAAGAAAAGCCAAATCTACTGCCTATGAGGCAAGGATTCATGAAATAATTAGAATTCTGAAGAATATTAGAAACATTCAAAGCCAAAGCTCTTCTTAAATGTGGTAGCACTTAAATTTTGGCTTCAAAGCTAAAGCCAAAGTTCCTGCTTTATACATATAATGCTTTGTTGAGCATGTATGCAAAGACGGTATATTAAGGATGTAGTTTAGGCATTTGGTGATTTGGTTGAGCGTAATGTGTGTTCATATTCAGTGTTTGATATTTTTGTGTTCATGATCAATGTTTGATTTTTTTTTTTAGAATTGCACAGTGCCTTCAGGCACGGGTTATCGCTAGTGTATCTATAATATGGACAAAATATTAGTGACATAGTGGAACTTATGGAGGCGGCAAAAAACTAGAGATAGAGATGTTTTTTTTCCCTTTTTCTGGGTTTAGAGAGTTAGTGATGTGATGACGAGAACATTAGCATCACAAAGCTATGATTTTTTTTGATTGTTATGAGGCAACATGTCATTCAATTTTTTAAAGTCTATCTTCACTATTGGTCAAAAATGTAGTGAACAACATGTAAACAATATTGGTGTCATCAAAATGACTTTCTTCTAATTTTTTCTCTTTTGTCCTCATTCAAGCAATGATTTTTTTTTTTCTGTTCAAATTATTGGTTTTGTTTTGCTTCTTCTAAATACCGATATAATTTGTCAATATGTAGCTTAATTTATAACATGATACCATTGTTCATTGCCTTGAATGTTAGTCTATTCAACATGGCTTTGTTTTTGTTTGCGACACCAATTGCTTTTTTTTTTTAGTCTCTTTAGAATATATAAGCTTTTATTGATAGTAATTCTTTTGCTTGGTCTATGTAGGGTTACGACTTTAATTTGTTTCTTATTTCTTATTGGGTATCTTGAGAGTGCATTTTTTTGTAGTGCTGATTTGTGGCTTTAATATCAATTGGGTATTTAGTGACGACGTTGTTCTTGGATATATTTTATCTGTTTTTTTATTAATCCTCTATTTTTTAAGAAAATTATACCTACAACGCATACTGTGCAATACTAGTATATTAACAATAATGTTTATTAATAATGAGTGTGGGATCCACTTACATGGTAATCTACTAAGAAGAAAAATGAAGAAAAACAAATTAAAGTAAATCTTAGTCGAATTCCTCTATTGGATTTGGAGGTTTTGTTTTTTGGAAAATTTGTTATTAATTGCAAATCCATCTCATTTGGCCAGTTTAACAACTGAGCCGAAAATTCAACCCCACTATTTAGGGTTCAACCGCGTTGCAAAGCAAATCCCAATTACATGGTAATTGTCATGGGGGTCAAATTTTCACTCGAAGTTTGTCTCGTGATGGCACTGAGATCCAACACTCAGTCTCAGCCAATGCACTCAAATGCTCACAAAAATGCACACATAAACAGAATATGGGCAAGCACACAAGCTTTACAGGTCAAATGGCCAAACCTTTTACTTCTCAGCAAACCCAAAGGAAACCGGCTAGGAGTCTGCTTACAAAACATGTCCAAACTCTCTTAGTTGCATTGCAGACCCTAGCATGCCTATAAATAGCATACAATGTGGTAGTTACAAGCTCAACCGCCTAGGCAATGCAAACACTCATTAGATTCGCCCCCAAGACCTGCTGATCATGGCAGAATCCTTTTGTCACTCCCATAATATGCTAGTCATGGTAGGGGCACTTGCAACTGTTGGTTGACCTAGCCAGCAACTGCCTATAACTGCTCTGCACACTGTGTGCACATGCCAACAACTTCCTTATGTTGTGCACATGCCAGCATTCTACACAGAACCGCCCTGCATGCCATGAACATGCCAGCAACTGTCTAGAACTGCCACTATCTGCAGTGCACATGCCTCAACTATTCGAAACCACCTCACATGTTGTGCACATGCCTTCTTTGCGAGCCCATAACACCTAATTTTCCTTGCCTTCGTGTCAAGTCATACCTAGCTCATGACTTGGTCTTCCAAGCTAGCAATGTCCTACAATTCGAGCCCACTGGCTAGCCTTGCTTGCTTGCTTTCTTGTGCCAAATGTGCCCATGCATGAGCTGTCTTCATCAGTCATGCATGGGGCTTCAATCAATGCACTAGTCGTGCCCAGTATGCTCATGCATGAGTTGCCTTCCTCAGCCATGTATGAGGCTTCCGCCAACGACCGGTCCCACTAATCATCGGCTCCATATCTCGGGTCTCAGACTTTGGAATGCCTTGGCTCCATCCATGGCAAGCATTTTTTTGGGTCATGTTTTGCTTTGTTGTGCCAAGGCTTAGGGGCATAAGGATCCCTAGGGAGGCTGGCCTGGTACCCCCTTCGCAGAGCACCCTCTATAATAGTATTAGTGAGCAAAACCCTATTGGCAGCAACAGACATATTCTGAGCCGAGGAGTCATAATAACTTGAGCCAGGGGCATAGTCATTGCATGTCACTTGAGCCTTTGCCGAACCATTTTGTAACCCAACCAAGTAAACGTCCAAGTCCTTAGGAAGCCAACTTTGCACTAAGGGTTTACTTCTCCAAGTATTACCCAATTTGGCTAAGGCATGGGCGCCTTTGGGCGAGGTAGCCACATGGCAATGCTGAGCCAACGAGCTAAGGGGGTAACAAATCACCCCCACCAGAAGACCTTGACGTCCCTGTCAAGGGGTTGTCCTAATACTCCTTGATCTGTTTCTCAAACTGCCAAAGAGTTACCTTTCCAATGTACTAGAAAATCAATCATGTGATTCTTCTTGCTCTGACCCATGGTCTTGTGAGACATAATCTTGTCAACCTCCTTGTCAAACTGTTTTCCTGATTATAGTTGGAGCCCTCCTGGCTTGTTTCCGTCCAGCATTCAACAAGTTTCCATGAAAAGGCTTCAGAAAACTCATATGAAAGTTGGGTGAATTTTCAATCGATTAGGCAGTTTTAAGCGATAGGCAACATTCCTGGCCTTTTTCATCACCTCGAAGGGGCCATCGTATTTGGGAACGAGCCCACGGTGCGCTATTTTGCTATTTATCCTCTTCCATATCACAGGAGTCAATTTCAGCAAAACTAGATCACCAGCTTGAAATTCCAATGGTCAGTGACATTGATCAACATACTTCTTCATTTGACAGGTAACTTTGGTCAAGTTGTCCTTTGCCTTGTCAAGTAACTCTTGCTTGGAACGAGCAAACCGATATGCAGCGGGACATCTATCTTCGGTCCTCTTTTTCACCATTTCTTGAGGAGTAAGTGGCTGTTGTCCCATAGCCAATTCACTGGGACTCATTCTTGTAGCTGAAAATCTGTGCAAGTTGTAACAAAACTGGGCAGTGTCCACCAGCTACACCCAATTTGTCTGATTTGCAGTAACATAGTGTCGTAGATAATCCTCCATCAAGGCATTGATCCACTTAGTCTGTCCGTCAGTCTGAGGATGACTTGCTGTGGAGAACTTCAACTCAAAACCTATGAAGTTGAACAACACCGTCCAAAATATGCCAATGAACCTTGTGTCACGATCACTGACTATGCCTTCCGGCAAACCAAATTACTTCACCACATACTTATAAAATAATTATGTAGCAACATCTGGGGTGTGTTTGGGTAGTGGGTTAAGGTGGGTTAAGAGCCATAATGATAGCTTAACAATGAAGTGGGTCCCATATATCCGTTGTTTGGCAACTGAAAAATGAGGGAGGATATAAATCCTGGGTCAAACCTTGACCCGGATGCTACAGTAGAAATTATCCAATGTACATGGGTTAAATGTAACCCCCCCCCCCCCCCCCCATGAGTTACAATCCTAGCCACCAGGTAAAAAGATGGGCTTACCCCTCTCTCTTTCTTAGATATTTTGCTACACCTTATTGTTGATTGTCATATCTTGGATTGCCCAAAATTTATGTAACACTGCTCTGTTTATTTAAGTTAATCATGTGCTACACCAGTTGGAAAATGGTGGGTTACTGAATTCACTACGATGCTCTTGTGACCGGCATGCATTGTAGCTCTGAATGTTGCCGCATTTTGTTATGTATTATATAAGGCAACATTAATTTTAGTTGTTATTGTTAATACATATTCACCACATTGCCTTATTTTTGTTGTATTTTTTTATAAGGCAACATGTATTACAATTACGTATGTTTAATACTTAACTATTATGTATTACTCGTAAAAATTATTATTTTATTTTTATATGTTTTTATGTATATGTGGAAAATGTATAATTTTATTAGGATAATCCACCAATCCAAGCATAGGATAGGATTGGAATGGATAGAGTCATAGGTAGAATGGTAAACTACAACAAAATTATTTGTGTAATCTATGGGGCCCACTAAATTACACATTTATTTCCCAAACAAATGTTAGGATTGGATATAACCTTGGGTTAGAGTTTTAAAGTGGATGAGTGAGTTTGACTTGGATGAGTTAGGATATAAAAAAAGAAATCCTACCCTATCCAACCCCATTACCCAAACACACCCCTACAGGGCAAGTATGAGGTGCGGGAATGAACACCGCATACTTGGAAAAACGATCGACCACCACCATGATTGAATGCATGCCGTCAACCTTTGGCAAGTTGCATATGAAATCCATCGAGGCTGACTGTCAAGGATGGGCAGTGGCTAAAGCAAACCCGTTGCCTTCTTCTTCTCAACCTTGTCGAGTTGGCACACAAAACAGTCATGACATAGTCCTCAACGTCATCTTCCATCTTGGGCCCGTAATAGGAGCGAGACAACAATGCAAGCATCCTTTCTACTCCGAGATGTCCATCCCATTGCGAGTCGTGTGTCTCATGCAACAACTCCAACTTTAGTTCCCCTCCCGTAGGAACATAGAGTCTGCCACCCTTGGCATAGAGCAGGTTGTCATCCAACCAATATCTACGCACCAGACCTTGGCCATCTAAGAGCATCTCCAACAATAAAATGTATTTTAGCTACTCAAAAAGCAAAATTTTCTATTTTAGCTACTCACTTTTTTAATATACACTCCAACAGATTTTCTATATTTTTAACTACTCCTTTTAAATATTAATTATCATGACTTTTGTATTATTTTTTTTGGGAAAAGTGAAAGGGAGAAAGAGAGAGAATGGAAGAAAAGGAAAGGAAGAGAGAGAAAATATTATAAAAAAGTTTTACATATTGCTACAGTGATGCTCTATATTTAGAGCATCACTGTAGCAAAAATGTATTTTACAGTATATGAAGATAATCTGTTGGAGTGCTATTTTTGGCTTTGATTAGCTAAAATTTACCTATTTTGGCCATTTAAAGTATCTGTTGGAGATGCTTTAACTGCTTCAATTTGCCATAAGTAACATCAGTCTGGGCATGCTCTTTGACTCTTACAAGGAAGTCAGCCTGCACACTGGACAGTGTGGCGACATAATCATGGACCTCTTTCCTACTCAACGCATTAGCAACTTGATTCTGCCTCCCGGTTCTATACACCCACACAAAATCAGACTCAGCAAGGAATTCTTGCCATCGGGTCTGCTTTGGGGTCAGTTTCTTCTGGGATTTGAAATAGGTGTTTGCCACGCTGTCTATCACGACGGTGAACTTCATTCCCAGCAAGTAATGCCTCCAATTTCAAGGCAATGCACCACAACAATCATTTTCTTCTCATGTGCTGAGTATCGCTTCTCAGCATCTTTCAGCTTCTGGCTTTCACTTGCATAGCAGACAATATCTCCACCTTCTGCTTGCCATCTCTTTTGCTTTGGTCTACCACCACTATAGGCACAAAGCATGATGTTCTCTCATCTAAGATAAGCACCCAATTCAAATGTGGCATTAATGGCACCTTTTCCTTGATAAATAACTCATTCCCGAGGATGACATTAAAGTCGTCCAAGGGGATAGCCATCAAACTCACATGGTCTTCCCACTAACCAACCTTCAATCATATCTCTACTGTGCCATGCACCGGTATTGCTTCAAAATTGAGTGCCTTGAGCTTGCTAGAGTTCTTTGTCAACTGTAGGCCAAACTTTCCTACTTCCCTCTATGCAACAAAGTTATGGGTGGCTACCGTATCCACCATGTCCAAAATTTCCTTGTTGTTCACCCAAGCCTGTACAAACATAAGGCCTTTGCGGGGTTGCTGAAATTTTCCCATAGTGATTACGTTCAGCAACTGTAGAAGATTAACCCGAGTGGGGCATGCACCATCACTATCATCCCCATTTTCAACAACGAGGGCACTCAACTTCTCTCACTTGGGGCAGTCCTTGACGCGATGGGGGCCACCGTAGAAAAAGTAGCCAAAATCAAAGCTTTTCTTCTTTTGGTTGTTGTCTAACTTTCTAGAGTCAACAACGTTTTTCTTTTTCTTCCAATTTGTCTTCTTTGTGTATTTGGAATTGTCAGCTCTCTCCTTCTTGCCGCCCCCATCATTCTTTTTCTTTTCAGAAGGGCCTTGACTATTGCCCATTTTAAAGTCAATCAAGTTATCCGCAGCAGCGATGACAGTGGGCATGTTCTTGAAATTGAAGAGTTTGTCCTCCTTGGGCACGTTCTTGACATCCAGCATCAACGAACTGAACTCTTTCACATAATCACGAACGGTTCCGGTGTGCTTTAGTTTTTTGAGCGAATCCCTAGCAATCCAAGTCGTGTTGCTAGGGAGGAATTGATCATTCAACTCCTTCTTTAGTGTATCACACGTCTCAATTTTGGCACGTCCTGCAGATGCATCATCCTCATTCCGGGTTCGCCACCAAAGCTTGGCGTCGCTAGAAAGGTACATGCTGGTTATGGTCACCTTCTCTTCAGCAGGCACATGGGTAGCTTTGAAGTACTGCTCCATGTCCCATAGAAAGTTCTCTAGTTCCTTAGCACTTCGGGTGCCTCAGAAGGCCTTTGGTTTAAGGACCTTGATTTTTGAAGATGTCTAGCCCACAGCAGGTCGAGAATCATGACCCTTTTCACCATGGTCAGTTCGTCTTCAAGATCTTTAAGGTTGGTTTTGATAGCATCTGTGAGAGATAGAATGTCCGCCATCATTGTTGCAAGCTTCACATCGTTGTTGGACACGCAGCTATCAAAAGCCATCCTTAAGCCGACAATCTGAACAGCGTGTTGCTCCATCTGCACAGTCACACTAGTTGCAGCATCACCATTAGGGGGCTCATAAAATCCTCTAGACGAGTCACACGTTCACGTAATTCAGCAGCGTTTCCACCAGCCATAATTAGAAACTGTAGCTCTGATACCAACTATCACGAGGGTCAAATTTTTACTCGAATTTTGCCTCATGATGGTACTAAGATCCAACATTCAATCTCATCCAATACACTCAAATGCACACACAAACATAATATGGACAAGCACCCAAACTCACAGTAGGCATACAAGCTTTACAGCCTAAATGGCCAAACTTTTTACTTTTTAGCAAGCCTAAAGGAAACCGACTAGGAGTCTGCTTATAAAATGTGCTCAAACTCTTTTGGTTGCACTATAGACCCTAGCATGCCTATAAATAGCGTACAATATGATAGTTACAAGCCTAACCACTTAGGCAATGCAAGCACTCATTAAATTCACCCCCAAGACTTGTTGATTATGGCTAAATCCTTCTGCCACTTCCACAATGTGCTGGTCATGGTAGGGACAGTTGTAACTGTTGGCTGATCCAGCCAGCAACTGCTTATAGCTGCTCTGCATGCTATGTGTACATGCTAGCAACTTCCCTCATGTTGTGCACATGCCAGCATTCTGCACATAGAACCGCATTGTGTGCCATGCACATGCCAACAACCGTCTGGAACTGCCATCATCTGTAGCGTACATGCCTCAATTGCTCGGAACCACCTCACATGTTGTGCACATGCCTTCCTTGCAAGCTCACAACACCTGATTTGCCTTGCCTTCGTGCCAAGCCATGCCCAGCCCATGGCTTGGTCTTCCAAGCTAGCAATGCCCCACAATTCGAGCCCATCGGCTAGCCTTGCTTGTTTGTGCCTAACGTGCCCATGCATGAGCTGCTTTCCTCAGCGATGCATGGGGCTTCAATCAACCCACTAGTCGTGCCCAATGTGCCCCATGTATGCGCTGCCTTCCTCAGCCATGCATAGGGCTTCTGCCAACGACGGGTCCCACTGATCATCAGGACCATATCTTGAGTCTCGGACTTTGGAATGCCTTGCCTCCACCCATGACAAGCGTTTGTTGGGGCCATACCTTACTTTGGTGTGCCAAGGCTTATGGGCATAAGGGTCCCTAGGGAGGCTAGCCTAGTACCCCCTTCGTGTAGCACTCCCTATAATAACATTAGTGAGCAAAACTCTATTGGCAGCAACAGACATACTCTGAGCCAAGGAGTCATAATAACTTGAGCCAAGGGCATAATCGTTGCATGACACTTGAACCTTTGCCGAACCACTTTGTAACCAACCAAGTAAACGTCCAAGTCCTTAGGAAGCCAACTTTGCACTAAGAGTTTACTTCTCCAAGCATAACCCAATTTGGTTAAGGCATGGAGGCTTTTGGGAGACACAACCACATGCCAATGTCTATCCAACGAGCTAAGAAGGTAACAGTAATCCACTAAGAAGAAAAATGAAGAACAACATAGGGTTAATCTCTATACCCCGAAAGATCACTCAAACCTCAAATTTGCACTCCCAAAGTTTAAAAATATCAATTTATACCCTGAAAGACATAAATTCTTATCAATGTGCACTTGGAGCTAACTCCATCCATTTTGCTATTAAAAAAGTTTGGACTAATTATAAATTATACCCCTCAAAGTTTAAATATTTCATCTTTATAATCCAAAAAGAATTTTATCAATTAATGCTTGTTAAAAAGCTCTCAATTGTATCGTATCATAACATCTTCGTGTCGTGTTTGAGTCAATAAAAAAAATATTTTTAAAACTTAAAAAAAATTTATAAAATACTTATTTTTTGCTCAAATACTCGTTAAATAGCTATTTTCTGTTTACAGTTACGATCAAATTAAAGTTAGATATGAATAACACAACTGTAAAAAAAATAGTTATTTAACTAGTATTATAGACAAAAAAATGTAATTTTTAATTTTAAAAAAAATATTGACTAGTATTTTAAATATCAATTTACACCCTAAAAGACATAAATTCTTATCAATGTGCACTTGGGGCTAACTACATCCATTTTGCTATTAAAAAAGTTTGGACTAATTATAAATTATACCCCTCAAAGTTTAAATATTTCATATTTATAATCCAAAAAGAATTTCATCAATTAATGCTTGTTAAAAAGCTCTCAATTGTATCGTATCATAACATCTTTGTGTCGTGTTTGAGTCAATAAAAAAATATTTTTAAAACTTAAAATTTTTTTATAAAATACTTATTTTTTGCTCAAATACTCGTTAAATAGCTATTTTCTGTTTACAATTACGATCAAATTAAAGTTAGATATGAATAACACAACTGTAAACAGAAAATAATTATTTAACTAGTATTATAGACAAAAAAATGTAATTTTTAATTTTAAAAAAATATTGACTAGTATTTTATGAATTGTTGTAAATGTAAAATATATGACACAACGTAATTAACTCGACGAGAAAATATTTTGTGTTAAAAATATTTTTTTATTGACTTGAATACGACACGAAAATGTTATAACATGATACGATTGAAAGTTATTTAACGAGCATTAATGGATGAAATTTTTTTTGAATCATAAATGTGAAATATTTAAATTTTGAGGGGTACAATTTATAATTAACCCAAATTTTTTTAACGGCAAAATAAATGACAATTAGTCTTAGGTGCACATTGATACGTTTTTATATCTTTCAGGGTATAAATTAATATTTTTAAACTTGAGGATACAAATTAAAATTTGAATGATCTTTCGGGATGTAAGTTATATTAAAGTAAATCTTTGTCCAGTTCCCCCATTGGATTTGGAGGTTTTGTTTTTGGGAAAACTTGTTATTAATTGCAAATCCATCTCATTTTTGGCCGGTTTAACAACTGAGCCGGAAATTCAACCCCACTATTCAGGGTTCAACCGGGTGGACGCATTTGCTTTGCAAACAAACGGAGTCGCATACTATGCTTTGTCCGCTTATATAGGTGGTACTTTCCAAAGTCCCACACGCCTCTCTCCCTTGGCTCTTCTCTTCATTTTCGCAAAAACCCTAGTGTCCGCACACCGTCTCCAATGGGTAATCCCCCTCTCTATCTGAATTATTTTCAATATGCGTTCATCAGTTTTATAGCTCTACGTTTATGCGATTCGCTGATTTTTGTAAATCCATTTCATTGGGCATCGATTTTGTGCATAGTTTTGATTGCTTGTTGTTTGGTTGCCGGAGAACTGGAGGAAAATAAAGGGAACTGTTGAACTGCTGTGTGATTCAGATAAGATGTGAACGTTTGATTGCACGGTGTTTTTTTGCTGAGAATTGAAAAAACTGGAAAAGAAAAGGAATTGATTGGAAAAAACTCATTACGACCATTCACAATTATTGTATTTTGCACTGTCTGTTGTCTTATGTATCTATGTAATATATACACACATATATTGAAACAAGAGAGGAGGTTTTATGGGGTAGTTATATATGTATCGATACACAAACTTGCGTAATTATGAGTTTGGTCCCTGACTAATAATATATGTACTTACTTGTATTTATGTGCGTGTGTATTTCTATACCCTCATTTTACACCTAAGTACTGCTGTGATTGTTGGTGAATAACGTACTGGAGTTGTTTCATATCATAGATATTGAGGAGGACATTCGGGCGTTGCAGCTTGATTCATCTGGTATAACTGCTATTGCACTATTGTGTTGTTGAATTATTAAAAATGAGGTTTTTGTGAACAATTGTTAGTCCCTTAATTACTAACATATATGATAGTAATTAATCACATAATCCTTATTGTTTTAGAAATCAAGACATGCTGTTTTTGAGTATATGTTTGAATTTGCTTGCATCCTAACAGAAGATAGTGTGATGGCTAATGCACTGGATTGCAAGCCTGATGAAGTTGAAAAACCTGATAACGTCGAAGAAGGTATTTACGCCAATTCTCCTGCCTTTCCACGATTGAGTTGGCATAGTTTTATCACGTTCTACGTCTGACACCATTTTTTCAGTAAAAGGGATTTGTTTTTATTCAAATCCTTGTAGTCAGTAAAATATGTAATGCTAACACACCCTACCATCACCTATCATTTACAATTTAACAAGTTGACTGAAAAAGTACAAGTTTACCACCTTCATTAACAAGGTAAACATTTTTGGAGTAGAAAATAAAGGAAAATCTTGTGTCGGTGTGTGCAACTTGTAATGATGCTTACATGTAATTATCAGCCTGAGTGGGCACTTATGTTTTTTGACATTATTTTATTCGTATAAATGTCTCTAATGATGCTTATTGAGATTACATGCCATTCTTAAATTGGCTTCTGAGGGTTAAGAATAGCTAAAGAGAAAGAACATCCAAAATCTAAGAAATGTGCTAAACTTCCTAAAGAGGCAGTCCAAATAGCTTGCCCTTCATCAGTCCTAGTACGTTTTTGGCTTGTGGTTGTCAAATATGTTGTCTTCTATTCTGGTCTGATCGCATGCTAATTGTGGTTGCATTTATTAGTCGCTAGGGCTCTGCTTCATCAGGTTTGGCTGAGCTTCAAAACTAGTTGGCATGGCTACTTGTGGTTGCATCAGTGAGTGTGAGGTCTGAGGAGAGGGTCCAGGGTTTTTTTTTTCCGAAGGGTACAATTTGGCAACTTATGGCTTGGGATGTGGGCACATAGAAGTCCCATGCCTTGGAAATAGGCAGGGACCTCTCCTTCTGTCAGAATCCGTATGTGAACGATGCTTGATGGAAAAGGGGCAAATATAGTATTTAAAAAAGAATAAAACGGTGTGGAAATTCAAGGCTCGAGTGTCTCTCTACATATGTACAGACGGTTGGACATATTCATGCCTCTTTCTCTACATATGCATAGCATTTGTACCTATTTTCTTCTTGTATGTGCATGGAGAAACAAACAAACCCCACCACTCTAGCGTACCCCTTGTATTCCCCGTTCACTACCAGCCAATCCTATTGACAACATCATTAAAACCGCTTGGTTTAGGAACCAGTCATATTTAATTTATATTTAGGAGAATGTCTAGGCATTTTTGTTTGATTCACTTTGGCATTTCTATACTATTAATAAAGGGAGAGGAGAGGATTGGTGTCCACTCCAAAATCGTACATAATACCCTTCATTTCTTTCCAAATAACTCCCCATAACTTGCTCTTTAACTCCATTCAACTGCCTCTACTTATAAAATGTCAATGTTACCCTTTATTTCTTCCCATATAACCACCCAACACCCTTTTTAATCTTATTCAATTGTATATTTCTTTTTTCACTTGGGTAACCTTGTGTGCATGATGTGTAATTTATTAATTATTGCTTGCATAATACTGTTATGGTCCTTATTATTATTAGGACTCTTACTGAAGTAATATTTGTGACTGATTGAAAGTTGTCAAAATCATTATGGTTAAGAGAAGCTATTCCTTGACATCTTATTGAACTGCCAATTCAATGCTAGCAGAAGATAATGTGATAACTAATGCAGAAGATGCGGAGCCTGTTGAAGTTAAGAAACCTGATACAATGGAAGAAGGTAGGTAGTACCCCTGACAATGTGCACAAGAAATAATTGTCGTTCAACTTTTTCACAATGGATTTTTTTGCTTGCTCATATCTTGCTTTTTACATGATTGAGTTGGCGTAACATGCAGTTATAAAGTCCGATGCCATTTTTCCAGCGAAACCTTTTTGTTTTCTGTAAGAACTTTTTAGTTATCCCATGAGTGTTCCTTGACAAGCACAGGTTTGTTTTGTGAATATATCTAACCAATGCCAACACCACAACGCCCTGAATTATTGGGATATATATGCATGTTGAGGTGCTGGATAGAAAATTTTGTCAGATTATAAATAGTATAATATGCAGGGTGTTTATTCCATGTTCTGTTTCAGGTTTGAAGGAAGAGGTGTGTGCAAATTCTAAGGCAGTGAATGTGGAACCAAAAAATGTCATTGAAGGTTTGTTTTTTTCCTTCTGTTTTAGCGTTCCCCTTTTTTTGTTTTTTTATGATCTTTTGGTTTTTTTTGTTGGGTGGGGGCGCTTTTTGGAGTATATATATCCCCTCAAGTTGAGAGGCAATTTTTTTGTACTGCAAATGAGATTTATGAGCAGGTTCCATTTTACTGTACAATAATGATGTCTTGCACTTATTATCCTACAGAAGATACTGAAGAAAAGGTGGAAGATAACAGGAAGCGACACTTAAATGTTGTATTTATTGGTCATGTGGGTATGTTGATCTTCCCTAGTGTTCTACATTTTGGCTTTTGGAAAGGATCGTATTGCTATTTTAGTGTGATGTTGATTATCTGGGAAATATTGACTATTTTGATGTGTCATTGATTATTGGCATATTTTGGTTGCTTCTTGCAACAAGATGGACTTTCTTGGCTTGTGCCTTATTGTTACTTGTGTACATGTGTGTCTTTGTACTTGAGCCTTGTAATCTTTTTTTTAATCTGCTGGTGATGAGTTAGATATGTGATTATCAGTTTATGTGAAAAAAGCCTCTTTCTCACTTTATTATTTACATGGAGATGGAAAAAAAAATGCACCTCTACATATTAGGTTATTGAATGTAGTCATTCATTTGCATGATGTAGACTCATAAATCTGTTGTTTGACTTTAATATCTTGGATATGAAATGTATTTATTAAATGCTATCATGTAAGAATTGTCAAAGTAAATGTACAAGCATAATAGTAAAGACCTAGTAACCTTTAGGTCTCACTTCTTCTCTTCAGAAACAAAAAAAGGTTGAGATGTTAATGGAAAGCTTTGAATACAACACTTATGGTCTATAGAAAGGAGAGGAATTGAAAGAGGTGTTATTGGTTGAGCACTTTCAAATATTGGCAGAGATATACTTAGGGACTGCAGTTTTATGATCTTATCTAGCCATTGTTTTTATTTTGTTTTAGCACACTACGGTTCTTAATATGCTGCAGATTACTTGATATTGCATTGATATAGATTGAGCAAAGCTTAGTCTTTTACTTGCAATTGTGAAAACCTTGTTCAGAATTGGACTATCTACGTTTTAGAGTGAGAGAATACTTTGGAAAAATGTTGGTTTCCAATATCTTTCCACAAAAAGCATGATTCATAGGCTGCAAGGCGACACACTTGTTTGTAGCATATGATACATCATGCAAAGGTCCCATGGGATCCGATTCCTTAATGGCTGTTACATATTGAAATTTGGATTTAGTATCACTTTTTATTGGATGGGTTATCTCGTGTATTTGGTGGCTATTAGTTGAAATTGATAGGAAAAACTGGTTTCCACTATTTCTGAAACTCTGGTTTGAAATTTTTAGTATTTCATGATTTTTGTCGAACATTTCTTTTACAAATCTGGAATCACAAAAATAAACAGTAGTATGCATTTATAACTTACATTTTTCGGGTAAGACGCAGCAAATATTGAAATGCTGTGGCAGTGGAGTTCCATACTGTATCAGTTACACTTAGTAACAAGGAGGCTTGTCCCTGACATGCAAAAGTGCATGTAAATGTTATCTTGTATCAAATTCATCTCCTGCAACTTCTTTGATACTGTGTGCTAAAGTAGTGGAAAATATTTGAGTATATGTTTCCCATAGAGTTGACTATTTTCTTTTTGGGAAGTAACAAGTTTTATTGAAAATCCCATACTTGTATGTATATATGAACTAATTTCATATTTGGAAGGACTGTAGTTTATTATTGGGCCATCAAAGTTCATGCCACGATGATCTTATATGGAAGGGCAGTTTTGTTGATGTGTCCAGGTTCAGAGTTTTTTTTTGTAATTCCCCAACTCCGGATGAGTTTGAGGCCTCCAGTGCCTTGCCCTTTTTGATGACTTTTTTTGATGCTCCCTCTCTCTAAGGGACAATGGTGGTGGCTTTTGTTTGGTAGTAATTGCGAACTCATTCCATTAGTTTTTTTCCGGAGGTATGTCTATATACTACGGTTGTTTCCAGGAGAAAGGACTTTCCCCTGAAGCAACTTACTACTTTACAGTTAGCTCAAGCTGGAACAAATAAGAAAAAATTATATCTAGCCAGCCGGTTGTCCTAGGAAGCTAACCTGCAGAACTTGGATAATTGGATTTAAATCTTTTGTGTTTTTTAGATGCCCAGAATTGATTGCATTTCCATCTTGACTAAATCTGAATTTGAACTTTGAAATCTTGTCGATGGAATACCTCTCCAAAAGAAAAACAAGGGAAAAAGGGTCAGAACCAACCCACAGATGGGGAATCTTTCTGAGGTGATTTTTTACTTGACTTGCCAAGCACAAATAAATGTATTCAATTTTTGATGCACGAGAAAAATATAATTACTTTCACAATTGTGCTTCATTTCTTTGCCTCCTGATGTGTGTTTTTTGGCTCTGTTCCAAAAAATTCTCTCTCCCCCCCCTTTTTATCTTCATAATCAGTAGTGATCCTTGGAGTTTTATAATTCTGATGTTCAATCTACATTTCAAGTGAATGTTTAATGAAAATGTGAATGACCAAAAGTTGGGCTTTGTTACTGTTTGACACAGATTCAGTCTGATTTTGTTGGTTAGTTGATGTTTTTAAATGAATTACCTGGTCAGTTACTTGCGTGATTCTTCTGTGTTGCAGATGCTGGCAAGTCAACAATAGGAGGGCAAATACTATTTCTCAGTGGTCAGGTTGACGATCGGACAATTCAAAAGTATGAGAAAGAAGCAAAGGATAAAAGTAGAGAGAGCTGGTAAGACCTCATTTTGCTTCTTTCTCTGAAATGGCATGAAATTGTGCTCTATTTTAGAAAATTGTTGTATGGAAGTACAGGCAACAGTTCAAAAATGTTTCTTAGTCACCCTTTTACTTAGGAGTGATTAGTGTATCTTTCACTTGGTCCACTCAATTGTTAAATCTTCAGCTTTGTTTATTTTGTAGGTATGTTCAACTTGTCTTACGTTTTTTTTTTAATGTTGTTTATAATTAGAAAAGCACTTTCTATTCATGTTAAAAATTTAAAAGACATACGTGTGCCAGACCAATGATTTGAGGGTGTGATGGGGATCGAAAAGGAATAGGATAAGCTTGGGAATTCAGGATTATGGTTTTAGATTGTATTTTAGTATTATTTAATTATTTATGTTTCATTTGTTTTTTTTCATGATTTATTAGCCTATTTAATTAGGGAGTGATTTTATTATGAAGGGAATTTAGGTTTATTGGAAGACTTGGGCTATAAATAATATGGTAATACCTTATTCTTTTAATGAGAGTGATCTAATGGAATTTGATTGATTATTCTTTGTGGATAATTTGTGTGATGTTTAATCTATTCCTAGCGAGGATGAGGTAAATCCCTTCTCTCTTCTTATCATTTTTTTTTTGATTTCTTCTCCTTTCCATTGTGCATCAATTAGTGTCAGATCCGGAGTGTCACAGTGGACCCCTTGTTGCCTCTAACCACTAGATCCCTACCACTGTTAGATGCTTGTGGCTGAAAGTAGGGTTTTGATGCTGAAGCAGACTTCAATGGAAGACGACGACTCTTGCTGGGTTTTAAAAGTTGGATTCAACAAAACACGATATTTTAACTTATCCTATACTCAATCCATTGCCACAATTCTAATCTAGCCTTGGCAAGCTGGACAATTTTAGAGCAACCAAGAAAAAAAAGGCCAACTGGTCCGACCAAATCCAAATTTTCTGAAATTTCAGATTCACCCCTAACCTTTCAAAAATTTCACTAAAGCCTTAGAATTTTTTTACATTACCCAATTCCCTAAAACTCTTCCGAAATTACCTTAACAACATAACATTTTTGATATTACGGTATTGACCTCAAAACTTCCATACCCACTAATCTTAAAAAAAAATTGAAGTCCCTCCTCCATAAAGATGATGACAACCAAAAGTTATTTGTTAGACTTGAGGTGATAGCGAAAGCGCAAAATGATAGGGTAAGCATCAAGCTTGCACATGTGGGCTAGCATCACTCAAAGCAGCGTTGGGTTCACTAAATGAAATAGTGCTGGCTATTATTAGATGATACAAATGAATATATTAGTAATGTTTCTTCAACTACCAATTAACATGTGGTTGAAGAAGTCCCTACACACAAGCTCCAATACTAGCTCCAGTCCAATTAAAGGATGAGGCAAAATTGTTTAATATCAATTCAGTGAGGCCAAAAGTTCCCCTCCTTATCTAGTACCAATTGTTACTAATAATGCAATCCCAAAGGGTTTCTACTGATGCATTGGCGCGCATTATTATGATCCTATCCAAGTTAAGTATGCATTTTGTGTATTAGATCTCTTGGAGTACTTTTGCTGTCCCAACTCCTTGGATTTATTTTTTCAGCCGGGGAGGATTGATGATGATTGAAAAAGGAATAAGATAATTATTGGAACTGAAGTTTAGGATTAGGATTTTATTTCAGCATTATTATATTGTTTAGGATTTATTTGGTTTATTTCTATCATTCATTAGACTATTTAATTACAGAGTTTTTATCTAAGTGTGTTGAATTGGGATTTTGATTGAGTTTTATTGGGAACTTAGGAGACTTAGCTTATAGATAATCATGCAAAAGTCCTTTTGATGAGGGTGATATAATGGAAATAGATTTGATTATTCTTTGTGGATAGTTTGTTCGATACTTGACCGTCTTTTTTCTTCTCCTTCTTTTAGTATCTTTTATCTTCACCTTCTCATTCTGCATCGGGGTTTGGTAATTATGAAATGGTGAACTAAATATGAAATATTTAAAGGACATAATTTGAAACTTCTTTGACCCTGTAGTGGTGGAAGCCTTGTGCATTGGACAACCATTTTTTTCTTATTCACTATTAGGAGGCAGAGAAATTGTTTACACATTTATTATCACCTTATGTAGTTAAGGAAATAGTGTACTAATCACCTATGAAGTACGGATACGAGATACGGATACGGCAATACAACAAAACCTAAAAAAAAAAGATACGGGTATGGATAAGATACGTTCATAAAATATATTTTTTTAAAATTTTATTATTATATTTAATATAATAATTATAATTTATAAAGTGAATCACACATCTATCAAAGATATATAATAATAACTAACCATTCTATCATTCAGAAATCATACATTCATAAATTTTTTTTTTTTCGCAAATAAGTGCTCAAACATATTTGCTCTGGTGCTTTTATTCTTTTAAAAAAATTGAAGTAATACCCCGCCGTATTGTCGACGTATCCCCTGGGTATCCTGATGTATCCCGGTGTATCCTGAAGTATCTGAAATGCAAATTTTTTTTTTTTAATTCTAGGATACTTCCCAGTCGTATCAGATATGTATCCAACCGTATTGGACGCGTATCCGTATTCGGAAAGTATCTGATATTGATACTTTGACCCTTTTGAAGTATCTGTGCTTCATAGCTAATCACTGCTAATGTTTCAAAATCCGCGACTGACCGCCAACACCTGTGGCTTATTCTTCTATCCCAGCTTCCTGGTGCCTCTTTGCTGAAGTCATCCGCCAATTTTAGTTCTGGGGAACATGTGGGAAAATGAGAAAAGAGCTTAGGCTAAAGTTTTTTGTTTTGTTTTTTTAATGAAGTTCATTTTTGTGTGCTTTAAATTTAAATGGTTGCTTCTAGGTGCAACATAGCATTTATGGTGCCAAACCTGAATTGAGAGTCTAAATCAGATTCAGATATCTATACTACTAATAAAAGACAACTAAGTGAAAAACTCTTGCCTATAAAAAAGATTAAAGATACCTATATTCTTATGTATTTAATTATCCAATATCAATAGTTATATTTATGCTTACTTCTTTGTTAACCTTTAGTCTTCCTACTATAATTGATTTGTAGCACAATAAATTCTGTGAATGATATTAAGTTGCAGCCACTACATCACTTACGAAGTGAAAGACCAAAGCCAAATTGTGAGTACATTATTTATCAGGTTTTTCAATGCAGGTGTTGGTTCACTTTTCAAGTGCTCTTTAATGTTGGTTATGATACTGGAAATACGGATTTTTAAAATTTTAGAAGCTTACTTAACTTACTTGCACATAACCTTCTCTCTCGCTCTTTCAACTTCTCGCTCATTCCCTTCTTATGTTGAAAACTATAGTTTTTGGGGTGGAATGATGCAATCCATTGTGTTGCAATAATGGTTTTCAGATACTATAGAAGATCACTATAGTTTTTGGGGCGGAATGATGCAGTCCATTGTGTTGCAGTAATGGGTTTTAGATACCGTAGAAGATCATGATAGACTTCAATACGTAGGGTAGGTAGTGATTTTTTTGTGTGTAATTATTTTTTATGTGAATCAGCCTTGGCAGATACGCAGCTCGCTATCTTTGCTGATGGGATGAAAATCGAATTAACGTTGCCAAAACACTCTTCACCAAATTGCTTTCAAGGATTTCTCTTATTTCCTTGTATTTAACCGATTCTCATTATACGAGACTATTTGATTGTTCCTCAAACCACACTTGAATGGGCTTGGATACGTTTTTTACGAACACATATAAGTCATTTTAAACAACGACATGATCATCTGGTTGTTGTTGGATTTTTTCATCACTTGACTACGAGGCGATATAGGGATAGACTGACTTAGCGAAATGGAACGAACAATAGAGAAGCATAACCAAAACATCACCATCCAAGGACTTCTCGTGAGGCGCCAAGGGTTTACTAAAAAAAATTCAAGTCCAAATTAGGAGAAGTGTAACCAAAGCATCACGAGACGCCAAGGGTTTATTAGAAGAAATTCAAGTCCAAAGTAGGTTTCCCGTTGCTTAAATCACCAAACAGTATGCCCAATATCAAGCTAGCTAAATCTTAGGAGGGTTTGTATCACTTTCTAAAATGCATAAGAAACCTAAAAACCAAATTTCATGCTTCATGTTAACATAAATTTTGGCGTGCTTGTAGACGCCTTCAAATTGTAATATTTATTCTGAAAGCTTATGTTAATTTAAAGTGTCTTTAATCAATAAGTGGTATAATGACATTAGAGTTTGTCGTTTTCTTGTTTTGGCCCAACTTCATGAATCTGTGAACACTGGTATATATATACTTTACTTATGTTTTAATTTGTGTCTCTGGTGCACAATTGCAGTTTCTCTTTAATGGTAAACAAATATCCTTATTTGTCTTTTGTAAAGTATGAATATAAGTAGAAAATATAATAAAAAAGTTCAATAACATAATATTCCCCCGGTATTTGAATTGTGGCATATCAAAGGCTTTTGTGTGTAAGACTATATACATCTTACTATGCTAGATAAAGGTTTCTCCGATGTTGATTTCTGATTGAAATGTCAACTCCAAGGGATCAACAAATTCCACTTGGCGTTCAACCAATACCTAGCAGGTTTTTATAATAAAATTTACAACCAGAAATTCATGAAATTATCATTATTGAATACCAAATTTAGCATTCTAGTGAGTTTTCTATTCAATAGAAGTTCAAAGCATGAGCTTTTTTATGATAGATTTCAATATATGGCTCTGTATGTTTATTGTTCAAATGATGAATTTTATTGTGTTTGATATCAATTTAAGAGTGCTTCTTTTTTTAGTTGATTAAAGTTCATTTGGTGTTTGAGTTTATTTTTCTTATTGATAGAAGTTTGAATTGCAAATTCGTTAATGTAACTCCATAATTACTCTCTCTCTCTCTTAATGCACCCAGACAGGCTCAAATATACACACGGGTGTATCAACATATCTTGCGTATGATGTTTCATATCATAGTTGTGGACAGTTGAAAGGATGACAAATAATTTTTGTTTTAATCACAAAAATTATGTTAAAACTAGTTGGTGCACTATATATATATATATATATTACGTATGTGATTTCTTCTTTAATATATTTCCATGTAGTTGATCTTCATGGTTTCGAGTTTAATTTCTTGTGCGTTTGATTATGCAACCATGTTCCGGGGAAAGCTAAATCTTATGCTTCATTTAGTTGCACTTCCTAACCAATGTAATTTCTTGTATGTTAGGTATATGGCATACATTATGGACACCAATGAAGAGGAGAGGGTTAAGGTATGCATCTAGTTTTCTGTCTTCAAAATTGGTGCAAACCTTCTCATTATGACGATATGAGTTCCCTTTATTCCTCAATTCAGATTTTCATAGTTTATTTTCCTTTGTAATGAAGCTAGCTTATGATTGTTTGGTTAACTTGTAATGCGTATTACTACTTGCAGGGAATAACTGTTGAAGTTGGAAGGGCACATTTTGAAACAGAAACAACAAGATTTACTATTTTGGATGCACCGGTAAGCTGCACTTTGCCATAAATCTTTTTCGTTTTGATGGCATATGTTGGGTGCTGCTCTTACATTTTATCCAAGCACCAAAAATCTGTTAGAAGTTTTGCATGCCAATGATCAGTTTTAATCCCCCGCCCCGCCCGTGCGCAGACTCTAGTGTATCTTGCTTTACTTGAATGCCTTTACTTTTGAATTATGATTTAAGTACACACCATTATAAGAAACATTGTGCCTTGAATGGGCACTATTGGTGGAAAACAGGTGGGGTGGTAACCAAGGTACATCTAAGCCTTTGTGAAGAACATAATCTTAACTTCCTAGTAGTTGGACAACTATGGTATAGTCGAATAATTTGGGAACCAGCAAAAAATACAAGGCTTTTTTGGCTGTTTTATCATATTAAAACTCTTTCTCGGACTTTGAAATTTTGCCTCTTTGCTTGTTTCTACCTTGCCTTGAAAACAGATGCAAGGTTAAACTCTGTTCTGAGATTTGACTGCAAATATTTAAGTACACTTTGCTGCAGCGTAAGGAAACTGAAATTTATTGTCCTTAAGATTCGCCCATCTCTATCCTTCCAAGCTTCTGAGACTCCTCTATGTTCAGTTCCTTGTGGTGCTCCAGTTCTTTAATAATTTGATGCCACTAAAAGAAATTTGGCCAGGGAATAAACTTGATTGTTATGGTAAATGAGTTGGCTTAGTGCTGAAACGATGATGAAGAGAATGAGAGGAAATATCTCTATTACCCTTCATTTCTCTCTAAATGATCGCCCATGACCCATTCTTTTATAAATCTATTCACATGGGTGACCGTGTGAAGCCTCATCTAGTCTTAAATAAATCTTAGCCAGCAAATTCAGGGAGAAGTCAGTTTGAGAGAAGTAAAACATGGTTGGGACTTGGGACTTTCTAATCCAATAAGACCCCTCCAAAATCGGCCAGAACCAATATTGGCTCATAAAGGGAAACCCCTTCATGCATTCTGGTTTTTGCTTTCGACCGATCACATGTCAAAAATTCTGAACAAATTCTAGTTGGACTTCTCAATCTTACATTATAGAATTGAACCAATCCAAGAAGATCTTGCCTTGGGCTAAGATTTTAATCATGTTCAACTTTTGATTTGCATTAGATATGAATTGAAAGTCTGAATTTTTATGTGAGATGACCACTGGATTGACAAACCTTGTGCACTATGTGTAGGACAATTTGAGCAAAAATTTATTGGAACATCCATTTAAAGTCTATCCAATCTCCTGTTGAATAGGGTCTTTTTCCTGTTTGGTTTGATGCAGAATGCATGGCGATGGTTTGGGCATTTGTTTTGAACATGGTCAATGCCATTTGAACGAGGCTAATTATTTTCTAATTAAGTTCCACTAGATAATTTTTAGAAAATTTTGATTTTTTTTTGTTTCTTAGTTGATTGGGACTTTAATATTTAGTTTCTTTCCATATTCAATTAGAATTCTAGTTTATTTTGTTTTCTAATTTGATTAGGATTGTGAAATTAGAAATAGTCTCTGATGTAACCTCTTAAAGAGGCTTTGGTATTTTATAATATTGTTTAAGAGAATTGTTTTATGCCTTTCCAATTGTTTTGGTATTCTAGAAATCAACAAAGCCATTGGAGGGCTTTAGTTTGGTATTACATGTGGTAATCAACAAGTTTAAGGTTTTCTTGTTATTCCTGTTCGTTCAATCACCCTCCTTGCATGAGTTGGTGTCAGAGTTATCACGCTTTGAATTTTCCAATGCACGAATACTCTTGGAAAGCAATGTAACCGAGAAACACACACCAGTTTTTCAATCATTTTCATGAGAATAATCAAAAGTCACTGAATTTTAATACAAAATCCGATGAAGTCTGTTTGAAAATTGGATATCTGGGCAAGTTCCTATAGAACAAAACATGTAGTTATACAATTACACTAACTGCGTTGTTTGTCACATATAATTCTAAGGTCAGGGGTGCAAGTGAAGGCCCACAAATTCCTTCCAAGCCTGATATTAGAATATACTAACTAATTCTCCAATCATCAATCTATTACTTCAAATTATAGGATCCTTTGTGAGAGTGTATATAAGTTTTTATAATAGGGGTATATTTGGCTTTTCGGTAGTTTAGGATTTTTTTAATTTTCATGGGTTATATGTATTCTTGTAATCTAGTTTACTAACTTGAGGGAAAGTATTATTTGCACCCAATAAAACTTCATGGTATCAGAGCCTTCTCTGCTATCAAATCGCAATCCCTAAAGTTGCATGCACCATCTCACTCCTCTCACAAAAACTATTCATCGCTACTATTTATTGGCACTGTTAACATGTATTGTTCATGATTCCTGTTCATCTGTTGATAGGTGATATTTTGCAATCAAATTATGTCAATTTCAAAAGATAAGGTTCAAACAATTAGTATTCGTTTGAATGGAGATAACTACTCGTATTGGTCTAATGTGATGAAATTAGTTTACCAACCTACCTTCGATAGCGACCTATATCATCAAAAACTTCACCATTATTAGCATCCAACTTAATCGTGGAATCTATGGGAGTATCAGCTGGACGTGCACCAAGAGTACCAGTTTCAAACAATAAATCCTATATTTACTTTTGTTGACATAAACTGATACCTTCCTTTGACCCATCAATTTCAATCCCAAAAAAATATCTAAGAAGACCTAGGTCTTTGGCATGAAATTATTTTCCCAAATGAATCTTAAAATGAGCAAATACCATTTGAGTCATCACCGCTAATGATAATGTCATCAACATACACAATAAGAATAGTAACACCAGTAATATAAACTGAATGATCTGAAGTAGAATGCTAAAAACCATATTGAAGTACAACAACACTGAACTTATCAAACCAAGCACATGGTGATTGCTTTAAACCATATAGGACTTTCTTCAGACAACCCACTAAGTGTTCCTTACCAGATACAACATAACCTAGAGGTTGTACCATATTTATCTCCTCCAGTAGGTCTCCAGATAAAAAAACATTCTTAATGTCTAATTGATACAGAGGCCAATCACAGCTCACTACAACCGAAATAAGAACTCTAATAGAGTTAAGTCGAGCAACATGAGAGAAAATTTCACAGTAATCCACACCATATGTCTGGGTGTAGCCTTTGGCAACTAAACGGGCCTTTAGACGCTGAACTGAACCATTAAGATGATACTTCACTGTGTATACCCAATGACAACTGACAGGTTGTTTGCTACAGGGAAGAGAAGTAAGGTCCCATGTTTGATTCTTATTAAGGGCTTTCATTTCCTCATTTATAGCCAATTTTCAACCAGGAGATACCAATGCCTGCTTCAAAGAATTAGGAACAACTACTGAAGACAGAGTTGATGCAAAATAATGAAAGGATGGTGAAAGCTGATGCAAAGAAACAAAATTAGAAATATGATATTTTGTACAATTACGGGTACCTTTCCTTAATGCAATAGACAAATCAGGAGATGGTGAACTAGCTGACGACTCAAGGGGCTGGACCTCAGTAGAATCAGGTGATGGCTGTGGAGTCGGAGTATATGGAATAACCTGTCTGTCATTGGAACAACGATAAACCTGCAAAGGAGGAGGAGGACTTGGGGAGGAAAAAGATACACAATCTGGCACAATAGGCAACAAGGGCTACCCCTGACTGGGAGAGACTAAATTTGGAGAAAGTGTATCGCCCGACTCAGAAAAGAAGAGGATGACTCAAAAAATGTAATATCAACACTGACATAGTATCAACGAGAAACAGGATCATAACAACGATAACCTTTCTGTGTATGAGAATATCCCAAAAGGACACTTAACTAAGCGAGACGAAAGTTTATCCCTACCCACATCAAAGAGATGAACAAATACAACACAACCAAAGACATGAGGAGTAAGACCAAATGGTAGTTTATCAGGATAAAGTAACGAAAAGGAAGATTTGTTGTCTAAAATGGGAGAAGGCATGCGATTAATAAGATAAAATGAAGTAAGAACAACATCAACGCAATATGATTTTGGCACATACATGTTGAACATCAAATATCTGTATGAACAACACGAAAAGTACTAGACTAACAAATTGAAGAGTTAGGAGGGAAGGAACTATGATGATGCTTACCTAGTTGACAAGCTCCGCATTCTAACACAGAAGAGGAACTCAAACCAGGGATGACTTGATGCAATTTCTGCAATGAAGGATGACCTAGTCGAAAATGCCACTTGGAGAGGAGATACAGTGATACTTAAGGCAAAAAAGGAACTTTCTCGATCTAAGTAATAAAGGCCATTGCGCTCATGTCCCATACCAATCACATTTTTCGTCTTGAGATCTTAAAAAATAGAAAAACATGGAGAGAAGGTTACTGAACAATGGAAGGAGTTGGTTAACTGACTCATAGATAACAAATTAAAGGAAAATTTAGGAATGAACAAACTATTAGTTAGTGGCAAGGACCGAGTAGGATTGAGATCGCCAGTCATATGTACCGGTCAAAAAGAACCATAAGCTAACACAATACGTGAGTTTGACGCACAAAAATTAGAGAATAAGGATAACATACTAAACATATGAGCACTAGAGCTAGAACTGAGAAGAAAGATCATCATGATAGTTAGAGCCAGAACCAGAAGCAATCGAACCACCACTTCCACTATGTCATGTGGATAGACCTCCATGACTAACATTATAGGGCGAATCACAACCACCATTCAAAAATGTCATTGAGAAATCCACAGATGAATTATAACTCAACACAACACCTCAAATCCAATGGCCAAAATTAAGGCAGAATTGTGACAAACAACCAGTACACCACACTGCTGCCGAAGTGCCTGGGCACCAGAAAACCAACTGCTGAAGTGCCTGGGCACCAGAAAACCAATTGCCCAATTGAAGATAACACACCAGCAGGCCTTAAATACACATAGAAGCCAAAAATAATGGAAAACCAGAAGGTTTGAACAGTTTCGTCACTGTCCAGTAGAGGAAAACAGTGGCCGAATGGCCTGTAGAAGGCAAAAAACACTCCTAGACCACCCTAAAAGGGCTGGGCATCACAAGGAACCATGCTGAAGCTCTAGTTGGCACCCTAGGGCTATGCTTCAAGCAACAAATCAGGGAGAAAGGCCTCAGATCTACAGATCTGAAAAAAAGCTCCATTTTTTTCGAAAATAGTTCAAAAATAGAAAAACCAACTCAGATGACCTCTAAAAATTTTGAAAAAATCACCATAATTACTACAACAAAATTTGAGTCGGACCATAGTTGAAGTCCCCGGAAATTGCTGATGTCACTTTTCCAACGATGACATCATTTTTCTGGTGATTACGTCGGATCAAGGTTATACTCCTGATCATTTGTACTATGTTGTTCTTGCAATTATTTACTAAAAAGAGAAAAAAATTTGTTTTGATACCAACTGAAAGGAAAAAGTAGATATTAGGGTTTATGAAAGAGAAGAAGGGAGGAAGAGATTGAGAGAAATAATCATTGTGTAGGTTATGTTGCCTTACACTCTCTTATTTATAGTAAACTGACATTAGGGAAATTATAATATTACCCTACACTACTAATAGTATAAATAAGAACTCTTAACACTCATAATTCAGTATTTCATGTGGAACAAAGCATGTTGAAATTGATTGTCATTTTGTTCGTCAACATCTTCAGCTGGGCACTATTACTTTACTGTTTGTATCTTATTCGCTACGGCTTATAGATTTTTTCACCAAGTCTCACACTTCAGCTCGTTTTTGGTTCTTATTTGGCAAACTCTCGATGCTCTCAGGGCTCACATCATGAGTTTACGGGGATATATTTGTCTTTTGGGTAATCTAGGGTTTTTCTAATTTTCTTGGGTTATATATATTCTTGTAATCTAGTTTATTGACTTGAGAGAGAGTATTATTTGCACTCAATAAAACTTTCAATCAACTCCAAACATAACTATGGCCTTGATATATGTTAACATCACAACTTCAAAAATAGCAATGTAGTTACATCACAATGCTAGTACTTTGCCACCACTTGTATGAAAGAAAAGAAAAATTAGAGTCCACAACAAGCTAGCCTATATTCTAGTGCCAAGACATGAGAGTCCCCTTTTCTCATGGTTCTGCCCTTTGTAAGTAACTCTAAAAGAGGCAAAGGCAGGTGAGCACAACTACCCAAGTGTATAAATCCTCTCTCAATCTTATGTATGATTTTAAAGCAACAATTAGGAAAAGAGATACTTAACTATGCCATGATCATTAAAATAACTATTTCGTGCGTAGAATGTAAAAAACATTTCAATTGAAAACAACAGTTCACAAAGTTTGAGTCAAATCATGCATTAAATGCAGTATATCCCATTTTTAGGCTAGATGCCTTGAAAATCATGTTTATCAATCTACAAAATGTAGATTTTATGAATGAGTACAAAACATTTATTTTTAAATCCCAATGCCTTTCAAGAACTGATTTGCAAATCACATAGCATCCATCATAACCATAGCCAAATCTTAAGAATGTCAAACACCATGAATGCTTCTTATATGGGGAAAATATATTGATCCATAAGTAGTCCAAGCATTGACCATCCCGAGGAACTTTGGGTTCTTTCACCTTAGGGAACACTATGTCATTCTGGCTTTTCAAGAAACACTAGTAATGGGAACTTGTGGCGCTAATAATCCTCCCTAGGGGTATTAGGAACTCTGAGAACCTCGCAGGGAATTAAAATAATCTACTAATCCTCTGCCAGTCCATAGTGGGCATCAAATTTCAAATCGTGAAATAGAACCAACACCTCTATTCATTATTCACATTCTCAGCCTCAACAAAATGTTGCCAAATAATGTTTTATATAATTAGGTCCAAAACAATCCCAGATCACATCCAAGTTGTGAGTTTATTACCACATTTAAAACATGAAATTCTCATCAAGGGTTTACAACCATCAAATGATGGAAACATGATGCTCATATGACAAATCCACTTCAAATCATGCTAAGGTTTTCAATAAATCATCGTTAAGAGTAGACTTTGACAATAAAATTACCCACAAGAAAATTCATTTCAAAAGAGAGCTAGGGTTTCTAGAAAACCTCATGTAAAACTCTACATTTCGTAATCTTTCACAAAAAACCACGAGAGACTAACACTCGCATTTGACCCGAAAATCCCTTGTTTATCTCTATGGATCTAAGAAGCATGGACACATACACGAAATGACATGAACTCACTGACATGAAATTTTTTACAAAACGTGGTTACAGACGCGTTGGGGTACACGTTACATATTATATATCAACTTATATATACTAGCAATGCATGACGTGTGTTGTACGTGAACATATTTAAATAATAATATTTTTATAAAAAATTAAATTATATTTGTAATTAAATTGAATAATAAATTATGTGTCGAATAATTAATTTTCTATTTTAATTATTGCTAAACCTAATCATTAATTTATTCTACCCCTCCTTGAGTACTTAATTTGTCATTTTTTTAGGTATCTCCACGCCTTTAGACTTTCTTCTTTTATTTATAATAGAGTTTCATTATAAGATTATCATTCTTGAGTATTTTCACATCTAATTATGTTATAAATTTAACTATAATATATATTAATTATATTTTTTTGTCAAAGAAATTGATTAAATTGTAATACTATTGTTTGTATTATAATATTATGATATTGTTGTATACCAACAAATTAACTATGACCGTAGAATTCAATCTAACAACTACATATATATAATAATAGAATAGAGATTAGACTTTACTTCTATATAGATATAGAAAACTATATGTAAGTGTACTATTAATAAATGAGTCCAAAAAAATTTACAAGTTAAATACTACTAATAAAAGAGTCCAAAAGAATTTGAAAATCAATTAGTTATAGAAAATAAAAATTGGATGAGAGTAAATGTGGGTATAATTGACTTTATAATAATAATTATGGATAAAATAGGAAATTAATTTTTTTTCATAGATGTTGACATTTATAAATAGTACAAATATAGATATAGATCTATAATCATATAATATAATTTTCATCAAATTAAGGGTTAAAAAATCCTTAAGTTCTAAGAGATCCACTAGAATTCCGACAACTCACCTCACAAAATCATAAAAAACCTGAAGTATCCAACAAATGAATATAAACTCATCGTAAGTATTCGTGATTCATAAGTTATACCGTCTCAATTTCAACATCCCCAGTTTTTAACGCAAAATTTCATTTAGTTACAAAAATCCCTAATTGCCCCAAATTTTTATCCAATTATTGACATGTAAATTATGTATTGTATTTGTATTTCATTTTCTAGCCTCCGAAATCATATCCTTATCTGTTTCCCGTGTTCGTGTAGTGATTATGACTCCCAAAATATAAAGGCACTTGATAAACTCTAAAAGAATTCAAAATATATCCCAATACATGTCCTCTTTATTTCTCATACCTATTGGTTGCAGGGTTCAAAGTATCGGCCGAGTCGGATACAACTCGGCCAAGTCGTATCCGCCTCGGCAGGCATCGATCCGATAACAATACACGATGCAAGACTATCACGAGTCTACCATGAATCGGTGTCAACTCGGTCTAACTCGGATTCAACTCGTTCCAACTCGGACAAACTCGGATTCTACTCGGTCTAACTCGGCTGATTCACAGAATCATCCACCAACTCTCAAGCAACAAAGAAAATGCAAAAAAAAAAGGCAAAAAGATGAGAAATTTAACCATAAATCAGACCCTCTTTTACCATAATAAAAACAGAACAAGAAATTTAGAACAAAATTGAACACAAACCTGGTAAATCTCCCTAATAAGAGACCATCATCGCGCAGAGGACCCAGCAATCAGCATCATCGCAGAAACCCAGCATCATCGCAGAAACCCTAGGTATCCTCACAGCGAGTCTTCTGCCTTCTGCCTTCAGCGACCAGCGTCGACTCCCAATCCCAGACCCATTGTCTCTCGCTGTTTCTCTCGTTCTGTTCGTCTGAGAGTTGGAGAGTGAGATTTTTTTTTTGAGGTCAAAATACGTGAGTTTGGCCTTTTAAGAGACCCAAAAATTTATTCCCCCCCTTTGTTTTTGTTTTTTCTGTTTTGGTCCAATTTTTTTAATTATATAATTTTTAGTATTTATCATATAATTTAATTAGAACTTAACTTCTTAAGTTTGCTTTTGTATTTGTATTGATGATTTAATAATTAAATGTACATAATGGAGAAAATACATATAATTTTTAATTAGATACATATTAAATAATTAAATGAAGAATTTATTTATAAATAGATTTTCATTTTTAAAGCTATTAAGTTAACCATATATACACTTATATTTTTTTATAATTTTTAAAAATTACAAATTAAATTATACCAACCTTGAATGTAGATGATAATAAATATTTTTCGATAGCATCCTTATTATTCTTTTTTGCAATGATTAATGTGTTAAATAATGTCTTTTAGAGATATGATGCATGTATGATGATGTTTACATTTATTACAATTTTTTCTAATTTTTTCAAATTTTTTTAAGCCTTCTATATAGTGTTTTGTTCGTATCGGCCGATACTGCGCCGCGACCGATGTGTCTCAGTGGCCTCCGAGTCAAGGGCCGATACCGCGACCTTGAACCATGATTGATTGCGTCTCTTTAGTGTGTCCAGAAATAAAAAATAATAATAAAAAAAATAGAAACACATTTTAGCTTGTCTGACACTAGCACTTTGAAAAAATATGGTGTCCGTGCGTCATAGCAAGGAATCACATATAATCATGAATAATGGCATAAAACATAGAATATAGATGAGGGAAAAGAACCTTACCTCAAATCCAAGAAATTCAAACTCCAACCTTGAAATCTACAATAATTCCAAGTCCTTCTAGCCTTTCTCCACTTTTTCTCTCTCTGGATTCCCTCTCCTACTCTCTCTAGATATATTTAGGGTTGAAAATTATAAGAATGGAAAAAATTGGGGGTTGAGGGGTGCTTATAGGGTAAAAAATGAGTTCAAAATGACGTAGTTCGCAATCAGAATCTGCGGTGCTCACTTAAGCTAGCTCCTTGCCTATCGAGTGACCTCTGCGCCTCACTTTAGCGTGAAGTCAGGCTACATTCTAGAATTTGTACATTTTTTATGCTCTGGAATTCTTTGTGCTAATCAGCAAGTCTAAGGTTTTCATGTTATTCCGGTTCATTTGATCACGCTCTCTTTATCATGCTGACATACATCCATTAACTAATTGGTTTTGTAATAGATTGAGGTTTGAGAGAGACCATTTCCACCATTGTTTGTATTGTCTCTTCAGGGCCACAAAAGTTACGTCCCGAATATGATCAGTGGGGCATCTCAAGCTGATATCGGTGTACTGGTAAGTACCACTATGTACCTTTAAATCCTATACGGAATGTGAATGAATTTCACATTTGGTTCCTAAAAGTCTCTCCCCAGTTATTCAGGTAATATCTGCTCGAAAAGGGGAATTTGAAACTGGATATGAGAGAGGTGGACAGACACGCGAACATGTCCAACTTGCAAAGACTTTGGGAGTCTCTAAGCTGCTTGTTGTTGTAAATAAAATGGATGATCCTACTGTGAACTGGTCAAAAGAGAGGTGATTTATCATTTTTGTTTTCAGCGTATATGTGTGATTTCCATGAGTTGCCTTTTTCTAGAGCTGTTGTCTTTTTCCAGGTATGATGAAATTGAGTCAAAAATGATACCATTCCTGAAGTCTTCAGGTTACAATGTCAAGAAAGGTAAATGAGGGTCATCTTCCTGAGCTTATGTTTTAATAAATGCAAGGTATCTGCCTTGATCATTTTAGCTTTTTATGTTTATGTTCCTAACTTTAACCGGAAACTACATATATTCATGTCAAATAGTGTGTTAAAACTTATAAGGGATGAGTTGAAGAAATAGATTGAAGGAGTCTCATGAGACCCCGCTGATTTATTAGGTACTACTACCGTTGGATTGTTTTCCCTTTGTTTTGAAAATTAGTAGGGGTAAACATATTATCCCTTGGGACATGGGCAATTATTTTTTTGGCCGAAGCTAGTTGGATTGTATAGGTGCATTTGATTGGTGAACCTGGGTTTACGTGGGGGAGCTTACAAATTCTAATGATTAAAACCTTTCATGGTTCTAATGCCGAGGGTGTTATTATTGTTATTGTAATACATCAATGCTCATTCTGATGCCTCCTAAAATAAGAAATCAGCTCAGCTGTTTCTCCACTCCCTTTCACAATTTACTCTTCGGTCGTCGTTCCCTCATAAAACTACTTTACAGCTGTTCATTTCCATCTATTTTGTCTGTGGATTGCGAGGGCAACTTGTTTTTGAGTTCTTGCCTTTCGGTTCTCATATGTTCTTTATTCAAGGTGCAGATGTTCAGTTTCTTCCAATATCTGGGCTTGTTGGTTCAAATATGAATAGAAGAGTGGACAATAGTGTATGTTCATGGTGGAATGGTACCTGCCTTTTTGAAGCTCTTGATGCCATAGAAGTTCCGAAACGTGATCCTAAAGGTCCATTCAGGTAAAATGGAACGTTCATCTTTCTAGCTTATATTAATTTTAATGCACCATCAGTTGAATTTCTTGACAACCTTTTCCCTGTGTTCGGTCAAACTATGAAAATGCTGTTTCTTACTGTGCTTTTTATCTCAGCAAGTTCAAGTACTGGTATGTGATATTTTTTTCATTATTTTAATTTGTTTGGTAACTTGATCGTGATTTCATAACACATGATTAATGGTGGACTGGGAATTCTTTCATCATTTTTTAGTCATAATTTTTCCAAGTTCAGTCTAATTGTTCTTTTGCTATTACTTTTAGTACATAAACAAATGATAGTTACTGTCAAGAAACTAATTGGCCATTTATTTGGACTCCATAAAAAATCTGATTTTTTTAAGGTCTATAGATTATGGATTTGTCTACGTAAAAGTCGAAAAGTGCATTTTTGAATTGAAAATTCTCTTTGCTAATTTTTTTCTATCACCAATTTTTTTTTAAATGCCTTAGAAATTTAATTCTCTTTATTTCATGTTGTTTGGCTAGAAAAAAAGACACGATTAAAAAATGTGCGAAGGGAGAAAAGGTTTGATTGGTTGCTGACAAGGTGTATGGACTAGTGGGTGAATTTTTTTGGAGTTCAAGGTGGAGAAGCAACAATAGGGGGAAATGGGAATACTGGGTCGGCCATGATGTCGCATTATAAGGAGATCAAAGAGATTTTGGAGAGAGGAGGAATAATTTGTTCTTCAGGGAATTACAATACTACTAAGAATTTTGGATATTTGATGGTTGATTCATATAAGCAATTTATCAGTATGCAATTATCTTGTAAGGTTCATAAAAAGTTCTATTTTGAAGAGAATTGAAGAGCTAAATAAATTGGAAGAGAATGGTGGGTGATATGAAAGTTTGAGAAAAAGAAGATAGGACCATACAAATAGATTAGAGGAAGTGATTTTTAAGAAAAGATTAGTTTGAGGCAAAACGCAAGAAGAAAATGGATGAAAGAAGGTGATAACAATTCAAAGTAGGTTGAAAACTGTAGAAGAAAGAAAAAAGTCATTAATAAGCCAAAAATGGACAATTGAGTGGTGATTGAAGATGAGGAAAGTATTGAGTGTGAAATTTCAGTTTCTTTGCGATGTTATATTCTTCCCAAGAAGGTAATGGGCTTAGATTGGAAGTTTTGGACTGGAGTTCCATTGTTGAAAGGAAAGTGAGGTAGTTGTAGAGGGATTTTGAAGAGCGGGAAGTTAGACGTGTTATCTTGAGATGTAGGACCAATAAGACTCTAGGTTTGGATGAATTTGCAACGACAATTTTCCAAAAATCTTGAAATGTGGTTAAAGAAGATAGGATGAGGCCTAAGGGTATTTTTCGATTTTTTTCCAGAAGGATGTGCTTAATCGAATTTTTCAATTTTTTCGATTTTTTTTCGAGAAATATGTGATTAATTGAAATACTAATGCTATTTTTATTTATCTCATTATTCAAAAAGATAAGTCTTTGAACCTAAAGGACTTTAGGCTAGTCATTTTGATGTATAACCTTTGTAAGATCCAAGTTACAGTGTTATGTATGAGATTGAGGGAGATTTGAGTGAGATCGTTGTGAAGTGTCAAGTCCTTTTGTTGGAGGGTATGTTTTTTTATAGTGTTTAAGATTGATTTTGAAAAGACTTTTTATCCTGTGGATTAGGGTTTTTTGATTTTGTTTTGGAAACAAAAGGGTTTGTGTCTAGATGGAAGAAATGGATTAAAGGTGGTATGCATTTGATGGATCTCTGAAATTTTTTAATGGAAATCCAAGGGGTAGGTAAGAACGCCCGGTGGTATAGTGAGGGAAATCCTTTATCACAATGTTTTTTCAATTTAGTGTTGGTGGATTGAGAATACTTGTTGTTAGGGTTGAACGATGTAATTAAGTGGCGGGACTTGTGATTTGGTGGGATAGGATTTCAATTTCACACTTGTAGTTTGCAAATGACACATTATTTTTTCTTCTGGGATGAGCAAAAGCTTTTGAATTTAAAGACGATAGTGGATGTGTTATGTATTACTAAGGGGATAAAGGTTAACATGGTGAATGTGTTTTGCAATGATCTGAGGTGTTTTGTAATGATTCGAGATATTTCGACATGTTTCCACCAATGTTTTAATGTGTTTCAAAATATTTCAGTATATTTTGAAAATAAAATTTTAATTTTTTTATATGTTTTCATTTTGTTTCTGAAATATTTCCAAAACATTCCTGAAATGTTTCTGTTTGCTAGGTGCAGTCAGTATTGACTAATATTCCCATTTTCATCTCACTTTTTAAGATGCGATGTAAGGTGCTAAGAGGATTGAAAAGATAATGAGGGACTTTATCATGTGGTTGAGTGGAAGTTGGTGTCTAGATTAACTAGTTGTTGCACGTAAATATTTTTGGAAAAATAAGTTATATTACGAGGACACAATTTGCAATACAGAGTAATCAAATATTGAAACAATCCAAGCATTACTCCTCGTATAGATGCGGAAGGGCCAACAATTAAATAAGTTCAAAAAACACGAAACTGTACAAGAAAAATTCAAAAATTAAACTTAGCACCCGTAATTACGTTGACAAGGAATTTTACCTATTCTTACTTATAATTTGGAAACACAAGACACATACGATCGTGTGGATGGACAAGGATTTGTTTATCCATAATTGTTAAGATTACCTAATGCACCAACTCTACTATGAGGTGTATTGGTAGTCAAGAGCGTTTGGCCTCTATGACAATTACTATGCAGAATACACGAAATATATGTTTGAAAAATCCCATGTCTTGAGAAGATTAATAATGTATATCTTCTAAATCATTATAAGTTGTTAAGTTTAGAGGAGAGGTAGACTTAACACAATATGAGAGAAGCAAATAGAGGTTTCAACATATCCTATCTCTCACTATCAATCTTGTATTTATAGTTATTGAACAAACATACAAAAGACAAGTATACTCTCTGTGTGGCATACGTATTATAATAAGTGTAAACCCTAATAAGTGTAACCCTAATTATATTTTAGTAACACTCTCAACACTCCCCCTCAAGCTGGACTATAGATATCATATAATCCAAGCTTGGAACAAATAGCTGTAAGATGAGTATGACTCAATGTTTTGGTGAACATTCTACAAGTTGAGCCTCAAATCTCACAAATGGAGTTGCAATATCTCCATTTATTATCTTTTCTCGAATAAAATAACAGTCATCTTCAATATGCTTGGTCCTCTCATGAAATACTAGATTGGAAGCAATATGAAGAGCTGCCTGATTATCACAGAACAACTGTAAAGGAAGTTGAACTGAAAAACCAATTTCTTGAAAGAAGTGTAATAACCATGTCAACTCACTAGTTGTATGTGTCATTGCTTTATACTTAGTCTCAGCACAGGATCGTGCTACCATTGTTTACTTTTTTACTTTTCCATGAAACAACGTTATCTCCCAAGAAAGTATAATAACTAGTGGTTGATCGCCCATCAGAGGGAGAACTAGCCCAATTAGCATTTGAAAAACCTTTCACTCTAAGATGTCCATTAGCTCGATATAACAAGATCTCAAGTCCCATTATGATATAAGACATCTATCTCTATTTCCATAGCTTTCCTCCAACCTGGGTCATACAATGCACCCTGTAAGGTTTTAGAAATAGAGATAGTAGACAATTGCGAGGTAAAGTAAGAAAAGGTAGAAGACAAGACATCATAAGAAACAAAATTACTAATGGGATGGTTAATAACACACGATCGAGTACCTTTTCAAAGAGTAGTTGGTAAAGAGTCAGAAGTACCTGGGGAACTAGGATTAGGAGACGGCAAGGAAGATGGCAGGGGCACTTCAGTTGTTGATCGCGCACGATGGGAGTATACACGGAGCGGAGAAGGAGATGTGATAACTACAAGAGGCAGCGGAGTAGCCGACGGTAAGGGAAAAGGTGGTGGTGTAGTCGACAACCCAAAGTCAAGATCTAGAGGATGTTTAGGAGTCTGAAAATACGGAACGGATTCATTAAAAGTGACATCAGCACTAGTGAAGTATCGACGAAGAGGGGGGCTATAGTATCAATACCCTTTTTGTGTGCGAGAGTATCCAAAGAAGACACACTTGGTAGCACGAGGGTCAAGTTTATCAAACACAGGCCCCAAGTTATGAACATAACAAACACCCCCAAAAATTTTAGGGGTTAGGGAGAATAATGGAGTATGGTGTACAAGAACTGAATATGGACTTTGCCCATTTAACACAGAAGACAGCATGCGGTTAATAAGGTGACAAGCAATAAAAACAACAGCACTCCAAAAACCACGAGAAAAATGCATTTGGAATAACAATACATGGGTAACTTCCAACAGATGTCGGTGTTTACGTTCAGCAATACCTTTCTGCTGAGAGATATAGGCACAAGAGGTTTGATGGATAATGCCAGTTTTACGAAGATATGACGAAAAAGAATCAGATTCATATTCTCTAACATTATCAAAACGTAGAACATGAATACGACAACCATATTGAATTTTTACTTCTTTACGAAAGGTCTCAAATATAAAAAATAATTCATAACGATTTTTCATAAGAAATAACCAAGTCACATGAGAATAATAATCCATAAATGACATAGTGTGACCTCCAAGACCACAATGAGGGCACGAACGAGAATAAGTTCGACCACCACGACCTCCAGTACGACCTCTAGTACAGCTTCCCCGACCACCGCGATTGCCACGGCCACCTCGAGGACTATCACTGTGTCCAGTAGGAACAACGAGGACTGAGTGGTTAGTGGGCAAGCCACGATTAATGCCAGTAGACAAGGTAGCACGCTGTAAGCGGGAGGAAACCTCAAGGAGAGTTGGTCGACTGGAGCCATCCAAAATTTGAGAGCGAATAGATTCATATTCAGGTTTCAAACCCATTAGAAAATAAACAACATTCATATTCTCATGCTACTTCTGTCAAACTACTGCATCAGTAGTGAAAGGGTGGTAGAGTTTTAATTCCTCACAAACTCCCATAACGTGAGAATAATAATATGCGAGACTCAGATTCCCTTGGTTTAGGCGAAAATGTTGTTGGCACACCTCATATGCATGAGTAAAATTACCGGTGCCCAAATGCATGATGGCCAAGTGATCTCAAATTTCTTTGACCGTGTCAAGATAAAGCAAAGTGGAGCTAATATTGGTCTCAATGCTATTTCAATAATAATGAAATAATCTGAGCATCAGCCTGTTCCCACTGATCATACCTAGGAGTGCCTTCCTTGGGTTTAGGATCCACCAAATATTTTTTAAAGCCTTTAGCTTTAAGAAACACTTGGATTGATTGTGACCATAAAATATAATTGGTCCCATTGAACTCAACAGAAGTCATGGGACCATTAAAGAGAACGGTAGGAGACAAACTCGGTGGCAAAGGTGAAGTAACGACAGACTGATCATCATTCTTGGGTTCCTTGGTCATAAGACAAAAAAAAAATAGTCCAAGAGAGATAAAGAACTCAAAAAATTCACCAGTGTGATTTGGACACAAAAAAGTCCCAGAACTGGCCCAAAATCACATAAACCAAGGTGAGATCCAGCTGAATAACGAAAGAACTAGGTCTGAACCGTGCTAAAACAGGCCTGAAACATGCTGAACCGGAGCTGAATTGTACAAAACAGGCCTGAACCGGTCCAAGATAAGCTGAACCGGCTGAACCAAGCCTAGAAGAAGAAGGAACCGTTCTGAACTAGTCTCAACAACGCCTGGACCGTGCTAAACCAGTCTCAACAATGCCTGAACCGTGCTGAACCGGTCTCAACCGCGCTTGAAACGTTCTCAACCACGCCTGAACTGTGTTGAACCAGCCTGAGAAATTCCTAAACTGGTCTAAGTAGACTGAACAGACTGGGCTAATGCCCCTCGTGGGCTGGACTAAACCTAAGTGGGCCTAAGCAGAGGACTGGCCTCAATCCTGCGTTGGTCTGGGTTGCCAAGAGACTGGACTGGGCTGGACTGCTGAGCTTTAGAACCAATTTAAGCCTGCAACCGTGAGAGATTCGATCCGACCCGAAAAATGGTATCGTCTTTCTTCAATGTGAGGGTTTCAACGAAACCCTCGCCTCCAACAGTAGCTCCCACAGTGTCACGACCAAACGATGGCGACCACAACAAACTTAGGCAGCAACCAACGACGACCACAACCACTCCGGCAGCAACCAACAACGACACAGACCACTTTCACGTCACACCACAGTGACGATAGACATCTCTGACAATGGGAAGATCAATGGCAAACTAGCAGCAACGATTCCGACGACTAGCAGCAGCAGTTGACACCATCACCACAGCATAACCACTCCAACGACCACCAATAGCTGTCGATACCACCAGCACAGCACGACCACGACGATCATCGACCACTACACCATTGATTTCAACAGAAAACAATAACTTATGGGATGCACGATTTCAGTGTAAACCCATCAAACACACTAGCAGAACCAGTATAGGGGGTCTCATAGAAACAAAGAGGAAGCAAAAAAAAAAGAATGAAAGAAAAGAAAAGGAAAAGAGAAGATGATTAATGAGAGATTAAAATAAGACCTAATTGCTCTGATATCATGTTAAGTTTAGAAGAGAGGCAGACTTAACACAATATAAGAGAGGCAAAGAGAGGTTTCAACATACCTTACCTCTCACTATCAATCTTGTATTTATAGTGTTACTAAACAAACATGCAAAAGACAAGTATACTCTTTGTGTGATATACGTATTACAATAAGTGTAAACCCTAATAAGTATAAATCCTAATTATATTATAGTAACACTCTCAACATAAGTAAACACATACACAATAACATAGGGTTAGCATTTACACTTGTCTTCCCTTACCACCTTGGACACCCTAAACTTGTCCACTGCCGACCTAAACACACTTGTCTACAAAATCTACAAACTTAGGCTCTGATACCAAAATTGTAACACCCCAACTCGAGGGTACAAACATTTGTCACAAATGGATAACTATAAACAAATAAACTCAAAATCACTCCGGACATAACCCCGCTTCGTATCGACACAAGAACACCCCCATTGGAAGAACACCCCCACTGGATCAAAGTTTAACTCAACGATTCTGGAAGGAACAATACATTTATAAAGCAACACAATCCCTTGTGTACCGACTAATTAAATACCTCGAATATATTTACATAACGGATATAACAAAACAACCACAAGTGGTTGACTCTTCCCAAGTCCTTACCCGAGTCCTTACTCAATACATATAGCAACCTTTAAAACAAATCCAATATTTACACTATTACATGTACAAACAAAAGACTCTAGGACTCCTTAGCGTTGACGACGACCCCAATTAGTCCTACGAACCCGGCAGTGGACACCTCGCGTTACGTTTCCCTCCTGAAAATATGTCAAGAATTTATCAGTCAATACATAAATGTGGTAGGAAGTAAAGCACAAGTAAAACTCAAGAAGATTTTGAGGAAGACTTCCATAGTTATGTTTTAACAATTCTATTCTCATATAAATAAACATATGCTTTCACAACACATGCATCACTTAAAGAAAACCACCAAGCTACATTGGCATTATTTATGTCCTCTGCACAAGCCAGTCCCTACCACACAAGCCAAAAACTGGCTCAATCAAGTTACAACCGTTAAGTAAAATAATGACCAACGGGTAATATATCAGATGTAAGGTTATACATAAACTCTTTCCTTGGCTGCTGAAATCTACCTCGGAGTCGATTTGTCCGCCGGTCCTTTCAACGGGTTGTTCTTAAATGTAGACGATCTTGAGCCTGTCACACATATAGTATGACATCCTCAATATCTTATTCGTATAAGCATACTCGCATTTGTTCTCACATAATTGATTCGTTCTTAGATCCGATCTAACGCTTTCCCTACACTTTTAAGTTTCTCTTTTTATACCCTTAATATTTAAATCATTCTTACGTTAATTAAATAAAGAGACTAAATTTACCATTATTGAGTAATTTTCCCACGGGGAACAAATCACCACATGCTTTATCGATCTTTAATAGTTACCTTAAAATCTCAGTTAAAATACTCTACTTGAATCAATTAAAATAATCAAGTCAAACTTATTAAAGTAGACTACTTAAACTCGCTTTCGGGTACATTAACCTATTCAAACAGCGCAAATCAATTCATTCGATTCGATTAAATTTCTCTACTCATACCGAATAACATAATCTACTTGACCCAAAACTTTCCACAATATAAATTTCATTATTTAAAGATTACCCACTAATATTTTTTTTACCGGATTTCTTATCGAAATTTTTCGAGTGCACAACTATATTTTTGACACTAAACTAAATTAAAATCACTCAAACTTTTATTTTAGTTTACTCTTTTGGAATTCATGGAAACCAAGTATTCTTACATTTTATTTATTTCCATAAAACCATGAAAATGTAAAGGAAAACATGTTATTTCTTACCTTAAATGGGGATGAGAATCAACCTAAAATTCCCACACCAAGACCTTACCCGCTCTTCCTTTCCTTTTCCTTCCTTTTTCCTCCTAGCTGTATGCCTTCTTCTTCCCCTTTCACCAAAATTCCCTAGTATTTCTATATATATGATAATCATATATAACAATCTTAGTGGAGACTCCACTACACCCCCTCCTCTCATCTAGCCGCCCCCCCCTCCCCCAATCTTTCCCACTCTACAATCTACACCATTCATTCCAAGTTAGTGGAGAGCCCATTAACTTGTATATATATATATATATATACTCATTTTATTTGTATATATACTTTAACAATAGAATTGGTTATTTTTATTTACATATATATACATGTATCACCATATATATGTATCTATATGTATAATTTTGTTTGTACCTATATCACTCACTCAATTTCTCAAATTAAACCCAAAATTTTTTATTGAGATTTACACGTTATCCTCCGTATTTCCGATGTCTCACTTTTTAATTCATGGACTAGAGTTTAACTTTCACGAGATAATTAACATTCATATTCCTAATATTAAAGTGCCTATCATGCATGCTCGGGCCTCATAATAATAATGTACTTAAAAAAAGAAACCTAGTGTTTCTCTATTGCCATAGCGGTGTGTTATGTCTAGAGGCAATGGCGAGAGTGCAGACAACTTATTTTTGCATTGTCCAACTGCGTTGTCTTTATGGAATGAGTTGTTTGAGTTGGCATGATGCCTGTACGCTTCATTTTATCTTTTGCTTTGTATGAATGTCAAGGTTTTGGAGGAGGTAAGAGAGATGCTACCTTATGGGGATGTGCTTTTGCAGCCATTGTTTGGGTTATTTGGTTGGAAAAGAATTTGAGCTTTTGTGAGAACAATGTTAAGGTGATTGATGGTCTAGGGGATCGGATTTACTTCTAGGCTTATTTTTGGCCTTAGCTTTGAAGGATTTTTTAGAATGTTCCTCTTTTGGTATTATTGCAAGTTGGAATGCGTCATGTGGCATTTGATGAGGCTTTCTGCTCCTTGCAGAGCCATGATTCTGTTTATGGCTTTTGTTGTGGTATCTAGTTGGACAACTTGTCCACCTTTGTTTCAGCTCATGTAATACTTTAATATATTAGCAATAAGATTCAATTTCTTATTCAAAAAATGGACTGTCCTTCATTGTCCCTACACATCGTCGTCGACATTCATATTATTTTCTTCTTTTCCTCATTCTTTGATTGTGTATTTTATTCATGCCAAATAGCATGGCATAATGGGTATTTGAGCTCGAGGACGCGTATGCTATTTTAAGTTTTGGAAAAAATTTGGATAAAATAAACCTTTTTTGTTGCTCAAAATGCAAATTTTGACTTACGTATAATTAAATCCATAATTTGAAGACTTCAAACATTTTAGCCTTTTGACCGATGACGGTGTAAATAATTGAAAAATTATTTTCCTCAACTGGAGTAATCCCTGAAAAAAAATACTTTTCTTTTTTTAGTTGGTTTCAAGTTATACCAACCATAGTTATCAAAATTGTACTATTCGTATAATTCGGTTTGATACAAGCACAAAATGATCAATATCGTACGATTCGATTCATATCGCACGAATCACACGATTCAATCACTTTTTTTTAAAACCGAAATTTTTGGCAAAACGACGTCATTTTGTCCACTAAACAGTAAAACGACGTTTTGTTAGAAGAGGAACTCACCCGTTAATAAAAACTCAATCCCTTTGCTTGTTCTCTCTCGCATCGTCTAAAGCTCGCCTCGCGTTGTTTGAAGCTAAATGTATGCCTCCTGCTCCTCTTCTTCTTTTTAACAGTAAGCAAGCTCTAGCATACCTTTTTTTTTCTTTTTTTTTTTTACATTGGATTTTTCTATCTCCTGTCACCATATTTTATAATAAACTTTGATTTTTGCTCTCAATTCTTTCATGGATAGTTTGTTAGATTCTAATTTTTTGTTTCAAAATGTTGGCTTGTATGTTTTCTTCCAATCAATTTTCTTATTTGTTCTTTTTCCATTCATGTTTATAATATAATTTGTATTGGGTGTCACTGTTTTGGTTCTTAAATAGCCATGGTTCTCTAATGAATTTTTTTTTTCAAATTATTGAATTTGAAAATGATTAAGCAAAAGATGAAAATGAAGCAAAATGTAGCATCTTTCCATTTAGACGACGTGATTATATCAATTGATTATTTTTAGAATGCAATAATATTAAATATTAAATATTTTGCCTATTTTAAATATGTAAATATTATTTTTTATTTTTGTTCAAATTTTGTGTCGAATCTCACGATTCACGATGCTCAAATTTAGGATTTCAATTTACTATACGAATCGCGATTTGACAACTATGATACCAACTCTGGCTTCCTTGTTTCCTTTCTTCCTGAACAACAAAATGAAGTTCACCTTGTAAAGATCTACTGTTGTTCTTATGGAGAGCCTTTTCTGGTAGCTTGTCTCTATAAATTCTATATTGTAAAAGTTGAAGGGTTTGTTGAATAAGTAATTTATTTGAATATTCATTGTTGAACTAATGTTTAACAATATCTATAAGATTTTTTTTGTGTCACTTTGTTGAACTAATGTTTATTCCATTTATCTAATGACAGTTGTTTGGCTTTGCAGAATGCCTATTATCGACAAGTTTAAAGATATGGGAACTGTTGTTATGGGCAAAGTAGAATCTGGTAGCATTCGTGAAGGTGATAATTTGTTAGTCATGCCAAATAAGGTACTTTCTTCAATTTCCCTTTTTTAAATTTATTATCTATGAACTTGTGTGTATTTAGACTCGAGTAATTTATGTGTTCATCTACAGGCTCAAGTGAAAGTCCTTGCCATATTCTGTGATGAAGATAAAGTTAGGCAAGTTGGACCTGGTGAGAATTTACGGGTTAGGTTATCTGGGATTGAGGAAGAGGACATCTTATCGGGATTTGTCTTGTCGAGCGTTGGTAGGTTCTCTTAAATTGTATTCCTATGGTCAAGAAAGATTTTGTCTAGAATTTTCTTATATCTTCTTACTTAGCATGAACAACGGGTGGCCAAACTGTGTGAGGACTATTTATTTTTTTATTTTGGATTTGTGTAGCTTAAAAATATAGTGTTCTGCTTATGTTGACTTGTGTTTGGTAATGACGTTGTTCTCAAGTAACAATATTTTGAGTTAAGCACCGAAGAAGTGAAAGCGATCAACCTATGTGAATCTAATGTCGTATAGGGCAATGTCGTTTAATTAATTTGAGTTGGACAAATAAGAAATCATAAAGATCTATATATTTTTACATTCGAATTATGGGGAGAGGTCTTCGAAAGCCTTCCCTCTTTATTTGTTTTATTCCTCTATTTTTTTGATTTATTAAATTAAAAGACAATTTTATTCAACCAAATGTTATCACGTGATGCCTATAGCCACTCCTCCCTACTTTCCACGCCTTCAATTTCTCCCTCCCTCTTCCTTTTTAACTTCTTATCGTTCTCTTTTTTCTCTCTAACATTATGGCACAAATTAAGTGGGTTAGGGGGGGGGGGGAGATTTTGGGATGGGGTGGAGATGTAAATCTCGTGCATCATATGAGTCTTCCTGTTTTATAAAGCAAAAGGGAACAAACCCATGCCCGCTGAACCAGCCAACAGGTGGTAAAGCGTAATTTCTATGGAACCTATAGTGTTACTCATGTTGCATATAAACGATGTTCCACATGTCATATTGAATGCACAATCCAAGTCCAACCGCCAGTGAGTGGAGAGGTCCTTAAGGCTCAAAGTAGTAATTTGAGACGTGATATTTTATCCACGTAGAACACTCTTGCCACTCCCCCCGTACTTGTGATGCCAACTTGCACATAGAAAGATAAATAGGTATAACAAGTGCACTTATGGCACGGAGAAAGAGGAATTCAATTACCGAATCAATGAAAAATGAGTCTTGCCCTAATTTTCCCCAAGTCTAGATCTGATAACTCGTAAAGCATCTAACTCAACACCAATTGTCAATGAGTGGAAGGACTCTTTAACGTTATAAATCAACCTTGCATGACTCTAATCACTTGATTTTGGAAGCAAGCTCTATTTAGACCCTCCTTCATGGGAGATTTGGCCCGCACGTGAGTCAGCTGTCAAATAAACAATGGGACACTTATGGCCGCTAATGAAGATAACTGGGTGGGATGTGAGAGGTTTGGGGAAAAGCAAGAGGGGGGTGATGAGGGAAATGTTCAGATGTGGTTGTTATTCAAGGTATAGAAAGGAAGTGATTGATAGGGCTATTATAAAAAGTGAGGGGATCTTAGCATAGAGAATGGACTTTCTTGCCTTCTTGTGAAAGCTGAGGAGGAGTGTTAATTAACTTGGGATGAGAGAGTATTGAAAGGTGTTGAAATTGTTCTAGGTAATTTTTCAATTGTGTAAATTTTAAGGGACCCGAAGATGGTGATTGATGGCTAACTGAAATATATGGACCAAATCATCATAGGATGAGAGAGTCATTGTGGGAGGAGTTGCATAACACTGATGGGTTTTGTAGTTCTAAAGGGATCCCCCAAGTGGCGGATGTTAATGTTGTTGGTTGTGTATCTAAGTGGATGAATGGTATTAGGAGCACTACTAGCATAGGAAGTTTGATGGTTTAATTAGAGAGTGTTGCCTAGTTGACCCTCCATGCTTGGTCCAATTTTTAGGAAACTTGATATGTAGTAGATTGGACTGGTTTCTTTACTCAACTGGATGGGATGAGCTTTCCCCTCGTGAGGCAAGTGGTTTTGATTAGGGATATTGCTAATCATTGCCCATTCTCTCGTGTCAACTATTCTTTTAAATGGGGTTCAGTGCCTTTTAGGTTTGAGAACATGGGCACTGAACATCATTCCATTGCTATGAACTTTGAAGTGTGGTGGTCTAAGACTGTGTTGAATGGGAGGGTTTTAGATTCATGCAAAAACTAAAATTGATGAAATAATATTTGAAAGAGTGGGACAACAATGGTTTTTGTGACATCAAATTAGAGAAGTGCATTTTGAAAAGAATTAAGGACATAGATTGTTTAGAATCGACAAGTGGGATAGAAGAAAATTTGAGAATGGAACAGTGTGATCTTCGAATTAAGTTTAAACATGTGTTGTTGAAAGAGGTCATTAGTTGGAGACAGTAAGATGGGTTAAGGAGGGTGATAATAAACCAAGTTATTTTATAGAATTACAAAAGGAAAATTGAAGAAGAAAGCGATCTCTAAGATATAATGAGTCGGGAGAAGTGATGGAGAGTGAGTGAGAGAGAGAGAGAGTGATGTTGATTAAGAAGGGGAAAAATTAGGCGATGAGAAGAGCAGAAGAAGGGGATGAGAATTCATAAGAAAGTGGAGAACTTGGGGAGCAAATAATATCAATATTCAATAATAATCAAAGTCTGCCAAAACAAATACCTCATCCCTTAAATATATATAGGGAGTATAAACCCTAAAGCAAATAAATAGTTAAAATGACAAATAAGTCCTAATTCCTACGTCTATGCCTTTTATAATGAAAAACAATTCAATTCCCATCAGAGTCTTATTGTAAGTGCAATTTTGAGTTATATTTTAAACTGTATTTTTTCGAGGTTGCAACTGGTAGGTTTCTTGAGGGGTTGGATTGCTATCTTGTTGGCTTGATGCACCTTTTGAGGTAGATGAGGTCAAAGTTGTAGTGTTTGAGTTGGGTGGAGATAAATCCTTGGGTCTTGATGGTTGCACTGTGATTGTCTTGCAAAAATGTTGGAATGTTACAGAAAGGGATTTTATGAATGTTTTGATGGAGTTTTTCTAGAATGGAATTGTGAATTCATATAGGGATGCAACATTTATTTGTCTTGTTCCTAAGAAAGAGAGACTACTTATGGTAAATGATTTTCGGCTTGTGAGAATTGTGTCTAGTCTTTATAAGCTTTTGGCTATAGTTCTTTTGAGCAGACTTGGGGAAGTGCTAGCTGACATTATTTCGATCTCTCAAGGAGCTTTTGTTTTGCGTAGCCAAATGTTGAATGTGGTGGTAGGTGCTTGTTGCTAATGAGATTGTTGAGGAATATAAGAAAAAAGAGGGTTTTGTTTTCCGGGTGACTTTTTAAAAAAACATTTTTGCCTTAAACGATTATGTGATGACGAAAGGTTTTGATTTAAGATGAGTTAGTTGACTAAGGGTTGCTTATAATTTTTCTGTCATTACTAATAGTATCCAAAAGAAAGACAGTTTTAAGACTATTAGAGGTCTTAGGCAGGATATCCTCTTTCTCCTTTTCTTTTTCTTTTGGTAGTTTGATGTTTTATGCAGAAAGGAGGAGAGGGCTAGTAATAAAAGGTCATTGAAGGCTTTAGAAATGAGAGGGAAAGTATGGGAGTAACTCATTTACAATATGTTGATGACACTATTTTGTTTTGTGATGGAAATAAAAGAAATATTCATTCACTTTCTTTAATTCTCAAATGTTTTGAATTTGTGTTGGGCGTTAAAATGAACTCGTCAGAGAGTGCAATTACAGGAACTAATGTGCAACATGACAAGTTGGTTAGATTGGTCGAAGCTTTAGGATGTTCTATTTGGGATTAACTTTGGGGGTAATCCAAATCCCATAGTCTTTTGGGCACCGAAAAATCAAAGGATTGAAAAGAGGCTCAAGGGGTGGAAGAAAACATTTTTGTGTATGGGGTGGATTCACTTTAATTCATTTAGTGCTTGAGATTATTCACATTTTTTATTTCTCTTTTTAGGATGCCTTTGAAGGTTATGAAAAGAATTGAGAAGCCGATGAGATATTTTTTATGGGAGAGTAATGGAGAAGCAAAGAAAGTTCATTCGGCAAGGTGGAATTTGGTGTCCAGCTCTAAGATTAAGGATGGTCTTGCTTGGGGTATTTTGAAAGTTAAGGAATATTTCCTTGCTTGCAAAATGGTTATGGAGATTCCCTATTGAGATATAATGTATGACATTCTGCGATTAAAAGTAAATGAGATTTTAAGAAAATGGGTGAGATTCTAAAGTGAGCAAGAAAGTGTGTTCTTGTTGTCCTTGCAAGTTCATTCCATAAACCAAGGGGAAGGGTTAAGAATTTACCCGGTGTGAGATATCACATTGTTTGAGGAATCCTAGATGCTGTCGGAGTAAAGGATCATCAACAAAAGGGCGTTCTAGTGCATTGTCTATATTTCTAAATTTGTTGATGGTTGTGGAAAGAGGATTTGATTTTGAGAGGATGTTTTTTTCCTAGGGTTGGGGGAGGGGAGGATTGCCTTTTGCATCCATGTTCCCTTGTTTATATTGTTCTTTCTAGAGTTCCCATTTCAACTATTGCCAGTATGATCTCTTCTTTTTGATTCCTGATTTGTTGGAACTTCCATTTCTTTAAGAATTTCAATGATAAAGTTCTTGAAATACATTCTCTTTTGGGTATTCTTTATAAGCTTGTGTTATATCAGTCTTCTTTGGACTGTAGAATATGGACCATCTCTTAATGTAGAGAGTTTTCTTACGAGTCTTTCTCTGAACCTCTTATTGATAAAAGTCCCAATATGATATGGAAGTTTATGGTCTCTTTAGAGTTTCAAGTATTGACATGGGTACTTGCACATAAAAAACTTAATACCAATAATTTGCTCCAAAAAAAGATTATCTTTCTTTCTTTTTCCGCAATGGTGCATTCTTTCTAAAAATGGAGAGAAACTTGTGGACCATCTACTTTTGCATTGTCCTTTTACTTCTAGTTTGTGGGCCAGGTTTTAGGCAGTGTTTGAGTTCATTTGGGTGACTCTTAAGAGATTCAGAGCGGATTTTGGTTATTGATTTTAAGGGTTTTTCTTCAAGTAACAAAGTTAAGATTTTATGGAGATGTGTGCTTTTTTGGCATTGTTTTGGATGACATCTCTTTGGGCTTCTACGACGAAAGATTTGGAAGGAATTCCCCATTATGGTGTTAAATATTTAGCAAAACATTCAAATGTATACATTTGAAAAATCACATTTCTTATCTTTTGAGATGCAAAAGTACGTATTATGGTTTTACATTCAAGTTTTGTGCCGAATAGCTCCATTAATCGAAGTTGAGTTCAATGTTTAAATGTAAGTAACTATGTCTTCGATTAAAGATATGGAGAAATAGTTGGAATTGATGTAAGTCAGAACTTATCTATTTTGAATTTTCTAGAATGAATTAGGCGTCGTTGAAGATTACAGAGAAGTTAGAGTCATTTTTAAATGAGAGAATTTAGTAAGTCAAATATGATTGTAATTAGTGCTTGATACTGAGCTTCTTTTTTTTTTTTTTTACTCACTCTGTCTTTTCGTCCGTCTGTGCATTTCAAAAAAAAAAAATAGCAAAAAATCTAATTCATAAAAAAAGTTCTAATTCATAACGATTATGATTGCAATGCATCAAAAACAGTGTATTACGAGAAAATACGATGTTTTCTATTTTAAATAAAACTCAATTGTGACCAAAAATCCAAATTAAAATCTGGGCCTTAATTTCTTTTTAACCAATTCTTGAAATTTTACTTTTAGGGCTTTAAATTTCTCTTCTAATTTGACGGGCTGTAGGCCGTCACCTTAGTAGCCTATGCCTAGGGCCGACCCTGCGCAAATATGGTTCAAGCAGTCAACCCTGAGCAAATATGTTTCAAACCGTCATGTTAGTAGTCATGCCTATAGCCGACCCTTGCACAAATATGCTTCAAGGTATCGGTCGATACTGTCCGAGTCGCTGGGTCGACTTTCGGATACGACTCAACACAACACCTATTGCAAATATCAATACCTATTGACTGAGTCGGATATGACTCAACACATTTCAATTCGATATTGTTCCATGTTACATATAAATGTCTCAAAGGACTGGGTCAACCTCGAGTTGCCAAGTTATTATTACCGAACTGAACCATGATACTGTTCCATATTATGTATAAATCCCATGTCTCACAAGGCTCGACCGAGGCACCCGAGACATATACTAAGCAATCTCGAGTTGCCGAGTTATCATCACTGAATTGACCAATAACATGTTGCGACAATGCAATATGACTTGAATCAGTCGTCTTTAATGTATTCTTTTAGGTCGTATTCACTGATATTGTTCCACGACGCCATGACCGATGGTCTTAGAGGCCTTTGAGCCTTGAACCATGTGCACAAAGCTCATATATAGATTGAGACGTGTTATTTTTCCACAGTGGGACAACCTCTAATAAAAAAGAATGGAAAATGTAACAGCTATATATGAACAATTTTTAATGATTTTTTTTTATTGTTGTTTTCTATATATTTGGCACTGATGCTTTTGGATGTTCTATTGTGTCTCCATGTTTGCAGCAAAATCAATACCTTCAGTGTCTGAATTCGTTGCCCAGTTGCAGATCCTGGAGTTGCTGGACAATGTATGCATTCGGATTTTAATGCCTTTTTCCCTCTTTCAAACTCCCATATGTTTTCATTTTAATACGTGTGCACACTCTGCGTCTTATGTAAATTATTTCTAATAGGCTTTGCTGTTGTGTTAGGCAATTTTTACTGCTGGCTACAAGGCTGTGTTGCACATTCACGCTGTGGTAGAGGAATGTGAGATAGTTGAGCTGATGCAGCAGATAGATCCAAAGTCAAAAAAATCAATGAAAAAGAAACCACTCTTTGTGAAGAATGGTGCTGTTGTTGTATGCCGCGTTCAGGTATGTTTCATTCTTGATTACTAATGTTCATTGGGATAAACCTGTTTGTAATTCTGACGAATCCTGTGAGTATTTTTTTTTCCCTGTTAAATTGTATACTAATACATAGGTTTATCCTCATATAGTTGTGTCATAGGCTGTGTTTCATAAATAACATGTATGCATCATGGTGCAGAAAATGTATAGAGTTTGTGAATTGTATAGGATTTTTCCTTCATGATAGCATTGCTTTCCTTGTTACGTTTCACATTTTCCTGCCTAATTCTCATCATCCCTCCACACCTTTGGTACCTTCTTCCTCCGGGGATGGGGTGTAGGCATGCAAATTAACCGAGCTGAGCAGCATAATCAACTGCTCAGACTCGGCTCATATGTTTGGAAAAATGTTCAGACTTGGCTCAAATTTGCATGCACTTTAAGCACTATGTTCAAACTCTGTTCATTACTATTTCTCCAAGCTTGATCTCGGCTCGACTCAGCTTTGCACATTCCATTTAATAGAAGCTAAGACAAGCCAGAACCACAAGTAATGAGGAAAGGAAAGCCCAACTAAAGTCCCTTTTTATGGTTGCCCATGCTTCTCTTCTTTTAATCTGATGTGGGATTGGTAATAAGATGAAGCAATACAACCTTGAATTCGTTCTTTCCTGCTACACGTTCTTTTATATTTGGTGTGGGATTTGTAAGGCTTTTAAAAATGCACAGTTACTCTTTCCTTTTCTTTACCCAGACATCCCCACATAGACGCAAGGATTTATTAATAAAGTACACAAATACTGTATGTTGTGTATATGGGATACGTGTTACCTATTTCCTCCAATATACATATCTTTCTCCCTCTTTTATCTTTGTAATTCAAATATTCACAACTTCATTCATCTCATATATATATACTAGCAATTGCCAATGTCTGAAGGCACTTTGTAAAAACAAAAAATCTCAAAAAATTTGTCAATAATTGACGGCCCAATGTTTTTTTATTCCTTGAACAATTACCCAATCTTGAACTATTCCCCAAAGCAATGATATGCCCAAATTTCTAACATAGTGCAAAATTAAATCCAAAAATATATAATAAACCAACCACAATAATAAACTTTTTGAAGTCACAAAATTCATAGTCATACATTTCCAATATCAACACAATCCAATTTCAAAACTCAAAAAATTCACCTCAATCTCTCCTAAGAAAAGTAAGAACAACAAATTATTAAGAAAACATTTTAGATATGAATCATTAGCGAGGTAGCTTGATTGTAGACTGAAAACACCGCGTGAAATTGGAATAAAAATAAATAACAGTTTTACATACACATGGTTGCATGACTGTGGTAATTAGTTTAATTATATACGTGGAAAAATAACAAACCAAGGTTGAAAACAATGTTAATTTCTCCTTACACATGGTTGCATGACTACGGCAATTAGGTTCAATACTTCAGAATGATCATGTTGAGCAAACATATAGCAAAAACTATATGTGAATTCGGAAAACATGTAGCAAAAAACATGTGCATCCATATATCAAGATCTGGCAATAGAACCAAAAATATGCATAGAAATAGAGAGAACCAAACCTCCTTGGGTAAACCTAGTGCCAAGCCGAGCTTAGCGCAAGAAGAAATCTTGGTCGTGAGATCACCTTTGCTTTTTTGAGCCTCTTTCCTCCGGCCTTCCCAACCCAATTCTTGTAATATCTCCATATCATCTCATACTAAGTCTTGCAGCGGAAAAATCAAAAACAAAATGCAAGAGGTTAGTGGGGAAGAGTCAAAAGCATCATGGTTTTACGCCTAAGATATAATACAAACAAACAATGAACAATACATAAGCATATCTACATATAGGCACCACATTTTATACTAACCGGTCATGGGAACGGGGGATCCACAAAGTAATCTACCCAATCCTTCCATATAACCCACTCCAATCTTCAATTAAAAAAACAAATCTACCCAATTCAAGGCATTAATACTCCAAGATCACAACCATTGTAAACAAAAAGAAATGTACCCAACACAACACTGAACTTCTCAAACAAATTATTGAAATTAAGAAACTCTTACAATTTTGCTAAGATCAAGGCCAAATATAAAATCCTGAAAAATCAACTCGGATAATCAATGGATGTTGTGATAGAAATCAAGAAAATAGTGGAAATAAAAAAAAAAAAAAGATCCACTGATAGAATCACATGAAAAACATTAACACCACAAAAAATTTCAAAACGTAACCAACCCATCAGTTGCTCGATGTCTGACTCAATCTACCAAAGAACATAATAACTACAAATGTTTGACTAAAAATAACATAATAACAAATACCAAGAGCAGTCTTACCAACACAACATGTAACACCCCGTACCCGCCTCTTAAAGAGGTAGCACAGGAGTCACTTATAAATGGACGTCCCCCTCCCCCAAGCGAGCGATGTGGGACTAGCCAGGACAGGAAACCAGCATACCAATGCCTAACCTCCATCCACCCCCGCAGGGCTGCACGTCCCCGTGTAGCCGCAGCTCACACAGGCACCCGTGCAGGGTTACCCACCAACGCCGGGTTGGGCTTGGCTCTGATACCACTTGTAACACCCCGTACCCGCCTCTTAAAGAGGTAGCACGGGAGTCACTTATAAATGGACCTCCCCCTCCCCCAAGCGAGCGATGTGGGACTAGCCAGGACAGGAAACCAGCATACCAATGCCTAACCTCCATCCAAGCTGTGACGCCCCAAAATCCGGGGGTCCCGTTGATAACTCCTCAACCCTCGGAAATACCCGTGGAATCGCTCAACCCGAGACCACGTCAAGAATATCTCTAAAACCGGGATTATGTCCCATTTACCAGGGTTCATAACTTAACGAAACTTGGGCAGAGTCTCATTTTTACAGGGAGCTCTACCCAATACCCAACCTGTACAACATATATTCAAATGACCCATCTGAGGCCCAATTTAAAATAATGACCGCACCGGGTCCATTTATAAGTAAACAGTGGCCACACTGGGTCCAATAATTCATACTTATACAAAACATATAAATATCACAAGTGTTTTACAATATTTACATGTCATAAACCATTTTAAAACAATAGGTTTACAAAATCTTAAGATAAGGCCACACATAGGCCCCCTTCATCCTTGATGCTCTCCACGGAAGCCAATCACCGGTGTAGACTCGACACCTGAAATTGTTTCCCGTATAGGGTGAGCACAACGCCCAGTAGAGATAAACCTATAGAGGTTACTCTTTCCCTAGATGCACATGCTCATGTAATCATCACATAAACATATAACTAAACATTTCTCATGCTTATGCATTCTATGATGGAATGCAACAATGCTATACCATGGAATGAAGTGGCACTCACCCATGCGTTTCAACCCGAGTCCTCACCGACTCACACAACACAATGCAACGCCAAAGTGTAATGCAACCCGTCTATTGACGGAAAAATCCTTCCAATGATCGTTATGAAATCCGATCATTATTGGAATCTACCCATTGAATGGGTGTTTTTTTTTTTTATTACTAAAATCCCTTGTGTTTTCCTTGGGCAACGGATTTTGGTATCACAACCGCCGGCTCCGTGGGCCATGCCACTTTTCTGGAATTTCACCTCCGGGAAGTGACTGAACCAAGTGGTTTAGGGTTTCTCACCCAAGGAAGTCGCCATGCCCCTTCTTGCTTTACCCAACACAAGTCTTTCCTTATGCAATGCAACCGTGCAACTCCAAAAAGGATCATCGATCCAATTTTCCCCGAGTCTACACCCAAATCAAACACCAAGCTAGGTGTTGATTTACCCATGCATTACTCATCCACACTCATGCACAATGCCAATGAATGTGATGCTATATTCAGGCTCAAAATGCAATGGCCACCACATGAGCAACATAATCATATGTTCACATTCCATGGAATTTAAATCATAAGCATATAAATTCCATAAACCATCATAAACACATATCAATGAGCATATGTCAATACATCAATAACACATTCAAACATGTTATTCCAATGACCCCAAACAAATCATCTAAACAACCCACCAAGGTATATTATCCAACACCTCATAGGCACTAACATATTGTTTCATTTTAAGCAAAACAACAACTTCCAACACACAAAACATGCCTTCAATATCACCAAGTTATATAATGCATCACATATAACTTACACATATCAAAATTTAGCTAGCAACAAGCCTAAGCTAATTTCATGCTCACCTTTCCATTCTCATAACCATAAACACACATATATATACATATATACACATGCATATATATAGATACCCTTAAACTAGCTACACCTAAGGTAGAATAATCCAAGGTAGGAACAACCCCTACCTCAATAGAGATGTAGGCAATCTCTATACACCAAAATCACTCAAAAACCAATACTTTTCCCAATTCTTGATTTTTCACGTTCGGTGGAAATCGTTGTTTTTGGTATGTAGACGAAGCCCTCGACGAGTAGATCACTTCTCCCTTCTAGCTCGACGGAATCCGAGCGACGGAAGGCGGAGAAATCGCCGGAGAAAGGCTTAAGAATTCTTTTTTTTCTCTTCTCCCTCTTTCTCTCTTTGAACGGCTGAACCAAGGGCAAGTGGGAGTGAAAATATCCCAAAATCTGATTTTTAAGTCCTTATTTATATTTTTTAATGTGCGGTCCTCGTTGCACCGCATATTACCGACTTTCGGGTTCGTTTTTCGTTCAAAAACGATTCATTAAGTCTCGGATTGAGTTCAAATAAATTTTATTTGAACTTTCAATTATTTATCCAGATTATTTGAAAAAAAAGTATTTTAAGAGCCCTGGAATTAAAAATCGTCACGTAAGCGCCTCGGTTTACGTGCAATTTCCAACTATCTCGGAATTCGACGAATTTTCTGGTGGTTACTAGGTTTCGCGTTGCGAATCCAATGGCGCACTCCGTTTTCCCATCCGAGGTCTAGAACATAGGTATTTTAAACTGCACTATAGTGGCAAATTACTGTTTTGCCCTTAGTCAGAAAAATTCAAAATTTTCCGGGTTTCACACAACATAGTGCAAATGTTTCAATATATTCAATGTAATTGAATTTAGTATAGCATCACATGATGGAAAAAGTTGTGCTCAAGTTCAATTGCCCTCTGGCTAAACAATTTAGAACTTCAGCAAAAGGTAAAAATACAAAACTGACTGATCATTTACCTCTTGCAACAGAGTTCCATCTTGTGTGATCGTAACTCACAAAATCCTCAACCAAAATATCACAACCATGAACCTATATTTAGAAAAACAGAACAATAGCTTGGTCATAACTTCCATCATTGGTATCTAAGGTGATGAAATCTAGAAGAGGAATGAAAAGGTTTATTTCAACGGGGAAGGATGGATTGTTAGTGTAGACGATTTGGAAGATATAATTGGAGGACATGCAAGGATTAAAATTTCGCTTCGGTATATTATTTCGGTCATCTAGAAAACGGATATGTTTCGGAAATGTTTCGACCCGTTTCGGAAACATAATAAAAAAAATAAAAAATTTAAGAATTATTTTTCTAAAACATTGGTCAAAATATATCAAATTATCTTAAAATTAAATACTTTGAAACATTCCAAAACAATTGTGCAAATGAATTGAAATATTATAAAATATCTTGAAATGTTATGGAATACCTCGAAATATTAGAATTTCGATTTCATCACTGATTCGTTTCGATCTCATTGGAAATGGAAACGTTTCAGATGTTTTGACCGATTCGAAATGATACTTTGATCCTTGAGGACATGTATGGTTAGGTTCCATTTGTATATTTGGTGGAATCTGGCATATCTTGACCAAACCCTTCGCATGGGCTCGACGCGCACTTGTATGGTCTATAGTTGTATATACGTTGTGTGTTGTGTGCGTATGTTTTTTAATGAGAGAATAAAGGGGAGGTACTTGAGAGTGGCAGAGATTGCATTTTGTTGAACAACTTAAAGGCCCAAAGCCACTTCAACAATCACATCTTGCTATTAAGCCTATTTATGAGAGTGTGTGTGTGTGTGTGTGTGTGTGTGTGAGAGAGAGAGAGAGAGAGAGGAATCCACCCACCTTGCTGCCCATATTCATAATGCCACTTCAAAAATGGCAGCTTTTTATTCTAAGTGTGGGAGAGGGAGGGAGGGAGGGGGGGAATTCGCCCACCTTGCCATTCAGTGTGTGTTGTGCATGTTGGTTTGTATGTGTTCTGTGTGTGTGTGTTATTTGTTGAAAGAGGGCGCGGGAGGGGGGAGCCTGTCGGGGATTCCTGGATGGTGGGTGTGTCCTCAATATTGCCAAATGATTTGGTCTAAGGATCTGGCCTGAGGCATTGATCTGGTCACTAGTTAGAGGAAGAAAAAGGAGGCGTAAATCTGGTTCCTTGTCGAGAGAGAGAGAGAGGTAGAGAGAGAGAAACATTTAGCGTGCAAGAGAGAGTCTGCACATAAGATGGGCGGGAATTTAAAAATTCATCAGTTTATATCAGTCTTCAAATCAAATTTTTTAAAAAAATTAATACAATCTGAATCGTAAAAAACAAAAGTCATTTTTATGTCTGTAATGGATTTGAAATTCTTTGTATTATTATTATTATATATTTTATGTAGGTATATGAGCTCAGTTTGTCCCCGAGCATGAGTTGGACAAGGCATTTTTCGGATTGATTCTTTTATTTAACAAGTTCTAAAATGAGGCTCGATCTTGGCCTATTTTGTAAATGAAAGAACTTAAACGAGCTCCAATAAGAGCCGATCTAGAGCTGTCCATGATCAACTTGGTTCTTTATAGCTCCGGTGGGATGTGTGGTGGGGGGTGGTTTTATTTTTGTTTTTTTCTTTTGGGAGAGCAAAGGAAGGGCCATGGTTTGGGGGAATTTTAATGACGAAGCCTTCCTATTGTTCTCCGAGTCATTTTCATCATTTTCAGATTTCCAACATCATTCCTTCTATTTTTAGTTGAATTTTACGACGGTGGAATCATGGATCCTTGATTATAGTATTTTTTTTATTCTAACTTGGAGAGTTTATCTCCTGCTAAAATGTGATTCCCAGGTGAATAACCTGATATCCGTTGAGAATTTTTCCGATTTTCCACAGCTTGGAAGGTTCACTCTTCGCACCGAAGGTGACAAAGTGAATTTGTATTTTTGAACAGATGCATGTAGGGTTGTTTTCGTTCTTTCCTCTCCCCCGATTGTGACAACACAAGTATAAATATATTTCTCAGGAAAAACTGTTGCAGTAGGAAAAGTTACTGGCCTTGCTTCCGTAGATGATGGTGCTTAAAAATAATTTCGCATGAGAGGTAGACTTATTTTCCCTTCAATATGAAATTATTTGTCATTCTTGTGGTTTTATATTTGTTGTAGCAGCTGTATTAGCAATGTCATAAAACTTTGCTGACTTGTCTCTGTTACCTTATTCAATCATCTCTTGTTTACCATTGATGTCAAGTTTAGAGCAGAGAGTGTTGAGATACTCCAGAAGAAAACTGATTTTCCTTCTGCCTTGGAAATTTTTGTATAGCATCTAACAGTTAGTCGTGTATCTAATGGTCCACCTTTTGATTTTGATATTCATTTCTATGATGGTTGCTATCAAATGTTGAAAAACGCAAGTGGGTGGTGTAGAAAAAGGTCTTGATTTATGTGTTTGTGTTCCGACTAAGCAGTATGGGCTTGATGGCTGTGCAAGATTCTGCCTAAAAGTGGTTGACTGGGCGTTGAATTGAAGCGTTTCGGCAGTGCCTAGTTTTTTCATTTTAACAGCTTTACCTATTGGCATATATGTTGGGCATTCTGTCTGTTGATATACCCACTGCATTGAACTTACATGCTGATTTGTTAATGTGTGTTTGATAGTCTTTGGTTTATGCTTGAGTAGGGTTTGAGAGGGGTGTTTGTTGTAACCATGACATTTTTATTTTGTGTCTTGATGTGCGGGAACTGCAAATATTAAACTCTGACCTTTCGACTATATCTTAGACTTGGTTTTGTGATATCTTGAGCCATGTCGTAGTTCACTAAAGATTGTCATGTGAATAACCATCCATTTGCTTGTTTCTTGTATCCTGTGATTCATTTTGTTGGTAACATGATGAATAAAAACTAGATTTGCAGGCAAGTTGAGTCAACGGTACAAATTGCGTGGACACGAGCAAAAGCAGCACAAAGGGCTTTTACTCATGGCATCATCTGCAATTGAATGCCATACATCGATTTTGATATAGCATGACAAATCTCCTTGTGTTGGCTATTGTTGCTGGTGACACTTGCTTTTGGATACCATTTTCAGAAGATATGATGCTTTCTATACTTGATGGGTATGATATTTCAACGCATTCAGACATCCATGTTAAATTAACCCATCTATAATTACCGTTCCTGGGTTCTGTGATGGTCATTTTTGACGACCAATATCCTCTAGCTTTTTGTGGAAGGTTTGAGTGATCAATTTTTTCTTGTCTAAACTTGCATTCTTGCATTCTTTTACTCCCTTTTCCACCTTTTTCACTTCAGATTGAATTTGTGAGCTCCTGACCGTCTCTCTACACGCACACATACCTGTGTTAAATTTGTTTGGCTCGAGTTTGATTGGTTTCTGTTTGTTTCCATAAAATAATATCTATTGTTATGTGGTTTTCTGGAAAATGAAATTCTATATAGTAGTTGCAAACAATGTTATCAGAATCGGACCGGACATTGAACCGGCAGAGGGACCGGGTCAATGGTTCATTGGTTCAACCGGTGGTTCAACTGGTCGGACCGGTCATATAATAAAAATAATAAAAAAATTATAATATATAATAATTAACAAAAAAATATAAAATATGTTCATAATACATATAATTTTTCATACCAATCATAAAATCTACAATCACAATAAAAATAAAATCCACAAAATAGTGTTCTAAAAGTCTAATTTAGAGATTTTATTAAATTTGGGGGTGTGATTGATAATTATTGACTTTATAACCCTTGTTAGTGCACTGATTGTGCATTTATGTGTTCACACACAGTTCACTTCACTCTTTGCTGTGTGTGTATATATATATATATATATAGAGAGAGAGAGAGAGAGAGAGAGAGAGAGAGTAGTGTTGTGCCGCCTGAGTGAGTGCCATGGACAATGGTTTCTAAGGGGCTGCCCCTCTCTGTCCACTGGCCGATGATTTCACGGTTGATCGGAATATTTTCTCCATACCCATATCTCTCTCTCTCTCTGCAAATATCTATCTTTCTATCTATATATATATAACATTATCTTCCTCTTCCAAAACTCCATTTATGAGGCTGTGATGATGATGATGGGTGTTTCTCTTTGCCTGAGCTAAGCCGTATGATGATGAAGATGGTGCTTGTTGGTGGTGCCTTCTGCGATTTAAGGCAAAAATTGGGCAAAATTTTCAAACCGTCCGGTTCACAGTTTTTTACAAAAACCGGCCGGTTTTTCGATTTTTATCCGGTTCTCTTCCTTATGCGGTCTAACTAGGGAACCGGACCGGTTGAGGTCCCGGGTCACGGTTGAACCGGTCTGACCGGCCGGTCCGGTCCGATTCTGATAACACTGGTTGCAAGTTCATTGCTTGAATCTCCATATATTTGTGTGAGAAAAAATGACAAACAAAAAGAAAGATCCATATGACTTTGACATTGTGTTTCTCAAGTGGTATCTATTGTCAAATGTTAAATGAAACATAAAATAGGTTAATTACACCTTATTTTTCGGCAATTACTACTAAGCGTACAAGTAAATTAAATGCTGTTTCTGGGGACTGATTTGCTGTGGGGTATACCATGATGAAATAATTTAAGCTTCTTTGGTTAAAACTGCTAATCTTGTTGGACTGTGTGATGAATTATTGAATATAACAGTTATGAAATTATTATATAATAGTAAAAATATATTAAAAAAATGCATAGACTTATCCTGACTATATTTGTATTTTGTTTTTTTAGGTTTTGTTGTATATGTCTGTATCGTATAGTACTTATATTATTTCTTTATATTGATATTTGTACCTATTAGTTATGCACGATGTGTGTTGCAGGTGAACATATTTAAATAATTATATTTGTAATTAAATTGAATAATAAATTATGTGTTAAATAATTAATTTTTATTTTAATTATTATTAAATTTAATTAGTGATCGATTCTACCCCTTAGAATACTTAATTTATCAATTTTTTGAAGTATCTCCCAGGTCCTTTTATATATTTTATCTTTTGTTTATAATGGAGTTTTATTGTTATATTGAGTATTTGTATATCTAATTATGTTTTAGATTAATTATAGTTTTTCTCAAAGAGATTGATTAGTTTATAATATTATTGTTTGTATTATAATATTATGATATTGTTGAACACCAAAATAATCAAATGACGTATATTTGACCGTTGAATTTAATCAGGCAACTACATGTGTATAATAATAGAATATATATATTGGATTTTATCTTTTTATATAATATAGACAAATATAAAAAATTGTAAGCGAGTGTACTACTAATAAAAGAGTTTGACAAAACTTAAAAATTAGATGAAAGTAAATGCGAGTGTAATTGACTTTATAATAATAATTAGGAATAAATAGAAAATTAAAGTTTTTCATAGATATTGACATTTGTGAGTAATATAAATATAGATATTTGTATCTGTATCCATGTATCCGTGCTCTAGATTAGACTGCAATCGTATAGGACTGTAAGTGCTGTAATGCAGTCCATAATAGGCGTGGAAAGCTTTTTTCAGCTTTTTAAGGGGGCTGAAAAGGAAGAGGATAAATGGAGGCATCAAATGTTTAGCAATCTTAGGTACAATTTGGTTGGCTTCAAAAGCCTTGCCCTTATGCCGGAAGTGCTATATTGGATTTAACAATGTCGTCTATTTTTAGGGAGAAATGTCTTGACCACACTTTATTCGGGTTCTTTCTTTCTTTTTTTCTTTTTCTTTTTTTAAAAAAAAAATGTGTGGTTATGGGCGACTAGGCATAGCAACTTTCCAGAATGTTACTTCGAGATTTTTATCTGTTATAAAATATTCGATTTGCGCCGTAGTTATTGACCTGGGATGGTCGAGTTCGTCATCACAATATCACGAAGATAAGTTGGATATTCAATCCTTCTAATAGTATTTGGTTTACAGGGACTACTATCGCAAGCAGGTTTGAACTCATGACCACTTGAGGAGGATGGAATTTCATCCTTTATTAAGCCAACTAGGCTACTACAATACAAATTCTTCGTATGTATAATCACATGCAAATCAGAATTGGGAAACCGAGTTTGTCGGTTTAGAATATTTTGCATTAAATAATTTTAGAATGGGGTGTTTAAATCTAAGCTGTTTAAAAAAAATAGAGGTGAAGTGTCAGGTTTTAGTGAACTAATGGAGGATTCTCCCATTCCTATAGAATTGGATGGGAGCCGCTACCATTCTTCGACTTTGAAATTTAAGTTAGTTGAATAAAAAATAGCAGTCCTTTTATACTTGGTGTGACAAGGGAGATCGATTTAACTGCATTTTAAGGAAAATTGACAGACTACTTGGACATGAAGCTTGGAATATTAGAGTTAGTCTGAATTTCTTACCTCGGCATCTCCAGGGTTGTCGCAAACTTTGACTTTTAAATGATGAATGCAACAAATTAACAAAACCACAGTTGAGGATGTCGCTATAAAGCAATAGTTGGTAACGAAGAACAGGGTTCCTGTCAGTAGACTAAACCAACAGCCATTGGATGCTGCTCCTAGGCCACAGTTAGAATGTTTTGATACAGAAGTATATTGGAAGACAATAGAGGACGAACTTTTTAAGGCAATTTCGGCAGACTTATGATTTTTTCTATATATATTTCATGATTTCAGAAATTAATTCCCACAAATTATGAAATGGCAAGTAGATTATGAAGCAATAAAATAATTGGTACATTCCAGTTTTGTAAAAACATTACTAAATACCTTCCAGAGGCAACTCCATAGCCACAGCACTGATAATGAGCACTTTGAACAGACATTGTTTGAAGTTGGAATACATAGCCCAGTATCCATTAACGAAAGCAAGAATACAAAATACACATCCTAGGTTTTTTTCTTATTGCGCAAAAGCTAAAAAAGGGCATGTAACCGATCACCCCCTTACATCCTTTCTTCTTCCAAACACTGTTCTACAAAAGTCAACAGTTCAAGCAACTAATGATACAAAAAATGCAACACTTGACGCTGGCATAGCCAGTGTTATTGTCAATTTTTTTGAAGTTCCTGGAGAATAAAAGGGGCAAACATTGGATGTGATTAAGCAGCAGACTCCTTGGCAATCTTCTCCGCCTTGGCAATGACCTCTTCAATGCCACCAACCATGTAAAATGACTGCTCAGAAAGGTCATCATATTTTCCATCCAATACTCCCTATAAAAATGAGTAGACCATCATATGGATGTCAGGCACAAGAAGTTGAACACAAGATAGGTATAGATCAAGTTGGACCTTCAGTCAATCACCACATGTTAATTCGAAGAATACTAAGCAATCAGAAGTCTAGTTCCAGTTGCCATAAAAAGACCTAATCACACGTGTCAAAGAAATTGACAGGAAGCACTCTTTCCCAATTCACTTCCCATCCCAAAATTTTCAGGAACAGCTTTTAAACTGGACCCTTGATTGACAATATCATTTTCATTTTCATTTTCATTTACATTTTTTGATACATTCTTTTCATTTCAATATCCACTATAAATTTGAAACTAAACTACCCACATAACTAGCCACATAATCATTGTTATTTACTTCGCCTCAGGCATATCGCATAGTTGGATTCAGATTTCAGCTTTATCTCACCAAAAAAGCACTTCATTTGTTGGAAAGAGAGACTAATTAACATGGCTGAATGTGAACTCTTCCTCAAGAAATCAAAATATGATGATTTGTGCACAAACTACACATGCCAGATATCCATGGTTCAAACTATCACCGATTATACAACTTGGCCAAATGGTATTCAAAACCTTCCTTTTTGAGATCAATATACATTGTGTGTAAATCACAATACTGCTCCACGATACCATAATATTGGCCTAAATCTCCCACCATGTCCAACTTCTATATTTTGTGCGTACCGCCTGACACCATTCAACGATTTCGAAATTGATGTGTTTCAGTGCTATCCGAATCGATGACTAATACCGCGACCTTAACCATGGATGTCCTAGGGCCTACACACACTAAGAGAATATTTTAAAGGAATCTCGCAAAGATAACGGTAGCCCTATGCTCCTAGTATAAGTATCTACAGTCCACATTGGCTGATCTAAGAACCTTAGGATACGTTTGGAAATCCGTTTAAATTTGGAAGGCCAAGCCACAGTTTGGATAGTGTCACAAGGTTGTCAAAACGTGTCTCGCGATGTTTATCGGTTTTAGAAAATAAAGTATCTTGTACTATAAAATTGAGTGTATCCATATATACCTGAAAATATAGAAGTATATCATGTCCAAAATGAAATATATATCATTTCAGCTCACTTTTCATTTCGTACAATACGTGTTTGCAACAGATTCAGAGGGTGAAGGGGAGGTCTAAAGAGAAGACCATTCCCTTTCCAATTTAAAAAGATTTCGCTAAAAGATGAAGGTGTCCTATAAAAAGTAATTTCTTGGTGATTCTTCCTTTTCTTTTCGAAAGAGTGAGAACTCTTACTCTTCATCTTCGTGACATAAATCCAAATACAGTTACGGTGTGTTTGGTACGCGGGATTAAGTCTTAGGAATGGAATACGCATTCCTTCGTAATGTTTATTCCCGTGTTTGGTTGGCAGGAATGAGAATTCATTCCTATTCCTAAGGAATAGTTAATCCTACAAATAATGGGATTAGCCATTACTACATTTACCATGGTATTTCCCATTCCATTCTCACCCCAATCTACGTCAAATCCATTTGCGAAAAAAAGGCACTCTATTTTATCTTCCCGATTCTTCTTACCGCTTCATAACATACACAGACTCTCTCTCTCTCTCTCTCTCTCACATCAACTCCCATGGCGTTTCAACCCTTCTCTCTTCGCCTCCCTACCAGCTTCTTCCTCTCTGTCATCTCTATATGAAGCACGGGTTGCTATTTGAGATCAGGACCAGCTTATCTGATCTGATGTAATTTCAGGTAATTTTTGCTAAATTCAATCAATAATTCTCAGATCTAACTTCCAAAAAAATAGTTCTCGTATCCAAGCTTGAATTTCTAGCGTTTTGGAACAGCTTCAACTGATTTCTTTCATGTTTCATCTCTCTTCTCTTTATCGAGTAATTTTTATAAATCTTTAAACTGTCAATTGTGAATATTTTGTATCGTTGTTGGATTTGTATGGCTAAGTAGTATTGTGGCATTTAGGATTTCCTTGATACTGATTAGGGTTCATAGTGATTTAGGGGAAGTATATTTTTGTGTCTAAGTATATTTAGCAGTTGTCTGGGCCAGGGATCTTATGCATACACGTCACCTTTTAGCCTGCTGATTTGGGATGTAACAACTATGGAAAACATAGTAAAATGATTTCAGTCGTGAAGGATGTACAAGCAAAGGTGCAACAATGAAATTTACTTACATATTTTCTTGTGGTTGACATATTTTCTTGTGTTTGACTGGCCACTGAGTAATTATTTGTATTTTGGGATTGCTTGTTTTTTCATTAGAATTATGTACAGCTCTTTTTATCAGCTCTGTTTATTAGCACTTTAATCTGATTGTGTATTGACCTTATTTCAATAAGAATAGTTTGAAAAAATGGCATCTTCAAGTCAAGTGGAGTCACGAGGTCCGGGTAAGAATAAGAAGAAATGAAGTCACGAGGTCCGGGTAAGAATAAGAAGAAATGAACTACAGATTAAGGAGGCAACAACTATTTTTGCTCGTGCAATTGGTGTTGACACCGCATTACGTGACATGAAGAAGAAGATTTACGAAGACTTGCTAATGTTGCCCGACTTTTCCATGAGTGAGAGGCTCAAAGCCTAGAGTGTTTTAATTCATGACTCTAAATATACTGAGTTGTTTTTTAGCCTTCCTGAGGTCAAGAGGGCAGAATTAGTTAGAGTGATATTGAGGGGGGATTTTTTAGATATATTTGTTCGAATGATAAACCTAGTCCTATTATATAGGATGATGCATGGAAAATGAACATATTTTTTGGATTTTTTTTTTTTTTTGTCTATGAAACACTTGTGTTACCCTTATCGGTTAAGCTTAAGTTTAATTATGTTTTCAATGAAAAAAATTTATTTGGTTAATGATTACATTTTATTGTATTTGTAAATTTTGAAAATTAGGTGTATTTTATAAGATTGTCCACATTAAAAAATTATGGTAAAAAGAATAGGCACACATTTTGCAGGTTGGTCATAGCCATTGTGTGTTGAATGAGTACCATTCATGAAGGATTATGTAGAATATTGATGAAAGTATCACATTTCTATTTTTTTAATTTGTTGTTTATTATTGATTTTTATTATTTGTTTAGTGAATTTTTTTCATTATGTGATTCTTTGTGACTTTATTTACGACATATTTAATCTAATTTGTCAAGTTTTAAAATTAACAGAAGTACTCATTATAATGAAGTATGCAATAAGTTAGAAATTCTATGATAAAAAAGTTATTTTAGTTAAATTTCATTCAATTCCAATAGAAATTATTTTATCCAAACTTTAGAATGGAATGCTTCCAATACTAAATCCCAATTAATTGCCAAACATTAGAATGGTAATGCACATTCCATTCCATTCTCGAGCTTATTTCATTCTCATATCCATTTCATTCCTACTTAAATGCATCACTGCGTACCAAACGCAGCGTTAGGGTTTAGTCTGTTTGAAGAAGAGGAAGAAGAAGAAGCAGGAAAAGCAAAAAAAATCATATGAGAAGACAAAGATGATTGAGGGCATCATTTGTTTTAGCTTAAGCCAAAACGAAAAAAATAGCATATAGAAAAAAAACATTGTTTCACTAGTTAGGGTTTCCTTATTTAACGAGTTCTAGCTTAGGCCTTGATAACTGAGTATATATGTATATGCATAGTGCATCACAAAAGTATTTTAGCCAAAATGGTGTTTAGGTCAATGTTCATCAATTAGGTCAGCGCAGGTAAAAGATAAAAAAAATGGTCTTACATGTATTATCTTTTCACTATACCAAAATATATTATACGATATGGATCGCGTATCTCCGAGTTGCATTTCATACGATACTAAAAACTAAATGGTTATTGGAAGATTTAATCACCTAAATGACTCAAAAGACTAATAAAATACAAAGATTAAACAATTGTGGGGGTCAAATTGTAATTATTTGCTCTAGAAGAATTTTATTTGGGGTCACAAAAAAAATAGAAAATACCAAACGTTATTATAATGAAAGATGGATGGACAATTTTGTCCACCAGTGAGTGTGTGGAACATACTAATATGTGATTGTGTGATTAGGTGTTAAAAGTGCAACAAGTGAATTGTGTGTGGCTATATATGAGGGATACGTGTGTGATGTGTTGTGAATTTTGGGGGCAAGGTGTCTAAACTAGCTAAATTCAAGAAAAATAAATGACATAAAGAAGGGAATCACAATGGAGGTGATGGCTTATGGTTAATAAGAGAGGAAGGAGTTGTCGGCTTAAGGATGGAGGGAGAGAGAGAGAGAGACAGAAAAAGAGAAACTACAGAAAAAAAAAATAGAGAGAAACTGACAAGTTTGAGAGTTACATCAAATGGTGATTTAAGCTTTGATTGCTATCAAATTTGGGTATATTGTTTATGGTGCTATAACTGCTACTTGAGGATTGGGAAAGTGGGGTTATTCAGAGTATACTCCGAAATTACTTCGCAAAATGCAGTTCCTTAATTATTCTTGATTTGTATTCCAATCAACTGAGTTGTTGGCATTTTGAAATTCCAAGTGAATTTCTATGAGGAAAAATTGAGTAATCCTAGAGGGCGACCCAAATCCAAAATAGATCCAAACCAGCGGATTCAGCAAGAAAGTCAAAGTGAGAATAGCGTGATGACATTTTATATGATTGATGATACGTTATCCATTTGTTTTATCCTTGATGTGTTTGTTACTCGATTGTTTGTACTCTTATGGATTTATTATGCTTAATGGGCTTCCCAGCTGACCCCCACTACCACCTCAGTCGATGGTTGAATTCAGAGGGCAAGAGAAGTCAGAAAAGCAAAAACAAGTGGAATTAACAAAATAGAGACGTACATACAGCTAAGTATTGGATTAAATAATCTTATTTGTATAATTTACATATTTAACCCCATTAATTTTAAAAACCACAGAGCTGCAGAGGTATTTTTCTGTGAAAAGTTGATTTGATTAACTAAGGCTATGTAGCACTCTGATGGGAACGGAATCAAGCCGAGGTTGTTACGTACAGAACTTTCAACTATTTCATGGGATGCCAACATTTTTGGCTTTCCTTGAAATGACAACAAACAAGTTTTAGCATCAATCAAAATAAGATAGTTATGCACTTTTCCTAAACAAAAAAGAAACTTAGCAAAGGAAAACTTGAAAAGGTAAAAGCAAAGATATGTTGGGAAAGGTGGAAAAACCTGGGGCATTTGGGGGAAAACCAAGGAGCTTGATAGAAATGGAGGAGCAGGTCCTCATCAAAGGATGGAAAATGAGGAGTGGAAAAAGGAACTTTGTAGAACTGCCTTGATGAAAGAGATGATCTCAAAGCAAAGGCTATGTTGTAAAAGGAAGGATCAAGACAAAATTATAGGAAATCAAATGATATTGGAAGGGCAATCATCAACGTACTGCTGGTGAGAAGACGATAACAAGGTTGATATTACTGAGATGGCTGACTTCTACAAGACCTTTTAAATTGATTTATAATAGTCACCAAGGTTAAATGGGATGCAGTTAAGTATGATGGAGGAGATGGACAAGGATTGACTGGAGGGGCCATCAGCAAGAATCAAGTGATGAAAGCCCTGCATAGTGAATCTATAATAAAGAACAGAACCCCGATATGAACATGGCGTTCTTTTAGTTGTGATAAGATGTGTTTAGGAGAGTGTCCTAACAGTGATGCATTATTTTGACAAAACCAGGAGCTACTGAGCACAAAAGCGTTTTAGATCGTGCTGACTCCGCAAAAGGAAGGACTGTTGACTTGAAGGACAGATCAGTTATATAGCTACATGTGCAAGCTCCTTGCCCAGATGCTTGTTGAAAGGCTTCATTCAGACTGTCAGAGAATACTAAAAGATTCACATGGCTTATTGAGAATCAGGCTTCACAAATAACGCTTGCAAATGAATAATTCAAGTAGCCAATGGGGCCTTAATTATACATCCGCAACAACACTCAACTCTCTCCATGGTTTACAAGGATGCTAACATAAATACACAATGCAATATCAAGCATAATTGTCAGTATGTTACATACACGATTCATAACGTCTTTCACCTTATCTTTCGTTATGCGATACATATCTTATGATACATTTCGATACAATCAAAAATCAAATATGCATAATATCAAAACAACCTCGTTTCACAAGGTTTTTTCTACCTAAACAATAAAACGACGTCGTTTCTCTGATTTGTTGTTCTTATTTTTTGGTTTTGACTCTAAACAAACGAAACTCTCGATCATCTTCTTCTCCCAAGACCCTCTTTTTATCTCTCCTGCATCTTATTGTTCTTCTCATTCACGCAGACAAAATCCTACATACATTTCGATCTTTGTTGTGAAGACAAACGATTGTTTCTCTTTTGATCTCTATTGGAAACACGAATCACATGAAATGATAAGTTGAAATGATATTTATGTTACTTTAAAGATAATATATGCACATAGTTTTTGGTATGTGTATATAGTTTATACACATATATGTATATAAATTTAAATCGAGTGTATCTTATGATACACGATATACATTATTTTTGAAAATATATATGCAATTTGATACACAACCATGACACCAAGGATTACAAAACACTCCAAAGCAACAATGAAACGAGTTCCAATCGTCGCCCCTTCTTTTTTTCCCTCCTACGTTCTTTTTCCTTTTTGTGCAGCTCTAACACCAAATCCGTTTTTTTGATAGGTCACTAAAGCACCAGATCCAAACAAAAACTGAATAATTATACTCTAACCCACCCACCAGAACCACTGCATCAGCAACTTTGAAATTTATGTTTGATACTAGCTAGGAAGCACGAACACTTCATTTTGGCCAGAGTGTCCGTGTCAGACACGTGTTGTACATGCTAAAATGAGTATTTAATTTTTTTATTGTTAAATTTTTTCCATGACACATTTTGGACACGTTGGGGACACGCGACCGACACCCTAAGGACACATTTTGATTTATTTATTTATTTTCAATTTTTTGACAACTTTTCAGACAACTTTATAATAAAACGAGTTATTTTTATAATTTTAAAAAGATATAAGTTAACATAGGACATTCGGTCAAAAAAAATAGGACATGAATATGACATAATAATTTCATATACGAATACGGACTTGTCTACAAATGGAATCAACTTTTAATAAGTAATGTCTGAAAAAATGGGTTTACAAAATTGGGACTATTTGAAATTGATGAAAATTAGTGTCACGAAATGAAATATTTTTAAAAATAAAAATTATAGTAGTTATTGATTGTTGGATCATAGATGTAAATGATGAATGTGTATCGACATATCTTATATTATATTTTTTATGCGGAAAACAACATGTGCTCCCCTTTTATGTTAAACTTACACTACTCTGTTAATTTTGATCAGATAAAGGCCTTACCCATCACTTCTACGACTTCATAGCTCAGGTGCAAAATACTAGGATATTAAATTGAATTCCAAAACACAACGCAAAAGTTTGTTATTATTTAAGAATATTTGTCCCAGAAATGCAGCCTTGACTTGAGTCATGACATGTCAATTATGCTCTAAGATAAGGCTAGGAACAGTTTTGATAATAATGGCTTAAAGTTAAAGCCCAGGCAAATGCAAAGTCATATACTACAAATTTTTGTGACTTTACTAATATAACTATCACGGTCATTATATCCATGGTTGCAATTTTGCCTATTGTTAGTGAAGTAATTTAGTCCACTAAAAGAAGCATGACCACTAGGCTGATTGCTATGCACAAATGTAAAATTGACATAATCACAGGCTAACAGGAACATCTAGCTAAGATCCTAAATGATAGGAGACAGTTGAGTATTATAACGCACAAGAAAAATAATTTTTTTTATGTACCTGGAAACTGGTAATACTCTCTTTCAGCTCTACATACTTTCCTGGGGCTCCGGTGAAAACTTCAGCAACATGGAACGGCTGGCTCAAGAACCTTTGAATCTTTCGTGCACGAGAAACAGTCAACTTGTCATCTTCACTGAGCTCATCCATCCCCAAAATGGCAATGATATCCTGTAGATTCTTATAGTTCTGAAGAACCTTTTGAACACCACGAGCAGTGTTGTAGTGTTCTTCTCCCAGAATGTGTGGCGATAGCATGCGAGACGTAGAATCTAAAGGGTCAACAGCAGGATAGATACCAAGCTCAGAAATCTGGCCATAAGAAACCAGCAAAAGAGTTAACAATCAAGATTTTGGAAAAAAGGGACAAATGATTCATATGAAAACAAGATCAAATACCTGCCGGGACAGTACAGTTGTGGCGTCCAGATGGGCAAAAGTGGTAGCAGGTGCAGGATCCGTCAAATCATCAGCAGGTACATATATAGCTTGGACAGATGTAATAGAACCTTTCTTGGTAGTCGTGATTCGCTCTTGTAGGCCTCCAAGATCTGTAGCCAATGTAGGTTGGTAACCAACAGCAGATGGAATACGACCAAGCAATGCAGATACCTCTGAGTTAGCCTGAAATGGGAAAGCACGGAAAGACATGACCAGATCAGGACCAAGCCAAAGCAAAAACAAAAAACAAGAACAAGAGAGAAATTGAAGACAAAATACAAGGAAGAAGTTGAGAAAAAAGTGGACAGTTACTTGGGTGAAGCGGAAAATGTTATCAATGAAGAGAAGCACATCTTGCCCTTCAGCATCTCGGAAATGCTCAGCCACAGTCAGCCCAGTAAGTCCAACACGAGCACGAGCGCCAGGAGGCTCATTCATTTGACCATAGACAAGAGCACACTTGCTGTCACTCTGAAAAAAATGAAAATGTTGAGCTATATGGAACTAGAATGAATAATATACTTCAGTAGATATGGAACCAACCACTAAATTAAGGAACAAAATATGAAGTGCATGATACAAACCTGCTTGTCTCCAAGCTTAATAACACCACTCTCAATCATTTCTCTGTACAAGTCATTACCCTCTCGAGTACGTTCTCCCACACCAGCAAATACTGAGAAACCACCTGAATAACAGGAAATAGTGGAATCCAACAAATCATACGAATCCAATAACAATAATATGGAAAGCCACTAATTGTGTTTTCCAGGTAACCAACCATGAGCTTTGGCAACATTGTTTATAAGTTCCATAATAAGCACAGTCTTCCCAACACCAGCACCACCAAAGAGTCCAATCTTTCCACCTCTTTGGTAAGGTGCAAGGAGGTCAACAACCTAGAAAATGTGGGAAGCAAGATAAAGTGACAGTGCAGTGGCTCCAGCAGTTCATCCAAAAAATAAAATTAACATAAATTAGAGGCCCTGAACTGAAAATACACAGAAGAATCTGCAGAAGGTACCCAAAAAAAGAACATTTCTCCATCAAACTTTTCAACACCGAAGAAAGATTGGCATACCTTGATTCCAGTAACAAGGATCTGTTGTTCAGTTGCCTGCTCAACGAAGGATGGAGCTTCTCGATGGATGGGCAAATAGTGATCAGTTTCTGTTGCAATTTTTCCACATTATAAAATGTCAGCAAAATGTTTGATATTGATTAGGGGAAAAATATTCCTATGTAGTAGAAAACAGAAAGAGAACCGCAACCACATGAACAACTTGTTTAGAAATTTTTTTTATTTCTTACTAATATCGCCCTTTTCGTCAATAGGCTCTCCAATAACATTCATGATACGACCAAGAGTGGCCCTACCCACGGGCACCTAAGCACCCAAAAGAAGGTTACAAAACAGTGTTAGTATCAAGCTGTACAACAGGGACAGAAACATCAAAAAACATATGCACGAATCAGAATTAGTAAACTTTTCACATAGAGAAAGACCCATTCCATGTCTATTACCAACAAAAACAAAACCATTATAACGATACCCATTCACAATACAAAACTATCCTAAAAAGAGTTTGTCCTAAATACTCTTCACTCAAACTATGAGCAATTAAACAAAAATCCAAGGCCATACAAAGTTAACCGCACGAACTTTTGTCAAGGAAGCCACAACCCTTAACCATTAAGGACCTATATCCATCTAGAGTTGTACCTGGCATTATAAAATGGGGCTACTGAATTTGAATTGCAAGAAATTAATTCAAACTTTGAACAAGGTTTTCTCCAAATTCCACTTCCATGGTGCCAAAGGCGGACATTACATAAAAATGGAATATAGAAGTCATATGATCCCCACGATTTATGGTTATTAAATACAAAATTTTTAGAAGAACCCCACAAAAAACAACCTGAATTGTATTTAGAAGATCAAAAAAGCTAAAAAATCCCAATACAAAGAAGTGCTGTTTTTCTGGAAAGTAAAAACATTTTAAACAAAGGGGTCATTGTCAGGCGAACAACTATTAGATTGTGAGTTCGAACATAGGGCAGTCACTTTGGGATCATAATGCCAAATTTGGCTCCGTACCCAAGTCCACCCCTCACAGCAGCATAGATTGTCATGATCTTTTGAACTAAAAAAAAATCAACACTACAATATATAGCAAACAGAATCTTTTGATTCAGTTCTTACAGTGATAGGAGAGCCAGTATTGAGCACTCTTTGACCTCTCACAAGCCCTTCCGTCCCATCCATGGCAATCGTCCTCACCATACTTTCACCCAAATGCTGGGCTACTTCGAGCACCAACCGGATCGAATTGTCGAGAACCTCCAAAGCCGTCAAGATCGGCGGTAAACCCTCATCGAACCTCACATCAACGACGGCTCCAATCACTTGGCACACTTTTCCGATCGCTCCTTTACCCGTAAACTCATCCGTTATCTTTCCGCTACCTTCGCCACTCTTACCCGCCGGAGGAGACGACGGCGACGCCGGAGCTGCCGCCGAGGTGGCATAGTTGACTGCCCGGGTGAGAAAGTAGCCGGTCGGAGATGGGCGAGAGATTGAGGACTTAGGACTGGTGAGGGATTTGGAGAAAGATCGTCGAAGGGAAGAGGAAGATCGGAGGAGAGAGGACAACAGCTTCCGAGAAGCCATTGTTAGGGTTTGTTATTTGTGTGTTTGTGTGTTTGTGTGTGTGAAGTCCAGGTGGGGTGGATATGTCAACGCAATGTGCCACTATGTTTGGTAGCAAGAGAGGAAGGAAAAAACATTGTGCTTTTTCTTCCCTTTTTTGTTTAGATAACAAATAAAACATTGTGCTTTTTCTTACTTTCTTCTCTTTTTTTCAAACTTTTTTTCTCTTTTTTCATCTCTTTCTAACAGCCAAATGCATTTTGAGTGATAAAATATTAGAAATTTTGGGTATGTGTTTTTTGTGTTTGATAATATAAAAGAGTTTGAATGGATTAGATACAATGACAATTAACACCCATTGAAATGTTTGTACATTAAATTAGATTTGAAAATAAATTTCAAGTCTATATTGTATTTAAAAAAGTTAACTCAAAATTAAAAATAATTTGTCAAATAATAACTTCACATTCTTTTTCAAAAAGAGAACAATTTTTTTTAATTATAATTTATTAGAACTCGTTATAAAAAAATTCTATGAGGAAAATATCGAAATTAGAAGAATGAACATATTTTAATTAATTTAGATTAAATCTCTTAAATGTTCTCTTGAATTATGACATATCTTTTAAATTATCCCTTGAACTTTCAATTGTCCAAATTTATCCATTGAATTTTGTAATTTATTTTAATAACAAGATTAACTGCTATTTAATGATTAATCTTAAAAGAATGAATCGATTAAAATAAATTACATAGTTCAAGAGTAAAATTATCCAATTAAAATTTTATGAGACAATTTAAAATAAAAACTGATGATGCCTCGGAATTAATCTCACAGGCCCAACCTGATACGGTTCTGTTGGGTTTTACGAGATAGGCTTAAGAAAATGAAAGTTATGCGATGACAGACAAATAATATAAGTGGTTCACCCTAGCCGACGGACTTGGGCTACATCCACTGTAACGGAGGCTCTTGCTCCTCGGAGAAATGTATTGATCTCAAATGGTTACAAGAAAATTACAGGCGCAGGGCCGTTGAAGATTCTTTCTTATCTGGGTATTCTAGGATCAAGGGCAAAATACCAGAATGGTGGTTAGGAAGAAGACTCAGGAGTCGATCCTCCCTACTTGCTTCTACTGTTCTATTTATACCGTGCATCTCCTTAGGGTTTGTTGTTCTTCTTCCCCTTTTTCCTGATCTTGTGGGGACCTTTCGTCCTTTCCCTGCAAGCCTCTCTGTCCGCCGGCGGTACTGTGCCCACGACCACCTGGGTTTGTTCGGCACCACTTCTCTCTGCCTTTTGCAGGGTGTAACTCTGAGGAATCAGAGCCGGTTCCCCTTGTCCTTGGAGCACGTGGCACAATAGGGCATACCTTAGGTTATGGGTTGAGAATCGGATCAGGGCTGGGCTATTGGCTCTTCGGGCTCTTAGGCCCCCTGCTCTTGGTGTGGGCCGGTTAGGGCCATTTCTTTTGGGCTTCGAAATCCACATTCAGTATTTTCAAGGCGTTTTGGGCTCGGCTATCATGGCGCCCCAGGCCCAAAAACCTATCCTCATCAGTTGCCCCCCAGCCCCTGGTCACAAGAATGACGTCTTCTCTGACCTGGGGTTTGGAAGTGTCTTTTCTGACTTATCCCTTGTCTCCATACGTGGCGGGATGCGTGGTCAGATGGCTTTGCACTGATTTGGGCCACTTTGGTATTCGCCGGCTGTGATGGGACGGTTTTTACACGTGTCACCATCAGGTGAATCCATCGGTACGGTTTCTGAGACGCGTCCTGACGTCTCGCCTCTCAGGACATTAAATGTCTTGTATAAAAGTGGGGGAAATCCCTTCATCTGTGTTGCTTTTGTGTTTTTTGAATCTCCTCCTTGCGTTTCCTTCACCTCCTTTGGCTTTCGAGGCGTTCCGTTTCAGACCTTCAGGCGATCCTTAGGGTTTCTGCGTTCCCGGTTCTTTTATGCATCTAGCGCCCTGACTAGGTACGTCTTTCCTCCTTTCTTTGTTCTTGCTCGACCTGGATCCCTTCAATCCTCCTTGGTGGGGTTTTGGATTTCGCTTCTTGATATGGAGGTTTAACTACTTTAGGAATCATTCCGACGACCTTTCCCCCCTTATGTATTTCGTGGACCATCTTACTTCGCTTAGAGTGTCCTTCCTTCGAGGTTGGTGTCTGAGACCTCTATTTTTGACTGACTGTGCTTTACATTTACCTTCCCTCCACTCCGGTCTGCGACCTGGGTTCTTGATGGGGAAGTATGTCGTTTCCTCTTCCGAATCGGATTCCGAGGACTAGGTAGGCGAGGAGGTCGAGGAAAGTACCTCAGGTTCTCTGAGCAGTAGTTCTGTTGATAGGGCTGCCTCTGGGTCCACCCCTGGAGTTTCTGCTTCAGCCCCTATAGAAGAAGCTCGTCCTCTTTCATCCCTACCCCATGTTTCTTTTGTTTCGTCAAAGACTAGGAAATCCAAACCGGCTCTTCCCCCAACTTCTAGAAAGAGAGTTCGTCGGGACCAAGCCGACCTGGCTTGTTATGCAGAAGTGACTCCCAGTTGCCTCAGCGATGAGGATTTAGATGAGCTGAGACGGGAGTATCATTTTCCCGACTCCGTTCTCTTACATTCTCCTGAGGTACACGAGAGGTGTAATTCTTCTATTCCCGGCCTGGTCTGTTTTTATGAATCCGCTTTCCGTGCTGGTTTGCGGTTCCCTGTTCATCCTTTCATCCAAATCGTCCTTGAGTTTTATAACATTTATCCTGCTCGGCTCTCACCAAATGGCTGGGGCCTCCTGATCGGGTTTCTCATTCATTGGTTTATGAGTGGGAACGACTCTCATCCTTCCATTATGGAGTTTGCCTCTCTTTTTCAACTTAAGTCTTCCCCTTCCACGGGTTTCTTGTACTTTGCGAAAAGGGTCAAGGCGAGGAATTTAATTACCGGGCTTCCTTCCTCCAACAAAGGGTGGAAACCTAAGTTTTTCTTTGTTAGAGGAGACTCCTAGGAGCTTTCTGGGGAGCCAGGGGACGTCCCTCTTATTCCCAGGTTTTGGGGAGCTCCTCGGAATATAAGTAAGGCCCTTCAATTCGGTTGCATCATTCTTTGTTGTTTCTCTTTTACTGACATAACTTCTGGTTTGCAGATTATCGTCCTGTCCTTGGGGTTGAGGAGGCAACTAGAGTTGCTAAGGCCGAGGCCTTGGGGTTGCAGTCTTTCTTCGACCTGGTGACTGACGAGAATCTAGCCCTCTATGAACTCGGGCCTCCTGTTGAGCAAGCTCTAGCTCCGACATCGTCATCTGCTCCCCCACCTTCCCCCATGAAACAAGACTTGATAATGGCAATGTTCTCGGATACCGAGAAGTCGAGGAAGAAAAGGAAACTGGTGAAGGGCTCGCAACTGTTACCCAAAGAAACATCCGTATCCGAGCCCCTACCCGTTTCCTCTGAGTAGAAGAAGGAGGGTCGTTCTTCTCATGGGGATGTGGCTCCCCCTTCACTCCCTGTTGAGGCACCTCAGGGCAAATCTTCAACCAGGGGAGCTTCGAAATACGAGGTCCCGGCAGCTCCTCCTCGCTCTGTCTCTCCAGAAGGCGGGAAGGTGGAGACCGCTCCCTCCTCGTCCAAGGAACAAGGGGGCAGCTTTCTTCGTGACCCTGAGGTCGCCGTTGCCGCTTTGTCTGAGCTGGTCTCTACGTCTGATCCCAGGGCGGCCATGCGAGTTCCTTTCGACAGGAAGGTGGATCGCGCTATTCGGGGCATGGCGGAGGTATTTTCTACCCTCACTCTTCTTCTTCTCCGCTATTTCTTTGTGCTCAGATTTCTGCGGGTCTCTCTGATCTTTCTCTTTCTTAGTCGCTCGCCTGCGTGAAGATGCTAGGCTTTCACTACAATGAGGAGCTTTCAAAGGCTAAGGAGTCAATGGGCGCCCTATTAGTGAGCAACGAGGCCGCCGAGGAGAAGGTGAAGATTCTGTCTTCGGAGGCTATTGAGCTAAAGAGGATTAATGATGAGATGGATGCCCGCCTTCAAGACTTCGTCAAGCTCTTGGACTCAAAGGACAACAAGCTCAAAGCCAAGGAGGCCGACCTATTAGTCAAGGATTCGGAGCTTAGGGCCAAAGATGCTGATTTGGCGACTAAGGATTCCGAGTTGTCATCTTTGTAGGCTCGTATTTCGCAGCTTGAGATAGAGAGCGCCTCTGCCTTTGTGAAGGGTTTTCTGAACCTTCAGGATCAACTCGAGGAGGCCTATCCCGACCTTGACTTGGATCCCTTCGTACCCATGCTTGGCTTCAAGAAGGCGATGGTGGCGGCTGAGGAGGCCGAAATTCCTGATCCCGGCGAGGGCGGGGCGCCTGGTTCTGAGAAGGCGTCTGGTCCTGTGGTGGCAGCAGCGGAGGAGCCAGGCGCGTCGGCAGGGGCTGCCTGTGAGGGAGCAGGTGGGGACCAAGATTGCTGATGTTTTGATTTTCCTTTCAATTTTTCTAATTGCTTTGCTTGTAATGCTTCGATGTAACTTCCTCAGACGCTGAAATGAGAATATTTGTGGTTTTCTCCACCATTTTTTTGCGTTTCATTATAAACTTCATAGTCTGGTCTTTGGGGCTCGTTTCGCTACTTCATGTGGTCTTCAACCAGTGGCCGTAGACGAGTTAGGCTGACTTTTCGCATTTTTACTTTTAGCCGAGCTGATCTGAGTCGAGCTGACCTTCACGTTTCATTCCTTGGGTCGTTTAGACTCCCTAGGGATGTTTTGGTCTTTTCTGGTTACTTTTCTTGTACTGCAGTTCCGACGGTTTCGTTCGTTTGAGAAGGTGCGCCGTCAGTGGGGTTAGTGATCCCTCGATCGTGGCGCCCAAGAACCCCCCATGATGCCACGTGTCCCCCTCATTAATTGCGAGGGACGTGCATTAACTGCTTCCAGCGACAGTGACAAGGCCTATCTTGTAGCGCCTATAAATAGGCCTTCTGAGGGATGATTGCTCTCTACTGAGCATAAAAGGAGTTTCCTTCTTTCTGGTGTGACACACTTATCCTTTCCCCATTGCTTCTAAGAAACCCAATTTGATTTCTGCATTCATGGCTACTTCCACTTCTCCATTTGACGTTATGGAGCGAATCTTTGGTAATGCAGAGGTTAGCGAAGTCAACGAGGACGAGGCTCAGCTCCTTGCCAGGCGCTTCGAGTTCCCCCCAAGTGTTGTCATGCGCCTCGCTGGCTTGCGCAGGTTTCATAGCCCGGTCAGTGGTGAAGCTTGTTTCTTCGAGGCCCCCTTCTTATTAGGGCTTCGGTTTCCCCTTCCTGGGTTGATACGAGAAGTCCTTCATTTCTTCGATTTCTGCCCCGACATGCTCCTTCCATCTGGTTAGGCGGTATTACTGGCCTTTACCGCCGCGTGGGGGAGGTTGTTCCCTCAGGCCAAGGCTAACTTGACGGAGTTTCTTCATTTTTTCCGCCCTGAGGAAATATCCGAGTTCTACCATTTTGTCCCTAGGCGAGGGGGAGAAATTCCCATCCGGGATCTCCCGCCGAGCCCTGAAGGGTGGAGAAGGAGATACTTTTTTGTTTCTAGAGATGGATGGGAGTTTGGTTCCCAATTCCCGGGGTCTGTCAGAGTTCCTACCGCCTGGGGTCGTCGTAGAAATCTAGGTAAGTTCCTGCCTTCGTGCTTGTTGATGCTTGTTTTTGCGTACTAATGGCATTGCTTGTTCCTGCTGTAAGAGAGCTCCCGCCCCTTATGGCCTCGGGGTCGACTCGGGTAGACCAGGCGCGGGCCCGCCTGCCTTTTTCTTACGTTGAGCTGATGCATCCCGGGATTTCCTCGGCGTCAGGCGACCGTGCGTAATTGATGTTTTTTATTTTTCTATTCCTTTGCTCGAAACCTTGCTAAGTCTTTGACTTTGTTTGTGTAGTCCCTTCTTACCTGGTGACTCAGCGCCATATGATCATGGAGCGTGTGGATGAAAGGAGACGGGATAGGACCCTAGGACCTCCGGCAAAGAGGACGAGGTTGGGAGAGAGCGGTTCTTCTGGTGAGGTTCTCGTTCCTGTTGCCGAGGCTTCCACTCCTGCAACCCAGGTTCCTGCTCCTGCAGCCGAGGTCCCTACTTCTGCACCCGAGGCCCCAAGGTCGCGATCAGAGCTGTTTGCTAGTGAGGCCACTGTGGGTACTATAGTGATTCACCCTGTAGGAGGGCCGGTTGCTGCAGCTGGTCAAAGCTCGGCTCGTGCCCCCCAGACCTCTATTGCCGACCCTGAGGCCGGTCTACTCCGGGACGTGAGCTTGAGCAGTCGTGCCCTGATGGAGTTGATTCCCCTAGCTGACCTACGCCGCTCTGTAGATCTCCCTTTTCAAGTTCGAAGCCGTGACGCGCTTCATGCCCTCCTCGAGGTACGTTTTGGTGCTTTCCCCTTTGTTTCTACCTTCTTGGTATCTTATAATGTCCTTTACGTTTTCAGTCGGTGACACATGTCTGCGCTCTTGGGAGGAAAATTTTTATGTTGAGGAGTGAAGTCCAGAGGAGGGGTGCTGAGGTCCTTGAAGCTCGTTAGCGCGGCACCGAGCTCTTGAGCTGGGGCTTGGCTGCTGAGAGAGAGTTGGAGCAGGTCCTTGAGCAGTGGGCTCAGACCTTCAGACAACTGATTGCCAGTACCTCAGCTGAGGTCTCCCTCAGGGATGAGCTGGCTCGTTTGAGAGGAGAGCGTGAGGCTCAGAAGGAGGACTTGCTAAATGCTGTTGTTACCCGCTCTCTACTGGAGGATCAGCTGAAAGAGTCCCAGGCTGCTATTTCTGAGCTGAATAACTCTTTAGCTGCTAAGCGTCGGCTGGTAGAGGACCAGCGGAAGGATATTGAGGAGGCTAGGCTAGAGGCAGCCAAGGCTTTCGTTGACGGGTTCTTTAATTTTGCTGACCAGGCGATTGAGAGGTTCCCCGACTTGGACATTGAGCAATTTCAGCCGAGGTTTGATGCTTCTTCTAGTGGCGGTGCTCCCGATGCTACTCCTCCTCCTCCTTCAGATCAGCCTTGAGTGTTTGGATTTTTACTGCTGACTTCTCTTTTCTCGCTGTTTGTTTTTATTATTTTCTTTGTTGTTGGCATATGTAGACATATTCTTGTAATGGAACTTTCCCTTTTGGTAATGGAATTTTTTCCTTCTTTCCGTGGTGGTGTACTTGTTGGTTGCTGGTGCTATATTCCCTTGCCCCCTACTCCGAAGAGGCCTTGGCCTGTTTGGAGTGGTATCATTGCCTGAGATCTGGGCTTCCTTACTTGGATTTGCTGTTCTGTCTGTGCCTTGTGGTCCGAGCGTCTTTTGCTTGGTTTAGGTGTCTTTTTTCCTTATCCTGTGTGACTGTTCGTATTTACAAAGTACAGGGAACGGTTAAGTGAACTTCCACCTACCTCGCGCCGTTATTATTAATGCTGCCATGATTGCGGAAAACCAGGAGTCATTTCGTTGCTACAGCATGCCTATTTATTTTCCAATGCTTGGGACTCCTTCCATTCTTGGTAGTTCCTTTGCATCTTATTCTCCACTTCTTCTGTTCTTGCAGATTCATGGCTCCTTCTTCTTCTCCCCTCTTCAAACTGCGGGCTCGAGAGGCTCTGGATGGGTCTTGGTATTCCCTGTTTTTCCTCCCTTCTTTGCTTAGCGTTGCAAACGTGGGGGAAATAGGGAAGCGATATGATTTCCCTGAGCATCTTACGATCAGGGGCCCCACACCGGATGAGCCCAACAATGTTTCTTCTCGTCAAGAAGTCTCGTTCTTTGAAGGTGCTTTTGAAATGGGCCTTCATTTTCCGATACACCAGGACTTTGCTTGGGTCCTTTCCTATTATGGGTTATGCCCTTCTCGCCTTTCCCCTCAGGGTTGGGCCGCTTTGGTGAGCTTCTTCATTTTCTGGCGCCTTCAAGGTTTTGACGACTTCCCCACTGTGGGGCAATTTCTTTACTTCTTTGGGCTGTCATTCGATTTCCCCCCTATTTTTAGTACTTTCACCTGGAGATCATATCGTCAACCTCTCCTGATCCCTGGCCTCCCCAACTCCCCCGAAGGCTGGACTCAGCGTTTTTTCTTTGTCTCTGGGGACTCGTGGGAGTCTTCGGTGAGAGAGAACTATCACGTCCGGGTTCCCCGTACTTGGAGGAGTTTTCGAGATCGAGGTACGTATATGAAAATTTTTCCTGTTTCTATTTGAACTATTTTTCCTTATGTTGAACTCACCCTTTCTGTGTCGTAGGCCGCCCTAGTCTTACCCCCCGCGAGGAGCTGGAGATTAGCCTTGTGGAGAAGGCCGTGCCGATCTATTTTTTCGACCTCCTTATCCCTCGGAATCTGGTTAACTTTAATATAGGGGAAAGTTCGAGCCGGGTTCTATATGCACCCACCTCCTTCCTCGAGACTGACACTTCCGAGCCTGAGTCTGATGAGACCACCTCTTGCTCCGAGCCTGACGATGCCCTTCCCAGCAGAAAGAGGCCAAGGAATGGCTCAGAATCCCAGCCGCTTCCTTCTCAAGATGCTGTGGTGGAGGCCTTTTTGAGGAGGATTACTGAAGTCGAGGCCGAAAGGGATGAATTGAGGGAAGAGTATTCTCGCCTTCAAGCCGTCATTGTCCAGATGGAGAAGGGTGATCGTAAGCTGAAAGGGGTTGCTGTTGAGCGAGACTTTGGAGGAGGGAGAGGCTTGTGATGTTTCTTCTATGTACTTGAGTGACTTTTCTTTGTCCTGACGTATGTGCCCTATGGAATGTGGACCTTATCCTTTCTGCAATGAATTTCTTGGTTTTTTTCTTTTGCCGAAAATGTAATTATCCTTTGCACATGGAATCCTGGTTGTGTTGAGCTGACGAGCTACCAAGCTTGCTGGCTTTCCAGCGGCAGAGTCTTAGGCTGAAAGAGCGTTGCTGCTTCTGAGGTCGCGAGCTCTTAGGCTGAAAAAGCCTTTGTTGATTCTGAGCTTACGAGCTCTTAGACTGAAAAGGCCTTTGCTGATGCTGAGCTTACGAGCTCTTAGATTGAAAAGTCTTTGCTGGTTCTGAGCTTACGAGCTCTTAGACTGAAAAGTCTTTGCTGATTCTGAGCTTACGAGCTCTTAGACTGAAAAGTCTTTGTTGGTTCTGAGCTTACGAGCTCTTGAGCTTACGAGCTCTTAGACTGAAAAGTCTTTGTTGATTCTGAGCTTACGAACTCTTGAGCTTACGAGCTCTTAGACTGAAAAGTCTTTGCTGATTCTGAGATTACGAGCTCTTGAGCTTATGAGCTCTTTAGACTGAAAAGTCTTTGTTGGTTCTGAGCTTACGAGCTCTTAGACTGAAAAGTCTTTGCTGATTTTGTATAGAGCGGACTTTTTGGAAACTTTTGGAACTTTCATTGATAAAATCTGGTCTTTTTACAATAACCCTCCACTCTTTGTGGGAAACTCTATTGGTAGTAGCGCTTCAAGTGGTCTGCATTCCATGAGTGTTGTAGGTCTCTGCCTTCCTCTGTTTGCAGCTCATAGTTTCTGGGTCGGACGATCCTTTTTACAACATACGGTCCTTCCTAGTTTGGTCCTAGTTTTCCATGGGCCGGGTCCTTCCTAGCTGGGAGCAGTTTTTTTAACACTAGATCGCCCGGTTTAAAACTCCTTCCTCTTACTCGCGTATTGTAGTATCTTGCTGTACTTCTTTGATAGGAGGAGATTCGTTGTAGCGCCTCGTCTCTCTTTTCGTCCAGGAGGTCGAGGTTTATCAGCAGGGACCTTTCGTTCTGTGTTGGATTGAAAAGTTCTGCTCTTGCGGAGGACACACCTATCTCAACGGGAGCCATGGCTTCCGTCCCGTATGCTAGGCTGAAAGGGGTTTCCCCAGTCGTAGTTCGAGTAGTCGTTCGGTACGCCCATAACACTGCGGGGAGGTAGTCTACCCATTGGGATTTAGATGCCTCCAGCCTGGTCTTCAGCGCCAGTTTGATAGTTCGGATGGTCACATCGGCTTGCCCGTTAGACTACGGGTGGGCGGGTGCCGAGAAGAATTTTTTGATTCCCAATTCGCTACAAAAATTTGTGAACATCGGATTGTCAAACTGCTTCCCAGTGTCGGAGACCAACGCTCTGGGGACGCCGAAACGGCAAATTATAGACTTCAAAACGAAATTCTTGACCTTTTGTGCTGTGATTTTTGCTAGAGGTTCGGCCTCAGCCCATTTGGTGAAGTAATCCACCGCCACCACGACAAATTTGCACTGTCCAACCCCAATTGGTAGGGGCCCTAAGATATCCAAACCCCATTGTTGAAAAGGCCAAGGGCTGACCACAGGGGTGAGAAGTTCAGGTGGGCAGTGCGGCAAGTTCCCGTGGACCTGACATGCTTAGCATCTCTTCACTATTTCTTTGGCATCTTTAGACATAGTTGGCTAGAAGTAGCCCTGTCGTAAGGCCTTGCTAGCCAATGTCTTCGCACCAATGTGGTTGCCGCACATGCCTTCGTGGATTTCTCTCAAGATGTAGTCTGCTTCCGTTCCTGTCACGCATTTCATTAAGGGAAAAGAAAAACCTCTTTTGTCCAGGTTACCTTGGATTAGTGTGAACCTCGCCGCTCTGGCTCTTAGCTTGGAGGCGTCTTTTGGGTCGTCTGGGAGTATCCCATCCTGTAAGAAGGATGTAATGGGGTCCATCCATGAAGCGCCCTCCTCAACTGGCATTGCCTGAGCTTCTGCGGCTAGTTCGTCGTTGGGCTGTATGCCCTGGCAGGTCCTAGTTGGCAGTAGTAGCCAACTTGGCAAGAGCATCGGCCCGCTGATTGGCTTCTCGGGGGACTTGGACTAGCTCAGCCAATACGAACTTCCTCAACAACCTTTGCACTTCTGTTAGGTATAGCGTCATCTTCTCGTCTCTGGCTACATATTCTTCTTCGACTTGCCTAACAACCAGTTGCGAGTCGCTGTACACCACGATCTGCTGAGCTTCCATCGACAGGGCCAGGTTCAGACCGGCTATAAGGGCTTCATATTCGGCTTCGTTTGTTGGATGCTTGAAAATCAAATCTCAAAGCATACTCCAGATCATACCCTTCTGGTGATGTTAGGATGAGCCCGACTCTGCTCCCCTGGGAGTTAGATGCCTCGTCCACACATAACTTCCAAGTCGGAACATCGGCGACACAGTCTTGGCTTTCTTCATTTTCCTCTGGTGGAGAGGTAAACTCGGCAAGAAAATCTGCCAGGATTTGTCCCTTGATGGCGGTCCTGGGTTTGAACTTGATGTCAAATTCGCTAAGTTCCATCGCCCATTTTACCAACCTTCCCAAGGCTTCTGGTTTATGCAGGACCTGCCTCATCGGCTGATCTGTCGGAACTTCGATGGTGTGGGCCTGAAAATACGGTCTCAACCTCCGAGCTGCGACCAGCAGGGCTAGCACGAGTTTTTCCATTTTTGGGTATCTCTCTTCAGTGCCTCGGAGGGCTTTACTGCAAAAATAGACAGGTAGCTGGACCCGGTCCTTGTCTCTAACAAGCGCCGCGCTGACAGAGAAGTCTGATACAGCTAGGTAGAGGGTCAACACTTCTCCCTCTTGAGGGCTTACCAGTACAGGCGTGGATGCCAGATAGAGTTTCAGGGCTTGGAAAGCCTCCTCGCATTTTTCATCCCACTGAAAGGCTGCCTTTAGGACCTTAAAGAAAGGCTGACACTTATCGCTGGAACACGATACAAATCGGTTTAGCGCTGCTATTCTCCCGGTCAGGCGTTGGATTTCCCTCGTGGTGGTGGGGGGCTTCATTTCGAGGACTGCCCTAACCTTGTCCGGGTTCGCCTCGATGCCTCGGCTGTTAACTATGAAACCCAAAAATTTTCCAGCCGATACTCCGAAGGCGCATTTTGCCGGGTTCAGTTTCATTCGGTACTCCCTCATGATTTCAAAAGAATCCCCGAGGTGTTGGATATGGGTCTCGGCCTTGAGTGACTTTACGAGCATGTCGTCTATATATACTTCCATGGTTGAGCCCAGCTTATCTCGGAACATCCTTTTGACCAACCTCTGGTAGGTGGCCCCTGCGTTCTTCAGTCCGAATGACATTACTTGGTAGCAAAAGATCCCCTGCTCTGTGACGAACGAGGTATTCTCTTGATCGTTTGGGTCCATCCGGATCTGGTTATATCCTGAGAATGCATCCACGAAGCTTAGGAGCTCATGGCCGGCTGTTGCATCGACTATGAGGTCGATCCGAGGCAGCGGGAAACTATCCTTTGGGCATGCTCGATTAAGGTCGGTGAAGTCGATACAAAGTCGCCACTTGCCGTTTACCTTCTTCACCAGGACGACGTTGGCTAACCAGGTCGGGTAATCGACCTTTCTGATGGCTTTGGCGCGTGACAGCTTGGCCACCTCCTCGTTTATAGCTTTCTGTCTGTCTGGCGCGAAGCTTCTCCTTTTTTGCCTCACCGGCCTGCTGTTGGGATCTACACTGAGGCGATGCACGATCACGGCGGGGTCTATTCCTTCCATGTCTTTCTGTTTCCAGGCGAAGACGTCAGCGTTCTCTTTTAGAAAGGAGATGAGCTTTTCCTTGATGACAGGTAATAGCATGGAGCCCACAAAAACTATGTGCTCCGGGTCTTCATCCAGCTGTACTGGCTCCAGTTGTTCCGAGGGGGTAGGTCGGGCTTCAATCTCATCCCTCATGTCCAAGTCCTCCAACTGGACTGACTCCACCTCTGCTGCATAGATGCCACGTAACACTCCCTGGCGAGGTGTTGGTCTCCTCTTACCACTCCAACCCCACTCTCAGTCGAGAATTTCATCACCAAATGATATGCCGAAGGTACTGCCTTAATGGAGTTAAGGGATGACTTTCCCAACAAGACATTGTAGGCAGACGGGGCGTCTACCACCAAGAAGCGGGTGGTGGTGGTGACCTGGCAGGGCGGATCTCCTACGATGAGGACGAGCTGGATGGAACCAACTGGCAAGACTCTTTCTCCCGAGAATCCCAGGAGATGGGTTCTCACGGGTTCTAGTCTCGACCTTTCTATCCCGAGCTGATCGAAGGCCGCTAAGAAAATGATGTCTGCTGAGCTGCCATTATCGATCAGCACTCGATGTATGGTCTTGTTTGCGATGATCGCTTTTATGACCAAAGGGTCGTCATGGGGGTGCTGGCACCCTTCTAGGTCTGCATCTGAAAAGGTGATCTCCATGTCTCGGCGGGGCATTTTGTTGACAGCATGGACCGCGAGGAAGTCCTATGAGCGGGCTCTTCTGGCATGAGCTCTCCGAGCTAAGCTAGATTCACCACCCCCAGCGAAACCCCCAGAGATGACCCGGATCTCCCCGATGGCTTGTTGGTGTTGCGATGGTTCGGCGGCAACCCGGTCTTCCCGCCCTTGATTGTTCTGCGCTCTCTGTTCTCCCGCCACGTAACGGCGCAGATGGCCCATCTAAATCAGGTATTCGATCTCATTTTTCAGCTGAATGTAGTCGTTTGTTTCGTGGCCTGTGTCTTTGTGGTAATCGCAATATTTGGTGGCATCCCGCCTGCTGGGGTCGGACTTCATCCGAGGAGGCCACCGGACGAATCTCTCATTCTGTACTTCATGGAGGACCTGGGCTATCGAGGTGACGAGGGGTGGGAGCCTCGCTGGGACGAACCGCTGTTGCAGTTCTTGGGGAGGAGGTCCCAGGCGATCTCGGACGTTCCCTCTCCTTTTAGGAGAAGGTTTTCTCCCTCTCCTTGGGGAGCGGTCTCTCCTCGGGGATCGATCACGCCTTTTCTCCTTCCTAGGACTGTGATCCTTTTTCTTCTTGTCTCCGTCCATGGTCGCCGTACTCCCCTTCAGGCGGAGGGCCTCTTCGCCGTTTATATATTTCTCGGCTTTCGCCAGTACCTCGGCCATGGTGGCTTGAGGATTCTTTGCGATCGAGAAGAGGAGATTCTTGGATTGAATTCCGAGCCCAGACATGAAGGTGGTCAGCGCGAACTTGTCGTCCACGCTTTCCACCTTCAAACATTCCTGGTTGAATCGTTGCACGTAACTTCGGAGGGACTCGTTGGGTCCCTGCTTGACGCTCAGTAGGTGGTAGGATGGCTTTCTGTAAGTCCTTGCTCCAATGAAATGGGATACGAACTATATGGATAGTTCTCTGAAGGATGAGATGGACGCTGGTCGTAGCTGGTTAAACCAGGCCATGGCCGATCCTTTGAGGGTGATGGCGAAAGCCCGGCAGCGAATAAGGTCCGGGTATCCTTGGAGCTCCATCTGATTTTTATATAAGTTTAGATGATCAACTGGGTCTTTGGTCCCGTCAAATACCTCTATCGAAGGGGTCCAAAATTTCTAGGGAAGAGGGAAATGGAGGACCTCTGGAGTGAACGGTGACTCCGTTTGCTGAACCAAGGCGTCCATGGTGTCGGGGGTTCGCCCCTTGACCACTTCTTTCATATTACCTAGCTCTCGCTGGAGCTCACGGATCTCTTGCTCCCAGGCATGGTCATTGACATCTTGGGGATAGGGCATGTCTTCTCGGTAGGTGGCCCTAGCCCTACTGTGGGCTTCATCGCCGTCATGTTCTTCGGGATGTCTCCTTCGGTGGTTCTCGCCAGAATGGCTGCGCTCATGGAGCTCGGTAACCCCGTTAGGCGGAGCTTGGCGCTCTTGGGGTGGGGGAGCGATGTCATGCTCTTCTTGGAGGGGAGGAGGCTCTTGTCGAGCTGGGGGGAACCGAGGGAGCTGATGAGTCTGTATCCACTCCATCAGTTCCTGGTTCTGTTTCATCAACTGCAACGTAGTTCTATGGTAAGTTTCCAGTTCATTGAGCAGAGGGAGGTTCGTCGCTGGGGGATGACCCTCAACGTCCTCCATGTGCGTAGGAAAGTTCTCCGGTGGGTTTTGGTGGCCTTGGGTATTGGCAGGAGCTTTACTCATGTTCCGAGTAGAGACCATCAAGTAAATAAGATTCACAAGAGAATGATGAAAACCGTTCCCACAGACGGCGCCAACTGATGATGCCTCGGAATTAATCTCCCAGGCCCAACCTGATACGGTTCTGTTGGGTTTTACGAGATAGGCTTAAGAAAATGAAAGTTATGCGATGACAGACAAATAATATAAGTGGTTCACCCTAGCCGACGGACTTGGGCTACATCCACTGTAACGGAGGCTCTTGCTCCTCGGAGAAATGTATTGATCTCAAATGGTTACAAGAAAATTACAGGCGCAGGGCCGTTGAAGATCATCTGGGTATTCTAAGATCAAGGGCAAAATACCAGAATGGTGGTTAGGAAGAAGACTCAGGAGTCGATCCTCCCTACTTGCTTCTACTGTTCTATTTATACCGTGCATCTCCTTAGGGTTTGTTGCTCTTCTTCCCCCTTTTCCTGATCTTGTGGGGACCTTTCGTCCTTTCCCTGCAAGCCTCTCTGTCCGCCGGCGGTACTGTGCCCACGACCACCTGGGTTTGTTCGGCACCACTTCTCTCTGCCTTTTGCAGGGTATAACTCTGAGGAATCAGAGCCGGTTCCCCTTGTCCTTGGAGCACGTGGTGCAATAGGGCATACCTTAGGTTATGGGCTGAGAATCGGATCAGGGCTGGGCTGTTGGCTCTTTGGGCTCTTAGGCCCCCTACTCTTGGTGTGGGCCGGTTAGGGCCATTTCCTTTGGGCTTCGAAATCCACATTCAGTATTTTTAAGGCGTTTTGGGCTCGGCTATTATGGCGGCCCAGACCCAAAAACCTATCCTCATCAAAAACCATAGTTCAGGGACATTTATGAGATTTAACCATTAATTTACTAATTCAATTAAGATTATGAAACTCGAAGTCAAAAATTACAAAATTCAGTGTTTCGTAATTTGGTGACAATTTTTTTTACCACTAATTTGTGAATTTTTTTAAAAAAAAATTGGATATAATTTTATGAGACCTTAATTTTAAATTTGACCTTGAGGCCGATGATGGAGTCCACAAGTTCAGCCTGATTTGACCCATTTGTTAAAAGTATACTCACAGGGCCAGCATGTGTGCTTTGCCAATTCGTGATGTGGAGTCTAGCCAATAGGCATATAGCAAGGACTTGATCCAATTATTTCATTTACGTGTCCGTTGAATGACACGAGTTTAAGCACCATTTAGAACAAAAGGGCCCTTTTGTGTCTTTTTCCTCAACTGTATTTGTGTCATGCTAAGATTAAGGCAACCCGTGCTTACTCTTGGCAATAATTTGTGTTGTTTTGGAGTCATATTATGTAAAAAATTTTGTATTTCATACTCGATTTTATTAAACAATTGTATATACTCCATTTCATATTATCTCTGATTTATGTCGTATTGTTTAGTATAATTCATATTGTATTAGTTGCCATCATTTTGACTCATTTATTAAATTGGTTGGCATATTCATTTTTTTATCATTCAAGTGATTAAACTCAAATTTAATAGTCTTGTACCAATTTTGGACTATGTTTACAAGTCTTATCTAAATTTATCGGGGGCTACCTTAACTTGTTCTTCTTCTTCTCAATGTCGATGTAAGGCAAGTATAATCTTCTTCTTCTCAATGCACCTTAACTATTTTCTTACCAAACATTGTCTCAATGACTATCAAGTTTATCACATTTTTGCTCTAACTATTATTATTGATTTTACAATATCACATCAAGTATTACATTCCTCACATTGTAACTGATTTTGGCCTTATCTTGCACGTGATGACGACGTCGAGTTCAAAGCAGAGAAAGACTTAGCATTAAGGCGAGTTGCCCAATGGTGTGGTACGTAGTGGGTTTAGTACGCCCCGCCAAAACGGCTCTGAAACAAACAAAATGGTGCGTGCCGCACTCACGAAGGACTGCCAGTGATATACTGGAGGAAGGTGGGGGTGACATCAAGTATGCATGACCCTTCTAGGCTGGGCCACACACAATTATGGTTATTAGTTTCAAATTGTTACAATTTCGAATGTTAGTCATGTATTCTATTGTACATATAGACATTTTTTTTTCAACACATGATAGACGGATGATTTTAAGGTCATGTGAAACTAATTCAACAAGTTGAGAAGTATTTTATAGTTTTGTGACTTTTGTCCCAAAAAAAAAAGTGCACCTCACAAGCAGCGAATTTTATGAAAGTAGAATAGAAGTTGGTGATTGAACCACATTGATACAATTTTATAATATTAGAGATGCAATGTGAAAAATTTGTTATTTATAGGCACATAATCAGAATTTTAAAATCTTTCTACCGACAAAGTGTCATTCGCCCACAATAATAACTATTCGTGTAAGTTTTGAATTTGTTGTTGACAAAAGGAGTTCAAGTATCAACATCGTTACTTTTACAATTGTTGTTTTTTTTTCCATGCTTCACCCATTCCTCTATAACGATCACAACACATTTTAAGATGCAGGTTTAGCTCCTTTCCAATTTTGTTATGCTTGTTTGTCCTCAACTTTCTATGAATGGTGACAATTCATTCATGTCAACAAATCTTATATTATTAAATAACTAGCGATATCATGTGATTAAAGTCACTGTACACTGAATTATGACACTATACATGCATTGGAGTGTGTGTGTTGAGTTTGCGAATTTTGTGAGAGAAAGTGTGTGTTGGGTGTGTAAAATTTGGGGAGAAAAATATATCTCTCATAAGTTTAAAAACCTATACGATTTATTATATAGATATTTTGAATTTTAAAAGATAAAAATAAATTAAATATATTATTGTGAACAAATCTTTAATTCAAAAAGAGAAATGTTATGTGGACTTAAAATGTAGACGTAATCAATCATAATAATTGAATACAACTCCAAAATCTAACCCAGATATGCTCATAGCACTGACAACAACACCTCCTCAGGGATCACGTTGCCCATAAAATCATGATTGTAAAAAATACTATGCTATCATTTTAAAATATCGAGAAGAAAGAGGTCGAGAAAAAAAATCAAAGAAAATGATAAATTGATGGAACATATAGTAAAAGAGACAAATGATTAATTAGGATAGAAGCTTAGAGAATCTATATCTATAATATAAAATAGAGTAATGCTACATAGACTTAAAAAGTAGACTTGATAATCACAACCATTGAATAGGTAGTGGCTCTCAATAAATGCTGGACCTACAGTGAAATCAATTGTTATAATTATCAAGTCTACTTTTTAAATCTAGTTTTTAAGTCTATGTAACATTGCTCTATAAAATAGGGCAGACTTCAGTAAGCCTATCCAACAGTCTCAAATAGACTAATCCAACGGCCACCAACATTTTTCTCAAAATCATTTATCTATAATATAAGATAGGATAGACTTCAATAAGAGCAACTCCAACAATGCTCACCAAAATAGCTACTCAAAATATATTTAAATATTGTATTATCTACTTTAGTTAATCACTTTTTCAAATTCACTTCAACCACACTATCTATTTTAGCTAACCACTTCAACTAACTTTCAATAATAAAATTCAAAAAATAGTAATTCAACTATACATTGTATAAATTTAATCAATTATGGGCTACAAGAGTAAATATCATAAAAGATGGGCTACAAGAGTAAATATCATAAAAGAAGAGCTCATCACATGTACCTAACAAAACAATGATAAACCCCCCTTCAGGATCGATTTTGATCTTCCTGAAAACCCCAAATCAGGATCAATGGAAGATCCCAAATCACTCACAAAAACAGAACCCGCCTCCAAAATCAGCTCGAACCCACCTCCAAAATCGTCAACCGAACCCAAAGATCCCAAGTTGAGATGATGGAGTTTCTGAGAAAGAGAGAGAGAATGCATACTTGCGATAATGAAGACAATGGAGCTTCTGTGGACTGATCTGCTGTGATGAAGACGATGCCTTATGTGGACTGATCTGTTGTGATGAAGACAATACGTTCTATGGACTAAGCTTGGCACAAATCCAGCGATTTTGGAGCTTCTGTTGAGGAATAGCTAGCTTTGGAGGTCGCCATATCCAGCGAGTCAATATTGGATTATGGGTAATACCGAGTGAGATACATAGCCCGTTGGAGCCAGAATTTATGGACTGGCTATCTAGAATAGCTAACAAGCCTCCTTTACATAGCCCATTGGAGTTGCTCTAAGTACATCCGACAATCTCAAATAGACTTATTCAACGACCACCAACATCCCTCTCAAAATATTCACATTACACCGTGTCTTCAAACATGAGTTACCTCTAATATATTTATATAATAAAATAAAAGAAAAATTGAATCGATACTCCACATATTTTCCCCCCCAAAACCATCTCGTCACACCCGTCACCTCCATCTCTTAAAGTTATTGTGTGTCCCCCCTCCCAACACACACACAGAGCACACTGTCACATACATGTACTCCCTCTCTTCATTGGAGCAACCATCCACGCCAGCTCCAACTACTGCTGCCAACGCCATCCAAGTACACCATCTTTCTCTCTCTTACACAATCATCACCACTCGATCCACCTCTCTCGCCCTCTGGTATAATCCTCCACCTCGACACACACAACCCCTGTAACTCACACACACACCACATATACACACTCACAAAAATCGACACCCACACATTGTTTCGCACACACTCACAAATAGATCCGCACAAATTCAACAAACCAACAGATCCCCTTCCTTACTCCCTTTTTCTCTGTCTCTCTCTTCCTCATTCTATCTCAAGCATGCACATAGCACACTCACATGCACACACAGAATATGCAGCAACACATGCCCGCTCATACTCCCTCTCTCTGTCTCTCGGGCGCACTCGCTACACACAATCTATTTCTCTCTCTCTCTCTCAAGCACGCACACAACACATAGGTTTGTTGAAGGTTGATTTGGCTTTTGGAATAAAATAAAAATTTTGGGATTGAAACCAAAAAATTAGTTGCTTTGAGTTTGTGTATTATTGTTGAAGAGGGTTATTGGGTTAGCATTTCTTAAGGAATTTTTATTCGATTTGAGAGGTATTCAACAGATCTATGAAAAAAGGTCAAGAAATTGGAAGGGATTCGCTAGAAATTCAGGCATGTACATAAGGTGTTTGACAAAATGTTGCCTTGTAAAAAACGCCATTAGCTCCACTTGCTCACCAACGCCATTAAACCCTCCTTTGCTCTTTCTCTCACTCTCCCCTGACATCTCCTCTCGCTCTCTCTCCCCCAACTGAAACTCCATCTCTGCTATTCCTTTGCAGTAGCAAGGCTCCAAACCTGAATATGCTACTTATACTTCAAATCCCTAGCAGAAGAACAATGAATCAAAGAACTCAACCTCCTAAACAAGAAGCGAGACTCGATAGGTTCAAAATCTCATATCACTGAGAGCCCGGAAGTGAGAATAAGCCCTTTATTTAAGCTTGGATCTAGGTTTATGGTTTTTCTTTCTCTTCATATTTTAGTAAAAGGCTCATGCATTACTTTGGGTTTCTTGCAACTCTTTTGGTGAAGCAGAACCTGGCGAGATGCAACCCACTATCCAATGAGGTATGAGCATAAGTTGCAACCTATTTTGAAGATTTAGTGGGTTTTTTTTTTCAAGTTTCTTCTATGCCTCCTTGCTTTTTTTTTTTTTCTTACACTTGATTGCTTCACTTGGTGTCTTGGATCTCACACTTTCAAATTTCACATCTAATGCCATCAAAAATCCTAACTGTCCTTGCCGTCTGAGTTGGATTGGTACAATGGACAGCCACATAAAGTTCTTATCTAGAGTGACGGTGAGCAACATTGTTTCATCCACTAATGTTATGCGATTAATGTTGATATTTATCACAATTTCTATTACCACCAGGTCCTTGAGTATCATTATCATAATTGCTTATTTATTAATATTAAAATTCTTGGTGCAGGCTATGCTATGGAGTATGTTGGGTTCTAGAAAGCAACATTAGTGAGGTTAATGATATGACGGTACTGTACTTGAAATTCTCTCTACTTCTGCATTTGGGGTTTTAATATCTCTGAATTGGGAACTAAATTTTTCTTTATATGAATTGCCATATTTGATCTCAAAGTCTTTCTTAATTAGGATGTTACTGATGTGCAGTTTATGCTATACTTGAAGATGGGATTTGAGATTTGTTCTGAAATGAACTTGATTTGGTAGATATTTCTTAATTGCTACTAAATGCGAGGAAATTTGAAGAAGCGTTGTTGAATTTTTTCAAAAAAAAAAAAAAAATAGCGAACCCGTATTGAGTGGCGATATTTTATGTTATAGGTGCTTTCACTTGCATTTTTTTTTTGTTTCGAACATAGTGCTTTCAGGCACGTAGGAGTAATTGCTATTGTTCTATATTGATTAGAAGATTTAAAGGGCATCTCCTAGAATTGATAATAAGGCCCAAGTACGATATTGTTTGATCTATTCTTTTAATGTTGTGAACTATACATCGGATGCTTAGCACTGCGTACTGTTTCCTTAACTATATGTGGTTAGTAGATTGGATTGCAAATTAAAATGCTAAAGAGTTGTAAAATTTTAGCTCAGTTTTGGTGTTTTAGGGGAGGAATTTTTCAAAGGTACAACATATATGGAAGTTTGCAATTCATTATCAATCGGAGCTAATTTTTTGACAGTTTAGTTCCTTTGAAAAATGTAAATAGCTAGATGGTCAAATTTATGGGGGTTAACAGAGTGAAATCTCAAAATTTTTGGAGACCCTTAAGTTTTACAATAGTTTAAGGACGTGACAACTAAAATCACTCAGAGTTTTCAAGAAGGGAGGAACCAATGTTCCAAAGCTTGGAAATTTCGATTTCCATGCAAATAAGTAGCTTTGGTCTTATTTTATTTATTTAAGTTTGTAAGGTCATAAGTCCCCCCCCCCCTCTTTATATTTTTAATAAATAAACCACTCCTCGCCTTCTAGTGGTTTAAGCTTAAAAAAGGGTTTAATTCTCTCATGTTTTTTACAAACATATATGTTTCTACTATAATTAGGTTTGATTTGACGTAAATTGAGTGTATCTTAATAGTTTGTACCTTACTTGACTATTGTCAAGGTATTGAAGGGATGAAAATGTATGTGATTAAATGTCTGCTCATTTGTTTTGTATAGTTTTGATGGTTTTATATTGTGGTTTGAGAAGGTAAATATAAGATGGTTGACATCGATGCAAGTGAGATTTGGGGCATCCAGTGGAGTGGAAGTTCTGGAAATGTGTTGAGGAACCTGAATTTGGGTCGAGGTTTCGATACTAAAGACAATGTACAGTGTCAATAATATGATTGGAGCATAAAAAAGGTGATACTTTCATACATTTGTGTAATAACGATTGTAGTGTTTTGATTGAAATATTTGCTAGGGTTCTATGGTTTTGAAATTAAATGTTAGGGTTTTGGTGATATAGTTTAATGTGAATGTTGAGGATTATATATTTTAGTTTGGTTTTGATTATTATGTTTCTGAATTGGTATCCAAAGTAAGATTGAGCTCATGAGAAAATATGGAATACTTTATAGTTGACGCATGATGATAAGATATGCTCGAATTGTTGGAAATTGAAAAAATCATTGTTTTTGGGATATCAATTTATTTTCTTTTTTGGTTGGGATGCAGGGAATATGAATGAGAATATATCATAGCCAATAAACATGTTACACGGTTTGCATTTAGGTTAGCTGTATTGTAAGTGTCAAGTCATTCTACAATGATGGGTTTTATAAGAGTTTGCCTATGACCAGTCTTGAGTTTTTGTACCCGAATCATTGATTTGTTTTGTTTTTTTAGTGTTTCATGCACTGTATGGTTGCTAAAAAATATATCCCCCTATTTTTTTTTTTTTGATTATGTATAAACTTTTGCCTTGCTTAGATGCTATTTATTTTTCTACAAAAGATTTAGGTTTAGGGTTTAAGTTTTATATATTCAATCGAATCTTTAAGATATGAATTTTATTCAATTACTTTTTTAATTAACATTGCTTTGGAATATATTCTTTTCTCTCTTACTACGTTCGTTTAGACAACAATGTACCATAGACAAATCTTGAAGTAATTGTGTATAATTTTGATACTTCATTTGATTAATACTTGAAGTAACTGTGTTTGGTAATTGCATCCAATTAATAACCCCCAAGCATTTCCCCCAATAAATTTTTCCAAAATTGAAATTTATATCAACTCATTCATTCCCCCAAATTAATTTGCATGAAATTTCAAGAATTTCATCTCCTTCATGCATTTTGAGATTTGGGATTGATACTTTTTTTTGGGGGAATAATTAACATTGAGCAAATTACTAATTTGGTTAATGTTGCGTAGATTCGGGGTTGTCAGAGATTATTATAAAGGTTGTGGAGAGTAAAAACATTCTCACCGGTGGTAATTGTAATGTGGGTTTAGACATTAATTTAGAAATAGTTTGTCGTTTTGTTGTGTGATGGAAGTTGCTTGGGATTGAAAAATTTTATGGACTATTTCTAAATTTTTGAGAAAGTGCTTGTACCACATAATTTTATGTTTGACATGTCACTTTTTCAAGTATTCATATCATGCAGTTGTTATGGTTAGTTATTCATGTATGAAAGAATAGTTTTCAATTGCTTTAGATGCATAAAAAGAGCATTTTATTTTTTAACCTCATCCATTTTACTTGGTCCATTGTACATGCAGCATAGATTGATTTGTGGGTCTTAATTTAGAATAAGAAACATAAATTGATTGGATTGATGCAATTTAACTTAAGGAATGACGCGTGGTGTTCACAGTTTATTTATATGATTAATATTTTATAGAGGGTGAATTGTGTAATTAGTCTTTTATAGATTGTGTATATTGGTTGATATGCTCTTGGGGTATGTTTTTAAAGAAAATTTTGTCCAAACTTTTTAAAGGAAAAAAGAAAAATTATTTTCATAAATAATTGAAATTTTTTCGTTTAGCATAGCATGCGGTTTTCGGGCACAAACATTTCTTTTAATAACATAAGGTTTGTAAATTTTATTAAATTAATTTTATAGCATGTATGTAAAATGCGGGTATATTACGAATGTAGTTTAGACTTTCAACTTAGTACGTGTCTAAGTTTAGTGCTTAATTTTTTCGTATTCACGATCAATGTTAATTTTTTTTTGAATCACACAGTGCCTCCAAACACGGGTTATCACTAGTATTTATATAATAAAGTACAAGACAATTTAAATTTCGAAAGATAAACAAAATAATTTTTACTTTACGCAGTCCAAATCATTTCTAAATTTATCTAAATCTGATCCAAAAGTTAATATTAACTTCTCAAATTTTAAATTCTCGTCCAAATTCCTTCTCAAACTCTTAGTCAGTCACTATACAGACGTATTATAACTCACCGTGTGTCATTTACCTCTACACTTTTCCCTTCTTACCCTTATAGCTGCTCATAGTTCACTTCTTCCTCTCTCTCTCTCTCTCTCTCATGTGGACCAAATCAATGACTCTCCGGCCAGATTCTGATCAAATCCAAATTCAATACTTACCATTAAATCAAAAACACAATTTCAAAAATAAAGCAATAAGTAACAGATCAGTCTTGTAGCAATTAAATCCCTATTTTTCCCATTCTATTATTGCTCAATGGTGTAGCAACAACTGATCCCTTGACTGCAATGCGAACAATAAGCTTTATATGAAGATGCTTATCTAACATATATTCAAAATAAAGGTCCAAGTGAATGAATAAACACAAAAAATTCAGAACTTAAAATTGTCAGCAATGGCTTTCCGTCGCCCAAAAGAGAAAACAAAGAAGACGACCACAAATTTCATTAAAACCCCATAAGTTTATGTATTTATATTTTGACCCCTTAAGTTTCAGAAACATCATTATTATCCCTTAAGTTTCAAAAATAATATTATAACCACTTTCATCTTCTTCATAGGACTTTGAGACATTTTTGACACATTTATTAGAACGTGTGGGTCTATATCTATAACCAACGTTGGAAATTCCAATTGCTTATAACCAATTCTTTTCTCTCTATTCTCTTTATAGCATATCATATAATTCAAAATAAGATATATACTGTTTCAGACTCCCACCAATACTCACTGATGTTTTAATCACAATATTGTGTCGTGAATTCAGTTTTTCATTTTTGAGTACTAAAGTAGAACTTTGTCTTACATTGTAGTGAAGCCATAAAATTTACTAACCAGAGTGTTTTATTTTAATGTTCTTTGTTAAATTGGCTACAATTTTTTTTATTTTAAACAACTGAATACTTTTTTTTTTGTTTCATAGTGCCTTCAGGGGTTTGATTGATCATTAATATGGGCATTTCTGCTATTTGCATGGTTGATTTCAGAGGTGTGATTGGGGGGGAATATCTAATATATGGCATACAAATTATGTTTGATGGCAGTGAAGTTGAGTGGATTTGTTGAAGGTATATTGCCAAAGGAATTATTGAAGCTATTTTTATTGTTGGCTTCGAATTGGGGTGATGGTATTTATTTGAACAAGTTGAAAGTTATCCATTCAAATAGTGTTTATAAGAGAGGAGATGTTCCATACACACATGTTGATATTGTCAACTAGATCATATTTTTAAAGAGAATTTTGTTGAAATTTTTTTCAATACATTGCAAAGTTAAGAAACAAACTACATGTTTTCACGTGATATTTTTGTAGAAATTTTTTGTAACATTGCATAGTAATATATTCATGATTTTTTTTCATGGTGGCTTCATATTTTCACGTGTATAGTCATATTACATATAATATGTTATTGGTAGTAGTGTTACTGAGCAGGTGGTTGAATATTGAAATAGTAGATTCTGATATAATGAAATATATATTTCTCAATGTCCTGAGCGCTCTTTTATTTAGTATGTTTTTTAATTGATAATAACTTTTTTTTACTACTCTGTGTTTTCATGTACGAAAAATTACTAATATATATATATATATAAAATAAAGTAGAACGATTTTGAATTTTGGAAACAAAGAGCGGCCCAGATCGTTTCGTTACCAAAAAAGTCATCATCCAACGGACGGCGTTATCCCAAATTGTCTCAAGCTATTGACGTCTCAGATCTTTTTGATCCGACGTAGCACATTAGCTCTTTTGAAATATTTTTGCTGCTCAAAATTTTTAGTTTCCAAAATTGACACCCCTACATTGAATTCGCCTCTCAATCTCGCCCAAAATCAATGTCATCTAAATCTAAAATTCTGTCCAAATCTAAATTAACGTCCATATTTAAATTTTGACCCCCGCTCATGCTGCTCTAAATAATATTCTTTCCATATCAGAGAAATCACTTTTTCACATCACAGCTTCAAAATATTCAATATAATGATGATACTATATTATTTTCCCCGCTTTCCTTTATCACCTGCATCCATCTCGATATTTTCACCTAATTATTTCTGATATCCCATTTCTCCTCTACCTCCCTCTCTTTCTCTTTTTGTTCCTCCTCTCGATCTTTGCCCCCAACGAATAGCTACCAAGGGTCGACCCAAAAGTATGGAAAAAAAAAAAAGCATGGGCTTTAGACCTCAAATTTTTAGACGGCCCCATAATTTTAGGTACATCACTATCCCACAAAAAAAATTAAATCCATTAAATTTTAAGCCTTACAAAAAAGCTCCAAAAAAATTAAATCCAATCAAAATTTTTATTGCAATAATTTGGGCCTATAATCCAATCCATAACATTAAAAACTTAGAAATTAAAAAAAATGCTCAAAAGTCAACTCATATTTACTCTCACTCACTTTCTTTCTCTCTCTCTCTCTCTCTCTCTCTCTCCATCCAATAAAAAAAATAAAAAATAAAAACAAAAGTTGAAATTAAACACTATCTCTCATTCTCTATGGTAAAAAACAAAAACAAAAGTTGAAATATATTTCTCGACAATATTAACACATCATTCTTTTGTCTCCCCTCACATAGAAAATTAAAAATAAATTATTATTTTTTTTAAAATAATACTAAAAATAAAAAGACCTCCATTTAATATTTTTACTTTAGGCCTCAAATTGGTTTGAGCCGCCCGTGTAGCCACCGGCGCCCCTTTCTCTTCTCTCTTTCTCTCTCCTCACTAAAACCCTCTCTCTTCACATCAACACTATAGAGGCACCATCGGAGACACTGTGATCAACCATCGACAATCTTGAAGCCTCACCCAAGTATCTCTCCTCTCTCTCTCTCTCGCGTATGTCTCCCCTTACCGCAACCACCCCTTCCTTCCCTCTCCCCTCTGCCACCGAAACTCTTAACAGCCCCCAAACACCCTATATATCCAAAACCAAACTCTTACCTGTAGCCAACCAACACCTCCACCCCCTTTCCTCCCTAGTCCCCACCACTGCCACCGAAACCTCCCTAGCCAACAAACGCCTCCCCACCCCCACACGCACACATTGCTACCGAAACCCACCACAGTCACCGAAACACCAAGTGTTTGTCTTATTGCTTCAATGAGTGGGCCAACATTATCCTTATTTTTTAGCAAACTTACTTTGTCTGCTGCAGCGACCATCTATAGCACGATGGTGCAGCTCCAGTGATCAACAATGGCACAACTCCAGCGGGACGATGATCTCCTAAAAAAGTGGTTTATTGGTTTGGGTTTGTTATTTTTTTTAGTTTTTGTTGTCCGAATTTAATATTGACAAATTAATGTGCAAGTATATACGATCAACAAGTAATAAAGTGATAAGTAGAATATCGTTCCCACAGAGAATTATTACTAATAACTTTCAAGTACTAAATTTATATCAATTCAATTTTATTTAAACAATTGGAATTAAAATATGAAATTACTAACTGAAAATTAAATCTAAAATTACTGAATAAGGATTGAATTCACCAGATAAAATAACTTAAGATTACAACTTTCCCTAATGTTTCGTATAAATCTTTCCACTATCTTTCTAGTTAATTGATCAAAATAAGTTGTTAACTGAGAATTCAAAATTATTTTTTAAACCTCTTCCGATGGTTAGATAAAAATATATCTTCCAATTAAATTACTATATTCCTATGCAAAATAAGTTGGAACAGATTCATTAAGCTCAAACTCTCATAAAACTTACACACGGCGTATATGTATATTTCTATCTTATACACAAACCCAACTATTCAATCCTAAGAAGAATTAACCAGACGCATGTTATCATATTCAGATCCAAACCCTAGAATTCATCTTCCAATTTCATCTAGGGAATCAAATTAATTGCTGGCCAAACAATCATATATTAAGCACAAAATATGATAAACGACTCATATATGATCAATCACAACTGAAAACGAGAGTAGATTAATTTAACTAAACATCAGGTTCCATTGCATTCTTAATAAAAATTTAGTTCATAACGTAATTGAAAAACATCATTATCAAATTAATCAACATCTGAGAAAATCAAAAACTAAAAGTAATAGAAGAGAATGAAAACTTAGTTGCAATCTTCAATCTCTCTCTAGCCTTCAAGTTCAATCTTCTTCATGTCGCTTCCTTCGATCCTTACCTTCAATTCACTATCAATCATTGGTCTTTTCTATCATGTTAGCAGCCCTCTTTAATAGTATATTTATATCCCAGCTAAACCCTAACATATATGTAGTATTATAGTTCAATTTCTACTAAAAAACAAGCCAGAATTCGCGTCCCAAGCTGAAACCCGTGCTGCAGTCCCTAAAATCAGCACAACTGCGCTGACTTTCTACCCTTCTAGAGCTGCAGCACTACATCTAGAGCTACGACGATGACCCCCTTTTATGCCTACAGCTGCCCTTGTTGCTTGGTTCTCAATTAATCCAACACTTAGGCTACCAAACGACCTTGTTTCCTTCTGAATCATGATCCCTACAAAACAACATTAAAACACACAAAACGACTAAAAAAGAACATAAAATACTTGAAAACTTGCAATTTTATCAAGCCAAGAGTACTCAATTCGTAGGTATAAAACTCACTCATCAATTTTACATATTTTTAGGTTATTTACAATCTTTTTCTGTACGTTCTAGGATATGAGGACCTAAGATTGGTTCAGGCTAAGTGGTCATTTGTGAACAAAGATGAGTTCATTTATTTTTGGTGTTTGTTTTGTCCAAAAACTGCAAAGAATTCTGAAAAAACCAAGGAGCTCTTTTGATCAAGAACCAAGTCTTTTATTTTTTTGGCACGAGCATTTTCTTATCTATCAACATACTATGAGAACAAAAAGTGTAATTTAACCCGATAGAGTGTTAAAAATTTAGTTTTAATTGATTTAGGTTTTGTTGATATTGTTTATTATATTTTTTGTTGCAATTCATCTCTTAATCCCCTTTCCTCGCTTTCTATCTCATATTTATTTGATTGTTTTTATACCACAATAATTTTTGAATTTACTACCATTTGAATATCAATCAATAATTAAACAGTCATTGAACAATGTTTGAGATTGTTTTGATTTGTATTCTATGAATATTTTTTTTTTAAAATAAATGGGTCCGTATTATATTTATCAATGTTTTTTCTTAGTTTTTCTAATTGACAATTTTTTATGGCATACAGTCTCTTAATGCACCTGTATTTGCTTTCGATTTTTTTGTTTGTTACATCGTGTAAAACCCGGGCAAATTTGAACTTTTTGTGAATAAGGGAAAAATGGTCATTTGCCATCCTAATGCTTATTTGAAATACTCATGCTCTAGACCTCGGATGAAGAAACGGAGTTCGCCGTTGGATTCGTATCGCGAAATCGAGTCACCCTCTCAAATTTCGTCGAATTCCGAGATAGTCAGATTTTTGCACGTCGTTCGAGGCGACTGAAATTCCAGGGGTCCCTAAAAACACTTTTTTATAAAATATCTTAAAAAAAAAGTGAAATTTCAAATAAAATTAATTTGAACTTAATCCGAGGTATAATGAATCGTTTCGGGACGAAAAACGGAGCCGGAAGTCGAAAATATGCGGTGCGATGTGGACCGCACATTTTTGCCTATAAATATCGACCTAAATCAGATATTTTACACATAATATCTCTAAAAATCAGTGCTGAATCGTGTGAGGAGAGAGAAGAGAGAAAAAGTGGGTTTTTCAAGTTTTATTTCGCCGATTCCGGGAGTTCCGTCCGTCGGAATTCGTCAGTCCAGAAGTCAAAGTTCATCTACGCGACAAGGGCTACGCGTACATACCAAAAAGAGATGATTTCACCGAAGATCCAAAGACGGGATTTTAGGAAAATCAAATATTTGGACTTAAATCTTGTTCTTGGAGGTTCTACCGGTTGTTTTACGCTCCAAGAGGTAGGGTTCCCTCCTACCTTGGTTCATTTCTAATCTATGGTGTCATAAGTAATGGTTATATGTATAGAGTTGTTATGACTTATCTATAGTCATGAGAATCATGAAAGGAATATAGAAATGACCTAGATAAATTCCTTGTTAAATTTGGTCTAGGGAAGTTACTTGTGAAATTTTCTTGTAACTTGTTATTATGTGGACAAATTGTGTGATAACATGATGATTGCCTTGATGGTGTTTGCTAAATGCCTATGTGTTGATAAAGTTTGTTATGACACAATGATGTATAACATTCTTGGATATTGTAGTGAATGAATTGTTGATATATGCATGTTTTGATATATTAACATTGTGACAAAATATGGTATTTATATGTTTGTAATATAAATTGCCATGGATATGTTGAAATTGTTCGTATGACACCCATTACATATTGAACATGTGATAAAATTTCTCATTGGGCATGATTGCATATTGAGCATGACATTGACATCACATTCATGGGTTTAGGCATGAGTGTGGGTGTGTATGCATGGTTAATCAAACACCATTCTTGGTGATTGATGGGTGGGCTCAGGAAAGTTGGGTTGAAAATCCGACTGAGTCGCATGGCTGCATGAAAGAAAAACTTGTGTCGGTTATAGCAAGAAGGGGTAGATCCCCCCCTCGGGTGCAAGACCCGGCGACTTGGTTATACACTCCCCTGTGGTGAAATTCCGGAAAAGTGTAGTATGGTGTACGGAACTGGCGGTATAAAATCCAAAATCCGTTGCCCAACAAGACACAAGATTTTGATTACATAAACACTCATTCAATGGGTGACATCCAACAATGATTTGATTTTGCAAATACATGTTTTCAATTCAAACGGTCATTGGATGTATTTTCCATCAGTTGATGGGGTTACTACACATTGGCATTGCATTGTGTTGTATGAGTCGGTAAGGACTTGGGTTAAGATGCATGAGTGAGTCTCACCTCATTTCATGGCATGACATGGTAGTATTCCAACATTGAATGCATATTCTTGTATGGAATGGTTGTTAAATGTTGTTTGTTGCATGTACACATTTCATATGCATCTAAGGTGGGGAGTAGTCTTTGTAGGATATACTCTACTGGGCGTTGGCTCACCCTATACGGGAACACATTTCAGGTGGGAGAAATACACCGATGGATGGCTCCAATTCGGACCCTCATGTTTGAAGAAAGCCGAATGTGGCTTTATTTTTGTGTTAATGTAAAACACTTGTGAAACTTATGTCTTGGGCATGTAATCTTTTGCAAATAATTGTAATAGAACTTATATGAATTATTGTTAAAACAACCTTGCATGTTTTGACATAGGTAGGGATAAATGGACTCGGTGTGGTCAATGTTTATAAGTATGGATAAATAGACCCGGTGTGGTCAATGTTTATTTATAAATGGACCCGGTGCGGTCATTGCTTTATATTGGGCCTCGGATGGGTCATGTGAAAATATATTGCACAGGTTGAGTTTTGGGTAGAGCTCCCCGTATAAAGGAGACTCTGCCCGAATTTTGTTAAATTATGGACCCCGGTAAATGGGGCATAACGGCGCGATACCGAGTTACCCGGTATCCACGGGTATTCCGCGGGTTGATGGGAAATCAACGGACCCCCGGGTTTTGGGATGTCACATATCGTGCCTTCAGGTACGAGCAATTGCTAGTATATATATAGAGAAGAGTTTTACGGACACATTTGAAGAGTCTCATCACTGCTCACTCGATAGGTCCTTTCACTTTAACAGGAGTTAGAGAGGAAAAGGGAACATAAATCTGAGTGATAGGTTTGTAATTGAAGAGAAATGTTTGATTTATTACGAACAATTATCGAACAATTATCAATATGCTGTGATCAATTTCTGTGTATTTCATTAAAGATGATAATTTTTAAAAAAGATTTGAGCCTAAAAAAAAGATTTATCCATTGGAGAGACTCATATCAAATTAAATTTTTTACCTTTTTTTTGTTACTCAAATATGGGTAAGGGTATGAATATCCATTAAAGATGATCTTAAACCTCTGAAAAATAAAGTTACAACCGGTTTTTTTTTTCTTTCTAACAAGGTGTTCAGGTTTGTGCCGACTACTTTTTCGAATTTAGCAATATGTTCCTAAATGGACAAGAGTGACTTATGAGAAAGGATTGAACCTGAAACTTCTAGATTACCAAAGATCAAACTTAACGATTGAACCATCCTAAGGGTTGGTTGAGCGAAGTCTCTTTGAGTAGTTACAACTTCTTCTTAAATTGACATTTAAAAGTTGTGACTTGATGTTAAAAAATCATAGGATGAATTACATCCAGACCCCCTAAGATTTGTCACTTAATTACTCTGACATCTGACATTTGAAATATTATACACAAATCCCCTAAATTTTGTACGCACGTAACACTTAGACCCCAGTCATCAAATGTCTGTTAGTATATCCGTTAATAAATTACACCAGACCCCTGAAATTTGTAGGTGTATAATACCGAGACCCCTTAAGTTTAAAATATTATACTTAGACTAAAAATATTTCAATCAAATATAAAATATAAAATATTTTAAATTTTAAAACCAAAATTCATGTTCTATTGTATCATTTATTGAAATAAAATAAAAAATAAAAAACCAATTTTTTCTTAAAAATCCTAATTAGTATACAATTTTACTATCTATTGGAATAAAACTAAAAAAATCAAATAAGGGGTCTAAGTCATTCATAATAGAACATGAATTTTACAACTAAAATTCATGTTTTATTTTATCATTTATTAAAATAAAATAAAAAATAAAAATCTATTTTTTCTTACAAAATCATAATTAGTATACAATTATACTATCTATTTGAATAAAACTAAAAAATCAAACAAGGAGTCAAACTGTAATGGACATAATATATTTTAACTTTAATTGGCGTAATTTGGTTGTTTAAATGACCAAATTAAATTCTAATACATAGTATAATTGTATACTAATTAAGAAAAAAATAGAATTTTATTTTTAATTTTATTTCAATAAATGTCATAGTAGAACATGAATTTTGTTTGTAAAGTTTAAAATATTTGATATTCTATCTTTGATTGAAGTATTTTTAGTCTAAGTATAATATTTTAAACTTGAGGGGTCTAAGTATTACACGTCTATAAATTTCAGGGGGTTTGGATGTAATTTACTAACAGATATTGACAGTAGGGATTTAAGTGTTACGCGTACAAACCTCAAAGAATCTGTGTATAATATTTCAAATATTAGGAGGTCTGAGTGATTAAGTGATAAATGTCGTGAGTTTGAGTATAATTCTCTCAAAATCATAATTTTCGATAAGTCTTTCCCTCAATTTCGTATTGTGATAACCGTTTGATTTAAAAAAAAATAAGGAGAATTTTGTTATAAATGAGTATCGCTACACTGGATTAGATACTCATGGGTGGCCAAGACAATCCACAATGTGTGCACCAGAAAAGATAAACCCAACTGCCGTAGAGCACAGCAATGGGGTCACCAACATCGTCAACATACCTGTTCTCCTCTTCCCCCAGATGGAGAATTCCCACTTCATCTCAAACCTTCATCCAGCCATCAAAATTTTCTTTTGAAAACCCTCTTTACCTCAAGATCACTGAAACTCCTCTTCTCAAACCCACAAACCACTATCTTCTCAGATCCCCTAGACCAGCAACAAGAGGCACCCTTAATGACGAAGGCCAAAGTACCACTACCAGTACCACCCCTCTTGTTGTTCAAGAAGAAGTTGAACAACTCAATAAGGTATGATTTCCCCAATTTTTAAAGCTCTCAAATGAGTATAATTATCTTGCTTTTGTGAATGTCATTTGCTAAGTGATACCATATAATTATGTGTCATGTTTGAATGGGTACTACGTTTCCGTAATTCGTTAGGATTAGCTCAATTATGCTATTCTTTTTGTTTAGTTGACCAAATTGTGTTCTTAAAGGGGTACTTATCACTGTTTGTGAGAATTTTTCACAAACTCGGGAGAATTTCGTTGTAAATGAGTATAGCTAAAGCAAAAACAAAGAAGTTGAAAAACATAATTGAACAAAGAATAGCTCACTTATGCTGTTCCTCTTGTTCAGTGCAGAGTGAGGCAAATACTATTGACTTTGTTATCGCTGGATTGATTCATATAGTGTGTTCTCAGTGGGAACCTCTTTTTTAATGGGTACTTTGAGGTAAGTCAGGTTGTTATTGTTGCTTAGGAAGTTGAGGAGAGTGTGAAAGTGCTGAAAAATGCAGCAAAGACGAGAAAAGTTGCTGCAGAGGAGATTCTGGCTGCTTTATCTGTGATTGAGAAGGCGAAACTTGATCCTTCCCAGTTTCTCGAGACTCTAGGGGGATCAAAATCCCCTGGAAATACCTGGATGCTTATATTCACTGCTGAGGTTAATATTCATTCTATTTCTTGATCTGATTCTTTGTCTTTGCGCTATGATTTTATTTATTTCCTTTTCTAGTTGCAGTAGATTCTTATTTGATGTACTGTTTTGTAGAAACGGCTAGAGCGTGGTAAATACTTCCCCATTACTGCTGTTCAGAGGTTCGATGCAGCTGTAAGCATCGTTATGCTCTTTTTGTAGTTAATTCTATTGTTATTGTTGTTGTTGTTCTTGCTGTTTTCGCAACAATTACAGCATGCCCATGAGAATGAAAACCTCTATACAAAATGAAAAATAATGTGGATGTTGGAGTCATTTCAAGGAAGAAAACCTTCCAATGGCTACTAAAATGTGGGATACTAAAAGGAAAGTGGAGTTCAGTCAGTATAGTTCAAGTGGAGGCTCCTCTTTCAAATGCAATCGACTTTTTATAGCTCATGCACCTATTCTTCTGGGAATCATTTTGATGGTGAAAGTTATTGGAACTTACGTCACATATATGCTTATGGAACCAGAATGAAGTTCTTAATTTTTCCATGAACTTCCCTGTCCACAGCTAATGTCCATGACCACGTACCCTCATACTTTGTTTTGTCTGCCACACTATAGACCTGTCTCCTTTCTCTTCCTTATATGGGCTTAACATAATTTTGTATGTAACCCACATACCAGACCAAAAAAAAAAACCCACATACGAGTTTCTTACTCATAATAATCCTTCATATATATATATATTGCAACTTCATATATATACCGTAGGTTTGCAACATCATCTCCTTAAGTACCATACTTTCTACAAATATCACCTATGAAAGTTTGGGAAATAAGTGAGAAAATATGACATTGAGGTAAAAAATTTACAAAGAAACTGTACGACGACAATTAATTTCAGATGTACTGAGACTGTATTTTGTTTCTTTTATTTCTTGCAAATATTTTTTTAACTAATATCACCTATGGCTTGTTTAGTAGTTTAAGCATCTCTGTGGAGAAGGAAAAAAGACTGACTTGCTTAAATGATGATGTGCAAATATGGTTTGGGTTTTTAGATGGTTAGCTTCCAATTGGTAATCAATTATGTAGAAAATAGTAGGATGTTCTTTTGAACTTCAGGTAATGATGTATCCTGATTTAAATTGCCAGGCGAAGAGGATCGAGAATGGAGTTTATCTGGGATCTCTAGGATGCTTAACATTCGAAGGGAGGATCTCATGGAACACAAGAATACTTGCATTTATATTCGAGCGAATTCGGATAAAATTTGGACCTTTTAAGCCGTTTGAGATAAATTTTGGAGGAAAAGATGACAGAGAGCCAAGCAACAAGGATCCTTTCTTCATCTGGTTTTATATTGATGAGGAAATAGCTGTTGCTCGGGGCAAAAGTGGGGGGACTGCTTTTTGGGTCCGCTGTAGGCGAATCGCCAGTTATTCCTCTCTTTCCATGTTTTAGTTGTATATGCATACATGGATAATCCTAGAAGCATGGAAATTTGTTGTGTTACACTCCACAAATAGCTTGAAATGAGTTGAAGATGTATGATATACACAATCAATGCTTCTTCCAACCATAGGAAACATATCTCTACTGGCAAATTCCACTTTGAGCCCCTCAACCATGGTATAAATTTCACACCTTGTCTCTTGAACTATTGAATTTATCATATTATCCCGTCAACTATAGTTATTGGTTTCTCATTTCTTAAAAGACAAATGCTCGTTGTTGTTTTTGGCAAGAAATGTCCACATATCAGAGCGAGATGAAACGAAATCATATATTTCAAGAGGCGATGTGAAATTAATGAGTGTGAAATTCCTAAATTATAATTGAATGTCCAATGCCAATGCGAAAAACATGATAGTTGATGGGTAATGTGAGACGGGACCATATGAGACGAAATCAAAATGTAATGTGGCCCATATTTAAATACTTTGCATTGATGCTATTGGATGAAGGTTATCTCCATAATCGTGATTTCTTATTGCTTGTTGATTATCAGCTTAATATTGGAAAATGGCCTCAGTGGTGACCTTGTTCTTTGTTCTTGGAGGACTAGTAAATCTGTTATATCAGAAGGGACATCACTTCTCTGGTGTTGTGATTACAATAGAAGTAGAAGTTTTATTGAGCCATTTGCTTAATCATGACAGGAGGCTGACTCAATTTCCTTGGCTTCCCCAAATCTTTGATTAAGGTAAGTAGCTAGTATAATAAACCCACTCTTATGCTCCGTTTGGTAGAAATGATGGAAAGTTGGAGGGATGAAAAGTAGGAGGGATACATTTTTTATCCTCCAATGAAGGAAAATAGGAATGATACACTTTCCTTCCTTTGTGTTTGATAGGATGGATGTAAAATAAAAATGATTAAATTTTTTTTTTTTTGTGCTTGGTAAGATAGAAAAAATATATTTTTTTAATTTTAATTTTTAATTTTTAATTTTTTTTTAATTTTTTTTTTAAAAAAGTATAAATACATATTTTATCATTGTATTTATATATGAAATTAATATATACATAATATATGTATATATCAAATGATATATAGACAAATATGATATATTTCAACATAAATATGTAAATTTTTGGGGCCTTGGAAAGATTATATATATATATTGCTATCAAAATCTGATAATTACCTCTTTGACAACATTTTATTTTCTTCTTTTTTACTGAGTTTTTATTATTAATAATAAATTATATAATTAATTATTTATTGATGGTTAAGGTGACTCTTAAAAATAAGAGTTACAAAATTTTAAATTAAGGTGTGTATTAGCACTTAAATAAAGAGTCACAACTCTTCTAAAGAAAGCAACAAGCAATTAGGTGTTCTTTGATGAATTAGTGGATATTTTGGTTAAGGAATTTTTGGATTTGTATTTTGTTGTATGAGATATTATAAAACATATTTAGGAAAACTCGAAGTAGTTACCAAACATGTTTTTTGTTTTTATTTTCATAATTTGATAACACACAAATGACTCCCAAACATGTTTTATGTTTCAGTGTTTACCACAAAACAGAGACAAAAATTGTCTATGTTTTTTATTTTTTTGAGACGCGAAAACAAAAACGTTACCAAACGACATTTTTAATTTTTCATCCACTTTCCTTCCAATTTGGGAGGGATTGATTTTAGTGAGTTGGAAGAAAAGTTTATCCATCAACTTTTCCATCCTTCCGATTTTTCTTTCCTACCAAATGTTGGAAAAAATTGGATGCAAATAAAGTAAACGGCAGAGTGAGGCGCGGAGTAAGTCGCTCTCTTAAATCCATATCTCCTCCGCTAGTTCCACACTTGCGCACGTGAGAGTCCTAAGATCTCTCTTTAATTCAAAGACTAGATAACACTAGTATATATATATATACCCAAGTACTTTTGGATATTTAGTCGATGTGGGATTGAGTTCCCACATATAAAAAAACACTATTTTAGTTAAAATATTCTAACACCAAACATGATGTTTTATTTATTCCTCCAACTTTTTATCCTTCCAACTTTATATCCTTCTATTTTTCCATTGTATCAAACAAAGCATTAGATTTTACAGATATTGGTTGTGGGTGATCCCACAATGCTAAAAATCTGTTTCACAACTGATCAAGGAGGGTGACTAATGTATGCTTGAGCTTGACAAATCCAATAAGAAATGAAGTGTGCAGGTATGATGGTATTAGAATAGAAAAATCCAATTTTTAAATGTCATATTAGAGAAAGATGGATTGAATTAGAAATACAGGTCAATCTCATATGGATGAATAAAACATAACCTATCCCAATCTAGTGTCTGTCAAGTGCGGGAAAAAGAGTAATTTAATTTTGAGTTGGGGCTAAATCAATAGGACGAAAAAGTTATATAAGCATTATTTATGATGAATATTTTACAAAAATAGTGGTGGTGTCAAAATGGTATGCTTCAATTGCATAAGGGTGTAATTTTGGATATATTAATTTGTTTATTACTGACATTGTTGATTATTGCTATCCATATTAACATCAGTTAGGTGAATGGGGTGCAGCTTTTACAACTTGCTGATATTAGGGGGCTGTTATCTTATTTTAAAAAATCAATATAGTACCGAGGGCATCTTTAGAGTATACTGATTCAATATACTATATTTCTTCTGACATAGCAATGCAATTTCAATCAGTATCGAAAGGAAGTAATAAATAATTTATTTCTTCTTTTACTTGTTACTTGTTGATGTAAAATGATGCCCCATTCAATATAAAATCTTCAAAATTGTATATTTTTCTCCATTATTACTTGGGCACTACTTTGACCAAACGTTAGTGTGTCTAGGCAATTTTTATTCAAATAAATAATAGGGAAAATTTCATTCACACCCCTTGTAGTTAACCATATCTTCAGAGACACCCCCTGTAAATTCTGAAATTACACTGCCACCCCTTGTCAGTTGTTACTGGCTGACGGCGTTAACAGAGATAATAAAATTACTAAAATGCCCATGAAATATTTTATATCTATAATATGTATCTATATATATTTTTCTCATATATTACATTATACATAAATAGCTAACCTGTGTTTAACCTTGGGTTGATATACTAACCAGACATATAAAAATAAAGCAACTAGAGTGAGTTTTTTTTTTTTTTGGTCAAGAACTTGAGTGAGTTCAGCCACTCAATTTTTGCCTTCTGGTTCACACACAGAGAGAGTGAGAGTGAGAGTGAGAGAGAGAGAGGGATTGAGGGTGAGGAGATCCAATCGTTTGATTGCTTGTTCTCTGAAAGTATGTAGTCTTCTACTTGATTACCATTCGAATCCTTGGAGTCGAAGAAGAATCTTTGGAGTCGAAAATGATCGAATGATAAGAGGCTCGATTCACTTGTGCTTCAGGAAGATCAAGTCATCATCGATTGATCAATAGGTATGAACAAACCCTAAAGTTTTTATACGAAAAAAAACTGAATTTTACCCTATTTTTTGTACGAAAAAACACTGAAATTTACCCTAATTTTTGTTTTACGAAATCCCCTATTTTTTTGTACAGAAATCCCCTAAACACTGAAATTTTTGTTGTACGAAATCCCCTAAATTTTTTGTACAAAAAAAAAAAAAAACTGAATTTTACCCTACTTTTAGTATGAAAAAACACTGAAATTTACCCTATTTTTTTGTACGAAATCCACTATTTTTTTGATACGAAATCCCCAATTTTTTGGTTCTTTATATTGCTAGGAGTCTTATTCCATTATCACTTGTCAGGTTATAGAATAATAAAAGAGCAATGAATCTTATTCCTATTTTTTGGTTCTTTAGCTTGCTAGGAATCTTATTCCATTATTACTTGTGGTTTTGTTGATCCAAACCTATCTAATATTTTTTTCTAAGTTATATATTTTTTTCCAAAGAAAGAGGTTTTAGTTGTTTGAACGCGAGATTAGATGCAATATTAAGACTGTTTTATTTGAGTATGGTTTGTTATTTTCTCAATATTATATTGAGGATTTTTTTTTTGTTTAGTGAAGATGTGTTTTTTTCTTCATATTTGTGACTGGTTTTTATTATTTCAAAATTCATAGACATGGTTGAAGTTTGTCATGATTTACTCTTTGAATATGATCACAAACAATACAATATATAGAATATTGATCCAGATAAATATTGGCATGGGGACTTGTTACAAGATATCTGTGAACTTGCATTGCCCCATATTCCATCAAGTGTAGCTCTCAATGTATATTGTGGTGTGCCTGGTTCAAATGAGAAGATGTTGGTTGAGCATGAAAAAAGCTTGATGGAGATGTTTGCATTGCATGAGACTACAAAACAGATAAAACTTTTTGTTAGTGTAGAAGTAGTTGTAGATGTTGTGGTTGACTTACCCCCATTGTTACCTACTCTTCATCCACTTGTTGTTGACAATGAAACTCTGATGGATAATGTTTTTGGGAATGATGCATCAAATATTAGGTTTGATGGTGCTAGTGTCGATGTTGGGAATATGAACTCTGTACATGGCGATGCCCAGGATAGTGACAATGGTGACTTTGAAGATGATGATGTATATGGATTGATTGCAGAGGATGGTGACTATGGAGAAGAAAATGTGATCTCCAACCATGAGTATAGGGAAGAGATAGATCTAGACTATCGTGATGATGTGTTATCGGATTATGAGTCGGGGGATGATGATCTTAGTCATTCTAGCTTAGAGTCGGATGATAATGTGGACAAGAGACGAGAGAGATCAACTGCCAAATCATTTGATATGGATAGGTATGAGGGTGAATTTCAGAGACAAGCTAATGGCATTATCAAGTTAGAGGTTGGCCACTTGTTTATGGATGTCAAACACTTTAGGGACATTTTAAAAGAGTATGCAGTTCAAGAGGGATTTAAGTTAATAAGAGACAAAAATGAGAGGACAAGGGTGACATGTCATTGTGGGAATGGTGGTTGTAATTGGAGAATTCATGCATCCCCACTTGTAGATGGTGTTACATATAAGATTAAGACTTTGAGAGGTCCTCATACTTGTGTTAGAGATACCTTCAGTGATGAGGCAACCTCCACATGGCTTGCTAAACAATTAGCAACTGAAATTAGAACTAATCCCAAAATTAAATTGCTTGGTCTACAAGAAACGACCAACACTAAATTCCACATAGAAGCTAGAATACATCAGTGTTACAGGATTAAGAGGAAGGCACTTGAAGACGTGGAGGGAAGTCATGCGGAGGCATATGAGATGGTAAGAATGTATGGAAATGAAATCCTTCGAAGCAATCCAGGAAGTCTTGTTGCCATAGAAACTGATGCTCCAGACAGTGATGGTAGTCTTTCAAGAGAATTTTTATTGCTTTTCATGCTTTCACAATTGGCTTCATGCATGGTTGTAGACCATTCATTGGTCTTGATGGGTGCCACCTAAAAGGGTCATATGGTGGTGTTCTATTGGCTGCTGTTGCAATGGATGGTACTAATGAGTTATTTCCTGTTGCATATGGTGTGGTAGAGAGTGAGAGAACATACAATTTGACTTTTTTTCTTGGCCACTTGGCAAAAATCATTGGACATGAGACACATCCACTCTGTTCTGTTTTATGTTTGATCAACAGAAGGTATGTAGTTGTTTAACTCTACACTTGTTATTTTCAAAGTAGTATTATTGTGACTATAAAGTTGATTTTTTTCCTATGTTATTGTGATTGTTAAAATGCTGAAATTAGTGTAACAGCCTTTTTTTTAAAGATGTTATAACTATGGTTGTGAGCAAACTGTTACTGAAATACTGTGTAGTGCTTCTGTAACTGGGATATTGTAACTTTGATTATGATCTTCTGTTTAAATGTGGTACAGGGACTGGATAATGTCATAATGCGAATATTCCCACAGGCAAATCACCGTAGATGTTGTGTGCATTTGCTTGCGAATTTTAAGAAGAAATTTCCCGGTGTATTACTTAGAAGACTATTTTGGAAGGCTGCTAAAGCCTATAACCAAGAAGATTTTAATGAAGCAATGTTGCAACTCAAGTCTAAGTCTCCAGAAACATATCAGTGGTTGCTTAAGCTGCCTATAAGCTCATGGGCAAGACATGCCTTTGATTGTCGGATTAAGAGTGACCATGTGACTAATAACATGACATAATCTTTCAATAGTTGGGTAGGATCACTAAGGTTGAAATCAATACTTACACTTTTAGACGGGATAAGAACTAAGTTCATGATTAGGATTCAACAGAGACATGATAGGGGCAGCACTTGGGAAGGTTTGGTCACAGAGAACATAAGGAAAAAACTTAACAAAATCATTGGAGAATCAAGGAAATGTTCTGTCTTGCATGCTGGTGGGTTTAACTATGAGATTATGGATACTGGAGTAAGATATGTAGTAAGACTTGATCAAAGAACATGTGATTACATGGCTTGGAGTATATCAGGTATACCATGTAGGCATGCAACACAGGCAATTGCTCACAAGAGGTTGAATATTGAAGAATATTGTCATAACTTCTTCAAGACATATGCTTTTCTTAAGGCTCATGAACTAATGATTCACCCGCTTCAAGACCAAAGGAAATGGCCACCAACTATTGGTGATCCTTTAGCCCCTCCCCCTCTTAGGAGATTACCAGGTAGACCCAAAATAAATAGGCGTAGGGAGGCAAATGAACCTGCAGGTGGGACTAGTGCTGCTAGAAGGTGCCTAAGTGTGAAATGCAGCATATGCAAAGAGTTTGGGCATAATAAAAGGTCATGTCAACGGGCACCCTTCAAGGGTTCGAAGGTTAAAGGACAAGTTGATGGTGAAGTGGCTCAAAATCAGCATCTCAAGGAACCACCATAACTCAGAATTGTGATGAGCAGGTATAATTTTTAGTCTGTAACATTATGGTGATTATGATTATAATTTCTAGTTTATTGTAATTTCTAGTATATTGTAATTAAGTACTAAGTAATGTTTCCTGTGTTGTAGGCAATCACTGGAAGGGAACAAGCTGGGCTTGTCCAAGGCTGTGGGGAAGCATAAGTTGCTGACTCAACTGTGCATTTTGACTGTTGATCGGGCATTTTTGTGTAATTTTTGTATAGTTTGACTATGATCCTAGGGATATAATTTTGTTAAAGCTCATGTGTAAAGTGACTTGACTGTTGGCTGAGCTTTTTTTTGTGTAGTTTGACTATGATCTCAGGTATATCATTTTGTAAAGCTCAGGTGTAAAATGACACAATGCTAATTACATTTTGATGGTCAATATATTATGAATGACTTCAAGTTGATGTACAGTAAATTAAATTGGGTTTCCAATGCTATAAATATACACTTCATGTATTTACGGTTTCCTTCAATAACATATATCAGGTCATCCACTGTAGCATCCTCACGAAATAACACCTATGCATTGTGAATTTTGTATTCATGTAGAATCTGATAGCAAAGCTTCTCATCCACATGGTGCTGTTGAAAGAAATACCCCTAGTTTTTTTCTTTTTGAAGTATATTTGAGGTGGTCTCTTGTTTAACCGTAAGCCAACAGCTTCCAGCTCCTTTGTCAAAATTTGCCGATGTCCTTCACTTTTTGAAGCATCAAGAACCATTAATACAATGTCTGATGACTTTGAAACAACACCTGTGAAGAGAGAGCTGTGAAGAGAGAGTAGGTTGTAGGCCTTTGAAGGAGAGGCCTTCCAATGCTATAAATAATTTGTGTAAATGATGGCATAGTTTATTTATACATTAAAGGGTAATTTTGGAATTTTATAAAAAAATTCAGTCATGTCATCCACTTTTTGTAGTATAGAAACGGACTGTTAAGCTGAGGGGGTGTAAGTGAAGAGACAATACAAACAAGAAGGGGTGGCAATGAAGTTTTAGAATTTATAGGGGGTGTCTCTGAAGATATGGTTAACTACAGGGGGTGTGAATGAAATTTTTCCTAAATAATAAAGAATTATTTAATGCTATGCCTAAAGACACTATGCCATAAAAAAAAGTCAATTAAAAAAGTGAGCATTAGACAAAGTAAAGTGGCGCACTTAATATATTTAAGAGACTGAATATGTTTCTCAACACAATAAATTCAAAAAATAAATTCAGCAAAGTTCCCAGGATTCATCAAACTTAAACCAAATTGATTAACCTCAATTAGTATGTAAATTAAACAATTAAAAAACTCGAATTAGCATAACTAACGCACTGAAAATTAGTACTTAGAGTAAATTAGGGTTTGTACGGGAATAACCCTAGCTTTAACATTTTATCTAAAACTTGCAGGATAAATGCTGAATTAAACACAAGATGCAGGAGCAATGTCAAGAGAATGGAACATTGGAGGCTAAAGTATAATTAACCAACATGAAGAGTCAGCGTTCCATGCAAGTTGGGATTTCCAGCAAAGCACCACCGTCCGGACGGTGGTGATGGCGTCTGGACGGTCACCCTTGTCAGACTCAAGCTCATCTCTTCTCCCACTTGCCTTCCCACGCCTATAAATAGGCTGCCCCCTTCTTCATTTCAGAAGGCCGGAACAAGAGAAAGCCGAGAGAAACCGAGAAGTTCTGAAGAGAGAAAAAGAGAGAAAGAAAAGAAAGAAAAGAAAAGAGAAAGCACGCTACGGTCCGTGTTATACTTCACGTCCTACGTCTTGTACTTTTATATTTTTGTTGTATCTTTCCATTCGAATAGTTGAACTGCTGCCACTTTTTCATCTTAATCGATCATAAGAGTGGTTGTATTTCAATCGTTCCCTGCGAAAGACATTTAAATTCCGTACTTTTATTTCCTGTTGTAATGACAACTGCTAGCTCTCCTTGCTTGTCTATAGCAATGGAGCGTGAGTAGTTCCGTATATCCTCCGGTTCGAGGGGAACACATGTATAATATTGATCTGTTTATGGAATTGCTGATGTTTTATTTATACGTTTATTATATATAAGACGGGCCAGCTAGAATGACCCCGGCGTTCCTACCGGTATGGTTAATCCTCCACCGGAATGCTGAGGAAGTTCCACTGACGCCTGGTATTACTATATATAATAATATTGCCTGCTAGAATAACCCTGGTGATCCTATCGGTATGGCTAGTCCTCCACCGGAACGCTGAGGAAGTTCTACTGTCAATATATATATTACAAGATAACCTATTGAATAATTCAAGTATGCCGTTTGAGTGACTTCACTTTCTGGGTGACATATCTAAATACAGTTAGCCTAAGAAGCGGCTGTATTATGATTAACTACCACCGGTTGACCTGACAAGTCACCGGAAGATAGTCTGTACCACCTGCGGATTTTACTTGGATTAGTCAATTGGAACATCTATGCCCAGTGTAGCCTAAGAAGCAGCTGTGCTATATATTACCACCAGTGTAGCCTAAGAAGCAGCTGTGCTATATATTACCACCAGTGTAGCTTGAGAAGCATCTGTGTTATGGTTTATATACATCAGACCTGCCGGTTAGCTTTCCAGTAAAATGGAAGTTAATTGATGTGAGGTAGTAATTCCATAATACGACCAATATAACGCATGTGGGATCCTTGAACTGAAGGATATCTTTTATATTTCTGCCATTAATCTACTTTACTTACGCATTTCATTATTGTTGCAATTTAATTCCGTCTTTTAATTAAGTTAAGTTACTTGAACAGACTAAGCTCACACCACAAGCTCTCAAACATCAAACTACTCCAAACAACCTCTTTATGGCTTTATTTTTATTTTATTGTTTTTATTTTATCTTTAACCTCTAATTACTAAAACTCTCTGTGGGATCGATACTTGGACTTAAAACCGAGAAAACTACAATTTGACCACTTATACTTGGGTGTAATATAATAATATAATTCAGACACACTAAAAAGTGCGAATCACAAATTCTCGCTTGCCAAGTCCTTTTCCTGCTGGTTGTCGTTGCCTGTCATATACTTCTTCGCAAACGTCTAGGGCTTCTTCCTCATTTAGTTTAAGATAAGACAATTGTTGTTACATGGAAAACATTCAGAACCTGTAAAAATCAATTGTGGCCCTTGAATATAGGTCAGTATGTATGTCATCAACATATGAGTGAACATAGAAATTGACTCAAGTCTCCATAGAAAAATAAAATCTCACAAATTACAAAGATCACGTGTTATTAGAATACATTTTACTAAATTATGCTTTCAAATAGAACCACCGCTAACAGCAATCTAGGTGGTCAATATCAAAGTTTTTACTAAACCTTCATAGTAAACAAAAAGACAACAGAAGTTAAACTTAAAATACTCACCTGTATGCATTTGTCGACGATAGACTTTACGCTAGAGAGTAACATCAGCCTCCATAGGATTAGGATCTAGAGCCCAAGAAGAAAAAATGTTCAAAAAACAAATTGATTGCATTAAAATGAATGATTGATGTTAATAATGATCAAAACGGATGATATGGAACCAAAAATCATGGATTCAAGACTTTAAATTGAAAACATAATGCACTCAGAAAGTTGTCAGAAATCAAACTCATTAAAAATTAATTTACTCTACAAACTACGATTGATATCAATGCTGAATAGTCATTGAGGTTATTGTTTATATATGAACATCAATTAATAATCAAAACATGTTGTATGCCCATTGAAATGTACGTCCTAATACTAACTACTAACATTTAACATCATCTAATTGAACCAATCACTATCATATCAAAGCACTTGAGTATAAAAAAAAATGTTTTACATAATTTCACCTTGGGTTGTTTTTTATGCCAATATGAACCAGTTAGATCTTCTTTTACAATCCCTATTCTACAAAGTAAACATGCGGACACATTACCAAAGGTTAAAACATTGAACGACTTACAAACATCACATTGCCAGGAAAAAGTTGAATAAGTACTGATAATGATGAATTTCAGCTTGGGCTGCCCATTCAAAGCCCAAAACACCCGATAAGCCCCTTTTACATGGCAACCTAAGTGGCCCACCTGCAACGTGCCTGCTTCGTCATGAAAGTGGGCCAAAGCCCAAGGCAGAAAGTCCAGTGACGTTCAGCTTGGTATATGCCTGCTCGGTCATCTCAAGTGCGGCAGAGTGGACCAGCTCAGAAACTAGGAGCTCGGTACGGGAAAAGTCCCAAGCAGCACCCATCGCACCACGTGTCTAGGGGATAAGGGGACAATTTATGATGACTCTAATGAACAAATATTCCCTAGTAAAGGGAATATTTGTACACATTCTGTTTTGAGAATCGTGGGCACAACATGCGTCAGGGTGATAGACCGGCTATAGGACAAATGAAGAGGGGACCACAGAATCAACCAAGAGAAAGAAGAATCACAGAAAACCCTAGATGACCACATGTATAAATAGAAGAAAAAATCATTGTAAAGAGAGAGTTCCATAATTTTACTTAGAATGCATAGTGTAAAGAGGCTCTAGGCCAAGAAACCCACTGTAATCACTGTCTTCTTCTTCAAGCAATACAAACCCTAAGGAGCAAGAGCCTCCATTACAGTGGATGTAGCCTAAGTCTTTCGGTTAAGGTGAACCACTTATATTGTGTTCTTTAATCCAACATCAGCAATTGCTTTCCTACTAACCCAACATTCATAAAGCCCCCACTGGGCCTCACACAGTCATTGTTCTGCACTTGGGCATAGTAATTTCGAGCACCATCAGCTTGGTGCCGTCTGTGGGAACGGTTTTCATCGTTTCCCTCGAGTTTTCTTCATTCTTCTGTTGGTTTTATGGTTTCCACTCGAAACATGAGCAAGTCTCACGCAAACCCCCAAGCCCCGTAAAACCAGCCATAGAACTTCCCCGCCCCAGCAGCGGACGTTGAGAACCACCCTCCGATAGCAAACCCTCCTCCCCTTAACGAGTCGGAGATGTACCGCCAGACCATGATGCAACTTATGAAGCAGAACCAAGACTTGGTGACATGGATACAGACACACCACCTCCCACAGGCCCCGCCTATACAGCCTGCGCCACCTCCACCACCAGCTCCAAATGACATTCCTTATCAAGACCGCCAGATGCCGCCTATTGGAGTCACAGACCTCCATGAACTCAGCCATTCTAGAGAGAACCACTTGCGGAGACAGTCGGATGAAAGAAAAGATGATAAGGCCCACAGCCGGGCCAGAGCCATGCCGAGAGAAGACCGTCCTCTGCCTCCGCATGATACTATGGACCAATTCTGGGAGCAAAGATTCCGTGAGATCCAACTGTCTCCGTCGGTGTTAGTAAAAGGGAAAACGCCTGTCACTATGGACGCCTTGGTTCAGCAAACCGAGTCACCCTTCACCACTGAAATCCTTCATTTTCCTCGACCCCAGAAGTTCCGGATGCCACATGTAGAGGCATTCAACGGGACCAAGGATCCAGTGGACCCCATTCGATGCCGAGCTTTTGCCATAACCCTTAAGGGGTTGGCGATAGCTTGGTTCAACAGGTTGCAACCATCCTCAATTTCCTCTTTTCTAGAACTATCCATACAGTTTGTGTCTCATTTCATCGGAGCGCGAAGTTACAGAAAGCCATCCTACCATCTGTTAAGCATTAGACAGTGACCCGACGAGTCCCTTTGGAGCTATGTGCAACGGTTCAACCAAGAGTCTTTGAAAGTAGAAAACGTAGATGACAAGTTCGCCTTGACCACCTTCATGTTGGGGCTCGGCCTCCAATCGAAGGACCTCATATTTTCAATCACCAAGAACCCTCAAGCAACTATGGCCGAGGTGCTCGCCAAAGTTGAAAAGTATATAAATGGCGAAGAGGCCCTCCACATGAAGGGAGGCTCATCGTTAGCAAGCAAAGGAGAGAAGAAAAAGAGGGAACACATCCCGAGAAAAGAGAAGAGACAAGATCGATCCTCGAGGAGGGATCGCTCCCCCAGAAGAGATAGAGAACCCTCCCCAAAATGGAGGGTAATGTCAAGGACCACCTCGGTCCCCCACCTCAAGAACTCCAAATGAGATATGCACCGGGCCAGTTCGCCCCCCTGAACGCCACCATTTTTCAGGTCCTCCATGAGGTCCAAAATGAGAGATTTGTCAGGTGGCCCCCAAGAATGAAGTCTGATCCCAGAAGGCACGACCCCAATAAGTATTGCAACTTTCATAAGGATACGGGTCAAGACACTGATGACTGGATCCAATTGAAAAAGGAGATAAAATACCTAATTCAGAGAGACCACTTACAACACTACGTGGCGGGAGAGGGAAGAGATTAAAATGATCGAGAAAGAGATGACCGAGCTGCCGTGTTGCCCCCACAACAGCACCAGCAGGCCCTTGGAGAGATTAGAGTTATCTCGGGCGACTTTGCGGGAGGAGGTGAGTCTAGATCGGCAAGACGAGCATACGCTAGTAGGGCCAAATCTGATGGTTTTCTTGATATACAAACAATTCAGAAAGCCCCGCGTAGAGATATGGAAATAACCTTCTCGAATGCTGACCTGGAAGGGTGTCAACACCCTCATGACGATCCTTTGGTTGTCAAGGCCATCATTGCCAACAAAGCTGTACATCGTGTACTCATCGACAATGGTAGCTCAGCTAATATCATATTCCTCTCGGCTTTCGATCAGCTCGGTATAGACAAGTCAAAACTCAAACCCGTGAAAACTCATCTCTTGGGCTTCTCGGGGGAGAGGGTCTTGCCCGTGGGGTCCATTCAACTCGTCATCACACTGGGAGACCACCCTTACTAGATTACCACCTCAGTTCATTTCTTGGTAGTCGATGCCCCCTCTGCATATTACGTCTTCCTCGGAAGGCCCTCCCTCAACTCCATTAGAGCCGTTCATCGGCATATCACCTGGTTATGAAATTCCCTAAGGAGAACGGAGTTGGAGTGGTAAGGGGAGATCAATGCCTCGCCAGAGAGTGTTACATGGCGTCTATGAGGCAGAAAAATGTGGAATTTGTTCAGTTGGAAGACCTTGATATGAGAGACGAGCTTGAAACTTGACCAACGCTATCGGAGTAGCTAGAGCCAGTGCAGATCGACGAGGACCCTGAGCACTTGGTCTTCGTAGGATCGATGCTGCTCCAAGATATCAAAAATAAACTCATACTCTTCTTGAAGGAAAACGTTGATGTCTTCGCTTGGGGACAAGAGGATATGAAGGGGATTAATCCTGGAGTAATAGTGCGCCGACTCAACGTCGACCCAAACTGCAAGCCGATCAGGCAAAAAATGAGAAGTTTTACCCCAAAGAGACAAAAGGCGATCAACAAAGAAGTGGCCAAACTGTTACAAGCAAAGGCCATTAGAGAGGTTAATGATTAGCACTTAAAATTAGCATATTACTATGCCGTTTTAAGACTAATTGTACTTTGATGGAGTTTAAGTGATGTCATTTCAGGCCCTAAACTGAACAAGGACCCAAGAACAACAAGTACCACACTTGGATGCAACACCAGCACATTAGAGCCCAAAATTGGAGAAGCTTGGAGCACAGCCAGAACATTCGAACGCCAACTCACGTTCGAACGTCCACATTACACTGTAGCAGACTCAACTGCTAAGAGAAGGCGTGTTGTAGTTAGGAAAGAAGACTGAAACTCTGAAGCACTTGAGTGTCACGTTCGAACGCCAACTCACGTTCGAACGTGCACTTGAGTTGATTGAAGACCAGACTACTGCATAGAGTTGGAACTGAACTTCACAGAAGACCAACAGACCACTCGAGTGAAAGGGTCAGAACACATCTGGCGTTCGAACGCCCTTAGTGCAAAAATAGAAGAAACGTTCGAACGCCCTTAGTGCAAAAACAGAAACAACGTTCGAACGCCAACTCACGTTCGAACGTTCTCCACATACTGGCAGCAGAGTGGTTGGCTTTTCACTTGGACTTGGGCGGCAAACACTATTCCTTCACCTCCTCTTGCCTATAAATACTCCCCTTGTTGGAGAGCTAAGGGAGCCAAGTAGGAAAGTTGATGGAGGCTTAGACTCCCACTCACATTGTAGATTTAGCTTATTTTCCTTGTATGAAGTCTTTATCTTAGAGATTAGTTTGACTTTAGTCCAACATCTCTTGCTTGTTATAAAAGTAGTTTTATGCTTATGCTTATGCTCATGCTTTCATTTTACATGCATAGAAGAGAGATAGTTCATCTTTTGGTTGAGGAAGCAACCCTCCAATTCTTGGTTGAGGAAGCCACCCTCCAAATGTGACTAGCTTTCTTCTACTTTTATTGTTCATGCATTTCACTTCCATTGCTTGAGCTTCTTTCTTTCTTAGAAGAGTGAAACTCTTCCACTTTTCTAGAGCTTTACCAAAGCCGTGAAGGGTGGAACGTGATTCACCCATTCTTTGTTAAAGATTGGCTCCGTGTTTGTTGTTACTTTATTTTAAGTTCTCTACTTGGAGGGATGAGCATCACTCACTTTTCTAGCTTTACCCAAGCCATGAAGAGTGAGTAGTTTCTCATTCACTCTTTAGTAAGAGGAGAAGGGCATGTATAAGTTATCCGGGAATCATATTTGTGCATTATTTTTATGCTTAATGTTTATTTCTTCTTGTTATTGGATGATTGATTGCATCTAGCAAAGCTAAGGTACTTTGTATAACTGTGGGCTCTTTCTATGACACGGATGACTCTTACATAGAAAGACTCATCAGTTCAAGGCAAGTACCCCGGCTAGATCCTCACGAATACCCTTCAATCCTCCCCTTTATTGTACTTCATTTAAAGAATGAAATATTAATATCATGATTGGATGTCTTATAGAAACACTTGCTTGTTTGTAGACGGGTTAAGTCTCGGCACAGGCAATTCTTGTAAACTTCTAGAAAGACATCGGAATCATGTTCTTAATTCTCACAATCCATCTTTATTTTCCGATTAACTTGCTGTTGACACGGGAGTTAATTGAGTTATCAAGCACAATTATGACAAACCGGATAACTAACTACATGTCCAGATCTTTGCACTAAAGAGTGATTCTTTTTAATTAGCACTTATCTCCTGTTTTGTTAAGAAAATCCTCTTGGAAAGAATCTTATATTCTCTCCAGGAAAACTCATATCTCACAGCAAATCTCAAGAGTTACAATCAATAGGTCTCTACCACTGCTTACCTCAGAAATATCAACAAAAGTTCCCTATGGATTCGACTCCAGACTCAAACCGGATTATTACTACAGCTTGACCGCCTGCACTTGGGTGTACACATTTCAGATCAAGACCAAGTTTTTGGCGCTGTTGCCGGGGAACCTTTAAAAGGTGTTTTAAGGTGAAAGGTAAAAAGACCTTCAACGTTGTGTATATTCTTTGATTTACTGTAAATAATTTTGTTTTATTTTCTTTATGACTGAGGGCACTCCTCGCTTCCAAAATTTGCCGACAGAATCGTGTGAGTCCGTGAATCAGCCTGAACCAAATTCACCTAGATCAGTAGCAGACTCTTGTGAGGGTAGTATGTCAAATAATGAAAGAAATGGAGAAGTCCCTATGAGAGAGGAGGAGGTCCCTAACATCCGAACTTTACAGGATTACTTAAATCCCACAAGAAACAGTGTCCCCTCTTGTTTTATTTTTCCTGAAAATGCTCCCCTCTTTATTGTAAAGCCGGGGACAGTGCAGTTATTACCCGTGTTTCATGGATTGGATGCAGAAAATCCATATCTGCATATAAAAGATTTTGAGGAAGTGTGTGGAACATTTCAAGACAATTCTGAATTGGCCAAGATGAAACTGTTTTCTTTCTCCTTGAGGGATAGAGCCAAACAATGGTTAAATTCTTTAAAAGCTTTTTCAATACCCAACTGGCAAGCATTACAAAATGAATTTTTTAGAAAGTTTTTTCCTCTACACCGCACAAATGCACTAAAAAGGCAAATCATGAATTTTGCGGTTAAAGAAGGAGAAACTTTTTATCAAAGTTGGGAGAGATTCAAAGATCTGCTCCAATCCTGCCCACATCATGCTTTTGAAAATTGGACTTTGGTAGGATTTTTCTATGACTCCTTACCCTCTAAACTACGTCAGTTTGTCGAAATGATGGCCCAAGGAGAATTCATGGGAAAAAGTCCGGAGGATGCATTCAATTTTTTCGACACCATATCTGACAGTTCTCAGATGTGGGACTCAGCCTCCCCTACCACTGTAGAAGCCAGACCATCTACTTCCCAAGGAGGAAAATATGTCTTGAGAGAGGATGATGACTTGAGAGCAAAAATGTCCACATTGTCTCGAAAGCTTGAAGCTTTAGAGATGAAGAAAGTCCATCAAGTTGATGTTAGCCCTTCCACCGAGCAAGTGTGTGGAATCTGTGCGCTAACAGGACACCCTACTGGGGAGTGTACCACCATCCCAGCATTCAAAGAAGTCTTGTTGGAACAAACACATGCAGTTTCCAACTTCAACAAGCCCTACTCCAACCCATATTCTGAAACATACAATCCAGGGTGGCGAAACCACCCTAACTCCAGTTGGAAGAACACACAACCAATACCCATGAACCAACAACAAGGGCCATACCCACCACCCCAAGGACCTCATGCATATCAACCATATCAACCACCACAAAAGAGGAACCTTGAGGACACACTGAATCAGTTCATGCAAAGCCAAATGAATTATAACAATAATTCCACACAGGCTTTCACTGATTTCAAAATCCAGACCACTCAATCTTTTGAGGATCTTAAAAGCCACATCCAAAAGTTGACTCAATCCATGGTCATACACGAAAAGGGCAAGTTTCCTGCCCAACCAAAGCAACCACAAGGCCAATTCCATGTAGGGAACCCTTCAATAACAGGAAACACCCAAGACCAAGCCCAAGTTGTCACGACACTAAGAAGTGGCAAGGTGATTGACAAGACAATCAGAGACATACTCATTCCCAAGCCAAGACCTGAGTCAAGCCCAGCCAATCCATCATCTGAACCTGAACCAATTGAGACTGAACTTGAGAAAGACCTTGAGCCTGTGATTGAACAAGAGCCAGAACCTTCTGAGAAAAGGGAACCTTCGTATCCCATTCCGGCTCCGTTTCCTCATCGACTCAAAACCAAACAGAAAGTGAAAGATCAGCCTGAAATTTATGAGCTTTTTAAGCAAGTAAAAATTCGAAGAAATTTTACCAAGTGGCATAAAGCCAGTCTCATCAAGTGTTAGCCCACCAAAGCCTGAATTGAAACCTCTCCCATCTGACCTCAAATATGCATTTTTAGGAGAGAATGAGTCATACCCAGTGGTAATTTCATCTAAACTCACAGACTTACAAGAGTCTAAACTGATTGAAGTTCTTCGAAGTCATAAAAGCACCATTGGATGGACCATCGTTGAATTGAAAGGTATAAGCCAATTAATCTACAATCATGCCATATACCTTGAAGAGGATTCAAAACCCTCTCGTCAAATGCAGCGACGACTAAACCCTCACATGAAGGAAGTTGTGAGAATTGAGGTACTCAAACTCTTAGATGCAGGGATAATCTTCCCTATCTTAGATAGTAAATGGGTTAGTCCAACCCAAGTTGTGCCAAAAAAATCTGGGGTCACAGTGGTAAAAAATGATGCAAATGAACTAGTACCAACTCGAGTCGTCACAGGATGGCGAATGTGCATTGATTATCGAAAACTCAATTTGGTCACTAGAAAAGATTATTTTCCTCTCCCATTTATTGACCAAGTCCTAGAGAGAATTGCAGGCCATGCATTTTACTGTTTTTTAGATGGGTATTCAGGGTATAACCAAATTGAGATAGCCCTAGATGATCAGGAGAAAATAACCTTCACATGCCCCTTTGGCACCTTTGCATTCAAAAGGATGCCATTTGGACTTTGTAACGCTCCTGCAACATTCCAAAGATGTATGCTAAGCTTGTTCAGTTATATGGTTGAAATTTTTTTGGAAGTATTCATGGATGACTTCTCTGTCTATGGTGATTCCTTCGATTTGTGTTTAACCAATCTGGAGAAAATACTGATCAGATGTAAGGAAGCCAACCTAGTGCTCAATTGAGAAAAATGTCATTTTATGGTAACACAGGGCATTGTCCTTGGTCACATTGTGTCGTCTGAAGGCATGAAAGTTGACAAGGCAAAAATAGATCTGATTGGAAATTTGCCTGCCCCTAAGACCGTAAAGGATGTTCGATCATTCCTAGGACATGCAGGTTTCTACAGGAGATTCATAAAAGATTTTAGTACCATAGCAAAACCCATGTGTCACCTCCTAAGTCAGGATGTAATCTTTGATTGGAATGAAGCATGCCAAAAAGCATTTGACAAGCTAAAAGACATGTTAATTTCTGCACCAATAATGCAACCCCCTGACTGGAATCTTCCCTTTGAACTAAGGTGTGATGCAAGTGATTTTGCTGTAGGTGCTGTATTGGGACAAAGAAAAGATAAGAAACCCCATGTGATTTACTATGCAAACAAAACTTTGAATGATGCTCAAATAAATTATTCGATAACTGAGAAAGAATTGCTTGCTGTAGTTTTTGCACTGGAAAAATTCCGTTCTTATCTTGTTGGTTCTTCTGTTACTGTATTCACTGACCATGCAGCCCTAAAATTTTTGCTCACAAAGAAGGACGCCAAACCAAGACTCTTGAGATGGATACTTTTGCTCCAAGAGTTTGATCTTGTCATCAAGGACAAGAAAGGTGTCGAGAATGTGGTGGCAGATCATCTGTCCAGACTAACCTATGAATTTCATGAGGATGGACTGCCAATCAATGAGAAATTCCCCGATGAACAACTGTTCATGATTGATAGGACACCATGGTATGCAGACATTGCTAACTTTCTTGCTACTGGTACACTCCCTCCATCCTTTACCATGTTGGACAAAAAGAAATTTCTGAGGGAGGTTCGTAACTTCTTTTGGGAGGATCCTTACGTATTCAAGTACTGTAAAGATCAAATCATAAGACGTTGCATCCCTGCTCATGAAAGTAGCCAGGTAATAACATTTTGTCATTCTGAAGCATGCGGTGACCACTTTTCATCAAGAAAAATAGCTGCAAAAATATTGCAGTGTGGATTTTACTGGCCCACACTTTTCAAAGATGTCCATGCCTTTTGTTTAACTTGTGATAGGTGTCAAAGGTTGGGAAATATTTCTAAAAGAAATATGATGCCCTTAAACCCCATTCTGGTAATTGAAATTTTTGACTGTTGGGGCATCGATTTTGTGGGACCATTTCCCCCTTCCTTTGGCTATCTGTACATTTTAGTGGCTGTAGACTATGTATCTAAATGGGTTGAAGCAATTCCATGCCGAAACAATGATAACAAAACAGTGATCAAATTTTTGAAAGAAAATATTTTGTCCCGGTTTGGAATTCCGAAATCAATCATAAGTGATGGGGGTGCTCATTTTTGCAATCATCCTTTCTGGAATTTAATGAAAAAATACTTGATTTTTCACAAAATTGCAACCCCTTATCACCCACAGACCAGTGGACAAGCTGAGTTAGCTAATCGGGAGATCAAATTAATTTTGGAAAAAACGGTGAATCCAGATCGCAAAGATTGGTCGTTAAGACTAACTGATGCGCTCTGGGCATACCGTACTGCTTTTAAAACAATTTTAGGCATGTCTCCTTATCGATTAGTCTATGGAAAGCCATGTCACTTGCCTGTGGAATTGGAACATAGGGCATACTGGGCCATTAAAGCAATGAATTTTGACTTGGACAAGGCTGGTCTAGCAAGGAAACTTCAGATAAATGAATTGGAGGAATTGAGAAATGAAGCATATGAAAATGCTAAGATTGCTAAAACCAGGATGAAAATTCTTCATGACAAACACATTGTGCGAAAATCTTTTGAGCCGTCTCAAAAAGTCTTGCTATTTAATTCAAGACTCCGCCTCTTTCCTGGTAAGTTGAAATCAAGATGGACTGGGCCTTACATTGTCAAAAAGGTATTTGAACATGGAGTAGTTGAAGTGGAAAACCCAGCAAACGGTAATAGTTTTACTGTTAATGGTCAGCGGTTAAAACCATTTTTGGAGGATTTTGTTAAAAATGTGGAAACCATTCTTTTAATGGAACCAGAGTACTCCACCGAAATTCGCGCCTGCCGACACTCCAGTGGATCGGGTCAGGAAAAATCTACTCCAACCCGACCCACTGGGGCGCCTTTATAAGGCATCCACTTTTTCTCCCAGCCGCCGCAGTTGGCCCCCCCCCCCCCCAATTTCTTCTTCTTCTTCTTTTTCTTTTCTTCTTTTTCCTTATGTTCGTCTTCGAGTTCTCTGTTATCCGAGAAACCACCCATGACCTCACACTCCACAAACATGATATTTTGCTTCATGTTTTGCATTTTAATCTTATATTTGCTCATGGGTGTTTTTCTTTTATTCGCACTCACACATAAAGATTTTCAGCCTACCCGAAATCCAGATCTGTGCACAGATGAGTAATTTTTGTGTTTTTATTTGTAGGTCTCAGCGGGTGAACAGATCTCTACCTTTCAACTTCGTCTCCACAATCCATGAACCGGTAAATTCGAAACATTGGGGACAATGTTCAGTTTAGGTTGGGGGGTATGATCAGTTCATCAGTTCATTAGTTCATTAGTTCATATTTTCGTAAATTTTTAAAATTTTTTATATTGTCGTTGTTGATCATGTTTGAACATTGATTGTATAAATTGATGATTATGCTTATGAATCAGCTTCAATCGTCTTTGTGACTGGCAGACGTTAAAGAACCAGATAGTGAGTCTTAAAAATTAGCAATCATGGATGTAAAACTTTTTTGGTTTAGCCTAGGAGTTCTACGTACTTTTCCATCTGATGTACATACTATGATCATGAGAAAAACAAGATTAGTAAGGAAGGCTGAAATCCAAGAAAAACAAGCGAAACCCCTCTGTGGCAGAAGCAGCTTTGCCAAACGCCGTCGTGCCAAAAGGCTTGGTGCCTGTAAACAGTGTGGCAGAGTCTTTCACGAAAAAAGGTACAACCAGTGTTCTGAACCAATTTCCGGTCGCGCACTTGATCGATTAGACTGGATAGTGAATGGGCTGAGTAAGGATTACCCTGATACGCCATGCTATTCCGGTACTTTGCTTAACCGGTTTGTGAGAGAGGAAGTTCGGAGAGTTACTGGTTGTCCATTCTACATAGACACAGAGGGAGACTTGGATTAGATAATTTTCTGTAGGAAATGTGTACTTTTGTTGGGGGAGTGAAAGCCAAAGGTCCGAATTTGTTGTAAAAAGTATAAAAATCTTTTTGTATAAATTCTTTTGACTGAAATGAAAATATGGGCCGAGTAAGGAATGCCCCAGAATACCAACCTGAAGCGTGGGTAGGGGCTTATCCTGAGACGACATAGGTTTTTGATTTAAAATTATGTGTTTAGCCTTCTTAGATTGTGTACAGTGTAGTGAAGAAAATTTTTGATTTTGATTCAACGTTCGAACGCCATTTTACGTTCGAACGTCAGCTGCTTACAGTACTCAGCCTCTGATGAAGTTTCTGATGAAACGTAAAAGTACTGGGATCTCTATCCGTTCGAACGCCAATAGACCGTTCAAACGAGATTAACGTTCGAACGCCAATAGAACGTTCGAACGTTAGATGCTTACAGTACTTTGGCCTCTGACAGAAACTCAAAAGTACTGAGAGCTCACCACGTTCGAACGCCAAATCACGTTCGAACGATTTGTTTAAATCCATCTAGACACGTTCGAACGTTACGACTCAGGCTATAAAAGCCTGGTTCGTCTTCTTCATTTCAAAACCCTCCAAAACCTCTGAAAACCCGAAAAACCCTTGGAGACTCTTCACTACCCAGACCCCAAAACCCCAACCATTCTCCATTTTCACCAAAAATCAACCCTCCCAAGACATTTGCCACTTCAAGAAGATCCATTTTCACAAAGAAATCAAAGATTTCAAAACCCTCCGACTCAAAAACCGAAAAATGCCAAGAGTCAAGCTTCCTGCCAAGAGGAACCCAAACACCCAAGAGCCTAATTTTGTCGAAGAAGTGGTGGAGGTGAGAGAAGGAATGCCACCACTCACAAGGAGATACGATAAGAATCGATTCCCCACAGCTCTGAAAGCTGACAGGTATGAAAATTTCTACCAAAACAAAGCGCCATTGTTTGTGAAAGAGATGTGATTTTGGCTGATTTTGCGGAGTTGGGGATCTTTGTGGAGATGGAGAGGAGGGGGTGGTTGTTTTATTTGAGGAACGGCGGTGAGGCCGTAGTCGACTTGGTGCGGGAGTTTTACTCTAACGCCGAGACCATCGACGGGGAAATTCGAACATATGTAAGGGGAGTCCATGTGGACCTTGATAAAAATTATATTTGGGGGGTAAGGCAAGAAGTGCCTCGGGTTCCAAATCCCGCTTATCCCCCAAGGATGAATGTGGCGACGAATGAAGTGGGGAAGGACCTGACTGGAGTACCCAATTTTTCGTGGACTGGGAAGAAATTTTTTAGACAAGGGGAGCTAAGTGACAAATACAAAATGTTAAACTTGATTGCGGTGTCAAATTTTGCTCCAATAGGAAGAAAAAATGAAGTTTTACATGACATGGCCCGGTTGTTGTATGCGATTGGAAAAGGGCAAAACATTGATCTCCCCTCCCTAATTTTGACAGAAATGAAAAAGGGGTGTGATGTGAAGAGGAATTCGCTTCCCTTCGGCACCCTAGTGACAGAACTGTGCAAAGACCATGGGGTGAGGGTGAAGCCAGAAATGGAAATTCAAAAGCCGATGGGGCCACTGAACAAGGCTTCCTTTCAGAGAATCCAAAGTCATAGTGGCGGCCCAGCGGTCAGACAGGAGATGCCACCCACCTAGGGAGTAGACGAGGTACAAGAGGAACTTGATGCAGAGGAGGAGAAAGAGATGGAGGTAGAGAGAGATCAGCCACCAGAGGCAGGCCCTAGCACCAGCACCAGCACCCGACGCTCCTTACGGGACATCATGCTTAGTATTGAAGCTAAGCAGGATGAGATCCTTAGGCTTATGAGGGGTGGACATGGTGGACATGGTGGAGATGGTGCACAAGGAGGAGAGTGAGAGAGAGGGATCCCTGTTCTTGTTCTTGTTTTTATGTTTGTTTAAAGTGCTTCTTTTTATGAATTTCTTCTTTGATAGTTGTAAGTTTTTTTTGTGATTGTGGATGAATTGAATCATTAAGGTTGATGCTAAGCAATGATATCTTGAGATATGAATGATTCAACTCCTCACTTTTATTTGTTTTAAATGCATTTGTAGATTTAGCATAAAATTAAAATGTGATGGAACAAATGTGGATGTTAAGAATGCATGCTAGAGTAAATATGCACATGATCGGTTTGACACCTCAATTTATCAACCGAGACTTAAAACCACATTTCTTGAAAAAAATTGGTATTCTCTCTATACTTAAATTGTCATATGTGCATCGATATTTGTTATTTTAAAGGTACATAAAGATCTGACTCAAAAATGGAATTGGTATATAACTAATACCCCCTGGAAAACCCGACATACACAGTGGAGATAACAAAGAACACCAGGGTGAGTTTCGAACCTAACGATGCTTTCGAGAGACAATCGATGTTTACTCAAGTAAATTCTTTTCACTCTCAATTTTTGAATGATCTCATTAACCTTGCTTTGGTTGACGCACTTAAAAGTGATCTATTGACATATCCCACAAGGAACCATCGCATACGACACATATATGTGCACATGCTTGAGAAATGATCTTATGCCATCTTTGATATAATATTGAGCCTTAGACCTTTCTTTGACAAAATTTATCCCTTGTTAGCCATGTTTGAGCCATCAATGTATGAATTTTTCTTTGATAAACCTATATGATTACCAATCCACAGGAAAACATACTTGACATACCTTGGCTATCTAATTTTCTTACATCCTCTTTGTAATATGATACAGAAAGAGGAAAAGAAAAAGAAGCATTCGAGATTATCATCCAAGAAGAGTTGATTAGAACAATTGAAACAAAACAGAGGCAGAAAGGCAAGACAATGCCAAGAAAGAAGAAAAATGAGAAAAAATGAAAGAAAGACATAATCTCAGGGCAAAAATATTAAAAAGCTAGAAAGAATTGTGCTACGCTACATAAATAGAGGATAGCTCTTGAACACTTTTGACGTCATTTCGTTAGCCACTGACCTCTGGCCTCATTACAACCTATGAAAAGCCCTAATTGATCTCAAGCCTGTTGCATGCATATGTCGTCAATCAAAACTGGGTATGGTAAATGGTATTACTGTCTATTGCGTCAATATCTTTTCATGAGATTATGCCAAACATGATTTATTGCTTCCTTAAACTAGCGCTCCCTTTCTAATTGTACATGTGATCTTTTGATTGGCCATCTTCTGATCACATGATCTGTGAGAAACAAGTCACTATAATCAGAGTGAACTTTTGCTGAAGGTATACTACGTGAGGTTTGTGAAATCGAAACTATCCATGGAAGGTGGTAAAAGGGAGTATTTGTTATATAACAATTCCTGTTGTTTGAATGATCATTCCTACTGCATTGAGAATTTCAAATACCAATGTAACAAATGATAATTTTTGCATAGAATGAATACCTGTGAAATAAGGACGTGTGTGATATAAGTCAAAATTGAGAATCTGGTGTCCCAACGACCATGATGCTAATTTACTTTAATCAGCACTCTCCTATGCACATCTGTTCGACTAAAGTTTGTGGGTAGCTTCCCTGGAAACCCTCACGAGACAACACTCGTCCGCTAGGGTAAACCTAGTGGTTCAACGGCTTGTTGAATAAGCTAAATGCAACCGGATGACCTACGAAAATGACATTAGGAGTAGATTTTTTTTTTATATTACTAGAGACTAGCAATATTTAGGCTGGGGAGTGTGATTAGCACTTAAAATTAGCATATTACTATGCCGTTTTAAGACTAATTGTACTTTGATGGAGTTTAAGTGATGTCATTTCAGGCCCTAAACTGAACAAGGACCCAAGAACAACAAGTACCACACTTGGATGCAACACCAGCACATTAGAGCCCAAAATTGGAGAAGCTTGGAGCACAGCCAGAACGTTCGAACGCCAACTCACGTTCGAACGTCCACATTACACTGTAGCAGACTCAACTGCTAAGAGAAGGCGTGTTGTAGTTAGGAAAGAAGACTGAAACTCTGAAGCACTTGAGTGTCACGTTCGAACGCCAACTCACGTTCGAACGTGCACTTGAGTTGATTGAAGACCAGACTACTGCATAGAGTTGGAACTGAACTTCACAGAAGACTAACAGACCACTCGAGTGAAAGGGTCAGAACACATCTGGCGTTCGAACGCCCTTAGTGCAAAAACAGAAGAAACGTTCAAACGACAGTCAACGTTCGAACGCCCTTAGTGCAAAAACAGAAACAACGTTCGAACGCCAACTCACGTTCGAACGTTCTCCACAGACTGGTAGCAGAGTGGTTGACTTTTCACTTGGACTTGGGCGGCAAACACTATTCCTTCACCTCCTCTTGCCTATAAATACTCCCCTTGTTGGAGAGCTAAGGGAGCCAAGTAGGAAAGTTGATGGAGGCTTAGACTCCCACTCACATTGTAGATTTAGCTTATTTTCCTTTTATGAAGTCTTTATCTTAGAGATTAGTTTGGCTTTAGTCCAACATCTCTTGCTTGTTATAAAAGTAGTTTTATGCTTATGCTTATGCTTTCATTTTACATGCATAGAAGAGAGATAGTTCATCTTTTGGTTGAGGAAGCAACCCTCCAATTCTTGGTTGAGGAAGCCACCCTCCAAATGTGACTAGCTTTCTTCTACTTTTATTGTTTATGCATTTCACTTCCATTGCTTGAGCTTCTTTCTTTCTTAGAAGAGTGAAACTCTTCCACTTTTTTAGAGCTTTACCAAAGCCGTGAAGGGTGGAACGTGATTCACCCATTCTTTGTTAAAGATTGGCTCTGTGTTTGTTGTTACTTTATCTTTTAAGTTCTCTACTTGGAGGGATGAGCATCACTCACTTTTCTAGCTTTACCCAAGCCATGAAGAGTGAGTAGTTTCTCATTCACTCTTTAGTAAGAGGAGAAGGGCATGTATAAGTTATCCGGGAATCATATTTGTGCATTATTTTTATGCTTAACGTTTATTTCTTCTTGTTATTGGATGATTGATTGCATCTAGCAAAGCTAAGGTACTTTGTATAACTGTGGGCTCTTTCTATGACACAGATGACTCTTACATAGAAAGACTCATCAGTTCAAGGCAAGTACCCCGGCTAGATCCTCATGACTACCCTTCAATCCTCCCCCTTATTGTACTTCATTTAAAGAATGAAATATTAATATCATGATTGGATGTCTTGTAGAAACACTTGCTTGTTTGTAGACGGGTTAAGTCTCGGCACAGGCAATTCTTGTAAACTTCTAGAAAGACATCGGAATCATGTTCTTAATTCTCACAATCCATCTTTATCTTCCGATTAACTTGCTGTTGACACGGGAGTTAATTGAGTTATCAAGCACAATTATGACAAACCGGATAACTAACTACATGTCCAGATCCTTGCACTAAAGAGTGACTCTTTTTAATTAGCACTTATCTCCTGTTTTGTTAAGAAAATCCTCTTGGAAAGAATCTTATATATTCTGTCCAGGAAAACTCATATCTCACAGCAAATCTCAAGGGTTACAATCAATAGGTCTCTACCACTGCTTATCTCAGAAATATCAACAAAAGTTCCCTGTGGATTCGACTCCGGACTCAAACCGGATTATTACTACAGCTTGACCGCCTGCACTTGGGTGTACACATTTCGGATCAAGACCAGTTAACTATCTGACATGGTTAGCCAACGTGGTGCTAGTCAAGAAGGTCAATGGAAAGTGGCGGCTATGCATCGAATTCACGGACCTGAACCGCATGTGCCCTAAGGACAATTTCCCTCTGCCCAAGATCGACCTGATAGTCGATACCACTATGTGGCACGAGCTCCTTAGTTTCATGGACTCCTTCTTGGGGTACAACCAGATCAAGATGGACCCCAATGACCAAGAAACAGAACATGGAATCTTTTGTTACCAAGTCATGCCATTTGGGCTAAAGAATACCGGAGCCACTTACCAGAGGCTGGTTAATCGAATGTTCCGCGAGAAGCTTGGATCACTAATGGAAGTATATATTGACAATATGTTGGTCAAATCCCTTAAGTCTGAGCTCCACACCCAACATATCCGAGAATCATTCGAGATCATGCGCCAGTATAAGATGAAGCTGAACCTGACTAAGTGTGCTTTCGGAGTCACGACAAGGAAGTTTCTAGGGTTCATAGTCAACATTCGACGCATTGAAGCTAACCCCGAGGAGGTAAAGGCTGTTCTGGAAATGAAGTCACCCACAAACACCTAGGAAGTACAGCGCCTCACCGGGAGAATCGCGGCACTCAATCGGTTTGTTTAACGCTCCAGCGACAAGTGCCAACCTTTCTTCAAGGTCCTAAAGGCCGCCTTCTGGTGGGATAAGAAATGTGAGGAAACCTTCCAAGCCCTGAATACATACCTGAATTCACCATCAGTGCTAGTCACCCCAAAAGAAGGAGAGGTACTGACATTATATCTAGCCATATTTGATTTTTCAGTCAGTGCCGCTCTAGTCAAAGACAAAGAAAGGGCTCAACAACAGGTCTACTTTTGCAGTAAGGCTCTCAAAGGAGCCGAAGAGAGATACCCAAAGATGGAGAAGCTCGTCCTCGCCTTCCTCGTGGCTGCAAAAAGGCTGAGACCTTATTTTCAGGCGCACACCATTGAAGTTCCGATAGATCAACCGATGAGGCAAGTCTTATAAAAACCCGAGACATCTAGAAGGTTGGTAAAGTGGCCATGGAGCTTAGCGAATTCGACATTAAATTCAAACCAAGGACAACAATTAAAGGCTAGGTGCTCGTAGACTTCCTAGCAGAATTCACCCCAGTAACCGAAGATCAGCCGAAGCATCTGGAATTTGTTACCGATGTCCTAACATGGAAGTTATACGTGGATGACGCCTCGAACGCGCAAAGGAGTGGAGTTGGCTTGATTTTGACCTCACTAAAAGGGTATGTCCTGGACTATACGCTAAGGTTCAATTTCCAAGCCTCCAACAACGAGGCAGAGTATGAGGCTCTTATAGTTGGCCTGAACTTAGCCTTATCGATGGATGCACAACAGATTATAATCCACAACAACTCTTAGCTGGTGGTTAGGCAGGTAGAGGAGGAATATGCAACCCGGGACGACAAGATGGCCCTATATATAAGGAAGGTGCCAAGCCTTTTAAGAAGATTTGTAATAGCTGAACTCGTCCAAGTTCCCCGAGAGGCGAATGCCCGAGCTGACGCGATGGCTAAGCTGGCTACCGCAGCTCAGCAAGACTTGTCCGGTACTAACACCTGTTGAGGTCCTACCTGAGCCAAGTGTCTAGCTCGACAATGATCGGGCCATGCCGGTTGACGAGACTACCTCATGGATGGGCCCAATCATTTCCTTTTTGCAAGATGGACACCTCCCACATGAAAAAAAGGAGGCAGCAAAGCTCAAGAAGAAAGTCAAGAATTTCGTTTGAAAATCAATAATTTGCCAGTTTGGCATCCTGAGAGTAGTAGTATCAGATAATGGAAAGTAGTTTGACAATCCGAGATTCATAGGTTTCTGCATGGAATTAGGAATCAAAAACTACTTCTCCGCACCCGCAGATTCGCAATCGAATGGACAGGCAGAAGTCACCATCTGAACCATCAAGCTGGCCTTAAAAACGAGACTAGAAGCTTTCAAGTCCCAGTGGGTTGATCACCTTCCAGTAGTGTTATGGGCTTATTGGACGACGGTGCGAACAACAATCGGAGAGACCCCTTTCAACCTCGCTTATGGGACTGAAGCTGTGGCCCTGGTCGAAGTCAAACTTCCTTGAGCAAGAGCTGAGCTCTTTGATCCCGAGCAGAATGAAAGGTCCCTGCTCGTCAACCTCGATCTCTTGGATGAGAAAAAAAGATGAAGCACTGCACTGAATATTCTCTTATCAAAGGAGCACCGCGAGATATTACAATCGACGAGTAAGGAAGAGAAGCTTCAAACCGGGCGATCTGGTCCTCAAGAAACTGCTCTCGACAAGAAAAGACCCTTCGAATGGAAAACTTGGCCCAAATTGAGAAGGGTCATACATTGTGAAAAGGGTGATTCGACTAGGCAACTACAAGCTACAAACTGAAGAGGGGAAGGACCTGCAACATTCCTAGAACACAAATCATTTAAAATAGTATTACCAGTAGAATCAAGAACAACTAGATATTGTGAAGGGAGAAAGTAAATTGTAAACTTTCAATTCCCAATCAATGAAATTTGAAATTCTAGCCAAGTAAACTTGCACAGTGTATGATCCAAGGAGTTCTTCAACTCCCCAAAGCCGCAAGCTCTTCAGCCGCGCGACTTGGCCCAGGCTTGTCAGCCCAAGAGCCTCTCAACTTGGCTTTTCAGTCGACACGGAGTTTTTCAAATCCCCAAAGCCGCGCGAACTGGCCCAGGCTTTTCAGCCCGAGAGCCTATCAGCTCGACTTTTCAGTTGATACGGAGTTCTTTAACTCCCCAAAGCCACGAGCTCTTCAGCCGCACGACCTGGCCCAAGCTTTTTTAGCACGAGAGCCTCTCAGCTCGGCTTTTCAGCCTCCAACTAATTTCCAACTCCCTGAAGGGTCACGCTAAAAAAAGACCTCGAGCTTGGCAACCCTCCAAGTCGGGGCGATGACAGACAAAAGAGAAGAAGAAGAAAATGAACTAGGAATTAAAAAAAGAGAGTTCACATTGTATTCAATAGAATTTAAAATTACAAGAAGCAAGGAAATAAGCTCAGAATTCTCCAATATTCTTCTTCAGTTCTGAGACCACCTTCCCCAGCTGCACATTCGTTGTTCGCAATCGAGCATTCTCAGCTTTCAGCTCATCCCCCTCATGCTCAACCTTAGAAAACAATTTCTTCAGTCTCGCCTTCCCTAATGCCAGCTCCAGCTTGCTAGCCGTAAACCTTATATCACTAGATAAAGAACTGGATAGCGACGGAGAAGAGGAAGCCTGTTTTCACTTCTTCTTCCTTGAGGATGTGGCCATGTCATCCTTCGGGCTAGCTTAATAATCTCTGCATTAACGATAGGAGGGGGAAGAATTGGGATAGCAGCAGGAAGAACAGCCGAGTCGGGACCAATCCCGAATCGAAAGAGGTTTTGAGCTGTAACAAGAGTAGAAAAGGGAGCCGCCTCAGCACAAGTAAGTCGACAGACCCTGACGATCTTCTCCGAGGTCAGCCCAGGACCATCTAGATCAACACAAAAATCGTTAAGTCCCTAAGCGGGAAGGCTTTTCATCTCAGAGGAAGCAAATTAGCTATTTCCTTACCTTTATCAAAGATACGCCCCCAGGAGTGAGGAACTCGGGAACGCTTAGAACGCGCAACGATAGACTCCCAAGAGTCCCTAGAAATAAAAAAGAAGTGCTGCAACCACCCCTTAGGAAAGTCAGGAGCATCAAGAACCAGCGTGGGAACATGGCACCTCTATGTGAACGACGATAGCAGGGGGCATGTCAAAATCAAAGTCAAAAAAATAAAGGAACTCAGAAACCGTAGAAAAATGTTTGTGGCCTTGCAAACGCCAGAAAATGAAAAAACTCACAAGAGTACCTCATCCCTCTGGTAGGAGACGCAAAGTGCAAAGCCCAAATAAGGCAAAAATCTGCCCCATGGACGAGTGAATGGGCAAGCGGAGACCCGTCTCGAATGCCCCCTAAAAAATGCAAACCTCCCTCCGAAGAGGAAGGTTGCAGGGCTCATCAGGGGTGGGAACCCGAATGTTTAGGTCAACAGGAACGAGGTATTGCCTCCTGACCTCTTCCACCTCAGCCGCAGTAATGGTGACAGGAAGCAAAAACACAAAGTACCACGGTTCGTCGATCATGGTTTGGGCACGTTGCTTGAACAATGGGGTAGGAAAGGAAACCATGGAACCACGAAGCAAGCAACACGCAAAAAAGACCCTAAGGAGAAGTGAGAATGAGAAGAGTAAGAAGTTCCAAAGTTAAAGGGAATAAACAACTTACGAAGACAAATAGACAACCGTTACACTTCTGTAATAAAAAACTTCATGGTAGAAGTTCATGAAGACGACACCATGGGAAGTAGGTGAAGTTAGGTGGGCACGAATAATGGCGCATTTATTACTTTCTCACTTGAACCCGTACGCCTCGATCCAAGAGCGTATGACATAAGCAAGTTAGATCAGCCGAGCAAAGCTGGCAAATGGATAAAGAGCCCAGACGATTTCAAATTGAGCTCGCACAGCTCAGGGCTACCCAGCACGAGATTATACAGGTCGGGCACAGGGGGCAGAGCAGCAACTAAACAACCCACAACATCAGGCAGCTTGCGATGTTAGCACAATATTAATTACAAATTTAAACAAATTCTCAACACCATACTCCAACTAGGTCAAGACCTCCTTGGAGTAGGGGGCAAGGGAGGAGCAGAGCATGTAACTAACGACAGCAGAAGAGATTTGAAGGGTTTCCAGTAAACAAGGAGGATTATGACTTGATCTGAAATGTGTACACCCAAGTGTAGGCGGTCAAGCTGTAGTAATAATCCGGTTTGAGTCCGGAGTTGAATCCACAGGGAACTCTTGTTGGTGTTTTGAGATAAGCAGTGGTGGAGACCTAGTGATTGTAACCCTTGAGATTTGAAGTTGTGTGATATATGAGATTTCCTGGATAGAATATAAGATTCTTTCCAAGAGAATTTTCTAAACAAAATATGAGATAAGCTCTAATGTAAAAGAGTCACTCTTTAGTTCAAGGATCTGGATATGTAGTTAATTATCCGGTTTGTTATATTTGTGCTTGATAACTCAATTAACCCCCGTGTCAACAGCAGTTTAATCAGAAGATAAAGGTGGATTATGAGAATTAAGAACATGATTCCGATGTATTTTTAGAAGTTTACAAGAATTGTTTGTGCCGAGACTTAACCCGTCTACAAACAAGCAAGTGTTTCTACAAGACATCCAATCATGACATTAATGTTCCATTTCCATTCTTTAATTGAAGCACAATAATGGTGAAGATTGAAGGGTAGTCATGAAGATCTAGCTGGGGTACTTGCCTTGAACCAATGAGTCTTTCTATACAAGAGTTATCTATGTTATAAAAAGAACTAATGGTTATACAAAGTACCTTAGCTTTGCTAGATGCAATCAATCATTCAATAAGCATGGGGAATATAAAGCATTAAGCATAATCGAAATTGCACAAATATAACGTCCGGATAATTTATACATGTCCTTCTCCTCTTACTAAAGAGTGAATGAGAAACTACTCACTCTTCATGACTTTGGTAAAGCTAAAAAAGTGAGTGATGCTCATTCCTCCAAGTAGAGGGATCACAAAGTAAAGCACACTAAACAGGGAGCCGATCTTCGACAAAGAATGAGTGAATCACGTTCCACCCTTCATGGCTTTGGCGAAGCTCTAGAAAAGTGGAAGAGTTTCACTCCTCTAAGGGAAGAAAGAAGCTCAAGCAATGGAAGGGAATGAAACACAAATTAAAAGTAAAAGAAAGGTAGTCACTTTCGGAGGGTGATCCACAACCAAAGGTAATCTATCTCCCTCTATGCATGTAAATGAAAGCATAAACTTAAGACTAATTCTACAACAAACTAAGAGATGTTGGATTAATGCCAAACCAATCTCTAGAACAACTACTTCTTCATACAAGGAAATATAAGATTACTCTACAATAATATGAGTGGGAGTCTAAGCCTCCATCAAGCTCTCTACCAAGCTTCCTAAGCTCTCCAACAATGGGAGTATTTATAGGCAAAGAGGAGGAGACAAGAAGGGGTGAAGGAATAGTGTATGCCGCCCAAGTCCAAGTGAAAAGCCAACCACTCTGCAGCTTGTTTGTGGAGAACGTTCGAACATTATCTGGCGTTCGAACATTGTCTCTGTTTTTGCTTGATGGGCGTTCGAACGTGCTGATGGGGTCTGACTTTCCTACTCAAGTGGCCTGTAGTCTTCTGTGAAGTCCATTTCCACACTCCATGCAACAGTCTGATCTTCAAATAATTAAATGGGACGTTCGAACGTTGATTGGCGTTCGAACGTGGTTCTCAAGTACCTCAGGGTCTTTCTTTCTTGGCTGCAACACGCCATGTCTCAACAGTCTGGTCTTCTCATAGTTCAAGTGGACGTTCGAACGTGAGTTGGCGTTCGAACGTTCTTGCTTTGCTCCAAGCTTCTCCAATTTTGTTCCCTAATGTGCTGGCGTTACACTCAAGTGTGATACTTATTGTTCTTGAGTCCTTGTTCATTTTAGGACCTGAAATGTCATCACTTAAACTCCATCAAAGTACAATTAGTCTAAAAAAGGCATAGTAAAATGCTAATTTTAAGTACTAATCAGATTACACTTTACAATCCAAAAATACATGCAAAAAAAAAAAAACAACACTTTCAAGGCTAGGTAGATGACGGAGCATCACCGCCTCCTATAGAGGGACCGCCAGGAGGAAGGTTGAATCGAGGTTTGAATTGATCCAGGTCAAGGTCAGAGAATTTCTCGAGCGCTTGGTCCTTGAAATTTAAAAAGTCATCTTCAAAGGCTTTGGCAGCCTCCTGCTTTGTTTTCTCGATCTCTTTACGTTGTTTCTCGACCAACTAGCGCTCAGTACTCAAAGAATCTTTCAGATCAGCAATAACTGATTAGCACAAAATAGTGTATATTCTTGTGTGCTAATCATCTCACTTCATTTGCTTTTGCAGTTTAAATGATGCGAATTGTGTTAGTTGAAGTATTAAATATGCTATTTGGTGTTTGCAGTTGCAAGGCCCTAAATAAGGCTTCTTAAGGCCTTCCCAAATGCATTGGGATGTTTGGGGGCGAAGGAAAGGTTAAAGTAAAGCTCAGAAGTTGAAAAAAATCAGAAAGAAACAGAGAAATCGTACCGGTATGCAGTACCGGTACTGTCTGCTGAGTTTGCCCCGAATCTCTGCATTTCAAGATCTGCTGCTCTGAGGGTCCCACCATCAGCTCTCCCTGAAACGCCCACAATACTATTCACCACTTTTACACTTTTGATTGGATGTTGGAGGCTTGGGTGATCAATGAAGAGAGAGAAGAGAGGAGGAGCTGGGTGTGCAGACAAGCTCTGCACTCCCCTGTCCAGGCCATCCCTGCTGCACCCTACTGATGGGGGTCACTTCAGGGAGCTACAGGACCACTCCAGTCACGTTTTTGGGGAGGGCAAGCTCTCCAATGTTCAACATTCTATAGCATTGAATATATATCAACAGGAGGATATAGAGAGAGAAGCTCCAGGCGTAGAAGAAGATGAATAGTAGTTTTAGAGAGAGAAAGTTATGATTTTTGCATTTCTTCTACTGCATTGTCTTGTAATCAATGGTATGAACCTTTAGAATTTCATTGAATGTCATTAATGCTATTTACCTTCATGTTCCTGGCTAGTTTAATGCTCTTCTAAAGTTTCTACCATTAATGCTTCAAGTCTTTCATTGTCTTAGCTGTAAAAAAATGGGATTGAAATGCTTTCACTTTTAGCTTGTGTTTTATTGCATTTAGTGACTCTAGAACTTCATATTTTTGCAATGCACTCTCTTTACATTGTCACTTTCATTTCAAGTATGAGTAGCTAAATCCTTTAGTTGGCAAGACCAAGGGGAATCTCCTTTTGGGTATACCATTTCAACTCCTTCTCCTCCTTCCCTTTAGAGTCCAACGGTTCGGTTTGACTAGATTGAAGGTGGATGGTTCGGTGAGTCTTTGATAATCCGTAGGCCTAGTCACGGTTTATGCTTAGATACTCACTGACATCATCCTCGGCTTTCCATGAATCAATCGTTCATTCATGCTCAATCGGAGAAGTGATTTGAGTTGAGATGGTATACCCACTGGAGTGACCTCTTGGAATTGCCAACACTTGCTTTCTCATTTCATTTTCACCAAAACACATTTCACCAAACAACTTTCCACCACAAGAATTTTTACACTTTCTTTTCCCAAAATCGCTTTCAAATTGGTTTGCTTCCTTCCCCCTGGAAACGACCTTGGAATACCACCAAGTAAAACACGACCTACGAAAGTCTCCTTGCGATTGGGGAGCATTTTTGTGCATTCACATATCACATTTCCACCAACCTATTTCCTTTCCCCTTGCCCTTTTCTTTTGACACTATCCCAAGGGAGAGTGACACTCCCTTTCGTTCATACACTTTGGCTTCTAAGGGATAGTATTTAAGGGGTTAGGAATAACACCGTTTTTGCTCAATCATTTTGGCGCCGTTGCCGGGGAAGACAAGTGTCAAACCAGGGAGGTGATTTCTGAACAACGGAGGTAAGTCCCGTGATCTTCATCACGGGCTGAGGTATGTTGTCTCGTGTACATATTCTTGTTTGTGTATAATTTCATTTGTATATATCTTGTTGCATGTGGGAAAGGGACGACTATCACCGATTAGTTAGACAAACCTTAGGCCCCAACATGAACATTGACCAAGACCCACCCGAGGATGCGGGTGACAATATTGAAAATGTGGGTGTCAACCCAAACATGCAAGGGGGTGGAAACTTTGATAATGTCGGTGCAAATCCAAATGCTCAAAGGGGTGGGGGATTACCCGAACCTAGGAGGCCTAACCCACGAATGCAATATCCCCCTCCCGATGCTTTTGATAATGTAGATGCTAACCCGAATATGCAAAGGGGTGGGGGATTGCAACCACCTAGGATGCCCAACCCACGAGTGCAATTTCCCCCACCTAGGAATGAAGGGAACATCCAACTTGACCCTCCGGCAAGGACAATGCGGGAGTTCCTTCAACCAACCCGTAGCACCACACCATCATGCATCCTTCTTCCCGTCCAAGCTCATCTCTTTGTAATCAAACCATGGATGTTGCAACTACTCCCTAAATTTCATGGGATCGAGAATGAAAACCCGTATAATCATATAAGGTCTTATGAGGAAATGGTTGCAACCTTTATCCCAAATTACAACATGGAAGAGATAGCGAGGATGAAATTGTTCCCTTTTTCCTTGGATGGTAAGGCAAGAATTTGGCTTGATTCCATGGGGCCTCGGACCATGTTATCTTGGGACCAAATAGTTTCATTTTTTTTAAAACATTTTTTTCCGGTTCATAAAACCACTTCTTTGAAAAAAGAAATTCAAAATTTTTCTGAAAAACCCAATGAACAATTCTATCAATGCTGGGATCGCTACAAGGATTTGATTCAATCCATACCACATCATGGTTTTAAATCGTGGCAGTTGGTGAGTTTCTTCTACGAAGGAATCACACAAAACCATAGACAATTCATTGACATGATGTGCAATGGTGAGTTCTTGAACAAAGACCCTGATGAGACCCTCGACTACTTTGGTACCTTGGCTGAAAATGCACAATCTTGGGATGTTAGGGATCCAAATGATGTACCTAGGACATTGCCAGTTAGTAGTCAATCACAAAGGGGAGGGATATATGACTTGAAAGACCGGGAGGATCTACTTTCACAAATTTCCAAATTATCTAGGAAAGTAGATAGCCTTGAGGTGGATAGGAGACGAGAGGTGTCTCATGTGTCAAGAACCGAGGAGGCTTGTTCTATTTATGGTGGTGTCTTGCATTCCACATCGGAGTGTCCGAGCATTCCGGCACTTAAAGAAGCATACCATGAACAAGTCAATGCCTTCAACCAACCAGGGCAATCATTTCCTTCAAATTCCAACACTTACAATTCGGGGTATCGTGATTACCCTAATTTCAGTTGGAGGAATGAGAACCCCATCCCCTATGGTTCAAACACATAAACATCTCCTACACCTCCAAAGCAAGGTCAGTACCAATCTCAATATCAAGGCCAAGGGCAAGCTTCTAGCTCCCAATACCCACGGTCCAATCCGCAAGGGTACCAATCCAATCCTCTCCCACAAAATTTCTCTCAAAGTCCAAATTCACAAAATTTCTCCCAACAAGGCCCATATAGTTCTTCCAGCTACCAACCACCTCATAAAAGGAGTTTGGAAGATGTGGTCCACGCCTTCATTCAAAGCCAAACCACCTTCAATAAAGACATTTCGGCTCAACTCACAAAGATCACCAATCACATAGGCTTGTCTCAACAAGAGAAGGGGAAATTCCCCTCTCAACCCCAACAAAATCCCAAGGGCCAAAATGTGATTGAATTAGTTGAGCCCACCCAAGAGAGTTGTGAGCACCTCAAGGCGGTCACCACTCTTCGTAGTGGCAAACAAATTGAAAAGACCATAGTGCCAAAGGTTCCACCCAAGGCACCATTGCCAATAGAAGAGTCCATCGAGGGTGAGTCCATTGAGGGTGAGGCCAATGAACGTGTGGCCGAAAAAGGTGAAATGAGTAAATACAAAGAAAATGAGCAAATTGAAAATGAACATGTGATTGATGATAGCTTGTGTATTCCTCCTATGTCTGCCCCTTTCCCCCATCGTTTGAAGTCACTTGTCAAGGTGGCTAATTATTCTGATATTTTAGACATGTTTAAGCAGGTAAAAATCAATATCCCGCTCCTCGATGCCATCAAGCAAATACCGTCATGTGCCAAAATTTTGAAAGATCTATGCACGGTAAAGAGGAGGCTAAATGTCCGGAAGAAGGCATTCTTGACAGAACAAGTGAGCTCCATTTTGAGGACCAACACTCCTCCCAAATTCAAAGATCCCGGTTGTCCAACAATTGCCATCACTATAGGAAATTACCGGGTTGAACAAGCATTGCTTGATCTGGGAGCAAGTGTCAATCTCCTTCCCTACTCCGTGTATCAACAACTTAAGCTTGAGGAGTTGAAGCCTACTTCAATTACACTTCAATTGGCGGATCGTAGCATCCGCACACCAAGGGGAGTAGTGGAAGATGTGTTGGTTCAAGTTGATAAGTTTTATTTTCCAGTCGATTTTATTGTATTAGACACTCATCCTGTTGTTAATCTTAGTTCCCAAATCCCCGTGATACTTGGGCGACCTTTCCTTGCTACATCTAATGTAGTGATAAATTTCAGGAATGGTCTGATGAAATTGGCGTTCGAGAACATGACAATGGAACTTAATGTCTTCAATTTGGCAAAGCAACCAGGGGATGACGAGGAGGCAAATGAGTTCAATAGAATTGACACTTTGATTGACGAGCACTTGGAGTTAGAAGGGATGTTGAAACTCAAGGAGGAAGAATTGGTTGAATTGGAGAAGTTGGATGATCAAGAAAAGGTTGAAGAGTTGAAGGGGATGGAAAGGTGGATCCCCACATTTGAAGAGCTACCTAAACAAGAGAAGAAAATTTTCCCTTCGGATGAGAAAAATCCAAAATTGGAATTGAAGCCATTGCCCGCACATTTGAAATATGCTTATCTTGTCAATGAGGAGACTTTCCCGATAGTCATTAGCTCTACCCTAACCATGGAACAAGAAGAAAAGCTTTTGGGGGTATTGAGAAAGCATAAGGGAGCGATCGGGTGGACTATTGCAGATATCAAGGGAATAAGCCCTATAATTTGCACCCATCGCATCTATCTTGAGGAAGATGCTAAAACCTCTCGACAACCTCAAAGGAGATTGAATCCGAACATGAAAGAGGTAGTGAAGGATGAGATGTTAAAGCTACTTGATGTGGGCATTATCTTTCCAATTGCGGATAGCAAATGGGTAAGCCCTACACAAGTCGTCCCAAAGAAATCCGGAGTCACAGTGATTGAAAATGAGGAAAATGAACTCATACCTACAAGAGTCATTACTGGATGGAGAGTTTGCATCGACTACCGGAAGCTTAATGCTTGCACACGGAAAGATCATTTCCCAATGCCGTTTCTCGATCAAGTCTTGGAAAGGGTAGCAGGGCACCTATTCTATTGTTTCCTAGACGGGTACTCTGGCTACAACCAAATTGAGATCGCATTGGAGGACCAAGAGAAGACTACCTTCACCTGCCCATATAGTACCTTTGCCTATCGCCGTATGCCATTCGGATTATGCAATGCCCCGGGGACCTTTCAACGGTGCATGATGGGGATTTTTAGCGATATGGTGGAGAAAATTTTGGAGGTTTTCATGGATGATTTTTCCGTGTTTGGTGATTCCTTTGATGGATGCTTAGAGAACTTGGAGAGAGTATTGGAGAGGTGTGAAGAAAAGGATCTTGTGCTTAATTGGGAAAAATGTCACTTTATGGTGACGGAAGGAATCGTGTTGGGCCACATAGTATCGGTAAGGGGCATTGAAGTTGACAAATCCAAGGTGGAGGCCATCTCCAACCTCCCCACGCCGACAGCCATCAAGGGAATCCAGTCATTTTTGGGCCATGCAGGTTTTTATCGCCGATTCATTCAGAATTTTAGCGCATTGGCCCGACCCCTGACCAATTTACTGTCTAAGGAGATTCCCTTTGAGTGGTCGGATGAGTGTGAGGCATCGTTTAAAAAACTAAAAAGCATGCTTGTCACGCCTCCTATCATGCGACCACCCAATTGGGATCTACCTTTCGAGCTCATGTGCGACGCGAGTGATTACGCGGTTGGCGCAGTGCTTGGTCAGAGGAAGGACAATCGACCGCATGTTATACACTACGCTAGCAAAACACTTAATGAGACTCAAATGAATTACACTACCACTGAGAAAGAATTGTTAGCCATAGTGTTTGCTCTAGATAAATTCCGTTCAAATATCATTGGTTCGCCTATTGTTGTCTTTACTGACCATTCTGCCTTGAAGTACTTGTTATCTAAGCAGGATGCGAAACCAAGACTCATTAGGTGGATCCTCCTCTTACAAGAATTTGACTTGACAATTAAAGACAAGAAAGGAGTTGAGAATGTTGTGGCGGATCACTTATCCCGGCTGGTGGTGCAGGAGACTAATGAGCATATTCCTATTCCTGACTCTTTTCCTGACGAACATTTACTCTCAATCCATTCAGTTTGTCCTTGGTATGCTGACATTTGTAATTACCTTGCAACAGGACAAATACCGCCACAATGGAGCCCGGAAGATAAAAGACGATTCATGGCAGACGTGAAGTATTTTTACTTCGACAATCCGTATTTGTTCAAATATTGCCCAGACCAGGTCATGAGGAAATGCGTGCCCAAAAATGAACAGCGGAACGTCCTTGCATTCTGCCATTCCCAAGCTTGTGGCGGACATTTCTCGGCAAAGAAAACTTCGGCCAAAATTTTTCAGTCAGGTTTCTATTGGCCCTCTCTTATTAAAGTCTGTGTTTCATATTGTAAGGCATGCGACAGATGCCAACGATTGGGTAGTGTGACCCGCAGAAATATGATGCCCCTTTCCCCCGTCCTTGTCATAGAAATATTTGACTGTTGGGGCATCGATTTCATGGGTCCATTCCCCATGTCTTTTGGTTATCTGTACATTCTTCTGGCAGTGGACTACGTGTCCAAGTGGGTAGAGGCTATCCCAACCAAGACTAATGACCACCGGGTCGTAGTCAAGTTCCTCAAAGAGAACATTTTTTCGAGGTTTGGGATGCCTCGTGCAATGATCAGTGACGGTGGATCCCACTTCTGTAATAGGCCATTTGCATCATTAATGTTTAAATATGGCATTACACACAAAGTATCCACTCCATACCACCCACAAACCAATGGCCAAGCTGAATTAGCCAATAAGGAGATTAAGAATATCTTGGAAAAAACGGTTAACCCAAACAGGAAGGATTGGTCAGTCAGATTGACCGATGCCTTATGGGCGTACCGTACTGCCTATAAGACTGTTTTGGGCATGTCTCCCTACCGGCTGGTTTATGGAAAAGCTTGCCATTTGCCGGTTGAAATGGAGCACAAGGCCTACTGGGCCATAAAGACCTTGAATTTTAACTTGAGAATGGCTGGTGAGCAGAGGAAGTTGGAACTGAATGAATTGGAAGACATCCGAAGAGATGCATATGAGAGTTCCAAAATTTCAAAAGAACGGACTAAAGTTTTTCATGATAATTCCATCACACGGAAATCATTTGAGCCCGGGCAAAAAATGCTCTTGTATAATTCTCGTCTCTCCGTGTTCCAAGGAAAACTAAGATCCCGTTGGGATGGCCCCTATTTTGTCGAGGTGGCCTATCCCAACATAGCGGTAGATATCACAAACCCTAAAGATGGCCAAACATTCAAGGTCAATGGCCAAAGACTCAAGTCATTCTTTGAGGGTTTTGAAGGACAGGTGGTGGAGGAGGATTTAATTGACCCGGTGTATCCGGAATTGATGGAGGGTTAGCTAGCGTTTATCCCTTCTACTGTACAATTACTTTTAGTTATTTATGTCATTTTTATTTTATGTCACTCACTTGATGTGGTTGTATAGATTGGGTTCTCTTAGATCCAGATCTTGGTGTTTTTTGTCAAAAGCGCAATTGCGAGGTGTTCTCTTACCCTACTTATCTTTTTACTGTCTTCCATTGCATACTATATCTTTTTGTTGCATTGAGGACAATGCATGATTCTAGTTGGGGGGTGAGGTGCACCATTTGTATGATACACCAAGGTTGCTTGGAAATTTTTGATTTTTGCTTACATTAGTGAAAAATAGGTGAAATTTTTGAAAATTTTTGATGAAAAAAAATATCTAATTGTTGATCTGTATTCCTTCATGATGAGTGTGTGAGTTTGATGACATGTTGATCTTTGTTGTGAACTTTGTGCACATGAGCATTCTATGGAAGTTGATCTTATGCATGAGTATCATTTATGTATTGATTTTTGAACTCAACTGTATGTGACTCTTGAATGTGTAATTTTGGCAATTTACGGATTGGATTCATGTTTTTAAGCTTGACATAAGTAGTGGAGATGAGTAAAGACCCTTGAGAGCTTTAGTGCCAAATCCTTTTTGGAGGGAATTTACAATTACTCAAAGAACATTTTTTTTGTCAAGTTTGGTCAATAGTCTCATTATGTTTGTGTTGGTTAGTGCATTTGGATAGTAGACTGATTTGTCTTGAACATATAATGCCCTCCCATGCGGACCTGGAAGTGATCTTAGACCATCATTGAATATTTTGAGCCTTTAATTTTTTTCTTGTGCAAATATTATCCCTAGTGCCGTGATTGAGCTTATTTGAAATTTGTTTCTATGCCACACAGTTGACCAAGCCTATGAAAATAAGAAAGATATACCTTACCTTGGTTGTTCCTAAAAGCAGAAATGAGTGATTGCAAAAGCAAAGGAAGTGTGGTGTGGAAACCCAAACAAAAGGGATAAATGATGTTGAAACTCAAAGAGTTCAATGGAAAAAGAATGAAAATCCAAGAAAAGAAGAAAAAAAGGGGTGAGAAGAAGAAAAGAAAAATGTTAAGGAAAAGAAGAAAAAGAAACAAAGAATGTGGTGACGGGGTGAGAATCAAAATCCCATGAAAAGGGAAGTGTTTTTCTAAAATAAAAGTCTCTCACTCGAAACAACCCTCTTTGTTACCCTATATCATTCATTTCATTTTCCTAGATACCACCCCAAGGCCCCATTATAACCCTTAAAGTCCTAAGTGATCTAGAGAAGTTGGGAGGTGCATAATTTCAAAGGGAATGATGAGTTTAGTCTTACTACCTAATGCCTTAATATTCTGTTCATGAGACTATGCCAAGTTCGCTTCATTTTCATTTATTAACTTCATTTTTGTATTACATGTGAGCACACTTTGTTTTGAACACAAGACTCTATCTCACATGTACACATGGAGTGCATACCAGGATAACTTGAGTGTATTTCATTGCTTAAGAGTGTCCCTTGGTGAGTTTTTGCATTGAAGCTGAATTTGTCCAGCTATTCGAATGTGAATTCTGTTGTGTAACTGTTCAAATTACTTGTTTAATTCACACACACGCAAGTTGAAAATGAATTTGTAGGTGCATACTTTAGATTAGTATCTAAAACTATGGTTTTGCTCATGTTAGCCTAGTTCAATCATTTGAGAAATTTGTTAAATAACTCCATGCTTGCAAGAATGAGGGAATATTGCTCAAGTTTTTGATATTTGAAAAGGATTAGAACTATGTGTGTTGTTTGAATCAGTATTTGCATTTTGGATATTCATTTTGATAATTAAGAATAGAAATCCATTCCATGTATGTTGAATGCATCAAAGTTTTAAATCACTTTGCAATTTCGATAATAACTTGGGCATGATGGATCAAATTGTGGATAATAAGTGGAGTACATCTTTGGGGAGTGAGTAGAAGTCATAAATTGTGTGGTAAGATGTCTAGGAAGGTCCTGAGTTGGAATGGAGTGGATAGGTAAGCTCAGCAGGAGTATTTTGGTAGAAACAGAGAAACCGTACCGGTATGCAGTACCGGTACTGTACCGTACCGGTACGCATAAGCTACTGGTGTTCGAAGTACCGGTACTCAATACCGGTACTGTCTGCTGAAACAAAAAAAAAAAAAAATTAGGGCTTTTTAATTTAAATCCCTCGGTGACCCTTTCATTTCCCACCTAAATTCCAACCCTAATTCTCTCTCTCTCACTCGAAAATGTCCCAGGCATCCAAGACCCCCTTCTCCCCTCCTGCAATCCTAAATCCCTTCTCTTCTTCAAGTTTGGTTCTGTGCAACCCACACCCGAAACCCTAGTTGCCAAAAACCCCAAAGTCCCTCCAATTTCTCCAAGGAATCCCCAATGGCTCTTCGTTTAGAGGTATGTTCTGAAGCCTTTGACCCGATTAAGGGTCTCCTCCATTTTCTCTTTGCCTTGTTCTTGATTGGGGCAGTGGTGCTCGGCATGGCTCGCACCAAGAGAGTCGGAACCAGTCCCCCACCACATGAGGGACCCAGTCGCCGCAAGAGAAGCGGCGAAGGGTCAAGTGAAGACCCGAATGAGCAAAGGAAAAGGGCTAGGAAACAGGCACGACTCCAGTGGATTCAGGAGAAAAATGTGACCTGTGAGCGTCAACTTGATCGCATTTCACTCACCCCTATGCATCCGGTTGTGAAAATCATTGAAGGGCATGGTATGAATTTCTGGTTCAAAAAAGTTGAGGGGTATGATTTGGCATTGTGTAGAGAGTTCTACCAATCACTCAAGGTGGTTGTGGAGAAAGGTAGGGAGGTTTTGAGAGCAAACGTAAGAGGCAAGGGGATCGCGGTGACCCCTGATGTCATTGCCACCCTCCTAGGGGACTATCAGAGACCACCAAACTTCCCACCTATCTATCCTCACAACATCACTAGAGCCAAGACCAAAGTTGAGTTTGTTGATCTGATGTATGAGGATCCTTCTAAATTCAGGGGCATTGTTCTGAGTGGAGGGTTGAAGCATGTCTATGGGCTTCTGAATAAGCTGCTCCATTATAATTTATTCCCAAAGGCCGCAGAAAAGAAGCCGAATATGGAGAAGTTAGCCCTTTTGGACGCTGTCGTGTCAGGCAAAACGGTTGACTTTGCCCTTTTTATATGGGAGGTGATGAAAGACTTTGCTGAGACAGAGAAGCCTATAACCAATTTGCCATATGGGAGTCTGGTAACCCGAATGTGCAACCACTTTAAGGTAAAAGGGTACGTGTCTGACAAGCTTACTCCTCCCGAGACAGGGGCTATTGGGAAGGCCAGTAGCAAGAAGAGAAAAGCAATGAATCGGGGGAAGCAAGCTTTTTTGGATTCTGATGAGGAGGACTTTGCACCGACTGCACCCACCATGCCATTCAAAGCCGTACCAGCATGCTCAGTACCTCGGCGTCTTGATTCACTAGAGATAGCAGTGCATGAGACCCAAGCTACTGTGCAGGGTATGACAGCTATGATGAAAGAGTTGTATGTGCATACCTTCCCTGGGAGACCTATCCCAGAAGTTCTTGCTCCACCAGCTGCTCCCTCTACCTCCAGAGTGAATGAGGATGATGATGATGATGGTGATGAGGAGGAGGAGGAGGAGGATGAGGATGATGATGATGATGATGATGGAGAGGGTGATGATGAGTAGATTGTGCTAGTGTTGTGCTTTTGTTTAGGTTTGGAATTTATGTAGTTGGGATGGGAATGTAGGCCATTTTGTACTCCAACTTCGTGCACATGAATGGAAAACCACAGTTTGTTCAATCTAATCCATGTTTATTTTGAAATTGCATTATGATTTTCACTTTGTGATTGATTGGATGAATGGTTAATAATGGATTGTGTGCATGTTGTGCCCATTGTTTTAATTTGGAGAAATACACTTTTGCTAAGGGACTAGCAAAACCTAAGTTGGGGGGTGTGATTAACACAAAATAGTGTATATTCTTGTGTGCTTATCATCTCACTTCATTTGCTTTTGCAGTTTAAATGATGCGAATTGTGTTAGTTGAAGTATTAACGATGCTATTTGGTGTTTGCAGTTGCAAGGCCCTAAATAAGGCTTCTTAAGGCCTTCCCAAATGCATTGGGATGTTTGGGGGCGAAGGAAAGGTTAAAATAAAGCTCAGAAGTTGAAAAAAATCAGAAAGAAACAGAGAAATCGTACCGGTATGCAGTACCGGTACGCCGAAGCTACCGGTACTCAGTACCGATACTGTCTGCTGAGTCTGCCCCGAATCTCTGCATTTCAAGATCTGTTGCTCTGAGGGTCCCACCATCAGCTCTCCCTGAAACGCCCACAATACTATTCACCACTTTTACACTTTTGATTGGATGTTGGAGGCTTGGGTGATCAATGAAGAGAGAGAAGAGAGGAGGAGCTGGGTGTGCAGACAAGCTCTGCACTCCCCTGTCCAGGCCATCCCTGCTGCACCCTACTGATGGGGGTCACTTCAGGGAGCTACAGGACTACTCCAGGCACGTTTTTGGGGAGGGCAAGCTCTCCAATGTTCAGCATTCTATAGCATTGAATATATATCAACATGAGGATATAGAGAGAGAAGCTCTAGGCGTAGAAGAAGATGAATAGTAGTTTTAGAGAGAGAAAGTTGTGATTTTTGCATTTCTTCTACTACATTGTCTTGTAATCAATGGTATGAACCTTTAGAATTTCATTGAATGTCATTAATGCTATTTACCTTCATGTTCTTGGCTAGTTTAATGCTCTTCTAAAGTTTCTACCATTAATGCTTCAAGTCTTTCATTGTCTTAGTTGTAAAAAAATGGGATTGAAATGCTTTCACTTTTAGCTTGTGTTTTATTGCATTTAGTGACTCTAGAACTTCATATTTTTGTAATGCACTCTCTTTACATTGTCACTTTCATTTCAAGTATGAGTAGCTAAATCCTTTAGTTGGCAAGACCAAGGGGAATCTCCCTTTGGGTATACCATTTCAACTCCTTCTCCTCCCTCCCTTTAGAGTCCAATGGTTCGGTTTGACTAGATTGAAGGTGGATGATTCGGTGAGTCTTTGATAATCCGTAGGCCTAGTCACTGTTTATGCTTAGATACTCACCGACATCATCCTCGGCTTTCCATGAATCAATCGTTCATTCATGCTCAATCGGAGGAGTGATTTGAGTTGAGATGGTATACCCATTGGAGTGACCTCTTGGAATTGCCAACACTTGCTTTCTCATTTCATTTTCACCAAAACACATTTCACCAAACAACTTTCCACCACAAGAATTTTTACACTTTCTTTTCCCAAAATCACTTTCAAATTGGTTTACTTCCTTCCCCGTGGAAACGACCTTGGAATACCTGATGAGCACAAAATATTGTATATTTCAAGGCCTCATTACATGCATTTTAACTCAACTTTTGCATCTAAGTACTTAGAGTTAGCCGATTTTATGAATAATGTTGAATTCTCGAGGTTGCATGTTTTTATAGCTTAAATCATGTATTTTAGGACCTTGCAACTATGATGGATGTGTGGTGAGGGCATGTACACATTACATGAAGATTTGGAGGCTTAAAAGTGAAGAAATCAAGGAGGTATTGGTGTTTGGGAACAAAAGCGCCAGCAGCCACACCACTGGGTTGAAGAGCCTCGGTTTTCCTCCATTTTAACCATGATCCACTTCGAATCTGAAAAAGTTCAAAACATGAAAGTTGTATATCTGGATGGCTTATGTATTGTGTCAAAATTTCAGCTCAATTGGACGATTGGATTAAAAGTTATACCAATTCTACGAAAACTGGTCCGGAGCAGAAAAACCATACCGGTACGCCGTACCGGTACTATACCGTACCGGTACGCTGAAGCTACTGGTGTACGAACAGCCCAAAAACGCCTGCAACTCATCTCCACTTGCTTTGGGTCCCACCTACACTTCTCCCACTTGCCCCCCAACATTTCCTTACACATTTACATGCCTCCCTTACACAATTAAAAGACTTTGGAGGCCATTGCATTAATGAGGATGGGAGAGAAGGGGTAGCCTGGGGGAGGCTTGTCCTAGCCTGCAACACCCATCCATTCAGCCCCCTATTGATGGAGGCCTTTCACACAGGTAGGGGGGACCACCATGCACGAAATTTGAAGGCTCACACTCCATATACTCAACATTATTCAGCATTGCAAGGAGGTGTGGCTACCTAAGCTTAGAAAATCCAAGGAAGAAGATGATGAATAGTAGATAGAAAAGCTTAGATTTTTCCATTCTCTTCTCCATTTCAATTGTTGTAAGCTTTAATTTCTTGTAATCCTTAACTCTTGCACTTTAATCTCATCTATGTCAAGTATATTTCAAGTTTAGTTACATGTTCTACATTTCACCATTGTTGTTTCAAGTTTTCTTCATTTCATCTTTTAAAATGGGTATTGCATATTTTCCTTCATAGCTTTAGATTTATTGCTTCAAGTTAAGTTTCATGCTTTAAATCTTCAATTCTCTACAATGTCTTTCATTTACATTATGCTTGTCTTTCTTTTATGCATGAGTAACTAGCTTTTTAGTTGGTTAATCCAAGAGAGAATTTCTCTTGGGTGTGCCACTTCAACTCATTTTCATTCCTCCTCTCAGAGTACGATGGCTCGGTTTGACTGGGTTGGGGTGAGGACATGGTTGTGAGTTCTTGATACACCGTAGGCATTGTCACGGGGTATGCTTGAATCCTCACCTCCATTTTAGTCCCGAGCTTCCCACGAATCAATCGTACTTCTAGGCTCTATTGGAGGAAAGCTTGAGTTGATTTGGTATTCCCATTGGAATGACCTCTTTGGATTAGCCAACAATTGTTTTCTTGCATTTCCATTCACAAACACAACTCTACAAAACAAACTAAAAGATTTTACACTTTCTCTTTTTGACAAAATCACCTTCACACACTTGAACTTTCCTTCCCTGAGGAGACGACCTTGGAATACCACCAAGTAAAACACGACACGCGAAAGACTCCTTGCGATTGGGGAGCACTTTTGTTCACACACCCACATTTCATTTCACATTTTGTTCATTCCATTTTCCACCAATCCGTTGTTGCCTAATCTCTTGCATCACCCCGAGGGAGAGTGACACTCCCTTTCACACATAAGTCATATACACATTGAGGGATGATGTTAAGGGGTTAGGAACTACAACGTTTTTGCTCAATCAATACCACCAAGTAAAACACGACCTACGAAAGTCTCCTTGCGATTGGGGAGCATTTTTGTGCATTCACATATCACATTTCCACCAACCTATTTCCTTTCCCCTTGCCCTTTTCTTTTGACACTATCCCAAGGGAGAGTGACACTCCCTTTCGTTCAAACACTTTGGCTTCTAAGGGATAGTATTTAAGGGGTTAGGAATAACACCGTTTTTGCTCAATCAATAACCGCGCGAGATTCACCCACTTGGATAATCAGTACCATGTTATCGGTTTGACAGTTGATCAGCTCGTCAGATTGAGCATCGAACTTCTGCAGCAAGGAAGCCAGTTCCTCTAACTGATCCTTCAGTTGCTCTCCTAAAGAGATTTCTGTGGTGGTAGTGGTGATCAATTGCCAGAAAACCTAGGCTCTCCATTCAAGAGATGCCTCCAGCTCGGACTCCACCTCCAGGCCCTAACACAAAAGCTCAGCAAATTTGGCATCCTTTGTGCGAGCTTCCATCTTTAGGTGGTGGATCTCCCCTCCAAGTTTGCAAACATGCGTCGTAGCATGAAGTCGAGATAAAAAATTAAACTATTGTACAATTGAACCAAGAGAATTTGGAGGTAGGAAAAGATGATAAACCTCACCTCGAGAAGCGTATGCAAGGCATCCCGAGTCCTAACTCTGAAAGGATAAGTAACAGAGCGACGAAGATCTACTTGGGGGATCAACTCCATGAGGGCCCAGCTGCTTAAAGCCGCATCATCCAACAGACTTCCCTCAAGATCCAAAATTAAGGCCAGATTAAGGCAACCCGAGCTGGACTGCTCCACACCACTAGGGAGGGAATCGCGTCGAACTGGCCCCTCTTTAGGATTAGTGGCCATTATTCCCACCGTGGCTTCGTCGGCACTAAGTGGGACCTCGGGCATAGTAGTGGAGCTCAGCGCCGGTGCGGACCCAGGCGCTTTGTCAGCACTAGGCGGAACCTCGGGCAAGGTAGGAGAGCTCGGCACTGGAGTTGACATTGGCGTAGGTGCTGGCACTTGTGCCTGGATGTCCTCAGAGAGCCTTGCTCTTTTCGTAGGAGATCCTGGAGCCTGCCCCAGCTTCTTTGACTCACTTGCCCTACGATCACATCCCTCTCGTTGATCAAGTATGCCTTAACTGGACAGATAAGTGATTGATGAAAAAACGGTGTTTTTCCTAACCTCTTAACATCATCCCTCAATGTGTGTATGGCTTATAGGACTAAGGGAGTGTCATTCTCCCTCGGAATGATGCAAGAGATAGGGCCACAGAATGGAGGATGGAATGAATGAAAATGTAAATGAAATGTGAACAAAAGTGCTCCCCAATCGCAAGGAGTCTTTCGCGTGTCGTGTTTTACTTGGAACAGTATTCCAAGGTCGTCTCCTCAGGGAAGGAAAGTTCAAGTGTGTGAAGGTGATTTTGGTGAACAAAAGGGAAAAGTATAAAATCTTTTGGTTTTGAGTTGTTGTGATTTTTGTGTTTGTGAATGAAAATGCAAGAAAAAAAAGTGTTGGTTAATCCGAAGAGGTCATTCCAATGGGAATACCAAATCAACTCAAGCCTTCCCCCAATGTTGCATAGATGAACGATTGATTCGTGGGAAGCTCGGGACTAAAGGGAGGTGAGGATCCAAGCATAACCCGTGACAATGCCTACGGGATATCAAAGACTCACAACCACGTCCTCACCCCAACCCAGTCAAACCGAACCATCGTACACCGAGAGGAAGAAAGAAAATGAGTTGAAATGGCACACCCAAGAGGAGGTCTCCCTTGGATTAGCCAACTAAAAATCTAGCTACTCATGCATAAAGGAAAGACATACAATATGTAAAGATACATGGTATTGAAATGGAGATTAAAACTTAACTCAATGCCAGAAATCGTAAAATATGAAGAAAAATATTGAATACCCATTTCAAAGCATGAAAATGAAGAAAACTTAAACAACAATGGTGAAATGTAGAACATTTAACTAAACTTGAAATATACTTGACATAGATGAGATTAAAGTGCAAGAGTTAAGGATTACAAGAAATTAAAGCTTACAACAATTGAAATGGAGAAGAGAATGGAAAAATCTAAGCTTTTCTATCTACTATTCATCATCTTCTTCCTTGGATTTTCTAAGCTTAGGTAGCCACCCCCTTTGCAATGCTGAATAATGTTGAGTATATGGAGTGTGAGCCTTCAAATTTCGTGCATGGTGGTCCCCCCTAGCTGTGTGAAAGGCCTCCATCAATAGGGGGTTGAATGGATGGGTGTTGCAGGCTAGGACAAGCCTCCCCCAGGCTACCCCTTCTCTCCCCTCCTCATTAATGCAATGGCCTCCAAAGTCTTTTAATTGTGTAAGGGCGGCATGGAAATGTGTAAGGAAATGTTGGGGGGCAAGTGGGAGAAGTGTTGGTGGGACCCCAAGCAAGTGGAGATGAGTTGTAGGCGTTTTTGGGCTTTTCGTACACCAGTAGCTTCGGCGTACCGGTACTGAGTACCGGTACGGTACAGTACCGGTACGGCGTACCGGTATGGTTTTTCTGCTCCGGACCAGTCTTCGTAGAATTTACATAACTTTTGATCCAACCGTCCGATGGAGCTGAAATTTTGATAAAATACATAAGACATCCAGATCTACAACTTTCATGTTTTGAATTTTTTCAGATTCGAAGTGAATCATGGTAAAAATGGAGGCAAACCGAGGCTCTTCAACCCAGTGGTGTGGCTGCTGGCGCTTTTGTTCCCAAACACCAATACCTCCTTGATTTCTTCACTTTTAAGCCTCCAAATCTTCATGTAATGTGTACATGCCCTCACCACACATCCATCATAGTTGCAAGGTCCTAAAATACATGATTTAAGCTATAAAAACATGCAACCTCGAGAATTCAACATTATTCATAAAATCGGCTAACTCTAAGTACTTAGATGCAAAAGTTGAGTTAAAATGCATGTAATGAGGCCTTGAAATATACAATATTTTGTGCTCATCACACCCCCCAACTTAAGTTTTGCTAGTCCCTAGCAAACAAAATGTAAAAAACATGTAAACAAAATAAAACATATACTAATTCCGCAATTGCATTTAGCGCATGCAACAAGCCTTTGAACCCTTAGGTGATCCCTAGTGGACGAGTTTTGTCTCGTGAAGGTTTTCAGTGAAGGTACCTACAAACTTCTTTTCCTTTTATCCAATATTTAAAATATATTCCCCTATCTTAACTAGCAATGGGATGTCAAAAACAACTTGCTCCGAAACACCCGAACTAAAAAACACATGAAACACATCATAGCCTTAAATGCTATTCTAGAGTATTCACATACACATTCATTTTCAAACTCGTGTGTGAGTGCAATGAACATGTAATTTAAGCATTTACACGACAGAATTCACATTCACATAGCTATGTAAATTAAGTTTCGATGCAAAAACTCACCAAAGGTTTCTCTCAACAAAGAATAACTCAATGATTATCCAAGCATGCACTCCATGTGTATATGTGAGATAGAATATTGTACTCAAAACGAAATATACTCACATATAATCCAAAAATGAAGTATGCATAAAAATGAAACAACCTTGGCATAATCTCATGAAGGGAATGCTAGGGCATTTGATAGCAAAACCAACTTCTCTTGTTCTTTTCAAAGTATGCATCCCCCATGCTTTCTCTAGATCATTTAGTACTTTCACGGGTTGTAATGAGGCCTTGGGGTGATATTGAGGTAGGCAAAATGAAGGATATAGGATAACAAAGAGGGTTGTTCCGAGTGAATGACCTTTATTTCAAAAAGATCTCCCTTTTATGGAATTTCTAGGCTAACACCATCACCACACTCTTTGTTTCTTTTTTCTTCTTTTCCTTAACATTTTCCTTTTCTTTTTCTCTTTCTTTTCTTCTTTCACCCTTTTTTTTTTCTTTTCTTGGATTTTCATTCTTTTTCCATTCAACTCTTTTGAGTTTCAACATCATTTATCCCTTTTGTTTGAGTTTCCACACCATACTTCCTTTTCTTTTACGATCAAATCATATCCCGCTCTAGGAACAACCAAGGTAAGGTAGATATTTATCATTTTCATTGGCTTGGTCAAATGTATGGCATAGAAATGAATTCAATTAGGCTCAATCACGGCACTAGGGATAAACTTTTCACAAGAAAAAGGTAAAGGCTCAAAGCATTCAAAAATGGCCTAAGATCATCTCTAGATAGGCATGGGAGAGCATTGTACATATCAAGACAAAGTCAATTAACTACCCAAACACACCTAACCAAAACAAGCATAATGAGACTATTGAACAAATTTAAAAATTAAGAATTGTTCCTTGAGTAAATGTAAGTTCCCTCCAAAAAGAATTGGCACTAAAGCTCTCATGGGTCCTTACTCATCTCCACTATTCATGTCAAGCACTAAATGTGAACTCAATCCGTAAATTGCCAAAATTACAAGTTCATGGTGCACTTAAGGTTGAGTTCAAAAGCAGACAAATATGTGATACTCTTAGCAATATGATAAACTTCTATAATGTGCTCATGTATTCAAAGTTCAAAATGAAGATCAAGTAATCACAAATCCCATAACCATTAGGATAGGGGAATATAGTTCAATATTGGAACCAAATTTTTTTAAAATTTTCACATTTTCCATTATTCTATACAAAAAGTGGTGAAAAATGTAAATGGTGCACCTCACCCCCCAACTTGAACCATGCATTGTCCTCAATGCACAATGAATCATGCAATGAGAAAAATGAAAGTAAAAATGGGGAATGAGATACTCCTTTTTTTTTTTCATATATATATATACATTAACGGAACAAAGAAAACACAAAAGCTTGTTTACACCCCCCAACTTAGACTAGAACATGATACCCAATAAGATTTGCTACAATGATGCTCAAAGTGAAATGAATCCAAATTAGGAAGAGGTAAACCACCTTCATGCTAAAATCTACACTACAACATTCTGAAAATAAAAATATAACAATAAAAGAAATCTAACTATTATGTACATGGAAACAAAACAAAAAGGGCTCATGTCAATCCGGCTTCAATTCGGATATGAGTTTACGCCCATTGATTTTTTTGGTTTTAACTTTTTTTTGTTGTATAAATGCCCTTACTAACCCATCTATCCAACAATACAAAGGATAAGAAGTCAAAAATCTCAACCAAATAGAAGTGTAGGCAAGTTTATGCAATCCCAACAATGGAGTATACAATTTCTCCTTAAAAGTTTCTACACTTAACTCCTTTTCAATGCCCTTCCCAAGTTGAGAAATGTGAATCTCAACACCACTCATATATGGAAAAATGACCTTGGGCTCATTAGCCTCTTGTGCGATAATAACTTCATTAAATTTTTCACAAACAAGAGTTGTGGGAGATTCAACATCAATAGGCATTTCATTGGGATGATCAACCTCAATACATTGACTATGCTCAAGGTGTTGTTCTTCATGCATAGCAATAATAGCATTAGTCAATGTATCAAGTTGTTGGGTTATTTGGGTATTGAATTCCATTTGGTATTGCATAAAATCGCACCAAATATTTTCCAATTCTTCTTCGGTTGAGTTCCCGTATGTTGGATATTGGGAAAATTCATTTGGTGGTGTGAGATTGGATGAAAAATTACAAGGTTCATTCTCCCAACCATAACTCGAATAACTCGGTGTATCATAATGGTTGGGGTAAAAATTTTCGGAGGCCAAAAATGAATTTGAACCTTCACAAGCAAAGTCTTGAACCGGATAATTTATTGTGCATTCACTAGTGAGGTGTCCATACTCGCCACAAATTTCGCAAATGTTTTCAAAATAAGGGGCATTTATTGGGCACTCGTTAGTGATGTGTCCATACTTACCACAAATCTCGCAAACGTTTTCAAAATAAGAGGCCATTCTTGGGCACTCACTAGTGATGTGCCCATAGTCATCACAAATCTCACACACATTTTCATAATATGGGGCATTTGATACATTTTCATAGAAATTATAAGACATAATACAAAACACAAACTAAAACAAAATATTTACAAGTTAGACGTCATACCTTGGCCCATGATGAAAATCACGAGACTTACCTGTGCCGTCCCAAAATCACCTTTGAACTCGACGCTTAACCTTCCCCAGCAACGGCGCCAAAATGATTGATGAAAAAACGGTGTTTTTCCTAGCCTCTTAACATCATCCCTCAATGTGTGTATGGCTTATAGGACTAAGGGAGTGTCACTCTCCCTCGGAATGATGCAAGAGATAGGGCCACGGAATGGAGGATGGAATGAATGAAAATGTAAATGAAATGTGAACAAAAGTGCTCCCCAATCGCAAGGAGTCTTTCGCGTGTCGTGTTTTACTTGGAAAAGTATTCCAAGGTCGTCTCCTCAGGGTAGGAAAGTTCAAGTGTGTGAAGGTGATTTTGGTGAACAAAAGGGAAAAGTATAAAATCTTTTGGTTTTGAGTTGTTGTGATTTTTGTGTTTGTGAATGAAAATGCAAGAAAAAAAAGTGTTGGTTAATCCGAAGAGGTCATTCCAATGGGAATACCAAATCAACTCAAGCCTTCCCCCAATGTTGCATAGATGAACGATTGATTCGTGGGAAGCTGGGGACTAAAGGGAGGTGAGGATCCAAGCATAACCCGTGACAATGCCTACGGGATATCAAAGACTCACAACCACGTCCTCACCCCAACCCAGTCAAACCGAACCATCGTACACCGAGAGGAGGAAAAAAAATGAGTTGAAATGGCACACCCAAGAGGAGGTCTCCCTTGGATTAGCCAACTAAAAATCTAGCTACTCATGCATAAAGGAAAGACATACAATATGTAAAGAGACATGGTATTGAAATGGAGATTAAAACTTAACTCAATGCTAGAAATCGTAAACTATGAAGAAAAATATTGAATACCCATTTCAAAGCATGAAAATGAAGAAAACTTAAACAACAATGGTGAAATGTAGAACATTTAACTAAACTTGAAATATACTTGACATAGATGAGATTAAAGTGCAAGAGTTAAGGATTACAAGAAATTAAAGCTTACAACAATTGAAATGGAGAAGAGAATGGAAAAATCTAAGCTTTTCTATCTACTATTCATCATCTTCTTCCTTGGATTTTCTAAGCTTAGGTAGCCACCCCCTTTGCAATGCTGAATAATGCTGAGTATATGGAGTGTGAGCCTTCAAATTTCGTGCATGGTGGTCCCCCCTAGCTGTGTGAAAGGCCTCCATCAATAGGGGGTTGAATGGATGGGTGTTGCAGGCTAGGACAAGCCTCCCCCAGGCTACCCCTTCTCTCCCCTCCTCATTAATGCAATGGCCTCCAAAGTCTTTTAATTGTGTAAGGGCGGCATGGAAATGTGTAAGGAAATGTTGGGGGGCAAGTGGGAGAAGTGTAGGTGGGACCCCAAGCAAGTGGAGATGAGTTGCAGGCGTTTTTGGGCTGTTCGTACACCAGTAGCTTCGCCGTACCGGTACTGAGTACCGGTACGGTACAGTACCGGTACGGCGTACCGGTATGGTTTTTCTGCTCCGGACCAGTCTTCGTAGAATTACCATAACTTTTGATCCAACCGTCCGATTGACTGAAATTTTGACACAATTCATAAGACATCCAGATCTACAACTTTCATGTTTTGAATTTTTTCAGATTCGAAGTGGATCATGGTCAAAATGGAGGAAAACCGAGGCTCTTCAACCCAATGGTGTGGCTGCTGGCGCTTTTGTTCCCAAACACCAATACCTCCTTGATTTTTTCACTTTTAAGCCTCCAAATCTTCATGTAATGTGTACATGCCCTCACCACACATCCATCATAGTTGCAAGGTCCTAAAATACATGATTTAAGCTATAAAAACATGCAACCTCGAGAATTCAACATTATTCATAAAATCGGCTAACTCTAAGTACTTAGATGCAAAAGTTGAGTTAAAATGCATGTAATGAGGCCTTGAAATATACAATATTTTGTGCTCATCAATAAGGCAGTTAGAGGATGAGTTAGAAAAATTTACCAGATAGAGATGATATAATCTTGAAAAGATAATGAACGCTTACGACTGCTCGGGATTGCGGCTAGCTCAGGACTTATCAGCTCAAGGTAGGAAATGGGCAGCATGGCTCTAACATGATCAACCCTAGCATGCGTCTCTCCAGTGAAGGTCAGATATTCACCTAAAGAAACGAAGGGAAGACGAACAGACTAAGTTAGGACCCTACAAGCATAGGAGGGCCAAGTCGGTAGAAGAAAACTCACCAAGGCAGGGGGAACTCACCAAGATGACCATGTCTCCCCCAGATAGTGAGAACCCACCCTAACTAGTGACATCGTCTGGGGGGTAAACTCCCAACCCGTCCTAGATATGAAGAAGTACCTCCTCCTCCATTCTTCGGGCTTAGATTGGAGATCAGAAATGGGAATCTCTCCCCCTCGTCTCAGGGCGAAGTAATAAACTCAAACACTTCCACCAGATGAAAGAAATTAAAGAAGAACCACGAAGAAGGAAGAAAAACTCTAGCATCAAGGTAAAGAGTCTGCAGATAGAAGGACCTATTTATAAGGTGTCTGCACATCACATCCGCAAGATACAATTAATGCTTGTCCATCGCATTAAATGCCCCAGACACGTGGCGAACGTGGGAAAATGGGCGCTACTTTTGAGGAGACACCTAGAATTTTGTCGGTACATGTTCTCAACTGAATAAAACTGTTAAGCTTGGGATACACGAAAAGGTAAAGAAAAAGTCCAAAATAGCCCTAGCAAATAAAGATGGCTCGTGAAAGGGGAAACACAGACTCTACGAAGGTCGAAGTGATTTTTAGCAGAGCTGCTTAACCCAAGTACAACACGGAACACCACCTCGGCAATGAGCCAAGTTGAGTGCAGCCCATGGTAAGCACTACCCACTAGTTCAAAAGAAAAAAAAAAAGAGGGGAAGGAAGGAAAGAACTAGCAGGAAAAAAAACATGCTAAGTCTTTCATTGAAGGGATAAGGAGAGTACATAAGAGGAAAAAGTTAAGTACAAAAAATTAATTACAAAGAAGGAAAGGTAATAGTGGCCAAGAACAAAAGTTCATGTAGTGGGCTCCCCATCACCGCCAACAGGCTAGGCAACAACCTCCTTGTCCATATTCACAGGCTCGGTAGAGGCTCCCTCACCTGCATCAAATGGCTTAGCAGTGGCTCCCTCAGCCGCACTCGGTGGCTTCGGCGCCTCGAGTTGTGACATGAAGGAGTCCAGGTCAAGGTCGAGGTTGAGATATGCCTTCTCAGCTTGATCTTGAAAGTTTAGAAACCCCTTCATGAAGGCAGAAAAATTCTCCTTAAGGAGCCCAACAACCTTCTCTTTTAGGTACTTCAGCTCGGCATCTTTCGCCTTCAGCTCCTCATCCTTGGCCTTCAACTCAGCGTCTTTCATCTTTATGGAATCCTGATAACAGATGTTCAAGTCATGATAAAGTCTCTTCAGCTCAACCACTTCAGTAGCCAAAACAACGACCTTTCCCTTAGCTAAACCTTTTCTCGCCTCAGCAGCATCAGCGGCGATCTGTACATTCATCAGCTCGCGCTCCTTCTCAGCCAGTTGAGTCGCAAGTCGATCCTGATGGAACTTCATCATCTTCACGCACGCCTGGGACTGGTAAAAGACACAATCAATACAACTAGGAGGCAAAGAGATCCAAAGGAGAATAATCCAGTAAGGAAGATGAAAGCGGATAGTACCTCAACCATGCCCTAGATGGCGTGCTTGGTCTTCCTCTTAAAGATGACCTACATGGCCATCTCAGGGTCCGAAGTCGGGACTAGCTTAGCCAGGGCATTCATAGCCGCCTTGGGATCAAGAAGGAACCCACTCCCCTGGGCAACCGGTTGAGAAGAACCGGGTTCCCCCTTCTTTCCCACCGACAAAGTTGGCTGGGGAGGAATGGGAATCACCTTCGAGGGCTTGGCACTTTTGGATGGGGGTTTGTTTTTAAATGGCTCAGAAGGTAGGGAAGAGGAGACGTCACCCTCAAAAGAGGCTAAATCCTCACACTTCTACTACACGGAGGCACCTACCGGCATTAGTTCTTCCTTGCAGGGAGGCTTAGAAGTCTTTAACGGCTTCCTCCTCTTCCTTGTCCTCTTGTTTGTAAAGGTTGCCATGATGAGTTTAGGTTCCATTGGATTAGGAGAGTCCGTGGGCAGCGGGTTGCGCTTCCAGCGGGCGTCCGAGCTTGTGCTTTGCAAGATTCTCCTCGGTCACTAGCTCCAAAAAAGAGTTGAGACCAAAAGCCTCTGCCAAGGCCACTGATTAACCCTAATTAGTGTGTTAATGAATTATTTTAATAGGTCAATTGTGTTAATGAAATGAGTTAAAACAGTTGAAGTAAGTGGAATTAGGGTTAGTGCGTAAATTAGGGTTAATGCGTTAAATGTCTTATTTTTCAGGGTTTTGTGTGTAAACGATGCAAAGCTAGGGGGAACAAACTGTCAAAGCTATATCAGTAAGGCGATCAAAGTGTAATATCAAGAATACATCAAGCAAGGATGCCCCCCAAAATCCAGAGGTTGAGCACCGTCCGGACGGTGGCTAAACTGCCTTAAGCCCTCCTTCTCTCCCATTGGTTGATTCATGCAACAAGCTTCATCTGATTGGACCAGCCCAAGCCAACCGCCTCAAGCAGCTCACTCCAGTGCCTATAAATAGGCCTTGCCAGTTTCATTTCTAGAATTCATTCAGAGAGATAACCAGAGAGAGTGGAGGGAAGTTCAGAGGGTCAGAAACAGTTAGTGAGTGAGAGAAAGTCAGAAACAGTGAAGCAACGCCCTACCGAACTACTTCCAGCCAGCTTTCTAGTCAGTCTTCCAGAAAACTTTTCTTTCTTCTACATTTCTGTTATTCCTTTCTACTTGAATAGTTGAACCTCTCCCACTTTTGTGCCCTAACCGGTATTAAGAGTGGTCGTGTTTCAACTATTCCTCAGGGAATGATTGTCTGTATTTTTTTTTTGTATTGTAATGGAACTATTTCGCACCTCTTGCTCGTCTATAGCAATGGGGCGTGAGTAGTCCACTTATATCCTTCGGTGAAGGGTGAACATATGTAAGATATTGTTTGAGTTATAGAAATGCCGATGTTTTAACTATGCTTTAATGTTATATATACCTCCCATTTTGATGAATGATTACATTTATAATATACTCATGGTTATGAACACCAAGCGGTACCTAATGCTATATACCATACTATCCACTAATTATGTACTTCATGTATGATACAGTGATGTACGTGATTGGGCTTTATGTAACAGTTGATTAATTGATTATAGACGGGTTAAGTCTCGGCATATCCAATGCTTTCAATTTAATGCATAAACTAGAATCTCGTCATCAGTGAATCATCAACCCGCCGGTTGAATAACTGTAGCATTCCTTTTGAATGGCTTGCCTTCTAGTATACTATATTTGTTTAACTGATGCATGATACATAGATACCGATTGAGTAATTCAAGTATTCGTCCTGAATGGCTTGTCTTCTGGTTTACTTGGATTATCTGATTGTTGCATAGAAATATACCTGCCAGTTAACCTAATTAGTTCTTGGATACGGTTCAACATACATCATAACTACCGGTTGACTTTCCAGTAAAATGGGGGTTAATTGCTGTAAGATGGAATTTCCAGAACTTAGCCAATATAATGCATGTGGAATCCCCGAATTGAAGGGTACCTTTTAATTATCGCATTTCCACAATTTTAATTAAGTTTGTTTTAATTTTTCTAAGCTCGCACCACAATCTATTTTTCTTCCATTCTATATTTGTAACAAACTTCACCGTTCTATTTTTGAATTCCAATATTTAACTCCCTGTGGGTTCAACCTTGGACTTAAACCTAGTATTATATTGTAATTTTGACCACTTATACTTGGGTGTATACCACTATTCAAACCGAATGTGAGTCAACCACCCTACCAGCCCCCGCAGCGTCGAGAATTGGATAGAAGCCTGTAAATCAGACTAAAATTTAGTATTGCAACCCCAAACGTGAAAATCACTACTAGTAGACAAGTACATAATAAAGATGCATAGCCAATCATTGCCCTACGAGTATTCCTTGGGATTCCCCAGGACCTAGGAATACGAGGAATGTCGCCAGGTACCCCCGCCAACTCCCAGGAATCACATTGAACAAAAAAGAACTTCGACTTCCACCCATTGTTAGAAGATGGGAGCCCAAAAATCAGACTCTTCGCCTTCACCCTCTTGGCAAAGTAGAAGAAACCCAATGAAGTGGAGGATTTGAGCTGAAAAAGGGAGGCAAATTTGTAGATAGTAGGATTTGCGGATAGTAGGCAGAGAGGTGTTCTCATTCTCAAACCAGTGGACAAGAAAACTAACTAGCAAGCCCCAGCTATTAGGAGACACCCCGGCTGGGCAGACATTGTAGAAAACAAGGATGTCTCAGATAAAAGGATGAATAGAGAACCGAAGGCTAGCACAAAATGCTGACGTAAAAAAGTAGGTCATCCCGGGAATAGAAGAATTACATCTCTCATTCTCCCCAAGGGGATGGAATAGAACGGACTCCAAGAAGGAGTACTCTTCCCTCAAAGCCTGCAAATCATCTTCGTTAAGATGGCTCAAGGTCGACTCGGCATAACAAGTAAGGTTATAAAGGTCTAAGCAAATCTTTTTCTTCTTAGGGGTGGAAGTTAAAGCACCCTTAGAACTCTTCCTCTTAGAATGACCTAAAGGAATAGGGGCAACGCTAATGGAGCCTCCACTGAGGGGGCCGAGGTTGAAGCCTCGAGAGCCGGCCCCAAACCCTCCACAATCGGCTCCCTAGGAAGGAATTCAAAATTTTCTGCTAAGGACAGGGAAAATTGGTCATCTTCGACCAGCGTATCATCAATTGTGGGGACCTTCACCCCGCCGGAGGGAGAGGATCTCCCTACTTAGAATGACCACTGGAGGAAGCAGCAGAGCCTTCATCGACGCCCTCATCACCCTCCACCACAAACTCAGAATCGTAAGAAGACTCAGAAACTACCCTCCCTATTAGCGGTCTAAACTGAAGGTCATAATGTACGGGGGCAGATATAAAGCACAATCAGTTAAGAATCGGGGAACCAGACACCAAGATCTAAGCAAAGACAATCGTAGTAAGAAGGGATAATCTACGAATCGTGAAAGGGAAGCAAAACTACCAGAGCGATTTTGGAAATAGCTAAACCTTCAAATAATGAAACAGAATCTGTATCCCCACTAGGGAGGGTTAAAGGGATCCAGATCGAAGAAGGGGAAGAAATGTACCTACCAAAGAGCTAGAATCAAAGCGCATAAGGGTGAAAGACACAGAACCCTTAAAACCACCAGGAAATCGAAGCGTCCGTCGTGGAACCCAGGAGGTGAAAAAGGAGTGCAAAGTGAAAAGCATTCGAAATATTTGTAAGGAACCAAAAAGGGTTTTCCCCCCCTTTTATACCCAGCATTTATTACCACGATGGAACATGAGGAAGAGCGTGCAGAAGAAGCCGTACAAGTGGATCTCCCTCCAGATGACATGCGTCCCCCCTCTAGCAAGCCTATCTCATCAGAGCCGGCATGGCTTAACTAAACACGTCCCTAGGGCAATGTCAGTAATCATGAAGAACTGTCATCCACGGAGACAATCGTGACCATGGAAAAGACATATTTAACCCCAGATCAAAGCTGGAAAGCCACCTTTGTGACTTGGGTTGGGGTCAACTGATAATGATGGATTTTAGCTTGGGCCGCCCATTTAAATCCCAAAACACCCGTTTGACCCCCTTTTACATGGCAACCTAAGCAGCCCACCCGCAGCATGCCCGCCTCATCATGAAAGTGGGCCACAACCCAAGTCAGGAATTCTAGTGAGATTCAGCTCAGTATATGCCTTCTTAGTCATCTTAAGCGCGGCAGAGTTGACTAGTTCGGAAACTAGGAGCTCAGTACGGGAAAAGTCCCAAGCAGCTCCCGTCGCGCCATGTGTCCAGGGGACAACTTCTGATGACCCTAACGAATAAATATTCCCTGGTAAAGGGAATATTTGTATACATTCTATTTTGAGGATTGTGGACACAACGTACGTCAGGGTGACAGACCATGCTACAGGACAAACGAAGAGGGGACCACAAAATTAGCCAAAAGAAGGAAGAATCACAGAAAATCCTAGATGGTCACATGTATAAAGAGAAGACTAAATCATTGTAAAGAGAGTTCTAGAATTTTACTTAGAATGCATAGTGTAAAAAGGCTTTAGGCCAAGAAATCCACTATAACCATTGTCTTCTTCTTCAAACAATAGAAACCCTAAGGAGCAAGAACCTCCATTACGGTGAATGTAGCCTACGTCTTTCGTCTAAGGTGAACCACTTATATTGTGTTCTTTGATCCAACATCAACACTTGCTTTCTTACTAACCCAACATTCATAAAGCCCCCATTGGGCCTCACACAGTCATTGTTCTGCACTTGAGCATATTAATTTCGAGCACCATCAAGTACCAATATATTGTAATAAATAAGAAAGTTGCTATGGACACGGAAGACCAAGAAAGAACTTTTAAAAAAAAAAAGTAAATAGAAGTAATTAACAAAGAATATGAGTTATATTAAAACTTGAGTACTAAACTTAAATTGTAATACAACAGTTGGAAAATCAATTTTGAAAAACACCAACAGAAAAATGAAAAATCCTCATATAATATCAACAATTTATACTAAATTTGGCACATTCAAGCAACAAAATAGAATTGCATTGAACAATCAATGTAGAACATTTGCATAGAAAAAAATATTCCACTTGAAAAGAACCCGAAAAATAAAAACCCAGAAAAATATGACATAAAAATTAGAGTAATATCAAAATGAAAATTTACCAGGAGAAGTAAAGTTTCTGACTGAGTTGAAATATTTGTCATCCTGGTTGGATGTTGCCGGAATAGAGAAGAGAGACTCTTAAAGGCAAAACAATAAAATCAATCAATATAATGGAGAAGAGAGTCTAAAAATCAATGGTGTTCTTGTTTGCAATTTTAATGCCATACGATTTTTTTGGGAATGTCTTACTGCCATATGATTAAAAAACAACAAATGTATACCTTTCAGCTACCAAAGAGAGGGACTGACCAAGCACTGTCTGACACGAAGTTTCAAAATAGATTTTCACTCAAAATAGTATACCATCACTCCAAACAATGTGCAGATTTAAAAATATGAAATGCAAAAATCAAGTTCAATCAAATAGCACCCGCAACATTGTGAAACATCCACGACACAAACGGTACTCACCCAAAAAAATCCTATCAAACCCATCATTTAGAACTCTTCATGTTTGTATGAGGTACAACCAAGGAGGTTGGCTTTAGCTGCAACCATGGAGGTTGGTTGTATGTGCAACCATGGAGGTTGACTCGAGGTACAACCAAGGAGGTTGGCTTTAGGTGAAATTGTGGATCTGGGGTAGTGGAAGTAGTGTGCAGCTGGTTCCGGGATTGAGGGTTCTCTTGTCGAACATGCTTAAAGGCTTTTTGGTTGGTGGAAAACCTAGTCGTTTCCTATAGACAACGCCAATTGTACGAGAATAAATCCACACAAAGAGTAACCACCTCATACAGACGAAAAGGGTGGTGAGTAAGCCTTGAGTAACCTGCAAGACAAGAGAACACTTAAGTGAACAGATGGCCAGAGGCAATCAAATGGACTCTGATGCTTAAGTCAGATAGCAAGTCAAAGAAAAGTAAGGAGTGAATAAGCTAGGATTGAATCCTTTACCTGGTACCTGAAAGACTTTATTTATAGTGGTAGGAAGTTGTGTCCCAAAGGAACCTGAACTCTAGGTAGATTGGCTTAACCTCGTCACCAGGTCCTAGCTATTTGGGATAGAGTTAGACCAAGAAACTTGCTTCTAGATCCTTATCCTTAGCCCTTAGTTGTTCGAAGTAGCATCATACTAGGGCTCTAGGTCCCAGGCTAATCCTTAGTTGAATAAGCCTTATCCAATTGGAGCAGGTAAGAAGGAGGAGACTTTACAAAGTTCCCCTTGGCAAGCTAAGTGCTTGCCGGTTGGCACTTCTGTTGGTCGACAATGCCTTGGTGGCTGTCTTTTGCTTGACCCACTTGTCTTGGTGGCTACCTCTAGGGACTGTCCGAGTGTGACTCACCTGCCTTGGTAGCTTGTGCCTGCCGATCGACATTAGCAAAGCCAAAGGGACTCCCCACAATGGTCCTATGATATTTCTAGTATACTTGCACAACCTTCGTTAAATTATTAATATCAATATCACATTTCAAGTGAATGTTACTTTGTTTTGTGCAATTACAACTCACGTAGCATGGTGGAAAATTATTAAGAAAACTAGTCCCATCCCATGTTCCAATTTTTTGTGGTATTTTGAATTAGAAGTGGTCAAATAAACCAAGTCAGAGGAGGAGTATGCTCCAATGCATAATCCTAGGAACACAGTTGTCAAGCGATATTTTGTTGTAGTATTGTTAATGATTTCAAACTCTCATGTAATGTAAGCTACAGTAAAAGAGTATAGTTAGAAAACTCTTCTGTAAATTGTAAATGATATGTACATAGATTAAAAGTCCAACACAAAGAAACATTCTTCTACATCTATACTTAGATTTCTATATAGTATTAGAGCCCATCTGACAAACGTCAAAAAAATTATATTCTCCTCATTCTTCCACCTTCGACAACACAACTTCTGCCCTAACAGTTTTCAATCCCTCCTCACATCTCAATATCACCAAATTAACCAGAAACAATTATCCAGTATGGAAAGCTCAGATGCTCACTTACTTGAAGGGTCAAGAAATCTTCAAGTATGTTGATGGCACACTCAAACAGCCACCACAGGAGCTCCTGGCAGAAGATGGCACCACCTCTCCAAATATTTCTTATGCCGTTTGGGTGAAACAAGACAACTTGATCCTCAGCAAAATCAACTCCCCTCTTATAGATGAGGTACTTGCTCAGGTCTACCGCTCTACTACTTCTCGTGAGGTATGGCTTGCTCTTCAAACCACTTTTGCTTCTCAATCAGGTGCGAAAACTGTTCAAGTCCGTTCACAATTAGCCACAACCAACAAAGGAAGTATGTTAGCCATAGACTACTACATGCACATTAAAAAGCTAACCGATGAGCTAGCTATAGTAGACTATGCAATGAAGTGTGATGACATAATTACATATGTCTTGGTGGGGCCTGGACCAGAATAAGACTCTCTTGTTGCCACTGTCTTAGCTCGCACTGATTCAGTTATTGTGTTTTTCATGGACATAATCTAGTTAGCTGGAGTTATAAGCAATAGTTAACAGTAGCTCGCAGAAGTATTGAGTCCGAGTATAATTCCTTATTCAATACTTCAGCTGAACTACAATGGTTACAATCAGTTTTAAAAGATCTTGGTCGGCCACTTTCACATTCACCTAAGCTCTGGTGTAATAATATAGGAGTAACCTACCTGTCAGCTAATCCAGTTTTCCACGCGAGGACCAAACATATCGAGATAGAATTCTTTTATGTTCATGATCAAGTGCAGCAAAAGAAGCTTCAAGTGTGTTTTATCTCATCTTGTGATCAACTAGCTGATCTACTAGCCAAGCCACTTGTTGTAAAACCTGGGAAAATTTAAACTTTATGTATAAAGGGAAAAATGGTATTTAACTGTTATAGTGCGGGTTGAAAAATCAAATTTTCTAGAACTTGGATAATGAAATGGACCTAACCATTGGATTCGTATTGAAAAATCTAGCTACTTAGTCAGTTTCTGTTGAATTCCGAGACAGTTAGATTTTTTTGCGTTTTACGAGGCAATCGGGTGTCGTGCGACTAAAATAAACACAATTATATTTTATTCGCGGGGTGCAAAAAATAATTTAAATTTAGTTCAATAAAAATATACTAAACTTAACACGGGATGAAAATTAATTGATTTGAGATAAAATTGGACATATTAAAGATGGACGTATGGCGCACTGTGAGCCATGCAATTAGAGAGTATAAAAAGGGGAAAAAAAAGATTTCCCCTATTTTTTGGCATGCTATTTCCGAAGAGAGAGATAGCGAGAGAGAGAAGAGAGATTCTTCAATCTTCTTCCTCCGATCTACAAAGATCCAATCGTCGGATTGCTTCGAGCGGAGAATTAAAGTTGTTCTACACGACGAGAACTACGCACCCATACTAAATTTCATGGTTTTCACTAAATCTCAAAGACGGAAATTTTGGGATAAAGCTTGAAAGGCTTGATTTGGAGTCTTTGGAGCTTCTTATATGCGGACATACGCTACAAGAGGTAGGGTTCCCTTCATATCTAGGTTTATTTTTAACCTAGGGTTGAAATATGAAATATGTAGGGTGTTAGAGATGAATTCTCATGTATAGCACATACATAGTGTTGTTAGAATATGAAAAATGAGTATGAGAATATGTTAAAACCAATTCTTGTATGATTTGGGATTGGTGAAATTGTTTGATATTGATTTCATAAATAATGTGTTGTTTGGCATGATATGTGTTTACATAATGTTGCCTACTAAGTGTTTGATAAAATACTTAGGAATTCAAGTTTGTTAATTGAATTTATATCACATATGCAATGCTCGGGAATGATTGTGGAAAATGGATATGTTCATTATATGCCTTATGATATGATGAACATGTAATATAAATTGCAATTATACAATTTGATTGCATAATGATATGAAATGTAATTGTACATTTCATTTGCATATGCACGGGTAGCATCGCATCCATGGACATTCGACATGAGTGTGGGTGTGTTTGCATGATTTTGATCAAACTCCATCATTCCTAGGTTGATACGTGAGCTGGGGAAGGTTGAGACGAGGTTCGACTAAGTTGCATGGTTGCATTGAAAATACGTGTCGGGTCTAGCAAGAAGGGATAGATTCTCCCTTGGGTGCAAGGCTCGTTTACTTGGTTCACTCACTTGACCGGAGGTGAAATTTCAAAAAATTGTGTCGGTGTACTAAGAATTGGAGGTGTGATGCCCTCAAATGCCGTGTTGGTTTGGTAGACCGTTTGTGTGAGGTCCATAAATTACCTACCCAAAAAAGACACAAGGTTTTGTAAAATGGTTATTGGATGTCTAACATCAATGGTGGGGGTTTTGAATGCCCGGATGCATACGCATATCATAACATGTATTATGGGAGTCAGTGAGGGCTCGGGTTTACAGTACATGCATGAGTTTTCATCTCATGGCATGACTTGGGATTGTAACATTCATTTATGGACTATATGCATTTGAATGAATATTTTATGTGATGACTTGCATGAGACATTTCATATGCATCTGGATTGGGGAGTAGCCTCCTGAAGAGACACCCTATTAAGCGTGGCTCACCCTTTATGGAGATATATTTCAAGCGTTGGACAAGCTTTAGCGGACGACCCTCACTTGGGCCCGTGTTGATGATAGAGCTGGGTTGTGGCTCTTAAATTACATGTTGTAATTTCTTGTATATTTTGTTTTGGCCTTGTAGAAATCATGTACAAAACTTGTATTTTGACAAAGGCCTGTAATGGGACACTCTTGGACATTGTTCTTTTTGTAAAACAAAATGAATGTAATGAGTGTTGTATGAGTTGTATGGCTAAAAGTTGAGTTTTGAGAAATTTGGGTAAATCTGGGCTTTATGAATCGGTACCTCACAGGTACCTAGCTCGCAATGGGCTCAGGAATCGGTACCTATAGTCACAGATACCGGTACCCCGATGACAATGGGCCTAGGTACCGGTACCAAGTCTTACAGGTACCGGTACCTGGCTTCTAGAAGGCCCAGGTATCGGTACTCCCTATTAGAGGTACAAGTACCTCTTCCCAAAAATTAAATTTTAAATTGAATTGATTATGAGCCTTCATGTCTTGAGCTCTTTCATTTGGATGATGTAAATGGTTAATTTTTAATCATATACTTTGGGATGTGGACCTTGGAATGATCATATATGATTAATGTATGCACAGATTATGTATTGGGAAGGGCTCCCGTGCAAAGGAGACTCTGCTCGGATTCTGTTGTGTTACGATTCTGGTGAATGGATTGATGGGTGATAAACGGGTTGAGAAATGACTCCCGATTACCTTGGACTTGAGGGTAGATTAGGTTAAGCCATTGCATTCATTATGCATTATATGTTATGTGCATTAAATGTTACATGTTGTGTGGTATGATCTTATATGCATGATTAAATGTGTATGAGAATGAAGCACTAGGGTTAAAAAACATACCCTTGGGGTCGGAAAAAGGAAAGAATGAGAAATTTTACGGTTTGGATGTCTACTGGTGGGTGGCATACCTCTTACCAGTGAGACAAGAGGAAAATTTTCAACTTTATAACTTTGATCCCGAACTTTGAGATACTAAGTTAGTGGTCTATTGTTATCTTACATGTGTGTAGATGGAAAATAGAGGAAAAGGACATCGAAACGGTCGAGGGGGTGGATGGAACAACCAACCATCACCACCACCGGCCTTTGACCAACAAGCATTCATGGAGGCTATGGGTGCAATAGCTGCTACCTTTGCACAAGCTAGCGCCAACATAGGCCACAGAGGCTCGAGCAACCTCCAAAAATTTAAGGCACATAAGCCACCAACTTTTATGGGAGGGGTGGATCCGATGGTAGCTGACCATTGGTTCCAACAAGTAGACAAGATCTTGGAGGCTATGAAGATCACATCCGACGCCACTAAGATAAGACTAGCGACATTCCAACTTGAGGGAGAGGCCCATCTATGGTGGAATTGGACAAAGGCCTAAAAGAATATTGAGGCAATGACGTGGGAAGAGTTTCGTGAGCTTTTCATGGGCAAGTACTTCCTGTCGGCTCTTCGACAAGTGAAAGCCAGAGAATTTTTAGACCTGAAACAAGGGACAATGACAATGATGGAATACATGGCTAAGTTCACCAAACTAGCTCGTTTTGCCGATGATTACGTGGCTACAGACTTGGCTAAAGTGAGAAGATTTGAGGATGGCTTGAAGTTGTCCATTCGGGGAAAGATTGTGGGCCACCACCTACAAGACCTAGACTCGATGGTTGAGATGGCCATGGCCATTGAAAGGGAGGTCGACAATGCAACGAGTATTTGGGAGGCCGGTGCCAATGAAAAAAGAAGGAGGGTTAGTCCTCTTTTACTAGTTCGGGGAAGAAGCAAAGGAGGGAAGAACTTCACAAGGGTCTCAAGGGCAAGGTCGGGGCTATCAAGGCCAAGGCCAAAATCAGTTTTCCTAAAGAGGGAAGAACTTCAAAAGGATGTACCAAGGAGGCCAAAAGACATGTTATTTGCATTATCAGCCGGGCCGCTTGAAACGAGATTGTTCTAAGAGGTAGGGATCCTACAGTTACGGGACTTCTCAGTCCCAGTCATCAGTAGGGCATCCACAAATATTTTGCATTTCTCCTTATCCCACCAAGGGCCAATGAAGTCAGTTCCAGTTCCAGGGTGCTACACAAGCCCCAACTACTTCATGTGCAGAGACTCCGCAATCAGGCCAGATGGGCCAGGGTGTGGGCCAAGGCTGAGGACAGGGCTTACAGGCAAGGGCTTTAGGGACCCAAGGTCGATTCCTCACCATCACACCACAGACTGAGCTGGCGGATCAGTCAGTGATTCAAGGTACATTCCTACTCTCTCGCTTATGGGCTAGGGTGTTATTTGATTTGAGTGCGTCTCCTTCATTCATTGCTATATCTTGTGTGAGAGATTTGGGCTTGGAGGTTGAGACCTTAGGGGAGCCATTGCATGTGAGTTCTCCCCTAAGAGCTAGGGTTTGTGTTGATACGAAATGTCAAGGATGTGAGTTAGAGATCTCAGGGATTCAACTCACTGTGGACCTTAGGGTCATGAACATGTCGGAGTTTGACGTTATCCTTGGGATAGATTTGTGGCAGCACACTGATTCATCCTCGATTGTGATCGGAAGAGGGTCACTGCTTATACACAAGAGGGTGTTTGTTTCATGTTTCAGGGAGAAAAGCACAATGTTTTACCCCAAGCTATGTATTACTCTCGTTGGCACAGACAGTTGATGGGTTGACTTGCAAGCCTTACACTTGAGGACGAGGCGAGATAAGAATTGGGTCTACCTTGGGTAGTTTACGAGAATGCAGATGTTTTCTCAAATGAGTTATCGGGATTGCCTCCACATCGGAATGTAGACTTCACCACTGTGTTACAACTCGGTGCATCCCCTATTTCTATGACACCGCATAGGATGACACCTGCGGAGTTGCAAGAACTCAAGGTTCAATTGCAAGAATTGTTAGACAAGGGTTTTATTAGACCGAGTACCTCACCTTGGGGTGCTCCGGTGCTATTTGCCAAGAAGAAGGATAGGGCCCTTAGGCTATGTATTGATTATCGATAATTGAATCGGGTCACTATCAATAATAAGTATCCACTGCCAAGGATCGATGATCTTTTTGATCAACTGAGCGGGGCACATGTATACTCCAAAATAGATCTGCGCATGGGATACCATCAGTTGAGGATTAGGGAGGCCGATATCCCTAAGACAGCGTTTAGGACGTGATACGGGCATTTCAAGTTTACAGTTATGCCATTCAGATTGACGAATGCCCCAACGACATTTATAGATCTCATGCATAAGGTGTTCTAACCCTATCTCGACCAGCTTGTTGTAGTCTTTGTTAATGACATTCTGATTTACTCCGAGTTTGAGGAGGAATATGAGGGTCACTTGAGGATCGTTCTCCAGACCTTGAGAGACCATCAGTTGTACACCAAATTCAGCAAGTGTGAATTCTAGCTGATAGATATGAGATTCTTGGGACACGTGGTGTTTGCTTCGGGTGTGTTAGTGGACCCTCAGAAAGTTGAGATAGTTATGAGTTGGGAGAGGCCTAAGTCAGTCTTCGAGATACACAGTTTCTTGGGATTGGTAGGATATTATCAGAGGTTCATTGAGGACTTCTCATGACAAGTTGCAGCTATGACTAGGTTGACCAGGAAAGAGGTCAGATTTCAGGAGCATGACTCGTGTGAGAGGACATTCTAGGAGCTGAAAACGCGACTGACTTCAGCTCCTATTTTGATGTTCCTAGAGAAGGGGCATAGGTGTACAGTCTATTTTGATGCCTCAAAGGACGGACTTGGATGTGTTCTGATGTAGCCCAGGAGGGTGGTAGTGATGAGCGGGTTTTATACCTACGAATTGAGTATTTTCGGCTTGACGAAATTGTAAGTTTTTAATTATTTTATGTTCCTTTTTATTTGTTTTGTGTGTTTTGATGCTATTTTGTAGGGATGATCATTTGGAAGGAAACATGATCATTTGGAAGGAAACAAGGTCAATTTGGAGCCTAAGTGATGGATTTTTGAAGGCTAAGCAACATGCAACTTTAGGCTTGAAAGGGGACACGCGCCCCTGCGCCAAAACCAGCGCCCCTGCGCTAGAAAACCAGTAACTCAGCGCCCCTACGCTGATTTTTGGCGCAGCTGCGCTTGTGTTAGCTCTGGACGCGAATGCCAACTTGTTTTTGACCCGAAATTGGACTTTAATGCCTCATATATGCTAGGGTTTGAGTGGGGATATACATAGACTGATTATGGGGGCTAAAAAGATAAGAAGAAGACCAATGATTGATAGAAAATTGAAGACAAGAATCGAAGGACGCGAAGAAAATCGGACTTGAAGGCTAGAGAGGAGTTGAAGATTGCAACTAAGTTTTCATTCTTTTCTCTTACTTTTACTTCTTGATTTTTTGAGATGTTGTTTAATTTGAGAAGGATGTTTTTCAATTACATTATGAACTAAATTTTTATTAAGATTGCAACGGAACCTAATGTTTAGTTAAATTGATCTACTCTCGTTTCTAGTTCTTATTGATCATATATGAGTTGTTTATCATATTTTGTGCTTAATATATAATTGTGTGGCCAACAATTAACCTGATAATCTAGATGAAATTGGGAGATGAATTCTAGGTTTAGATCAGAATATGATGAAATGCGTCTAGTTGATTCTTCTTCGGATTGAATAGTTGGGTTTGTGTATAGGATAAGAATATACCTATATGTCGTGTGTAACTTTTATGAGAGTTTGAACTTAATGAATCTTTTCCAACTTATTTTGCATAGGAATATAGTAATTTAATTGGGAGAGATATTTTTATCTTACTGTTGGAAGAGGTTTGATAAATAATTTTGAAGTCTGAGTTAACAACTTATTTTGATCAATTAATTGGAAAGAGAGTGGAAAGATTTATACGAAGCATTAGGGGAAGTTGTAATCTTAAATTCTTTAATCCGTTAAATTCAATCCTTGATTATTAATTTTAGATTTAGTTTTAAACTAGTTATTTCATAGTTCAATTCCAATTGTTTAAATAAAATTGAATTGATATAAAGTTAGTACTTGGAAATTATTGGTAATAATTCTCCGTGGGAACGATACTCTACTTATCACTTTATTACTTGTTGATCGTGTATACTTGCACGTAAATTGTCAATATCAAATTCGCACAACATGTTTTTGGCGTCGTTGCCGGGGAATTATTCTAGTAATTATTTCAATATTAATTTCAATCAATTTGATCTTAGTTTAAACTTATTTAATTTTTTAATTTTTTTTGTTTTAATTATTTCCGCAAGTACTCTTGATTTTTGTATGCAAACACGAACTACAGGTCAGGAGCTACTACCGTACGAAGACGAAATAGAAAGAAGGCTCCAAAACTTGCGAAAGCAGTGTCAAGAAGTAAATAATCAAGAAACTATGGCTGAAGAAGAACATAAATCGTTAAGGGATTATGCTATGCCCCTTGTGATAGAAATACAATCGAGCATTCAAAGGCCTGCAATTCAAGCAAACAATTTCGAGATCAAGCCGGGTACCGTTCAAATGATTCAGAATTCAGTGCAATTTGGGGGTTTGCCTAACGATGACCCAAACGATCATTTGGTGAGTTTTCTGGAGATATGCGACACATTCAGATACAATGGGGTTTCTGAAGATGCGATTAGACTCCGACTTTTCCCTTTCTCACTTCGTGATAAGGCGAAGAGTTGGTTGCATTCATTGCTGTCGAGTTCTATTACTACGTGGTCAGATTTAGCTAAAAAATTCTTAGCTAAATTCTTTCCACCAACTAAAACTGCAAGGATGAGGAATGACATCACTTCATTCTCACAACATGATTATGAGATTCTCTATGAAGCTTGGGAGCGATTCAAAGACTTACTCCGAAAATGCCATCACCATGGTATTCCTAATTAGTTGCAAGTTCAAACGTTCTACAACGGGTTGTTTAGTGCTACCCGAACCAGTATCGATGCAGCTGCAGGTGGGGCATTAATGGGGAGAAATTTCGATGAAGCATACGAGTTATTAGAGACGATGGCTACAAACAATTATCAGTGGCCTTCTACAAGGATCAATCAGCCAAAGGTAGTAGGGATTTATGAAGTTGATGCAGTTACTACATTGGCTGCACATGTTGCTACATTGACAAAGAAGATTGATGCTTTAGGAGTGCAACATATTCAGAGTGTGGCAGTTGTTTGTGAATTGTGTGCCGGAAACCATCCGAGCAATCAATGTGCAATTAGTTCAGAGTCCGTACAATACGTTGGTAACTTCAACAGACAACAACATGACAATAATTTCAATAATTATAACCATGGTTGGAGGACTCATCTGAACTTATCTTGGAATAATAATCAAGCCCAAACTTCTGCTCCAACACAATCATACCCACCAGGCTTTCAGAATCAAGCTCCACCACAGCAGGAAAAAAAGTCAAATTTGGAGGAGCTGCTTTCCAGGTATATAGCACAAAGTGAGACAAGGATGAATAGTATGGAAGTATCAGTTCGAAAACTGGAAAATCAAATGGGTCAGCTCGCTAATGCCATTAACAACCGACCTCAAGGTACTCTACCTAGTGATACGGAGATTAATCCTAAGAGGGAAGGTAAGGAGCACTGCAATGCTATTACTTTACGAAGCGGAATAGAGTTACTTGAGGTTGTTGGTGGAACCTCAAAACAATCACATGGAGATGATAGTGAGGATAAAAAAAATAAAAGATAGCAAGAATGTGGAACATGAGAAGAAGGAAAGTGATCCAGTTGTAATTTCTAAGGGAGGTAATCCGAGACCTATTGTGCCTCCCGTGCCGTTTCCACAACGTTTGCAGAAACAAAAGTGGGATAAGCAGTTCTTTAAATTCATGGAAGTGTTTAAGAAGCTCCAAATAAATATCCCTTTCGCAGATGCATTGGAGCAAATGCTTAACTATGTGAAATTTTTGAAGAAAATTATGTCAAAGAAGAGAAAACTAGGCGATTTTGAGACAGTGGCACTTGCGGAGGAGTGTAGTGCTATTCTTCAAAAGAAGCTACTACCAAAGCTCAAAGATCCAGGTAGCTTTACAATTCCATGCACAATAGGCAGTTAGTTTTTCGGGAGAGCATTATGTGATTTGGGAGCTAGTATTAACTTGATGCCACTCTCAATTTATCAGCAATTGAGTTTGAAGGAAGCAAAACCTACTAATGTCACATTGCAGCTGGCGGATAGATCACTCACTTATCCAAGGGGCATAGTTGAGGACATTCTAGTGAAAGTGGATAAATTCATTTTTCCAGCTGATTTCATAGTCTTAGATTGTGAGGAGGATAGGGAAATACCTATTATTCTTGGGCGACCATTTTTAGCAACGGGGAGAACACTTATCAATGTACATAAATGTGATCTAACTATGTGAGTCCAAGATCAAGAGGTTACATTCAATGTATTTTCAGCTATGAAATTTCCAGAAGAAGCGAAAGAATGTTTTCGGGTTGATTTGGTGGAAGATGTAGTGAATGGGGTATTCGTAGGAAGTTGTATTTCAAATCCTCTTGAGAACGCCAAACTATATAAAGAGGAGGTGTTCCCACATGGAGCAGTCGAAGTTGAGGAAACTAACTCGAAGAGAACTCTCAAGGTGAACGGACAGAGACTGAAGCAATATTGGGGCGGTGACATTGATCGCCAAAAGACCTCAATTAACCTTGTCGATTCGGGATGAAACAGGGAGTAGTCAGGCTGATGACTATAAAACAAGCGCTAATTGGGAGGCAACCCAAATTTTAGTTTCTAAGTTTTATGTCATTTTATTTTAATTAGTTTTTTATAAGAAATAATGTAGTTAGTTAGTTAGTTAGTGCATTTTAATTGGTATGTCAATTGCTTGCAGGTCCCAAGGATTGAACATAAAGTTGGAGCACACACAAAGCCTTACTAGGAGCCAAGAACAACCCACCTATGTTTCCCGAATACACTCTCGACTCAGCAGACGATGAGGGCCTTAACGATGATGCGAACTAGCAAAGTCTCAGGGAAGTCCTCTGTCTTAATTTTTTCTACTTTATACATTGAGGACAATGTCTAGTTTAAGTTTGGGGGAGTATTATTGTTTTCATTATTAGGTATGCATTTAGATAGTATGTTTTGCACTTAGATTGCATGTTTTAGTACAACTTGAGCAATGAGGTGATAGAATTTGATCATGGCTAATGATGAATGTGATTAATTGTTAATTCAAGGGAAATTGATGAACATGTTGAGTTTGAAGTTTGACATACTAGTTGGTTTTACACTGGTTATGATCTTTTCATGCATGAGCACATATCCATCTGTTTGGTTAGTTATCATTTAGAAAATTTATTTGGCTAAGTGCTTGTGAGAGATATCAGTGAAACTCTAGAAAATTTATTTAAGCATCATTCAAAGCAAAGTTTAGGCATTCATATAAGTTTGAGAGAAATATTGGTTATGATGGGTTAGTATAAAAAAACAAAAAAAAAAAACCAGAGAGAGTTTTTTGGAAAATTATTTTGATTTGATCCTTCATGAGTTAGAAGAAAAAAAAAAAAAAGGAAGACAAGAAACAAGAAAGGGGCATGTGGTGAGTAGAGATGGAGCGTAAAACGCACTCACTCATAAACACATGTTGAGAACGAGATGGAGCGTAAAACGCACTCGTTCAAGAAAAGGCAAGATGGAGCATAAAATGCACTCACCAAATGAATGAAAAAGAAAAAAGAGAGAGAGAGAGAGAGAGAGAGAGAGAGAGAGAGAGAGAGATGAAAAAAATAATAATAATATCTTTGTACCTTCTAGTTATATGTTTTGCCTTAATTAGTAGAGGTTGATGTGAAACGTAAGTTTATAGAGTTGATATTGAGTATCTCCTACGGAGCGCTTGACTACGTAAATGTATCTGGGTGATGGCTAGTTTAAACAGTCCGAATATGCACATGTATTTAAAGGGTCATGAGTGGAGGTGAAATTAAGGAGTATGTTGAATTGTTAGACTTAGCACTGTTTTGAAGTTTCCCGTGAATTATTATTTGCAGTAACTTTTTGGGGCCATTATTTAGATTCATATTGATCCATTGTTTGAGTAGTTGGTTGTTAGGGTTAATTTTTAAGGTTTTTGTTCTTAGTATTTTGCTTGAGGACAAGCAAAGATTTAAGTTTGGGGGTATTTGATGAGTGAGTTTTATACCTACAAATTGAGTATTTTCGGCTTGATGAAATTGCAAGTTTTTAATTATTTTATGTTCCTTTTTATTTTTTTTGTGTGTTTTGATGTTATTTTGTAGGGATGATCATTTGGAAGGAAACATGATCATTTGGAAGAAAACAAGGTCAATTTGGAGCCTAAGTGATGGATTTTTGAAGGCTAAGCAACAAGGCAACTTTAGGCTTGAAAGGGGACACGCGCCCCTGCGCCAAAACCAGCGCCCCTGCGCTAGAAAACCAGTAACTCAGCGCCCCTGCGCTGATTTTTGGCGCGGCTGCGCTTGTGTTGGCTCTGGACGCGAATTCTGACTTGTTTTTGACCCGAAATTGGACTTTAATGCCTCATAAATGCTAGGTTTTGAGTGGGGATATAAATAGACTGATTATGGGGGCTGAAAAGATAAGAAGAAGACCAAAGATTGATAGAAAATTGAAGGCAAGAATCGAAGGAGGCGACGCGAAGAAAATCGGACTTAAAGGCTAGAGAGGAGTTGAAGATTGCAACTAAGTTTTCATTCTTTTATCTTACTTTTACTTCTTGATTTTTTGAGATGTTGTTTAATTTGAGAAAGATGTTTTTCAATTACATTATGAACTAAATTTTTATTAAGATTGAAACGGAACCTAATGTTTAGTTAAATTGATCTACTCTCGTTTCTAGTTCTTATTGATCATATATGATTTGTTTATCATATTTTGTGCTTAATATATAATTGTGTGGCCAACAATTAACTTGATAATCTAGATGAAATTGGGAGATGAATTCTAGGTTTAGATCGGAATATGATGACATGCGTCTAGTTGATTCTTCTTCGGATTGAATTGCTGGGCTTGTGTATAGGATAGGAATATACCTATATGCCGTGTGTAACTTTTATGAGAGTTTGAATTTAATGAATATTTTCCAACTTATTTTGCATAGGAATATAGTAATTTAATTGGGAGAGATATTTTTATCTTACTATTGGAAGAGGTTTGATAAATAATTTTGAAGTCTCAGTTAACAACTTATTTTGATCAATTAACTGGAAAGAGAGTGAAAAGATTTATACGAAGCATTAGGGGAAGTTGTAATCTTAAATTCTTTAATCCGTTAAATTCAATTCTTGATTATTAATTTTAGATTTAATTTTAAACTAGTTATTTCATAGTTCAATTCCAATTGCTTAAATAAAATTGAATTGATATAAAGTTAGTACTTGAAAATTATTGATAATAATTCTCCGTGGGAACGATACTCTACTTATCACTTTATTACTTGTTGATCGTGTATATGATGAGTGGGTTTTATACCTACGAATTGAGTATTTTCGGCTTGAGGAATTTGCAAGTTTTCAATTATTTTATGTTTTTTTTTATTTGTTTTGTGTGTTTTGATGTTATTTGGTAGAAATCATCATTTGGAAGCAAACAAGATCATTTGGAAGGAAACAAGGTCAATTTGGAGCCTAAATGTTGGATTTTTGAAGGCTAAACAACAAGGGAAGATGCTAGGCTTAAAAGGGATCAGCGCCCCTGCGCCACAAGGGCAATAACCCAGCGCGCCTGCGCTGATTTATGGCGCAGCTGCGCTTGTGTTGGAAGTTGGACGCGAATTCGACTTGTTTTTGACCCGAAATTGGACTCTAATGCCTCATATATGCTAGGGTTTGAGGGAGATATATATAGATTGACTTTGGGGGCTGAAAATATAAGAAGAAGACCAAGTATTGATAGAAAATTGAAGGCAAGAATCGAAGGAACCGACACGAAGAAAATCGGACTTGAAGGCTAGAGAGAAATTGAAGATTACAACTAAGTTTTCATTCTTTTCTCTTACTTTTACTTCTTGATTTTCTAAGATGTTGTTTAATTTGAGAAGGATGTTTTTCAATTATATTATGAACTAAATTTTTATTAAGATTGCAACGGAACCTAATGTCTAGTTAAATTGATCTACTCTCGTTTCTAGTTCTTGTTGATCATATATGAGTTGTTTGTCATATTTTGTACTTAATATATAATTGTTTGGCCAACAATTAATTTGATAACCTAGATGAAATTGGGAGATGAATTCTAGGTTTAGATCTGAATATGATGACATGTGTCTAGTTGATTCTTCTGAATAGCTAGGTTTGTGTATAGGATAGGAATATACCTATATGCCGTGTGTAACTTGTATGAGAGTTTGAACTTAATGAATCTTTTCCAACTTATTTTGGATAGGAATATAACAATTTAATTGGGAGAGATATGCTTATCTAACTATTGGAAGATGTTTGATAAATAATTTTGAAGTCTCAGTTAACAACTTATTTTGATCAATTAACTGGAAAGAGAGTGGAAAGATTTATACGAAGCATTAGGGGAAGTTGTAATCTTAACTTCTTCTATCCGTTAAATTCAATCTTTGATTATTAAATTTAGGTTTAGTTTTAAAATAGTTATTTCATAGTTCAATTCCAATTGTTTAAATAAAATTGAATTGATATAAAGTTAGTACTTGAAAATTATTGGTAATAATTCTCCGTGGGAACGATACTCGACTTATCACTTTATTACTTGTTGATCGTGTATACTTGCACGTAAATTGTCAATACCAAATTCGGACAACAGTATACTTGCACGTAAATTGTCAATATCAAATTCGGACAACATGTAGCTTATGGTCCATGACAGTTGAAGAGCCACAAGCAGAACTACCTCACATACGACATGGAGTTGGCGCCCGTTGTCTTTACCTTGAAGGCATGACGCCACTATCTATACGGAGAACTGTTTGAGGTGTTTTTAGACTACAACAGTCTAAAATACATCTTTACATAGCGGGACCTCAATATGAAGCAGCGCAGGTGGATGGAGTACTTGGAAGATTAAGACTTCACTTTGCATTGCATTGAAATACGTGTCTGATATAGCAAGGAGGGATAGATTCTCCCTCGGGTGCAAGGTTTGGTTGCTTGGTTCACTCACTTGACTGGAGGTGAAATTCTAGAAAAGTGTGTCGGTGTACTCGATATCGGAGGTGTGATGTCCTCAAATGCTGTGTCGATTTGGTAGATCGTGGTGTGAGGTCCATAAATTACCTACCCAAAAAAGACACAAGGCTTTGTAAAATGGTCATTGGATGTCTAAAGTTCTTGATCCGAAATGTGTACACCCAAGTGCAGGCGGTCAAGCTGTAGTAATAATCCGGTTTGAGTCCGGCGTCGAATCCACAGGGAACTTTTGTTGATATTTCTGAGGTAAGCAGTGGTAGAGACCTATTGATTGTAACCCTTGAGATTTGCTGTCAGATATGAGTTTTCCTGGACAAAATATAAGATTCTTTCCAAGAGGATTTTCTTAACAAAACAGGAGATAAGTGCTAATTAAAAAGAGTCACTCTTTAGTGCAAGGATCTGGACATGTAGTTAGTTATCCGATTTTTCATAATTGTGCTTGATAACTCAATTAACTCCCGTGTCAACAGCAAGTTAATCAGAAGATAAAGATGGATTGTGAGAATTAAGAACATGATTCCGATGTCTTTCTAGAAGTTTACAAGAATTGCCTGTGCCGAGACTTAACCCGTCTACAAACAAGCAAGTGTTTCTACAAGACATCCAATCATGATATTAATATTCCATTCTTTAAATGAAGTACAATAAGGGGGAGGATTGAAGGGTAGTCATGAGGATCTAGCCGGGGTACTTGCCTTGAACTGATGAGTCTTTCTATGCAAGAGTCATCCGTGTCATAGAAAGAGCCCACAGTTATACGAAGTACCTTAGCTTTGCTAGATGCAATCAATCATCCAATAACAAGAAGAAATAAACGTTAAGCATAAAAACAATGCACAAATATGATTCCCGGATAACTTATACATGCCCTTCTCCTCTTACTAAAGAGTGAATGAGAAACTACTCACTCTTCATGACTTGGGTAAAGCTAGAAAAGTGAGTGATGCTCATCCCTCCAAGTAGAGAACTTAAAAGATAAAGTAACAACAAACACGGAGCCAATCTTTAACAAAGAATGGGTGAATCACGTTCCACCCTTCACGGCTTTGGTAAAGCTCTAGAAAAATGGAAGAGTTTCACTCTTCTAAGAACGAAAGAAGCTCAAGCAATGGAAGTGAAATGCATGAACAATAAAAGTAGAAGAAAGCTAGTCACATTTGGAGGGTGGCTTCCTCAACCAAGAATTGGAGGGTTGCTTCCTCAACCAAAAGATGAACTATCTCTCTTTTATGCATGTAAAATGAAAACATAAGCATAAGCATAAAACTACTTTTATAACAAACAAGTGATGTTGGACTAAATCCAAACTAATCTCTAAGATAAAGACTTCATATAAGGAAAATAAGCTAAATTTACAATGTGAGTGGGAGTCTAAGCCTCCATCAACTTTCCTACTTGGCTCCCTTAGCTCTCCAACAAGGGGAGTATTTATAGGCAAGAGGAGGAGACAAGAGGAGGTGAAGGAATAGTGTTTGCCGCCCAAGTCCAATTGAAAAGCCAACCACTCTGCTGCCAGTCTGCGGAGAACGTTCGAACGTGAGTTGGCGTTCGAACGTTGTTTCTGTTTTTGCACTAAGGGCGTTCGAACGTTGACTGCCGTTCGAACGTTTCTTCTGTTTTTGCACTAAGGGCGTTCGAATGCCAGATGTGTTTTGACCCTTTCACTCGAGTGGTCTGTTGGTCTTCTGTGAAGTTCAGTTCCAACTCTATGCAGTAGTCTGGTCTTCAATCAACTCAAGTGCACGTTCGAACATGAGTTGGCGTTCGAATGTGACACTCAAGTGCTTCAGAGCTTTAGTCTTCTTTCCTAACTGCAACACGCCTTCTCTTAGCAGTTGAGTCTGCTACAGTGTAATGTGGACGTTCGAACGTGAGTTGGCGTTCGAACGTTCTGGCTGTGCTCCAAGCTTCTCCAATTTTGAGCTCTAATGTGCTGGTGTTGCATCCAAGTGTGGTACTTGTTGTTCTTGGGTCCTTGTTCAGTTTAGGGCCTGAAATGACATCACTTAAACTCCATCAAAGTACAATTAGTCTTAAAACGGCATAGTAAAATGCTAATTTTAAGTGCTAATCACACTCCCCAACCTAAATATTGCTAGTCTCTAGTAATATAAAAAAAAGAAAAATCTACTCCTAATGTCATTTTCGTAGGTCATCCGGTTGCATTTAGCTTATGCAACAAGCCGTTGAACCACTAGGTTTACCCTAGCGGACGAGTGTTGTCTCGTGAGGGTTTCCAGGGAAGCTACCCACAAACTTCAGTCGAACAGATGTGCATAAGAGAGTGCTGTCTCGTGAAGGTATTCATTCTATGCAAAAATTATCATTTGTTACATTGGTATTTGAAATTCTCAATGCAGTAGGAATGATCATTCAAGCAACAGGAATTGTTATATAACAAATACTCCCTTTTACCACCTTCCATGGATAGTTTCGATTTCACAAACCTCACGTAGTATACCCTCAGCAAAAGTTCACTCTGATTATAGTGACTTGTTTCTCACAAATCATGTGATCAGAAGATGGCCAATCGAAAGATCACATGTACAATTAGAAAGGGAGCGCTAGTTTAAGGAAGCAATAAATCATGTTTGGCATAATCTCATGAAAGGATATTGACGCAATAGACAGTAATACCATTTACCATACCTAGTTTTGATTGACGACATATGCATGCAACAGGCTTGAGATCAATTAGGGCTTTTCATAGGTTGTAATGAGGCCAGAGGTCAGTGGCTAACAAAATAACGTCAAAAGTGTTCAAGAGCTATCCTCTATTTATGTAGTGTAGCACACCTCTTTCTAGCTTTTTAATATTTTTGCCCCGAGATTATGTCTTTCTTTCATTTTTTTCTCATTTTTCTTCTTTCTTGGCATTGTCTTGCCTTTCTGCCTCTGTTTTGTTTCAATTGTTCTAATCAACTCTTCTTGGATGATAATCTCGAATGCTTCTTTTTCTTTTCCTTTTTCTGTATCATATTACAAAGAGGATGTAAGAAAATTAGATAGCCAAGGTATGTCAAGTATGTTTTCCTGTGGATTGGTAATCATATAGGTTTATCAAAGAAAAATTCATACATTGATGGCTCAAACATGGCTAACAAGGGATAAATTTTGTCAAAGAAAGGTCTAAGGCTCAATATTATATCAAAGATGGCCTAAGATCATTTCTCAAGCATGTGCACATGTATGTGTCGTATGCGATGGTTCCTTGTGGGATATGTCAATAGATCACTTTTAAGTGCGTCAACCAAAGCAAGGTTAATGAGATCATTCAAAAATTGAGAGTGAAAAGAATTTACTTGAGTAAACATCGATTGTCTCTAGAAAGCATCGTTAGGTTCGAAACTTACCCTGGTGTTCTTTGTTATCTCCACTGTGTATGTCGGGTTTTCCAGGGGGTATTGGTTGTATACCAATTCCATTTTTGAGTCAGATCTTCCTGTACCTTTAAAATAAAAAATATCGATGCACATATGACAATTTAAGTATAGAGAGAATACCAATTTTTTCAAGAAATATGGTTTTAAGTCTTGGTTGATAAATTGAGGTATCAAACCGATCATGTGCATATTTACTCTAGCATGCATTCTTAACATCCACATTTGTTCCATCACATTTTAATTTTATGCTAAATCTACAAATGCATTTAAAACAAATAAAAGTGAGGAGTTGAACCATTCATATCTCAAGATATCATTGCTTAACATCAACTTTAATGATTCAATTCATCCACAATCACAAAAAAAAACTTACAACTATCAAAGAAGAAATTCATAAAAAGAAGCACTTTAAACAAACATAAAAACAAGAACAAGAACAGGGATCCCTCTCTCTCACTCTCCTCCTTGTGCACCATGTCCACCATGTCCACCCCTCATAAGCCTAAGGATCTCATCCTGCTTAGCTTCAATGCTAAGCATGATGTCCCGTAAGGAGCGTCGGGTGCTGGTGCTGGTGCTAGGGCCTGCCTCTGGTGGCTGATCTCTCTCTACCTCCATCTCTCTCTCCTCCTCTGCATCAAGTTCCCTTATACCTCGTCTACTTCCTGGGTGGGTGGCATCTCCTGTCTGACCGCTGGGCCGCCACTATGACTTTGGCTCCTCCGAAAGGAAGCCTTGTTCAGTGGCCCCATCGGCTTTTGAATTTCCATTTCTGGCTTCACCCTCACCCTATTTTTCGTGCACATTTCAATCACCAAAGTAGCAAAAGGGAGTGCACTCCTCTTTACATCACATCCCTTCTTCATTTCGTTCAGGATGAGAGAGGGGAGGTCGATGCTATGTCCTTTGCCAATTGCATAAAGTAGACGGGCCATGTCGGGTAAAATCTCACTCCTTCGTCCTATGGGAGCGAGATTAGACACCGTAATTAAATTTAGCATCTTGTATTTATTGGTGAGCTCCCCCTGTTTTAAAAACCTCCGCCTATCCCATGAAAAATCAGTCATCCCTGTCAATTCTCTCCCAACCCTATTCAATGGTTCATTCTTCCTTGGAGGGTATGTCGGGTTTTGTACCCGAGGCACTTCTTGCCTTATTTCCTTAATATACTCTTCACTCACATCAATGTGGGCTCCCCTTACGTATGTTCGGATTGCGCCGTTGATGATCTCGGCGTTGGAGTAAAACTCCCGCACCAAGTCAACAACAGCATCTCCCCCGTTTCGCAAAAACCACACCCAATTCCTCCTCTCCATCTCTGCCAATATTCCCAATTCCGCAAAATCAGTAATCACAACATCCCTTTCACAAACTACTGCATGATTTTGGAAGAATTTTTCATACCTTTCTGCCTTGAGAGCACTGGGGAATCGTGGTCGATCGAATCTTTTCACCACTGGTCTCCCTTCCCTCTCTTCAATCACCTCTTCTACAAAATTAGGCTCCTGATTTATCAGGTTTCGCTTGGCAGGTAGTTTAACTCTAGGCATTGTGATTTTTGGGTTTTGAGTTTGTGAAGGTGTTGAAAGTTTGGGTTTCTTGGTGAGAATGGGGATTCTTTAAGTGGGAATGGGCTTTGGATGTTTGATTTTTGGTGAAAATGGAGAATGGGAGGTGTTTTGGGGTCTGGGTAGTGAAGAGTCACCAAGGGTTTTTCGGTTTTTCAAGGGGTTTGGAGGGTTTTGAAATGAAGAAGATGAACCAGGCTTTTATAGCCTGAGTCGTAACATTCGAACGTTGGTAACGTTCGAACGTGTCTAGAAGGATTTAAACAAATCGTTCGAACGTGATTTGGCGTTCGAACGTGGTGAGCTCTCAGTACTTTTGAGTTTCTGTCAGAGGCCAAAGTACTGTAAGAATCTAATGTTCGAACGTTCTATTGGCGTTCGAACGTTAATCTCGTTTGAACGGTCTATTGGCGTTCGAATGGATAGAGATCCCAGTACTTTTACGTTTCATCAGAGGCTGAGTACTGTAAGCAGCTGACGTTCGAACGTAAAATGGCGTTCGAACGTTGAATCAAAATCAAAAATTTTCTTCACTACACTGTACACAATCTAAGAAGGCTAAACACATAATTTTAAATCAAAAACCTATGTCGTCTCAGGATAAGCCCCTACCCACGCTTCAGGTTGGTATTCTGGGGCATTCCTTACTCGACCCATATTTTCATTTCAGTCAAAAGAATTTATACAAAAAGATTTTTACACTTTGTACAACAAATTCGGACCTTTGGCTTTCACTCCCCCAACAAAAGTACACATTTCCTATAGAAAATTATCTAATCCGAGTCTCCCTCTGTGTCTGTGTAGAATGGACAACCAGTAACTCTCCCAACTTCCTCTCTCACAAACCAGTTAAGCAAAGTACCGGAATAGCATGGCGTATCAGGGTAATCCTTACTCAGCCCATTCACTATCCAGTCTAATCGATCAAGTGCGCGACCGGAAATTGGTTCAGAACACTGGTTGTACCTTTTTTCGTGAAAGACTCTGCCACACTGTTTACAGGCACCAAGCCTTTTGGCACGACGACGTTTGGCAAAGCTGCTTCTGCCACAGAGGGGTTTCGCTTGTTTTTCTTGGATTTCAGCCTTCCTTACTAATCTTGCTTTTCTCATGATCATAGTATGTACATCAGATGAAAAAGTACGTAGAACTCCTAGGCTAAACCAAAAAAATTTTACATCCATGATTGCTAAGTTTTAAGACTCACTATCTAGTTCTTTAACGTCTGCCAGTCACAAAGACGATTGAAGCTGATTCATAAGCATAATCATCAATTTATACAATCAATGTTCAAACATGATCAACTACGACAATAAAAAAAAATTTAAAAATTTACGAAAATATGAACTAATGAACTGATGAACTGATCATACCCCCCAACCTAAACTAAACATTGTCCCCAATGTTTCGAATTTACCGGTTCATGGATTGTGGAGACGAAGTTGAATGGTAGAGATCTGTTCACCCGCTGAGACCTACAAATAAAAACACAAAAATTACTCATCTGTGCACAGATCTGGATTTCGGGTAGGCTGAAAATCTTTATGTGTGAGTGCGAATAAAAGAAGAACACCCATGAGCAAATATAAGATTAAAATGCAAAACATGAAGCAAAATATCGTGTTTGTGGAGTGTGTGGTCATGGGTGGTTTCTCGGATAACAGAGAACTCGAAGACGAACATAAGGAAGAAGAAGAAATGGGGGGGCCAACTGCGGCGGCTGGGAGAAAAAGTGGGTGCCTTATAAAGGTGCCCTAGTGGGTCGGTTGGAGTAGATTTTTCCTGACCCGATCCACTGGAGTGTCGGCAAGCGCGAATTTCGGTGGAGTACTCTGGTTCCATTAAAAGAATGGTTTCCACATTTTTAACAACATCCTCCAAAAATAGTTTTAACCGCTGACCATTAACAGTAAAACTATTACCGTTTGTTGGGTTTTCCACTTCAACTGCTCCATGTTCAAACACCTTTTTGACAATGTAAGGCCCAGTCCATCTTGATTTCAACTTACCAGGAAAGAGGCGGAGTCTTGAATTAAATAGCAAGACTTTTTGAGACGGCTCAAAAGATTTCCGCACAATGTGTTTGTCATGAAGAATTTTCATCCTGGTTTTAGCAATCTTAGCATTTTCATATGCTTCATTTCTCAATTCCTCCAATTCATTTATCTGAAGTTTCCTTGCTAGCCCAACCTTGTCCAAGTCAAAATTTATTGCTTTAATGGCCCAGTATGCCCTATGTTCCAATTCCACAGGCAAGTGACATGGCTTTCCATAGACTTAATCGATAAGGAGACATGCCTAAAATTGTTTTAAAAGCAGTACGGTATGCCCAGAGCGCATCAGTTAGTCTTAACGACCAATCTTTGCGATCTGGATTCACCATTTTTTCCAAAATTAATTTGATCTCCCGATTAGCTAACTCAGCTTGTCCACTGGTCTGTGGGTGAGAAGGGGTTGCAATTTTGTGAAAAATCAAGTATTTTTTCATTAAATTCCAGAAAGGACGATTGCAAAAATGAGCGCCCCCATCGCTTATGATTGATTTCGGAATTCCAAACCGAGACAAAATATTTTCTTTCAAAAATTTGATCACTGTTTTATGATCATTGTTTCGGCATGGAATTGCTTCAACCCATTTGGATACATAGTCTACAACCACTAAAATGTACAGATAGCCAAAGGAAGGGGGAAATGGTCCCATAAAATCGATGCCCCAACAATCAAAAATTTCAATTACTAGAATGGGGTTTAAGGGCATCATATTTCTTTTAGAAATGTTTCCCAACCTTTGACACCTATCACAAGTTAAACAAAAGGCATGTACATCTTTAAAAAGTGTGGGCCAGTAAAATCCACACTGCAATATTTTTGCAGCTGTTTTTCTTGATGAAAAGTGGCCACCGCATGCTTCAGAATGACAAAATGTTATTACCTGGCTACTTTCATGAGCAGGGATGCAACGTCTTATGATTTGATCTTTACAGTACTTGAATACGTAAGGATCCTCCCAAAAGAAGTTACGAACCTCCCTCAGAAATTTCTTTTTGTCCAACATGGTAAAGGATGGAGGGAGTGTACCAGTAGCAAGAAAGTTAGCAATGTCTACATACCATGGTGTCCTATCAATCATGAACAGTTGTTCATAGGGGAATTTCTCATTGATTGGCAGTCCATCCTCGTGAAATTCATAGGTTAGTCTGGACAGATGATCTGCCACCACATTCTCGACACCTTTCTTGTCCTTGATGACAAGATCAAACTCTTGGAGCAAAAGTATCCATCTCAAGAGTCTTGGTTTGGCGTCCTTCTTTGTGAGCAAAAATTTTAGGGCTGCATGGTCAGTGAATACAGTAACAGAAGAATCAACAAGATAAGAACGGAATTTTTCCAGTGGAAAAACTACAGTAAGCAATTATTTTTTAGTTGTCGAATAATTCATTTGAGCATCATTCAAAGTTTTGCTTGCATAGTAAATCACATGGGGTTTCTTATCTTTTCTTTGTCCCAATACAGCACCTACAGCAAAATCACTTGCATCACACATTAGTTCAAATGGAAGATTCCAGTCAGGGGGTTGCATTATTGGTGCAGAAATTAACATGTCTTTTAGCTTGTCAAATTCTTTTTGGCATGCTTCATTCCAATCAAAGATTACATCCTGACTTAGGAGGTGACACATGCGTTTTGTTGTGGTATTAAAATCTTTTATGAATCTCCTGTAGAAACCTGCATGTCCTAGGAATGATCGAACATCCTTTACAGTCTTAGGGGCAGACAAATTTCCAATCAGATCTATTTTTGCCTTGTCAACTTTCATGCCTTCAGACGACACAATGTGACCAAGGACAATGCCCTGTGTTACCATAAAATGACATTTTTCCCAATTGAGCACTAGGTTGGCTTCCTTACATCTGATCAGTACTTTCTCCAGATTGGTTAAACACAAATCGAAGGAATCACCATAGACAGAGAAGTCATCCATGAATACTTCCAAAAAATTTTCAACCATATCACTGAACAAGCTTAGCATACATCTTTGGAATGTTGCAGGAGCGTTACAAAGTCCAAATGACATCCTTTTGAATGCAAAGGTGCCAAAGGGGCATGTGAAGGTTGTTTTCTCCTGATCATCTAGGGCTATCTCAATTTGGTTATACCCTGAATACCCATCTAAAAAACAGTAAAATGCATGGCCTGCAATTCTCTCTAGGACTTGGTCAAGAAATGGGAGAGGAAAATGATATTTTCAAGTGACCAAATTGAGTTTTCGATAATCAATGCACATTCGCCATCCTGTGACGACTCGAGTTGGTACTAGTTCATTTGCATCATTTTTTACCACTGTGACCCCAGATTTTTTTGGCACAACTTGGGTTGGACTAACCCATTTACTATCTGAGATAGGGAAGATTATCCCTGCATCTAAGAGTTTGAGTACCTCAATTCTCACAACTTCCTTCATGTGAGGGTTTAGTCGTCGCTGCATTTGACGAGAGGGTTTTGAATCCTCTTCAAGGTATATGACATGATTGCAGATTAACGGGCTTATACCTTTCAAGTCAGCGATGGTCCATCCAATGGTGCTTTTATGACTTCGAAGAACTTCAATCAGTTTAGACTCTTGTAAGTCTGTGAGTTTAGATGAAATTACCACTGGGTATGACTCATTCTCTCCTAAAAATGCATATTTGAGGTCAGATGTGAGAGGTTTCAATTCAGACTTTGGTGGGCTAACACTTAATGAGACTGACTTTATGCCATTTGGTGAAATTTCTTCGAATTTGGGTGCCCATGTCTCAACAGTATGAGTAGGGCCACTTGGTGGATTTGGGTCATCATCTGTTGTTTCTGATGAGATGAGTTCTAACAGAGATGATTCAGTAGGATCCTCACAAAATGTATCATCCAGATATTCCTGTATCAAAGATTCTAAGGAGTTTACTTCCCTTTCTTCCTTTTCTTCTTCTGGATGTTTAGCAATATTGAAAATGTTCAGTTCGAGAGTCATATTCCCAAAAGTTAATTTCATGACTCCATTCCTGCAATTGATTAAGGCATTGGAAGTTGCTAGGAATGGCCGACCAAGAATGACGGGAATTTGGTTCTCCGAATTTATTGCTGGTTGAGTATCCAGAACAATGAAGTCAACAGGGAAGACAAAACTATCTACTTGGACAAGCACATCTTCAACAATCCCTCTGGGGGTTTTGACAGATCTGTCGGCCAACTGGAGTGTGACACAAGTGGGTTTAAGTTCACCCAAACTCAACTACTGATAGACAGAGTAGGGTAGCAAATTAACGCTGGCTCCAAGGTCTAACAAAGCTTGTTCAATCCTGAAGTTCCCAATGATACATGAGACAGTCGGACACCCTGGGTCTTTGTATTTTGGAAGGGTTTTATGTTGAAGAAGAGCACTAGCTTGTTCCGTTAGGAAAACTCTCTTTTGGACATTCTGGCTTCTCTTGACTGTGCACAAGTCTTTTAGAAACTTGGCATAAGACGGAACTTGTTTGATTGCATCCAGAAGTGGGATGTTGATATTTACTTGCTTAAAAAGCTCATAAATTTCAGGCTGATTTTTCACTTTCTGTTTGGTTTTGAGTCGATGAGGAAACGGAGCCGGAATGGGATACGAAGGTTCCCTTTTCTCAGAAGGTTCTGGCTCTTGGTCAATCACAGGCTCAGGGTCTTTCTCAAGTTCAGTCTCAATTGGTTCAGGTTCAGATGATGGATTGGCTGGGTTTGACTTAGGTCTTGGCTTGGGAATGAGTATGTCTCTGATTGTCTTGTCAATCACCTTGCCACTTCTTAGTGTCGTGACAACTTGGGCTTGGTCTTGGGTGTTTTCTGTTGTTGAAGGGTTCCCTACATGGAATTGGTCTTGTGGTTGCTTTGGTTGGGCATGAAACTTGCCCTTTTCGTGTATGACCATGGATTGAGTCAACTTTTGGATGTGGCTTTTAAGATCCTCAAAAGATTGAGTGGTCTGGGTTTTTGAAATCAGTGAAAGCCTGTGTGGAATTATTGTTATAATTCATTTGGCTTTGCATGAACTGATTCAGTGTGTCCTCAAGGTTCCTCTTTTGTGGTGGTTGATATGGTTGATATGCAGGAGGTCCTTGGGGTGGTGGGTATGGCCCTTGTTGTTGGTTCATGGGTATTGGTTGTGTGTTCTTCCAACTGAAGTTAGGGTGGTTTCGCCACCCTGGATTGTATGTTTCAGAATATGGGTTGGAGTAGGGCTTGTTGAAGTTGGAAACTGCATGTGTTTGTTCCAACAAGACTTCTTTGAATGCTGGGATGGTGGGACACTCCCCAGTAGGGTGTCGTGTTAGCGCACAGATTCCACACACTTGCTTGGTGGAAGGGCTAACATCAACTTGATGGACTTTCTTCATCTCTAAAGCTTCAAGCTTTCGAGACAATGTGGACATTTTTGCTCTCAATTCATCATCCTCTCTCAAGACATATTTTCCTCCTTGGGAAGTAGATGGTCTGGCTTCTACAGTGGTAGGGGAGGCTGAGTCCCACATCTGAGAACTGTCAGATATGGTGGCGAAAAAATTGAATGCCTCCTCCGGACTTTTTCCCATGAATTTTTCTTGGGCCATCATTTCGACAAACTGACATAGTCTAGTGGGTAAGGAGTCATAGAAAAATCCTACTAAAGTCCAATTTTCAAAAGCATGATGTGGGAAGGATTGGAGCAGATCTTTGAATCTCTCCCAACTTTGATAAAAAGTTTCTCCTTCTTTAACCGCAAAATTCACAATTTGCCTTTTTAGTGCATTTGTGCGGTGTAGAGGAAAAAACTTTCTAAAAAATTCATTTTGTAATGCTTGCCAGTTGGGTATTGAAAAAGATTTTAAAGAATTTAACCATTGTTTGGCTCTATCCCTCAAGGAGAAAGAAAACAGTTTCATCTTGGCCAATTCAGAATTGTCTTGAAATGTTCCACACACTTCCTCAAAATATTTTATATGCAGATATGGATTTTTTGCATCCAATCCATGAAACACGGGTAATAACTGCACTATCCCCGGCTTTACAATAAAGAGGGGAGCATTTTCAGGAAAAATAAAACAAGAGGGGACACTGTTTCTTGTGGGATTTAAGTAATCCCGCAAAGTTCGGATGTTAGGGACCTCCTCCTCTCTCATAGGGACTTCTCCATTTCTTTCATTATTTACCATACTACCCTCACAAGAGTCTACTACTGATCTAGGTGAATTTGGTTCAGGCTGATTCACGGACTCACACGATTCTGCCGGCAAATTTTGGAAGCGAGGAGTGCCCTCAGTCATAAAGAAAATAAAATAAAATTATTTACAGTAAACCAAAGAATACACACAACGTTGAAGGTCTTTTTTCCTTTCGCCTTAAAACACCTTTTAAAGGTTCCCCGGCAACGGTGCAAAAAACTTGTTCTTGATCCGAAATGTGTACACCCAAGTGCAGGCGGTCAAGCTGTAGTAATAATCCGGTTTGAGTCCGGAGTCGAATCCACAGGGAACTTTTGTTGATATTTCTGAGGTAAGCAGTGGTAGAGACCTATTGATTGTAACCCTTGAGATTTGCTGTGAGATATGAGTTTTTCTGTACATAATATAAGATTCTTTCCAAGAGGATTTTCTTAACAAAACAGGAGATAAGTGCTAATTAAAAAGAGTCACTCTTTAGTGCAAGAATCTGGACATGTAGTTAGTTATCCGGTTTGTCATAATTGTGCTTGATAACTCAATTAACTCCCGTGTCAAGAGCAAGTTAATCGGAAGATAAAGATGGATTGTGAGAATTAAGAACATGATTCCAATGTCTTTCTAGAAGTTTACAAGAATTGCCTGTGCCGAGACTTAACCCGTCTACAAACAAGCAAGTGTTTCTACAAGACGTCCAATCATGATATTAATATTCCATTCTTTAAATGAAGTACAATAAGGGGGAGGATTGAAGGGTAGTCATGAGGATCTAGCCGGGGTACTTGCCTTGAACTGATGAGTCTTTCTATGCAAGAGTCATCCGTGTCATAGAAAGAGCCCACAGTTATACGAAGTACCTTATCTTTGCTAGATGCAATCAATCATCCAATAACAAGAAGAAATAAACGTTAAGCATAAAAACAATGCACAAATATGATTCCCGGATAACTTATACATGCCCTTCTCCTCTTACTAAAGAGTGAATGAGAAACTACTCACTCTTCATGACTTGGGTAAAGGTAGAAAAGTGAGTGATGCTCATCCCTCCAAGTAGAGAACTTAAAAGATAAAGTAACAACAAACACGGAGCCAATCTTTAACAAAGAATGGGTGAATCACGTTCCACCCTTCACGGCTTTGGTAAAGCTCTAGAAAAGTGGAAGAGTTTCACTCTTCTAAGAAAGAAAGAAGCTCAAGAAATGGAAGTGAAATGCATGAACAATAAAAGTAGAAGAAAGCTAGTCACATTTGGAGGGTGGCTTCCTCAACCAAGAATTGGAGGGTTGCTTCCTCAACCAAAAGATGAACTATCTCTCTTCTATGCATGTAAAATGAAAGCATAAGCATAAGCATAAAACTACTTTTATAACAAACAAGAGATGTTGGACTAAATCCAAACTAATCTCTAAGATAAAGACTTCATATAAGGAAAATAAGCTAAATTTACAATGTGAGTGGGAGTCTAAGCCTCCATCAACTTTCCTACTTGGCTCCCTTAGCTCTCCAACAAGGGGAGTATTTATAGGCAAGAAGAGGAGAGAAGAGGAGGTGAAGTAATAGTGTTTGCCGCCCAAGTCTAAGTGAAAAGCCAACCACTCTGCTGCCAGTCTGTGGAGAACGTTCGAACGTGAGTTGGCGTTCGAACTTTGTTTCTGTTTTTGCACTAAGGGCGTTCGAACGTTGACTGCCGTTCGAATGTTTCTTATTTTTTTGCACTAAGGGCGTTCGAATGCCAGATGTGTTCTGACCCTTTCACTCGAGTGGTCTGTTGGTCTTCTGTGAAGTTCAGTTCCAACTCTATGCAGTAGTCTGGTCTTCAATCAACTCAAGTGCACGTTCGAACGTGAGTTGGCATTCGAACGTGACACTCAAGTGCTTCAGAGCTTCAATCTTCTTTCCTAACTGCAACACGCCTTCTCTTAGCAGTTGAGTCTGCTACAGTGTAATGTGAACATTCGAACGTGAGTTGGCGTTCGAACGTTCTGGCTGTGCTCCAAGCTTCTCCAATTTTGGGCTCTAATGTGCTGGTGTTGCATCCAAGTGTGATACTTGTTGTTCTTGGGTCCTTGTTCAGTTTAGGGCCTGAAATGACATCACTTAAACTCCATCAAAGTACAATTTGTCTTAAAACGGCATAGTAAAATGCTAATTTTAAGTGCTAATCATCTAACATCAATGGCGGGGGTTTGGAATGCTGGGATGTATATGCATGACATGACATGTGCTATGAGAGTCGATAAGGGCTCGGGTTTGCATTGCATGCGTGAGTTTCCATCTCATGGCATGATATGGGTGTGACGCCCCAAAACCCGGGGGTCCATTATTAACCGTTGACCATCCGTCAACCCGCGGAAATACTCGTGATAGTCGTATAACCCGACACCACGTCATTCACATGCTTTTAACCGGATTTACCATCCACAAGGTCAATTATACCTCAATTTATGTCCATTTATGTCATAGGAACCAAAGAAAACAAAGCCCAAAAGTATGGCTAAGCATTTTGAAAATTTCAATTTTTTGGAAAACCTTCCGGAAGGTCGACATACACCTACCGGAAGGTCGCTGAAAGAACAGTTAAATGAAAAGAATCAAATGCAAGAACTTCCGGAAGGTCGACATCAGTAGCAAAAAACCTTCCGGAAGGTTCATTCCAGTAGCCAAAACCTTCCGGAAGGTTCATTCCAGAAAACAAAACCTTCCGGAAGATTTTGGCAGTCAAAAAGAAACCCAAGGCAAAACCTTCCGGAAGGTCCATTCCAGTAGACAAGTCCTTCCGGTAGGTTTTACTCCAGTAGCTAAAATCTTCCGGAAGGTTCATTCCAGTGGGCAAAACCTTCCGGAAGGTATTAGCTGTGAACAAGGCATCCAGGGTTTTTAGCAAAACCTTCCGGAAGGCCGACATACACCTTCCGGTAGGTTTTCAGACTGTGAGCAAAAAAATGGATTTCTTTCCCTTCCAAACCATCCTTAAAGCTACCCCATACACTCCAAACTCATCCAACACATGTTTAATGAAAATTCCCACATTATACATAGTCCATCCAAGTCATTTTACATACAACTTCATACATTCATAATTCAAATCATAATTCAAAAGATAATGTTTTACAACGACATTTCAAATCACTTAGAGACCACATGTTGGCCTCTCTTCAAACTTGGCGCTCATCATGGGAACCATCCCTCGGCACACGACCCTCACCTGAAATGTTTCCCGTATAGGGTGAGCACAACGCCCAGTAGAGAAAAATCCTACAATGGCTACTCTTCCCCTAGATGTTCATGCTCATGTAATCACATACAACATAATAACCAATCCTTTCACTCAATTGTGCATGCTATGTTGGAATGCAAGAAAACCATGTCATGATATGAAATGTAACTCCCCCATGAACCTTAACCCAAGCCCTTAGCGGCTTCCACCACAATGCAATGCTAATGTGTGTGAAGCCGTCTATTGACGGAAAACATCCAATGACCGTTTTGAATAAGAAACCATTCGTTTTATAAAAATTCCGATCATCTTTGGATTCAACCCATACAATGGTTGTTTTCATAACAAAGATCCCTTGTGTTTTCTTTGGGCAACGGATTTGGTATCACAACCGCCGGCTCCGTGGGCCATGTCACTTTTCTGGAATTTCACCCCCGGGAAGTGGCTGAACCAAGTGGTTTAGGGTTTCTCACCCAAGGAAGTCGTCATGCCCCTTCTTGCTTTACCCAACACAAGTCTTTCCTTATGCAATGCAACCGTGTAACTCCAAAAAGGATCGTCGATCCAATTTTTTCCCGAGTCTACACCCAAATCAAACACCAAGCTAGGTGTTGATTTACCCATGCATTACTCAATCCACACTCATGCCCAATGCCAACGAATGTGATGATATATTCATGCTCAAAATGTAATGGCCACCACATGAGCAACATAATCATATGTTCAACATATCTAAAATCCATGGCAATCTTATCAATTGTATATGACTACCAAATGCCAACCATGTCAACATATCACAATCATATCTTGACAACATAGAGCTTAATTTCAATTATCCCCATACACACAAACATGTTATCACAATATAATTGAAATAACACCCATTTATCAACTAAGGCGTTGAAACAAACACCTTATGGGCACAAACCATAAATCTCAAAGCATGCCTCCAAATAATTACCAAGTCACCTAGTGAATCATGTATGTAACTTTCCCATATATATATATATATATATATGTACATTCAACCCAAACTCTACCAACAACTAAGGATAGAATAGGTCAAGGTAGGAAACCCCCTACCTCTTGGAGCGTAGTAGAAGTTGTAGAAAACCTCTAGGCACAAAGAAATCCAAAAACCTTGATTTTCTTCACCTTTGGTGGAATTCGTTGTTTTTGGTATGTAGAGAAAGCCCTTGTGACGGCGATCACTTCTCCCTTCTAGCTCGACGGAATCCGAGCGACGGAAAGTGGAGAAATTGAAGGGGAAGAGCTTAAGAAATTAGGTTTTCTCTTTCTCTCTCTTGGCCGGCCAAACAAAGACACAATTGGGCAAAATCTGATTTTCTAAGATATTTATCCCCTATTTATAGTTTTAAATACTCGGCCCACGTCGCGCCACGTGTCCTTCGCTTAATCGGGTCCGATTTCGTCCCGAAACGATTTATTTGATCCCAGTTTAAGTTCAAATTAATTTTATTTGAACTTTAACTTAATTTTAAGGAAATTTTATAAAATTTATTTATGGGGACGTTCGTGAGATAAATCGCCACGCAGTCGCCTCGAACGACGTGTAAAATCCGACTACTTCGGAATTCGACGAAATTTGACTGGGTGACTCGTTTTCGCGATACGAATCCAACGGTGAACCCCGTTTCCTCATCCGAGGTCTAGAACATATGTATTTTAAATACGTGCAGTAGTGGCAAATTACCATTTTGCCCTTTTTCAGAAAAAGTTCAAATTTTCCCGGATTTCACATTCTCCCCCCCTTAAAAGAATTTCGTCCCCGAAATTCACATACACATATACATTTAATAGCATGCATACGCAGCAAGTAATGTACACTCAATACCAAGCTGTAAGTATGTAAATGTACCTCTATCCTCATACAGGAAAGGGTAATTGACACGTATGGTGTCCTCACGCTCCCATGTTGCCTCCTCTACTCCCCGGTGCTGCCAAAGTACCTTCACCAGCTTCACAGTCTTGCCTCGCAAAACCTGTTCCCGGCTATCCATGATACGCACCGGTCCCTCCTCGAAGGTCCCATCCGCATCAACAGTCAACTCACCCCAATCCACCACATGTGTCGGATCTGGAGTATACTTCCGGAGCATAGAGACATGAAATACCGCATGAACACCCGATAAATTTGGTGGTAACGCCAATCGGTAAGCAACTGCCCCAACCCTCTCAAGTACCTCGAAGGGCCCGATATATCTCGGCGACAGTTTTCCCCGCTTGCCGAACCTGACCACTCCCCTCGTAGGCATAACCTTTAAGAATACGTGATCTCCCACCTCAAACTCTAGAGGTCGCCGCCGTCTGTCGGCATAGCTCTTCTGCCTGCTCTGCGCCGTGAGAAGACGCTTCCGTATCACATCCACCTTCTCCGAGGTGTCTCTAACCAACTCTGGACCCGTAGAAGATCTTTCTCCTACCTCTGTCCAACAGACTGGAGAACGACAAGGTCTCCTATATAGTGCCTCGTAGGGTGCCATCTGTATGCTCGCCTGATAACTATTGTTATAAGCGAACTCCACCAAAGGTAAGTGATCCTCCCAGCTACCCTTGAAATCTAGGACACATGCTCGTAGCATATCCTCTAACGTCTGGATGGTCCTCTCTGACTGACCATCTGTCTGGGGATGAAAGGCAGTGCTCATCATCAACTGAGTCCCCATAGCTCGCTGGAAACTCTCCCAAAAATGAGATGTGAATCTGGGGTCCCGATCCGATACTATAGATACGGGCACCCCATGCAACCGGACAATCTCCCGTATATACAACCTACAGAATTCCTCCAGTGTGAAGGTCATTCGTACAGCCAAAAAATGTGCCGACTTCGTAAGCCGGTCCACTATCACCCACATCGCATCATGTCCCCGCGGTGTCCGTGGCAAGTGAGTCACAAAATCCATTGTGACATGCTCCCACTTCCACTCAGCTACCTCCAATGGCTGAAGTATCCCTGCTGGTCTCTGGTGTTCAGCCTTAACCTGCTGACACGTGAGACATCGACTCACAAAGTCACCAACCTGCCTCTTCATTCCACTCCAGTAATACTGGCGACGAAGATCGTGATACATCTTCGTGCCCCCTGGATGAACCGCAAAACGGGAACAATGAAATTCCCTAAGAATCTCCTCCCTTAGATCCGGAGATTGGGGAACCACAACCCTTCCTCGATACCGAAGACTACCATCCGAGTGAATGGTCCAGCCCTCGTCACCCGTACCTGCCTGTATACGATCCCGAATGGACAATAACTCTGTGTCCTGACTCTGGGACTCGATAACCCTGCTCAGTAGGGAAGGCGTAGCCACCAAACTCCCCAAAGTACCCTGAGTCTGCCCCGTATAACGTAGCCCGAACTGTCCCACGGTCTCGAGCATCTGCCACTCTCGGGAAGCTACACTAGCCAAGACTCCCCGTGACTTCCGGCTAAGTGCATCAGCCACCACATTTGCCTTACCGGGGTGGTAATGCAAAGTGAAGTCATAGTCTTCCAGAAACTCCATCCACCTGCGTTGCCTCATGTTGAGGTCCCACTGTGTAAAGATGTACTTCAGACTCTTGTGGTCCGAAAACACTTCAAACTGCTCACCGTATAGGTAGTGGCGCCAAGCCTTCAAGGCAAAGACAATGGCCGCCAACTCCATATCGTGCGTAGGGTAATTCTGCCCGTGGTTCTTCAACTGTCGAGAACCATAAGCTACCACTCTCCCGGACTGCATCAACACGCATCCAAGTCCGTCCTTGGAGGCATCACAATACACTGTGTACCTCTGTCCCCTCTCTGGAACTATCAGAATAGGAGCTGAAGTAAGTCTCCTCTTCAACTCCTGGAATGCCTTCTCGCAAGAATCATTCCACTCAAACTTAACCTCTTTCCGGGTCAACCTAGTCATAGGTGAAGCTAGTCGGGAGAAGTCCTCAATGAACCTTCTGTAATACCCTGCCAATCCCAAGAAACTACGTATCTCGAAGACTGACTTCGGCCTCTCCCAATTCATGACTGCCTCCACCTTCTCCGGGTCTACGGATACACCCGAAGCCGATACCACATGTCCCAAAAACTTTACCTCAGTCAACCAAAATTCACACTTACTGAACTTGGCATACAACTGATGGTCTCTCAAGATCTGAAGAACGATCCTCAAGTGACCCTCATCTCCTCCTCAGACTTGGAATAGATCAAGATGTCGTCAACAAAAACCACGACAAACTGATCAAGGTAGGGTTGGAACACCCTATGCATGAGATCCATAAATGCTGCTGGGGCATTTGTCAATCCGAAAGGCATGACTGTGAACTCGAAATGCCCATACCGCATTCTAAACGCTGTCTTAGAGATATCTGCCTCTCTAACCCTCAACTGATGGTAACCGGTGCGGAGATCTATCTTAGAGTAGACCCGTGCCCCTCTCAGTTGATCAAACAAATCATCTATCCTCGGCAAATGGTACCTATTCTTGATAGTAACCCTGTTCAACTGCCGGTAGTCAATGCATAGCCGAAGGGTCTTGTCCTTTTTCTTGGCAAACAATACCGGAGCACCCCAAGGTGAGGTGCTCGGCCTAATAAATCCCCTGTCCAACAATTCCTGTAATTGGACCTTGAGTTCTTGCAACTCAGCAGGTGCCATCCTATGTGGAGTCATAGAAATGGGCGAAGTGCCAGGATGTAACTCAATGGTAAAGTCTACATCCCTATGTGGAGGTAATCCCGGTAGTTCATCCGGAAAAACATCCTCATACTCACACACGACCCGAGGTAGACCCAACTCCTGTCTCGCCTCGTCTTCTAGGTTAAGGCTTGCTAGCCAACCCATCAACTGCCCATGCCATCTAGAGTCATACACGGCTTGGGGTAAAGCATCGTGCTTATCTCCCTGAAATTTGAAACAAACACCCTCAGGCGTATAAGCAGTGACCCTCTTCCGATCACAGTCAATCACAACACGGTGTGCCGTCAACCAATCCATCCCTAGGATGACATCAAACTCCGACATGTCCATGACCCGAAGGTCCACGGTGAGTAGAGTCCCTGAGATCTCTAACTCACACCCCCGACATATCTGATTAACCCTCACCCTAGTACCTAGGGGAGAACTCACATGCAACGGCTCTTCTAAGGTCTCAACCTCTAAGCCCAAATCATTCACACATGATGCAGCAATAAAAGAATGCGATGCACCAGAATCAAATAACACTCTAGTCCATAGGCGAGAGAGTAGAAATGTACCTTGTATCACCGACTGATCCGCCAGCTCAGTCTGAGGTATCATGGCGTAGACACGCCCCTGGGTCCCTGAAGTCCCGGCCTGTGAGCCCTGGCCTCGACCTCTACCCGTGCCCTGGCCCATCTGGCCTGCTTGCGGAGTTCCCGCTCGAAAGGTAGTAGGAACTGGTGCAGCACCCTGAGACTGGTACTGGCCCCTTTGACCCATGGTAGGGTAAGTAGGAGTAAACTGTGTCAGCGGCTGCCCCACAGAAGACTGGGACTGGGATGTCCCATAGCTCTGGGATCCTTGCCGTTGAGGACAGTCTCTCTTCATGTGCCCAGGCTGGTGGCAATAAAAACAAGTCCGTTGGCCCGCCTGGTAACCAGGCCTCTGATTTCTCCCTCCGTGGGAAGACTGACCCTGGCCTTGGCCTTGATAGCCGCGGCCCTGCCCTTGGTAACCCTGCGGAACAGAAGTCCTTTGCCTCTTTCCCGCACCCGAAGAAGAAGTTTGACTCTCCTTTTTCTTGCCTTTGTCACCCGCTTCCCGGATGTTGCGTGCACTCTCAAACTCTCTCTCAATAGCCAATGCAGTCTTGACTATCAGATCGAAGTCTTGCAGGAAAAGTCCCGCAATCTTGCTTCGAATGGACAATTTCAGTCCATCCTCGAACTTCTGTACTTTGGCTATATCTGAGGCCACATAATCATCAGCATAACGTGCCAACTCCGTGAACTTGGCCACGTATTCCAGCACACTCATAGTTCCCTGCCTCAATTCTAGGAACTCAGTAGCCTTAGCGCGTCGAGCGCTTGCCGGAAAATACTTCCCCATAAAGAGCTCTTTGAACTCTTCCCACGTCATGGTCTCCAAATTTCTGGAGTCCTTCACCCAATCCCACCATAGTTGGGACTCACCCTCCAGCTGAAAAGTCGCCAGAGTCACCTTGGTGGCATCGGAAGTGATCTCCATAGCCCTCAAGATTTTCTCCACTTGCCGAATCCAACGGTCAGCTACCATTGGATCCGCCCCTCCCAGAAAGGCCGAAGGATTGTGGGCCTTGAACTTCTGAAGGTTACTAGTGTCTCCTTGGCTTCCGCTTGCACTAGACTGTGCAATGGTGGCAGCCGCCATGCCAATAGCCTCGATAAAGGCCTGTGGATCAAAGGCCGGTGGTGGTTGGTTGTTGTTCCGTCCACCGCCTCGACGTCCTCTTCCTCGACTAGCCATCTATATTTGTCAGATAGCAAACAAGTCTCACAAAGTATCCCAGAGTAGGGCTAACATTTTATCACTGAGAAACTTCTCTTTGTCTCACTAGTAGAACATATGTCACCCACTAGTAGGCATTTACACCATGAACTATACCATTCATCACTTTTCCACTCCCAAGGTTATGTTTTCTAACCTAGTGTGTTCATTCACATATACATTCTACAATGCATATTAGTATCATGTCATGTAGCACATAACATATAGCAACCCACAACAATTAGCAGGTATGCACATGAAATGCAATGGTCTAGACCCAATGCCCAACAAGCCTAGGTAAACCGTATAACTAAGCTCTGATACCAAGCTGTGACGCCCCAAAACCCGGGGGTCCTTTATTAACCGTTGACCATCCGTCAACCCGCGGAAATACTCGTGATAGTCGTATAACCCGACACCACGTCATTCACATGCTTTTAACCGGATTTACCATCCACAAGGTCAATTATACCTCAATTTATGTCCATTTATGTCATAGGAACCAAAGAAAACAAAGCCCAAAAGCATGGCTAAGCATTTTGAAAATTTCAAATTTTTGGAAAACCTTCCGGAAGGTCGACATACACCTACCGGAAGGTCGCTGAAAGAACAGTTAAATGAAAAGAATCAAATGCAAGAACTTCCGGAATGTCGACATCAGTAGCAAAAAACCTTCCGGAAGGTTCATTCCAGAAAACAAAACCTTCCGGAAGATTTTGGCAGTCAAAAAGAAACCCAAGGCAAAACCTTCCGGAAGGTCCATTCCAGTAGACAAGTCCTTCCGGTAGGTTTTACTCCAGTAGCTAAAATCTTCCGGAAGGTTCATTCCAGTGGGCAAAACCTTCCGGAAGGTATTAGCTGTGAACAAGGCATCCAGGGTTTTTAGCAAAACCTTCCGGAAGGCCGACATACACCTTCCGGTAGGTTTTCAGACTGTGAGCAAAAAAATGGATTTCTTTCCCTTCCAAACCATCCTTAAAGCTACCCCATACACTCCAAACTCATCCAACACATGTTTAATGAAAATTCCCACATTATACATAGTCCATCCAAGTCATTTTACATACAACTTCATACATTCATAATTCAAATCATAATTCAAAAGATAATGTTTTACAACGACATTTCAAATCACTTAGAGACCACATGTTGGCCTCTCTTCAAACTTGGCGCTCATCATGGGAACCATCCCTCGGCACACGACCCTCACCTGAAATGTTTCCCGTATAGGGTGAGCACAACGCCCAGTAGAGAAAAATCCTACAATGGCTACTCTTCCCCTAGATGTTCATGCTCATGTAATCACATACAACATAATAACCAATCCTTTCACTCAATTGTGCATGCTATGTTGGAATGCAAGAAAACCATGTCATGATATGAAATGTAACTCCCCCATGAACCTTAACCCAAGCCCTTAGCGGCTTCCACCACAATGCAATGCCAATGTGTGTGAAGCCGTCTATTGACGGAAAACATCCAATGACCGTTTTGAATAAGAAACCATTCGTTTTATAAAAATTCCGATCATCTTTGGATTCAACCCATACAATGGTTGTTTTCATAACAAAGATCCCTTGTGTTTTCTTTGGGCAACGGATTTGGTATCACAACCGCCGGCTCCGTGGGCCATGTCACTTTTCTGGAATTTTACCCCCGGGAAGTGGCTGAACCAAGTGGTTTAGGGTTTCTCACCCAAGGAAGTCGTCATGCCCCTTCTTGCTTTACCCAACACAAGTCTTTCCTTATGCAATGCAACCGTGTAACTCCAAAAAGGATCGTCGATCCAATTTTTTCCCGAGTCTACACCCAAATCAAACACCAAGCTAGGTGTTGATTTACCCATGCATTACTCAATCCACACTCATGCCCAATGCCAACGAATGTGATGATATATTCATGCTCAAAATGTAATGGCCACCACATGAGCAACATAATCATATGTTCAACATATCTAAAATCCATGGCAATCTTATCAATTGTATATGACTACCAAATGCCAACCATGTCAACATATCACAATCATATCTTGACAACATAGAGCTTAATTTCAATTATCCCCATACACACAAACATGTTATCACAATATAATTGAAATAACACCCATTTATCAACTAAGGCGTTGAAACAAACACCTTATGGGCACAAACCATAAATCTCAAAGCATGCCTCCAAATAATTACCAAGTCACCTAGTGAATCATGTATGTAACTTTCCCATATATATATATATATATGTACATTCAACCCAAACTCTACCAACAACTAAGGATAGAATAGGTCAAGGTAGGAAACCCCCTACCTCTTGGAGCGTAGTAGAAGTTGTAGAAAACCTCTAGGCACAAAGAAATCCAAAAACCTTGATTTTCTTCACCTTCGGTGGAATTCGTTGTTTTTGGTATGTAGAGAAAGCCCTTGTGACGGCGATCACTTCTCCCTTCTAGCTCGACGGAATCCGAGCGACGGAAAGTGGAGAAATTGAAGGGGAAGAGCTTAAGAAATTAGGTTTTCTCTTTCTCTCTCTTGGCCGGCCAAACAAAGACACAATTGGGCAAAATCTGATTTTCTAAGATATTTATCCGCTATTTATAGTTTTAAATACTCGGCCCACGTCGCGCCACGTGTCCTTCGCTTAATCGGGTCCGATTTCGTCCCGAAACGATTTATTTGATCCCAGTTTAAGTTCAAATTAATTTTATTTGAACTTTAACTTAATTTTAAGGAAATTTTATAAAATTTATTTATGGGGACGTTCGTGAGATAAATCGTCACGCAGTCGCCTCGAACGACGTGTAAAATCTGACTACTTCGGAATTCGACGAAATTTGACTGGGTGACTCGTTTTCGCGATACGAATCCAACGGTGAACCCCGTTTCCTCATCCGAGGTCTAGAACATATGTATTTTAAATACGTGCAGTAGTGGCAAATTACCATTTTGCCCTTTTTCAAAAAAAGTTCAAATTTTCCCGGGTTTCACAATGGGATTGTAGCATTCATATATGAACTGTATTTATTTGAAAGAATGTTTGATGTGATGACTTGAAAGTGACATTTCATATGCATCTGGGTTGGGGAGTAGTCTCCTTAGTAGATACCCTATTGTGCATGGCTCACCCTTAGGTGTTAGACAAGTTTCAGCGGATGGCCCTCACTTGGGCCCGTGTTGATGATAGAGTCGGGTTGTGACTCTTGAATTACATGTTGTAATTTCTTGTATATTTTGTTTTGACCTTATATAAATTATGTGCAAAACTTGTATTTTGACAAAGACATGTAATTGGACACTCTTGGACATTGTTCTTTTATAAACAAAATGAATGTAATGAGTGTTGTATGAGTTGTACGACTAAAAGTTGAGTTTTGAGAATTTTGAGAAAATCTGGGCTCCAGATACCCGTACCTAGTTCCCAATGGGCTTAGGTACCGGTACCTATGCTCACAGGTACTGGTATCTAGATGACAGTGGACCTAGGTATCAGTACCAAGTTTTACAGGTACCGGTACCTGGCTTCCAGAAGGCCCAAGTACCAGTACTCCCTAACAAAGGTACTAGTACCTCTTCCCGAAAATTGAATTATTAACTGAAATGATTATGAGCCTTCATGTCTTGAGCTCTTTCTTTTGGATGATGTAAATGGTTAAGTTTTAATTCTATACTTAGGGATGTTGACTTTGGAATGGTCATATGACAAATTATGTATTGGGAAGGGCTCCCGTGCAAAGGAGACTCTACCCGGATTCTGTTGTGTTACGATCCCAGTGAATGGGGTGTAACAATGTGGTATTGGGTTATGCGATATTTACGGGTATTCCGCGGGTTGATGGGTAATCAACGGGTTGAGAAAGGATCCCCGAATTTTGGGGCGTCAGACTTGTTTCCGCTTGTTATTCAATTATTGAGAACCAATCTTCATGTCCATAAGTAAAGGTGGCAAATGGGTGAGTTGAGCTGGTTATGAGTTGGGTTAAATTGGGTTGGGTTAAAATAAATCCAATCAATTTTTCACTCACGTATTAACTGGGTTATAATAGGTTGAGTTTATAACAGGTTGGGTTAAACCCATTAACCCATAACATAATTAAAATTCTTAATAGACACACATTAGTACACCAAAACACACATACACACATTAGTAGTACACCAAAATATAAACACACACACACTAATACACCAAAACACACAAACAAATACACTAAAAATACACACATTAATACACTAAAACACACACTAATACACCAAAAATACATACACATATACTAATACAAAAACTAAAACACATTTAATAGAAAAAAATACACACACATAATGGGTCGGGGTCGATTGTGGGTCATGGGTCGGTCCATGGGTCATGGGTTGACCCATGGATTATGGGTCGCGAGTAGTAGGTCAACCCGTGGGTCATGGGTCGACCGTGGGGTCATGGGTGGTGTATTAGTGTGTGTGTTTTGGTGTATTAGTGTATATGTGTGTATTTTTTGGTGTATTAATGTGTATATTTTTTGGTATATTAGTATATTTATTTAATTTTATTACTTGTGTTATTTAATAGAAAGAAAAATACTCAACCCAATGGGTACCCATATATTATCCATATTAATCTGCTTCATTAAAATGAATCATATTACCCAACTCATTTAGAACCCGCATTAATTCATATAGGTACCCAACCCATTTATTTATGGACGGGTTGGGCGGATTAATGGTAATGGGTAATGGGTTAAGATTTCCACCTCTATCCATGAGCTTTCCCTTCGATTGCGGGGGCGTGTTGAATTAGAAGTGGTCAAACAAACCCAGTTAAAGGAGGAGTATGCTCCTGTGCATAATCCTAGGAACACAGCTGTTAAGTGAATGTCTATTGCAGTATTGTTAATGATTTCAAACTCTCATGTAATGTAGGCTACAATAGAGGAGTACAGTTAAAAAACACTTCTATAAATTGTAAATGATATGTACAAAAATTAAGAGTCCAACATAAAGAAACATTCTTCTACATCTATACTTAGATTTCTACATGGTTAAATCTGAAAACATGTGTGAAATTTCTGTTTAATTATGGAAATATGTGATACCATGTATACATTGTACAACGATAGATCATGATCAGATATAGACCGAAATTGGGTCGGTATAGCAGTTGGCAAAAGTGTGTCCCCCCCCCCCCCCCCACCTGTTGTAGTTCTAGCTTTTGTTTTTGATTTTGATGTTATTTTTGGTGTTTCTTCACTTCAGATTCCTAATAAGAGTTCAATGGAGGATGAAAGATCTTTATATCTACCCTTCTTTCTTTGGCTCCTTGCACAAAACGCACAAATTCTCTTGAATTTTGATTTGGGTGGGTGATGCAGTGTTTCAGTAAAAGAAAAAAAGTGAAAGAATCTCACTATCACTCACTCTTAATTTACTGGAGTCACACTAGTTGTAGAAGTACCTCACTTCTGCAGATAGATATTTTACTGAACTCAAACTCTGTCAAATCTTATTCCATGAGTCCTCCTTTATAGACAAGGAGATAAAGATTACAAAAGTCGAACAGAAACTAAATCAACTGAAAATCAACTTGTCTATCATAACAAAACTAACATTCGAAATACAAATTGGAAATCAAATCCTCTAGAAATTAGCATGCTCAAAAAAAAAAAAAAAAACAGAACAACTAAACTAAAAAACATTTGAAACTTGAAACTTGGACTGGTGGGACCAAATCTTTGGCAAAGATTTCTTCAAACTACTTTGCTGCGTAATCTCATCAGTGGGGGGTTCGGATGGCCATGGTAGAAAGGATATATCTGAATATCCGATGGCAGCACTGACAGGGATGGAGTTATTTTTGGAAGGTGTTGTGGGTTTAGGGATTTTGATGAGAATTTTGGAATTATTTGGTTTATGTGGGATTTTGGCTTATCTAATGAAGGGTAGGTTAGGGATTTTGGGTTGAAAAAATATTGATGTCATCAAGGTTGGATGGTAGTTCGAGATTTCGAGTAGAATCTAACGATAGGGGTATATACCCAAAATTTTTTACAATATTTATATATCAAATCAATGTAATTATTTGAATCAATGAGCTCCATTAACTTATTCTAAAAGAATTCATTGATTTGTCAAACAAATTTTGTAATTTTTTTTTGGTAAGCATACTGTAGTAGTACATACTGTTGTTTGTGGTATTCCAAATATAGAAAAATCATTTATTGAAATTTCTGATTTAAAACATGTAATGTATAACAAAATAGTAATAATAAAGTGCGAAACAGTTACACAGATAATTGAAACAGTTACACAGCTAATTGAAACAGTTACAGAAGAATTAACGAAACAGTTACAACAGTCTGACCGAAACAGTTACAAGTAACTGTTTGTTTAACCAATATAAATACTAACCCGATTTCACCCTAATCTCCAAATACTAACCCGAACTAAGTGTATATGGCTTATGTGTAGTAAGTGAGTGTCACTCTCCCTCGGGTTTGATGCTAGAAATGGGAAAAAACGTGTGTGTGGATGAAAATGTGTGTGTGTGCAAAAGTGCTCTCCAAGTGAAGAGAGACTTTCAAGTGTTGTGTTTTACTTGGAATTGAGTATTCCAAGGTCGTCTCCTCAAGGAAGGAAGGTTGAATTGTGTGAAAGTGATTTTGCAAAAATGTGAAAGTGTAAAATCTTGTGAATTTGTGTTTTGATGAGTGAATTTTTTGATTGAAATGCAATGAAAACAAGGTTGGTTAATCCAAAGGGGTCATTCCAATGGGAATGCCAAATCAACTCAAAATATTCTTCCAATGGTGTCTCGGTGCTTGATTATTCGCAGGAGGTGAGGGACTAATGTGGAGGTGTACGCTCAAGCATACCTCGTGACAAGTCTACGGTGTATCAAGAGCTCACAATCCAGTCCACACTCAGCCTAGTCAAACCAAACAACTTACACTACGAGGAGGAATGAAAAAGAGTTGATTTAGCATACCCAAGGGAAAATCTCCCTTGGATTAACCAACTAAAAACTTAGCTACCCATAATAAATGCAAAGACATACAATGTGTAAAGAGACATGGTAATGAAATGGAGATTAAAACTTGTATTAATGCAAAGAAAAGTTAACTACAAAGATAAGTGCATTTAATACCCATTTGAAAAGCTTGAGAAGAAAAACTTAAATGTAACAATGGTAGATTCAAAGATACATAACTAAACTTGGAATACACTTGAAATAAATGACATTAAAGTGCAATAAATGAAGATTCTAAGAGTCTTACAACTTACTACAACGAAATGGGTGAGAAAATGCAAAAATCCAAACTTTCTCTCGCTAAACTATGTCTTCTTCCTTGAGCTTCTCTCTTTAAAATGTTGAATAATGGTGTAGAACTCTTGCATTTTCGTCCATGAGGCTCCCATAGCCTGTGTGTGTAGACTTCTCATCAATGGGAAGTGAGGTGATGGGTTGGACAGGCTAGGACAAGCATAGCCTACAACCCACCAGACTCTCTCCTTCTCTCTCTTCCTTTCCCATGCTAAATCCTCTAAAGTCAGATTTGTAGTGTAGGTAGGCATTGTTTGAGGTAGAAAATGTCAGGGGATGTGTAAGAGAAGCATAGGTGGGGCCTACAAGCAAGTGGAGCTGAGTTGCAGAATCTGGCGTTTTTCAGCAAAACCTACCGGTAGGTTAATCAAAAACCTACCGGTAGGTTTTGTTCCAGTGAGCAAAACCTTCCGGAAGGTTTGCGGTAGATCCAACTCTAGTGCACAAACCTACCGGTAGTTTTATGAGCAAATCTACTACTAGGTTTTTACTTGATTTGCTCCTTTTTTGATCTTTTCACCTTCCAAGCCACCCGTTAAGCCTCCCCTTCATCTCCATTGACTTTGAGCACTATAATGGGGGCTTTACTCAAACCATTTTCAACTCTTTACTTGCGATCACACAAAAACTCATTAATTGCTTGATTAATTGCATTTTCTCCCATTTTCACAACAAACGCAAGTATAAAAGGGGTATAAATGTATACATGATGTGCAATATTTTGTACTAATCACACCCCCCAGCTTGAGTTTTGCTAGTCCCTAGCAAACTTTATTTTCAAACCTACAAAGTAAAAACTACAACAATCCATTCGTACAAGTAAATTGCCAACAATCAAAATGCAAAAATCACAATGCAATTAAAGAAATAGACTTGGGCAAGATAAAACGAAACAATTGTGGTACTTTTCATTAATTATATCCAAAAGTTTGAGTACAAGGATTTAGAATTCAAAAACAAAATGGCCCAAAATCCTTGAGACACTTCTACTAGGCCGATCATTTTAATCCTATATGTGCAACTTCTATAACTAAAACAAAAAGAAACAAACAAACAACACGACGGCACAACTACTCGTTGTCCTAATCCATCTCCTCCTCAACACTCTCCTCATCACCCTCCTCCTCTTCGTCTCTAGAGTCATCGTCATAATCGTCATCGAAACCTTCCACCTTAATAACTGTAGAAGTCATGGGAGCGGAGGTAGAAGGTCCGACCGGAGGTACACCGGGAATAGGCTCGCCAGGGAAGGTATGCTGAAAAAACTAGTCATCATCAGTGAAATTCTGTGCATCGTTCCCTCCAAAGCATCCAAGCGCTGTGACACAGTGCGGACCGAGCCCGAGGTAGAAGGCCCAGAAGTAGACATCCCTGCATAGGATGGCTCAGCAGAGGATGGCTCAGGTCTCGGGGCTCTGGCTCTCTTACCCCTGCTCATCGCTTGCCTCTTACTACTACTGGCTTTCCCTATGGCTCCAAATTCAGGCGGTGTCAGCACATCAGAGACATAGGCCTTGACCTTGCTGGAGTAGCACATCCTGGTGACTAGGTTGGCAAATTGGAGGTTTGCCTTCGACTTTCTAGCCTGGGCAAACTCCTTCATAATTCCCATATCAATAGGGCTACATCCGTAGCCTTCCCAGTTATAAACGCATGAAGGAGGGCGAGCTTCTCCACATTGGGGTTCTTCTCTACACCCCTAGGGATTAAATTGTAATGTAAGAGCTTGTTCATAATCTCATACGAGTGCTTGAGGCCCCCGACTTGAATTGTACCCTTGAATTGGGTCAGGTCCTCGTAGCACAACTGCACATACTCGGGGATTATTGTTACCCCTGGATGTTATGTGGATACACTGCAGTAGTGGGAGGTGGCCTCTGGTACTTCATCAAGCGAGCAATCAAGTTAGGGGTCACATAAAAAACTTTACCCCTCACATTGGTCCGGAGAATAAGACCGTCCTCATCCACCACATGAAATCTCTTGTAAAAATCTCTACACATAGCCAGGTTATACCAGCTAACTGGCTCAAACCAAATACCAATACCGTGTCCCTCTATCACTCTCACCACCTCGTGAGTCGGCCCAAAAGAGATCACGTCCACAAAACGCTCACAAGTGACATTTTTCTCTTTAATCCTTTGATTGCGAGCATCGTTTCTTGCTTTTTTCCACCTCTCTCCACTATCTCCGCTACTAGGGCCCTTGATTAGCACTTAAAATTAGCATATTACTATGCCATTTTAAGACTAATTGTACTTTGATGGAGTTTAAGTGATGTCATTTCAGGCCCTAAACTGAACAAGGACCCAAGAACAACAAGTACCACACTTGGATGCAACACCAGCACATTAGAGCCCAAAATTGGAGAAGCTTGGAGCACAACTAGAACGTTCGAATGCCAACTCACGTTCGAACGTCCACATTACATTGTAGCAGACTCAACTGCTAAGAGAAGGCGTGTTGCAGTTAGGAAAGAAGACTGAAGCTCTGAAGCACTTGAGTGTCACGTTCGAACGCCAACTCACGTTCGAACGTGCACTTGAGTTGATTGAAGACCATACTACTGCATAGAGTTGGAACTGAACTTCACAGAAGACCAACAGACCACTCGAGTGAAAGGGTCAGAACACATCTGGCGTTCGAACGCCCTTAGTGCAAAAATAGAAGAAACGTTCGAACGACAGTCAACGTTCGAACGCCCTTAGTGCAAAAACAGAAACAACGTTCGAACGCCAACTCACGTTCGAACGTTCTCCACAGACTGGCAGTAGAGTGGTTGGCTTTTCACTTGGACTTGGGTGACAAACAATATTCCTTCACCTCCTCTTGTCTCCTCCTCTTGCTTATAAATACTCCCCTTGTTGGAGAGCTAAGGGAAAAAAAGTAGGAAAGTTGATGGAGGCTTAGACTCCCACTCACATTGTAGATTTAGCTTATTTTCCTTGTATGGAGTCTTTATCTTAGAGATTAGTTTGGCTTTAGTCCAACATCTCTTGTTTGTTATAAAAGTAGTTTTATGCTTATGATTTCATTTTACATGCATAGAAGAGAGATAGTTCATCTTTTGGTTGAGGAAGCAACCCTCCAATTCTTGGTTGAGGAAGCCACCCTCCAAATGTGACTAGCTTTCTTCTAATTTTATTGTTCATGCATTTCACTTCCATTGCTTGAGCTTCTTTCTTTCTTAGAAGAGTGAAACTCTTCCACTTTTCTAGAGCTTTACCAAAGCCGTGAAGGGTGTAACGTGATTCACCCATTCTTTGTTAAAGATTGGCTCCGTGTTTGTTGTTATTTTATCTTTTAAGTTCTCTATTTGGAGGGATGAGCATCACTCACTTTTCTAGCTTTACCCAAGCCATGAAGAGTGAGTAGTTTCTCATTCACTCTTTAGTAAATGGAGAAGGGCATGTATAAGTTATCCGGGAATCATATTTGTGCATTGTTTTTATGTTTAACATTATTTCTTATTTTTATTGGATGATTGATTGCATCTAGCAAAGCTAAGGTACTTTGTATAACTGTGGGCTCTTTCTATGACACGGATGACTCTTGCATAGAAAGACTCATCAGTTCAAGGCAAGTACCCCGGCTAGATCCTCATGACTACCCTTCAATCCTCCCCCTTATTGTACTTCATTTAAAGAATGGAATATTAATATTATGATTGGATGTCTTGTAGAAACACTTGCTTGTTTGTAGACGAGTTAAGTCTCGGCACAGGCAATTCTTGTAAACTTCTAGAAAGACATCGGAATCATGTTCTTAATTCTCACAATCCATCTTTATTTTCCGATTAACTTGCTATTGACACGGGAGTTAATTGAGTTATCAAGCACAATTATGACAAACCGGATAACTAACTACATGTCCAGATCCTTGCACTAAAGAGTGACTCTTTTTAATTAGCACTTATCTCATGTTTTGTTAAGAAAATCCTCTTGGAAAGAATCTTATATTCTGTCCAGGAAAACTCATATCTCACAGCAAATCTCAAGGGTTACAATCAATAGGTCTCTACCACTGCTTACCTCATAAATATCAACAAAAGTTCCCTGTGGATTCGACTCCGGACTCAAACCGGATTATTAATACAGCTTGACCGCCTGCACTTGGGGGTACACATTTCGGATCAAGAACAAGTTTTTGGCGCCGTTGCCGGGGAACCTTTAAAAGGTGTTTTAAGGTGGAAGGTAAAAAGACCTTCAACGTTGTGTATATTCTTTGGTTTACTGTAAATAACTTTGTTTTATTTTCTTTATGACTGAGGGCACTCCTCGCTTCCAAAATTTGCCGGTAGAATCGTGTGAGTCCGTGAATCAGCCTGAACCAAATTCACCTAGATCAGTAGCAGACTCTTGTGAGGGTAGTATGACAAATAATGAAAGAAATGGAGAAGTCCCTATGAGAGAGGAGGAGGTCCCTAACATCCGAACTTTGCGGGATTACTTAAATCCCACAAGAAACAGTGTCCCCTCTTGTTTTATTTTTCCTGAAAATACTCCCCTCTTTACTGTAAAGTCGGGGACAGTGCAGTTATTACCCGTGTTTCATGGATTGGATGCAGAAAATCCATATCTGCATATAAAAGATTTTGAGGAAGTGTGTGGAACATTTCAAGACAATTATGAATTGGCCAAGATGAAACTGTTTTCTTTCTCCTTGAGGGATAGAGCCAAACAATGGTTAAATTCTTTAAAAGCTTTTTCAATACCCAACTGGCAAACATTACAAAATGATTTTTTTAGAAAGTTTTTTCCTCTACACCGCACAAATGCACTAAAAAGGCAAATCATGAATTTTGCGGTTAAAGAAGAAAAAACTTTTTATCAAAGTTGGGAGAGATTCAAAGATCTGCTCCAATCCTACCCACATCATGCTTTTGAAAATTGGACTTTGGAAGGATTTTTCTATGACTCCTTACCCTCTAGACTACGTCAGTTTGTCGAAATGATGGCCCAAGGAGAATTCATGATTTGTGGGATATGTCAATAGATCACTTTTAAGTGCATTAGTGGTAATTTCATCTAAACTCACAGACTTACAAGAGTCTAAACTGATTGAAGTTCTTCGAAGTCATAAAAGCACCATTGGATGGACCATCGCTGACTTGAAAGGTATAAGCCCGTTAATCTGCAATCATGCCATATACCTTGAAGAGGATTCAAAACCCTCTCGTCAAATGCAGCAATGACTAAACCCTCACATGAAGGAAGTTGTGAGAATTGAGGTACTCAAACTCTTAGATGCAGGGATAATCTTCCCTATCTCAGATAGTAAATGGGTTAGTCCAACCCAAGTTGTGCCAAAAAAATTTGGGGTCACAGTGGTAAAAAATGATGCAAATGAACTAGTACCAACTCGAGTCGTCACAGGATGGCGAATGTGCATTGATTATCGAAAACTCAATTTGGTCACTTGAAAATATCATTTTCCTCTCCCATTTCTTGACCAAGTCCTAGAGAGAATTGCAGGCCATGCATTTTACTTTTTTTTAGATGGGTATTCAAGGTATAACCAAATTGAGATAGCCCTAGATGATCAGGAGAAAACAACATTCACATGCCCCTTTGGCACCTTTGCATTCAAAAGGATGTCATTTGGACTTTGTAACGCTCCTGCAACATTCCAAAGATGTAAGCTAAGCTTGTTCAGTGATATGGTTGAAAAAATTTTGGAAGTATTCATGGATGACTTCTCTGTCTATGGTGATTCCTTCGATTTGTGTTTAACCAATCTGGAGAAAGTACTGATCAGATGTAAGGAAGCCAACCTAGTGCTCAATTGGGAAAAATGCCATTTTATGGTAACACAGGGCATTGTCCTTGGTCACATTGTGTCGTCTGAAGGCATGAAAGTTGACAAGGCAAAAATAGATCTGATTGGAAATTTGCCTGCCCCTAAGACTGTAAAGGATGTTCGATCATTCCTAGGACATGCAGGTTTCTACAGGAGATTCATAAAAGATTTCAGTACCATAGCAAAACCCATGTGTCACCTCCTAAGTCAGGATGTAATCTTTGATTGGAATGAAGCATGCCAAAAAGCCTTTGACAAGCTAAAAAACATGTTAATTTCTGCACTAATAATGCAACCCCCTGACTAGAATCTTCCCTTTGAACTAATGTGTGATGCAAGTGATTTTGCTGTAGGTGCTGTATTGGGACAAAGAAAAGATAAGAAACCCCATGTGATTTACTATGCAAGCAAAACTTTGAATGATGCTCAAATGAATTATTCGACAACTGAGAAAGAATTGCTTGCTGTAGTTTTTGCACTGGAAAAATTTCGTTCTTATCTTGTTGGTTCTTCTGTTACTGTATTCACTGACCATGCAGCCCTAAAATTTTTGCTCACAAAGAAGGACGTCAAACCAAGACTCTTGAGATGGATACTTTTGCTCCAAGAGTTTGATCTTGTCATCAAGGACAAGGAAGGTGTCGAGAATGTGGTGGCAGATCATCTGTCCAGACTAACCTATGAATTTCACGAGGATGGACTGCCAATCAATGAGAAATTCCCCGATGAACAACTGTTCATGATTGATAGGACACCATGGTATGCAGACATTGCTAACTTTCTTGCTACTAGTACACTCCCTCCATCCTTTACCATGTTGGACAAAAAGAAATTTCTGAGGGAGGTTCGTAACTTCTTTTGGGAGGATCCTTACGTATTCAAGTACTGTAAAGATCAAATCATAAGTCGTTGCATCCCTGCTCATGAAAGTAGCCAGGTAATAACATTTTGTCATTCTGAAGCATGCGGTGGCCACTTTTCATCACGAAAAACAGCTGCAAAAATATTGCAGTGTGGATTTTACTGGTCCACACTTTTCAAAGATGTCCATGCCTTTTGTTTAACTTGTGATAGGTGTCAAAGGTTGGGAAACATTTCTAAAAGAAATATGATGCCCTTAAACCCCATTCTGGTAATTGAAATTTTTGACTGTTGGGGCATCGATTTTATGGGACCATTTCCCCTTTCCTTTGGCTATCTGTACATTTTAGTGGCTGTAGACTATGTATCCAAATGGGTTGAAGCAATTCCATGCCGAAACAATGATCACAAAACAGTGATCAAATTTTTGAAAGAAAATATTTTGTCCCGGTTTGGAATTCTGAAATCAATCATAAGCGATGGGGGTGCTCATTTTTCCAATCGTCCTTTCTGAAATTTAATAAAAAAATACTTGATTTTTCACAAAATTGTAACCCCTTATCACCCACAGACTAGTGGACAAGCTGAGTTAGCTAATCGGGAGATCAAATTAATTTTGGAAAAAACGGTGAATCCAGATCGCAAAGATTGGTCGTTAAGACTAACTGATGCGCTCTGGGCATACCGTACTGCTTTTAAAACAATTTTAGGCATGTCTCCTTATCGATTAGTCTATGGAAAGCCATGTCACTTGCCTGTGGAATTAGAACATAGGGCATACTGGGCCATTAAAGCAATGAATTTTGACTTGGACAAGGTTGGGCTAGCAAGGAAACTTCAGATAAATGAATTGGAGGAATTGAGAAATGAAGCATATGAAAATGCTAAGATTGCTAAAACCAGGATGAAAATTCTTCATGACAAACACATTGTGCGGAAATCTTTTGAGCCGTCTCAAAAAGTCTTGCTATTTAATTCAAGACTCCGCCTCTTTCCTGGTAAGTTGAAATCAAGATGGACTGGGCCTTACATTGTCAAAAAGGTGTTTGAACATGGAGCAGTTGAAGTGGAAAACCCAACAAACGGTAATAGTTTTACTGTTAATGGTCAGCGGTTAAAACTATTTTTGGAGGATGTTGTTAAAAATGTGGAAACCATTCTTTTAATGGAACCAGAGTACTCCACCAAAATTCGCGCTTGCCGACACTCCAGTGGATCGGGTCAGGAAAAATCTACTCCAACCCGACCCACTGGGGCACCTTTATAAGGCACCCACTTTTTCTCCCAACCGCCGCAGTTGGCCCCCCCATTTCTTCTTCTTCCTTCTGTTCGTCTTCGAGTTCTCTGTTATCCGAGAAACCGCCCATGACCACACACTCAACAAACACGATATTTTGCTTCATGTTTTGCATTTTAATCTTATATTTGCTCATGGGTGTTCTTCTTTTATTCGCACTCACACATAAGGATTTTCAGCCTACCCGAAATCCAGATCTGTGCACAGATGAGTAATTTTTGTGTTTTTATTTGTAGGTCTCAGCGGGTGAACAGATCTCTACCATTCAACTTCGTCTCCACAATCCATGAACCGGTAAATTCGAAACATTGGGGACAATGTTCAGTTTAGGTTGGGGGGTATGATCAGTTCATCAGTTCATTAGTTCATTAGTTCATATTTTCATAAATTTTTAAAATTTTTTATATTGTCGTTGTTGATCATGTTTGAACATTGATTGTATAAATTGATGATTATGCTTATGAATCAGCTTCAATCGTCTTTGTGACTGACAGACGTTAAAGAACCAGATAGTGAGTCTTAAAACTTAGCAATCATGGATGTAAAACTTTTTTGGTTTAGCCTAGGAGTTCTACGTACTTTTCCATCTGATGTACATACTATGATCATGAGAAAAGCAAGATTATTAAGGAAGGCTGAAATCCAAGAAAAACAAGCGAAACCCCTCTGTGGCAGAAGCAGCTTTGCCAAACGCCGTCGTGCCAAAAGGCTTGGTGCTTGTAAACAGTGTGGCAGAGTCTTTCACGAAAAAAGGTACAACCAGTGTTCTGAACCAATTTCCGGTCGCGCACTTGATCGATTAGACTGGATAGTGAATGGGCTGAGTAAGGATTATCCTGATACGCCATGCTATTCCGGTACTTTGCTTAACTGGTTTGTGAGAGAGGAAGTTGGGAGAGTTACTGGTTGTCCATTCTACACAGACAAAAAGGGAGACTCGGATTAGATAATTTTCTGTAGGAAATGTGTACTTTTGTTGGGGGAGTGAAAGCCAAAGGTCCGAATTTGTTGTACAAAGTGTAAAAATCTTTTTGTATAAATTCTTTTGACTGAAATGAAAATATGGGTCGAGTAAGGAATGCCCCAGAATACCAACCTGAAGCGTGGGTAGGGGCTTATCCTGAGACGACATAGGTTTTTGATTTAAAATTATGTGTTTAGCCTTCTTAGATTGTGTACAGTGTAGTGAAGAAAATTTTTGATTTTTTTGATTCAACGTTCGAACGCCATTTTACGTTCGAACATCAGCTGCTTACAGTACTCAGCCTCTGATGAAGCTTCTGATGAAACATAAAAGTACTGGGATCTCTATCCGTTCGAACGCCAATAGACCGTTCAAACGAGATTAACGTTCGAACGCCAATAGAACGTTCGAACGTTAGATGCTTACAGTACTTTGGCCTCTGACAGAAACTCAAAAGTACTGAGAGCTCACCACGTTCGAACGCCAAATCACGTTCAAACGATTTGTTTAAATCCTTCTAGACACGTTCGAACGTTACCAACGTTCGAACGTTATGACTCAGGCTATAAAAGCCTGGTTCGTCTTCTTCATTTCAAAACCCTCTAAAACCTCTGAAAACCTAAAAAACCCTTGGAGACTCTTCACTACCCAGACCCCAAAACCCCAACCATTCTCCATTTTCACCAAAAAATCAACTCTCCCAAGACATTTTCCACTTCAAGAAGATCCATTTTCACAAAGAAATCAAAGATTTCAAAACCCTCCAACTCAAAAACCGAAAAATGCCAAGAGTCAAGCTTCCTGCCAGGAGGAACCCAAACACCCAAGAGCCTAATTTTGTCGAAGAAGTGGTGAAGGTGAGAGAAGGAATGCCACCACTCACAAGGAGATACGACAAGAATCGATTCCCCACAGCTCTGAAAGCTGACAGGTACGAAAACTTTTTCCAAAAAAAAGGTTGTGGTATGTGAAAGGGATGTGGTGTTGACTGACTTTGTTGAATTGGGGATAATGGCGGAGATGGAAATGAGGGGTTGGGTTTTGTTTTTGAGAAACGGCGGAGAAGCCGTGATTGATTTGGTGAGGGAGTTTTACTCCAACGCCGAATTAATCAATGGAGCATTGAGAAGTTATGTGAGGGGGATCCACATCGAGGTGGATGAGGATTACGTAAGGGAGATTAGGCAAGAAGTGCCTCGGGTTCCAAATCCCGCTTATCCCCCAAGGAAGAATGTGGCGATGAATGAAGTGGAGAAGGAACTGACTGGAGTACCCAATTTTTCATGGACTGGGAAGAAATTTTTTAGACAAGGGGAGCTAAGTGACAAATACAAAATGTTAAACTTGATTGCGGTGTCAAATTTTGCTCCAATAGGAAGAAAAAATGAAGTTTTACCTGACATGGCCCGGTTGTTGTATGCGATTGGAAATGGGCAAAGCATTGATCTCCCCTCCCTAATTTTGACAGAAATGAAAAAGGGGTGTGATGTGAAGAGGAATTCGTTTCCCTTCGGCACCCTAGTGACAGAACTGTGCAAAGACCATGGGGTGAGGGTGAAGCCAGAAATGGAAATTCAAAAGCCGATGGGGCCACTGAACAAGACTTCCTTTCGGAGGAGCCAAAGTCATAGTGGCGGCCCGGCAGTCAGACAGGAGATGCCACCCACCCAGGGAGTAGACGAGGTACAAGAGGAACTTGATGTAGAGGAGGAGAGAGAGATGGAGGTAGAGAGAGATCAGCCACCAGAGGCAGGCCCTAGCACCAGCACCCGACGCTCCTTACGGGACATCATGCTTAGCATTGAAGCTAAGCAGGATGAGATCCTTAGGCTTATGAGGGGTGGACATGGTGGACAGGGTGGACATGCAGAAGAGTGAGAAAGAGAGGGATTTCTGTTCTTAGTGATAGTTTTTGTGTGTTTATTGCGTCTTTTTATAAGTTTCTTCTTTGATAGTTGTTAAAGATATTGTAAGTTTTTGTGATTGTGATTGTGGATGAATTGAATCATTAAGGTTGATGCTAAGCAATGATATCTTGAGATATGAATGGTTCAACTCCTCACTTTTATTTGTTTTAAATGCAGTTGTAGATTTAGCATAAAATTAAAATGTGATGGAACAAATGTGGATGTTAAGAATGCATGCTAGAGTAAATATGCACATGATCGGTTTGACACCTCAATTTATCAACCGAGACTTAAAACCACATTTCTTGAAAAAATTGGTATTCTCTCTATACTTAAATTGTCATATGTGCATCGATATTTGTTATTTTAAAGGTATAGGAAGATCTGACTCGAAATTGGAATTGGTATATAACCAATACCCCCTGGAAAACCCGACATACACAGTGGAGATAACAAAGAACACCAGGGTGAGTTTCGAACCTAACGATGCTTTTGAGAGACAATCGATGTTTACTCAAGTAAATTCTTTTCACTCTCAATTTTTGAATGATCTCATTAACCTTGCTTTGGTTGACGCACTTAAAGTGATCTATTGACATATCCCACAAGGAACCATCGCATACGACACATACATGTGCACATGCTTGAGAAATGATCTTAGGCCATCTTTGATATAATATTGAGCCTTAGACCTTTCTTTGACAAAATTTATCCCTTGTTAGCCATGTTTGAGCCATCAATGTATGAATTTTTCTTTGATAAACCTATATGATTACCAATCCACAGGAAAACATACTTGACATACCTTGGCTATCTAATTTTCTTACATCCTCTTTGTAATATGATACAGAAAAAGGAAAAGAAAAAGAAGCATTCGAGATTATCATCCACGAAGAGTTGATTAGAACAATTGAAACAAAACAGAGGCAGAAATGCAAGACAATGCCAAGAAAGAAGAAAAATGAGAAAAAAATGAAAGAAAGACATTATCTCGGGGCAAAAATATTAAAAAGCTAGAAAGAGGTGTGCTACACTACATAAATAGAGGATAGCTCTTGAACACTTTTGACGTCATTTCGTTAGCCACTGACCTCTGGCCTCATTACAACCTATGAAAAGCCCTAATTGATCTCAAGCCTGTTGCATGCATATGTCGTGAATCAAAACTGGGTATGGTAAATGGTATTACTGTCTATTGCGTCAATATCCTTTCATGAGATTATGCCAAACATGATTTATTGCTTCCTTAAACTAGCGCTCCCTTTCTAATTGTACATGTGATCTTTCGATTGGCCATCTTCTGATCACATGATCTGTGAGAAACAAGTCACTATAATCAGAGTGAACTTTTGCTGAGGGTATACTACGTGAGGTTTGTGAAATCGAAACTATCCATGGAAGGTGGTAAAAGGGAGTATTTGTTATATAACAATTCCTGTTGCTTGAATGATCATTCCTACTGCATTGAGAATTTCAAATACCAATGTAACAAATGATAATTTTTGCATAGAATGAATACCTGTGAAATAAGGACGTGTGTGATATAAGTCAAAATTGAGAATCTGGTGTCCCAACGACCATTATACTAATTTACTTTAATCAGCACTCTCCTATGCACATCTGTTCGACTGAAGTTTGTGGGTAGCTTCCCTGGAAACCCTCACGAGACAACACTCGTCCGCTAGGGTAAACCTAGTGGTTCAACGGCTTGTTGCATAAGCTAAATGCAACCGGATGACCTACGAAAATGGCATTAGGAGTAGATTTTTCTTTTTTTTATATTACTAGAGACTAGCAATATTTAGGTTGGGGAGTGTGATTAGCACTTAAAATTAGCATTTTACTATGTCGTTTTAAGACTAATTGTACTTTGATGGAGTTTAAGTGATGTCATTTCAGGCCCTAAACTGAACAAGTACCCAAGAACAACAAGTACCACACTTGGATGCAACACCAGCACATTAGAGCCCAAAATTGGAGAAGCTTGGAGCACAGCCAGAACGTTCGAACGTCCACATTACACTGTAGCAGACTCAAGTGCTAAGAGAAGGCGTGCTGCAATTAGGAAAGAAGACTGAAGCTCTGAAGCACTTGAGTGTCACGTTCGAACGCCAACTTGAGTTGATTGAAGATCAGACTACTGCATAGAGTTGGAACTGAACTTCACAGAAGACCAACAGACCACTCGAGTGAAAGGGTCAGAACACATCTGGCGTTCGAACGCCCTTAGTGCAAAAACAGAAGAAACGTTCGAACGACAGTCAACGTTCGAACGCCCTTAGTGCAAAAACAGAAACAACGTTCGAACGCCAACTCACGTTCGAACGTTCTCCATAGACTGGCAGCAGAGTGGTTGGCTTTTCACTTGGACTTGGGCGGCAAATACTATTCCTTCACCTCCTCTTGTCTCCTCCTCTAGCCTATAAATACTCCCCTTGTTGGAGAGCTAAGGGAAAAAAAGTAGGAAAGTTGATGGAGGCTTAGACTCCCACTCACATTGTAGATATAGCTTATTTTCCTTGTATGAAGTCTTTATCTTAGAGATTAGTTTGGCTTTAGTCCAACATCTCTTGCTTGTTATAAAAGTAGTTTTATGCTTATGCTTATACTTATGCTTTCATTTTACATGCATAGAAGAGAGATAGTTCATCTTTTGGTTGAGGAAGCAACCCTCCAATTCTTGGTTAAGGAAGCCACCCTCCAAATGTGACTAGCTTTCTTCTAATTTTATTGTTCATGCATTTCACTTCCATTGCTTGAACTTCTTTCTTTCTTAGAAGAGTGAAACTCTTCCACTTTTCTAGAGCTTTACCAAAGTCGTGAAGGGTGGAACGTGATTCACCCATTCTTTGTTAAAGATTGGCTCCGTGTTTGTTGTTACTTTATCTTTTAAGTTCTCTACTTGGAGGGATGAGCATCACTCACTTTTCTAGCTTTACCCAAGCCATGAAGAGTGAGTAGTTTCTCATTCACTCTTTAGTAAGAGGAGAAGGGCATGTATAAGTTATCCGGGAATCATATTTGTGCATTGTTTTTATGCTTAACATTTATTTCTTCTTGTTATTGGATGATTGATTGCATCTAGCAAAGCTAAGGTACTTTGTATAACTGTGGTCTCTTTCTATGACACGGATGACTCTTGCATAGAAAGACTCATCAGTTCAAGGCAAGTACCCCGGCTAGATCCTCATGACTACCCTTCAATCCTCCCCCTTATTGTACTTCATTTAAAGAATGGAATATTAATATTATGATTGGATGTCTTGTAGAAACACTTGCTTGTTTGTAGACGGGTTAAGTCTCGGCACAAGCAATTCTTGTAAACTTCTAGAAAGACATCGGAATCATGTTCTTAATTCTCACAATCCATCTTTATTTTCTGATTAACTTGCTATTGACACGGGAGTTAATTGAGTTATCAAGCACAATTATGACAAACCGGATAACTAACTACATGTCCAGATCCTTGCACTAAAGAGTGACTCTTTTTAATTAGCACTTATCTCCTGTTTTGTTAGGAAAATCCTCTTGGAAAGAATCTTATATTCTGTCCAGGAAAACTCATATCTCACAGCAAATCTCAAGGGTTACAATCAATAGGTCTCTACCACTGCTTACCTCATAAATATCAACAAAAGTTCCCTATGGATTCGTCTCCGGACTCAAACCGGATTATTACTACAGCTTGACCGCCTGCACTTGGGTGTACACATTTCGGATCAAGAACAGCCCTCCTTACTCCTCTTGCGGGAACTAGTGCCTGCGGGTTGTGGGGAACCCGGACCTGTGCGTTTTTTGCGGGCCATGAAGATCAACAGTGCCCCAACACCCAAAAATGACAAAAACCACATCAAGAGTTTCTCCACGGGCTCAAAAGTGTCAAGGGAAATCTTTCCTAAACGATTCATTGCAAAGGAGTTCAAGGTTTTGGATAAATCAAAGTGGAAATGGAATTTGGGGGAGAAATTGGAAAACCTAGAATTTGTGAGAAATTCCACAAATTTTCGGTAAAATCCACGTAATAATCAATCCTAGACACAAGAAATGGAAGATTTGATGGTTGGTGAGGGTTCTATGGAGTTTGAAAGAGATTAGAGAAGTTTCGAGGGAGAGAGAGTTGCTTGGGAAGTAGGATGGAATAGGGCAAATGAACAGTTCATCGAAAAAATGGACTTAAAACCCTTATTTTTAGCTTTCTGCGCAAAACCTAACGGTAGGTCGATCAAAACCTACCGGTAGGTTTTGTGCACTGGACAAAAAACTATCAGTAGTTTTTGGCCCAAAACTACCGGTAGGTTTTGCCTTGTTTGCAAAAAAACATACGTGCTCCCATTCTCAATTCCACTTCAATCTAAATCAACCCCTACACATTCTAACACCCTATTTATGCCCTTTACTCTACCAAAAACATGAGGTACTCTTGTGAACCACACTTGAGTGACCATGCCCCAAGTCATTTCCGAAATTACAATATGATTTAAAATTTTGATGCTTTCAACACACAAGGCATATATTTCTACATTTAACTACCAAAATAAATACCCAAAATGTAAAAAACATATTCAAGTGAGAAAGGTATTCCTAATTCTATCTAAATATCAAAAATTTGAGCGCTATTCCCCCATCCTACAATCTTAGGGTTACATAACACATTGTTCAAATACCTGAACGAAGTACACATGAGCATCACCATGGTTTTAAATGCTATTCTAAAGTATGCACCTATACATTCATTTTCAAACTCGTGTGTGTGTGAAATGGACATGTAATTTAAGCATCTACCCAACGAAATTCACATTCACTCGGCTATCCAAATTTCGCTTCGATGCAAAACTCACCAAGGGTTGCTCTCACAATGAATCACACTATGGTTATCTTGGCATGCACTCCATGTGTATATGTGAGATAGAATCATGTGTACAAAATGAAGTATCGTCACATATAATCCAAAAATGAAGTACATGTATAAAAATGAAATAATTTTGGCATAATCTCATGAACGGAATGTTAGAGCATTAGATAGCTAGATCAACCTTTCTTTTTTCTTTAAAAGTGTGCTTTCCCCATGCTTTCTCTAGAACATTTAGGACTTCCAAGGGTTATAATGGGGCCTTGGAGGTGATATTGAGGCAAGTGAAATGAAGGATAGAGGATAACAAAGAGGGTTGTTCCGAATGAATGACATTTATTTCAAAAAGATCTCCCTTTTTATGGGATTTTTAGTCTAACACCATCACTTCACTCTTTATTTCTTTTTCTTCTTTTCCTTAACATTTTCCTTTTTCTTTGATCATTCTTTCTTCTTTTATCCCTTTTTTCTCTCCTTTTTCATTCTTTTTCATTCAATATTTGAATTCAACATCATTCATCCCTTTGTTGGGTTTCCACATCACCATTCCTTCTCTTTTATGATCAATCATATTCAACTCTCGGAACAACCAAGGAGTGGTAAATTTTTATCATTTTGCACTGGCTTGGTCAATTGTGTGGCATGGAAACGAATATTCAACAAAGCTCAATCACGACACTAGGGATAATATTTTCACAAGAACAAGGGTTAAGGCTCAAAGCATATCAAAGATGGTCTAAGATCATTTCCAGATAAGCATGAGAGAGCATTTTGCATTTCAAAACAAAATCAATCAACTACCCAACACACTCTAACCAAAATAAGCATAATGAGATTATTGAACAGATTTGAATTTGAAAAATTGTTCTTTGAGTAAATGTAAGTTCCCTCCAACAAGGATTGACACAAAAACTCTCATGGTTACTTACTCATCTCCACTATTCATGTCAAGCACTAAAATGTGAATCCAATCCGTAAATTGTCAAAATTACATATTCAAGGTGCACTTATGGGTGACTTCAAAAGCAAACAAGTATGTGATACTCTTAGCATAGGATAAACTTTTATAATGTGCTCATGTATTCACAATTTAAAGCAAAGATCATCATATCAATAATTTCATAACACTTTGAAATTGGGAATATAGTTCAACATTTAGATATTCTTCACAAAAATTTTCAAAATTTTCACATATTTTTCAACTATTCTTAAACAAAAATCTGTAGAACATGTGAAAGGTGAATTTTACCACAAAAATTGGTATCATCAACAAAAATTTTCACAAAAAATTGGTGTATCATACAAATGGTGCACCTCACCCCCTAACTTGATTCATGCATTGTCCTCAATGCAACAAAAAAGATATGATATGCAATAATGGACTTAAAAAGATAAGTAGGGTTAGAAAACACCTCGCATGGAGCTTTGACAAAAACACCGTAATCTACACATTTAAAGAAAGAAAACTACACAAAGATGAAAGTAAGTAAGCAAAATAACTTGGAAAGTAAATGATAAAAGAAAACGACTGTACACTAAAATCTACATGAACAGTTAATCCTCCAAAAGGTCCAGGTAAATCGGGTCTAACAACTCTTCCTCCACCACTTGACCCTCAAAACCCTCGAAGAATGACTTAAGTCTTTGGCCATTGACCTTGAATGTTTTTCCATCCTCGGGGTTTGTGATTTTCACAGGTCCATTGGGGTAGCCACTTTGATAAGATAGGGGCCATCCCAACGGGATCGGAGTTTTCCTTGAAAGATGTAGAGTCGAGAATTATACAAGAGCACTTTTTGTCCGGGCTCAAATATTTTCCTTAAAATGGATTTATCATGAAAAATCTTAGCCCTTTTTTTTTGGAAATTCTTGAGCTCTCGTATGCATCTCTACGGATCTCCTCCAACTCATTAAACTCCAACTTCCTATTCTCTTTGGCTATTATCAAGTTGAAGTTCAAGGTCTTGATGGCCCAATAGGCTTTGTGCTCCATTTCTACCGGCAAATGACAAACCTTGCCATAGACTATCCTGTAGGGTGACATACCTAGAATGGTCTTGTAAGCAGTGCGGTAAGCCCATAGGGTATCAGTCAAACTAAGTGATCAATCCTTCCTATTAGGGTTCACCGTTTTCTATAGGATGTTCTTTATTTTTCTATTGGCCAACTCGGCTTGACCATTGGTTTGTGGGTGATAAGTGGTGGACAATTTGTGTGTGACGCCATACTTATGCATTAATGATGCAAATGGCCTATTGTAGAAATGAGAACCACCGTCACTTATCATCGCACGAGGCATCCCAAACGTCGAAAAAATATTTTCTTTGAGAAACTTGACCACGACCCGGTGGTCATTGGTCTTGGTTGGGATAGCCTCTATCCACTTGGACATATAGTCCATTGCCAACTAAATATAAAGATAGCCAAAAGATATAGGGAATGGAACCATGAAGTCAATACCCCAATAATCGAATATCTCAATTACTAACACGGGGGACAAAGGCATCATATTCCTAAGGGTCACACTACCCAATCTTTGACACCTATCGTATTCCTTGCAAAATGAAACATAATCCATAATTAAAGAAGGCCAATAAAAACTGGATTGCAAAACCTTAGCTGAAGTCTTTTTGGAAGAGAAGTGTCCACTACACGCTTCGGAATGGTAGAATGCAAGGACGTCCAGTTGTTCATTCTCAGGTACGCATATCCTCATGAGTTGGTCAGGGCAGTATTTGAACAAGTACATGTAGTCGAAGTAAAAGTACTTCACATCCGCCATAAATCTCCGTCTATCCTCCAGGCTCCAGTGTTGTGGAATTTGTCCTGTAGCAAGATAATTGCAAATGTCAGCATACTAAGGACAAACAGAATGAATGGAAAATAAATGCTCGTCAGGAAAAGAGTCAGGGATAGGAATATGTTCTTCGGCATCTTGAACTACAAGTCGGGACAAATGGTCCGCCACCACGTTCTCAACTCTCTTTTTGTCTTTGATTGTCAAGTTGAATTCTTGTAGGAGGAGGATCCACCTAATGAGTCTTGGTTTTGCATCCTGCTTAGACAAAAGATACTTCAAAGCAGAGTGATCAGTGTAGACTACAATAGGTGAACCAATGATGTAAGACCAAAATTTATCCAATGCAAATACTACGGCTAGCAACTCTTTTTCGGTGGTAGTGTAATTCATTTGTGCCTCATTTAAAGTCTTACTAGCATAGTATATTACATATGGTCTCTTGTCTTCCTGTTAACCAAGCACAACGCCGACCGCGTAATCATTCGCGTCGCACATGAGCTCAAATGGTAAATCCCACTTGGGTGGTCGCATAATTGGAGGTGTAGTGAGCATGTTTTTGAGTTTTTTAAATGATGCCTTACAATTATCTGACCACACAAATGGGACATCTTTGGAAAGCAAATTGGTCAAGGGTCGTGCCAATGCACTAAAATCTTTTATAAAACGACGGTAAAAACCGGCATGGCCAAGAAACGACCTGATGTCTTTGACGACTTTCGGTGTGGAGAGGTTGAAAATTGCATCAACCTTGGATTTGTCGACTTCGATCCCTTTTGCCGAAATGATGTGCCTGAGCACTATCCCTTGTTTCACCATGAAGTAGCACTTCTCCTAGTTGAGAACCAAATTCTTCTCCTCATATCTCTCAAGTACTCTCTCCAAGTTCTCCAACCAACCTTCAAATGAGTCCCCAAATACGAAAAATTCATCCATGAAGACTTCCACAATTTTCTCTACCATGTTGCTAAAAATTCCCATCACACATCTTTGAAACGTCCCCGGGGCATTACATAACCCGAATGGCATTCGGCGATATGCAAAAGTGCCGAAGGGACACGTGAATGTAGTCTTCTCTTGGTCTTCCAAAGCGATCTCAATTTGATTGTAGCCGGAGTAGCCATCCAAGAAATAATAAAACAAGTGTCCGGCTACTCTTTCCAATACTTGGTTGAGGAATGGCAAAAGAAATTGATCCTTTCTTGTGCAAGAGTTGAGTTTCTGATAGTCGATACAAACTCTCCATCTGGTGACTACTCTTGTCAGAATCAACTCGTTCTCCTTATTTGCAACCACAGTAACCCCCGATTTCTTTGGTACCACTTGAGTGGGACTAACCTATTTACTGTCAGCTGTTGGAAAGATGATGCCCACATCAAGTAGTTTGAGTACCTCATCCCTCACCACATCCTTCATGATAGGATTTAGCCTTCTCTGTGGTTGTCGGGACGGCTTGGATTCTTCTTCTAGGTAGATGCGGTGTGTGCAAATTAGAGGGCTTATCCCCTTGATATCGGCAATCGTCCAGCCAATTGCTCCCTTGTGCCTCCTCAACACTTTCAATAGATCATTTTCTTGCTTCGGCTCCAATGAAGAACTTATGACTATCGGAAATGTTTTTGTTCTCCCCGAGAAAAGCATACTTGAGAGAAAAAAGTAGTGGCTTCAAATCCAAGTTAGGTGTTTGTACAGTGGTTGGAAAAATTCTCTTCTCTTGTTGTGGAAGCTTGTCAAATGTTGGGGTCCATTTTTCTACCCCTTGTAAACTTTTCGGCTCCTCTTGATCAACAATTTCCTCCTCCCCCAACTTCAAAGTGCTCACTAGCTCCAAGTGATCCTCCAACAAAGTGTCAATCTGGTTGATCTCATGTACTTCTTCGTCATCACCCGGTTGCTTGGACAAATTGAACATGTTGAGGTCCATTGTCATATTTTCGAATGCAAGCTTCATAAGTTCATTCCTACAATTAATCACGACATTAGATGTAGCAAGGAACGACCTACCTAGTATGACAAAAATTTGTGAGCTAGGGTTAACAACTAGATGAGTATCAAGTACAATAAAATCAACAGGGAAATAAAAATTATCAACTTGAACTAAGACATCCTCAACTACTCCCCTCGGTGTTCTAACGTTTCGATCTGCCAATTGAAAAGTAATTGGTTAGTACACCGAATAGGGTAGGAGATTGATGCTTGCCCCCAAGTCAAGAAGTGCTTGCTCCACCCGACAATTTCCTATTGTGATAGCAATGGTTGGGCAGAAGAGGTCTTTGAAATTTGGTGGGGGTGTTGGTCCTCAAGATTGAGCTCACTTATTCGGTGAGGAATGCCTTCTTGTGCATGTTCAACTTCCTCTTCACTATGCACAAGTCCTTCAAAATCTTTGCACAAGATGGGATTTGCTTTATGGCATCAAGGAGTGGGATGTTGATTTTCACCTACTTAAATATTTCAATAATGTCATAATAGTTAGCCACCTTCATAGGTGGCTTCAAATGTTGGGAAAAAGTGGTTGGAATGGGACATGCATGCACATTAACATCAACCATTTTTTCTTTTTCACTCACCTCACCCCCCTCGGAATTGCCTTTAATCTCTTTCTCTTTTTCCAATGTGGACTTTGGTGAGACTTTTGGCAAAATGGTCTTGTCAATTTGTTTGCCACTCCTAAGGGTGGTGACCGCCTTGAGTTGCTCACAACTCTCTTTGGTGGGCTCGGATGACTCTATCACGTGTTGACCTCTAGGGTTCTCTTGAGGTTGAGCGTGAAATTTTCCTTTCTCTTGTTGTGACGACCCTATGGCATTGGTCAATTTCATGATTTGAGTCCGAATGTCATTAAAAGCGGCGGAGGTTTGATTGTTGATGGTGGTTTGGCTTTGGATGAATTGGTGCACTACATCCTCCAAATTTCTTTTATGAGGCGGTTGGTAGGTGGGTGGGTTGGATGATCCTTGTTGACCAAAAATTTATGGAGGCGGGTTTTGTGAAAACCCTCCCTTGTGGATTGGACCCCATTAGGAGCCAGACGAAGGACCTTGACCATGGCATTGATTTTGCTTGGGAGGCATGGGAGGTGAATACGAACTAGACCCGTGAGGAATGGGATTCTCATTCTTCCAACTAAAGTTCGGGTGATTACTCCAACCCAGATTATATGTATTAGAGTGTGGGGAGAATAATTGCCTACTTTGATTGAAGGCATTGACTTTTTCATGATACACCTCTTTAAATGCCGGAATGTTGGGGCACTCCGAGATGGAATGCTCAACACTCTCACAAATAGAGAAAAATTCCTCGGTCTTGGTAATGTTAGACACCTCATGTCTCCTATTGGCCTCTAGACTCTCCACTTTCCGAGAAAATTTGGTGATTTTGGAAAGCAAGTCTTCCCGATCCCTTAAATCATACATCCCTCCCCCGCTTGGTTGATTACTACCCGGAGAGGACCTCGGTACATCGGCGGGATCCGTGATATCTCAAGATTGTGCATTTTGTGCCAATGTATTGAAGTACTCTAGGGCCTCATCGGGATCCTTGTTTAAAAACCCCCCATTGCACATCATGTCTATGAACTGTCGATGGCCCGGTGTAATCCCTTCATAGAAGAAACTCACCAATTGCCATGGTTCAAAACCATGATGTGGAATGGATTGTAGTAATTCCTTGTAGTGATCCCAACATTTATAAAATTGCTCATTGGGCTTTTCCGAAAAATTTTCTATTTCAATTCCATGGAATTGAGGAAGTAGTTGTAACATTCCCGGTTGAACTAGGAAGACATGAGCTTGGACCGGTAAAAGAATGCATGAGGGAGTGGTGGTGCTACGAGTGGGTTGAAGATAATCCCGCATTGACCTCGCCGGAGGATCAATTGGGATATTGTTTCCTTCATTCGTAGGAGGGGGAAAATGCATTCGGGGGTTTGGCATTCTAGGGTTTTGCATTCCCCCACCGCTTAGCATCCTCATCCTCAAAGTTGTCACCGGCATCCCCGGGTGGGTCTTGGTCAAGATTCATATTAGGTTCTAGGGGTCGTCTAACCAATCTATTTTGGTCGTCCCGTCCTCACATGCAAAAATAATATCTACAATTGAAATGAAAAGTAAACAAAAGTATATACAAGGAGCAACGTACCTTGGCCCGTGATGAGAATCACGGGACTTACCTCCATTGTCCGAAATCACCTTCTAATTCAACGCTTTGCCTTCCCCAGCAACGGTGCCAAAAATGTTTGATCGCGTTCACCCTAATCTCCAAACACTAACCCGAACTAAGTGTATATGGCTTATGTGTGCAGGTGAGTGTCACTCTCCCTCGGGTTTGATGCTAGAAATGGGTAAAACGTGTGTGTGGATGAAAATGTGTGTCTGCAAAAGTGCTCTCCAAGCGAAGAGATACTTTCGAGTGTCGTGTTTTACTTGGAATTGAGTATTCCAAGGTTGTCTCCTCAGGGAAGGAAGGTTGAATTGTGTGAAGATGATTTTGCAAAAAATGTGAAAGTGTAAAATCTTGTGAATTTGTGTATTGGTGAGTGAAGTTTTTGATTGAAATGCAATGAAAACAAGGTTAGTTAATCCAAAGGGGTCATTCCAATGGGAATGTCAAATCAACTCAAAACATTCTTTCAATGGTGTCTCGATGCTTGATTGATTCGTAGGAAGTGAGGGACTAATGTGGAGGTGTAGACTCAAGCATACCTCGTGACAAGTCTACGGTGTATCAAGAGCTTACAACCCCGTCCACACTCAATCTAGTCAAACCAAACAACTTACACCACGAGGAGGAATGAAAAAGAGTTGATTTAGCATACCCAAGGGAAAATCTCCCTTGGATTAACCAACTAAAAACTTAGCTACCCATAATAAATGCAAAGTCATACAATGTGTAAAGAGACATGGTAATGAAATGGATATTAAAACTTGTATTAATGTAAAGAAAAGTTAACTACAAAGATAAGTGCATTTAATACCCATTTGGAAAGCTTGAGAAGAAAAACTTAAATGTAACAATGGTAGATTCAAAGATACATAACTAAACTTGGAATACACTTGAAATAAATGACATTAAAGTGCAATAAATGAAGATTCTAAGAGTCTTACAACTTACTACAACGAAATGGCTAAGAAAATGCAAAAATCCAAACTTTCTCTCTCTAAACTATGTCTTTTTCCTTGAGCTTCTCTCTTTAAAATGCTGAATAAAGTTGTAGAACTCTTGCATTTTCGTCCATGAGGCTCCCATAGCCTGTGTGTGCAGGCTTCCCATCAATGGGAAGTGAGGTGATGGCTTGGACAAGCTAGGACAAGCCTAGCCTGCAACCCACCAGGCTCTCTCATTCTCTCTCTTCCTTTCCCATCCCAAATCCTCCAAAGTCAGATTTGTAGTGTAGGTAGGCATGGTTTGAGGTAGAAAATGTTAGGGGAAGTGTAAGAGAAGCAAAGGTGGGCCCTACAAGCAATTGGAGCTGAGTTGCAGAATCTGGCATTTTTCAGCAAAACCTACCGATAGGTTTTGTTCCAGTGAGAAAAACCTTTTGGAAGGTTTGCGGTAGATTCAACTCCAGTGCACAAAACCTACCGGTAGTTTTATGAGCAAACCTACCAGTAGGTTTTTACTTGATTTGCTCATTTCTTGATCTTTTCACTTTCCAAGCCACTCGTTAAGCCTCCCCTTCATCTCCATTGACTTTGAGCACTATAATGGGGGCTTAACTCAAACCATTTTCAACTCTTTACCTGCGATCACACAAAAACTCATTAATTGCTTGATTAATTGCATTTTCTCCCATTTCCACCGCAAACACAAGTATAAAAGGGGTATAAATGTATACACGATGTGCAATATTTTGTGCTAATCACTAGTGTTTGACACTATATATTTAAGATTGATTTCGCCCCCACACACGGTGCTTATGGAATATAAAGCGTCTGCCTCCCAAGATACAATGATCTTCACACGATTAGAAGTAGCACTCCAATCTACTCGTCCAGCGAGCCAGAAATTGTGTTGTATACTCTCCAAATGTAGACTGCCTTAATGTTATATGAGACTGCCTTAAATGACTATGAATGTATTGGATGAATTGGATGCAAAATAATTATGTGATTGGGTTATTTATAGAGAGAATGGTGACTGTTTCTGATAGTCACCATTTGAACGGATGCAACCCAACAGACACCACTTGTGTAACTGTTCTCTATGAACAAACACAACTCAAAATTTTAGACTGAAAGGAAATTACCCTTTGAACCAGTATGACTAGGTACCGAAATTTAATTTCGGTTTAGAAATTCTCGCCCAATTAATTAAACTAATTTTCTCCAAAAAGATAGGGCTTGGTCTAAATTAAAGTGGGATCCGTTCGTTGTTTCGAGTAAACTTTCATAAGTTCGTATTTTACTCCGTGAGGAGAATGATGTAATATATTCACTTGCTCAAATCGAATAAGAAATGAATGAGAAAATAAGCTCCAACGTGACCCTATTGAAATATGAAAATAGAGGCTGTGCAATGTGGGATTTGACACCAATCCCACATTGGTTGAGGAAAAAATTCTACATGGGCATATATAGGTCAAGTTTGCTCTATGGGATTGGACCCCAAGGGGTTCCACAATTTTATGAGTAGAGCGAGCATCTACATGCCTTCGGTTCTACCACACGCGCGCGCTCACCCAATTAATTAAACGAATTTCACATTCGCTCCCTTTTAAGAAAGGATAAGGTTTTCCTCCAAAAGAAAGTCTACAAGTGGCACACTTATGATGCACACAATCTTATGGATACCATCTAGTGTTTGTGTATATCTTACATAACTAATTCTATGCATGTATACAAACATATTATCTAGTGCTTTATTAACACTCTGAAGTTAAAGTAAGGATATGTAACCAATAATGACATTTTGGTTCAGCAAAAATAATTGGAAAAAAGTTCATAAGGAATTTGGGAAATGAATTAAGAGACATTGACTTGTTCATATTGTGTTTTTTGGATTTTGGCTTATCTAAACTTTATAAATGGCATGGTCAATTTCAATTTTGTCCTTTTAATGAAAACACAATTATATTTTTACTTATAATATTATTAGTTGTTGCACACGTGCGTTGCATGTGGACTATTATAAGCCTGAAATTTTGTGTAGTAAACTCGAATATCACTACATTAAACCCTAGACCTTCTATAGTAAAATAAATGAACGAGCCCAAAAAGAGTTAAAAAATGGGCAAAAGAAAAGGAGTTACAAAAGAGCAAATATCGGGCGATACAACATGTATCGCTAGCGAGGGGTTTGGGAAAAAAAAAACAAAAGAGCAAATATTGTATGGGTAAGTGAATGAATAAGTAATGACTAAAGGATGTTTCAGAGACGGTGAGTGATTCTCTATATAAATTGAGTGATTCTCTATACAGAACCAGTGCATAAAAAACATGAAAAAGTCACTTGATTAACCTAGATAGAGAGTGAACCTCTTGTTGAACTTTAGAGGCAGCGGTTGAAACGGGGAAGATACCTACACAACACTTCTTCAATATCTTGTCATAGCAATTAGCTTTTAACAATGTCCTCGATATTTGTCTAAAATCACCATATTAACAGGAAAGGTTCCGTACTTGATATGTGGTGTATTAGATTTGAGAACTTTGTTCATTTACCTGATATGTGATGTATTATATTTGAGAAATTATCTTGTTCTCCATGTGGTGATCTTCAGCTTTATCATTTAGTCCACAAGTTGATGATGAAGAAGAAGAAAACAAATTAATTGGTAGCTAAAAGAAGTCAATTTAAATACGTAAGCCTTCTCGAACCATTTATATGCTATAATCAATACTTAAAAATCACCACCCTTTAAATAACTAAGTTACATGAAAGAAGAAGTACATTATCTGAAGAACATCACTTTTTAATATCTCCTGAATCTCTCCTTTTGAAGAAGGCTCAGCTTTATCAAAAAAAAAAAAAGAAAGGCTCAGCCGTAGCTGGGACAGACTGTGAGACCCTTTTGTAATTTTGCTTGAATGTAGGGGCAAGGCTTTAAGTCTCCCAAGATATTATCTCTATTTATCAATAAAGTGAGTCCTCGCTTTGTCGAGGTTTAATTGGAAAAAAAATTTACTCCTACAATGAGACGTGCCTAAGAAGTAAATCAGAGGATAAAATGGGATTGACATTATATTGAATTACAATTTTGGTGTTCCCTTTTTTAAATTTCAAATCAAAACTATAGATGGTTAATGATGCCCGTTGATTTGGCAACATGTAAACACATGGTGAGAGAGAAGTTTATGAGTCTGGTGAACCAACGGGCCTTTGGTCCTATAGTATTCCTTACTTTATGAAGGCTTTGTCTTACTTTGTCTTCTTGATGTCAAGGGTTCAAGTCCCTCCTCCCCCTCCCCCTCTCCCAAAAAAAAAAAAGAGCTAGTGAACCAAAAGGGTTGAAGAGCAAGGACTGATCTATATCAATGTAGTAGCTTTGTTTATAACCTACAATGTGGAAATATGAAAGGGTTCACACGTGAATGAAAATAAAACATACTTGTAGGTAATTAATTATCATCGCATAACACTTATATTTTTATTGTTTATAATATGTTAAATAATTGCAAAAGTTTTACCATCTAAAATCTAGTGAGATTTGAAAAATTAAATATAAGTCATTAAAATATATAAAAACAATTCTTATGAGTCTACTCTTATAAAAACTTTACTTCAGTTTGAAAAATATTTTAAATTTACTAAAAAATCTATACAATAAAATACAATACAATTCAAATTTCAAAAGATAAACAAAATGACTTTTGCTATTCGCAGTTGAGATCTTCAAATTTTACTTTAAAGTTAATCCGACGGCTAATATTAACACTCCAAATTTAATAGAGAAAATAGACCTCTAAGGGTGTGTTTGAGGTGACTTTTTAAAAGTGTTTTTAATACTTATAACTTCTCATTAAGTACTTTAAAAAAAAAATAGTGTTTGAAACCACCCCACCAACACCTCTACCACCATCACCATCATCACTACTACGATCGTCCCCCCACCACCACAACTACCCCCACCACCACCACCACCACCATCACCACTACCACCACCACCCCACCATCGCCTCCACCACAGTCGCCGCCACCCCACCACCTCCACCGCCCCACCACCATCATCGCAACCACCCCACCACCACTACCACTACCCCACCTCCACTCTAACCACCCCTACTGCCCCACCACCACCACCACCATTGCCACCCACCACCGATTGCTACCACCATTGCCCACCATCAACACCCACCACCACCCGTCATCGCCCACCATCGCCACCAGCCACTATCACGCATCTCCACCACACCAACCACCAACACCCGTTATCACCAACCATGCCTGCCACCTAGTATTACCCATCCCCACCACACCTACCACCATCACCACCACCACCGCTATTCGTCACCACCCATCATACTGTCTCCTAGAAGCACTCGTCGTCGCCCATCACCACCATTGTCGCCCACCAACACCAACACCCACCACTACCAGCGCCATCACCCACGGCTAACACTACCACCATCGTCACCTAAAACCCACCACCACCATCACCATCACCGTTGCCACCCACGACTTCCACCACCACCACAGTCGTCGCCACCCACCACAACCATCACCGTCTCCCACCACCACTGCCGCCCACCACCACTACCACCGCTCACCTCCATTACAATCAGTGCTTAAATTCATTTCTCTTTGCTCTATCTTTGTAATTTAATTTTTAGTGTGATACAAATATGCTTATTGTTGACCATTTTTTTTATTATTTCGTGCCTTCAAGCACGAGAAATAACTAATAAATTAATATTACTCATACAAACTCTTACTATAATTGAGAAGGTTCTCTCTAATTGAAGTACTATGCTGATATAGGACGAGAAAAACAAATAAAAGATGAATTGGGGAAAAACTATCGTTACATATGGGATCATTTATTTCTACCTCCGTTGTTGAAAATAGGGTATTTGTATAAGAAATCAAATCTAAGCAAGTATGCCGAAGAGCAAATAAAAAGTAATATGACACTATTACTTCAAGAGAAAAGGTCTGATGTTATCCATAGAGGCCTATTGTGCTCCATATGGACTTTGCCAACAAGCGAGAAAGCCTCAGTCCACAAACACCTACACCAAAATTCTATTAGAAAGGGTTAAGATTGAATAAGTGGATTGAAGCTACTGGTTGTGGCATACATACTTAGAAAAGGAAGTAAAAACACCTTAAGTCCTATTAATAAGAGTGGATGACACGTAGCATTTTCCATTCGGTCTCTTATGTGTTTGAAACTTTGGTAGTCCCTTCCTCCAGCAGCCCTTGGTCGCTAAGCTCATGTGTCCACCTCCCTAGTTTGCCAATCTCACCCCGTAAACACACATGAAAAATTCAACATTTGACTATATATACACATACAATATGGAAAATAAACTAATTGTTAATATTTTTACAAATGAAGCAAAAAAAATTCTAGCAACATTGTAATTTATTCAAGATATATTAGATCAATATTGGTGATTAGGAACATTCAAAAACAGGGATAGCTTAGAGTGGGAGAAGAGAAGACAGAACAAACCAGAAACGTATGCAAAAATCTGCATTTTAAATTTGCAGCAATTCTTACCATGGAGCTCCTCATGTTCTAGTAATGGGAACATAATCACAAAAGCATTCCAGATGTTGCATCTACTTTCTTGAGCCATCTAAACGTAAAAGCATAAAATTTATAGATCAAGAGTTCGAAAGGCCGGGTTGTTGGTAATATGCATCAATTGAAGTGAAGAGCTATAAAATTTGTTGTTGTTGTGAAGATCCAGAAAATTAAAAATAGATCCTAAATGCAACTATATATTGAAGGTAAATAAAATAGTTATTTTAAAATACATACAGTCAAAGGTTAAATGAGTGACTTAATAGCAATTGTTGGATTAGGGAAAAATTGACGTTATATGCAGATTGCTCGAAATACATCTTGTCAATGATGTTTGTGAACTGTTAACAAAGCCATGGAAGATCAACTGGTTCATCTACTAAAGAGTAACTGATACATTAGTTGCATGGGCAAGAGAGGGATAGAGAGAGAGAGATGTAAGAGGCATTGGTTTGGGCAGCATTACGCAACTGTCATCATTGACAAATGAAATCACCACCAGCAGATATGTGTCTAAGGCTAAGTCAAGTGATGACCCTTATTTTGTGTTGGAGACATCAGTTCAACTGAGTTTTTTAAAAATACCTGATTTTAAAAATTATTTTCAAAATCGCCCCATTCTAGGAATTTTTTTCCCCAAGCCACATGAGTTTGGTAAAAAGCTCCCAATATTGTGTAGAATTTGCATAGGGACTAAGTCGCAAAATCATAATTTCTAAGGAACTGCATTTAGAATATGGCTGACACCATTGCTTGAAAACATCCAACCTAATAATGTACAAAAACATATGCTTTCACGCTGAATATTACACAATGAAAAATAATGATTGGATATTGAACAATATATGCTTTCGCTATGTTTCACACAATAAAAAAAGGCATGGATAATTTTAACTCATGTTTCAAGTAACATTGGAAACCACTTTTATTTCATCATCAAAAATCAAAACATGAAAAATAGCAACAGTGAAGGCCTCCAAGAAACCAATTATTTTGGTGAGGGAGGACGCTCAAGAGTAGAATTTATATCCCTTGGCTTGAAGTATGATATGCATGAGCCCTCCAATTGGTGATACAATCATCAATTCCAAAATTGTTTTTGATGTCAAAATTCTTGCAATAACTAATTAATATCAGTTACCAGTTGGAGTTAAATATAACCCGCTATTAAAACATCATATATCTTGTAGTGTAATCTATTGTTATCATTGAATTGGAAGTGAGTTTCATCTTATCAGAGATACAAAATAATTACCAATTTGCAACAACAATTCAAATGCCAAGCTATCCAAAAGCTAGCAGATCAAGGTCATCAGATTCAAGCCTCAGCACATAGAGTTCTAGTTAAACTCAACCACGGTATATACTTCTATAAATTCAGCCTGTAACCACATGATTGAAATATAGTTGTAATCAATTATTTTCAAGTACAAAGAATGTCAAACCCCCAAACTTATAAAAAGATTCGAATGCCTCAGATCATTTGAAGATTGTTGAGCCAACGAACCAAAAGCTTTCTCCATAAATTTTCCCGTCCATACACTCTCCAAAAGGCAGTAGGACAGTCTTTTCAAACTTAATGACTTTTCCTCTCACACGTTTCTTTGTGTCTCCCAAACATAATATAGTCTATTTTTATTTATCTATTCTATCTTTACTCTCTCTCCACTCCACCAACTCCCTGTCTCTCATGTCCCTATCTCTCCGCAGCATCTCTCTCTGTCACTCACTCACGTCCAGAGGTGGTAGGCCTCTGTTTTCAGACTCACTGACTTTTTCTCTCACACGCCTCCGCTGTTTATCCCAAATAGAATGGAGATTGTTTTTAAATTTACCCAATCCCCAATCTCTATCTCTCCTTGGCATCTCTCTCTTAGTCACTCATTCAAGTCTCTACGAAGCAACCCATCATCTCTTTCTCTTTCACTCCTGTCTCGACAAAGTAGCGACTCTTCGGGACTGGCCAAGCAAAACACCGATAACTCTTTCACCTCACTCTCGGTGTTTATGGATTAAAATTTTTCTCTCTGCTACACTGGTAACTCAACTCTCTTTAAAGCATCTCATATGTAGTGCTCTCTCTCTCTCTCTCTCTCACTCTCTCTCACAAACACACACATATACACTAACATAAATTTACGCAATCATACATACGCAACAACACACCCACAAATTCACATAATCACACACATACACAGACTCACGCATTTACACACACCCACACACTTCGCAGACTCACAATCACAAATGCATGAATCTAGAATCATGCAAGAATTCACAGCCACACACACACTCGCAATCACAAGTGCACTGTAACTGTTTGTTTTTGGAAGATTTAATGTGTATGCAATTAAGCTATTAAGTGTTCAATTTTTTTCTTGCTTTCGTACTAATTCGACTTCTATTTGTATTCATGTTATGTTTCTAACAAGTTGGATCTTTTGGTGTGTTCATATTGTAGCATAGGGGCATGGTTGAATGCACCAAGGAAAACCTACAACATGTAGCTCGTGGGAGTTTTTTAAATATGGTATACCCTGACTTCCCTCAATAATCTAGAAGCCTTACAATTTACAGTGAAAAAGCCATTGGTATAGTGATAGCAATCCAGCCATCCTTATGTTCAAGACTTCAAGTCTACTTAATCAAATGTAGTTATCTGTCATAATTGGAAAGTTGGAAGTGATAGTATGTGGCTTAATCTTCTATTGCCTCTTTTCCACTCCTCCAATTGGGTATGTGCTTGAGTTTGGTAATCTCTTAGAAGGAGCTTTGTTGGTCTCTTTTTAACATCACGTAGATAGGATGTTGATAACTAGGTTATTGGGGACATGCAAGTATGGCTACAATTTATTTTCTGCTCTTTTATTTTATTTTATATACATATGATGTTTTTCTTTCGCAGACTATCAATTTAAAACAATAAGCTTATCATAAGAAGATATCCTATATGTAGGTTGTGACACCTTTGATGCACACGTGAACTTTGAAAAACAAGGGTGAATAACGCTAATTAAAATGCAAAAAAATGTGAAATGCATCCAGTTAGGTTTAGGGTAACATATGATCATTCAACCAGAGCATGTCTTTGTCATGTTCTCTTCCCCATCCTAAATAAATGGAAATTGATTTTTTTGTTGTGTTTCCCAACTCCGAAGGAACATGGAACTGGTATGCTAAATGTAAAATGCCTTTAGCCAATAGCTATGCACAGGAAATCTTGCAATCAAATGAAGCTCACATTTTAGCTATGTGCGGATTATGATTTTAGATGACAAGTTGAGAGGCCACATTCATCAGTTACGCTTAGTTTTTAGTCCATGGTCAAAATTGTCCACATTACAAGTATTTCACACCAAGTAGGAATGCTATACGATTGCTGAAAATTTAATACATTCGATAAGTTATGATAGAAAACTTTGGTTTATTTGGGGTATGCTTTTTTGGTTAAGTTTTGGTGTGTTGTTTATTTGTTGTAATGAGGGTATTGTTTTTTGGTTATGGTTTTTATTGGTCAGAGTTGACAGTGATGGTGGTGACAGATGAGCAATGTGTTGAATTTTAACTTCTATATTAGGTTGCAAATTTAACATGGGTATCGTCAATGGCATGTTTAAAAGAGAATCCTGATTTTAGGTTCATCGTGTTGGTTTCAGGGCAATTGTACGATTCAGCACCGCTCATTAGTTCTTCTCATCTCATTAGGTTTGAATTTCTCTTAATAGTTTTCTAGATGTGATTTGTTTGTGAATTTCCTTTAATCTAATTTCTATATATGGCACGTTCATAGATAATGTAGTTTACCCCATTCATTTTGATATTAGGTGATTTTGGTATTAGGTAGTTTGTTGTAAAGTTTAATTTACGCAATGATAATGCGGTTTTTGGTTGTGTTGTTTCACTATTGCTACAATAGGAATTGGGGATTTATTAAAAGAGTCCACCCAGTTTTTAGAAATTAAGATTTGATGTAGTTAGTTTTTGGTGGGTGTTTGTTTTTCCTTTTGTCATAAAATGAGATAATAACAAAATTGTTTCCATTTTTTTTTGTTTACATAGTAGTGCCTTCAGGCACGGACAATGACTAGTTCTCTGTATGGTATCAGAGCGAACAAAGATCCAACCCAGCCATGAATAACTCACCAGTTTCTTCTACTCAAACTTCTACTCAAATTACCAATGCAACTCAACCTCTATTTCCGTCATCCGCAGCCCCAACTAGCACACTCACAATCAAACTTCAGGCAGAAAACTACCACATGTGGTACTCCCAGATTGTTCCCCAACTCATTGGCAACAATGCTCTCGGCTCTGTTGATGGTTCGATACCAAGTCCCAATCATCATCTTCCTGGCATTGACAACTCACCTCCGCAGCCCAATCCTGAGTATGTAATTTGGCATTGCCAATATCAACTTCTCGTCGGATGGCTACTTGCATCCTTGAGTGAAGAAGTTTTTGCCCAAGTTATCAGGTTCAACACATCCCACAAAGTGTGGACTGCTATTGAATCACCATTTGTGGCACACTCCCGTGCTAGAATTCTGCAGTTTCGTTATGGAATTACAGTCCCTAAAAAAGGGATCCAAATCCATGAAGAAATATTTTCAGCGAGCTAAAGTTTTAGCTCTTAATCTTGTCGTGGGAAACAAATTCGTTACGGATGTTAATCCTCTACATTGTTGGCGGTCTTCTTGCCGAATATGGACCTTTTTGCACCTTCATCAGTACAAGAGTCGAATTCGTTTCAATGGCGGATTTATTGGGTTACCTCTTGACTGAAGATTTTCAGATTACCCACAATTTTTCACCCACTAAAATCTCAACAAATTATGCCCAGCACAAAGCCTCATTTGACAGCAACTGAGGCCAGTCCCTTACTAATTATAGTTGTGGCCAATTGTGCAACCGTGGGCACACCCACGACTCACGTCATCGTGGAAGGACTCGTGTCCGTAACAATTCCCATTCGTCCACCAATAACTCCTCCATAACTTTGCGTCCCAATCGCCTTATTTGTCAAATCTGCTCTATATAGGGATGGCAGTGGACCGAAGCCGGGGGGGGGGGGGGGGGTGTAGTCTTCATCCCAGTACCCGCTTAAAAAAACTTCGTCCATCCTTGGTTCACCCCCTTTGATGGGTATAGTTTTCATCCCCATCCCCGTCCGCAAGTAAATTTGTAATCCCCGCCCCCTCCCCGTCCCCACCTTCACCCCCCACCCAAGCCCAACATTATCCAACATTGTAAATAATCCAAAAAATCATAAAAATTGCATGTCATCAACTAAAAATTAAAACATAATTCTTCTCATCAATAAGGACTAGCATTTGGTATAATGAGTAGGCAAGAAGTCTATGCAATATTTTTCAAGCAAAAAAGTCTATCCAACTATTTTCAAAGAGCAAAAACCATATTCAAGTAGAATAATCTCAAAAAATCAGCAAAAACCATATCTAACACTATAATCAGAATTCACCAAAGACCATATTCAAGTAGCATAAAATTAAAAAATTCAGAATATTGTATATCTAACATAGAAAATCAGATGTAGCACATGAAAATTGCAGATCTAACACCAAAAAAAACAAATAGAACAAGTAACATCTGAAACCTTGTATCTAACACACCATAGATCCGAAACAAAAACCCTCAATAGCTAACACAATACAAGCCCTTAGATCTAACAAAACCCATCACAAATTTAACAAAAGGATCATAGATCTAATAAAAACCATAAAAAAAAAAAAAAACACAAAGGTAAAAGAGAGAGAAGCATGGTGAGAGAGATGGGCAGTCGTGATGAGCGCGTAATATTGCATATTTAACGGCTTCATTACGTGCATTTTGACTCAATTTTGCATTTAATTACTTAGAGTTAGTCGAATTTGTGAATAATGTGAAAAAATTTGATGTTGCAGGTAATCATAGGGTAAATGATGGCTTTCGGCACCCTGTAACTGAGTGTGGATGAGTGGTGAAGAGATTGACGCATTACATGAGGATTTGGAGGATTAAAAATGAAAGAAATCAAGGAGGTACTGGTACTTAGTATCATAGGTACCAATACCTAAGCCTACCGGGACCATTTGGCTCGGTACCCTGATATTCCCCATTTTTGACCATGCTCCACTTTGAATCTGAGAAGGTGTAAAACATGAAAGTTGTAGATCTGAATGTCCTATATCTTGTGTCAAAATTTCAGCAGAATTGGAGGGTAGGAAAAAAAATTAATACAAATTTACGAAAATAAGAAATGAGCAACCGGTAGTGTGACGCCCCTAAAACTGGGGGTCCTTTGTCAGCCCATTGATAACCCATCAACTCGCGGAAGTACCCATGAATGTTGCATAACCCGGCACCACGTCATAACATCCCCTTCACCGGGATCATAACCAAAACAAAATTCGGGCAGAGTCTCCCTTTTATCGGGCACTCCCAAACGCATAACCTGTGTACAATTCAATCACTTGATCATTCCAAGGTCCAATAAACATCAATTTACCCTTAATATCACTCCATTCACCTCCTTTGAGCAAAAGGACTCAAGGCCTGGAGGCTTGACAAAAGTATTTTAATTTTCTGAAAATTTAAGTGGACCAACCGGTAGATAATCGACGTAATATCAGTAGAAGTGCCCACTAGAATTCTTCTACCGGTAGGTACTCGACGTTATACCAGTAGAAGTGCCCACTGGAATTATTATACCGGTAGATACTCGACGTTCTAACGGTAGAAGTGCCTACTGAAATTCTTCTACCAGTAAATAATTAACGTTCTACCGGTAGAAGAGCTCTTTGGATATTTTCTACCGGTAGATAACCAACGTCCTACCAGTAGAAGATCTTTGTTTTCCTCTGATTCGATCATTTTTCAATTCCAACTCATCCAATCTCATACAACATCCACTCAAACTCATATAACATACAATTTTACACAAAATAAAGTTCATATGAGTTTGTTTTACAATTCCTTTGTACAATATTTCATGTCTAAAAATAATTTCACACTTGTTTTACAAAATGCAATCTAAAGCCACAACTAGGCTTTCTTCATCAATGGGGGCCCAAGTGAGAGCCATCCACCGGCGCTTGTCCCGCACCTGAAATATTGTCCCCATAAAGGGTGAGTCACGCTCAATAGGGTATCTCATAAAGAGGCTACTCCCCAACCTAGATGCATATGAAATGCTCACATGCAATTCAACAAACAATAAACAATCCATTTAAGAATATGCAATTCATAATGGAATACTCTTTGTCATGTCATGTTATGAGATGAGACTCACACATGCAACGCAACCCGAGCCTTCACTGGCTCTCATATCACATTCAATGCTATGAGTATAAATCCGGGCATTCCCAGCCCCCGCCATTGATGTTACACATCCAATGACCATTACAATTCCCGGGCCTTTCTTGGGGTGGGTATTTATGGACTTCCACCAACGGGCACCCAATCGACACGACATTTATGGACTTCCACCAATGGCTCCGTATGCACTGACACACTTGATGGACTCAATACCAACGGAGTGCGTATCTAAATCATCGGGTCTTGCACCCGAGAAAAAGTCTAGCCCTTCTTGCTAATCCTAACCCTATTTTTCAATGCAACCCGTGGGACTTAGTCGAACCTTGGTCCAACTTTCCCAAGCCCACACATCATCCACCAAGAATGGTGTTTGATCAAAACCATGCACACACACCTACACTCATGTCATATGCCCACGAATTTGATACTTCCAGTGCATATGCAAATGTATTGTACAATGACAAATCTCAAGTCATGTTCAATATGTCATGCGCACATTATGAACAATATTTTCATCTTAACCAACATTCTCAATTGTCATTTATATCATAAACATATAATTATAATTTACAACATCATCAAAACATGTTATATCAATTTAATTCAAATAACATCTTCATATCATTCAAGGCATTTTATCAAACACCCACAAGGAACAAAATCGTGTAAACATAATATGCCCAATTCATCACATTTCTCATGAAATTACCAAACAAGCAATTTCAACAAACCCAATTTATGCAAGAATTGATTTTAACCATTCCCACTTTTCACATTTCAACCACAATAGGTATGTGTCATACATGATATTACATCTCTAACACCCTACCCATTTCATATTTCACCCTAGGTTGAAAATAAACCTAACTAGGAGAAGAACCCTACCTCTTGAAGTGTAATTCGAGTGGTAGAAAACTCCCAAGAACCCAAATCAATCTTTAACCATTGAGACTTCGGTGAGATCCCCGATTTTTGGTATGTAGGCGTACCCCTCGTCGCGTAGATGAACTTTAGTTCTTGGCCCGAAGGATTCTGACCAAAGGTTGGCCCTAGATCGTAGAGAGAAGATGAAGAACCCTTGATTTTTCTCTTCCCTCTCTCCCTTCTCTCTTTTTCCTAAAATCAGCTCGGTATGGGGAGAAAATCTGATTTTCCCCCCCTATTTATACCCCTTAGATACTTGGCCCTCGTTGCGCCACATGTCCGCCTTTCCCAAGTCCAATTTCGTCCTGAATTAATTAAATCTCATCCCGATTCAAGTTCAATATATTTTTATTTGAAATAACCTTAAATTATTTTTTACTTTTTGAAATTTATTCCCGATCGCGTTTATTTTGGTCACGCGACACCCGATCACCTCGTAAAATACGAAAAAAATCCGACTTTCTTGAAATTCAACGAAAATTGACTGGACAACTAGATTTCGCAAGACGAATCCAACAGTGAGTTCCGTTTCATCATCCGAGTTTTAGAAAAATTTGAATTTTCAACCCGTACTGTAGTGGCTAATTACAATTTTGCCCTATTTCATAAAAATTCAAAATTTTTTTCGAGTTTTTCAAGTAGCTTCCTACATAGAGCTACTGGTAGAAGATCCTTCTGGAAATGAGCTACCGGTAGGAGCCTTACGAGCTACCGATAGTAGATGCCCAGAACACCCAGATCCTTCTCCAAATGACTCCACCAAGTACAGGGGCCCACCTTTTGTCACATAATCCATGTTCTAATATTTCTAACACTCCATGATGATCTCCTAACTCCTACATTCATATTTTAAGCATGAGGGAGTGGGTGGCCAATGTAGAGAGAGGGAGTGGTTGGAAAAAGTATGGGGGGCCATACTTTGACCCATTTTGGAAGCTTTTGTGGACAATCTATCTCCAATCACTCCAAGTGAGCCACTCATACTAAGAGAGAGGGTGATGGATGAAAATAGGGACTTCCTAAACACAATTTTAGATCATACTTTTAGAGAGAGAAGGTCCAAAGTAGAAGATGAAGTTCTAGAGAGAGAAAGGTGGGTTTTACATTTTCCTTCACCATTTTCATTATAGTATGCTCCATTTTACTTGTAGTTCATTTCCTTCTTGCATTCTAATCTCTTCTAATCAAGTTGTAATCAAGCTTAGCTAAGTTTCTTGTCGTTCATTTCTACATTTGGGTTGTGTTTCTTTAAACTTTACACTTTGGAAATGAATATCTTCTCTCTTGTATTTTAAACCTTTTTTTATATTAATACAACCTATGTTTGATTTCACTACTATGTTTCTCTACTTAGTGTTTGCTCTTGCATTTACCATGCATAACTAAACTTTTAGTTGGCTAATCCAAGAGGGGCTTCCTCTTGGGTGATTTGACTAGGTCCAGTGCGGACGTGATTGTGGACTTTTAATACACTGTAGACTTGTCACGAGATATGCTCTTGCCCAACACAACTACATTAGTCCTTCACTTCCTACGAATCAATCAAACACCGAGACACCATTGGTTGAATGAAATGAGTCGATTTGGCATTCCCATTGGAATGATCTCTATGGATTAGCCAACCTTGCTTTCTTGCATATTTCTTAACTCACAACTCACCAAATTCTAAATCACAAGATTTTTCAATTTTCACTTTTTCACAAATCACTCTTCAAAAACACCCGACCTCGCCTTCCCTGAGGAGACGACCTTAGAATACTCATTTTCAAATAAAACATGATATTGCAAGTCTCTCTACGCTTGGGGAGCACTTTTGCACACACACACACACACACATACACACGTTTTTGTTCATCCACACACAATTTTTCCATTTCTTGCATTGAACTCGAGGGAGAGTGACACTCACCAATCTCTATAAGCCATGTACACGCATAATCGGGTTCAAGTTGGAAGTTAGGGAAAACGACTCAAGCAAGTCGCCAGATCAATGAGAGAGAGAAGAAAGAAGAAAGAAAGGTAAGAGAGAGAAACATGATGAAAAACATTGTCCTGTTTTGTTAGGTGGGCGTGGGGAGGAGGAAAAAAGAAAAAGAAGTGAGCCACTGAATTTTGAAATTAATTTTATGGGTGGGTGGGAATGAGATTGGGGTTTTACGGGGCGGGGGTAAGTGTCAGTTCATCCCTGCCTCCATCTCCGCACGAGTTTATACGGGTATCCATGTATACGTCCACCGTCCAATACATATAATCCATCCTTGGTCCAAACATGACGGGTTTGGATGAATACCCATTTTTCCCGGGTCCATTGCCATCCTTAGCTCTATAGTGGGACACACGACACTCCAATGCTTCATCAGCCTCATCCCAAGCATACTCTTCTTCAATTGATTCACATCCACATGATTGTTGGTATACTGACTCTGGAGCCACGAATCATATCACCTCTGATTTTTCAAATCTTGACATCTTGTCGAATTATCTAGGGAACGATACTGTCAAGATCGGCAATGGCTCAAGTTTGCCCATCAGTCACATTGGGTCTTCTACCCTCTTGATCTCCTTTACTCTTCTCCCTCTTAATGATATTCTTTTTGTTCTGTCTATCACTCATAATTTACTATCTGTCAACAAGTTTGCTACATATAATAATTGTTGGTTCGAATTTCATCCATCTTATTTTTGTGTTAAGGATCTGCGCACGAGCAAGATTCTTCTGTGAGGCCCAAGCACTAATGGTCTCTATGCACTTCATCTTACCAAAGGAGTTGGTACCAATAATAGAGAGGTGCTTCTTCATGACTCTCCTCTTCAGTGGCATGCCCATCTCGGCCACCCAACTTTTCGGATTGTTCATCAAGTTTTAAAGAAGATTGGCACCCCTTTTTCCATCAATAAATCCCTATCGTTTGTGATGCTTGTCAAAAGGCTAAGAACAATGCTTTTCCTTTTTCGTCACCATCTACTCCGGTGATAGAACCCTTATTTTTTGTGTACTTTGATGTTTGGGGACCAGTTCCAATTGAATCTTTCAATGGAAATAAATATCATGTGCATTTCATGGATGCTTTTAGCAAGTTTTTCTGGGTTTATCTATTACAAAACAAGAGTGATGTTCTCCCTTGCTTTGTTAAATTTACATCTCTTGTTGAAAATTTATTCAAGACACGCATTAAATTTGTACACTCTGATTGGGGGCGAGTACCAAACTGTTTCAAAATACTTAAGCCATTGGGGCATAAGACATAGCATATCTTGTCCTCATACCCATCAACAAAAGGTTGCCAAGCGCAAGCATCGATATATTGTCGAAACTGGGTTAGCACTTCAAGCACATGCTTCCCTTCCGCTTTATTTTTGGGACTTGCTTTTGAAGCCGTATGTTATCTGATAAATTGCCTACCCACTCCATTATTGCAAAATATTTCACCTTTAGAAAAGTAATGGAACAAGTCCCCGGACTACGATTTTTTACGATTTTTGGTTGTGCATGCTATTCGTGCCTTCGTCCCTATCGATCTCATAAGCTTGAATATCGCTCAACTCGATGCATTTTTCTTGGATACAATCCCACACATCACGGATAACTTTGTTATAATCCCAAGGCTGGATGGCTATATATTTCTCGTCACGTTGTTTTTGATGAAAAATCATTTCCATTTGCAGATTCAATAACTCAATCCTCCTCCACATTCCCAATATCGAAGGTTATTTCTTTACCACCGCCTTCTGTGGTAATTTCCTCCATGACACCACTATATTCCACCTCCCAGCAGGCCCTTGCTACTCATTCTTGGTGCCTGCTCAGCTGCCTTGTCCCATTACTACAATGGACACAAATCCACTGCCTTGTTATGAGGTCGCCACCTTTGCTGCCTCATTACCTCCACTAGCTACATCTTCAACAACTCCACCTGCTATTTCCTCTTCTGGTGAGCTCATGAGGACCCATCCTATGGTCAATCAAGATGGCACTCGGCGTCCTAAAATTTTGAAGTTGGTGACCCGTTACCCTTTTCCTCAGTGCTTTGCCACTTCCACGAGTTAATTCATTCCCTTATCTATCACTGCTGCATCCAATTTACCACAGTGGCGCGACGCTATGGCCAACAAGTTTCATGCTTTACTCAAAAATGACAATTGGTCCCTTCAAGCTCCTCCTCCAAATGCAAACATTGTTGGTTGCAAATGGATCTTTCACATCAAGATGCACGCCGATGGAACTATGGAACGCTACAAGGTTCGTCTCGTGCCAAAGGCTTTAACCAACGCAAAGGAGTAGACTACAATGAAACATTTAGTCCGATAGTCAAACCCGTTACAATTCAGACTACTTTATGCTTTGTTGTTGGACATGGTTGACCCATTTGACAATTGGACATCACCAACGCCTTTCTCCACAACACTCTTAATGAGGAAGTATATATGTTCCAACCATCGGGTTTTGTAGATAAGCAGCATCCCTCTCATGTTTGTCGCCTTCACAAATCCTTGTATGGCCTCAAACAAGCTCCAAGAGCTTGGTTTGCTCATCTTAGCTCTTTTCTAATTCACTATGGATTTGCCACCTCTCACATGGACCCCTCCTTATGTATTTTATCCACAGATGCCTCCATCACCTATGTTCTTATTATGTGGATGACCTCATCCTTACGGGTAGCTCCTCTCTTCTTCTACAATCTCTTTTTACTTGCCTAAGTGAGGAGTTTTCTCTCAAAGATTTCAGTCGTCTACATTTCTTCCTTGATCGAAGTCCTTCACACACCCAATGGCCTCCTTCTTACTTAACGACAATACCTTGTAGACCTTCTTTGTTGTAGCAAGATGGATGGCGCCAAACCAATTCAGAACCCATTCTCTCCTACTATGCAACTACATAAAATAGAAGATGTTCCCTTTGACTACCCACTTTTTTATTGAAGCATTGTTGATGCATTGCAATATGCCACGATAACTTGCCCAGACATCACTTTTTCAGTAAATAAAGTCTATCAATTTATGCACAAACCCTCCATTGTTCATTGGGCTGCTGTGAAACGCATTCTCCACTATCTCAAAGACACTCTGCACTTGACCTTACCCATTTCCCGATCCTAAATTTCAGAATTTTAGCGTACTGACACTGACTGGGTGGGTTGTCCTCATGACCGTAGGTCTACATGTGGATTTGCTATCTTTCTTTGCCCAAACCTCATCTTATGGTGCTCTAAGAAAAAAAAATGGGTGGCGCCATCTAGCACCGAAGCAGAGTACTGTGCACTCGCTGATGCCACTGCCGAATTAACATGGATTCAATCTCTTCTAACAGAACTCAAACTTCCTCAGCCAACGTGTCTCATTCTTTGGTGTGATAATATTGGAGCTACATACCTCACAGCGAATTCGATTTTCCACAATCGGATGAAACACGTCGAAATTGCCTTTCACTTTGTTCGCGAGAAGGTTGTTTCCAAAACTATGGAAGTCTACTATCTTTCTACGAAGGACCAAATTGCCGATGTGTTCACTAAACCCCTGCCATCTTCACGTTTTCTCTTCCTTCGAGACAAGCTTCCAAACACGCTTCTCCTGACGGAGCGTATCAGAGATACATGATAATTACCAATTTGTAACAAAAATTCAAATGCCAAGCTATCCAAAAGCTAGCAGATGAAGGTCATCAGATTCAAGCCACAGCACATAGAGTTCTAGTTGAACTCAACCACTGTATATACTTCTATAAATTCAGCCTGCAACCACACAATTGAAATATAGATGTAATCAATTCTTTTCCCATTCTCTATACATCTAATGTTGGGATTTGATGGTGTAATTCTACGTGCTCCACGGATATACGAATGCTAGGTTTGCCGCTAGTGTACCCGATGTAAAACAACAAGATTATAGTGGTTCACCGAGCTTCAGAGCTCGGCTAATCCACTCTGTAATGGAGATATCGGCTCCCTTTTCTTTATTGATCGTTCAAGCTGATTTTTTCTCTCTTCCGCTACTGGGGGTCTCCTCTCGTATTTATGATGATCCCCTTAACCCTAGGGAATCCCCACGGAGATTGTACCCTCTAATCATGGGATTTCCCTAAGACAAAGGAGAGGATCTCGGGTTGGTTGAGAGTCCTATGCCTAAAGTCACGGCTTGACTGTTACCCTGAAGGCGCCAGCTGTTTTCGAATGATTTCACCGCAACGTTAGTTACGAACTCTTTTAGACTAAACTCGGGTCTGGGTCCTCTGAATTTAAGAGTTCTAGGCTGAGCTCCTTTACTGACCTACCGGGCTGAACTAAAACCTGGGATTAATTTTCAGACATCATCAGTTTGCCCCCCAGCCCCTAGTTCAAGTAAACTTGGGTAGGGGCTGAATTTAAATCAAGATAGAGCTGACGACCTCGGTTCTCGTGTAAATAGGTCCCTGACGGTTATGGGTTATCATTCTTCTGCCTCGTTTCCCGCGCACGTTCTCCACTCGGTGTGATGGGTTTTAAATGCTTTGATTTGACTGTAACGGCCTCTTTTCCCTCTTGAAGCTTCAAACCCCCCATCTTCCTTTACCCCTGCGAATTCAGACTCTTCAATTCTTCGGCCAATCTAGGGTTCCGCTGGAAGCATCCTTTCCTTCGAATTTGTGTGGGTGGCTTGCTCTCTCCGACCTTCGGCTTGCTTCTCGTCCTTGATTAGGTACGCTCCTCGTGTCTTTCCCTCTTTTCCTCGCTCTGGATCCCTCGAGTTCGAGGTGGTTGTTGCATTTCTGGGCTTTTCGATTCTTTTATTTCTGGAACCGCGATTACTGCTTGTCTCCTCTCCCTGGTTTCGTGGATTGGCGTTCTATCGTACATATACTTGCTGTAGGGAGTTACTGTGTTGACCCTTGGGTTATTAAGGAGAGCTTAAGCAACATTCCTCCTCTTTATCGTTCTTTCCATTTGCCCTTTTCCTGTCCAACTATGTCTGCTTCCTCTGGAGCCACTCCTTCCTCTATTTCTCTTTTAGGGGATCAATCAATCGAAGAGGATTCTGATCTAGGGGCTGTGGGTGAAGAGATTGATAATTTCCCTGGTGTTGACTCCATCGACGTTAAGGCCCCTACTGTTGAGCCCCCTTCTACGTCCTCCCTCGTAGTTCCGAATAAAGGGAAGGGCAAAGTGAGTGGTGTAGGTGTTACTGCTCCTGAGGTGTCGTCTGCTTTTAGCTATGCCGAGAGTGTAGGCCGTAGTGAGGCTAGTCCTTCCCTTATGAAGATCTTGAGTGCTCGTTACGGTTTCCCTCCAGGGGTTAGATACTGGTGTCCTGATGAATATACCCCCTATATCTCTCAGGTTCATAAGAAAGTTTGTTTCTTCGTTGCCGCTTTTGAAAATGGGCTGCGATTCCCACTCCATCCTTTTATAAAGGGCGTTCTCCAACATTTCAATGTCTGCCCCGCTCAGCTTTCTCCCAATTTCTGGGGGATTTTGGTGGGATTACTTGTTTTCTTCAAAATTCACAAGCTCGGGGTCCCCACCATTCCCTTGCTTACTCATTTTTTCAACGTTAAGCACAATTCTTCTGAGGGCTTTCTGTATATTTCCAGACGTACTAAGGTTAAAGTGCTAATTTCCGACCCCCCGAGCTCCCACAAGCATTGGAAAAAATAGTTCTTTTTTGTGGAAGGCTCGCAGTGGGAATACGATCCGGTGAATAGGACCGACACTCTTCCGGTCCCTAGGGACTGGTCCAACCCGGACAATCTGGGTGAGTTTTTTTTTTTTTTGATTGTGTCCAGGCTTCACGACCTTCTCTGATCTTACTTTTTTTTATTGGTTCCTAGGTAGGAGGCTTAAGCTTGATCCGAAGGACGAGGAAGTGTTACTGAAGTTAGAGGAGTGCCCTTCAGCGAGGTATTCTGAGCTTATCAGACCTCGTGTCCTTATAGCTCAGGGGCTTAGTCTTCCTGGGGTAGTTATAGAATCCCCTACTCCTCTTTCCGTCGAAGCTCCAATTCCTTTCTCTGTAGCTTCAACCGAGGTGTCAGGTGGTGGTTCTTCCCTTTACCCGTTTCAGATCTTTTGAACTTCTACGGTTTATTGCGGCTGACGATGAATTTCCTTTTATGATTTTCAGGTTCTCCCTCAATGGAGCCCTCCTCCCAAGAAATTAAAGCCAAGATAGCTCAATTGAAGAAGGGCCAGAGTGGGAACAAGCGCAAGGTTGAGGTCACTTTAGATAGTAGGCCTGTTACCAGAGCTAAGTCACATCCGCCGGGACTACCCCCGAAAAGCTCTGGCCCAGCTACCGGGGTCCTTGTAAAGAGACCGAGCTCCCTTGCTTCGGCTTCTGAGGGTCTTGCCCCCTCCTCGAGTTCCGATCAAGTTCCCAAGATCCTTTCCTCCGGAGATATTCTGCTGGATTCTTGCAGAACCCGAGCTCAGGATCAGACTTTTCCCTCATCGACTGAGGTCGAGAATGCTCTGGGATTAATCCCGCAAATTTAGCCTATCAGCTCCCCTCTTGGACCATCTGAGAATCTCTCCCTGACAACTACGCTGAGTTCCAAACCGGAGAAGGAGAGGCGGCTTAAAACAGAAGGAAGTGAGGACTCTCTCTTGGACAATATTGAACTTGCTGCCGGCGCTATAACTTCCATCATTCCTGATTCTGACGTTGTCAGGGCTGCCACTATGTCTTTAGAGAGTTCCATCAATTCAGCCCTTTATGGAGCCACTGCGGTATGCACATGTTGTTTCTCCTTTCGTTTCTATCTTCTGCCTGTTTTCTTATTCATTTCTGACCATACTTCCCTTCAGTTGACTATTCATGTGAAGGGTTCACTGAGTCGAATCCGCTCTATGGAGAGCTCGGTCAAAGCGTCCAAGGCCTGGGAGGCTAAAGCGGCTGAGCTGACCTTCGCTAATGATGAGCTCCAAGCTCAACTCCAGAGCCTCCGGGAACTTTCTGAAAATCAAGCCTCCGTTATCCAGAACATGGAGATAGAGAAAAAGAAAGCCCTAGAAAGAGAGATGAGGGGTAAGGATGAGCTGACAAAGGTCAAAGAAGAGCTCAAGCTTAAGACCGAGTCTTGGGTCAAGGTAAACCAAGAAAAATTTGAGGCGCTGGCCTCGGTTAATGAACTGAAAAGTCAACATAGTATCCTTGCAGAGGCGCACGATGTCATGCTTGCTGATCTTGAAACTCATAGAGCAGTTATTAGGGAGAGGGATGCTCTGATCACCAGGTTAAAGGACGATGTCGTTACTAAATGGGCAAAAAGGTGGTTAGCTTTTCAAGGGGCCGCTGAGGAAGCTTATCTCGAGCTGGACTTTGATTTTGACGTTCCAGCTGAGGAAAATGAGGGAGCTTCGGCTGAACAAGAGGCAGAGGTGCCTGGCCCATCTACTGTTCTTGAGGGGGCTCCTGCGGGCTCAGAGCTGCCGACTGGGGTTGAAGTTCAGAATCTTCTACCCGCTGCACCTGTTGCTTCCTCGGATACCCTTGAAATTCCCCTGCCCCCTGCTCCTGTCGACCGGCCTGCCTCGGCTCCTTTCTCTGCTGATCTGGTAGTGAGGGCTTTAACCGAAGCTGACATTTCTGTTCCTTTAGCTATGCCAGGGACTTTGTCCACTTCCTTTCTAGAAGCTCCATCTGCCATTCCACCCATGAATTCGCCTGTAGATCCAGCCAATACTTCTACCGCAGACCTGCCAGTGACTTCTCTTCCTGCCCCTTCCAAATCTTAGGGGTTTTTACTATTTTCCCTGTACTTTTTTAAATACTTTCAATCTGTTGGTGTACATGCTGCTCATTTTAAACGTTGAACAAGGCCTTTTGCTTTTGTCTCTGCCTCCTCTGTGTTTGACATGCTCTTGACACCTGATCTGCCCTGACTGAACTGCTAGCTATTGCGCTCTTCTTTATGAGCAAGAGTATTCGTCGTGCGTTATAGAAGTCTTTTTATGAGCTAAAGGTCTTCTCACAAGCTAACCGTCAGAGCCGATTTCACCGAAGGCTGCAAGGCTCTTTGTATCAGCCAGTTGATTCATCTCGAGCTACAGAGTTCTTTCGAATTTAGGTAATCCAGCACGAGCTACAGGGCTCTTTTGAATTTAGATAATCCAGCATGAGCTACTGGGCTCTTTTGAATTTAGGTAATCCAGCACGAGCTACAGGGCTCTTTTGAATTTAGATAATCCAGCATGAGCTACTGGGCTCTTTTGAGTTTAGATAATCCAGCATGAGCTACTGGGCTCTTTTCATGAATTATAAAATTCATCATGAGCTACGGAACTCTTTTCATGAATTATAAAATTCATCGCGAGCTACGGAGCTCTCTTCATGAATTTTATAACAACTCAACACGAGCTACAGAGCTCTTTTTATGAATTTTATAACAACTCATCGCGAGCTACAGAGCTCTTTTTACGAATTTTATAACAACCCATCGCGAGCTACAGAGCTCTTTTCATGAATTATAAAATTCATCGTGAGCTACAGAGCTCTTTTCATGAATTATAAAATTCATCGTGAGCTACGGAGCTCTCTTCATGAATTATAAAATTCATCATGAGCTACAGAGCTCTTTTCATGAATTATAAAATTCATCATGAGCTACGGAGCTCTTTTGGCTGTATCGAACTGCTTCCCTTATACGAGCACCGGGACTTCATGAATTATAAAATTCATCATGAGCTACAGAGCTCTTTTCATGAATTATAAAATTCATCATGAGCTACGGAGCTCTTTTGGCTGTATCGAACTGCTTCCCTTATACGAGCACCGGGACGATTGTAACTTCGAAAAAAGAGGGACCGAACGCGGTCCTCTCTTCGAATAACTTGACCCATAGTCAGTTCGCTTTTCCCCATTTATCATCGCCTTATTTACTAGTAACCGCCATCATTTTTCAGGAAACCGAAAAGGCAGTTAACCTTCTTCCTTTCCTATTCCTTGATTCTTGATTCTTTCAAAAGGCTCTACTCCCCCATCCTCTCTAATTTCGAAAAATTTTCAAGAGACTTCACTTTCCTTTCGAATCTGAAGGTTTACCTTTTACCTTTTCTTTGATCCCAATGGCCGCCCCCGTTTCTTCTCTGTTCCAGGAGCGTATTTCTTTCGGTATTGACTGGGAGTGACACTCTCGCTACTTGACTCCGTCAACGGTGTCTCCTTCTGACTTGGAAGGCATCCAAAAAATTTTTTTCCCTTATCTTGATTTACCTTTACGTGCCCCTACTGCAGACGAGCCGTGCAACTTCCTACCAAGGGGGGAGGTTTGTCTTTTTGAAGGTGCCTTGGAGTTTGGCCTTTGTCTTCCCATACACCCTTCCATAGGGCGTATCCTGGCGTACTATGGTCTGTGTCCGTCCCGTCTTTCTCCTCGTGGCTGGGCGGCCATGGTCAGCTTCTTTTTGTTCTGGCGCCTAAATGGTAATGATAAGTTCCCTTTTGTCTCCGAATTCCTTTACTTCTTCGAGATTGAGGAGGATGAAATCCCCTGTTTTAGTTACTTTCGTTGGAGGCACTTTAACATTTCCCTTTTGGTCATGGGTCTTCCTCTCAACCCTGAGGGATGGTCACAGTGCTTCTTCTTTGCTTCCGGGGATTCCTGGCGGTCTCCCGAGCTACGCTGTCCCAGTACTAGGGTCCCAAGGTCCTGGAAGAGCTTCTCTGGCATTAGTAAGATCAATCCTGAGTTCTTTTCAGCCTCTTTTGGCCTAAGATTGATTCTCATTATGCCTTTCTATTTCAGGTCCTCCTGAGCTGAATTTGCCTGAGACGCCCAATCATTGAAGAACTATTGGTCGCTGAGCCTATGACTTTTTCAGATCTGATGACGAAAGAGAACCTTCATATGCTTAGTGCTGAAGCCGCTGAATACGAATTCTCCTCAACCCTATTCTCGCCTTGGGCTTCATTTTTCGAGTCTGGTGACGAAGTGGATGCTGACGAAGAAGACTCTAGGGGGGAGGACGCAGGTACTTCTTCCAGGAAACGTAAAAGGCCTCCTCATTTGTTTTCAAAAACCTATCTTACCCCGGCTGGTGGCAAACTACTGGCTGTGCTCCACGAGGTTGAGCAAGAGAGGGACGCACTGAAGGAGGAGAATGCCCGCCTCAAGGACGAGGTGGCTGAGCTGAGATCCATTATCAAGAGGAATTAGGAAACTTCTTTTATCGTAGTTTGCTATGATGCTTTCCGAATGTTTTCTTCGATCAACTGAACCCTTTTTTTTTTTTTTTTTAAACTCTGCGGACCTATTGTTGGTTTACTTGCCTGTTGTCTTTCACCTCGTGATTGCTTGTTTTGATCTGATGAGCTTACATCCCATTAGCTTTGGAGATCCCTGAGCAGAATAGCTGAATCTCTCGCTCAATTATGAGCTTCGGTGTTCCGCTGGCCTGGAGAGCTCATCCGAGCTGTTGAAGCTCAACAAATGGTCTCATAAGTTTTGGAGCTTGGAAAATGATCACATAAACTTAGAAGCTCAATCGAGCTACTAGAGCTTGGTTACAGAGATGGGCTTGTGAGCTCCGTTGTAGGACTACCCGATCATTCCTTAGGTTTAGACTTTGAATTGAATGTATGTGTCTGGGCTACAAGGCTTATTCAAGCTACAGGGCTTGTTGAGCCTTTATGAGTTTTCGTGCTCATCTGACACTTGTAATAAACCCAGCACTCCAAGAAACATGTAATGAACAGTTACCACAAATAGTCACAGATTCCACAATAAAAAGTGGCACTATCAGCAGGAGGTCTTGGCCCATAAGTTTTGAAAAGCTTCCTAAACTTCGAAATATTACTTTTATTGAGAATAATTTTATTACAAAGAAAGCTTACTGATAGAACCTTTTAAGGTGTTCAGCATTCCATGAGTGGGGTAGGACTTTCCCTTCTCCCGTTTGCAACTCGTAATTTCCAGGTCTGATTATTCTTGAGACAATGAATGGGCCTTCCCAATTTGGGCCCAATTTCCCGTGGGTGGATCGTTCCCGGTGGCGGGTATAAAATCACGAAGGTCTTCTGACTGTCTCCTATCGGCGGCTTCTAGCGGATTCTGCACCCTTGGGGGACTCCTCTGATTCTTGCTCGTGTTGTGTGTAGAAACCATCAATCACTGAGAAATCAGTATATTTGTTTAACGAGAAGTGTTCTTCCCACAGACGGCGTCAAACTGATGGTGTAATTCTATGTGCTCCACAGATATGTGAATGCTAGGTTTGCCGCTAGTGTACCCGATGTAAAACAACAAGATTATAGTGGTTCACCGAGCTTCAGAGCTCGGCTAATCCACTATGTAATGGAGATATCGGCTCCCTTTTCTTTATTGATCGTTCAAGCTGATTTTTTCTCTCTTCCGCTACTGGGGGTCTCCTCTCGTATTTATGATGATCCCCTTAACTCTAGGGAATCCCCACGGAGATTGTACCCTCTAATCATGGGATTTCCCTAAGACGAAGGAGAGGATCTCGGGTTGGTTGAGAGTCCTATGCCTAAAGTCACGGCTTGACTGTTACCCTGAAGGCGCCAGCTGTTTTCGAATGATTTCACCGCAACGTTAGTTACGAACTCTTTTAGACTAAACTCGGGTCTGGGTCCTCTGAATTTAAGAGTTCTAGGCTGAGCTCCTTTACTGACCTACCGGGCTGAACTAAAACCTGGGATTAATTTTCAGACATCATCAGGATTCATTGGTAATCCAAAGATAACTGTGTATAAAGTCCCCCATTGTGAGCCCAAAAGAATTCATACAAGTGTGTGTTTGTAGGATAGGATGTGTGTTTTTCTGGTCTTGATGTTTCTATGATACAGTATAAACAGAGGATTCAAGCTTAAGGGTTACAATTCCATCAAAAACGAAAAATTGTATAAGATTGCATCTTGATTTCTTTTGTACTTTTTCCCCTCTTAATCTCAATTAGCATGAAGCAACAAAAAAAATCGTTCAAGTTTTTTTTTTTTTTCCTCTAAATTTTGAGCCTTTTTCCCTTTTTTGGTCGTATGTAAGTGTGAATGTTTGATTTCCTGGAATACATAAGTAGGAAGAACGTTTTGATTTTTGACACGGGTGGCTTCGGTGGTGATGGTAGTGCTGCGCTTGCCTAGAAGATGTCTGATGAAGAGATGAAAAGACCTTAAATATCTTCTGAAGAATGCTTTAGATCTCTCCGAATGCTAAGTTGCAATTATCCCTTTGTGATGCTCCGGTGGTGATAGCTTCGCGGAGGGAACTTAAATTAAACCTCCTAGCTTAGTTGGTTATGAAAAATTTATGGGTTCATTTTGTAAACACTATTTCTTGCAAACATTTGCAATGATTTGCCGAGGCTATATATCATGATGTTGCTTATGAATCTTCCATTAGCTGTTAATAGCAGGATTGAATAGTGAAACTATTAAAGTCATTGCCTTTACGATATTTCGGTGTGGTACAAGATCAGATGGTTGATGTGGAATTTTGAGTGAATCTTTGCTTGTTCCGAAGTGATATAAGTGTGATCATAATTTTTACTTTGTTTCTAATAAGTTAATGTGCTTGAAATTCTTATTGAACTAGAATCTATGTTAGGGTCTTCTCTTTCCTACCAGCCAATATTGCACAGTTTTAGTTCTTCAAGGACACCAAGAAGGCCTATTGGAATTTAAGGGTGTTTCCACCTGTTAGATTCGTCCCAGGCCAAATTTGTTTTAATAAATTTGAATGAAACTTGTCCTAACTGATTCAAACTTGACAAGGAAAAGGTACTAATTGATGTCAGATTGTCATGTTTTCATTCAATTTTTGACCCAATAAAATTAATTATATCTCAACATAAATCACGTGCAAGTCACTAGTAATCACAAAACAGAGAGACGTAGGAAACTAATCTTTACTATATAGGTATGAACTGACCCCCGACCTCCTAGTCAGGAGTATAAGGGATGACCATGGACGGAACTAAGAAGGGTTTAGGGGGCCATGACCCCTCTCGCATTTTCAAAAATTCCAATAAACACCCCATAAGTTTTAAAAAAACTCTACGTTTTTCCTTGGGTACTAAAAAACGTTATCTATAGACAATTTAGTGCATTTGAAAATACTAATGAATTGATATTTAATAGTAAAATGGGGGATATATAACCCATGGCTGGGTAATGATTTACACATTATATTTGGCAGGACGAGTTTGATGACAAGGAAATTAAAAAAAATATAATATTGTTGTGAAATTAAATTACAAATGTGACTTGTATCAAAAGTAATATGTTAACTTACGACTCGCTTTTACCATCTTATCGTACGAAACTCTTATTTATGAGGATAATTTATTCAAAATAATTACTTGATATCATGACACCGTCACAACCTAAGTTTTAAGATAGTAAGAACTGATCTTTGGATATATGACCTAAAATAGATTTACAATATTATTTGTATGAAAGTTAATCTTGATAAGTTTTGTATAACTGCTAATCTACTTAATAAAATACTTAAATATGCTATTGTTTGACTCTCCTTGGAATAAAATCTTGGTTCTGTCTCTGTGACGATTAACTAGATTGCACGGTAAAAAGATTAGCAAATTCAAGATTATTGCTATCCACTTATTTTAGTATTACATAAACGTGAAAAATGCCATTGCTCCTGTTGAAATTCATGGGTGTGTGTAATCTATATTTAAAACCATTGATACTGATCATACCATATTTTAATTACATAAATAGTAGCTCAAACCCGAACAACACAGTCCCCGAGCTTAGCAAAGGAAGTCACCAGCAAGAAGGGATGCTCGACCTAAAGGGTGCATGGGAGTTCGGCACCAGCTGATTCAAAGTACATACGAGCTAACATTTTCAGTTGGTAATCAAATCCAATAGTCGAAAGATGGTCAGGTGGGGGCCCACAGGCATTAACCACGCAGCGGGCATCTACCTCCCCTAGGCCACGACATCCAGCTTCCAGAAGAATGAGCCACGTCACACCAAAAGTATATGTCTTCAAATGTCCCGACATTTTCTTAGGAATCATAACAAATTTAGGGACCATCCTAACAAACTTAGGCAAAAAAGGAGGTAATGGAGGGGGGACCACGCCACCCATGAGGATAAATACCCCCAAACACGTCCGTATTCTTCCCCAAGTAAATACGAAAATTCTCATGGAGCAAGAGATTCCATTAAAGTTGACTAACCAAGCTTCGTAGTTGGTGAACCACAATAAATTGAGCGTTTTTATTGTCCGTTTGTCTAATTATCATATTTGCAATCACACATTCATGCCTCAAGCTCTCCAGCTTACTCATCATGCACGAACTCACTGGATGTCGTTACATTTCTAGTCCACACATCATCAAATACAATCATACAAGATCATATCATTCAACAAGCCAAAAGAAAACAGAAATATGAAAAGAAAAAAAGCAGACACACATGACTCAGATGCAGTGAAATTTGACTCAGATGCAGTGAAATTTAACAAGTCCCAGCAAATTTCAGCAGTCTTTGTAAACACAGAAAATCATTGCTTATTAGCGGATAAGGAACGCAGGTAGGAGAGGCTAGCTTGGAAATAGTTGACCAAATATTCTCTTGGTGGCATACATTCACTGATGACTGGAACTTCCATGAAGTTTTGAGCCCATTCATGGAGTACTGGGAACCTTTGAGGGTCAAGTAGCTTCATGCCCCCAACTTCTTCCATGACTTCGAGCCAACGACACATCCAACCAATCACCAGATCCAGAAATCCGATCTGTTCTCCCCCAAAAAACTTCTTCCCATTGATCTGATTCTCGATAAGCGCTAGCGATTCTTGTGCAGACTGTATAGCCTTCTCCTTCTCTTCTCCTTCGGCCCGACAGGCTCCCCATGCACCAAACACACACTGGACTCCGTGAAATCAGGGAAAAAGAGAGAGCACGTTATAAGCCTATTTAGATAAATCATTTAGTGTTATCTATGTTCAATATTAGTGCACCAACCTTCCTTTAGCCCCAATTCATTCTAAGGGTGATGGTCCTTTTTACATGGTTTCGGTCATTACCCAATACAGTCACTTTAAAAAAGAGCGCATAAAGGAACATATTAGTCGAGGACTTTACCATATCATCATTTACACAAAAAAAGTGTTTATCGTCGGAGGCTCAGAGTTGTTATCCCGACATTTTTATCACTATAACAATTAATAACCCTAAAGTTTTTATATTTTACGAGGGTAGATCATTACCATTTGGGGAGAATATCTTTGAATTGAAAAGGCCATAAATCCACGTCTTTAGAGCAACTTTAAACCAGTTATCCAAAATGACTATTCAAAATATATTTAAATATTGGATTTTCTACTTTATCTAGCTATTTTTATAAGTTCTTGTTAGTATGTATGATTTAAAATTAAATTTAATATCATTTATTCATATTAATAATTTCAGCCCCACATTTATTTTATGATTATGATTTTAAATGGTTTTAATTTTTGATTGTTGAAATTCTTTAGGGAGAGTTATATGTAATAACTACATATATAATTTCATTACTCATTAATACACATATATATATATATATATATTGGAGTTACTGACATGAGGACTAGCCGTTGAAGCCATATATCCCATATATTCATATAGCCTTAAAGGATAATGGCTATCCATTAATGTATAAATAGACATGTGTTCTATCTTCCTTTGATATAAAAAAAAGAACTCCCGCTATACAAACTCTCCTTCATTCTTTACTAGTTTTTGTGTTTTGTGGGCAACTTGGGTGTGATCAGTTCGTTATAGAGAGGTTCACGCCTACACCGTAGTTTCTCTCGGATTGTTGTATCTTGGGAAAAGAACGTCGGAAAACTCTGTGTGGAGGGGACGTATCTCTTCTTAGGACAACGTTCATCTCGCGCCTCAATCCAGTCTATTCTAAACTTATTTTTGATCTAAGTTCCATTGAGTTTATTTGATATATTTGCATGTTTATTTAATTTATAAATCTATGATTTTATGTTTTATTTTCTAACAATCTAAGAAGAGATAAAATTAAGTTTAGAATAACGTAGAAAAACTTGTTTTTCTATTTGTTTTTATATATTTCCCTTGTTTGGAATATGAGCACGTTATAAGCTTATTTAGATAAATCATTTAGTGTTATCTATGTTCAATATTAGTGCACCAACCTTCCTTTAGCCCCAATTCATTCTAAGGGTGATGGTCCTTTTTACATGGTTTCGGTCATTACCCAATACAGTCACTTTAAAAAAGAGAGCATAAAGGAACATATTAGTCGAGGACTTTACCATTATCATCATTTACACAAAAAAAGTGTTTATCGTCGGAGGCTCAGAGTTGTTATCCCGACACTTTTATCACTATAACAAATAATAACCCTAAAGTTTTTATATTTTACCAAGGTAGATCATTACCATTTGGGGAGAATATCTTTGAATTGAAAAGGCCATAAATCCACGTCTTTACAGTAACTCCAACCCAGTTCTCCAAAATGGCTATTCAAAATATATTTAAATATTGCATTTTCTACTTTAACTAGTTATTTTTACAAGTTCACTTCAATCATTCTCTCTATTTTAACTAACTATTTCAACTAACTTTAATTAACTTTCAATAATATAATTCAAAAATGTCACGTAGTTTAACACGTTAGTGCCAACCATAATGATGACGTGGTATCATCAAAATTTCAAAGCAACATTCATATTTTCAACGGTATATTTTTGAAAATGTATAAATAAGACTTTCCTCTCTCATTGTCATATACCTCAATTTAAACCATAGCTATGGTAACAACCAAATAATCAATTTAAACCATAGCTAGAACAAAAACAAAATAATTAATTTAAACCATAGCTATGACAAAAACCATATAATCAATTTGAGATTAAATTTTGAGCTAGATCACTTAATATTTTATCTGCAAAAATCAAGAATCACCATCATAATTAAGCTTTAATTTTGAAGAGGTTGAAAGCATGCTATAATAGTCGTTCTTGATAGCACAAATATATATTATGATATTGATACATCATTGTTCATTGAAAAAATAAAACAAAAACACTTCTTGTTGTTCTTTTGGAATTCGGACCGGCAAGAGAGGGAAAGAGAGGGTGAATTTGGGGGTGGGGAGAGAGGGATTTAGAGAGGGCCGACACAAACCAAAGCACTGAAGAGGTGGTGCACATTTGGGCACTAGGGTTTCGGCTCAAATTTGGGCACTATGGTTTAGACTCAAATTTGGGCACTATGGTTTAGACTCAGATTTTGGCAAAAAAGAGAGGGAGATCCATACCTGGGTGAAAGACAATGAAGACCACCTCTGTGATGAAGACGATGAAGACCACTTTTGTGATGAAGACAATGAAGACCACCTTTGTGATGAAGATGATGAAGCCACTTTGGCGCAAAAAGAACAGATAGCGAGCGAAAGAGGGTCACCACTTCTGGCGAGTGAAAATTGGATTTGGTAAAATAGCTAGTGGGATAGAGTGAGTTGGAGAAAAAAATTAGGGATTGGTTCTTCAAAATAGCTAAGAATGGCCTTTCACCGAGTGGGTTGGAGATGCTCTTAATAGTGATGCCTCTTAGGAGCAAAAACACTAGGTCATTCCTAATCTTTGATATTTGGATCTAGATTTCTTAGTTTCAAGTTTTTTTGTCAATTTTAATTGAATTGACTCATTCTTTGGGTCTCAACCATTATTTTTTCATATATCAATATCATTGTTTGTCAACGGATCGGATTAAGATCGAATTGATTTCAAAAGTCCAATCTGAATTCGAATATGATAATCTGACGGATTTTATTTTTGTGGTTCATATTCGAATCTATTAATAATTCAAAATTTTCAATCCGATACGAATAATTTAATGAATTAAATTTTAACAAATTATATCTAAATTTGAACTAAATTTATTTAAATAATCCCTTAATTTCTTTAATATTTATATAAAAAATATAAAAATAATTCATATTGAATCAGATATAAGTATATCCAAATCCGAATCCGTGAAATATAGGATATCGGATTTGGATTTGGATTATCGATAAAAAATATTAATCAATATCTAACTAATTAAATTCGGATTCGAATCAAAATCTAATCAATTGACGAACCTACATCCAAGGAGACCCAATAAGTTTTCCAACGTGATCATTTTGAATTTAAGAATTTTAAAAAATATATATATACTCTAAACTTCTCTCTTTGTCTCTCTCTCTCTCTCTCTCTCTCTCTCTCCCCCCTTCTTGGTGTGGATGTGTGAGAACACTAAAATGGAAAAATAAAGTCACAAAAAGATAAAGCTAGGGTAAAAATCATGTACCTTGTCATCAGCAAATATAGCCCAAAAGCGAACCATTGCCCTCTCATGTGGATCTTCAGGCAACAAAGGGTACTCCTTCCAGGTTTCATCAATATATTCGAGGATGACAAGTGACTCAGGAATGGCTTTGTCATCGTGAACTAGCACTGGGACTTTCTTGTGTACAGGGTTGTACTTAAGAAGCAGAGGGCTCTTGTTTCTTAAATCTTCCTTGATGTATTCATACTCCACACCCTTGAGCTTTAGAGCCCACTCAATCCTGGTGCAAAAAAGACTTGTAGTAGCTCCTATCACCTTCACTTTGCCCATCCTGATTTTATTTCGAAAACCAGTGATGAAGTTCCAGTTTCTGATGGGGTTAACCTTTTATAGTCAAGTTTTAGACCAGACCAATACTTGAATATAAAAAGGAAAAATTACATTTTAACCCTTTCAATATGAACCATGCATATTTTACATTTTTCCCTCAACTGTTATCTTTCACATTATATTTTCAACTGCAGTTATTGATTTCACACTGTCTAAATGATTATATTTGTTACAAATTTGATAGAAAGATGTCTCATTTTGTCTTCTAAATTATATAATTTTGTTTCACTTGTCCCAACCATGGACTTTCAGTCTAAAAGATAATAAACATTTTCTTTTGGGTGTAGTATCAAACCAATTAAAATAGTTGACGGAAAAATATGAGAAATTTATTAGTTTAATGTGCATTGTGAAATTGAGATCATAGTTAACAGGATTAAAGTGTTACATTGCATGTATATTATTTTTTTGTTCCGGTATAACACTGAAATTTAATTAAAAATTCAAGTTTGATTTTCTTTGAAAAGTAAACCTTGGTGGGCTGCCCCTACAATTTGACATATTAAAAGAAGCTTCTTTGAAGGAAGACTTCAGCTTTTGACTTTGGAGTCCCGCTACCAAAAAAAAATGGCACTATAGTTTTACTTGTTCAACACTAAAAATATGACATATTTTTTTATATTTTATATTTTTATTGCTTTAATTAATAATTATAAATCATCTAATTTAAAATTAATAATTGAAATTGATAGAGGTAGGATTCAGTGCTTTAGGCTTACCATTGACTTTGTGGATGCAAAGGCCGCATAAGGTAAGGGGATTTGAACAAAGCGCTTTTAGCATTTTGGCACTCAGTTTCTTCCTGGAAAGGGCTGATGTAGAACTCAATATAAAAATAATAGAAAGTTCAACAGGTTGGCCAGAGCCAAACAATACGGAGATTCCATATGTCACGACTCACGAGCCAATTTCACACAACGCTTGCTGCGTTTGAATTTCTTACTCCCGTTTCTAAAACCAAGTCTTTCGGTAAGCGACAGATAAAAAATCCGATGCAAGCTTGTGTAATGAACTTTTTTTTTTAATTTAATTATCAAGGATGTTTGAACTAGTTTATATATATCTTAACTAATTTCTTCTATAATTCAGACAAAGGCAGGTTATCAACGCCCATGCCAGGACTAAGGTATTCATGAGAGATAAATCTCTCATGTCTCGAAAGAGTTGTTAAAATTCGAACTCAAAACGTTTAAATTTACAGCTCGTCCCTAATGCCATTTGAACTATTTAATCTCTCTCGACAAATATTTTAGTAGTCTTTTAACATTTATCTCATATTACATATAACATTTATTTCATTTTTTTTTTGTACGGCTCCCAATACTAAACAACTCAATCAATACATCAACACACTCTCCAATGACAAATAATCTCATTAATCTACACCTACTTTTTTTTTCTATCTTTTCATTTTAATTTTAATTATATAATAAAAAATTAAATTACTATTTAAAATATAAATATTATACAATTAATGTTGATTTTTAGTATTGTATAGTGTCTTTAGGTACGGGTTATCGCTAGTTTATTTAATATTATAGCTAGTAAATTGAATTCTCAACTTATAAAAGTACTAGAATGGTTAAAATTAATTCAATATTCATCTACTTTAATCTAAGGGTAAATTACATTCACACCCCCTAAGTTTTGTCACTTAATCAGAAAGACCCCCTCAGGTATGAAATATTACACTGACACCCCTTATCGAAAACAGTCACCTAACGGCCCTAACAGAAGTTATAAAATGACTGTTGTACCCTTTGATGTAAAGAAAATAAAATCAACCTAACCCAAAGCACATCTACCATACCCGAATCTAACCCGCCCTAACTTGACCCAACCACCCTGATACCCATAAATATCTTCCCTCTTTATTTCTCTTCGTCGTTCCCTCTGGTAAACCAGCTCCCAGCAAACACCCCCCACCTGCCCAAGAACAACAATAATCACCCAAACCATAAAAACCTACATGGCCAAACTTTATCTCTTGCTAATACCATATATATGTATAGAGAGCAAGAGAGTGAAAGAGAGAGTCAACTCATTCTTTATGTATTTGTTCTCTTTCACCCTTTTTTCTCAAATCCATTGTGTTGGATTGTTAGTGATGATGTTTATGGGGTTTGTGATGGTGTTAATTTTTCACTTGTTTATTTGTTGAGTGTTATTGTTTGTGATTGTTAATTTATAGATAAATCACAAATTAACATTCAATGGGTGTTTGATATTGTTTTGGGTGGAAATTTTTGTTTGCAATGACTAGTTGCTCGATCTTGTGGTTTAACTTGTGTTGAAAAACGGAAGTGGGGGTGCTGGTGGTTTTTGTCACAGGTAGTGGCAGTGGTTTCTGTCACAGTGGTGGTGGTGGTGGTGGTGGTTTCTATCAAAGGTGGATATGTGGGTTACTGGTGGTTTTAGGTGCTGGATTGGTAGTGGTTTTGGGAGCAGAAATTGCATGGTGGTTGCTAGAAATAATTTTAGGGGTTGGAAATTGCACAGAGTAGCTAAAAATTGCTGGCAGTGGTTTGGGTTTGGGGGCTGGAAGTGGCATGGGAGATGTTTTGGCATGAATTGTTTTCTTTTGGGTGTGATTTAACTTGGTTTAATGGTTGACCAGAAAAGGGAAAAAAATTGTTTTATAATGGATGAAAATGTTTTGTCTCGTGGGTCTTGCAATGGGTAATTTGGGAATTTTCTGTTAAAACTAGGCTAACATCACATAACTTTTGACAGTGTTTTAAACAGACTTTGACAATAGGGGTGTTAAGTGTAGCAAGCATAGAAAGTTGAAGGGATTTCAATGTTATTTGTCAAATATGAGGAGGTCTACCTGATTAAGTGACAAACCTCATGGGGTGTGAATGTAATTTACCCTTAATCTAATGATACAAAATTCATCCCAAAAATTTTTTACCGCCTAAAATTTTTTTACCACCGCCTTATGTGGTAATTTCCTCCATGACACCACCAGATTCCACCTCCCAGCACGCCCTTGCTGCTCATTCTTGGCGCATGCCCAGCTGCCTTGTCCCATTACTACAATGGACACAACTCCACTGCCTTGTTCTGAGGTCGCCACCTCTGCTGCCTCATTACCTCCACCAGCTACATCTTCAACAACTCCACCTGCTATTTCCTCTTCTGGTGAGCTCATGAGGACCCATCCTATGGTCACTCGAATGCAAGATGGCACTCGGCGTCCTAAAATTTTGAACTTGGTGACCCGTTACCCTCTTCCTCAGTGCTTTACCACTTCCACGAGTTAATTCATTCCCTCATCTATCACTGCTGCATCCAATTTACCACAGTGGCGCGACGTTATGGCCAACAAGTTTCATGCTTTACTAAAAAATGACACTTGGTCCCTTCAAGCTCCTCCTCCAAATGCAAACATTGTTGGTTGCAAATGGATCTTTTGCATCAAGATGCGCGCCGATGGAACTATGGAACGCTACAAGGTTCGCCTCGTTGCCAAAGGCTTTAACCAACGCAAAGGAGTAGACTACAATGAAACATTTAGTCCGGTAGTCAAACCCGTTACAATTCAGACTGTTTTATGCTTTGCTGTTGGACATGGTTGGCCCATTTGACAATTGGACATCACCAACGCCTTTCTCCACAACACTCTTAATGAGGAAGTCTATATGCACCAACCATCGGGTTTTGTAGATAAGCAGCATCCCTCTCATGTTTGTTGCCTTCACAAATCCTTGTATGGCCTCAAACAAGCTCCAAGAGCTTGGTTTGCTCGTCTCAGCTCTTTTCTAATTCACTATGGATTTGCCGCCTCTCACACGGACCCCTCCTTATGTATTTTATCCACAGATGCCTCCATCACCTATGTTCTTATTATGTAGATGACCTTATCCTTACGGGTAGCTCCTCTCTTCTTCTACAATCTCTCTTTACTCGCCTAAGTGAGGAGTTTTCTCTCAAAGATTTCAGTCGTCTACATTTCTTCCTTGGCATCGAAGTCCTTCGCATGCCCAATGGCCTCCTTCTTACTTAACGACAATACCTTGTAGACCTTCTTTGTCGTAGCAAGATGGATGGCGCCAAACCAATTCATAACCCATTCTCTCCTACTATGCAACTACATAAAATAGAAGATGTTCCCTTTGACGACCCACTTCTTTACCGAAGCATTGTCGATGCATTGCAATATGCCATGATAACTTGCCCAAACATCTCTTTTTTAGTAAATAAAGTCTATCAATTTATGTTCAAACCCTCCATTGTTCATTGGGCTGCTGTGAAACGCATTCTCCGCTATCTCAAAGACACTCTGCACTTGACCTTACCCATATCCCGATACTAAATCTTAGAATTTCAGCTTACTCTGACACTGACTGGGTAGACTGTCCTCATGACCGTAGGTCTACATGTGGATTTGCTATCTTTCTTGGCCCAAACTTCATCTCATGGTGCTCTAAGAAACAAAAATGTGTGGCGCCATCTAGCACCGAAGCAGAGTACTGTGCACTCGCTGATGCCACTGTCGAATTAACATGGATTCAATCTCTTCTAACAAAACTCAAACTTCCTCAGCTAACGTGTCTCATTCTTTGGTGTGATAATATTGGAGCTAGATACCTCACAGCGAATCCGATTTTCCACAATCGGATGAAACACGTCGAAATTGCCTTTCACTTTGTTCGCGAGAAGGTTGTTTCCAAAACTATGGAAGTCTGCTATCTTTCTACGAAGGACCAAATTGCCAATGTGTTCACTAAACCCCTACCGTCTTCACGTTTTCTCGTCCTTCGAGACAAGCTTCCAAACACGCTTCGCCTGACGAAGCGTATCAGAGATACAAGATAATTACCAATTTGCAACAAAAATTCAAATGCCAAGCTATCCAAAAGCTAGCAGATGAAGGTCATCAGATTCAAGCCACAGCACATAGAGTTCTATAAATTCAGCCTGTAACCACATAATTGAAATATAGATGTAATCAATTATTTTCCCATTCTCTATGCATTTAATGTTGGGATTCATTGGTAATCAAAAGATAATTGTGTATTAAGTCCCCCATTGCGAGCCCAAAAGAATTCATACAAGTGTGTGTGTGTAGGATAGGATGTGTGTTTTTCTGGTCTTGATGTTTCTATGATACAGTATAAACAGAGGATTCAAGCTTAAGTGTTACAATTCCATCAAAAACGAAAAATTGTATAAGATTGCATCTTGATTTCTTTTGTACTTTTTCCCCTCTTAATCTCAATTAGCATGAAGCAACACAAAAAATCGTATAAGTTTTTTTTTTTTTTTTTTTTCCCCGCTAAATTTTGAGCCTTTTTCCCTTTTTTGGTCGTATGTAAGGGTGAATGTTTGATTTCCTGGAATACATAAGTAGGAAGAACGTTTTGATTTTTGACACAGGTGGCTTCGGTGGTGATGGTAGTGCTGCGCTTGCCTAGAAGATGCCTCATGAAGAGATGAAAAGACCTTAAATATCTTCTGAAGGATGCTTTAGATTAGATCTCTCCGAATGCTAAGTTGCAATTATCCCTTTGTGATGCCCCGGTGGTGATAGCTTCGCTGAGGGAACTTAAATTAAACCTCCTATCTTAGTTGGTTATGAAAAATTTATGGGTTCATTTTGTAAACACTATTTCTTGCAAACATTTGCAATGATTGGCCGAGGCTATATGTCATGATGTTGCTTATGAATCTTCCATTAGCTGTTAATAGCAGGATTGAATGGTGAAACTATTAAAGTCATTGCGTTTACGATATTTCGGTGTGGTACAAGATCAGATGGTTGATGTGGAATTTTGAGTGAATCTTTGCTTGTTCCGAATTGATATAAGTGTGATCATAATTTTTACTTCGTTTCTAATAAGTTAATGTGCTTGAAATTCTTATTGAACTAGAATCTATGTTAGGATCTTCTCTTTCCTACCAGCCAATATTGCACAGTTTTAGTTCTTCAAGGACACCAAGAAGGCCTATTGGAATTTAAGGGTGTTTCCACCTGTTAGATTCGTCCCTGGCCAAATTTGTTTTAATAAATTTGAATGAAACTTGTCCTAACTAATTCAAACTTGACAAGGAAAAGGTACTAATTGATGTTAGATTGTCATGTTTTAATCTCAATTTTTGACCCAATAACACTAATTATATCTTAACATAAATCACGTGCAAATTGCACATGTACAAGTCACTAGTAATTACAAAACAGAGAGACGTAGGAAACTAATCTTTACTATATAGGTATGAACCGACCCCCAACCTCCTAGTCAGGAGTATCAGGGATGACCATGGACGGAACTAAGAAGGGCTTAGGGGGCCATGACCCCTCTCGCATTTTCAAAAATTCCAATAAACACCCCATAAGTTTTAAAAAAAGTCTATGTTTTTCCTTGGGTACTAAAAAACGTTATCTATAGACAATTTAGTGCATTTGAAAAGACTAATGAATTGATATTTAATAATAAAATGGGGGATATATAACCCATGGCTGGGTAATGATTTACACATTATATTTGGCAGGACGAGTTTGATGACAAGGAAATTAAAAAAAAAATGTAATATTGTTGTGAAATTAAATTACAAATGTGACTTGTATCAAAAGTAACGTGTTAACTTACGACTCGCTTTTACCATCTTATCGTACGAAACTATTATTTGTGAGGATAATTTATTCAAAATAATTACTTGATATCATAATGTGAGAGTAAAGGATCATGACACCGTCACAACCTAAGTTTTAAGATAGTAAGAGCTGATCTTTGGATTTATGACCCAAAATAGATTTACAATATTATTTGTATGAAAGTTAATCATGATAAGTTTTGTATAACTGCTAATCTACTTAATAAAATACTTAAATATGCTATTGTTTGACTCTCCTTGGAATAAAATCTTGGTTTTGTCTCTGTGACGATTAATTAGATTGCAAAGTAAAAAGGTTAGCGAATTCAAGATTATTGCTATTCACTTATTTTAGTATTACATAAACGTGAAAAATGCCACTGCTGGCCTGTTGAAATTCATGTGCGTGTAATCTATATTTAAAACCATTGATACTAATCATACCATATTTTAATTACATAAATAGCAGCTCAAACTTGAACAACACAGCCCCCAAGCATAGCAAAGGAAGTCACTAGCAAAAAGGGATGCCCGACCTCCAGGTTGCATGGGAGTTCGGCACCAGCTGATTCAAAGGACATACGAGCTAACCTTTTCACTTTCAGTTGGTAATCAAATCCAATAGTCGAAAGATGGTCAGGTGGGGGTCCGCAGGCATTAACCACGCAACTTGTACAGACCGGGCATCTACCTCCCCTAGGCCACGGCATCCAGCTTCCAGAAGAATGAGCCACGTCACACCAAAAGTATATGTCTTCAAATGTCCCGACATTTTCTTAGGAATTCTAACTGATGGTGTAAATCTATGCGAGCGAGCTATGGAACAGGATTATTTGATATGAACGACCTGCGTTGAGCTAAGTTCGGTGTCTGAGCTACAAGGCTCGTGCTTGATAACACCGGTGATGCTTAGGGAATTTCCGGGAAAGGGGATGATAACAAGACAAGATTATAGTGGTTCACCGGCCTGAGCTCGGCTAATCCACTCTGGAATGAAGTCTCTCTCTTTTCTTTTCTCTCTTATTAATGGTGTACAATCTGTTACAGTCCAAAATCCCCCCTCCCATGGAAATATACAGTACTTATAATATCACCCCCTACCTTCCAGGATCTCTGCCGAGATCTTTGCCCCCTATTCATGGGATCTTCCTTATTCCTAGGGGGGGATTCTAATCAAATGAGAGTTTCCCTCTTGGGGACGCTGCATGATTTCCGCTTGGGTAATACTGACTGATATCCAGCTGTTTCCCTAACTGATTTGGGGTATTGCTTTGCCTGGGTCGAGCTTGAGCTCTTCTCCTCTAAATTCTGAGGTTTTTATCTGAACTCCATATCTGACCTCCCGAGCTGAGCTCGTACTTGGAATTAAGTTTGGGTATCATCAGTTGCCCCCCAGCCCTTAGCCCAAGTGATCTTGGGTTGGGGCTGAGCTGAGGTCCAATTAATGCTGAGCTCCAACTGCCGGCCTCGATCTTCGTGCGAACAGGCTCTTGACGGTTACGAGTAATCATTTCCTTCCTTGTTTCCCGCGCACGTTCCCCACTTAGTGCAGTTAGCTTTAAATGCTTCCGACTTGACACTAACGGCCATTTTTCTTCCTCTGAAACTTCAAAAACCTCCCTCTTCCTTGTGGACTTCAGACTTCTCAATCCCTTTGGCGAATTTAGGGCTTTGCAGCGATTCCTTTTTCTTCGAATTGGCGTTGGCGGCTTGCTTCCTTTGACCTTTGGCTTGCTGTACATTCTTGATTAGGTACGTTCTTGGTCCTTTGTCTGTTATTTCCGTTCTGGATCCCTCGAATCTGAGGTGGTTTCTTCATTTTTGGACCTTTCGGTTCTGTTATTTTAGGAACAAAGGTTTTTCTTTGATTCATCTTCCCCATTTTTTGGACCCTTACTCTACCGCTAGGATTTTTATCATCGCTCATAGTTGTGTCCATCCCAAAGTTCTTAAGGAGTGCGTCTCTGAAATTCCTCCTCTCTACAGGTCTTTCCAGCTACCCTTTTCCTGCCCTACTATGTCTGCTTCCTCCGATGCCACCCCTTCCTCTGTTTCCCTTTTAGGCGATCAGTCAGTTGGGGAGGACTCTGACCTAGGAGCCGTTGGTGAGGAGATCGACAATTTCCCCGGTGTTGATTCCGCCGAAGCTCATGCACCCACTGTTGAGCCTCCTTCTGCACTGCCCCCTGTGGCCTCGAACACGGGGAAGGGTAAAGTGAGTGGTGTAGGTGTTACGGCTCCAGAGGTTTTGTCTGCCTTTAGTCATGCTGAGAGTGTAGGCCGTAGTGAGGCCAGCCCTTCTCTTATGAAAATATTGAGCGCTCGTTATGGTTTCCCCCCAGGGGTTAAGTACTGGTGCCCGGATGAGTATACCCCCTATGTCTCTCACGTTCATAAGAAGGTCTGCTTCTTCGTAGCTGCCTTTGAGAACGGGCTGCGCTTTCCTCTTCACCCTTTCATAAAGGGCGTTCTTCAACATTTCAACGTCTGCCCTGCTCAGCTTCCTCCTAATTTCTGGGGAATTTTGGTGGGTCTACTTGTCTTCTTCAAAATCCATAAGCTTGGGGTTCCCACTATTCCCCTGCTTACACACTTCTACAATGTCAAGTACAATTCTTCGGAGGGCTTTTTATATATCTCCCGACGTGTCAAGACCAAAGTGATCATCGCTGATCCTCTGAGTTCCCACAAGCAGTGGAAAAAACAATTCTTTTTTGTGGAGGGCTCACAATGGGAGTATGATCCTGCCGATAAAACAGACACCCTTCCAGTCCCTAGGGCGTGGTCTGTTCCCGAGAATCTAGGTGAGTCTTCGTCTAGCCATGATTGCAATCGAGTCTTGTGACCATCACTGATCTTGCCTTGTTTTCATGGGTTCCTAGGTGAAAGGGTTGGAACTCAGTTCGGAGGATGAAAAGGTGTTGCTGAGGTTGGAGAAGTGCCAAACGGCGAGATATTCTGAGCTCATCCGACCCCTCGTCCTTGTAGCGCAAGGGCTCAGTACCCCTGGGATAGCTATAGAATCCCCTACTCCTCTTTCTGTCGAGGTGCCTATCTCCTTTCCAGCAGCTACAACTGAGGTGCCAGGTAGTAGATTTCTCCTTGCTAGTTTCAGGCCTCCCCCTCTTTCCTTCTGGCTCTTCTTGTCAAATGATGACCCTTGTTTTTCAGGTTCTTCTTCAATGGAGCCATCCAAAGGAGAGATTAAAGCCAAGATAGCTCAGTTGAAGGGTAAAAGCAAGCGTAAGCCAGAGGTCGTCTCTGATAACCGTCCTGTTACTCGAGCTAAGGTGCCGAGACCAGGATTGCCCCCCAGCGTCCCTGCTTTAACTACAGGAACCTCTTCCCTGTTATCAAGTTCGCTTGTTTCAGCTCCTGGAGTTGGTGTCACTTCGTCGAGCTCCCCTCGAGCTCCAGAGATCCTTCCTTCTTCGGGAGACCATCCGCCCCTCGATAAAGCTAAAGTCCTGGACCAGACCTCCCCTTCATCGTCTGAGGTAAAAGGGGCCTTAGGGTTAATTCCTCAGCTTCCGCTGGCCTCTCTTCCCCTTGGATCACCTGATCTCACCTCCGAGCCCTCTCAATCGCTCTCCGTGAAGGTGAAGAGGGAATTCCCCAAAGCGGAAGGGAGTGAAGACTCGCTTTTTGACAACATTGATCTGGCAGCAGGCGCCATCACTTCCATCATCCCAGACTCTGACGTCCTGAGGGCAGCCACTATGCCCCTTGAGAGCTCCATTAATTCAGCTCTTCATGGGACTACAGCTGTAAGTAGTTGCTATTCCCCAATAGGCTTTCACTTCATTTTTTTTTTTTTTGGTCACTGATCGCACTTATTCTCAGCTGGCCATACATGTGAGGGGTCTATTGAGCCGAATTCGTTCCATGGAGAGTTCTGTTAAAGCATCCAAGGCCTGGCAAAACAAAGCAGCAGAGCTGACCTTTGCCAATGACGACCTCCAAGCCCAACTCCTGAGTCTACGAGAACATGCGGAGAAGCAAACCTCTTCTATCAAGAGCTTGGAAGAACAAAAGAGAGGAAGCCAAGAGGAGCTCAAAAAGGTCGCAGAGGAGGTCCAACTCAAGACCGAAGCTTGGGCCCAGGTGAACCAGGAGAAGTCTAAGGCCTTGAGTGCCTATAGGGAGATGAAAAATGAATATAATGTGTTGGGTGAGGCGCATGATGTTTTGCTTGCTGAGGTTGAGATACACAAAGCAGTTGTTAAGGAGAGAGATGACCTGATCTCTAAGCTGAAGGACGACGTTGTCACTAAATGGGCTAAGGGGTGGATTGTTTTTCAGGAGATAGACGAGGAGACTTACCCTGAGCTGGACTTCAATTTTGACGTTCCAGATGAGGAAAATGAGGAGACTTCAGCTGAAAAGGAGGCGGAGGTGCCTAGCTCATCCATTGCTTCTGAAGGAGCTCCTGCGAGCTCTGAGTTGCCCACTGGGTTTCAAGTTCAGAGCCTTCTACCTGCTGCACCTGTTTCTACCTCAGATACTTCCGAAATTTTACCGCCCCTACCCCTGCAGACCTGCCTGTCTCGGCTCCTTTCTCTGCTGACCTGGTGGTAAGGGCCTTAACTGAGGCGGAGGTCTCTGATCTACCAATAACCCCAGAGACCTCGGCTGCTATCTTACCGGACGCTACATCTGCTGACCTTGTACTCACTACTTCAGCTGAGCTGCCAGGAGATTCATCTCATGCGGAGAAGCAAACCTCTTCTGCTGAGCTGCCGGGCCATGTTCCTCCAGCCCCTTAGGGATCTATGCTTTCAGATTTACCGATGTAAATTTTGGATATAGATATTTTCACCGTCTTTGCTTTTTGAAATTACTATCCCATCGTTTGCTTATTGTCTTTCTTATCTGCGTTTTCATTTTATATCGCGTTGTTCTCTGATTGCACTCCTCTTCCCTCTTCTGCCCCCTTGCTTGGAGGAGTTCTTCAGCTCTCCTTCCAAGCAACATAATCAACATTGGGTGTTCAACCGAGCTGTCATTGTGCTAAGTCAACGTCTGTAGAGCTTAATTGATTCGACAAGACCATGAGGGCTGATCTTCGAAGATAAAAGGTTTCCTTTTGATTCCTTTGGTGGTTGGTCAACCGAGCTGACCTGAGCTCAGAGATGTATGGGGAATACTCTGTTTAGACGTGCTCAACTCCAATTGCATTGAATGTGGTTAGATTCCGAGTTGATTCTCCTTCCCGCGCTTTCCCAACTGCTTTCCAAAACCGTAACTGCCTTCATCAATTAGGAATCCGAAAAGACCGCCGACTATGCCCCCCTTGTGGTTCTTGGTTTTCTAACCGCTTGTGATTTTCTTCAATGCTTAATACCTCCCTGTCCCTTTTTTCCTTTGCCAAAAAATTTTCTGAGTTTTTTCTTTGCTCTCTGCTGTCACTTTCTCTTCTCCTTGCAATCCTGATGGCTGCTCCTATTTCTCCTTTGTTCCTGGAACGTGCTGCTTTTGGGATCGACTGGAAGTGGCACTGTCGCTACCTGTCACCTTCCATATTGGAAACTTCTGATTTAGTGGGCATCAAGAGGCGATTCTTCCCTGAACTTGATTTGCCCCTGCGAGTTCCTACTCCAGATGAGCCCTGTAACTTCCTTTCTCGAGGGGAAGTTTGCTTTTTTGAGGGCGCCTTTGACATGAGACTTCGCCTTCCCATCCATCCCTCTATTGGGCGGGTCCTTGCTCATTATGGCTTGTGCCCCTCTCGCCTTTCCCCTCGTGGGTGGGCCGCAATGGTTAGTTTTTTTCTCTTCTGGCGCTTGTATGGCAATGGTAGGTTCCCTTCCGTTGCCGAATTCCTTTACTTTTTCGAGATTGAGGAGGACGATGTCCCCTGTTTTAGTTTCTTTCGTTGGAGGCAGTTCGATTTGGCTCGTTTGGTTTTAGATCTTCCCGCCAACCCTGAAGGATGGTTTAATCGTTACTTCTTCGCTTCTGGAAAGTCTTGGCGTTCTCCTGAGCTGCGTCGCCCTGACACCAGGGTTCCCCGATCTTGGAAGAGCTTTTCTCGCATTGGTGTGCTTAGGCTGAGATTTCTTGAACTCTTTTCCCTTTCTTTTTATTTTACGAAGGTATATTCTTACCCCCTTCTTATTGCACAGGCCCTCCTGATCTGGACATACCACACATGGTGCATATAGATGAACTGTTGTTCGCAGAGCCCAAGAATTTTTCTGAGCTGATGACGAAGGAGAACCTTTACTTGCTTGGCGCCGATGCTACTGAATATGAATTTTCTTTCACTCCAAATTCTCCTTGGACTTCTCCCTCTGAGTCTGACGAGGAAGATGCTGGCGAGGAGGAGAGTTCTGATGAGCAGAAGGTTATTGGTGAGAGCTCGAAGAAGCGCAAGAGGGATGATTCCCTCTCACCTGACTCTCTTGCCACCGTTTTTCTTACCTCTGCAGGCCAGAGGCTTCTTGAGTCGCTTCACAAGGCTGAACAACAAAGGGATGAGCTAAAGGAGGAGAATGCCCGTCTGAAGGAGGAAGTTGCTGAGCTGAAGTCTCAGCTTAAGAAGGACTAGAAGCTCTATCCCCTTGCATTTTCCTCTTCTTCTTTTATGTCAGATTTTGTCTTTCCTTGCGTTTCTTTGAACGCTTGTATTCTTGGATATCAGACTTTTCTTGTTGAATATGCATGTTGATGTTTGTACCGAGGGGTGTATCTTGAATTTCATGAACTGAGAGGCTCACCATTTGAGTATGAGCTGAAGGGCTCATTTTAGATTTGATAAGCTGTGAGGCTTATCTTCTGTGTATGAGCCGACGAGCTCACCCATAGTTTTGTAAGCTGAAGAGCTTATCTTTTATATATGAGCTGAAGAGCTCATCTTAGTTTTATAGCTAAGTAACTTATCGTGAGTATATGAGCTGAAGAGCTCATCTTGAATTTTTATAAGCTAGGAAGCTTATCGTGAGTACATGAGCTGAAGAGCTCATCTTTAACTTTATAAGCTGAGGAGCTTATCGTGAGTATATGAGCTGAAGAGCTCATCTTTAATTTCATAAGCTAAGAAGCTTATCGTGAGTATATGAGCTGAGGAGCTCATCTTTAATTTTATAAGCTAAGAAGCTTATCTTGAGTATATGAGCTGAAGAGCTCATCTTTAATTTTATAAGCTAAGAAGCTTATCGTGAGTATATGAGCTGAGGATCTCATTTTTAATTTTATAAGCTAAGAAGCTTATCGTGAGTATATGAGCTGAGGAGCTCATCTTTAATTTTATAAGCTGAGGAGCTTATGTTTTAAATTTGGAAATCACTTTGGGGCGAATAAAAGACTCGTTTATTCTTAAAACATAGCTCTATTACAAGTAACACTTACTGAAAGAACTTCTTAAGGTGTTCGGCATTCCAAGAGTGAGGCAGGACCTTCCCCTCCTCGGTTTGCAGCTCGTAGTTCCCTGGTCTTACTACCCTTGATATGATATAGGGCCCTTCCCAATTAGGTCCCAACTTTCCATGCGTGGGATCCCTCCTTGCAAGCAGAAGCCTCCTAAGAACCAAGTCTCCAGCCTTGAAACTTCTGTGCCTGACCTTCCTGTCGTAGTATCTTGCAGTCTTCCTCTGGTAAATTCGGACATGATGCAGAGCTCTGTCTCTCTTTTCATCCAGGAGATCGAGGTTCAACAGGAGAGCCTCATCATTATGCTCGGCATCTGCAAATTCCACCCTTGGTGATTGGAGCCCCACCTCAACAGGGGCCACTGCCTCGGTTCCAAAGGCCAAAGCGAATGGGGTTTCCTGAGTTGCAGATCTGACGGTGGTCCTGTAGGCCCACAATACCTCAGGAATGTATTCCACCCACTTGCCCTTTAGGTTTTCTAGTTTGGTTTTGAGAGCTGTCTTTATGGTTCTGATCGTGACCTCAGCTTGCCCATTGGATTGAGGATGCGCAGGAGCTGAGAAATAATTCTTTATCCCCAGCTCAGCATAAAAGCTTTTAAATTTCGAATTGTCAAACTGTTTTCCGTTGTCAGACACCACCGCCCTGGGAACTCCAAACCTGCAAACTATCGATTTCCAAACGAAGTTTTGGACTTTTTGTTCAGTGATTGTTGCCAAAGGTTCGACCTCTGCCCATTTGGTGAAGTAATCCACCCCTATGATAGCAAACTTGCATTGCCCCACGCCGGTGGGAAGGGGTCCAAGAATATCCAAACCCCACTGCTGAAAGGGCCATGGGCTTACCACAGAGGTTAGTAGCTCGGGGGGACAGTGGGAAACATTGGCATGTTCTTGGCAAGTCCTGCATCTTTTTACTAAATCGGTGGCGTCTTTGAGCATGGTTGGCCAATAATATCCTTGTCTCAGTACTTTTCCTGCCAAGGCCCGAGCTCCTATGTGATTGCCACATATCCCCTCATGTACTTCTCTGAGTATATAGTTGGCATCTTCATCTCCCACGCACTTGAGGAGAGGCGTTGAGAACCCCTGTTTGTACAGATTTCCTTGCAACAAGGAAAATCTAGCTGACTTGGTCCTCAGCTTGGAAGCCTCCTTGGCATCGCTTGGCAGAGTCCCATTCTGCAGGTACCCAATGATGGGGTCCATCCAACTCGGCTGAGCTCCGATTGATAGTATATCTTCTTCTTCGAAACTTACTGAAGGTTCTGGAAGGTGCTCCACTAGTATTAGCCTATCCAAATCTTCTTGTGAGGCCGTTGCTAACCTCGCCAATGCATCTGCTCGTGCATTCTCTGCTCTAGGCACATGTCTGACCTTAACCTGCACAAATTTCTTTATTAATTCTCGTACCTTTCTGAGATAAAGAACCATCTTTTCGCCTCTCGCTTCGTAGGACTCCTCTATCTGCTTTACCACCAGTTGAGAGTCACTGCAGATCTCCAGCTGCTCTGCTTCCATAGAATAAGCAAGATTGAGCCCAGCGATGACAGCTTCATATTCTGCTTCGTTATTTGAAGCTTTGAACCCAAATCTAAGGGCATACTCGACATCTATTCCTTCTGGGGAGGTTAAGATCATTCCTGCACCGCTTCCCTGAGCATTGGCAGCTCCATCTACTGAAAGCCTCCATATGGGGAGGTCTGGTATTAGATCTGTGGTCTCCATAGGCGCTGCTGCTGCGAACTCTGCAATAAAATCCGCCAAAATTTGCCCTTTGATGGCAGTTCTTGGCTTATATCTGATGTCAAACTCACTCTATGGCCCATTTAACCAACCTCCTCGAGGACTCTGGCTTATGTAGTACTTGCTTCATCGGCTGGTCTGTTGGAACCTCGATAGTATGAGCCTGGAAATAGGGCCTGAGTCTTCTGGCTGTTGTCACCAGCGCTAAAACGAGCTTTTCCATCTTTGGATATCTCTCATCGGCCCCCCTCAGAGCTCTGCTACAGTAATAGACTGGTTGCTGAGCTCTGTCTCGCTCCCTAACCAGCGCTGCACTAGTCAAAAAATCTGAAACCGTCAGGTAGAGAGTAAGGACTTCCCCTTCTAAAGGGCTCACCAGAACAGGAGGAGAGCTCATATAATCTTTCAGGGCTTTAAACGCTTCTTCGCACTTGGCATCCCACTGGAACGCCTTTTTTAATATCTGAAAGAATGGCTGGCATTTATCACTTGATTTAGACACGAAACGGCTCAAGGCAGCTATCCTGCCTATCAAGCGCTGCACCTCCCTTGTGTTGGATGGTGACTGCATCTCCACCATTGCCCTAACATTCTCTGGGTTAGCTTCAATCCCTCTGCTGCTAACAATAAAACCCAGGAATTTCCCTGCCGAGACCCCAAATGCACACTTCGCAGGGTTGAGCTTCATTTTGTACTCCTTTAGAATCTAGAATGATTCGGCTAGGTGCTCAATGTGGAGCTCTGCTTTTAGTGACTTCACCAACATGTCGTCGATGTAAACTTCCATGGATGCTCCTATTTGCTTTTGGAACATCCTATTCACTAACCGCTGGTAAGTAGCTCCAGCATTCTTCAACCCGAAAGGCATGACTTGATAACAGTATGTTCCTTGTTCAGTTACGAAGGAGGTCTTCTCTTGATCGCTGGGGTCCATCCTGATTTGGTTGTAGCCTGAGAAGGCGTCCATGAAACTAAGCAGCTCGTGCCCGGCTGTGGCATCCACTATTAGGTCGATCCGAGGTAAAGGAAAACTATCTTTGGGGCATGCTCGGTTGAGATCAGTGAAGTCGATGCACAGCCGCCACTTGCCATTGGTCTTTTTGACGAGAACGACGTTTGCCAACCAGGTAGGGTAGTCAAATTCTCTGATGGCCTTGGCATGGAGAAGTTTACTGACCTCCTCATTGATTGCCCTTTGTCTTTCGGATGCAAAGCTCCTCCTCTTCTGTTTGACGGGCTTGCAAGTTGGGTTCACGCTTAGCTTATGGGTAATAACCGAAGGGTCAATTCCTTCCATGTCTTCTTGCTTCCAAGCAAACACTCCTATATTCTCCTTTAGGAACCGGATGAGAAGACATTTGAGCTCAACGTTCAGTCTGGAACCCACATAAACGAGGTGTTCCGCTTCCCATCAAGCTGAACTGGCTCCAGCTCTTCTGAAGGCATTGTTCTTGTCTCCATTTCATCTCTCATGTCGAGTTCATCCAATTGGATGTTCTCAACCTCCTTCCTTTTTACAGAGGCCATGTAGCATTCTCTTACTATGCGCTGGTCTCCTCTGACTACCCCAATTCCATTTCTTGTCGGGAATTTGACGACCAAGTGATAGGCAGATGGGATTGCCTTCATAGAATTAAGGGATGGCCTTCCAAGTAAGATGTTAGATGCGGAGGGCGCATCGACCACTAGGAATTTCACGATTGTGGTGGCTTGGCAAGGTGGGTCCCCTAGGGTGAGCACGAGTTGGATCGAGCCCAGGGGGAGTACTCTTTCTCCGGAGAATCCCAGCAAGTGAGTGTTTACAGGTTCAAGTCTCTCCCTGCCTATGTCCATCTTGTCAAATGCAGGTGCGAAAATGATATCTGCCGAGCTCCCGTTATCGATTAGAACCCGATGAACAGTTCTATTAGCCACCACAGCTCACACCACCAATGGATCATCATGAGGGTACTGGCCTCCCTCCAAATCAGCATCTGAAAAAGTGATAGCTGTATCTAAGCGTGGTGCTTTGGATACAGCGTGCACTTCGAGAGCTTCTTCGGCTCTGATCCGGCGGAGGTGTGCTTTCCTGGCTGAGCTAGATTCTCCGCCTCCCGCGAACCCTCCAGATATCACTCTGATCTCACCTAGAGGCTGCTGATGTGGTGCAGGTGCTTGCTGCTGAGGTGGTGGAGGTGGAAGAGCTCGGTTCTGGTTGTCATGGGCTACGAAACGGCGTAGCTGACCTCGCTGGATCAGGAACTCGATTTCCTTCTTTAACTGAATGCAGTCATCAGTGTGGTGACCGTGATCTCTGTGGTAATCACAGTACTTCGTGGGGTCTCTTTTGGCTAGATCTGCCTTCATTCGAGGTGGCCATCTTAAAAACTTCTCGTTTTGGACCTCATACAGAACTTGCGACACAGCGGCAGTGAGTGGGGTGAATCGCTGAGGTCCGTATCTGGGCTGGAGTTCAGGCTGCATGGGGCCCAGGCGATCCCTGACATTTCCTCTTCTCTTTGGCAAGCGGTCCCTAACCCTTCTCGGAGACCTCTCTTGCCCTTTTTCCTTCCTGGGACTCCAGTCCCTTCTCTTTTCTTCTTTTTCCTTCTCCTTCCGTGAGGATGTACCCCTTACTTTGGAAATGAGTGCCTCTTCACCGTTTATATATTTCTCTGCCTTGGCTAACACCTCAGCCATGCTCGCCTGAGGGTTCTTCGATATGGAGAACATTAGATCCTTTGATTGCACTCCCAACCCTGCAATAAAGGCAGTTATGGCGAATTTCTCGTCTGGAACGTCTACTTTTAGTGTCTCCGAGTTGAACCTTTGGACATAAGACCTCAGGTTTTCTTGAGGCCCCTGTTTCACATTCAGCAGGTGGTAGCTCGGCTTTCTGTATATCCTGGCTCCTATAAAGTGAGATTCGAAAGCTATGGAGAGCTCTTTAAAGGATGAGATCGAGGCTGGTGGGAGCCTGTGAAACCAGGCTAGGGCAGAGCCTTTCAATGTGATGGCAAAAGCTCTGCAACGTACGGGATCCTGGTATCCATGCAACTCCATCTGGTTTTTGTAAGTGTTGAGGTGATCTACGGGATCTTTCGTCCCGTCAAAGACCTCTATTTGTGGCATCCTGAACTTTGGTGGAAGAGGAAAGTGTAGCAATCCTTGTTTTTTACAGCCTCCTTCATGTGGCTGAGCTCTTGCTGGATGTCTTTGAAGCGTTGCTCCCAATGTTGTTCTCTCCTGTCTTGCGGGTAAGGGAAAAAATCGTCCCTCTCACCCCCATCGTTCTGACTTTGCACTTCCTCGTTGTGGCCATTCCTAGGGGGTAGGTAAGGAGCATGCCCCCTGTTCTGGCTGCTTTCTCTCCCTTCGTTGACCTCTCTAAGGGGGTCCCAATGTCGTTGTTCCCTATGAGGGGGATTGTTCTGGCCTTCTGGGGCCGGTTGTGCCTCCTGTGGGCGTTGTACGAGCTTTGATAATTCTGCGTTTTCCCTTAGCAAGCGCTGGTTGACGAGTCGAAGGGCCTCCACCTCGTTGTTAATGGGGGAATTAATTTCTTGGACGTTTTCGGGTTGTCTGCCGTTGGTAGCTTCTTGTGGATCTTGCATTCGTGGTAGGTTTGTTTGACTTCTGCTCATATTTCGAGTAGTTACCATCAGTCACTGAGAAATCAGCTTATTTGTAATAGGAACAGTCGTTCCCACAGACGGCGCCAAACTGATGGTGTAAATCTATGCGAGCGAGCTATGGAACAGGATTATTTGATATAAACGACCTGCGTGGAGCTAAGTTCGGTGTCTGAGCTACAAGGCTCGTGCTTGATAACACCGGTGATGCTTAGGGAATTCCGGGAAAGGGGATGATAACAAGACAAGATTATAGTGGTTCACCGGCCTGAGCTCGGCTAATCCACTCTGGAATGGAGTCTCTCTCTTTTCTTTTCTCTCTTATTGATGGTGTACAATCTGTTACAGTCCAAAATCCCCCCTCCCATGGAAATATACAGTACTTATAATATCACCCCCTACCTTCCAGGATCTCTGCCGAGATCTTTGCCCCCCATTCATGGGATCTTCCTTATTCCTAGGGGGGGATCCTAATCAAATGAGAGTTTCCCTCTTGGGGACGCTGCATGATTTCCGCTTGGGTAATACTGACTGATATCCAGCTGTTTCCCTAACTGATTTGGGGTATTGCTTTGCCTGGGTCGAGCTTGAGCTCTTCTCCTCTAAATTCTGAGGTTTTTATCTGAACTCCATATCTGACCTCCCGAGCTGAGCTCGTACTTGGAATTAAGTTTGGGTATCATCACTAACAAACTAAGGGACCATCCTAACAAACTTAGGCTAAAAAGAAGGTAATTGATGGGGGACCACGCCACCCATGAGGATAAATACCCCCAAACACCTCCGTATTCTTTCCCAAGTAAATACGAAAATTCTCATGGAACAAGAGATTAAAATGGACTAGCCAAGCTTCGTAACTGGTGAACCACAATAAATTGAGTGTCTTTATTTTCCGTTTGTCTAATTATCATATTTGCAATCACACATTCATGCCTCAAGCTCTCCAGCTTACTCATCATGCACGAACTCACTGGATGTCGTTACATTTCTAGTCCACACATCATCAAATACAATCATTCAAGATCATATCATTCAACAAGCCAAAAGAAAACAGAAACATGAAAAGAAAAAAAGCAGACACACATGACTCAGATGCAGTAAAATTTAACAAGTCCCAGCAAATTTCAGCAGTCTTTGTAAACACAGAAAATCATTGCTTATTAGCGGATAAGGAACACAAGTAGGAGAGGCTAGCTTGGAAATAGTTGACCAAATATTCTCTTGGTGGCATACATTCACTGATGACTGGAACTTCCATGAAGTTTTGAGCCCATACATGGAGTACTGGGAACCTTTGAGGGTCAAGTAGCTTCATGCCCCCAACTTCTTCCATGACTTCGAGCCAACGACACATCCAACCAATCACCAGATCCAGAAATCCGATCTGTTCTCCCCCAAAAAACTTCTTCCCATTGATCTGATTCTCGATAAGTGCTAGCGATTCTTGTGCAGACTGTATAGCCTTCTCCTTCTCTTCTCCTTCGGCCCGACAGGCTCCCCATGCACCAAACACACACTGGACTCCGTGAAATCAGAGAAAAAGATAGAGCACGTTATAAGCCTATTTAGATAAATCATTTAGTGTTATCTATGTTCAATATTAGTGCACCAACCTTCCTTTAGCCCCAATTCATTTCTAAGGGTGATGGTCCTTTTTACATGGTTTCGGTCATTACCCAATACAGTCCCTTTAAAAAAGAGCGCATAAAGGAACATATTAGTCGAGGACTTTACCATTATCATCATTTACACAAAAAAAGTGTTTATTGTCGGAGGCTCACAGTTGTTATCCCGACACTTTTATCACTATAACAAATAATAACCCTAAAGTTTTTATATTTTACCAAGGTAGATCATTACCATTTGGGGAGAATATCTTTGAATTGAAAAGGCCATAAATCCACGTCTTTAGAGCAACTCCAACCCAGTTATCCAAAATGGTCATCCAAAATAGTTGACGGAAAAATATGAGAAATTTATTAGTTTAATGTGCAATGTGAAATTGAGATCATAGTTAACAGGATTAAAGTGTTACATTGCATGTATATTATTTTTTTGTTCCGGTCTAACACTGAAATTTAATTAAAAATTCAAGTTTGATTTTCTTTGAAAAGTAAACCTTGGTGGGCTGCCCCTACAATTTGACATATTAAAAGAAGCTTCTTTGAAGGAAGACTTCAGCTTTTGACTTAGGAGTCCCGCTACCAAAAAAAATTGGCACTATAGTTTTACTTGTTCAACACTAAAAATATGACATATTTTTTTATATTTTATATTTTATATTTTTATTGCTTTAATTAATAATTATAAATCATCTAATTTAAAATTAATAATTGAAATTGATAGAGGTAGGATTCAGTGCTTTAGGCTTACCATTGACTTTGTGGATGCAAAGGCCGCATAAGGTAAGGGGATTTGAACAAAGCGCTTTTAGCATTTTGGCACTCAGTTTCTTCCTGGAAAGGGCTGATGTAGAACTCAATATAAAAATAATAGAAAGTTCAACAGGTTGGCCAGAGCCAAACAATACGGAGATTCCATATGTCACGACTCACGAGCCAATTTCACACAACGCTAGCTGCGTTTGAATTTCTTACTCCCGTTTCTAAAACCAAGTCTTTCGGTAAGCGACAGATAAAAAATCCGATGCAAGCTTGTGTAATGAATTTTTTTTTTTAATTTAATTATCAGGATGTTTGAACTAGTTTATATATATCTTAACTAATTTCTTCTATAATTCAGACAAAGGCAGGTTATCAACGCCCATGCCAGGACTAAGGTATTCATGAGAGATAAATCTCTCATGTCTCGAAAGAGTTGTTAAAATTCGAACTCAAAACGTTTAAATTTACAGCTCGTCCCTAATGCCATTTGAACTATTTAATCTCTCTCGACAAATATTTTAGTAGTCGTTTAACATTTATCTCATATTACATATAACATTTATTTCATATTTTTTTTCTCTCAAAAATATCAATTTTTTTGTACAGCCCCCAATAGTAGACAACTCAATCAATACATCAACACACTCTTCAATGACAAATAATCTCATTAATCTACACCTATTTTTTTTTTCTCTTTGCATTTTAATTTTAATTATATAATAAAAAATTAAATTACTATTTAAAATATAAGTATTATACAATTAATGTTTGATTTTTAGTATTGTATAGTGTCTTTAGGTACGGGGTTATCGCTAGTTTATTTAATATTATAGCTAGCAAATTGAATTCTTAACTTATAAAAACACTAGAATTGTTAAAATTAATTCAATATTCATCTACTTTAATTAAATGATACAAAATTCATCCCAAAAATTTTTTACCGCCTAAAAATATCATCTTTTTTGCACGACCTTCAATATCAAACAACTTAATCAACCATCAACACACTTTCCAATGTCAAAAAATTCTATTAATTCACACATACCTTTCCCTTCTACTTCTCTCTTTATATTAATTTTAAATTGTGTGATTTAAAAAATAAATTATTAATTAGTATATAAATATTATAACATTAATGTCTAATTTTAATATTGTAGAGTGTCTTGAAACACGTGGTTATTAAACACGGGATCCATATACAGTAAAAGAATAATAGAACATGAGGAAGTAGACTGTAAAAAGAGAGCAGAATCATGATCACTGGTACAAAAACTAAAGTAACAAATAACCAAAGAAAATTTGGCAAATCATGTCGTATGAGCCTGTTTAAGGCCATATAAAGCTCGGTGAAGTTGACATACTTGGTCAGGACTATGAGGTAAGACAGGAGGAAGAGTAAAAAAAAACCCCTTCACTTAAAGTCTCCATGAAGAAAAAGACATTTTTCATATCCATCTGAGACAAACTCCATTGACGAATGACAACAACTGTGCGAACAGTGTTCATCTTTGCAACTGGATCAAAAGTTTCGTCATAGTCTAGACCACACTTTTAAGCAAAACTCTTGGCTACTAATCGAGCTTTATATCATTCCACAGAACCATCAGACTTGATTTTTATCTTAAAAACTCACTTACAACCAATGGTGCATTTAGAATATGGTAAAGACACTAGCTCCCAAGCTTTGGTCTTATGTAAGGCAGACAACTCTTCATCCATAGCATGTTTCCAAAGTGGATCAAGTAAAGCCTCCTTGTAGGAGGTGGGTTCAATAGGGAGTGAATAGAAGTAAGAAAAGAATGAAATGTAGAAGAACAACAAGTGTTACTCTAACCAAACCTACTTGGACATTTGCGAGATTGCTAAGAATAGCGTGAGGTATGATCCACAGTGTCTGAACCTGATTGGGTGGCAGAAGAAAAAAGGGAAGGCACCGCATCCATAGAGGAGATAGCTAGAGTCCTGCGAACATATGTATGTATAATAGGGGGACGAGGGATAGTCAACTCAAAAGAGGAAAGATCTGACACAATCAAATCACCAACATATGTGTCATGTGGAACATTAGTAGGAAATGGAACAATGTATAGCATATCAGATTTATTCAGTGGGGAACAACTAGATGGAATTGAAAATAATGGAATATGCTCCATAAAGACAACATAGCAAGAGACATAAAATTTGTGGGTAATACGATCATATCAACGATACATTTTTTGACCCTCGCCATAACCAAGAAAGGCACATAAAGCTGAACGAGTAGAAAGTTTTGTAAGAAGAACACTAGGGAGCAAAACAAAGCAAGCACAACCAAACACACATAAAGAAAAATAACTAGGCAGCTTACCATACAAACTTTCAAATGGAGAGATGCCAGAGGTCAGAACAGTAGGAATGCAATAGATAAAATGAACTGCTGTAAGAACTACTTGTTGGAACGAAGATCTTAAGAGCCGTTGACAGCGTGTACGTATCGAATATTAAAAAATTTCCTTTAATACCATATAAGGCGGCATTAGGGTTTACCTTCAAGATCCCTCGAGATTGATCTCATCTCAACACGAACGCAGAACATAATCAACAAGCAACCGAAGGACAGCTTGATGAACCTCGTGGCCTTCTGCCGTATATCCCCAAACGTCAGAATTCGGATGTAGTGTGGTCTACCAAGACCTCCAAATCCTTGCTCTATCTTTCAGCCTCTCTCAAAACTTAAGTAAAGAATAGATGCTGAATAAGAGAGCCTAGACGTCTACATATAGGCTACGACAGAGGCCCTAAGGAGAAATAAGGACCGGACTTTCAATGGACTTAGAAATCCTATGTTCAACCCAGAACAAATATCCTACAACCCATTAATAATAAGTCAGTCCACTAAAGACTTATTATTGATTTCCTGAGTTTTATTTCAAAATTATATTCGACCTCCTTATTATTATATGCTTAATAATCTCCTCACGTTTAAGATTACAGATGTTCATCTATTAAATAAATTACTGAAAATTATATTTAATTGACTTCTTTTATTTCTTGAGAGCTTACCAATCAACTTATTTATCATGTCAAATAATTAAATCCACCTGTAGGGTTTGACATAGACAAAACTTATGAGCTTTCTCAAAAGGACATTATCAACCCATTTAAATACTAGGACGTGGTTTCCTTTAATATTTAATTTTCACCAAACAAATAACATCGTCTCCTAATTCACCGAGCTTATTGACTCAATATGAATCTCACCCTTTGATGAATTAAAGTGACAAACATTATATGCACATGACAATTAAATATTTTGGGATTAAGAGCATAAGCAATAATAATAATCATGAGATATTTATTATCTTGTTGAATCAGTAAAAGATAATAACCTCAACATGGGTCTGTTTGTAAAACTCGCGTAAATTTAAACTTTTTATGAGAAATGGCAAAACGGTAAATTGTCACTACGATGCGGGTTGAGAACCCTTATTTTTCTAGAACTCGGATGATGAAACGGACCTCACCGTTGGATTCTTCTCACGAAATCTAGTTACCCAGACAATTTTCGTCGAATTCCGAGATAGTCGAATTTTTCACGTTTTTTGAGGCGATGGGTGTCTGGTGACCTCAAAAACGTCCCAAAAACAAAATTTCTAAAATTTTATTATAATTTAAATAAATTTCATATAAAAATATCTTGAAATTAAATCGGAACGAAATTTAATCGTTTCGGGGCGAAAACGGACCTAGGAATAGGGAACGTGTGGCGCGATGTGGACCAAGCATTAAAGGGTATAAATAGGAACAAAAAAACTGATTTTTGGACAGAACACTCTCCCGATTCCAGTGGGTTTTAACGTGTGAGGAAGAAGGGGGGAAAAGAGAAAAAAAATTGAGATTTCAAGGTTTCTCGCTACGATCTACGAAGTTCCATCGGTCGGAATTCTTCGGGCTAAGTATTAAAGTCGATCTCCTCGACGAGGGCTACGCAACCATACCAAAAACGAAGGATTTCACCGAAGATTCAAAAACGAGATTTTGGGGTAAGCTTGGGTTTGAGCTTGGTTTGAATCCTTGAAACTTCCTACGTTGATTTTATGCTTCAAGAGGTAGGGTTTTCATCTTACTTAGGTTTATTTCCAACCTAGGAAGATTGTATGAAATGGGTAGGTTGTTAGATTTGATTTAACAAATGCCTATTGTATTTGAAATGTGAAAGGGGTATTGGAAATGAGTAGAATAAATTCTATCTTGACTTGAATACATAGGAATTGTTAGATTGTGATTTTTTTGGAATTTTGATAATTGAGTATGTGGAAATCCTTAAATGTGATTTTTTGATTTATGTGATGAATTTGGGCATTTTATGTGATTACATGATTAGGAAGGTGTTTGATAAAATGCCTATATGAAATAAAGTGTGTTAATTTCATGAAAATTATGTGATAACATGTTTGGGCATTATTGTTGATATGTTTGTTGATATATTGACATTGTGATGAATCATGGTAATTATATGCTTTGGTTATAAATTGTCACAGAATATGTAGATATGTGGTTAAATGGTTCATATGACACTCGTACACATTGAACATGACATTGGTGGTGCAATTATACATTATGCATGGAGGCAACACATTCATGGGCATGAGGCATGAGTGTGGGTGTGTGTGCATAGTTGATCAAACACCATTATTGGTGAATGATTCATGAGCTCGGAATAGTTTGGCTGAGGTTCGACTGAGTCACATGGTTTGCATTGAAAATAGGGTCGGGGTTAGCAAGAAGGGCTAGAAAATTCCCTCGGGTGCAAGACCTGGTGATTGGTATACGCATTGCCTTGGTTCAACCCATAAAGTGTGTGGGTGTACGCGGAACCTTTGGTGGAAGCTCATGAATTCCATGTGGGTTGGGTGACCCTTGGTGTAAGTCCATGAATACCCACACCAAGAAAGACCCAAGATTTATAATGGTCATTTGATGTGCAACATAAATGGCGGATTTATACACATTGGCATTGCATTGTGTTGTGGGAGCCGGGGAGGGCTCAGGTTGAAGTGCATGAGTGAGTCTCACCTCATTTCATGGCATGACATGGTGATTTCCAACATTGAATTGTATATTCTTGATTGAAATGTTTTGTGACTTATTGAATGTTGCATGTGAACATTTCATATGCACTTAGGTTGGGTAGTGGCCTCTTTAGGAGACACCCTATTGAGCGTGGCTCACCCTTTATGGGAAAACATTTCAAGTATGGGTTATACACCGGTGGACGGCTCGTATTTGGGGCCCCAAGGATGAAGAAAAGTCGACTTGTGGCTTTTAATTCCTGTTTTATAAAACTATTTGCGAAAAACTATGCTTTTGTAAAACATTTGCTAAGTTAGTTTTTGGGCATGTAATGTATGTAAAAGAATTGTAATTGAATTCATATAGACTATTTTTAATGTAACATTGCATGTTGTTATATGAGTATGGATAAATGGACCCGATGTGACCAATGTCTACTCATAAATGGATCTGGTGTGGTCAATGTTTACTTATAAATGGACTCGGTGTGGTTAATATTTTATGATTGCACAGGTTGTGTTTTGGGTAGAGCTCCCCGTACAAAGGAGACTCTGCCCGAATATTGTTAAATTATGGATCCCGGTAAATGGGGTATAATGGCGTGATATCGAGTTATACGATATCCACAGGTATTCCGCAGGTTGATGGGTGATCAACGAGTTGACAAAGGATCCCCGATTTTTGGGGCGTCACACTGTTCAATACACAAAGTGTACTAGTGCAATAATTCGAGACATCAAACAGTCTCCTACAGTCAAGACAGACTATGCCAGAATATTACACTACAATCATACCAATGGTGTGTCCAATTCCATTTAGGATTGTGAACATATACTCATATTATACATGGATCCGATAATCTGGTCTTCTGTGTATAAGTCTAACTTTACACACCAGATTATCTACAATGTAAAATATAAGACACACATGCATATCATATATTAAATATAACGCAAACATTTTTGTCCGTACAGATTCTCAATAAAATGGAAAGAATAAACTTTTATTAATTAATAAAACGACTTTCACTACAAAAAATAAGTTTTTACTATACTACTCTATCACTACTTCCCCCCCCCCCCCCCCAAAAAAAATGAGCTGGAACATGTGCTAATAATAGACGAGAGCAGGTTTTTTCAAGAATATGATGGTGTTTACGTTTGGCAACACCATTTTGATCTGGTATGTCAGTGCAAGAGGATTGATAAAGTGTACCATCAGATTTCAACAGATCACGAAAAGAAGTAAGATTGTATTCACTTCCCTGATCACATAAAAAATTATAATGATAGTAGAATATTGAGTGCGGGCCATGTTACTAAAAATAGTGAAGACTGAAAAAAATTCAGACCGACGTTTCATCAAGTATACCCAACACTACTTCGTATAATCATCAATAAAGGAAACAAAATATCTAGACTCTTCTTTTGTAGGAATAGGTGCTGGTCCTTATATATCAGAATGAACAAGATCAAATGGGACAAAAGAACAAATAACACTTTTACTGAAAGATAATGCACTAAATTTAGCCAACTTGTATCTAAGAAATGTCATGACTTTCTAAATTACCAAAACTATCAGTAGAAGATAAAAATTTTAAACGAGGATGAGAAACATGATCAATGCTAGAATGTCATAAATGAAAACTAGATGACTTCGGACTCAAATGAAATGAAGATAAATCAATAGTAGAAGTAGCAACATCGGGGACATGAAGCTCCTCCAACACATATAGCCCTCCCTTTCTATGATCTGTCCCAATCAGTTTTTTAGACCGTAAATCCTGCATAATACAGTCAGAGGAAGAGAAATGAATCAAAAATCCAGAGTCAAATAGTTGACTGATTGAAATTAAATTCAAAGTAAGTTGAGGAATATAATAAACATCTAAAAAGTGTGAGGTTGGAAGAAATAATTGTTCCAACATCAGCTAACGACATTTGAGAGCCATTAGCGGCAAGTACAGGTATAGATGGAGGAAAAATAATACATGCCAATAAAGAAGAGTCATTAGTCATATGATGTGTAGCACCTGAGTTAAAAACTCAGGCAGTTCGAGATATACCTGAAGGACATGAACTAAACGAATCTATAGTGGGAGAAACTATGAGAGTACTAGGCTGATGGAGAGAGAGAAACTTCTACAGCTGATCTGCAAGCATAGTCAAGCTAGGAGCTGATGAGGCGGACTCATCCACTTGTGGTGCAACAGCTGTTGTATGACGATCTTTGGACTTAAATGACTGATTTTGAGACCCTTGTGCATTCTTGTTCACCAACTTAGGACATTGAGCCTTCAAGTGACCATTTTTCACGACAAAAACTGCACTCATCATAAGAAGCTCGACCTCGATATTTATTTTTGGAATTAGATGTCATTTTGGAAGGAGCAGTCAATACAGTCTAATTAGGCAACGAAAGAAGACCCTTTTCAGAAAGGGTTTTGAGGCGAAACTCTTCAGCTAAGAGCTCATTAATAACTACATCTACTAAGGGGAGTGGGTGACAATGAAGAATGGAACTACGAAGTCCCTCAAAGTCATCTCTAAGGGCCATAAAAAATTGTACCAGCCTCTGCTCCTCTCTAAAAGTGCGATATATCAAATTAGTGCTCAACTCAGTGGGTTCAGTAAATGGTGGCTGATCCCAAAATCCATTCATAACTTAGTAGAATTCTTGTATGTTTTTGTTCCCTTGACGTGTATCTCGAATCTCATGTTGTAGCTGATACATCTTTGCAAAATTAGATTGGACAAAGAGTGTGACCAAATAATCCCAAATTTCCTTGACTGTGCTAAACTTGGCTAGATGAACCCCAATAGTCTGATCAACTTAGTTATTGATCCAGGTGATAATTTTCACATTGTTGATATCCCAAGTGCTCTTCAAATCAACATACTTTTCTGCCTTAGTATCAGTTGGATCCTGTGCATTGCCACTAATATAATTCCACATGTCTTTCCCCCAACAATTTTTTTTTTCGTAAAATAAGCCTAGTAAACATAATTGTCACAAGTTAATCTCACACTAATGGCCTAAAGTGAATTAGAATTCTCACTTGCCATGGGTCAATAAAAGAGTAGCACTAATAATTATCAAGACATGCTCAAACAAATCCCAGCAGCCAACAAAAAAAAAACCGGAACAAATAAATTTCGGAAATACACTCAGAAACCAAAATACAAAGAAATAAATCAAACACACAGGAGTGCCTAGCTAAAGAGAAAACCAGAACGAGCAGAAGATGGAACCCAAACCAAGCAATCACAGAGTAGTACCAAGCAGAAGAAAGCCACCACTGCCAAAGTAACCCAAAACCAGTAGAAGGCAGAACCACTACTACCGAAGCAACCCAGAACCAATAGAACTACTACAGAAGCTAGAAACAAGGGAAACACCCACTGTCAATCTCCTCTATTGGCCAAAACTCCTCCAAAGACTTTAGGTCCCTCAAGTGGTGATGAAGGAGGCTTAGTTACACCTCTTAGAGATGATTCGAACCAGAAATTTAGGAAAAAAAACCCTAAATCTAATAGATCGAAAAATTTTGACATATTTTTTTGAAAATATGCAAAAAATATAAACACCTACCAGATGAGGTCAAAATAAAAAATAAAGCACTCCAATGGAAAGCCCATGCAAAATCGAGCCGAATGGTGGTCTTCACGATTGAAAATTGGTGATGTTAGCATGACGTCATCTCTGACAATTGCTTGATTGATTTTCCCTAATCATGTTGGCATTTTAAGACAAAGTCAATCAACTATCCACATGCACTCTAACCAAAGCAAGTATAATGAGATTATTGAACAGATTTTGAATTTGAAAAATTGTTCCTTTGAGTAGATGTAAGTTCCCTCCAACAAGGATTGTCACTAAAGCTCACATGGGTACTTACTTCATCTGCACTAGGTATGTCAAGCTCTAAACTGTGGATCCAATCATTAAATTGCCGAAATTACATATTCAATATACACTATAGTTGAGTTCGAAAGAAAACACATATATGATACTCGGGCATAGGATAAACTTCTATGGTGTACTTATGTGTTCAAAGTTCAAAATGAAGATCAAACAATCAAAAATCCCATAAAAATTAGGATAGACGAATATAATTAAATATTAGATATTTTCCACAAAAAATGTCCAAAATTTTCACATTTCCAACTATTATATACAAAAAGTGGTGGAACATGTAAATGATGCACCTCACCCCCCAACATGAACCATGCATTGTCCTCATTGCACAAGGAATCATGCAATGAGAAAAACGAAAGTAATATGGGAAATAAGATACTCCTTTTTTTTTCTTTTCTTTTTTTGTCTTTTTTTTTTGATACAAAACATAAAAGGGAAAATGAGACACAAAAAAATATGTTTACTGATGAGCGCATAATATTGCATATTTAACGGCCTCATTATATGCATTTTAACTCAACTTTGCATTTAATTAGTTAGAGTTCGTCGAAGTTGTGAATAATGTGAAAATTTTGATGTTGCAGGTAATAATAGAGTAATTGGTGGCTTTCGGAACCCTACAACTATGTGTAGATGAGTGGTGAATAGATGGACACATTACATGAGGATTTGGAGGCTTAAAAGTGAAAGAAATCAAAGAGGTATCGGTGTTTGGTAACATAGGTACCGACACCCACACCATTTGGTAGCAGTACCTTTGTATTCCAAATGTTTGACCATGATCCAATTTGAATCTGAAAAAGTGAAAAATATAACAATTGTAGATCTGGATGTCTTCCATATTGTGTCAAAATTTCAGATAAATTGGGCGGTTGTATTGAAAGTTATGATAAATTTACGAAAATTGTTCTTGAACTAGCATCCCATTTAAAACCTTCTAGGAGGTTGGCTTCGACCTTTCAGAAGGTTTTGCACACTGGACAGCTTCTACCTCTGAAATCTTCCGGAAGGTTTTTTTTTGACCTTCCGGAAGGTTTGGCTTTGACCTTCTGGAAGGTTTGGCCCAGAAATGCCAGACTTCTGCAACTCAAGCTCCACTTGCTTGGGGGTCCCAAATATGATTCTCCCACACTTCCCCTGACATTTTCTACATATGTACATGCCTACCAACTCCCTAAATTCAGTTTTGAAGATGGAGGATGGGAAAGGATGAGAGAGAAGGAATGAGGCATGGTGGGTGCAGGCTAGGCTTGTCCTAGTTGTCCAAGCCATCAAATCTCTTCCCATTTATGGGAAACCTACACACACAGGCTATGGGAGCCTCATGGATGAAAATTCAAGGGCTCTACACCATTTATTCAGCTTCATACAGGCTTTAGAGGGGAGGAGGTTCCCTAAGCTTAGGAGTAGTGTAGAGAGAGAAGCTCCAGGAAGAAGATGAAGTGAGAGAGAGAAAGTTGGGTTTTCATATTTCTTTACCATTTTCAGTGTTGTAAGCTTTAAACTACTTGTAATATTTCCCCTTTTTACTTTCAACTCTTTCATTCAAGTTGTATGCAAGCTTAGCTAAGTATTTCTATCATTTCAATTTCTACATTTGGGTATTTGCTTTCAATATTTGTATTTTCGTCTTGAATGCATTTTCTCTTGTAGTTTAACTCTTTTCTTGCATTAATACAAGCTCCTTGTTTCCTTTCTTCACCATGTCTTTTTACATTATGAATGTTTTTTCTTTAACTATGGATAACTAAGTTTTTAGTTGGCTAATCCAAGGGAGATTTCCTCTTAGGTATGCTAAATCAACTCTCTGTCATTCTTCCTCATAGTTTAAGGTGTTTGGTTTGAATAGGTTGAGTGCGGACGTGGTTGTGAGCTCTTGATACACCGTAGACTTTTCACGAGGTATGCTTGAGCCTACACCTCCACATTAGTCCCTCACTTCCTACGAATCAATCAAGCACCGAGACACTATTAGAAGAATTTTTTGAGTTGATTTGACATTCCCATTGGAGTGACCCCTTCGGATTAACCAACCTTGTTTCCATTACATTTTATCAACAAACTCCACTCATCAAAACACAAAATTACAAGATTTTACACTTTTTCATTTTTACAAAATCACTTTCACCACAATTTGACCTTCCTTCCCTGAGGAGACGACCTTAGAATACCCATTCCAAGTAAAACACGACACTCGAAAGTCTCTCTTTGCTTGGAGAGCACTTTTGCACACACACACACACTTTCATCCTCACACGTTTTCCCCATTTCTAGCACCAAACCCGAGGGAGAGTGACACTCACCTATCATTATAAGCCATTTACACTTGGTCCAGGTTAGTGTTTGGAGATTAGGATGAACGAGATCAAGCATTTTTGGCGCCGTTGCCAGGAAAGGTTAAGCGTCGAGTTCGAAGGTGATTTTGGACGGCATAGGTAAGTCTCGTGATTTTCATCATGGGCCAAGGTATGTCGTCTCGATTGTAAATAGTTTATTGTAGTTTGTGTTTTGTGTTATGTTTCCTAATTTTTATGATAATGTGTCAAATGCCCCAAAATTTGAAAATGTGTGTGAGATTTGTGATGAGTATGAGCACAACACTAGTTAGTGCCCATTAAATTATACGGTTCAAGACTTTGCATGTGAATGATCAATTTCAATATTGGCCCCCGAAATTTTTTACCCCAACCATTATGTTTCAACGAGTTATCTAAGTTATGGTTGGGAGAACGAACCTTATAATTTTTCATCCAATCTTACACCACCAAATAAATTTTCCCACTATCCAACATACGAGGACTCAAACGAACAAGAATTGGAAAATACTCTTTGTGAGTTTATGTTATACCAAATGGAAGTCAATGCCCAATAGGCCAACAATTTTATGAAATTAGGGATGACCTTATTGCATTGACTAATGTCATAATTACTAATTGTGAAGAACAACATCTTGAGCATAGTCAATGTAATGAGGATGATCATTTCTATGGAATGCAAATTGATGTTGAATCTCCCACCACTCTTGATTGTGAAAAATTTAATGAAGTTATTATCTCACATGAGGTTAATAAGCCCAAGGTCACTTTGCCATCAATGAGTGGTGTTGAGGTTCATAATTTTCAACTTGGGGAGAGCATTGAAATGGAGTTAAGTTTAGAAATTTATAAAGAGAAATTGTATACTCCATTGTTGGAATTGCATAAACTTGTGCACACCTCTGTTTTGTTGAGAATTTTGAATCATTATCTTTTTTATTGTTGGATAGATTGGTTACGAAATGCATTTACACACCAATTTTTTTTATTTTTCATGATGTTGTAGTGTAGATTTTAACATGAAGTTGTTTACCTCTTCCTAATTTGGACTCAATTCATTTTGAGTATCATCGTAACAAATATTATTCAATATCATGTGCGAGTTTAAGTTGGGGGGTGTAAACAAGCTTTTTTGTTTTCCCTTTAATGTGCTTACTGAAAAAAAGAAAAAAAGAAAAAAAAAGGAGTACCTTATTTCTCATGTTATTTTCGTTTTTCTCATTGCATGATTACTTGTACATTGAGGACAATGCATGGTTCAAGTTGGGGGGTGAGGTGCACCATTTACATGTTCCACAACTTTTTTGTACAGAATAGTTGGAAATGTGAAAATTTTGGACATATTTTTTGTGGAAAATATCTAATATTGAACTATATTCCCCTATCCTAATTGTTATGGGAGTTGTGATTGCTTGATCTTCATTTTGAACTTTGAACACATGAGTACACCATAGAAGTTTATCCTATGCCTGAGTATCACGTATGTGTTTTTTTTCGAACTTAGCCATAGTGCACCTTGAATGTGTAATTTCGACAATTTATTGATTGGATCCACATTTTAGAGCTTGACATGCATAATGGCAATGAAATAAGTACCTGTGTGAGCTTTAGTGCCAATCCTTGTTAGAGGGAATTTACGTTTACTCAAAGGAACAATTTTTCAAATTCAAATATATTTAATAATCTCATTATGCTTGCTTTGGTTAGAGTGCATGTGGATAGTTGATTGACTTTGTCTTAAAATACCAATATGCCTCCCCATGCTTATCTAGAAATGATCTTAGGCCATCTATGAATTGCCTTGAACCTTAGCATTTTTCTTGTGAAAAATTTATCCCTAGGGCCATGATTGTAACACCCCGCATTTTCTTTTATATATATGTATATAGATATATAGTAAATAATTGCTGTAAAAATGTGGATATGTATAATGATGTAAGAATGAACTATATAGATTGTAATAGTAGGAGAAATACTAGAAATGCATATTGATTGGGAAGTTGGAGTTTCCAAGATGTTTAAACTTGGAAATGGTGATTAGATGAATTTCTAAATATCTTTAGGTCAAAATAAGGTGTCCATTGAATCCGGAAGGTCGAACAACCTTGGGAGAGGTAATATGAGATGTATTGGAAGTTAGGAAGTTTTTTGGAGAAAAGACATACTTATAGAGAGAATTTGGGTAAAAAGGAGTTAGGACACCGTCTAGTATTTTGGTCATAACTTTTTATCCTTATGTCCAATTGATCTGAAATTTGGACAATATATAGTAGACCTCCAGGGCTACAAAAGTGTATTTCACGAATAATTTCCAAATCAATCTCTAAATAGGCCAAAACCTCACTGGAAGGTTCAGCAGAAACTGGGATGACGTTCGAACGTGAATCTACGTTCGAACGTGAGGGAGTCCCAGTACTTTGGTGTCCGCAGAGCTCTGATGGAAATAAAAAAGTACTGGGAGCAACCAACGTTCGAAATCCAAAGTGGCGTTCAAACGTGAATCAATAATTTGCACTAGTGACGTTCGAACGCCAATGACGTTCGAACGAAAGTGCGTCCCAGTACTCTTTGTCTGATGGAAAAACAAAAGTACTGGGAGTGATGAACGTTCGAACGCCAATGACGTTCGAACGTGACTTGCGAATTCTGAACTTTAGAATCGCGCACAGGAGGCCAATTCTTCCCCTATAAATACTTAAGGACACTCTTATAAGCCCCATTTCAACATTTATAACCCTAGAAAGGTTTAGAGAGGAAGAAAGAAAGGGAAAACACAAGATCAAGGGTAGATTTGCATATTGAAGAAGATCCAATCTTCATCTTCTTCACTCAAAAACTAAAGAAGCAAGGTAGGGGTTTTCTCTCACTCTCTTACATTGAGGCTAGGGTATTTATATATGTATGTTTTGGCTATCAATGGTATATATATGCTATGAAATCATCATCTCTTAGGATTTTTAGCAAAGATTACATGTTTTGAACAAAGCTAGGGTTTAATACCCATGAAATCTCTTCTCTAGTTTTAAAATCCTCATTTTTGGAGAGTGATGTATTTCTTTCTTAAATGCTTTCTTTATTATGGATTTTCGAACCCTTAGTGCTTTGTGTTGGGTAGAACAATGATGTTATTGTGATCTCATGTATTTTCTTTGTTGGTTGTGGAATTATTACATGATATATTTTGGGGGATTTTGGATAGATGATTGTGAATTGAAATCAATATTGGAATTGTAAGCTTGGTTGGGTTGTTTATGATGCACATGAGTGAGAGGTTCCTTATAAGGATGCTCACCCCTTCCCAAGAGGTTCCTTATAAGGATGCTTGGGAAGCCATGTAATGATTTGTGAGAAGTTCCTTATAAGGATGCTCACCCCTCCCAAGAGGTTCCTTATAAGGATGCTTGGGAAGCCATATAATGATTTGTGAGAGGTTCCTTATAAGGATGCTCACCCCTTCCCAAGAGGTTCCTTATAAGGATGCTTGGGAAGCCATGTAATGATTTGTGAGAGGTTCCTTATAAGGATGTTCACCCCTTCCCAAGAGGTTCCTTATAAGGATGCTTGGGAAGCCATGTAATGATTTGTGAGAGGTTCCTTATAAGGATGCTCACCCCTTCCCAAGATGTTCCTTATAAGGATGCTTGGGAAGCCATGTAATGACTTGTGAGAGGTTCCTTGTAAGGATGCTCACCCATTCTCAAGAGGTTCCTTGTAAGGATGCTTGAGAATCAAAGATGACCTAAACGGGGGTGGAGGTTACCCTAAAGTATGCCACCTACCGAAAGAATTGTTGGAAATTGTGTATGGTGGACTGGATTATATTTGAAAACGATTTACTAACTGTATAGTGGTTTCACTTATTCATTCAATTGCTGTTGTTCCTTAAACTTGAGATCTATTAAATGTCCTGGTTTTTATTTCAAAAGTTATATATGATAGTTGTGAAATGAGACCGACCGTTTTAAATGCTTTTCTAAACCTTGTATGGGTTTGAGAGAATTTTCTACAGAGCTTCGTGCTCACCCCCTACCGCTAACATTTTTCAGATTACCTGCTTGAGGAGGACGTAAGGGTCGAGGAGCCCGCTACTTGGGAGACTCCACTTGACGGGAGTGTGGATCCCGAGGTAGACGCATAGAGCAACCTTCTTCCCTTTTTTTACTAGACTAGGACATTCTTTTGGAACATTGTGTAGTCTAGTTTCTTTTGTTTATTCCGCTGTGCAACTTTAATTAAATTTTGAGATGTAAATGTCATAGCTTGGCTTATTCTTTTGGGATGATATTGTAAATTCTATGGATGATGAATAGAAAAATTTTCTTATTGATGGAATTATATTAGTGCTCTCATGATATGAATGTTTTAGAATGTAATGCCGTCCAGGGTGTGTTTTGGGGTGTTACAAAGTTGGTATCAGAGCCTAGACTTTAGGTCTTACATGGGAGCTGTAGGTTATGGATCATCACTAGAGATGTAGGTTTAGGGTGAAGGAAATTGTTAAGTTAAATTTTGTATATGCCTTGTGCTTAAATCAAGACATCCTATATATCACTTTAGTTTATATCTTGCACATCAAGGAAACTAAATGGTGGATTGATGTGCAGGATGGACGGTACAATGGGACGAGGACGTGGTCGTGGCCGTGGCCGTGGAGGTCAAGCAAATCCACCACCACCACCACCACCATCTCCGGATGCCATGCAAGGCATTTACCAATGCTTGAGGGAGCTCACCACTTTGGTACAAAGCCAAAATGGAAACAACAACCATAATGGTGGAGCTCATCCTCTCGCTCAAGTACCGGGCGATGGGAATGGAGACCGAAGGATGATAGCTCTTCGGGAATTCTTAAGACAACGACCACCCAACTTCCAAGGGAGCTCCAATCCTTTGGAGGCGGATAGATGGATCCGCCGAGTGAAGAAAATCTGTGACGGCATGGGAGTTGCCGAGGAGTTGAGGGTTGGTTTGGCGACCTACCTGTTTGAGGGGGAGGCCGACTATTGGTGGGATGCCATAAAGAGGAAAAGGGACACCGACACACTCACTTGGGAAGAGTTCGATCAACTTTTCCAAGATAAGTACTTCCCTGAGTCGGTCAGAGACCGGATGAAGGCGGATTTTCTTGCACTACGACAAGGTAGTATGACCGTGGCTGAGTATGAGAGGCGGTTCGACAAGCTCTCCCGTTATGCTACGGGATTTAATCTACTGAGGCCGACAGGGCCAAGCGCTTCGAACAGGGTCTGAGGCCGGTCATTAGGGAGAAGTTGGTAGCTCTCAGGATCCGTGATTTTGGGGACCTGGTGGACAGAGCGGCACTGGTAGAGAGAGACATAGAGGATACCCAGCGACGCCAGGGCTTCTCTAGAGGAGGTCCGATCCGGACAGGTGCTAGCACTAGTGGGGCACAGAGACCGACGCCATATCGTCGCCCAGACCAGACAGGTGGACAGCGACTTTTGACAGCCCGAGGAGAGAGAGACACTCAGACTAGAGCCGGTATTACCCCACGATCCTGCTTTGCATGTGGAGGTGTGGGACATCTTCGGATGCATTGCCCACTTTTTCCACCTCCGGGGCCTATCCAGACCGCCAGACAGGTACCAGCAGCCCAACCACCACCACCGAGGCCTGCACCGCAGCGACCGTTACAAGCTCAAGCCCCCGGCGGTGCCAACCAAGGGCGAGTATTTGTTTTGACTCAGCCGGAGGAGGACATTGTCAATGCCGTTGTGGAAGGTATCGTCCTTATCTACAATTCTTGGGGCTGGATATTATTTGACCCCGGTGCAACACACTCATTTGTACGCACGACATACGCACTTGATTTGGGATTGAGTTTCACGAAGCTAGAGCATGTTATGAACATTAGCTTGCCCACAGGAGAACGGTTAGATTCTAGCCGAGTCTGCAAGGATTGCGTGCTTCGTAATGGTGAGCACGAATTAATTGTGGATTTGATTGCTTTAGAGATAAAGGGGTATGATGTGATTTTCGGGATGAACTTGTTGTCCGCTTTCCGGGCGGTAATGGATTGTTTCCGCAAGCAGATTACATTTCAGTTACCGGGAGGAGTCGTTTTTAGTTTTGTGAATAACCGGGATTCTTTCCATCCATTTCCTACTACGGGTAGTAGATTCTTAAAAGTGAAAGCAGCAAGTCAATTGAGTTTCTTAGCTAGCTTGATGGGAGATAACAGGGATAAACTCCATATGGATGTGGTGTTAATCGTATCGGAGTTTTCGGATGTTTTTCCCGAGGAATTACCCGGATTACCGCCACCTAGGGAAATTGAGTTCAAGATCGATCTCTATTCAGGAACCGAACCGATATCCATTGCTCCCTACCGGATGGCACCTTTGGAGTTGAAGGAGCTAAGGAAGCAGTTGGATCATTTGTTGGCAATTGGGTTTATCCGTCTAAGCACTTCACCCTGGGGAGCCCCGGTCCTCTTTGTGAAGAAAACGGATGAGACTCTACGGTTGTGCACGGATTACCGGAGGTTGAATCGGGTTACCGTGAAGAATAAGTATCCGTTGCCGAGAATTGATGACTTATTTGATCAGTTGAAGGGTTCGAAGTATTACTCCAAGATTGATCTTCGCACTGGGTATCATCAGCTGCGGATTAAGGAGGAGGATATTCCTAAGACTGATTTCCGTACCCGGTATGGTCATTTCGAGTATACGGTGATGCCGTTCGGATTGACTAATGCCCCTGCAGCCTTCATGGATTTGATGCACAGAGTCTTCCGGCCTTACCTCGATCAATTTGTCATTGTGTTTATTGATGACATATTGGTTTACTCACAGACTCAGGAGGAACATGCTCGTCATCTCTCTATTGTGCTACAAACATTGAGAGAACATAAGTTATATGCGAAGATGAGCAAGTGTGAGTTTTGGATGAAGGAAGTGAAGTTCCTTGGCCATGTTGTGTCCGAGCAAGGAGTAGCGGTCGATCCCGCAAAGATTGATGCCGTGATGAAATGGGAACCACCGAAGAACGTGACGGAAGTACGGAGTTTCTTGGGGTTAGCCGGCTATTATCGTAGGTTTGTGGAAGGGTTCTCCAAGCTTGCGATGCCGATGACTCGCCTTACAAAGAAGGGGGAGAAATTTTTGTGGACTCAAGCGTGTGAACTAGCTTTTCGCACCTTGAAGGAGAAGTTGACGACAACACCTATCCTCATTATTCCAAGTAGTGGGGAAGGCTACGATGTCTACACCGATGCTTCACTATGAGGCTTGGGGTGCGTTCTAATGCAAGGAGGGAAGGTAGTGGCTTATGGCTCGAGGCAACTCAAGGTGCATGAGCAGAATTATCCCACACACGATTTGGAGCTGGCTGCGGTGGTGTTTGCTCTTAAGTTGTGGAGATGTTATTTATATGGGGAGAAATTTCAAGTGTTCTCGGACCATAAAAGCCTCAAGTATATCTTCACACAGAAAGACTTGAATCTCCGGCAGAGAAGGTGGATTGAGTACTTGGAAGATTATGAGTTCACGCTCAACTACCATCCGGGGAAGGCCAATGTAGTTGCCGACGCTCTTAGCAGGAAGTCTCGGGGGGAAATCAATTCTCTTGCGATAAATAGGTGGAAAATGATTGATGCATTGGAGGAGTACGATCTATGGGTGGATGGACCGGAGTATCAACCATATCTATTCAACTTTGTAGCTCAACCGACGCTTCTGCAACGAGTGGTGGAGTTGCAATGCCTTGATTCGGAACTCGATTTGATTAGAGCCCGATTGGAGAATGGAGAAGTAATGGAAGGATGGTCTTGGAAGAATGGAGAGTTGAGATATGGGGAAAAGCTATGTGTTCCCAATGATTCGTCCCTAAAGGAGGAAATACTTAGAGAGTGTCATCGCTCCAAGTTTGTTATCCACCCTGGTAGCACAAAGATGTATAGGGACATGAAGCGTCAATACTGGTGGAGGGGAATGAAGCGAGATGTGGCCAAGTATGTGGCAAAATGTACGGTGTGCCAGCAGGTGAAGATTGAGCATCAAAGGCCAGGAGGAGTCCTACAATCTTTGCATATTCCCAAGTGGAAGTGGGATCACATCACCATGGACTTCGTGTCGGGTTTACCACGGACGTCGCGTGGGCATAATGCAGTGTGGGTCATCGTGGATAGACTCACCAAGTCCGCTCACTTTTTGGGTATGAAGACCACAGATACATTCGAGATTTTGAGCCAGCTGTACATCCGTGAGATAGTGAGATTACACGGCGTTCCACTCTCGATTGTGTCGGATCGTGACTCTAGGTTTGTGGCGAGATTCTGGCAGAGTCTACAACAAGCGATGGGAAAGGAGTTACATTTCAGTACGGCTTTTCATCCCCAAACGGATGGCCAATCCGAGAGGGTGATCCAGATTGTGGAGGATATGTTACGCACTTGCGCGTTGGACTTCAAGGGGGGTTGGAGCGACCACTTACCATTGGTGGAGTTTGCTTACAACAACAGCTATCAGGAAAGTATTGGGATGGCACCGTATGAAGCATTGTATGGAAGACCATGCCGATCATCGACGTGTTGGTTAGAAGCCGGTGAGAGTAGTTTGTTGGGACCGGACATTGTTCGAGAAACTACGGAGAAGATTCAACTCATCCGAGAGAGGCTACGAACGGCGCAAAGTAGACAGAAGAGCTATGCGGACCACATACGAAGACCCTTAGAATTCAAGGTGGGAGACTACGTATTTCTCAAGGTGTCACCCAAGAAGGGCGTGTTTCGATTCGGCAAGAAGGGGAAGTTAGCGCCAAGATATACCAGACCGTTTGAGGTAATCAAAGTGGTAGGCAAGGAGGCATATCAACTTCTACTACCAGCCCAGCTATCGGGAGTACATGATGTGTTCCACGTGTCCATGTTGAGCAGGTGTCACTCGGATGCAACTCCAATAGTTAACTTGGAAGATATTGAAATTCAAGATGGGGCAACCTATGAAGAACAACCGGTGAAGATTCTCGACGCCAAAGAGAAGGTGCTCCGTAACAAAGTCATCCGACTAGTGAAGGTTTTGTGGCAACACCATGGAGTGGAAGAAGCTACATGGGAACCGGAGCAAGAAATGCGGGAGGAGTATCCATATTTGTTCGCTACTTGAGGTAAGTTTCGAGGACGAAACTTTCTTTGAGGGGGGGTGGATTGTAACACCCCACATTTTCTTTTATATATATGTATATAGATATATAGTAAATAATTGCTGTAAAAATGTGGATATGTGTAATGATGTAAGAATGAACTATATAGATTGTAATAGTAGGAAAAATACTAGAAATGCATATTGATTGGGAAGTTGGAGTTTCCAAGACGTTTAAACTTGGAAATGGTGATTAGATGAATTTCTAAATATCTTTAGGTCAAAATAAGGTGTCCATTGAATCCGGAAGGTCGAACAACCTTGGGATAAGTAATATGAGATGTATTGGAAGTTAGGAAGTATTTTGGAGAAAAGACACACTTATAGAGAGAATTTGGGTAAAAAGGAGTTAGGACACCTTCTAGTATTTTGGTCATAACTTTTTATCCTTATGTCCAATTGATCTGAAATTTGGACAGTATATAGTAGACCTCCTGGGCTATAAAAGTTTATTTCACAAATAATTTCCAAATCAATCTCTAAATAGGCCAAAACTTCACTGGAAGTTTCAGCATAAACTGGGATGACGTTCGAACGTGAATCTACGTTCGAACGTGAGGGAGTCCCAGTACTTTTGTGTCCGCAGAGCTCTGATGGAAATGAAAAAGTACTGGGAGCAACCAATGTTCGAAAGCCAAAGTGGCGTTCGAACGTGAATCAATAATTTGCACTAGTGACGTTCGAACGCCAATGACGTTCGAACGAAAGTGCGTCCCAGTACTCTTTGTCTGATGGAAAAACAAAAGTACTGGGAGTGACGAACGTTCGAACACCAATGACGTTCGAACGTGACTTGCGAATTCTAAACTTTAGAATCGCGCACAGGAGGCCAATTCTTCCCCTATAAATACTTAAGGACACTCTTATAAGCCCCATTTCAACATTTATAACCCTAGAAAGGTTTAGAGAGGAAGAAAGAAAGGGAAAACACAAGATCAAGGGTAGATTTGCATATTGAAGAAGATCCAATCTTCATCTTCTTCACTCAAAAACTAAAGAAGCAAGGTAGGGGTTTTCTCTCACTCTCTTACATTGAGGCTAGGGTATTTATATATGTATGTTTTGGCTATCAATGGTATATATATGCTATGAAATCATCCTCTCTTAGGCTTTTTGGCAAAGATTACATGTTTTGAACAAAGTTAGGGTTTAATACCCATGAAATCTCTTCTCTAGTTTTAAAATCCTCATTTTTGGAGAGTGATGTATTTCTTTCTTAAATGCTTTCTTTATTATGGATTTTCGAACCCTTAGTGCTTTGTGTTGGGTAGAACAATGATGTTATTGTGATCTCATGTATTTTCTTTGTTGGTTGTGGAATTATTACATGATATATTTTGGGGGATTTTGGATAGATGATTGTGAATTGAAATCAATATTGGAATTATAAGCTTGGTTGGGTTGTTTGTGATGCACATGAGTGAGAGGTTCCTTATAAGGATGCTCACCCCTTCCCAAGAGGTTCCTTATAAGGATGCTTGGGAAGCCATGTAATGATTTGTGAGAAGTTCCTTATAAGGATGCTCACCCCTCCTAAGAGGTTCCTTATAAGGATGCTTGGGAAGCCATGTAATGATTTGTGAGAGGTTCCTTATAAGGATGCTCACCCCTTCCCAAAAGGTTCCTTATAAGGATGCTTGGGAAGCCATGTAATGATTTGTGAGAGGTTCCTTATAAGGATGCTCACCCCTTCCCAAGAGGTTCCTTATAAGGATGCTTGGGAAGCCATGTAATGATTTGTGAGAGGTTCCTTATAAGGATGCTCACCCCTTCCCAAGATGTTCCTTATAAGGATGCTTGGGAAGCCATGTAATGACTTGTGAGAGGTTCCTTGTAAGGATGCTCACCCATTCTCAAGAGGTTCCTTGTAAGGATGCTTGAGAATCAAAGATGACCTAAACGGGGGTGGAGGTTACCCTAAAGTATGCCACCTACCGAAAGAATTGTTGGAAATTGTGTATGGTGGACTGGATTATATTTGAAAACGATTTGCTAACTGTATAGTGGTTTCACTTATTCATTCAATTACTGTTGTTCCTTAAACTTGAGATCTATTAAATGTCCTGGTTTTTATTTCAAAAGTTATATATGATAGTTGTGAAATGAGACCGACCGTTTTAAATGCTTTTCTAAACCTTGTATGGGTTTGAGAGAATTTTCTACAGAGCTTCGTGCTCACCCCCTACCGCTAACATTTTTCAGATTACCCGCTTGAGGAGGACGTAAGGGTCGAGGAGCCCGCTACTTGGGAGACTCCACTTGACGGGAATGTGGATCCCGAGGTGGACGCATAGAGCAACCTTCTTCCCTTTTTTTACTAGACTAGGACATTCTTTTGGAACATTGTGTAGTCTAGTTTCTTTTGTTTATTCCACTGTGCAACTTTAATTAATTTTTGAGATGTAAATGTCATAGCTTGGCTTATTCTTTTGGGATGATATTGTAAATTCTATGGATGATGAATGGAAAAATTTTCTTATTGATGGAATTATATTAGTGCTCTCATGATATGAATGTTTTAGAATGTAATGCCGTCCAGGGTGTGTTTTGGGGTGTTACAATATAGAGCCTTAAATGAAAAATTCGTTTCTATGCCCGACAATTGACCAAGCCAGTGCAAAATGATAAAAAATTATCACACCATGGTTGTTCCGAGAATTGATTGAGATTGATCATAAAAGGGAAGAAAATGTGGGGAGAGAACCTAAAGAGGGATAAATGATTGCTGAATTCAAAATGTTGAATGGAAAAGACAAAAAAAATCCAAGAAAAGGAGAAAAGGGGGTTGAACAAGAAAAGCAAAGAAAAGAAAAATGATGAAAAAAAAAGGGACAAAAAGTGACATGAAGGTGTAAAGTTGAAAATTCCACAAAAATGAGATTTTTGATAATAAAGGTCATGCCCTCGGAATAACTCTTTTTGTCTCCCTCTACCCTTCATTTCACTCAGCCCAAGTATCACCCCATGACCTCATTACAACCCTTGAAATCCCTAAATGATCTAGAGAAAGCATGGGGAAGACACACTTTTAAAAAGAGAAGTTAATTTTGTTATCTAGTGCCCTAACATTCCTTTCATAAGTTTATGCCAATGTTGTTTCATTTGTATACATGTGCTTCATTTTTGGATTATATGTGAGCATACTTTGGTTTGTGCATAAGATTCTATCTCACATATACACATGGAGAGCATGTTAGGATAATCATAGTGTGATTCATTGTGAGAGAAACCCTTGGTGAGTTTTGCATCAAAACTGAATTAGAATAGGTTTAAAGGCTTGTTGCATATGCTAAATGCAATAACGGAATTAGAATATGTTTATTTTTTTTTTCCTAATTTTTACATTTAGTTTACGAGGGACTAGCAAAGCTTAAGTTGGGGGGTGTGATGAGCGCGTAATATTGCATATTTAACGACCTCATTACATGTATTTTAACTAATATTGATGGTTTTCGGAACCCTGCAACTATGTGTGGATGAGTGATGAATAGATGGACACATTACATAAGGATTTGGAGGCTTAAAAGTGAAAGAAATCAAGAGGTATCGGTGCTTGGTAACATAGGTACCGGCACCCACACCATTTGGTAGCAATACCTCTGTATTCCCAATTATTTACCATGATCAACTTCGAATCTGAAAAAGTGCAAAACATAAAAGTTGTAGATCTGGATGTCCTCTATATTGTGTCAACATTTCAGCTTAATTGGACGGTTGGATCAAAAAGTTATGAAAAATTTACAAAAACTGGTCTTGAGCTAGCATCCCATTTAAAACCTTCTGGAAGGTTGGCTTCGACCTTCTGGAAGGTTTTGCACACTGGACAGCTTCTACCTCTGAAACCTTCTGGAAGGTTTTGCTTCGACCTTTCAGAAGTTTTGGCCCAAAAATGCCAGACTTCTGCAACTCAAGCTCCACTTGCTTGGGGGTCCCACTTATGATTCTATCACACTTTCCCTAACATATTCTACATATATATGTGCCTACCTACACCCTAAAGTCAACTTTTGGAAGATGGAGGATGAGAAAGGATGATAGAGAAGGAAAGAGGCATGGTGGGTGCAGGCTAGGCTTGTCTTAGCCTATCCAAGCCATCAAATCTCTTCCCATTGATGGGAAACCTGCACACATAGGCTATGAGAGCCTCATGGACGAAAATGCAGGGGCTCTACACCATTTATTCAGCTTCACACAAGCTTTAGAGGGGAGGAGGCTACCTAAGCTTAGGAGTAGTGTAGAGAGAGAAGCTGCCTAGGTAGAAGACATAGTTTAGAGAGAGAAAGCTTAGAATTTTGCAATTTCCTCACCCATTTCAGTTGTAGTAAATTATATTTCACTGGTAATCTTCATTTCTTGCATTGTAATCTCTTTTATTTCAAGTGTAATCAAGTTTAATTCAATGTTCTTGCTCTTTGATATTTTCAATTGGATTTTGTCTTTAAGCTTTCCATTTTGGTATGAAATGAATCCTCCTTTGTAGTTTACCTTCTCCTAACATTAATACAAGTTCAAAGCTTCATTTCATCTCTATTTTCAGTCTATTTCATCTACATGTCTCTTTACATTACTAGTTGGTGCACACGTGCGATGCACGTGGACCATTTTAAGTTGTATGTTTGATTGTTATTTTCATTTTTAAGTGACAAGTGAATGATAAATGAAAGCATAAACAAAAAATATCTATACATTTTCACACAAAAATATCTATACATTTTCAATATATATAGCAGTAGGGAAAACCAATAAGTAGATGTTTTTTGGTACATCATATATAAAATCATATTTGACATAAACATATTGAACGCATATCTAGATATTGAATTAGTAATAACCAACAAAAAATAGATATTTTAACCGGTTTTAGCTCTAGCATGAGCATCGAAATCCAACTAAGATGTATTTATCTAAGGTTTTTTCCTTTCGTCACTATCTTACTCCTTATATACAAATAGTTTGTCCCGACAGTTATGCCATTTTTATAGGTGAACTTTAGAATAGGCCAAGCTCAGACCTATTCAAGTTATAAATCAAGAGGTGGGATTGAGCCTGTAATGCCCCAAATACCACCCTGGACGGCATTACATTCTAAAACCATTTATACCATGAGAGCAACTAATAAAAATCCATAAATAACCGGGGGTCCTTAATTTAACGAAATTCGGGCAGAGTCTCCTTTGTTCGGGGAGCTCTACCCAAAACACAACCTGTGCAATTATACTACATTGACCACACCGGGTCCATTGATTCATAAAAATACTTACAACATTATCCAAAAGAATATGCCAAACAATGACATCTACATCCCAAAAGAATTAAATTACACTTGGCAGCGGAAACATAAAAATAATGTTGGACTTTACATTGCCTCAAAAGGAACTTCCTAGTTTATCACAAAAGAAAATAGAATACTAAGCGTCTCCCTCGGGATCTACGTTCCCTTCTATGGGAGCTTCCCAACGTCCCGGCTCGTCAGTTCCGAGCTCCTCCTCTAGACAAAGACCTGAAATATGTTGTTTGTAAGGGGTGAGCACTAAGCTCTGTAGCAACATTCCTCCCAAACTCGAACAAGGTTTATAAAAGCATATAAAATGGCCGGTCTCATTTCACAAATAACATATATAATCTTTGAAGTAAAACAATGACATTTTACAACGGATCTCAAGTTTAAGTAGCAATAGTACTAGAAATGAACAATAACAACCAATTTTTAATAAACATTCATTTTCAAAATATAAACCATTTCCCACACATGATATAATATTATCCTTCATACCATATATATATAAGAATGAGAGTGAAAACATACATATATTTATGCCCTAACCTCAATGGACAAGGATGGAAGAAAACCCCTACCTTGAAATTAAGAATTTCAAACCAAAGCCCAAGCTTTAGAGACTCTCTTTCTCCCTTTTCTTCTTCCTTTTATCTTCTCCTAGGGCTCTAAGAGGTTTGTTGTGAGAGTGGAATGGAAGAATGGGACAAATGGGGCTTAAAATGGTGTTTTAAAACACAAAAATCCCGAGTTTTTTTACTGTTTCGGCAAACATTTCTGCTCCAGCCAGTCTTCGTAGAATGGGCATAACTCTCTCATCCGAGCTCTGATTTAGATTATTCAAGATGATATGAAATTATAAGAAAGAGCTCTACAACTTTCATGTTTTGAGTTTTGAGAGATATTGACTGCATCAAGGTCGAAATCGCGCTTGAAGTTGCAGCACGTGCACTGTTCACAGTCTGTTTCATCCCTTTTTCCATTTCCAATTCATTCCTAAGCCACCCAAATCCATCCCAAACCTCTCCAACACATATTTCTACACCAAACCTATTTAATACAAGTTCTAGGACCTAAAATTTCATATTTTCACTTATTAAAAACCAAATTTCAACTATTATTTCCACTAACATTTTAAATCTCTAATTTTCCAATCTACCAAATTCAAATACACATCACTACACATATCCACATTTTTACATCAATTATTTACTATATATCTATATACATATATAAAAGAAAATGCGGGGTGTTACAATCCACCCCCCTTCAAGAAAGTTTCGTCCTCGAAACTTACCTCAAGCAGCGAACAAATATGGATACTTCTCCCGCATTTCTTGCTCCGGTTCGCATGTAGTTTCCTCCACTCCATGGTGTTGCCACAAAACCTTCACCAATCTGATAACTTTTTTTGTGAAGCACTTTTTCCTGGGCGTCGAGAATTTCTGCCGGTTGTTCTTCGTAGGTTGCTCCGTCTTGAATTTCAATCTCCTCCAAGTTCACGACTGGAGTTGCAGCCGAGTGACACCTTCTCAACATGGACACGTAAAACACATCATGTACTCCGGATAGCTGGGTTGGTAGTCAAAGTTGATATGCCGCCTTGCCTACCGCTTTGATTACCTCAAACGGTCCGGTATATCTTGGCGCTAACTTCCCCTTCTTGCCAGATCGAAACACGCCCTTCTTGGGTGACACCTTGAGAAATACGTAGTCTCCCACCTTGAATTCTAGGGGTCTTTGTCTGTGGTTCGCATAGCTCTTCTGTCTACTTTGCGCCGTCCGTAGCCTCTCTCGGATGAGTTGAATCTTCTCCGTAGTTTCTCGAACAATGTCCGGTCCATCCACCCATAGATCGTACTCCTCCAATGCATCAATCATTTTCCACCTATTTACCGCAAGAAAATTGATTTCACCCCGAGACTTCCTGCTAAGAGTGTCGGCAACTACATTGGCCTTCCTCGGATGGTAGTTGAGCGTGAACTCATAATCTTCCAAGTACTCAATCCACCTTCTCTGCCGGAGATTCAAGTCTTTCTGTGTGAAGATATACTTGAGGCTTTTATGGTCTGAGAACACTTGAAATTTCTCCCCGTATAAATAACATCTCCACAACTTAAGAGCAAACACCACCGCAGCCAGCTCCAAGTCATGTGTGGGATAATTCTGTTCATGCACCTTGAGTTGCCTCGAGCCATAAGCCACTACCTTCCCTCCTTGCATTAGAACGCATCCCAAGCCTCGTAGTGAAGCACCGGTGTAGACATCATAGCATTCCCCACTGCTCGGAATAATGAGGATAGGTGTCGTCGTCAACTTCTCCTTCAAGGTGCGAAAAGCTAGTTCACACGCTTGAGTCCACAAAAATTTCTCCCCCTTCTTTGTAAGGCGAGTCATCGGCATCGCAAGCTTGGAGAACCCTTCCACAAACCTACGATAATAGCCGGCTAACCCCAAGAAACTCCGTACTTCCGTTACGTTCTTCGGTGGTTCCCATTTCATCACGGCATCAATTTTTGCGGGATCCACCGCTACTCCTTGCTCGGACACAACATGGCCAATGAACTTCACTTCCTTCATCCAAAACTCACACTTGCTCATCTTCGCATATAACTTATGTTCTCTCAATGTTTGTAGCATAATAGAGAGATGATGAGCATGTTCCTCCTGAGTCTGTGAGTAAATCAATATGTCATCAATAAACACAATGACAAATTGATCGAGGTAAGGCCAGAAGACTCTGTGCATCAAATCCATGAAGGCTGCGGGGGCATTAGTCAATCCGAACGGCATCACCGTATACTCGAAATGACCATACCGGATACAGAAAGCAGTCTTAGGAATATCCTCCTCCTTAATCCGCAGCTGATGATACCCCGTGCAAAGATCAATCTTGGAGTAATACTTCGAACCCTTCAACTGATCAAATAAGTCATCAATTCTCGGCAACGGATACTTATTCTTCACGGTAACCCGATTCAACCTCCGGTAATCCGTGCACAACCGTAAAGTCTCATCCGTTTTCCTCACAAAGAGGACCGAGGCTCCCCAAGGGGAAGTGCTTAGACGGATAAACCCAATCGCCAACAAGTGATCCAACTGCTTCCTTAGCTCATTTAACTCCAAAGGTGCCATCCGGTAGGGAGCAATGGATATGGGTTCGGTTCCCGGATAAAGATCGATCTTGAACTTAATTTTCCTATGTGGCGGTAATCAGGGTAATTCCTCGGGAAAAACATCCGGAAACTCCGCTACAATTAACACCACATCCGTATGGGTTTTATCTCTGTCATCTCCCATCAAACTAGCTAAGAAACTCAAATGACTTCCCGATTTCGCTTTTAAGAATCTACTACCTGTAGTAGGAAATGGATGGGAAGAATCTCGGTTATTCACAAAAGTAAAGACTACCCCTCCCGGTAACTGAAATGTAATCCGCTTGCGGAAACAATCCATTACTACCCGGAAAGCGGACAACAAGTCCATCCCGAATATAATGTCATACCCCTTAATGTCAAACGCAACCAAATCTACAATCAATTCTTGTTCCCCACTTTGAAGTACACAACCTCGACACACCCTTTGAGTATCCAACCGTTCTCCCGTAGGCATGTCAATACTCAGGGCATGTTCTAGCTTCCCAAATTCCAACCCCAAATGGAGAGCATATGCGGTGCGTATGAATGAATGAGTAGCACCCGGATCAAATAAAATTCGAGCCCAAGAATTGTAGAGAAGGACGATACCTTCCACAATAGCATTGGAAATGTCCTCCTCCGGTTGAGTCAAAGCAAAAATTCTCCCTTGATTGGCGCCACCGGGGGCTTGAGCTTGTAACGGTCGCTGCTGTTGTAGTGGCCTCGGTGGTGGTGGCTTGTCTGCTTGTACCTGTCCTGTTGCTTGATTGCTCCTTGGTGGAAACGAGGGGCAATTATTTCCGAAGTGCCCAAGCCCTCCGCATGCGAAGCCTTGACGCAGGTCACTGTCTGCTCTATTCTGAGTAACCCCATCTCCTCGAACGGCTTGATTCATTTGTCCCGAAGCTTGGTCAGGTCGGTGGTACGGAGTTGCCTTTTGTGTGACTCCCTTGCTGCTATCGGCTCTCAAGGGACCTCCTCTAGCGAAAATTTGTCTTTGTTTGGTCTCCTTTGTGTCTTTCTCCAGCAAGGTCACCCATTCCACTAGATCCTTGTATTCTTGAATTCGAAGTGCAACCAGAAGGCTTCAAACCTTGTTCAAAGCGTTTACCCTCTTTGCATCAGTGGCCACAAGCTCGATTGCGTAGCGAGACAACTCATCGAATTCGAAAAAAAAAAAATATATAAATCCCTAACCTAACTAAACAACAAATCACACCTATTTCATAAACATATGACCTCAAACCAATTCAAGCTTAAAGTTTCTTCAACCTAGTCCTACTTCACTAGTGGTAATCCATAACCTACAGCTCTCATGTAAGACCTAAAGCCTAGGCTCTGATACCAACTTTGTAACGTCCCAAATACCACCCTGGACGGCATTACATTCTAAAACCATTTATACCATGAGAGCAACTAATAAAAATCCATAAATAACCGGGGGTCCTTAATTTAACGAAATTGGGGCAGAGTCTCCTTTGTTCGGGGAGCTCTACCCAAAACACAACCTGTGCAATTATACTACATTGACCACACCGGGTCCATTGATTCATAAAAATACTTACAACATTATCCAAAAGAATATGCCAAACAATGACATCTACATCCCAAAAGAATTAAATTACACTTGGCAGCGGAAACATAAAAATAATGTTGGACTTTACATTGCCTCAAAAGGAACTTCCTAGTTTATCACAAAAGAAAATAGAATACTAAGCGTCTCCCTCGGGATCTACGTTCCCTTCTATGGGAGCTTCCCAACGTCCCGGCTCGTCAGTTCCGAGCTCCTCCTCTAGACAAAGACCTGAAATATGTTGTTTGTAGGGGGTGAGCACTAAGCTCTGTAGCAACATTCCTCCCAAACTCGAACAAGGTCTATAAAAGCATATAAAATGGCCGGTCTCATTTCACAAATAGCATATATAATCTTTGAAATAAAACAATGACATTTTACAACGGATCTCAAGTTTAAGTAGCAATAGTACTAGAAATGAACAATAACAACCAATTTTTAATAAACATTCATTTTCAAAATATAAACCATTTCCCACACATGATATAATATTATCCTCCATGGCATGAGCATCCTTACAATGAACCTATCACCCTCAAGGTTTGGTTTCTCAAGCATCCTTACAAGGAACCTCTTGAGAAAATCACATACTGTCCTCCTTTGGCATGAGCATCCTTACGAGGAACCTCTCACCCTCAAGGTTTTGTTTCTCAAGCATCCTTACAAGGAACCTCTTGAGAAAATCACCTACTGTCCTCTTTTGGCATGAACATCCTTACGAGGAACCTCTCACCCTCAAAGTTTGGTTTCTCAAGCATCCTTACAAGGAACCTCTTGAGAAAATCATATACTGTCCTCTCTTGGCATGAGCATCCTTACAAGGAACTTCTCATCCTCAAGGTTTAGTTTCGTTGATATGAGCATCCTTACAAAGAACCTCTCACCCATGTTCGTCCAACAACCATACAATAAATACAATACCAACTATTCTCTCAAATACCCAACAATTACACAAGTCCCCAATTTACAAGCAATTTCCAAGAAAAATCCCCAATTCTCACAAGTGATATCTCCAACGGACCAAATTCAAGAAAAAACATCCTTACAAGGAACCTCCTGAGAAGGAATGAGCATCCTTACAAGGAACCTCTCACTCATGTTCCTCCAAATAACCATACAACAAATACGATATCCACAATTTCCTCAATTAACAAACAATTCCATAAACCCCCAATTTTCTCAAGTAGTTGTACAAAGAGCAATATAAAAAAATGTACAAGAGATCATCATAAATATCATTTTGTTGTTCAATATGAAACACTAAAGTTTTGAAATAAAAAACATGGGAGAAATCAAAAGAAAAACCCCTTTCTCTTGAAACCTAGGGTTTGAAGATGAGAAAAAAGGGATGTAATGGTTATTCCACCATAGATTTGTTTAAAACATGATAATCTTTGGAAGAATGTCAAGAATCAAGTATTTCATACCATATATATATAAGAATGAGAGTGAAAACATACATATATTTATGCCCTAACCTCAATGGACAAGGATGGAAGAAAACCCCTACCTTGAAATTAAGAATTTCAAACCAAAGCCCAAGCTTTAGAGACTCTCTTTCTCCCTTTTCTTCTTCCCTCTATCTTCTCCTAGGGCTCTAAGAGGTTTGTTGTGAGAGTGGAATGGAAGAATGAGACAAATGGGGCTTAAAATGGTGTTTTAAAACACAAAAATCCCGATTTTTTTTACTGTTTCGGCAAACATTTCTGCTCCAGACCAGTCTTCGTAGAATGGGCATTACTCTCTCATCCGAGCTCCGATTTAGATTATTCAAGATTCTATGGAATGCTAAGAAAGAGCTCTACAACTTTCATGTTTTGAGTTTTGAGAGATATTGACTGCATCAAGGTCGAAATCGCGCTTGAAGTTGCAGCACGTGCACTGTTCACAGCCTGTTTCATCCCTTTTTCCATTTCCAATTCATTCCTAAGCCACCCAAATCCATCCCAAACCTCTCCAACACATATTTCTACACCAAACCTATTTAATACAAGTTCTAGGACCTAAAATTTCATATTTTCACTTATTAAAAACCAAATTTCAACTATTATTTCCACTAACATTTTAAATCTCTACTTTTTCAATCTACCAAATTCAAATACACATCACTACACATATCCACATTTTTACATCAATTATTTATTATATATCTATATACATATATAAAAAAAAATGCGAGGTGCTATAGAGCCACACGTATGGTTTCCACGTATGGTTTCCTCTCTCTCTCTCTTGGAATTATAATTTTTTCACATGCAATTCCGTACAGAATGCTATCTCACATGGATTGAGGCAAGTTTCAACAGGATCTTCTATTTTATTTTTTTTTCATTTTCCTAGGGTAGACGCATGTCAGCAAAGTTTAGATGCATATAAGCACTAACTATTTTCATAAATAGTTAAATCTCATTCAAAAAAGGTTCATTTATAATGAAAACTAACATTTTGCTTGGTCTAACTCCTCTATTTGATTCTTTGGTGGGCAGCCTGAACAACTATTGAGGTCAGTGGAATTTTTCACAACTATTGAGAGGTCAATACTCAGCTTGCATGTCATAAATATATAAAATCAACAAGAAGATGAAACAAGCGCTTAGAATAAAAAGTGCCACCAATTTGTCAATTTTAACAGTGTCTCTAATTTGTCAAAAGATACAAAAAATAGTATAATCTATTATTCGTAGTAACTATTAGTAAAATAAAATAAATTGCATGCAAAAGCTAATTAGGCAGTCAATGATCGGGAACCCGACCTTTGAAAAAAATAACAAAAGAGCTCTTTTCATCCATTAATTACAGAAAACAAGCATTACAGATCCCCTTTTGTAGTAGACAAATCTTATATGTTCTCTCTTCACAACAACCTCTATTTTTCTTCAGAAAAGGGCATTTGTTTCATCTATTGATAGAGTTCAATCATGACACCTTATCTGACTATTTGAATCAATAAGTGAATTCAAACATTTTTGACAAGATTTATTTGAATGTGACTATTAAATACATGAACATATGATGCATGTGTTAAATTTTGTGTCCACCTAATATGAATGATGAGAACAAGAAATTACATAATTAGATGAGTGCTAAAATAAAAAGAAAATAGCACATGAGTTCAATGATCAGAACCTCACTTATATTTTTCTAAAGGAAAAGAGGGAATTGATTGAGATTTTTGGAAAGTGCACATGAATAATTGCAACAACAGGTGCTTTTTTTTTTTTGGTCAGAACAATAGGTGTTTAATCACATTGAATGTTGTTGCCAATCCTATCGGAAGAATAAAAAGGGAAATAATAATGCAACCAGAAAAAATGGCTTACCAAGCCATTCATCTCATAAACCTGTTCTCATTGTAACTAAACTTCATTCATGGAGATCTTTCTCTTCTAAGATTTAAGGACACTATTAATTGTGAAATCTCAATAGTTTTGTTCTTTGTATTTTTGGTATAATCATGACAACAAATTTGCACACACATTAGAATCTGCAAGCAAGTTCGAGTAAATAAGTTGAAAATAGGGGATTGTTGCAGAGTGTTTACCAAGGTGTTTACACAGTTGACGGTTGAAATTCTAAGGCTTCAAATTTAAAACATAAGCTGTGTAAAGAGGGGGAGAGAATCAGTACCTATTGAAGCAACCCATTGATTTCACAAACACGTGGTGCGAGAGCCAAAAAGAGACATAGAAAGGTGTTTGAATTGAAAACGCAGGGTTCTTAGGAGAGTGAAGCGAGAATATGGAGTAGAAAGCATTCAGTTCCATTTCATTATGGATGATATATGCATTGCACACTGGGTATTGACCAAAATTGTTAAAAAGTGAGAATATGAAAGATAATAGAGTATTAATGGGAAACCAATTATAATAAAAGTAAATTAGTTGGCAACATAACACAAACTGAAGGAATCAAATGGCTATTTAATAGCAATGAAAGAAAACAAAAGGTCAATATACAATGTGAGGAATTGAAAGATTTTATGGTGGTTCTTGGTTTGTTGGTTAGAAAAGTGATTTTGTAGTGAACATTGTGGTAAAAAAAATTCAGTTTTTAGATTGGAAAGGGTGAGCTTGCCCACAGTTGTCTCTATTGAGGCACGACACATCATAAAAATCAATTGTTTATAAGGAAATTTCACAGAATATCTTCCATCATACTAATAAGATCAAGTTGTTTTTAGACTTTATATTGGCTTTATGCCATTGATCAAGGTTATTTCATATGTTCCAAGAGTAAGGTCAAAATTACGGAAAAAACAACATATCAAACAACATAAAAAACCTATTAAAGGTTACAATCCAGACTTGCATCTAATTAATTGGAACATAAATTCAGAATAAAACAATATATCAAACAGAATACTTGCACAACTCAAAAAAAAAAAAAAAAGCCAAGGAAACTTCAAAAAGAGTGGCAACTCTTCCCAACCAAAAAGATTGGCAACTCTTCTCAACCATGTCATCAACGTGTTGATCACCACATGGCATGATTTTAATAGAGAACATTTGCATCAGTACATGAGAACTAAAAGCTTAACAGAAGTATTAGAAACTTTATTGGCATGCACTTTCACATATCAGAATGACATCAGAATGTGGCACAAACCAGCAATGCATATTACCATCCATCAAAAGTTAACAGTACTTTACAAATCCATTTAGCTATTCAAAAAATAAATAATTCAAAATTTCATTTCATAGCAACAGTAGACAAATCTGCACGCATGCATGTATGTATGTATATATGTATGGTATAACACATACATCAACTGACCTTTGTTGTTCATTTCATAACGCATGATTTTTTCTCCAAACCTATGTTGTCGGCAGACCTTAGGACCATCCGATAGGTGATGAAATTAACTGACCTTTGGTTTTCATCCATCTTCTTCATTTCAGTGCACAGCTCCCTTGCATTCTGTGTTCGGCTTTGGGCACACATCCCATGGATTAGATAGTCATAAGAGAATGAATTGACCTGGCAGTTATAGACCATACCCATCTGATGAAATATTCTGAGGGCATCATTAACATGAAGTGAGCACATACCCTTTTATCATAGAATTCAAGGCGAAAACATCAGGTTCAACCTCATCGTTGACCATTTGCTTGAACAGACTTCTAATAGTTTCCATATTCATGTAGTTTATGTAGGAATTGCCCACCCTACTCAGAAGTGAAGCAAAAAGAAGATTAAATGTTCTAATCGAAGGCCTACAATCTATGTAACCTCACAGAAAATATGAAACCTCACAGAAAATATCAAAGCCATTTGAAACAAAGACAATCAATATCGAAAAACCAAAAGAAAGCAACAATACCCACAAAATGATCTAAAACTTGGATTTAATAAGACAACATTTGAATATAATTCAATCCAAGGTAAACAAAAAACTTACAATACCCACAAGAGAGAATGAAAGTGCACAAATCCAAAAACAAAGGCAACTCCTACCCCAAAAAAAATCCGAATCAAGAAAAAATCATCAACAAATAAAGTAACAACAAAGAACAAAGCATATGACTGAAGCTAAGATGAGAAATTTACCTCAAGATAATAGTCATAGAAAAGACAGTGCAGGGAAAAAGAAAAGATGATGCATTCATATTCTTCAAAACGAGAGCTCATTCACTATTCTAAATCGATGCTAATTATGAACTGGCCAGGGATTTTTAGAAGTGAATAGGCAGGATATTTAAGAGGCAAGTGAATAGGCAGGAGAGAGAGAAGTAACGACAAATAATTTAGGAGGCAGGTAAATAGGCAGGAAGGAGAGAGAGAGAAGTAACGACAAAAAATTTAGGAGCAGTAGATGATTTAGGTTTAGGAAGATATTAATTTTGAAGGATAAGAATGATATATTTATCTTTTTAGAGGATAAAAGTGGAAAAAAAAAGTTTTTCAAATATATTGGTATTTTAAAGTAGTATAAATATAGATTAACATTTTAGAGTAGTACTGTATAATATAGATAACATATAACAAAACAGAGTAAAGATAGTGAAGATGATTAAAGTAGATGTGTTTTTTTAATCAGCAGAGAGATTTATTTATCGTGGGAAACAATGAGTTATAAACATTTTAGAGGTAATTAACAAAATTAAATATAATTAGTTTCATACTAAAGGAAGACCAAAAGACATTGGTGATATGATTGACTTTATATCAATAGTTAAAGGTAAAAGTGGAATATAAATATTTTTCAAGTACCCCCACTTTTTTAAGTAGTATATATGAATTCGTTTACTTTAAATATGAGTAACTAAGCTTTTTGTTGGCTAATCCAAGGGAAACTTCCTCTTGGGTATGCTAAATCAACTATTCTCTATTCTACCTCGTAGTGTAAAGTGCTTGGTTTGAATAGGTTGAGTGCGGACGTGATTGTGAGCTCTTGATACACCATAGACTTGTCACGGGGTATACTTGAGCCTACACTCCACATTAGTCCCTCACTTCCTACGAATCAATCAAGCACCTAGGCACCATTGGTTGAATGAATTGAGTTGATTTGGTATTTCCATTGGAATGACCTCTTCGGATTAGCCAACCTTGTTTTCATTACATTTTCTATCAAAATCTTCACTCACCAAAAACACAAACTCACAAGATTTTACACTTTTCATTTTTCACAAAATCACCTTCCCCACAATTTGACCAACCTTCCTTGAGGAGACGACCTTGGAATACTCATTCCAAGTAAAACACGACAATCAAAAGTCTCTCTACACTTGTGGAGCAGCGCGTAATATTGCATATTTAACGGTCTCATTACATGCATTTTAACTCAACTTTGCATTTAATTAGTTAGAGTTCGTCGAAGTTGTGAATAATGTGAAAATTTTGATGTTGCAGGCAATAATAGAGTAATTGATGGCTTTCGGAACCCTGCAATTATGTGTGGATGAGTGGTGAATAGATGGACACATTACATGAGGATTTGAAGGCTTAAAAGTGAAATAAATCAAGGAGGTATCGGTGCTTGGTAACATAGGTACCGGCACCCACACCATTTGGTAGCAGTACCTCTGTATTCCCAATTATTTACCAAGATCCACTTCAAATCTGAAAAAGTGAAAAATATGAAAGTTGTAGATCTAGATGTCCGCTGTAATGTGTCAAAATTTCAGCTCAATCGGACAGTTGGATCAAATGTTATGACAAATTTATGAAAAATGGTCCAGAACTAGCATTCCATTTAAAACATTCCGGAAGGTTTTGCACACTGGACAACTTCTACCTTTGAAACCTTCTGGAAGGTTTTGCTTCGACCTTTCGGAAAGTTTGGCCCAAAACGCTAGACTTCTGCTACTCAAGCTCCATTTGCTCGGGGGACCCACCTATGATTCTCCCACACTTCCCCTGACATATTCTACATATATACATGCCTACCTAAACCCTAAAGTCACCTTTGGAAGATAGAGGATGGGAAAAGATGAGTGAGAAGGAAGGAGGCATGGTGGGTGCAAGCTAGGCTTGTCCTAGCTTGTCCAAGCCATCAAATCTCTTCCCATTGATGGGAAGCCTGCACACACAGGCTATGGGAGCCTCATGGACGAAAATGCAAGGGCTCTACACCATTTATTCAGTTTCACACAAGCTTTAGAGGGGAGGAGGCTACCTAAGCTTAGGAGTAGTGTAGAGAGAGAAGCTCAAGGAAGAAGATGAAGTTAGAGAGAGAAAGTTGGGTTTTCATATTTCTTTACCATTTTCAGTGTTGTAAGCTTTAAACTACTGTAATCTTTCCCTTTTTTACTTTCAACTCTTTCATTCAAGTTGTATGCAAGCTTAGCTAAGTATTTCTAGCATTTCAATTTCTACATTTGGGTATTTGCTTTCAATAATTGTATTTTCGTCTTGAATAAATTTTCTCTTGTAGTTTAACTATTTTCTTGCATTAATACATGCTCCATGTTTCATTTCTTCACCATGCCTCTTCACATTATGAATGTTTTTGCTTTAACTATGGATAGCTAAGTTTTTAGATGGTTAATCCTAGGGAGATTTCCTCTTGGTTATGCTAAATCAACTCTCTGTCATTCTTCCTCGTAGTGTAAGGTGTTTGGTTTGACTAGGTTGAGTGCGAACGTGGTTGTGAGCTCTTGATACACCATAGACTTGTCACAGGGTATGCTTGAGCCTAGACCTCCACATTAGTCCCTCACTTCCTACGAATCAATCAAGCACCGAGACACCATTGGAAGAATATTTTGAGTTGATTTGGCATTCCCATTGTAATGACCCCATCGGATTAACCAACCTTATTTCCATTACATTTTATCAACAAACTCCACTCATTAAAACACAAAATTACAAAATTTTACACTTTTCCATTTTTACTTTCACGACAATTCGACCTTCCTTCCCTAAGGAGACAACATTGGAATACCCATTCCAAGTAAAACACGACACTCGAAAGTCTCTCTTCGCTTGGGGTGCACTTTTGCACACACACACACTTTCATCAACACACACGTTTTTCCCATTTTTAGCACCAAACCCGAGGGAGAGTGACACTCACCTATCATTATAATCCATATACACTTGGTCCGGGTTAGTATTTGGAGATTAGTGTGAACGAGATCAAGCATTTACACCCCCCAACTTAGAATCGAATATGATACTGAATAAGATTTGTGACGATGATGCTCAAAATGAATTTAGTCCAAATTAGGACGAGGTAAACAACTTCATGCTAAAATCTACACTACAACATCATCAAAACAAAAATATAACAATAAAAGAAATCTAACTACTATGTACATGAAAACAAAATAAAAAGGGCTCATGTAAATCCGGCTTTAATTCAGATATGAGTTTGCACGCATTGATTTTTTTGATTTTAAAATTTTTTTTGGTGTATAAATGCCTTTCTTAACCAATCTATCTAACAATTCAAAAAGTAATGATTCAAAATTCTCAACAAAATAGAGGTGCACACAAGTTTATGCAATTCCAACAATGGAGTATACAATTTATCTTTATAAATTTCTACACTTAACTCCATTTCAATGCCCTCCCCAAGTTGAAAATTGTGAACCTCAACACCACTCTTTGATGGCAAATTGACCTTGGGCTTATTAGCCTCTGTGAGATAATAACTCCATTAAATTTTTTATAATCAAGAGTGGTGGGAGATTCAACATCAATTTGCATTCCATAAAAATGATCATCCTCAATATATTGACTATGCTCAAGATGTTGTTCTTCATACCTAGTAATTATGACATTAGTCAATGCAATAAGGTCATCTCTAATTTTAGAAAATTGTTGCACTACTTGGGCATTGACTTCTATTTGGTATTGCATAAACTTACAAAGAGTATTTTTCAATTCTTTTTTGGTTGAGTCCTCATATGTTGGATAGTGGCAAAATTCATTTGGTGGTGTGAGATCGGATAAAAAATTATAAGGTCCGTTCTCCCAACCATAACTCGGATAACTCGTTGCATAACAGTCGAGGTAAAAATTTTCGGGGGCCAATATTGAAATTGATCCTTCACATGAAAAGTCTTGAACCGTAATTTAATGGGCACTCACTAGTGATGTGCTCATACTCATCACAAATTTCGCGCACATTTTCAAAATTTGGGGCATTTAACAAATTTTCATAAAAATTTAGGAAATATAACATAAAACACAACTACAACAAACTATTTACAATCGAGAAGACATACCTTGGCCCGTGATGAAATTCATGAGACTTACCTATGCCCTCCCAAATCACCTTCGAAACTTGACACTTGGCCTTCCCCGGTAACGACGCAAAAAATGCTTGATTAGTTTTCCCTAATCTCCAAATATGAGCCCGGATTGTGTGTATATGGTTTATACGAGTTGGTGAGTGTCACTCTCCCTCGGGTTTGATGCAAGAAATTAGAAAAATTGTGTCATCCTCTTCCTGCGTGCGTATCACCAACGGCCGATCTGATACCGCCATTGTATCTATGTGAACAAAAACGTGTGTGTACGCAAAAGTGCTCCCCAAACGTAGAGAGACTTGCAATATCATGTTTTACTTGGAATGAGTATTCCAAGGTTGTCTCCTCAGGGAAGGAAATGTCAAAAAATTTTGAAAGGTGATTTGTAAAGAAATTAAAATTGGATAGTCTTGTGAATTGTGTTTTCGTGAGTTTTGTTTTGATAAAAATGCAAGAAAACAAGGTTGACTAATCCATAGAGGTCATTCCAATGAGAATGCCAAATCGACTCAATTTATTCAACTAATGGTGTCTCGGTGTTTGATTGATTCGTAGGAAGTGAAGGACTGATATGGTTGTGTTGGACAAAAGCATACCTCGTGACAAGTCTACGGTGTATTAAGAGTCAACAACCACGTCCGCACTCAACCTAGTCAAATCAAACACTTTACACTACGATAAAGAATGAAAGAGAGTCGATTTCACATACCCAAGAGGAAATTCCTCTTGGATTAGCCAACTAAAATTTTAGCTACTCATAGTAAAGGCAAGAACAAACATAATATAAAGAAACATGGTAGTGAAATGAAACATGAAGCTTGTATTGATGCAAGAAAATGTTTAAACTACAAGAACAAAGTCATTCATACCCAAAATACAAACCTTGAAGATAAACTGCCCAAATGTAGAAATGAAAATACAAGAACACTTAACTAAGCTTGATTACAACTTAAATAAAAGAGTTTAGAGTGAAAGATGGAAAGATTACAAGTAAAATAAAGCTTACTACAATGAAAATGGTGAAGGAAATGTAAAAACCTAACTTTCTCTCTCTAAAACTTCATCTTCAACCTTGGAGCTTCTCTCTCTAAAAGCATGTAAAATATCAATAATAGTGTAAGACTCCTTGGATTTTTTCCATCCTCTCTCCCTTAGCATGTGTGAACTGAATTGGAATGATTGGAGAGAGGTTGGACATTTGAACAAGCAAATTCAATCCAAGCGCCCTAAAATCTACCCTGGAAGGCATTACTATCTAAAAATCATCCAATCATGAGAGCAACTAAAAATAACCATTAATTAATAAAACATACATCTATTTGTCAAAGAATAAATACTAAAACCAATAAAATATCATAATTTCTCCAACTTACAATTCAAAACCAAATAGTATCTAGCAGCGGAATAATAAAACTAACTGAAACCTAGTTTCACAAAAATCTCTCCAAATATAATAATCAGAACTAAAATGAAGCATCTCTAAGTCTCCACTTTAGGATCCTCATACTAACCCTCTCCAGCCTCGAGATTAACATACTCATCTAACTCGACATCCTCCTCGCTACCAAAATCTGTAATGTGTTGTAGGGGGTGAGCAAAATCCTGTAGGAAATTCCTCTCAAATCCCAACAAGGTTTTAAAAAAAAAAAAAAAAAGGCAAGTCTCTTTTGGAAAATAGTATATATAAATTTTTGAGAGTAAAATCATGGCAGTTGTAATGATCTCAAGTGTACGAAATACAATAACTCAATGATAGGAATAAACATTCTAGAAATTAAAGCGATCAATAATTAATTTAGTAGCATCATCCCATATTCTCATGTATGTTGGTTCATCCTCATTCTCATGCATGTTAGTTCATCCCCATTCTCATATATGTTAGTTGCTTCTCAAGAATCTACACAACTATTCTACCTTGTTCACCCATCACAACCACACAATCTCAATCATTCCCCGCAGGGCACATCACAAAAAACTTTAGGAATGACGTATACCGTATCCCACGGCACTGACAAATCCTTCCTAGGAAAGATATACCATCCTTCAGCCTCGAACCTATGTGAACAATAGTGGTTGCTCTCACAAACAATAATCCACTACAAGTGTTAGGAAACCATCTCATCCCCACTAGGATAGACTAACCTCTAACACTCTATGGAAGCTCTCGAAGGCAATTCAAGTCCGTCATAATAAACCATATAAAAGATGAAACCACAATTTTCTCAACAACCACAATCTTAACCAATCACAATTTCCATTAACAATTCAAGTATCACAATTGTAAATTCTCAATATACTATAGTAATAAAGGAATTAAAATATGCAAGAGATCATATCAAGAAAACCTTCACAATTTCGATATCAAAATTCTAGGGTAAGAATTTTGAAATTAAGAATATATATGAATTTCACAATAGAATATGTAATTTGGAAAAACTAGGGTTTTGGAAATTCAAGAACAAGTATTCATTGGACTCAAACATATATTTTGTTCAAGACTATGTTCCAATGACAAAGAAACGAAGAACTCATATATATATCTATCATATAATTATCAAGAATATTAAAAATATACATAATTATAACCTAAGTCTTAATGAAATAACTCAAGAAGAATCATCTACCTCGATTCCGTAGTTTTGTGTGAAAATCTAGCGTGTTTGATCCGTTCCAACGTGAAAATCCCCCTTAATCTCATGTTTTTCCTCTTCTTTCTTGTTCTCCAAGACTCTCTAGGGTTAGAACTGATGAAATAGGGAAAAGGAAGACATCCTTGGGTATTTATAGTAGGAGAAAACAGTCCAATCGACGCAAATCTGATACTTAGAATCGCGACCTCACGTTCGAACTAGAGGTTTGACGTTCGAACTATCTACCTGACGTTCGAACGTCATTTTGGTGTTCGAACGTTGCTTGCTCCTAGTACTTTTTCTTTTCCATCAGATTTCTATCAGACACAAAAGTACTGGGACTAACTGTCGTTCGAACGGATCCATTCACGTTCAAATAGACTTCCATTTTTAGTTGAACTTCCAATGAAGTTTTGGCCTATTTAGAGGTTGATTTTGAAAATTCTTGTGAAATACTATTTTGTAGCCTTGGAAGTCTAGTGTCTACTATAAAACGTTTAGATCAAATGGAAATCAGGGTAAAATATTATGGTCCAAATACTACGGCAGTGTCGAATTCATTCCTACCTAAATTCTATCTAAAATGTGATTTAACTCCGGAATACTTCATAACTTCTACTACATACCCTATTATCTCGCCTAATTTTTTTATTTCTACTCTTATAATCTATATAGTTCATGCTTACATCATTACAAATATGAGCATTTCAAATTAATTACGTTACTATATAAAGATAAGAATGTGGGGGTTTACACCTCCTCTCTTTGATGGTTCTAATTTTTCCTATTAGAAAGCTCGCATAATAGCGTTTCTTAAATCTATCGATGACAGAGTATGGTTGACTGTGCATGAGGGTTGGAGCCCTCTCACTGCCACCACACAAGTTGAAGGTGGTGAAGCGGTACTTGAATTGAAATCCCCAATGACTTGGTCAAGAACTAAGATTGAATCGACGGGGTGAAAATCAAAAGGCTAGAATGCAATATTCAATGTTATGAAACTCAATGAGTTTCTATGGATTACAAATTGCGAGAATTCAAAGAAGGCATGACTTATTCTTTTGCTTTCACACGGAGGAACTGCAATGATCAAGGTGTCTCATCTCCAAATGCACACCTCACATTTTAAGTTATTGAGGATGCAACAGGAAGAAACTTTTGGTAATTTTTATGCCAAGTTATGTAACATTATTAATTCTTCCTTTGCATTTGGTAGTAAGATCGACGATGCTACCATTAATTTGAAAATCTTTACATTTCTACCAGAAAGATTTCATTCAAAGGTGACCTCGCTTGATACGAGCGTCAACATGGCCACGGTATTGATCAAAGGGCTAGTAAGGTCGATTTTGACTTTCGAGATGAAACTTCTTCCACCCAAGAAAATCAAGGGTGCAACATTATACTCTAAAATTGAAGAAAGGGGTAAATCAAAGGCACTCCGGTTGGGAGAAGAGGACATAGCCTATCTTACGAGAAAATTCAACAAATATTTTAAGGATAGTGGTTTAAGTCCTCGAGTTCGAAAAGAAATCCAAGTAGATCCAAGTCTCATAGAAAGGGAAAGAGAATAGGGGTAAATCCTCTTGATATTGGTTGAGAAGAAGGGGCAAGGCCTCCAATGCTATGAGTGTCATAGGTTTAGACACAGTTACAGAATGTCCTAATGAGAAGAAGGACATGCCCTAGTGGAGGAGAATAGCCTTAAAGGCTAAGGTGAGTGAGAGCGAAAGTGAGTCCATAATGAGTGTTGACTCCTCTTGTTAAAGTGATGAAGATAATTTTACAGCCTTTGTAGGTTTATACTCCTCCCTCCCCCCCCCCCCCCCCCCCCCAACGAGAAACTTCCAAGGTAGAAGAAAATGAAGTTGAGTCAAGTCTCACTACAGATGTAGATGACTTAGTTGTAGAAGTCTCTACTAGTGAGGATGAGATCGAGAGTTTTGAGAACCTCCAAGATGCTTATAACGAGTTATACAAGAAGTTTCTAAAATAAGGAGAAAAGTTGCTTTCATTGAGCACAAGGCTCAAAACTAGTGAAGATGAGAAGAAGGCACTTCATGTGGACTTAGTTAAGTTCAAGTCTCATATTGTTGGGCTTGAGGAGGGTAAGAAATCTCTACATGACAAGGTGAGCTTCCTTGAGAGAGATTATAAAGGGCTTTTAAAGTCTAAGAATGGTTTTGAGTTTAAACTCATACAACTTGATAGACACCTTCACGAATCACAAGAGCTCTCAAAAAGACTTTCCCAAAGCATAAAAAAACTAGACAAAAATGTTGACTATAGGGAAACGTGTGGTGACAAGAGAGGCCTAGGCTACACTAATGAACACACTAATACTTCTTCCAAGACTATGTTTGTAAAGGGTGATCCCAACCATCCTCCTCCACAAGTAAGAAAAAGTCCTAAAAAGACTAATTTTGGTAAGGGTAAGCATGAAAAGAAGCTAGTTAAAAAGGAAACCCAAACCAAACATCTTGTGTGTTTTACATATGAATAGCATGGTTAAGTCTTAGACAAAAAGCTCATGCATCTAGCACATCAATCTAAAGCTTTAAATAATCAAGTGGTAAATTTTTCTAACGTTTTAAAGAGGTCATGTGTGTCCAAGTATAATCATGCATCATCTTCTCATGGACTATAAGCTAGAGTGCCCAAAGCTTCCTCTACCCCCAATGTCAAAATTGATTTACATACATCCTGGGATAAGAGAGTTAGTCCACCACTTATTCCCCGACCTAACCCGAGTTTTAGGAGAGGAAAACACGTTTGGGTGACTATGAAGAACTTTGAGAAACTCACCATCTCAACCAAGTTTGAAGCCCCGGGTGCTTCTAGTAAGGTCATGACTTCTAAAAAGTAGGAGATGTGAGAGTATGGACTTAGGTGATATATGTTTTTCTTTGTTGTTTTGTCATTTTTTTTTCTATATGAAAATACAAAAAAAAACAAAAAATTGAAATTCAAAAAACAAAAAATAAAAGAAATAGTAAAAACCAAAAAGAGTTTTGATGTCAAGTTTGACATTCATTTTTAGGATTCATGGTAATAGCTTTATTTTATTTTTCCTTGTTTTGATGCATCTTCATGCATATTTTTTTTCTAATGTACATGTGTTAATTGAAAATTCAAAAATATTGGAAAATAAAAGGCCAAAAAGATTTTCTTTTGCTTGTTTTTCTTTGTTTCATGATCATGGTAATTCATCCTTTAGTTTGCATTGAAATTGTTCCATCCTTAAATCAAAGTTGAAATGTGAATTGCTATGAATCATATTGAGAGAGAGAGAGAGAGAACTGATGAGCGCATAATATTGCATATTTGAAGGGCTCATTACATGCATTATAACTCAACTTTTGCATTTAAATACTTAGTGTTAGCCAAAATTGTCAATAATGTTGATATTTTGATGTTGCATGTTTTTATACCTTAAATCATGTATTTTATAACCTTGCAACTATGATGGATGTGTGGTGAAGGCATAGACACAATACATGAATAATTGGAGGCTTAAAAGTGAAGAAATCAATAAGGCATTGGTGCTTGGGAACAAGGGCATCAGCAGCCACATCATTTGGAAGCACTTCCTTGGTTTTACTCCATTTTGGCCATGATCTACTCAGAATCAGGAAAAGTTCAAAACATGAAAGTTGTAGATCTGGATGTCTTCTATATTGTGTCCAAATTTCAGCTCAATCGGATGGTTGGATCAAAAGTTATGTCAATTCTACGACAACTGGTCCAGAGCAGACAACTACCGGAAATACCTACCGGTAGTTATCACTCCAGTAGCTAATAACTACCGGTAGTCACTACCGGTAGGTCGTCCAGAAGTGCCCAGAACGACTTCTTTCTTGCTCCACTTGCTTGGGGGTCCCACCTACACTTCTCCCACGCCTAGCCTGACATTTTATCCCTACAACCATGCCTCCCTTACACAAATGGAAGACTTTGGAGGCTTGGCATTGAATGAAGAGGAGAGAGAAGTGGGCTGCCATATGGGGTTGCTGGCTAGCCTGTCAAGACCCATCAACTCAGCCCCCTCTTGATGGGAGGCTTTGCACACACCTTGGGGGGACCACCATGCACGAAAATGCATGTCTCTACACTCCATACATTCAGCATTACACATTGTATGGGGAGTTGGCTACCTAAGCTTAGGAGTAGATGTAGAAAGCTCCAAGGTTGAAGATGATGAATAGTAATTTTGTTTTTGCATTTTCTTCATCCATGTCATTGCTGTAAGCTACATTCCTCTTGTAATCTTCATTTCTTACATTGTAATCTCCTTTATTTCAAGTATATTGCAAGTTAATTACATGTTCTTCATTTCACCATTTATGCTTTCAAGTTCTTCATTTTTAGCTTAAAATGGGTATTGAATGTTTTTGTTCATAGCTTTAGATTTCTTGCTTCAAGTTTAGTTTCATGCTTTAAAGCTTCATTTCTATACAATGTCTTTCATTTACATTATGCATGTCTTTCCTTTATGCATTTTTAATATGAGTAGCTAGGATTTAAGTTGGTTAATCCAAGGGAAAATTCCTCTTGGGAATACCATTTTCAACTCTTCTTCATTCCTCCCTTTAGAGTCAAATGGTTCGGTTTGACGGGGTTGAGAGTGGATGAGTTGGTGAGCCTTTGATATTCCGTAGGCCTAGTCACGGTTTATGCTTAGATACTCACCAATCTCGTCCCTAGCTTCCCCCGAATCAATTGTTCATTCATGCTCAATCGGAGGAAGGCTTTGAGTTGATTTGGTATTCCCATTGGAATGAACCCTTTGGATTAGCCAACACTTGCTTTATTTGCATTTTCATTTACAAACCAAACACAAAACTCAAACAAAAGATTTTACATTTTCTCTTTTGTTCACCAAAATCACTTTCACACAACTCTCTTTCCTTCCCTGAGGAGACGACCTTGGAATACCACCAAGTAAAACACCGACACACGAAAGACTCCTTGCGATTGGGGAGCATTTTTGTGCATACACCGCATTTCATTTTCATCACATTTTGTTCATTCCACAATTCCATCCACCACCATTCCGTTGTTGCCTAATCTTTTGCATCATTCCGAGGGAGAGTGCATCATCCGGAGGGAGAGTGACACTCCCCCATTCCTATAAGCTATACACACATTGAGGGTGAGGGTGATGTTTAGAGGTTAGGAAACAACAACGTTTTCCAATCAATCAAGAACTTAGTGGCATAAACCTTATTGTTTGACTTATTAGGCAAAGTATCTTTCTTCCTAGAATGATGGATAGTGTTTACCTTTGAAAGATTCAAAACCAAGTACACGCATGACATTCACCTTCACACTTAGGAGTTTGATTAGTTTGAACTATTAATGATCTTAAATGAAGTGGCGGTGATAGGTGAACACATGGCTAAAAGTTAGTTAAACTCCAATCCCTTAAAATATGTCGAAGGCCAATTGTGAGGAAAGAGCCCAATGTGGCCAAATCTAAAAAGTTGAGTGCTTGTCTCCAAATTGGTACACCCAAGTGCAAGTTGTCAGCAGTAGTAATAGCTGCGTAAGAACGATGTCGATCCTCAAGGAATTGGTTTGGAATACAAATAGATGAAAAGAGAGAACAATTTATCTCATTTGTAAAGTGGATAATTGTAGTTAATTCTAAAGAAAATTTTATGTATGAAAGGAACTCTATAGTATCAGAATCAGGAACTTGTCATGTATATTGAATATAATATTAGTGCAATTATTTCTTATCTCAATTGACTTCCAACATCAGTGTAATCAACCGGTGGATATAAATTTTAAACCAATATTTGATTAATTTGAAAATATGACTTTAAGAACTATTTGATTAATATGACAATATGACTTTAAGAACTAGTAATATAAACTCACAGGGAATTATAAGAATTGTCCATACCCAGGAATCAACCCAGTTGATAAACAATCAAACGTGTATACAGAGCATATTACCTTGATTGGAATTATCATTTAATCGGATAATAAAAATGATAAATCATTCAAGAACCTTAAACGAATAATGACATTAACATAAATATTCAATAAACAATCCAATGAACCTACCCTAACTAGAGAGTATAAAGGTTACTCACTGGCCATGGAGGTTCTCTCAAAAGACTTGAAAAACTGGCTAAGAAAAAGAAGATTATCTATAACCGACTCCTCCCCCTATTTATATTTAACAATAAAAATATCAATAATATAATAAAATAACTATCTAAAGTCTTTAAATCTCTAATAGGGTAAAACTAAACGACGCTTATTCAATACACATGTTTGGATGGAAGACTTGCATTCGGATGTAAGCCTCATAGTATGGGATCTTCTCCTTAGTCAGCCAACTAAGTTCGAATGACTAATTACGTCACAACGAGGGTGCATTGTATTGTCAAATCTTACTTTGCATGTATCCCCACATCCTAACACCTTGAATTCTCATCAATCCAATATTTAGCAGGCTCTTCCGAACGGAAGACTTGCATTTGGACGCATGCCTTATGTATCTTCATTCTAAAAAACACTTAGCAAAATTCTAGGCTGCTAAGCATCAAACCTCGCGTCTGGATGGAAGACTCGCATTCAGAGGCATCTAGCTATCCAGGACTAATGACGAATCAGTGAGGCATAAATAAATGGCTAAAAATAATTTCACTTGAATTGTGAGACTACTTATGCTTATTTGTACAACTCATAAAGCTATTGTTAACCATGATTAGAAGCATAGATTAAAAGTACAGAATTCACAATCGGTTTGATTGAAGCAATAAAGTATAAGGGATAAAAGAAAAAGGGAGTTTTCAAAAAGAAGAAATACTACAACACTCACTAATTGGTCATGTATTCACTTAGGTAATGCATAAGAATTTCATGATGAACTTATTTAATGATTTAATCTAATTGGAATCCTTTTTGTATTGGAGGTTGATTTCACACACGACGCACTATAATTTGACAAAGTTGAACAAAATTTGAACAACACTTGTGAGTGAAATTGAACCAAGTGCGGAAACATTGCTCTATGATGCATGAAATCGAGTTTTACATCCTTAAATATGTCATAGAGTAATGTACTAAGATGATGAATTTTGGATGGAGCTATTAAAATACAAATTTGCATAATTTTCATGATTATGAATGATGAGTGTGGAATATTGCACATTTAATAACCTTATTACATCCATTTTAACTTGTTTTTCTAATGAATTGTTGGAAATTGGTGATTAACGGAGAACTATATGATTTGTAGGAGATCAAACAGTAAAATACAGGATTCTATCACTTTTCAATGAGTTAGGGACAATAGGCAAAGAAGAAACTCAAGGAAGAAAGGCTCAGGAATACAGAACGCAGAAATATCAAGAAAAATAGGAGGTACCGTTACCTTCTTGTCTAGGTACCGGTAACTGGCATTGTACCTTAGCTATTCAAAAATTGAAGAAAAAGAATTGGTACTGATACCTGGAATTATTGGTATCGGTACCTGAATCTACTGCCATCGAGGTACCGGTACCTCATTACTAGTACCGAGAGCCTTGAAGTCCCAAACCACTTTCCCCACGACTCCACAACTTACAAGGGCCCACTCCTACTTATCTAATCAATGTTTTGACCATTTCAACACTCCACCACAGTCTGCTAATTTATGCATTCAACCTTTATGCATGAAAAAGTGGAAAGAGGTAATGAAAGCAGAGAGAAAACGAGAATGATTGCAAAGGAAAGGGGCCATGCCTTTTGTCTGATTTCGAAAGCCTTTTTGGATAACCTCTTCCCAAAGCACCTAAGCTCTGCACACTCAAGAGTAGAGAGAGGCTCCAAGGAAGAAGAGGGTGTTCTAGAGAGAGAAAGTTAGGGTTTTTGCTTTTCCATCACCATTTTAACTCTTGTAAACTTCAACCTATATGTAATCCTTCTTTCTAGCACATTAATCTCATTTATTTGAAGTTATATTGATTTTTTCTAGGGTTTACAAGTTTTATTGTTTGCATTTGGGTATTTCTTTCCGAGCTTTACATTTTGAGTATGAATGCCATTTCCTTTGTAGTCTAAAATTTCTCTTACATTAATACAAGTTGATGTTTGATTTCAATACCATGCTTTTCTCTTTCATGTTTGTTCTTGACTTTATTATAAGTAGCTAAACCTTTAGTTGGCTAATCCAAGAGGGATTTCCTCTTGGGTATGTGAAATTGACTCTCTTTCATTCTTCCTCATAGTGTAAAGTGTTTAGTTGGAATAGGTTGAGTGCGGATGAATGAGGTTGTAGGCTTTTGATATATCGTATACTTGTCATGGGGTATGCTCTTGCCCATGCAACTACATTCATCTCTCACTTCCTACAAAGCAATCAAATACCTAGGCACCGGTGATTAAATGGAATGAATGGATTTGGCATACCCATTGGAATGAACTATATGGATTAGCCAACCTTCTTTATACTTACATATTTCTCAAAATAAAAACCACCAAACTTCAAATCACAATATTTTTCATATTTTCCTTTTTTTTCAAATCACTTTCGAAAATACTTGACCTTTCATTCCCTAAGGAAACAACATTGGAATACCATTCCAAGTAAAACACGACATTATAAGTCTCTCTAAGCTTGGGGAGCATTTTTGTATATTCACACACGTTTTTGTTCATCCACACAAAATTTCCATGCATCTTTCACGAGCTTGAGCAAGAGTGACATTCATCCTTCATTATAAGCCATATACATAATTGGGTTCATGTGGGAACCAAGGGAAAAAACCAAGCATTTTTGGCGACGTTGCTGGGGAAGGCTAAGCCTCATGTTTCGAATGTGATTTGGGACAACGAAGGTAAATCTCATGATTTTCATTACGGGCCGAGGTATATACCTTTGTATATAATTGTGCATAATTTTCATTTGCAGTTAGTCATTTTTAGTTAATTGTAGTTAGTACATTTGCATGTTGGGATGTGATAACCAAAATAGAATAGTCAGACGTGACCAAGGACCAAATATGAACATAAACCAAGACCCTCCCGAAGATGCTAGAGACAATTTTGGGGATGATGGTGCTAACAATCCAAAGGGTGGGGGAGTACAAAACCCCCGAATGCAATTCCCCCTCCAAGAAATGAAGGAAATAATCTCCCTATTGATCCTTCGGTGAGATCAATGAGAGATTATCTCCAACCCACACAAAGCACCACCCCATCATGCATACTTTTTACCTGTGCAAGCACATGGTTTTCTTGTCAAACCAGGCATGTTACTACTACTTCCTCAATTTCATGGCGTAGAACGAGAAAATCATTACCTACACATTAAGGAATTTGAGGAAATAGTTAGAACATTCATTTCAAATCATGCAATGGAAGACATGACAGGCATGAAGTTATTTCCCTTCTTTCTCAAGGATAAAGCAAAAACTTGGTTGAACTCCTTAAAACAACGCTCGATAATTTCTTGGGCCCAAATGTTATTTGAATTTTTAAACAAGTTTTTCTAGTGCCTAAGATCACTGCTTTAAAAAAAAAATTCAAAACTTTTCGGAAAAACCAAATAAGCTTTTTTATCAGTGTTGGGAAAGATATAAAGATTTATTGTACTCCATTCCACATCACAGATTTGAACCATGGCAACTGGTTAGTTTCTTCTACGAAGGAATTATGCTAGGGCATCGACAGTTCATTGACATGATGTGCAATAGAGAATTCTTGAACAAGGATCCCAATGAAGCCCTAGAGTACTTTGTTACTTTGGCAAAGAATGCCCAATCTTGGGATATCACTAATCTTACTGATGTACCAAGGTCCTCTACGTGCACTCCACCAAGTGGTGATGGGTTATATAACTTGCATGACCAAGAAGATTTGCTTGCTAAAATTGAAAATTTTTCATACAAGGTGGAAAGCTTAGAGATCAATAGGTAGCATGAGATGTCAAATGTGACTAAGTCCGAGGAATTTTGATCGATTTGTGAGAGTATTGAGCACTCCATTTTGGAGTGTCCAAACATTCCGGAACTTAAAGAAGTGTATCATGAGCAAGTGCATGCATTCAATCAAAGTAGGTAGTCATATTCTCCATACTTCAACATGTACAATCCGGGATGGAGCTCCCACCTAAATTTTAGTTGGAAGAATGACAATCCTACACCTCATAGGTCCACCTCATTGCCACCTCCTATCCCACCAAAGCGAAACCAATCATTTTATGATCATGGTCTATCATCAAGCTCTCAATACCAAAGGTCCAATCCACAAGGGTTTTCTCAAAACCCGCCTCATCAAGGGTTTGGTCAATAAGGACAACCCAATCCACCCGCATATCAACCTCCTCACAAGAGAAATTTAGAGGACATCATGCATCAATTAGTCCAAAGTCAAATTGCAACCAATAACCAAAATGCCGCAGCTTTTAGTGACATCCGGACACAGATTACCAAGTTGACTAATGTTATGGGGTCATTCCATCAAGAAAAAGGGAAATTTCCTATACAACCCCAAGAGAACCCCAGGGGTCAACATGTGATCGAGTCGTCTGATGCCACTAAAGAGAATTTTGAGCAACTCAAGGCTGTCACCACTCTTAGGAGTGGAAAGGAAATTGACAAAACCATTTTACCTAAGGTCTCACCCAAAGCTACTTTGAAAAATGAAAAAGAGACCAAGGGTAACTCCGGAGAGGTTGAACAATTTGAGAAACCTAAGGCTGTTGATTTGACTTTAAATGATTGTCCTATCCTGGCCCCCTTTCCTAAACGGTTGAAGGCACCTGCTAAGATTGCTAATTATTATGATATTCTTGATATGTTTAAGCAGGTGAAGATCAATATTCCACTCCGTTATGCCATCAAGCAAATTCCCTCTTGTGCAAAGATATTGAATGACTTATGCACTGTGAAGAGGAAGTTGAATGTGCACAAGAAAGCCTTCCTCACTAAGCAAGTGAGCTCCATCTTGAGGACAAACACCCCACCCAAGTTCAAGGATCCCGGATGCCATACCATTGCCATGACCATTGGGAATTGTCGTGTGGAACAAACATTGCTAGACTTGGGGGTGAGTGCCAACCTTCTACCATTCTCAGTGTACTCATAACTACAGCTTGAGGAGTTGGAACCAACCTCTATCACTCTTCAGCTAGCGGATTGTAGCATGAGAACACCAATGGGAGTAGTAGAGGATGTGTTGGTCCAAGTGGATAAATTTTATTTTCCCATTGATTTCATTATGCTTGACACTCACCCCATTGTTAATCCTAATTCACAAATTCCTGTCATTTTAGGTAGACATTTTCTTGCAACTTCTAATGTCGTGATAAATTATAGGAATGGTCTAATGAAACTAGCAATCATAAATATGACAATGGATCTTAATGTGTTCAATCTATGTAAGCAACTGGGGGATGACGAGGACATTAATGAAGTTAATATGATTGACACACTTGTGGAGCATCACATGGACTTACTGTGCAATATAAGTGCGGGAGAGGAGGATTTTCTTGAGGATTTGGAACCGTAGACTGTGCAATGGGTGGGAACTTGGACTCTGGCATTTGAAAATTTTCCTTAGCAAGAGAAGAAAAATTTTCCATCTACCGTGCAACCACCAACCATTACCCTCCACACTAAAATATGCATTCCTGGGGGAGAACCAAAAATTTCCAGTGGTGATAAGCTCTTCACTAGAGCTGGAGCAAGAAGAAAAGTTGTTGAAAGTCTTGAGGAAGCAAAAATGAGCGATCAGTTGGACTATTGCCGATATTAAAGGAATTAGCCCTCTCATTTGCACTCACATAATATATCTTCAAGAGGACACCAAGCCATCCCGACAACCACAAAGGAGACTCAATCCAATTATGAAGGATGTGGTTAGAGATGAAGTGCTCAAACTACTTGATGTGAGAATCATTTTTGCAATTGCCAATAGTAAGTGGGTCAGTCCCACACAAGTAGTACCCAAAAATTCAGGGATAACAGTGGTAGCTAAAGAATAGAATGAATTGATTCCAACTTGGATAGTCACCGGTTGGAGAGTTTGCATTGACTACCAAAAGCTCAACTCAAGCACTCGTAAGGATCATTTCCTATTAACATTCCTTGATCAAGTGTTGGAAATGGTAGCGGGAAATCTTTTTTATTGCTTCTTGGACGGCTACTCCGGCTATAATCAAATAAAGATCACCCTGGAAGATCAAGAGAAGACCATATTCACCTTCCCCTTTGGAACATACGCCTATCGCCGAATGACATTTGGGCTATGCAATGCTCCAAGGAAATTTCAAAGGTGTATGATTGGGATATTCAGTGACATGGTGGAAAGATTGTGGAGGTTTTTATAGATGACTTCTTAGGAATTCTTTCGAATGATGTTTGCGAAACTTGGAGAGAGTATTAGAGAGATGTCAAAAGAAGAATTTAGTGCTCAACTAGGAGAAGTGCCACTTCATGGTGACCCAAGGAATTGTGTTGGGTCACATCATCTTTGAAAAGGGAATAGAGGTAGATAAGTTTAAAGTTGTAGCAATTTCCAATCTGCCTACTCCAAAGATAGTCAAAGATATCAGGTCATTTCTTGGCCATACAGGTTTTTACTATCGTTTCATTAAAGATTTTAGTGCATTGGCAAGACCCTTGACAAATTTGCTAGCAAAGGATGTTCCATGTGAATGGTCAAATGATTGTGAGACCTCTTTTCAAAAACTTAAAAGTACGCTAATCTCACATCCGATCATGCAACCACCCAATTGGGAACTCTCTAGATGCACCCTCATCTCATATAGCCTTATCATCAAGTCCTTGAATCTCCACAGTGTGTAAGATCATATCCTTCTCTTTCCATCTCAACTCCCACCCCTGCAACTTCCACAATTACTCCATCATGTGCACCCACATGCTCACCCCTCTCTCTTGCTTCTGTCCTCTCCCTCTCTTATCTGATGTGAAACTTATTAAGAGTTTCAATCCCCATCTATTTGAGTGTGGTCCTGTCAAAGAATGTCTTCCCTTCAATGTACTCCTTGTACTCTAAATCAATGTCAAAAGCTCTAAAAACCTTGGTGAGAAGCATACCATATGGGAGCCTAGTGTTTCTTCTTCCAACCAACTATATATATTGCATAATGATGTGGGGAAAATTTAATTTCCTACCCATCATAATGCACATAACAAAGAATACTTGATACTGAGTCACCTCATTGTAGTGACCATCTCTAGGAAGAACATACTTGGTCTAACAACTTTATAGCGGGAAGTTCTCGAATTTCACACAGCGTAAGTTCCACTATGTAATGTAACATGATTATTTGCTTGCCATGTTCATAACATGAACATATGAGGGCAAGATTTGAAATGATGATTTAAATGTCTTGTTTATCATCTAACCTTTAGAGCTTTAGAGGAATCAATTTTAAAATAGTTGGCATGCTTAGATCCAACAGTTAAATTGACACACCTAAATTCCTTATCCACATTTTTAAATAAAAATTTATGCATAGATAAACCTTAAATTTTGCATAATGTAAGTTGAAATGGGCCTCTTAGTGGTTCACCATTGTAACTTGTCAAAAAAAATTAGCAAAATGTATAGGAAAAAATTAATAATAAATGAACAGTAACAACCCTAATTGATGCCATTGTAATGTGGATCGATGTCTATAAACCCTAAGTATACCTAGTGAGGGAAAATAGGCCTTATGTTGATTTACCAATTAAAATTATTTAGAACTAAGTCTATAATTCAGTCACTTGTGTTGATATCAATAATGGTCAATTAAATCATCAACACTCATGGATCAATCAAGAACCTATGCCCACCATCAATAGGGAGAGTTCAATGCCCAATTGATCAATATACTTGTAATATATCAATTTGGTATATTTGAAGTAATCAAACAATTAATCACACAAAATAAGAAGGCACAAATCTCTAGGTGGAAGTCTGAACGGAAAAAACCAAGGGAATAACTTAAACCCTCTACTATTGTGTTAGATCATATTTGTAATTGACTAATTTTGTGGAGTCCATTTTACCAATCTCAACATATTCCTTGGTCATGATGCTATCAAGTTCAAGATCCGAAAGTGTCATTGAAGGGAGGAGATCAAGCGTCAAAGCTACTTCATTCAACCTTTGTATACATCTTCATGCTTAGAACAAAGGTAATGACCTAGACATCTAAGATGAACCCTTGATTATTTTAACTTATGATGATTATGATGAAAATGGAATTGGAATTCATCCAATTATGAATCCTAGGTATTTTAAAAGAAAAGTCTTTCTAAACCATTTATGAGTTTTGAAAACATAGTTTGAGTCACAATTGGACCCTCTTTTAGCAACACCCTTTAATGCTTAAGAGGACAAGTTTTTGCAATGTTTTATACTTAAAAACCAAGCTCGCTAGCCTTTACTAGAACGGTCTCTTTATGACTTCGAAAAGGAAATGGGAAAATGCCATGGATGGTAGCATAGGGCTCGTTCTATGAGCTCACTCAAGCGGTCTCATGGTCTCTCAAGCAGTGTCCATGGTCGCTCGAGCGGTGCTTGACTTAGTCGTGTTTGAAATGCTATTTTCACTCCAGTGACAACTTCCTTATGACAGTCCTACCATCGATCAAGCGGTCGTTTGCAATTTGAGTTTTTTTATTTACTAAGACTACCCTTATTTTGAACTTATAAATAATGAGAGTCTTTCCCACATCTAGGTTAAGTCTCTTGAGCCTCTAAAGAGATTTCAAAGAGATAAATTCATTCCTCTACCTTGAGAGCTTCCACTAGAACCCAGATCCCTTAGATCCAAAGGCTACCGCTACTGATTCTACCCAATTTCACAACTTGGAGACAAAAAACTTGTTGGTTGACAAACTCATTGGCGTGTGCATACAAATGATTGTTGGCGTGCTCACAATCACTCGAGGCCTAGACAAACCATGCAACGGTGAAGTCCAAGTGAATCTACACCATATGTCAAAGAGGGACTTTTAGGGGAGAGACATAGTAAGGAAATGAGCATCTAACCATGGTATTGGTTGAAGTATAATTCTTAAGTACTTGTTTGTTGACTTGGAGAGTAGTGAATTAGGCTTTGATGAACCAAGAAGGTTCCCCACTGTTTTTCTCGAGAAGGGTTTGTCATGTTAACAAATCATTTGTGTTCTTTACTTTCTACTGTATACACTTGCAATTGTTTACACACACATGTGCACTATGTGTTTATTTTATTGATTTTTTAACATTTAATCAACCATAGTTGTGCAATTGGGTTTGGAATTGGGGGTCATCGTGAGATTGACTTAAGCAAATTAATTAAAGATTAATTTAATCAATCGTGGTCCTCACATTATTTGTTTAATCTTTATGGGAATAGGTAATTATGGTGGGTTAGGTTTTAATTGTTATTTGATTTGGGCTAAAATTGAAAAATATAATTAGCCCCCTCTAGGTATAGTGTCTTGGTCTCCACGTGTATAATCTTGAGGAAAAATCCATATCGGGTTCCCCCTCCCAGAACAACAATTGGTATCAGAGCGTGGTTGCCCTGAGATCATAAGACATTAAGTACGCAAATCTTGATTTTGCTTACTTTCCAAGTTTACCTCCAACAGATCTATCATTACTGTAAGTTAGTTTTGAATGGAGTCTAAAAAGAAAGAACGATCAATTGCATGACTGCCTCTCTTTGATAGTTCTAACTTTGCTTATTGGAAAGCTCACATGAGAGCATTTCTAAAATCAATTGATGAGAGAGTATGGTTAACTATGCAAGAGGGTTGGAGCCCTCCCACTGCCACCACACAAGTTGAAGGTGGTGAAGCGGTGGTTGAAATGAAATGCCCAATGACTTGGATAAAAATCAAGATCGATTTGACGGGGTGGAACTCGAAAGGCTTGAATGTGATATTCAATGTAGTGACACCAAACGAGTTCCAAAGGATCTCAATTTGCTAGACTTCGAAGGAGGTATGAGATATTCTTATGGTTTAACATGAAGGAACTAAAATGGTCAAGATGTCCCATCTCCAAAGGTACACCTCACAATTTGAGATGTTGAGGATGCAAGGGAAAGAAACCTTTGGCAACTTTTATGCCAAGTTACATGATATTTTCAATTCTTCCTTTGCAATAGGTACCAAAATCGACGATGCCACCATTAAGTGAAAAATCTTGAGGAGATTTCATGCTAAGGTGACCAGACATGAAACAAGTGTCAACATTGGACACGGTATCGGTCGAAGACCTTGTAGTCTTGATTTTGACTTTTGAAATAAACCTTCTTCCGCCCAAGAAGGTGAAAGGTGTGGCATTAAATTTCAAAATTGAAGAAGGGGATAAATACAAGTCACACTGATTGGGAGAATATGACATAGCCCATCTTGCGAGAAAATTTAACAAATACTTTAAGGCTAGTGGTGTCAAGTCCTTAAGGTCAAAAAGAAATCCAAGTAGACCTAAGTCTCCTAGAAAGGGAAAAGAAAGTGGGGGTAGACCTTCTCAACACGAGGTTGAGAAAAAGGGGCAAGGTCTCCAATGTTACGAGTGTCATGGTTTGGACATGTAGCTGCGAAATGTCCTAGTGCTAGAAAGAAGGACATGCCCAAGGACAAGAGAAAAGTCTTAAAGGCTAAGGTGAGTGAAAGCGAAAGTAAGTCCAAAACAAGTGTTAACTCCTCATCGTCAAGTGATGAAGAAAACTTCAAAGCCTTTGTAGGCTCACACTCCTCCCCCCCACAAGAAACTTCCAAGAATATGAAAAAGGAAGTTGAGTCTAGTCCCACTATGGATGTGGATGACTTAGTTGTAGAATTCTCTACTAGTGAGGATGAGACCGAGAGTGTTGAGGACCTCCAATATGCTTATAACGAGTTATACAAGGAGTGTCTTAAACCAGGTGAGAAGTTGTTTTCATTGAGCACAAGGCTTAAAACGAGTGAAGATGAAAAGAAAGCACTTCATGTGGACTTAGTCAAATCCAAGACTCATATTGTTGGGCTTGAGGAGGAGAAGAAGCCCCTCCATGACAAGGTGAGCTTCCTTGAACAAGAACACAAAGGTCTTTTAGAGTCTAAGAAGGGTCTAGAGTTTGAAGACCTACATGAATGACAAGAGCTCTCAAAATGACTTTTCCAAAACATAGAAAAGCTTGATAAAATGTTATCTATTAAGGAAAAGGGTTAGTGACAAGAAAGGATTAGGATTCACTAATAAACACAACACCTCCACTTTTTCTAAGGCCGTATTTGTGAATGGTGACATCAACCCATCACCCCCACGAGTAAGCACAAGTCCTAAAAAGACTAATAATGGTTAGGGTAAGCCTGAAAAGAAGTTAGTTAAGAAGAAAACCAAAACTAAATTATTTTTGTGTTTTACTTTTGGTGAAAATGGTCACTATAGGGCACATTGCATTCAAAATAGGGAAGTTTTAGACAAAAAAAACTCATGCATCTGGCACACCAATATAAAGCTTTGAACAACCAAGTTGTTAATCTTTTCAAGCATAGAGAGGTCATGTGAATCCAAACACAGTCATGCATCATCTTCATATGGTCCATATGCTAGACTACCAAATGTTCCTTCTACCCCCAAGGTCAAGGTTGATCTACAGACTTCCGGGGAGAAGAAAGCTAATCCTCCACCCATTCCCCGACCTAACCCAAGTTTTAGGAAAGGAAAACAAGTTTGGGTGTCTAGGGAGGACCTTGAGAAACTCACCATCTCAACCAAGTTAAAGGCCTTGAGTGATTCTAGCAAGGTCATGGCTCTTACGAAATAGGAGAGGTGACAGTATGAACCTAGGTGATCTTTCATGCATTTCATCGAACACCCTAGGGTCGTAAATTGTATTTATATTTTTTTGTTTATTTTGTTTATTTTGATCATTTTTTTTTCTATATGAAAAAAACAAAAACATTTGAAATTTGAAAAATCAAAAACAAAAGAAATTTAAATTATTAATGATCTTAGAGGACTTTAAGTGTTGGTGATAGGGAAACATATAACTAAAGGTTAGTTAAACCCCAATCCCTTAAAAGTTGTCGAAGGCCAATGATGAGAAAAGAGCCCAATGTGGCCAAATCTAAACCGTGAGACAAAAATAAATGGCTAAAAACAATCGCACTTGAATTATGAGAGTACCCATGCTTAATTGAAAATTATTCATTTGTAAAGCTCATAATCATCCTAACTGAAAATAATCAAGGGTTAATCTTAGGTGTCTAGGTCATTACATTTATACTAAACATAAAGGTGTATACAGAGGTTGGATGATGTAGCTTTGACGTTTGATCTCCTTCGTTCAATGATGTTTTCAAATCCTGAATTTGATAGCATAGTGACCATAGAATATGTTGATATTTTACAATATCAACCCACGAAATCAGTCAATTACAAATATAATCTTACAAACAAAAACCTAAATGTCTTCGACGATCAACTTACAGACAACAAGAGTAACTAAGGTTTTTCTCAGTCTTTCTAAGCTCTCTAAGCCTCCCCAAAATGGCAAGAGTATGTATTTAAATAGGAAAAATACCCTAGACACGAGTTTGGATGGAATCTTATTGAAAATTGTAACTTCATAATTTTGATGTGTCGCAATCGCTCGAGCGCACGTAGCATTGCTCAAGCATGCTTGACCTCGCTCAAACACCAAGCAAGCGTGAAGCCAGTGTGAGCTATAGCAAATCTCCAGTCTGAAATCTTGTAGCATGCTTGAGCCAACCTAGTCTCGCTCAAGCGCCAATTGATGTTAGATCCTTAATTTTGTCAGAAAAAATATTTTCCAAAAACATATCTTTAAAAATATCCGTGTCGGCTACAATTATGCTATAAATCAAGATATGAACTATAATTAAATAAATTAAATGATCTATCCACCTGTTGCCTCACTAAGTCTCTAGGTCAACATGCCAACCTAATCTGGTGCATACAGAGTGCTTTTCGAAATTTTCTGCTGAGTGGATTGGATGGACTGGAAATTATGTTGCTCATTTTTTTAGTTAAATATGCTTTAAATTGTAAAGATGCAAGCTATTTTTGGAGAATGTGTCCTAACTTTTTGTACCCTCTCATTCAAGTTGAGAGGTTGAAATAGTTGTTGAAATAAAATTGTAGTTTCATATCAAAAAAGAAAGTCTCTAGGCCAACATACTAACCTAATCTAGTGATGAAATCCTACGAAGTATTCAACAGCCTTCCTCTACATTCGACTTCAGCATTTACTTCGAGGTATCAAGAATTAGCCCTTAAAATTGAGCCAAAAAAAAAAAAGATATTAAAGCAAAGATGCAATAAAATCAGCTGTAGTTTTTGCTAGCAATTAATTTTAAAAGTGGTATCTAGTCTCGTAGTACATTCATATACAGTGTCCCACCAATATCTATTTTAGTAAGAATATCTTCAAACTTAGAATATATACTGTAGATTTGTCCATTGCTCATTTCAACTGTCTCTATGAAATTGTCACAGATGAGAACTGAAACCATCTATGGGTCATCCTAAACTGTGCCAAACATCTTTGGCATGGGAAGAACCGTTCAAACGAAAAATTAAGACAAAAATATGAATGAGGGTAGTTTGGCAATTGATTTGAAACTTCATTCAAATGTGAAAAGCGCTGGAAATTCTTATTTCAAGAACTTCCTAAGATCCAAAGGATTGCATCAAAGAAATCGCCTCCCATGGAAATCTTTGAGGAATTTTTTAAAAGTTCGGCCACTGCGAACACTTTCATTTCACATAGAACAAATCTAATATACCATAGTAGAGAAGATAATTTCTAACAGTTAAAGGAAGTCAAAAGTACAATTTATCAAAGTTTAAAAGTAGAAGCGATATTAAAGTGCTCATAGCACTTTCTATATTTTTAATTAATTATGATTACATAGTCAAAAGTTCCTAGTCCCTGTATATGGAAGGTTCAGCATCTACTAGGAAAATAGGATGTTCTTGACCCCCATTCACCGCTTGGTTCTGTAATCGCTGCCATAGGAAGTTACCATTTGTGTAGTTACCACTCCAGTCAAAACTGAGAAAGTCAAATGATAAAAATATAAAAAGTATATGAGTGATTTGGTAAGTAAATTATTTCATTGACTGGGAGAGCAAAATAGACCGAGTGAACCCACGATACATCTCATAAGTCTATACCCAATAAAAAGTTGTGTAAAATCTTTTTCGGGAAAATAAAATTATATTTTAAAAAAAAAAAAAAACTAGATATCCGATGAAGATTTCAAAAACCGGTCTTTAAGGCTACACTGAACATGCATTCAAAAGGGTTGCTCACGTCACACATTATTTGTGTGATATCAATGGTAGAGTAAGAGATTTGTGTAAAAAAATGACAATGAATGACTAACCTGGTCAGTGAAGACATGGTCAATTTCAAAGAAACATTGTTGCAAGGATGAGCTCGGTTTAATCGCCAATCCATCTGGCACTTCGGGAAAATCGTGAACAAAGTCATCCATCTCTGGTAGATAATCAAAGAAGTCATCTGATTGTTGTTGCCGATTATTTGATAAACTGGCATAATAATCTATGGCACGTTTGGCACTATTGAAGTTAGATAAAACTGGTTTGTAGTAGTGATTGGACGTCATTTCCAATGCAATAGGCAAACTTTCATCCTCATTCTCATTTGACATTCCATTTTTAGCCACACCACTGTATGTAATCTCAGCTCCCTCTTCTATATTGTCTGTAGTTGGGATCGGATTTAACGTCCCAAATGCTCCAGGATTTGCCGGGCTTTGCACTACAGAACTATGATTGAGTGAACCTGTGACAATGTATTGTGGTGCATCATCCACAGGAGGAGGTTGATGATGTGATTGCTCAGTATTTTCACCTCTTTCACTGCCGGTGCCCAAGCTGCTGCTGTTACCCAAAGTTAAGTATATTTCAGGGCCTTCCTGGTTTTCCTCGCTTTGTTGCTGATGATTCTTGCCATGAACCCAAGGCATTGAACCAAATTTTCTTGGATTAATTTTGGGTTGTGAACTCTCATTGCTAGTGGTGGGAGATGTTGGAGCGCTAGGTGGCTGCAATTTTCGTGCTTCAGGAGTTCGCCACTTGTCATTACGACATTTCTAAACCAAAAAATAAATCAATTTAAGGGAAATGGTTAAAAGTTTATCATAACAAAGTCACACGAAAAATAAACATCACTGTAGAAATAAATTTATTTTATCATGTGCATTCAAAGTAAAAGAAGCACACTGGTTTTATTTTTAGCATTTTAAGGGAAAACTTTATAAGGATAGTCATGAATACACCATCTTTATTGATCTTACCCAAAATAAAAAAATAAAGAGCTTAAATCAGGTCAATGAAATCTCATCATAATTATTTAAAGTCGGATATAAAAATCATGTACACTGGTGTCAAACACTTCGCATCGGACACATCCCTTTGTGAATTGTGCCAATTTTGATTGTTCTTTCTAACTCTCTCCACAAATGTTGGGTTTCAAAATATTCTCCCAATAATCTAAACTTTATGATACGCTAACTAATAATATAACTTTTGTTCCAAAAGTTTGTATTGCTAGACTGCTACTGCCAATATGTTTTGGCCTTTGTATCTTGTGAACTGAAGTGGATTAAATCAATGATACAATATTGGGGTCAAAGTTAAAAAAGTCACCTCTAACATGCTTCCCTTCAATATATTTGGCGTCAAATATTTCCCACCTAGGTTTTGATGGTGAAATTATTAGTGACAAAGCTGACTTGGTCACTAATAGACCTTGGTTCATAAAATTAGTGACAAGTGGATATGATTGTTTGTGTTATATTTATAAAAAATGCTCGTTTTAAAATTAGTGGCAAAATATTTGGACAAAGCTGAATTTGTTACGAATAACACATTGGTTCCTGGTAATAATGTCAAAAATAGGCTGAAATTATAACCAACATAATGGGTATCCGAGCTACTTCGACACTAACTAATTGGGCATGAAACTTCTCATTGGATAAACAAAGTCCTAGTGAAGAAGATCGAAATGGCAAGTGGAATCAACATGTCTACAAGTACACAAAAACCACCTTTTCGCTTCTTTGATGGAGAAAATTGTGATTATTGGTGTGTGAAAATGAAAACTATATTTCTCTTTTATGATCTTTGGGATTTGATTGAAATTGGATATGAATATACAACCGAATAGATGATAACGGCTCAAAAGAACCAATTAAAGGAAACAAAAAAGAAGGATGCAAAAGCTCTTCATTTGATTCAATAAGGAGTAACATATATCATTTTTTCAAGAATTATCAAAACAACAAAGTCAAATATAGTTTGGGACACTTTACAAGATGAGTATCGTGATACTACGAAGGTAAGAACCATGAAACTATAATCCTTGAGAAGAGATTTTGAAAATAGTAGAATAAAAGAGAACCAACATTGAAATGATTTCTTCTCTAGACTTGTGGAGATTGTAAATCAAAGGAAAACTTATGGAGACCAAATTTTGGACTGAAGAATTATTAAGAAAATTTTGATTAGTTTGCTGAAAAATATTATTTTATTGTTTCCTTCATTGAAGAAACTAAAGATATTACTTCTTTGTGTGTTCAAGATTTATTGAGTTCCATTAACACATGTGAGTATAGGTTAATTAGGCACACCGAAAAATTTGTTGAGTGTGCTTTTTAATCTAAGCTTAATGTTGACTCCAAATGTGGAATTTGTAAATTCAAGAGGAAAAGGTAGAGGAAATTTTGAAAGAACATTAAATGAAGAATTCACTCAACAAAAATGTGAAATTTATAAAAGATCAAGTCATGTTGATAAAGACTGTTGGTTCATGGAAAGCCTCAATGTTTTAATTCCTAAAAATTTGGTCATTTGCAAAAAAGATTGTCGGTTCAAGAATGATCAACAAGCTAATGTTTCCGAATAGCAAGAAAGTAGTGGAAACATGTTTTATGCTTGTTAAGCAATGTCCGAGCAAAATAACCATGTTTGGTATCTTGATAGTGATTGTAGTAACCACATCAAAGGTGATGAAAATATTTTTGTGAACATGAATGTCACTTCTAATTCTCAAGTAAGGATGAAAAATGATGTCATGGTTCATGCAAAAGGCAAGAGAAATGTTGCCATTGAAACAAAGAAAGGAACAAGATATATCCAAGATGTCTTATTAGTACTGGACTTGGAACAAAACTTGTTGAGTGTTGGTCAACTTGTAGAGCATGGGTACTCTGTGGTGTTTGAAGACAACTCTTGCATGATCTATGATTGTGGAGAAAAATTGTCTGTAGCGAAAACTGAGATGGAGAAAAGCAGAAAATTTTCTCTCATTTTTCGGTATTCAAATATTGTTTTTTTGAAGATGGATCTTGTAGACAAATCTTGGATTTGGCATAGAAGATTTGGGCACTTTAACTTTCAAAACTTGACGATCCTACAACAAAAGAGCATGGTTTATGAATTTCTATCTATACAAGAAGTTAAAGAAGTTTGTGAAGGATGTGCACTTGAAAATCATTATCGAGATCTTTTTCCAAAAGAAAAAGCTTGGAGAGCCAAATCGTCGTTGGAGCTTGTTCACACCGATGTATAGGGACCATTAAGAACACTTTCATATGGAGGTAACAAAAACTTGATTATCCATGTTGATGATTTTTCAAGAATAAATTGGGTATATTTTATGAGACAAAAATCTGAAGATTTTCAAGTATTCAAAAAGTTTCAAAAGTTTGTTAAAAGGCAAAGTGGATACTACATTAAGTTGTTAAGAAGTGATAGAGGTGGTGAGTACAACTCTAATGAATTTAATAAGTTTGTGAAGACATTGGTATAGAAAGGCAATTGACGGTCGGGTATAATCCACAACGAAATGGAGTGGTTGAAAGAAAGAATAGAACCATTGTTGAAATGACAAAATATATAGTTTATGAGAAACTTTTACCTAAATCATTTTTGGGTGAAGCGGTATACGCGACGGTTTACTTCATGAATAGATATCCAACAAATGCTTTGGAAAATCAAACTCTAATTGTGGCATGGTTGGAAGGAAGCCGTCGGTGAATCACTTAAAGGTTTTTGGGTGCATTTGTTTTACACGTGTTCCTAAAGAAGTGAGGTACAAGTTTGATGAAAGTAGTGAAAAATACATTTTTGTGGGTTATAGCTCTAAATCAAAGGGTAATAGATACTTTAGTTTGAAAAGAAATAAAGTGATTATTTGTAGAGATATTTTCTTTAATGAGAAGGACCCTTGGAATTGGAAAGAAAAAGAAAGTTCAAAATCAAGTGGTTACAGCAAATAAAGATTATGGAAGTTTTGAGCATGGAAATGAAAATGAAGAAATTAAAGTTCCACCACAAATATCTTCAACACAATCACAAATGGCTCCAACACCCAATTCTCCTTCATCTCCTTCTACTTCCTCAAGTTCAAATACTTTATCTCCAAGTTCAACTCCAATAAAAATGATAAGTTTTAGCGATGTGTATGCTAGATGCAATTTTTGTGTGGTTGATCTTGAAAGTTTTGAAGAAGCAATCAAAGAAGATGCTTGGAAGATAGTAATGGAAGATGAAATTTGTATGATAGAGAAAAATAACACTTGGAAGTTGGTGAAAAAGCCAAAGAATAAAGAAGTCATTGGGGTGAAGTGGATTTACAAAACCAAGCTTAATATGGATGGTTCAATTCAAAAAAATAAAGCAAGGCTTGTAGCAAAGGGGTATTCACAATAACCCAATATCGATTTTTAAGAAACTTTTGCACCAGTTGCTCGACTTGATACAATAAGACTTATTACTGCTCTTGCTTCACAAAGAAGTTGGCTTCTTCATTAATTAGATGTAAAATCGGCGTTCTTAAATGGTGTGTTGAAAGAATAAATTTATATAGATCAACCTCAAAGCTTTGCGGTCAATTTTAAAGAAGGAAAAGTGTATAAGCTAAAAAAGGTTTTTTTACGGGCTGAAACAAGCAAAAGTGAGCTAACCTTGTATATTAAAACGCAAGGTAAAACTAGTATTCTCATTGTGTCTCTTTATGTTGATGCCTTTATTTTTACTGAGAATCAAAAAATGATTGAAGATTTTAAACATGAGATGATAAAAAGATATGAAATGAGTGATTTGAGACTTCTACATTACTTGTTGGGCATTGAAATTTATCAAAAAGAATATGAAGTCTTTATTTGTCAAAGAAAGTATGCAAAAACTCTTTTTGAGAAATTGCAAATTAGTTGCAACTCCGCTGGTTGTGAATGAAAAGTTGTTAAAAGTTGATAAAACTAAAGAAGTTGAAACATTTTTTATAGAAGCTTGATTGTTAGTCTTTTGTATTTGACAGCTACAAGGTCGAACGTCATGTATGTTACAAGTTTATTATCCTTGTTTATGCACAAACCAAGTCAAATTCATTTTAGGGCAATGAAGAGAGTGTTGAGATATATCCCATGAATACTTGATTTTGGAATTATGTTTGTAAGAAAATTTTATGTCAATTTAATTGGATTTTGTGATTGTGATTGTGATTGTGGTTGTGATTGGATTTTATAGCATTTCAGGCTATGCTTTCTCACTTAGTTCCGGTGTATTTTCATGGGTGTCAAAGAAACAACAAAATGTGGCACAACGATCAACTAAAACTAAATATATTTCAGCATCATTGGCTATTTCTAAAATAATTTGGTTGAGAAGAATCTTAGAAGATATTGGTGAAAAGTAAGGTGAAGTAACTCTAATTTTATGTGATAATAAATCAGCTATCGTCATGACAAAGAATCTCGTCTATCATAGCCGAACAAAGTATATTGCAATCAAACATCACTTTATTCAAGAAGACGTGAAAAATAAAGAGATTCAAGTCAAATATTACAAGACCGAAGATCAAGTGGCATATATTTTTATCAAAACACTTCCAAAAGTTAAGTTCGAGTTTGTAGGAGATATGTTGAAAATTCAACAACAAAGCATTAAGTGAGTGGGAAAAATAGCATACTAGATAATACATAGTTATTAAGTGTATCTAGTTGACTTAAGAATAAAAATAGTTGAGTCTTGAGTCTTGTTATGTGGTTAATGTTCTAGGAAAGTAAGTGGTCAAGATATATCTTAAAACCTATATGTATGTTGAAATTATAGAATACATATATGAAAATTATTCATAAAAACTATATTACATTGTCTTTATTTTCTCTATCACAAATATACAAAGGCTGAAATTATAACCAACAAATAATTAGTGGCAAAATTTTTTTGTCAACACTAAAAAATACGGTCTAGTGGCGACATAATTTTTGCCAATGATAGTATTTTCGCTAAATCTCCTGTTTTTGGTAGAGTTGGGAAATCACTGATTGAGTGGGGTGTTTTGTGATGAACAACATATATTATGAGTTCAAAACAATTTTGAGAAAAATGTTTAATTTGGCCTGTATAGCTTGGTATAGACAAACCTGGAGATGACTAGCAACTTGCATTCTTGTAAGGCCAGGCACATTCATTAGCTCAAGTATCTCCTTCGGGTAACATCCTATTCCAAATGGGACACAAGAACTATGTTAATTGTCAAAAAAATTGTCAACACTTGACATAGAGAGAAGCATATCATAAAAATGACTATGGTTAGGAGATAATTTTGTAAAAAGAATTGAAAGAAATTTTACTTCCTTCACCAAGCAGATGAACAGCTTCCATGAATTTCCCATGAAGTTCTTCAGTCCATTCTGTGCAAGGCCTCCTCCTAATCCTATCACTACCATTATCTTCAGATACACATTCTTGACCCTTATCTACAAGTTTTTTGCTTCTCTCCCTTCTCTTTGATCCACTGTTGTTTGTCTTATTGTTTGTTTCACTTCCTTTGTCCTCTGCAGAGATTTTTCTCTTAGATTTATTTTGTTTGCCATTGTCATCTGTCACCTCACCGAGTTTATCTTTCTCAGGCATCTTTTTCTTTCTGATCCTCTCCCTCAACACATGTTGCCACAAGTACGCCAGCATCTCCATACTAACAGGTTTGTCTAGGAAGAGAAATGCTCCGTTCTCAAGAGCTTTCCTTGCCAGCATTGTATCTTCATTATTTGACATTACTGTCATTCGAGAACATGAGAAATGAGAAAGTTAGGTGGAATACAAACCTATAAACAACTTATGTGTGGTGGTTCATGTAGTTGTATATTCGTGTACATTTCTGGGAAAAAAAACTTTCAATGACTGAACATGACAATTTTGAAGAAATAGATAAGCAAGAGGTTTGGATAAACGTAATGTAACAGGATTTGCATGTGCTTGAGAGAAAAATAGCATTATGAAGCTTACAAATAAAAAATTAGGAAGGAAAATAGTAGCAGAAATGGAAATTCAGACTCATGGAAACGAATAAATTTCTAATGGAAAGAACAATAATAGCAGAAATAGAGCTATAAACAACACTCACCAAATGCTGGCACTTCCATGATAATCGACTGACGGAGAAGCTTACAGCCATCCAAGTCAGGTGACTGATCAATATCTGCGAGCAAAAGGTCAAAGTGCTCCTTTCCTTCTGAAAGCATGGACAAAGCAGTCGACACATGTTCAACTGCAGTAACTGAAAATTATGCAAATCCAACATAAGAATAGAATTGAAAAAACTCGAAATAGATGAAGTTGCACTACAGAATATTTATGCACAAGCATCCTGAAGAGAAAAATTGTACAATGGTCTTGAAGTTAATTGCTAGAAAAAAAAATTCTCCCCTATGGTGGCAAGCAAAATCATTTATCTTGGCATAGGTCATGATAAGCATATTTGGAAGAAAATATTCTTAATATGCTTATTGGCAGGCATATCAATCTAGTAGACTTAAGAGCATTAGTTTTATGAAAACAAGATCACCACAAAGCACAGAATTTTTTTTTTTCCTGAAACGGTGCATAAGAAATAGTTCATAAAACAATAGACAATCCAATCGCCCTACAACTTTGCTAAGAGAATAAAGCCAATGAACATTTTTTTCTTTTCATAATATAAACTCATTTTGTAGCATCTTGCATACGATTCTGGATTCCAAGATAAACAAAATGAACTTTTCAAGCAATGGCTTATCTATGGTTAGATGAGGACTATATCTTTAAAAGATTTTTATCCCGCGAATGAAAAAGTTATATACCTCGATTAATTGAAATTGATCAAGTACTACTGCAACATGCTGAGCCTTAGACTTTATCAATAATTAACTAGAGTCTTGAAATAACTTTAAAATTGTATCCTACCTATGAGCACGTTTGGAACAGGGAAAAAAAAAAAAAGAAGAATATATTTGGCACGACGTAGACATTTACAACAAAAAATGGTAACAATATGAAAACACGAACAACAGAAGCAGCAACATCGACAATAGGAAGAAAAAGAAGTGCACAGAGGTATATAGCTTTGAGGTTGTATTAAGAACTACAAAAGACAAATAAATTTTTTTTAAAAGGAGTATTTAGAAATGGATCAATAATTTATAGGTTTTAAAGAAATAATCGTGTCAAAACCCATGGGGTCAGGCCAAAAAGCACGACTACTTTAGAAACCCGACGCTAATACCGCTTGTGGTAATTTGATATAACCAGATTTTCAATTTAAAATGCTTTGCTGAGGGCAACATAATTCCAACTCGGTTTTTTTTTGGAGATTTAAATGCATAGATGATAAGGAAAGGGTTATGCATTGAACAATGAAAATGGTATGTCATTTTATAGGGTATTAGAATCTGCATCTTAGAAGAAATTCATGTACTCAATCTCAAGGAAAGGGTAATGAGAATAATATGTTTCTGCATAAATAATGAGAGAGAGAGAATATGGGGTTGAAATTTCTCAATTTAAATTTCTTAGAGTAATGTTACATAATCAAAAAAAAACTCAAAAAGTTACAACCCAAATACATATTATCTTTTAAATGAGTGGGTGCCATAAACTTTTTTAGTGGAACCCACTCATTCAACACTCATTCCAAAAAATAATATACATTTGAGTTACAGTTTTTGGATTTCATTTGAGTTGTATAGTATTTTTCAAATTCTTATTTATGTGTGTGTTGTAATTGAATGAATTTTAAAATCAGTAAATTTATGGATACTGTTGGGTAATAAATAACTACAATCCTATTGTTCATGAGTGATCTCATAATTATGAAATCTGCCAAAAAAGTATTTCGAAAATGACCATAACTATTAGCAAAGAAAACGTAATTTTGCCACTATAGATGTTTCATGATTTTTTTTTTAGCATACATTTCATGATGTCCAAACGCGACACAACTTTCTTTTTTTATGGCGGGTGGAGTTTTGGCCACAAATTTTTCTGTCAAAAACCAGATTTCTTGTAGTGAGACTTCTAATATGAGATTACAATCCCTAAAGAAAAGAATACATCTTGAAAAACTCAAGATGCAAACCTAATTTCCTGATTGTGATGTACAAATGGAAACCACAAATTTTCCTTTGAACTAATTCAACTGAATTCCTCCAGCTGTGAAATTCATTGATACTGTTAAATGGAGAAAAAGCAACAGATTTAGAGAGAGAGAGAGAGGGAATGAAGTCGGAAACTAAAACAAGAAGAAGAGAATGATCAACATTGTAAATTGCTTGTGCCCCTCATATCACATGAACTGTGTCGGAGGGCTTAATCATATGAGAAAGTGTTAAATAACCCTATCTTCTATAATAACAAACTAATTTCAGTAGAGATGAATCATGGTAACAAAACATTGTTTTCAAACCATAATTCATTTCCTAAGATGAAAAATTCATAGGAGTTTACACAAATACTATTTAGGGAAAAAATCCTAAATTAAGCATCATATAACTTATATGGTAGATAACCATTTTCAGTTGACGTCTACTAAATTAAAAAAAAAAAAAGGTTGAAAATGTAAAAAATAAAAATAAAAAATTCCAGTTTAACCGTTAAAACTATTAGAAAGATGAAAAGATCTCAATGAAAATGAGATTTACAATGTTCTTTAAAGCATGATAGACTGCCAAATTACCCAAAGGTTGTCAATGAGAGAAAAAATACTGAACAATTGACAACAAAATATAAAAATTAACAGTGTTTTCTGCAAAAAAAAAAAAAAAAAAAAGACAGCCACTTTTTTGCAAATGGTTTTTATTAACCAAGGATCATGTACAGATGTACACCCCTTTTACAAGTAGCACCCAAAAAAACAAGTAACAACAGAAAAAGGGGCAATAGGGATAACTTATCTTCTAAACAAAAATTAGAAGATCAATCATCCTAAGATCAAAGAACATCTATCTAGTTACAAAAAGTCAAGAACAGTAAGTTATGAAGCTATTATGAAATGAATGTAATGCAGCATGAAGTAGAACCAAACTAGAGATAACCAAGCAACACTGCAAGAATCCTTCAATGGAGTCTTTCTAAAGAAATAATAAAATCTACCAAAAGTGGACTACTTTAATATCATTCTTGGCATCATTAAATCTTGAGATGAAAATGGAACATAAAACAAAAATAGCCAGACGACCTCAATCTCTATAGTACTGAGGTTGTTTTACCACTCATCGATAGCCAAATCAAACTTCATTTACCTTTATATGAACATGTCTCAAGCATTTTAGCTGTAGAGAAGAGGCATTCCTTGTCATTGTCAACTAACAACACACGAAGATTGCATGTGAAGGTATGATACGAAGTCTTTGAAACACTAGGACCTGTACTGGTCCTCGAACCATCCAGTTCCCACCACATAGAGAAACGATGGTGAACCCGATGATCGGAAGGAACTTGAGCTCAGACAGATAGAGAGAGAGCAGTGGAGTGGAGTGGAGTGTGGTTTTCGAAGGTTGTTCAAGTGGAGTTAAAAACTGGTGAAGACTGCAGGTCCTAAACACAAGAGTTACATATTTATATACATGTGCATACATACCCTCGTGGGGTGTGGATATGTTGACTGTACCTCAGGTGTCTTTTGCATGCCATAATGAGAGAGTTTGTTTTTTTTTTTTTTCTTTGGACGGTTTATAATTCTTATGTAACGCTCGCCTTAAGTTCAGTCTGAGTCCCCCAACATCTCAAGGGTCAAATTTAGAGCATGGGGGTTCTTGTTGATGAGTTGTGTAGTTTCTATTGGCCAGATTTTGTGGGTCCGGTCTGAAATTTTGACCAGCAAGACCTTAAATGATGCTATATTGAGCAGCTAATTTATTACCAGTTGATTTTTTGTTGCAGTGATTACTTTTGATGCTGAGTCACTCATTACATCATGGGTTGCTCATTCATAACTCCTCTTAGGATTGGGATTGTACTTGAACATGCTTCAGTTATGAAAGTTTTATTTAGAAAAACACATGCAGAATTAAGTAACTACTATATTGTAGGAGAAAATGATTTTAGGAGGAACACGCATTCATATAGACAGGGAAATAAATTTACTTGATGAATGAAGGACTGAATCAAATAAATTTGTTACCTTTAATATGGTGAGGATGGGACTACAATTATGCAATATATATGCTTAACCCGCACATTTAACCTCTTTTCTTTTCTCTTTTTTTTTTTAAATAAACAAAATACGCTTTTTTTTCTTGATTAATCAGTTTAAATCAACTTATTAACGTCACACTTCCTTCTCTTTTTTTTTTTTATTAGTCTGTTTAAATCAACTTATTAATGTCACACTTCCTTTCAATTGAATAACATTATAGTGTTTTTCTTCAAATGTTATGACAAATATGAAAACATTCTTTCCAAAATAGAAATTCGTGGGACAATGCATGAATTCACTAATGCTCCGTTTGGTACGATGGAAAGTTGGAAGGATGGAAAGTAGGAAGGATGGAAAGTAGGAGGGATAGATAAAACATCATGTTTGGTAAGGAAGGAAAGTAGGAAGGATGGAAAAGTGGATGGATTAACTTTCCTTCCAACTCACTAAAATCAATCCCTCCAAAATCGGAAGGAAAGTGGATGGAAAGTTAATTATTTGTGTTGAGATGTATCTTATATGTCTATATATCTTTTAATATATACATATATTATATATACATTAATTTCATATAAAAATACAATGATAAAATATGTATTTATATATATTTTTTTTTAAAAATTAAAAATTAAAAATTAAAAATTAAAAATTAAAAATTAAAAATTAAAAATTAAAATTAAAAATTAAAAATTAAAAATTAAAAATTAAAAATTAAAAATTAAAAATTAAAAATTAAAAATTAAAAAATTAAAAAATTAAAAAATTAAAAAATTAAAAAATTAAAAAATTAAAAAATTAAAAAATTAAAAAATTAAAAAATTAAAAAATTAAAAAAAATTAAAAAATTAAAAAAAATTAAAAAATAAAAAATTAAAAATAAAAAAAATAAAAAATAAACAGGTCAACTCGCAACTCGACACAACACAATTAGTTAAATGAGTTGATTTAGGTTTGACTAATGTTAGACACAAACCAGTAATGATTCAACACGAATCTGACACGACACGACTCGATTGTCACCCCTAATCTTAGCCAGCGAAAAAAAAAAAAAAAATTAGTCATTTTTACTTTCCATCCATCCAACCAAACACAACGAAAGGAAACTGTATCCCTCCTACTTTCTTTCCTTGAAGGATAGAAAGTGTATCCCTCCTGCTTTCCATCCTTGCTACTTTCCATCCTTCCTACCAAACGGAGCATAAGACTCCAAAATTAATTGCTAGCAAAGACTCCAAATGATTTCCTATTGTATCCTTGCTTTAATACTAATTTTTTTCTCAAGTACAAGGGCTAATTCTTAATATATATATCTTGAAGTGATGCAAAGTTTTTTGCTTTGTGGTGGTTTGATCATGTTTAATTACATGCACGCACATGGGCTATGACAGTAGCTGATGCAAGCCAAAACTGGAAGGGAAAATCTCTAATGTTCTATTTGGTACGATGGAAAAATAGAATGATGGAAAGTTGGAGAGATAAATAAAACATCATGTTTGGTAAGGAAGGAAAATAAGAAGGATGGAAAAGTGGATGAATTAACTTTCCTTCTAACTCACCAAAATCAATCCCTCCAAAATCGGAAGAAAAGTGGATGAAAAATTAATTATTTGTTTTGAGATGTATCTTATTTGTCTATATATCTTTTAATATATACATATATTATGTATACATTAATTTCATATAAAAATACAATGATAAAATATGTATTTATACATATATTTTTTAAAAATTTTTAAAAATAAATTTTAAAATTTTAAAAAATAAAAAAAAAATTAAAAAATAAAAAAATTTCATCTTAATTAGGGGTGAAAATTTTCGACTCGACACGGTGACACTGACTCGAACTCAACACGAATTTTATGACACGAACTTGGAAATAACCTAACACGCGAACAAGAAATATAAAATGCTTATATTCAGCTCAATCAGTCAAACTCAAAATTGACACCATCAACCCGTTTATTTAAAAATAAACATTTTCTCTATTTTCTTGTTTATATGGTAACACAAAATTAACACGAAACTAACATGTTTAACTAGTATTATAAACATAAAATGTTAATTATTTATAACTATTTATTAAGTACTGACATAATTATTATATAAAAAAGATATTTTTATTTATTATTATTATATTTGTTTAAGTTAATTTTTAGTTTGTATAAAAAAATATTAACATAGATTCAATTAAGTGAAAATAGAATATTAGCGTTAAATTTTTTATTCAAAGTTTATGTAGGTCAACACGAATACGACAGAAAAATAAACAGGTCAACTCGCAACTCGACACGACACAATTAGTTAAATGAGTTGAGTTAGGTGTGACTAATATTCGACACAGCCCTATAATGACTCAACACGAATCTGACACTACACGACTCGATCTGAGTGAGTCCTTACCACAAAACTAAATTCTTTTTCGAGAAGATCATCTTTACCACAAAACTAAATTCTTTTTTCCACAATAATTTTATCATTAGAATATGATGGTATTGTGATACACTTCGCTTTTTTGCGTAAACTCATTTCGAGAAGAAAAGAGAGTATTGTCACCAAAACTTTGGAAAAAAAACTAAATTTATGACGCCTAAAAGTACCACAGAAGGTGATGGTATTATTTTGTGGCTAGAAGGAAGGAAACTTTGGCGACAAAGAAGTAAACATTTTGCTACTAAAGGTATTTGTAAGGCGACAAAATCTATTTCTATTTCCCTTCTCATCCCCTTAACTTGCTCAAAGTCTCCCATACGTCTCACACTCCCTCCCTTGTTTCTTTTTCTCTATCCCTCATATTTGAACCACTCATTATCGTGTGTCACCTGCACCAATGTGGGCTTCCAGTGCCTTTAGGGTCTTCTCTCTCAAGTTTGTTACGCAGAGACAAATCCCTCATTTAGTGCCACCACTATGAGTTGTAGTTGGTCATGTTTGTTACTTCTCTCTCACACAAAGGCAAACATCTATACACTCGAGCATGGACTATCTATCATTATACCTTGGTTCTACCAGAAGTCTTCTCTGTTTCTCTCACCATTCGAAATCTTTGATGTTAGCCTTGACCTGAGTTTATATTCGGATCTGTGGGTTTGAGGTTTTAAGACTAGTGGGCAATGACTCTCTCTCCCTCCTTACATATATCTATCTATCTTTAAAAATCCTAAGGCTCATTATTTATAACTCTAACCCAAAATTCTAGGAGCATAAGTTGCTATACATTGATTGTCACATTAATGGTAGGCTTATGGTGGCAACAGTTAGTGCCAATGTTCAACTTTTTTCCTCTTAATTTTGCTAATTTCGTTTGACATTGGTTGCTAAGGAGAATGACCAAGTCATTTAGGATTTACCAATTTATAAATTTAACTTTAGAACATGAATAAGGAATATAGGCGTGTTAATTTAATTTATAAATCTAAGGATGTTGCCTCTTTTAAAATTTGTAGCTCTAAAGCTCAGAAGTTTAGATGGTAAAGAAGACATTTAAAAAATTTCAATTCCCGCTCTGACATGTGCATGTTACGAACATGCCATGCACATAATCAACTTATATTATGTAGGGGAAGCGACAAGGCGTGAAACTCAAAGGGCTTCCCGCACAAATGTCAATAGTAGCTAAATGCGGTAACCATCCAATGTGAGGTAATTTAATAGGTCAACTTGTATGGGAAGATACCAAAACATCTCATCAACATACTTTTAATGAACTAACAACAATTGGATAGTGGATAATTTTATCTACATTAATGTAACTAAAATCCAATAATTAGAAAATTGTACGTTAGAGAATTAGGGTTTTTAATGCTTTTGTTGTCGTTGACTTCAAGTACCAAGAAATTAGACATAACATCTGAATGAACATGTTCAAAATAAATGTGCACGCACGTGCACGTGTTCAGCTTATAATGGTTGTGGATTTCTTTTTTGCTAGACAAAGAGTGTGGATTTTGGACGAATAGGCAAAAATCTAAAATAATTTTTTGCTAAAAACATGATTAACTAAAATAACGAAAGTGGATAACTTATTAAATTGAATAAAAAAAGAAATGAAAAGAAGAAGAGAAGAGGAAGAACAAAGAAGATAGAAGAAACATATAAAAACTTTCATGTGACATCTAAGCCAAATCTTTTTTACACTCCAAGTAGTCTCCTTCTTTTACATTTTTCCTCTCAACCTACTTACGTTTTACTTCATTGGTTTACGAAACCCTCTTGTTTTTGCAGTGTAATTACTAGATGGTGATTTACATGAATTAAGTAGGGTAACATTGTTGTCACCTCTATGGACATAAATTAAGTGAGGATATTTGAGGACTAATTACTTTTTTAAAGAAGAATCCAAACCACAAAATTGTTAATTAAAACTCTTTATGGGTCGTAATTACATTGATCATATAATGTTGGAATCACAACTTAAAAAGAGTGCATTAGTTACCCAAGAAAGTTGTTGTGACGCTCCAACTTTCGGGGTCCAAATTATCCGTTAAGCCTTGTTAATTAACCTGGCATTGATCCCGACGAACCAATCCCAACGGAATTCCGGTGGAGTCTCCTTTGTATGGGGAGCTCCACCCCAACTACACCCCCATCCAAAATTTAAGCATTTTCAAGCATTAAACATTAATGAACGAGTCTCAAATATAAAAATACACATTTATCATAAGAATAGATACATAAAGTCCCTCAATATAAAAGTCTTTACTCTAAAGACTATTCAAGTTTTTGCATAACCAAACTACAAAGCTAAAAGTAGATACTGATGAGCCCAAAATCAACTGGGCTAGGCCCAATAAATCAACCAAGCCCAAGTCAGCTAAAAAGGTAGCCCAAGCCCACTTCATCGATCCGACCCAGTTCAAGATCCAAGGAGCCCGGGAAGATAATAGCACGTGGGAGAAATACTATCGGGATACGCTTTCATGAAGACCAATCCTACCTTAATTGTACTTACCAAATAAGTAGTGCCCCTCTCACTCACATCACCGCCTCACCTCACCGCCTCACCAACCCTATATATTGTAAGCTCTCTCCACATGGAGAGACACACCTAGACATCTAGACATCTCTACATCCTGAGATCCCTCAACACGTCTCTCTACACCTCCCTACACACCAAATTTCTCTCTCCTAACCATTGTAATTCTCCCGGGGTATACTCTCCCGATTATTTTATTCAACAATAAAGACCTCTGGCCACCGCTGTCGTTTCCCAAGAGTGGAGTATGTCACCCGGACAGAACCACTATATATCTTTGTGTTGACTTATTATTTATTGTTTTGCCATTGATTGCTTTACTTATTATTTATTAATTACACCTCTTCACATACTCGACTGTTGATCTTGCACGAGACCAAATTTGTGCATCATCAGTTTGACGCCGTCTGTGGGAACGACTAAGTTTTCTACTACCATGCTACTCTATGGCAATCACGACCAATTCGATGAGTCAACAACCGGGAGACAACAACCCGGCCCCCAAAAAGGAGGTATAGCCTCCCCTAGCACCCTCGGAACCATCCAAACGGCGACTCCCATCGTCGGACAACAACTTTTACAGACCATGTAGTCGTTGGTAAAACAGAACCAAAAAATTATTCAGTTGATGCTCGCCCAAGGAGACATCGCTCCTTAGCCCATAGGAGGAGTACCACTCCCTCCAACAGGAGAGGCACATCAACCTCTCCACTCCGGGCACTAAGCTGCCCCCCACCGTGGAGCCCGGGCGCCCCTCGCCCAGGAGTTCCTCCTTAACGCGCAGGAAGTTCACATGTTCCCCCTCCTCATATACCTGCACAGGAGGACAAAGGAGAAGGCCAGTATGCTGATCATGGAAGCCGTACAACAACCCGACGGAGGATGTCCCAAACCAATGGGACGAGAAGATTAGAGAGGTGCAAAACTAGCTCAGTGATGCCCTCAATGTCATCAAGGTACAGGCACCGGAGACTGTAGACTACCTGGTAAGGCGTACTGATACCCCGTTCGTTGCAGATATTGTCAATTACCCCCTACCCTTGAAGTTCAAGATGCCTACCATCGAGATCTTCAACAGTACCAAGGACCCCCTGGATCATCTGGACACCTACAAGTCTCTCATGCAACTCCACAACGTGCCTGATGAGATCATGTGTAGAGATTTCTCCACCACCTTGAAGGGGTCGGCTCGTCAATGGTTTGCGAGGATCAAACCCTCATATATCCACTCCTTCGTGGAACTGAGTAAGTCTTTCGTCTCCCACTTCATTGGGGGGCGCCGACACCAGAAGTCTGTTACCCACCTGCTCACCATTAAGTAGGACCTGGATGAAAGCCTTAGGAGCTACCTCACTCGTTTCAACGAGGAGGCTCTCCAGATCGAGGAGCCAGACGATAAGGTAGCCCTGGCCGCCTTCATTGCTGATCTGCGCTCCTCTAGCTTCATGTTCTCCGTCTTAAAAAAGCCACCATCCAGTATGCCCAAGTTGCTGTCAAGGACACAAAAATACATGAACGCCGAGGATGACACCAAGGCTAGACGAGGTGAGTCCTCCCACGAGGGAGAGAAAAGGAAAGACAACCTGAGGACCAGCGGGAAGTAGAGAACAAAAGGAATATGACAGAGAGAATCTCTGTCAAGGACCGCCTTGGTCCCCCGCCTCTGAGAGAGTGGCAAGCCTTTACGCCACTCAATGCTTTCGTGGAGCATATCCTGTTCCAAATACAGGATGACCAGAACCGGAGGAGCCCGAACAAGTACTGTCGCTTCCACCGCGACCATGACCATGATACTGATGAATGCTTTGATCTTAAAAGGTAGATCGAAGAGCTCATATAGTGTGGCCAGTTGAGGCAGTACGTTGCTGGTAGAGGACAAGCCCCGCCACCAGGCCGGGACCAGGACAACAGAGAATGCCAACAACCCCTTGGAGAAATCCAGACAATCTCCTGAGGGCTAGGAGGAGGAGGCGACTCTAACTCCACCAGGAAAGTCTTGGCCCACCTATGGGACACCGAGCACCTAAAGAGTTTATCTATCTTTTATTGTTTCTGTGAGGATTATTATGCCCATAACTGTCTTACTTTCATTTCAAGAAGTTTGTAGACAGCTTATAAAATTCAGAACATGACCTAACAACAAGGTAGACCAAAAGATAAAAGTCGTCATACTCCCGACGATCAGTCACGGTCCCCCGAGCCACTATCATCAAAGCTCTCCCCGTCACCATCTACCCCTGGTGCCTCATATGGGACGAAGCCAGAGAAATTAATAGCAGGGAAATCTATCAAGCTCTTCATAAAGGCGCCTGGAATGGCCCTCTTAGCAACCTCCCTCCTCATCTCCATCTCAATGGAATGAGCCTATGCCACGACAGCCATCTCCCATGACTAGACGTAGCTCGGCCTCAACTCCTACGACCCTCTCACGGGACGCTTGCAGCTATGACTCTGCTCTGGTGCAGGTAATCTCCTTACAAGTCTCTGCCACGACAGCCATCTCTTGAGACTATAGCTCGTCCTCTAGCTTTGCAGCTCTCCAACGGGACGTCCGAAACTCTAACTCTGCTCTCGTGCATGTAGTCTCCTTATAAGTCTCTACCACGGCAGCCCTCTCCCGAGCTATACGTAACTCGACCTCAGCTCCTGCGGCCCTTTCATGGGACGATTCGCAGCCCTAACTCTGCCCTCACGCAGACAGTCCCTTTATCAGCCTCAATCTCCAGCTTAGCGCCTCTCTCACGAGTCTCCAAAAGCTCAGCCTCAAGAAGTGTTATTCTCTAATGAGCCAACCTTAGCTGCTCTCAGTAGCCCCGTGTCTGCCTCTCTATTATCAGAAGAGTACAACATCAAAGTTGAGACGAAAGACATACCATGGAAGACTCCTCCATCCCCGGGAGTCAAAGACCTCCAAAGACCAAAGGCAAGTCAAAAGTATTGACACCGAGCCACTACAAGGGAGTCACAGTCTGGAAAGGAGTGAAGGCACCACCCGGCCCCATTTCCCAGCAAGCAACCTAGCTATCGAACCTTGACCGAGAAGCACTGGGGGCATCAAATCTCGCCCTCTTGGGAGGAGGGAAATACATCATCTTAAAAGCACAAAGAGTTTCCACCATCGCCCTATCAATAGGGCGCCTATAACCAGACACGTTGTGGGCGCCGACCCCTTACTCGCAACCCGAAGCAACGCTGTCTGCATCGATGCATGTGCCCAGGGCGCCGCCTCCAACGAAGCCAACGCTTCCCTACTAGGCGCCTCGCCTCCCTACTTGGTGTTTTCTTACTTGGCCTACTTAGCGCCTCCCTACTGGGCCTACTTGGCGCCGCCCTACTGGGCGCCTCCCTACTTGGCGCCTCCCTACTTGGCGCTTCCCTACGACGCCTCCCTATTGGGCCTAACGGGCGTCTCCTTACTGGGCGCCTCCCTACTAGGCGCTAGCCTACCGGCCGCCTCCCTACTGGGCGCTGGCCTATCATAAGCCACCCTACTGGGCGCCTCCTTACCGGGCACCTCCCTGTGGGCGCCGTCCTACCGGGCCCCTCCCTACTGGGCGCCTCACTATTGGGCGCCGGCCTACTGGGCGCCTCACTATTGGGCGCCGGCCTACTGGGCGCCACCTTATCGGACTCTTCCCTCTTGGGCGCCGGCCTACCTGGCGCCTCCCTACTGGGCACTGGCCTACCGAAAGCCTCCCTACTAGGCACCTCCCTATCGAGCACCTCCCTCCTGGGCGCCTCTCTACTGGGCGCTTCCTTATTGGGCGCTGGCCTACCGGGCGCCTCCCTACTGGGCGCCTCCCTCCTTGTCGCCTCCCTACCGAGTATCTCCCTCATGCGTCGGCCTACCAGGTGCCTCCCTACTAGGCGCCTCCCTACCTGATGCCTCCCTACTTGGCGCCTCACTACCTGGCGCCTCCGTACTAGCATACTGGGCGCCTCCCTACTTGGCGCGTCACTACCTGGCGCCTCCCTACTGGCATACTGGGCGCCTCCCTACTTGGCCTACTGGGCGCCTTTCTACTTGGTGAGCCTTGGGTGCCACCCTCCTCACCTTGGGTGCCACCTAGTCCTTGGAAGTAGCCCTCACCACTCGGGTCTCGGTCCCGAACAAGATGGGCGCCTCCCATGATGTCGTTCATGTCTTCTCCACTACTAGCTGCTTTCTTTTTAGTGGGATCACCATTGAAGTCCCCTCTCACCTCCTTCAAGCTCCTATTCCTTATTGACTCTCTTTGATTTGGAGAAAAATGGTATTGGGGAAAAATAGCTTCTAAGAAAAGCCTCTAAGGGAATGGCTTCTAGGAGAAGCCCCACAAGAAAAAATAGAAGGGGAAATGAGATGAGGAGACTAAAGGCAACTATATATATAGGCTAGATTTCTCCAAAACCCAGCAAAAGGAATGCCGAGAAATGAAAAAGACACCCAATGTTAATAGATTCAACAGAGTCCCTGAAAAGGAAGATATGCGGTGGAGAACAAGAAAACCTATGTTCGACCAAGTGAAGAAGAAACTCATGCCCTCAACCCACCTTCTCACACCAACAGTCGGAGGCTCGTGAAGGTTTCTAGGGAAGATACCTCCAAACTTCCATTAATCTTCCTATTGTATTGAATTCATCATATAACTTAACCAATAATCAAATGCTAGATATAAATAAAAAAATGAATAAGTGCATGCATAGTCAAATCATAGAACCACATATTATGCAACAATATTTACAAATCTCATCCTCAATGAAACTCATGTGTAGTGTGTAACTGACCTAACAAGAATAAAGAATCAATAAAAAATACACTACCTTTGTACTATCCACTACTAGCTTCAAATCAATTTTGTGTTGTTCTCTCAACAATAAGTTCACTCCAATTATACGAACTAACTCCCTCTATTCTACCATATGTGAGCAGAATTATTATAACAAAGACACAAAGTAACTCACATATGACTATAACAATGAACGATATCTCAAAAAAAAAAAAAATTAGCATAGTTTCATGTTCAGAAATCAACTCAAAACATATCAAACAATCATCATCATCTTCTTCGCTTACAAAGTCATGTATATCTATTAATTCTTAAGATCAAATAGGTATTTTTCTAGGTTGTAATTGGGTCTTGGGTAAAAAGGTAAAGAAACGAATGAATAGGAATTCAAAGAATTATCCCGCGAACGTTTCGCATATCCATAACTCTTGACATAACTCATATTTTCCTTGGTGGCACAATTCTATATGCTTGCCATATTTTCAATCCTTTTTTAATTACTTTTCTCGCCTTTTCTTTCTCTTTTTTCATATACATCTTTTCACAAAGCTCATATATTTTTTTTTCTATTTTAGCAAGTCTTTGCATTTCAACCACATATATCCCCTTCATATGCAATGTAATTACCTATTCTCAAGATAACCAAGCGTCAAAGATAATAAATTTTACAATTTGGGCTTGGTTATTGAGTATGAGTGAACAATGAAAAATTTAATTATAGACTCAAACATGGCTTCTAAGGATCATAAAATTTCAAGAAATAAGGCTAAGGCTCAAAATATATCAAACATGGTCTAAAAACATATCTCAAGAGTCTCAATTAACACACTTCTTATGCTAACAATTCAAAATCAAATAATCATTCAACATATCATCATTGATCAACACAAGTATAATGAAACTATTCAAAGGATCACTAAATAAAATTCTTATCACTAATAATTGCAAATGTCTCTCCAAAAATGAAATGGCTCTAAACTCAAGAGGGACATTATATATTCTCCACTACATGTGTCAAGTTTCAAGATAAAAATATTTTTCATAGCTTCTAACTTAGGCAAGGTCATATGTGCACTAATATTTAAAGTTTCCATAGGGGATGACATTCATAATATTAAAGTGTAATCTAAAGTTCTATAACATACTAGAGCATAAACAAGTTCATATTTTGATCAAAATAACATGCATGTGATCATTAGTCTCATCATATGCATTTAATTCAAACAATTGGCAGATTAATACTCAATTTTTTTGCAAAGAATCCATAATATATATAAATCAGTCAAAATAAGTTTCCATCACGGACTCTAAGCAAATCTTGCATCACAAACTATTCCACCCCTCAACCTAAATTATGCATTGTCCCCAATGAATGATAAAAATGTGGAAGATCATAAAATTTAATCAAGATAGGGTATGAGAAATACCTGTAACCTCCAAAATCAGCAACAAAGTTATCACTAAAAAACTATACAAAGAAAAATTAAAAAAAAAAAAAACAACAGAAAATTCTACTAAACAATATAATACAAAATAAGTTCACAACCATTGTTAAGTTCAATCTGGATTCTAATCCGAGTTGTTCACTCTTCCACCTTTCAATACCCGATTCATCTTATCATGTGGTACCACTATCTTAGGCGCCACTGGCTCTCACTGTACTCCCCAGTCTTACGAAAAATTTGAAAAATTATTAAAGTATAAGGACTTAGAACATCCACTAGTACCTCCATCATAAACAGAATTAGTCAAACAAACCTGAGAGGGATCTAGACAATGAGATGCATTAAATTGATTTCCCTTAACATGATCAATCATATCCACTTCGTGGAAATCAAAATCCTCTCTGGGTTGTTTGTCAACATTAAAAATATTTAATTCCATCGTCATATTTCCAAACGAAAGCTTCATGACTCCATTCTTACAATTGATTAGAGAATTAGATGTTGCAAGGAAGGGTCAACCAAGTATGATGAAAATTTGACTCTCTGAATGTACAACTAGTTAGATTTCCAAAATAATGAAGTCAACAAGGAAATAAAATTTGTCCACTGTAACACAAGATATAGTGGAACACCCTGGGTTTTTAAATTTAGGGAAAGTCTTATGTTGAATGATAGCACTGGCCTCTTCAGTCAAAAAGGCCCTTTTTTGAACATTTTGATTTCACTTAACAATGTAGAAGTCCTTTAGGAATTTGGCATAAGAAGGGACCTAGTTTATGGCATCCAGAAGTGGTATATTGATTTTTACTTACTGGAAAAGCTCGTAAATTTTGGCATAATTGCTCAACTTCTGGGATTTCTCGAGTCTCTGAGAGAAGGGAGTAGGAATAGGACATGGAGGCTCCTCAAACTTTGTGGACTCAGTCTCATCAGGGGAGACTTGAACAGGCTTAACCACGGGTGTAGGAATAGACTTAATGAGTGCTTGTGGTGTGCCATAGTCAATTATTTTACCACTCCTTAGAATGGTGACGATTTGGACATGTTCATGAGAATGGCCCATGGAAGCAGAATTACCTTTGTGAAACTGACACTAAGGAGGTTTTGGTTGGGTAGGGAATTTGCCATTTTTTTGTGTTGGCCATCATCTAGGTTAGTTTTTGTATGTGCCCTTTCAGATCATCGAAAGGTTGCGTAGTTTGGGCTTTGAATTCTCTAAATTCATTGTAGGCCTATGGGTTCTAATTATTATATTGCAACTGGGCCTGCATGAATTGATTCAGTGTATCCTTCAAAACTTGGTTTGTGGGGTGGCTAAGGTGGATATTGCTATGGTTGTGGTTGTGGTGGTAGCAGTCGAGCTGGTTGCTGTTGTGTACCCCTGCAACTAAAATTTTGGTGCTATTTTCACCTTGGATTATACATCTCAAAGTAGGGGCTATTATATGACTTTTGGAAAGAGGAGACGACATTGTAGTTTTCAAATAACACCTCCTGAAAAGCAGGAATCGTGGGACACTCTTTAGTAGAATGCCCCACCAAAGTTGTTCAATGGGAGACATAGCAGACACCTTGTTAAATTTCTTCATCTCTAAAGCCTCTAGCTTTTGAGACAAAGAAGCCATTGTTGCCCTTAGATCATCCTCCTCTCTCAATAATACTTCCCCCCAAGAAGTAGTTGCTCTGGTCTCTAAACGAACAGGTGAGGCCAAGTCCCACATCTAAGAACTCTTAGACAATGTGCAAAAAAAATTGAAAGCCTCATCCGGATTTTTATCCATGAACTCTCCCTGTGACATCATCTCCATGAACTGACGCATAAAGGTAGGGATATAATCATAGAAAAAACCTACTAGCTCCAACTCTCAAACCTGTGGTGCGAACATGCATGGAGGAGATTGAATCTCTCCCAACACTAGTAGAAAGTCTCCCCATCCTTCACAGAAAAGTTCATGATGTGACGTTTTAGAGCATTAATTAGATGGATGGGGAAGAACTTTTTGAAAAATTCTTTTTGTAGTGTAGACCAATCTGGGATAGAATGGGGTTTTAAAATGTTAAGCCAATGCTTGGCTTTAACCTTCAGGGAGAAAGGAAAAAGTTTCAGCTTGGTGAACTCAGAATTATCCTGAAAGGTCCCGCATGCCTCCTCGAATTCCTCATGTGTAGCTAAGGATTTTGGAAATTTAGGCCATGAAATTGCAGCAAAAGCTAGATTGTACCAGGTTTCACTGTGAACCGTTGGGCATTGGCAGTGAAAATGCAACATGACGGGGCATTGCTCCTTGTAGGGTGCAAATAATCCCGAAGAGTTTAGACCTATTAGTTGACCTATTAAACACAGTTAAGGTTATTTCAATTTGGGTTATTAACGTTGTCTCCCATGTGACTGCCTATTTGACTTAAATCAAAGGTGGGAGCAAGGACTGACTGATTAGACTCTAAAGATGAAGATGAACCTACGGATCCTACAGATTCTTTTAATGGCGACTCAATATCAAAATCTGAGTTGTCTCCACCAAACATACAACCATAACCTAAATAATGATTTTGACTTAAAGTAAACTAGCAATTAAATAGCAAAAAATAACAAAAGCTATAAAACTTAAACAAATTAAACAAAATTAACAAAAATCTAATAGATGGAACGAGGTTACCCATAAAAGTTGAGTTCTCCAAATAGTTCATTACGATGGTGGATTCTTCTTCTTGGCTTCCGTATCCTTTCAAGTTCCCTGGAAGTAGCGCCAAAAACTTGCTTGATCCTAAAAGGTACACCCAAGTGTATGTTGTCAAGAAGTAGTAATACTCGGTAATATTACGGTCGATCCCCAGGGAAATTGGTTTGGAATTAGGAAGGTAAAAGGAAAGAACGATTAAAAAGAATTTGAGTGTTAGTAATTCGAAAAAGATTTAAAGAAAATTGCTATGAAAGAAGGCTATTCTCTTGATTCAGGATCAGATATCATTCATGTAAATCAAATATCATACTTATGCAATTATAATAAGTTTATCTCATTTAACTTTCGTATAATGGCCACCGTCTCATAAGTGTCCCTAATCATGTCTAAACCCAGGGAAGACCCTTCTCCCTCCTCATTTAAGGCCTCGTAGGGCGCAATCTGAATATTCGCCTGATATCTATTGTTATAGGAAAATTCCACCAAGGGCAAGTGATCCTCCCACTTGCCCTTGAAATCAAGGTCACATGCCCAAAGCATGTCTTCGAAGATCTGTATCGTCCTCTCAACTGGACATCAGTCTGTGGATGAAAATTTGTGCTCAACATCAACTATGTACCCATAGCCCTTTAGAAGCTTTCCCAAAACTGAGTTGTGAATCGTGGATCCCGATCCGACACAATGGAAATGGGTACCTCGTGCAACCGGACAATCTCCTAAATGTATAGCCTTTAGAATTCCTCCAGTGTGAAGGTCATCTATATAACTAGAAAATGATAGTGGTGACATGCCTTCAATTCAAAGATAACATCCGCCAACTCCATGTCGTACGTCGGATAGTTCCTATCATGGTTCTTGAGCTGACGAGAACCATAAGAAACTACCCTACTGGACTGCATCAAGACGCATCCAAGTCCCTCTTTTAAGGCATCATAATAGACTGTGTACCTCTGTCATCTTTCAGGAAAAAACAATATAGGAGCTGAAGTCTACCTCCTCTTCAACTCCTAGAATGCCTTCTCGCAAGAGTCATTCCACTGATGTGATGCCCCTAAAATTGGGGGTCCTTTGTCAACCCGTTGATCACTCATCAACCCGTGCAAGTACCCGTGAATGCTGCATAACCCAACACCACTTCATAGCATTCCCTTCACAAGGATCATAAGTAACACAAAGTTTGGGCAGAGTCTCCCTTGTACCGGATACTCTCAAACTCATAACTTGTATATATTTCAATCACTTGACCATTCCAATGTCCAATATACATTGATTTTTACTTAATATTACTCCATTTACATCCTTGGAACAAAAGAACTCAAGGCCCGAAGGCTTGGCAAAGTTATTTTAAATTTTTGAAAATTTTGGAGGAGATACTGGTAGCTAGTGTACGTGTTACCGGTAGCTGAGCCCTTTGCCAACAAGTTTACAATGCAAATTTTTGGAGGAGCTACCGATAGCTCGTGTACGTGCTACCGGTAGTTGAGTCCTCTGGAATTCTGCTACAGGTAGCTTAAGACTTGTTACCTATAGATGAGCCCAGTTTTCCCCCAATTCTATAATTTTTCAATTTCAACTCACTCAATCTCATACAACATTCACCCAAAATCATATAACATCAAATTTTACACAAAATATAGTTTGTATGAGTTTGTTTTACGACCCTTAATACAACGTTACTTATCCAAAATCAATTACACGATTGTTTTACAAAAATGTAATCTAAAGCAATAACTCGATTTTCTTCATCAACGAGGGCCCAAGTGAGAGTTGTCCACTGATGCTTGCCCCGAACCTGAAATGTTGTCCCCATAAAGGGTGAGTCACACTCAATAGGGTATCTCCTAAAGAGACTACTCCCAAACCTAGATGCATAAGAAATGCTTACTTGCAATTCAAAAATCAAACAAGCATTCATCCAAGAACATACAACTTCAAGAATGAGTGTCATAATGACGTCTCATGTTATAAGTTGAGACTCACACATGCAATACAACCCGAGCCTTCACCGGCTCCCATAACACATGCAATGCCATGCGTATGAATCCGGGTATTCCAAGCCCCCGCCATTGATGTTACACATCCAATGACCATTTATAAATCACGGGTCTTTCTTGGGGTTTGTATTTATGGACTTCCACAAACGGGCACCCAACCGACACAACATTTATAGACTTCCACCAAAGGCTCCACATACGCCGACACACTTTATGAACTCAATACCAATGGAGTTCATATCCAAATCATCGGGTCTTGCACCCGAGGGATAATCTAGCCCTTCTTGCTAACCCCGACTCTATTCTCAATGCAAACCCGTGCCATTCAGTCGAACATTGGCTCAACTTTCCCGATCCCACGTATCAACCAACCAAGGATGGTGTTTGACCAAAACCTGCACACACCCACACCTATGTCACATGTCCATGAATGTGATAATTTCTGTGCATATGCAACGTAATGTACACTTGCATTTCATATCATTATGCAACCAAGATTTCAATTGCAATTACAATACTATGTTCAACATATCATGAGCACAATATGAACATTACTCCATCTCAACCAACATTCTCAATTGTCAATTATATCCAAAGCATATAATTACAATCCATATTTTTACCAAGCATGTTATAACATTTTTAATGAAACAAACATGTGCTAAATCAACATAGGCATTTTATCAAACACCCAAAAGGCTCAAAATCATGTAACACACAATCATGTCAAATATATCACATTTCTCATGAATTTACCAAATAAGCAAATTTTCACAAACTCAATTCATGCAAGATTGGTTTAGCACATTCTTATACCCATTTCTCATACTCTAGTTACACTAGGAGTACATCAAACAAGAGAATTCATCTCTAAATCAAACTACCCATTTCATACGCAACTTTAGGTTGAAAATAAACCTAGCTAGGAGAAGAACCCTACCTCTTGAAACGTAATACTAGTAGTAGAAACTCCCAAGAATCCCAAATCAAGCTTCAACCTTGAGTTCCAAAAATCTCAGTCTTGAGACTTCGGCGAAATCCCTAATTTTGGGTTCGTAGACGTAGCTCTTGTCAAGTAGATCAAAATTTGTTCTTGGCCTGAATCGATTCGACGAATGGTTGACCCTAGATCGTAGAGAGAAGCTTGAAGAACTCTTGATTTTCTCTCTCTTCTTCCTCTCCCTCTCTCTATCGAAATTTCCTGGGTAATAGGGAGAAAATCTGATTTTTCTCCTTTATTTATACACATTGGATACTTTGCCCACAACACGCCACACGTCCTGTCTTTTCCTGATCTGATTTTGTTCTGAATCAATTAAATCTCGTTTCGTGTTATATTCAATATATTTTATTTGAATTAAATTTAAATTATTTTTCATATTTCTCACATAAAACCCGATCACGTTTATTTTGGTCACATGATGCCCGATTGCATCATAAAACGCGAAAAATCTGACTATCTCGGAATTCAACAAAAATTGGCTGGGTAACTAGATTTCGCGAGATGAATCTAATGGTGAGGTCCATTTCTTCATCTGAATTCTAGAAAAATTTGGGTTTTCAACTCGTACCATAGCAACTAATTACCATTTTGCCATTTTTCACAAAAATTCAAATTTTCTCTGGTTTTACAATTGAAATCTGACATCCTTTCTAGTCAATCGTGTCATAGGTACTGCTAGGCAGGAAAATTCTTTGATGAATCTCTGGTAATATCTTGTCAATCCCAAGAAACTACATATCTCGAAGAATGACATCAGTCTTTCCCAACTCATTACCATCTCAACCTTTTTCGAGTCAATTGAAAAACCCATAGCAGACACAACGTGACCCAAAATTTTTAGCTCCTTCAGCCAAAGCTCACGCTTGTTGAATTTCGCATACAGTTGATGATCTCTCAAGGCTTGCAAAACAATCCTCAAGTGATGTTCGTGCTCCTCCTCAAACTTAGAGTACACAAGAATGTCAATCTATGAATACTACAATAAATTGATCGAGGTAGGAGTTGAATACCTTATACATGAGGTCCATGATTGTCGCTGGAGAATTTGTCAGCCCGAATGGCATGGCCGTGAACTCGAAGTGACAATATCGAGTCTTGAATGCCATCTGAGGAATGTCGGCCTCCCGTATCTTCAACTAATGGTACCCCTGCGTAAGTCTATCTTAGAGTAGACCCGAGCCACTCTTAACTAATCAAATAGGCCATCTATGTGTTGACTCGATTCAACAGCCTGTAATCTATATAAAGCCTAAGGGCCCTATCCTTCTTCTTGGAAAATAGTATCGGAGCTCCCTAAGTTAAGATATTTGGTCTAATAAAACCCTTGTCTAACAAATCTTGCAACTCTGCCAGTTTCATCCTGTACGGTGCCATAGAGGTAGGGGATATACTGGGTTGCAACTCAATGGAGAAGTCAACATCCAGATAAGGAGGCACTCCCAGTAACTCATCTTGGAAGTCATCTGCATACTCGCAAACAACCTGAGGTAGACCCGACTCTTGTGTCACCTCATCCTCAAAGGTAAGGCTTGCAAGCCAACCCATCAACTGCCCGTGCCAATAGGATTCATACACGACTTGAGGTAAATTTTAGGCGGTGATTCTCTTCCGATCACAATCGATAACTACTCAAAATGCCGATAACCAATCAATCCCAAGGATGACATTGAATTTGGACATCTCCATAACCCAAAGGTCCACCGTGAGTTGAATTCCATCGATCTCTAACTCATAACCTCAACATATCTTGTCAATACAAACCCTAGCTCCTAGGGGAGAATTTACATACAAAGGTTCCTCTAAGGTCTCAACCTGTAAACCCAAATCTTTCACACAACATGTGAAGATGAATTAATGAGATGCACCTAAATTAAACAACTTTCGTGCCCATAAGCGAGAGAGTAGAAATGTACCCTATATCACTGACTGGTCCACTGGCTCAATCTAAGGAGAGATGGCATAAAATCACCCCTGGGTCCCTAAATTATCAGCTTAATAGCCTTGTCCTGGCCTTAGCCCACTCCCTCACCCATCTGCCCAAACTAAGAAGTCCCCGAGCGTGAATTAGTAGGGGCTTGCCCAGCGTCCTGGAACTAAAACTGGTTGCCTTGGCCCATGGTAGGGTAGGGAGGAATGAGGAATGTCTGTCGAAGCCCCACTGATGACTGGAACTAAGAAGTCCCATAACTCTAGAATCCCTGCCTCTGAGGATAATCTCGTTTCAAATGGATTGGTTGATAACATATGTAACATGTCTATGGGCCCCCATGTTGCGTGCTCTTGAAATTCCTTCCCCCTTGGGAAGATTGACTCTGGCCTTGGCCTTGATAACCCTGGTCTTGCCCTTTAGACCCTTGTGGTGTAAAAGTCTTCTGTTTCTTACTCGAAATTGTGTTGGAGGGCTGATCCTCCTTCTTCTTTTGCTTAGCTCTAGCCTCTCGGATGCTCTTAGCGTCATCTATCTCCCTCTCAATGGTCATGGCCATCTCGACTAAAGAATCCCAATCTTGCAACTTGTGGCACATTATCTTTCCCTGTATGAAAAATTTTAAACCATCCTCGAACCTCCTCACTTTTGACACGTCAGTGACCACATAATCATCGGCAAAACGGGCTACTCTGGTGAATTTAGCCATGTACTGCATGACTGTCATCATCCTTTGCTTAAGGTCTAAGAATTCTTGGGCCTTTCTTAATTTGAGGGCGAAAGGGAAGTACTTGTTCATAAATAACTTTTGGAACTCCGCTCGTGTCATAGCCTCCAAGTCCCTTGATGACTTTTCCCATACCCACCATTGATGGGCTTCCCCTTCGAGTTAAAAGGTGGAAAGCCTAATCTTTGTGGCGTCTGAGGTGATCTCCATCGCTTCAAGAATATTTTTCACCTGTTGGAACCAATAGTTGGCTACCATCGAGTCCGCTTCCCACATGAAAGTAGGTGGCTTGTGTGCCTTGAACTTCTGGAGGTTGCTCGAGCCTCCTTGACCCATGTTTGCGCTAGCTTGTACGAAAGTTGCCGCCATGGCAATCATGGCATGCATAAATGCCCATTTATCGTAGACGGGTGGTGGTGGTGGTGGTTGCTTATTCTGACCACCCCCTCGATCGTTTTGTTGTGGTCGTCCCCGTGTTGCCATCTATAACACAAGAGATAGAAATAGACTCTAACTTAGTGTCACCGAATATTAACATTATCAAAATGTCATAGAATATGTCACAACAATGCCATGATGCCTTAAAAAGAACAGGTGAATTGGTTTCAAGTTAATGTCATGACACACAATCACTTTTTTGTACATAATTCTTAGAATACTAATAATTTAGGTCCAAAATTTATTCCATTTGAAAGTAGACATCCTATACTTTCCAAAGATAACTTATTTGCTTATTTCTAACTTCGATAGAAAAAGTTATTTTGGGAAAAAATTGCAGTGTTGAGCTAACCTACCGGTAGGTTTATGTACATCCGACCGGTATAACAAAACAAAATGCTGACCTACTGGCAGGTTTACTTCTAACCTACCGGTAGGTTCCAAAATATAAGGTTTTCCTATCGATAGGTTTATGTCCATCCTACCGGTAGGTTTTTATGTCCATCCTACCAGTAGGTTCCAAAATAGAAGGATGTCCTACCGGTAGGTTTCAAAACAGAAAGTTGTCCTACCTACCGATAGTTTCCCAACAGAAAGCCTTTGTACCGGTTCATCTATGTTTTATTTCCTTCTAATTTTCCACCCTTACGGCTATGGTTTTTACCTTAGTTTTTTATGTTCCTCATACTCAAACATACACATTCACAAACATAGCAAATAACAAATAATATGCGATGCACATGGATGCAATGGCCTAGCCCAATCTACCCTCAAGTCATAAGCTAATCGGGAACCTAGGCTCTGATACCAGGCTGTGACGCCCAAATTTCTGGGGTCCTAATTACCCGTTAAGCCTCGTTAATTAACCTAAGGCATTGATCCCGATTGGCCTATCCCAACAAAATTCCAGCGGAGTATCTTTTGTACGGGGAGCTCCACCACAACTCAACCTGTGCTCTGGACTAACACAAAGACCATTCCAAGTTCCAATCCACCATTTAAGCATTTTCAAGCATTAAACATTAATAAACGAGTCTCAAATGTAAAAATATGCATTTATCATAATAATAGATACAAAAATCCCCCAATATATAAGCCTTTACTTAAAAGAATATACAAGTTTTTTCATAACCAAAAATACAAGGCTAGAAGTAGATACAATGGGACCTAAGCATCTATACATCAAAAATGATAACCAGGTTTCAACTCCGTCATCAAGCCGAACACGTGTGAAGACCATCTACGGAAGCGTGAGTACTTGAAAAATGTTCCCACAATGGGGTGAGCCGAAGCCCAGTAGGGTATCTCCTATAGAGAATACCTTCCAACCCAAATGCATATAATATGAATGCATGTTCAACATCCCAAACATATAACACAAGTAACATTTAAATGATACTAAGCCTCACAACCATGAATTATGTTTCATGAATGCGTGTCTGACTCCAAACCCACTCTCGAGTTCCCACACATGATACATGATGTAATGCCATATCATGAACCAGGCATTCCAAGCACCTGTCTTTGAGTTACACACACCCAATTACTATTTATTTTATTTTCGTGTCTTTATAGGGTAGGTACTTTTATGAACTTCCATGAACGGACTACCAAATTGACAATGGATCTCAAGAACATCCCACCTCCTGCTCCGCGTTATGCCGTCACACTTTTATGGACTCGTTACACCACCGAAAAGTGTGTAACTAGAAAATCGAGACTTGCACCTGAGAGAGAATTTACCCTTCTTGCTATACCCTGACACATTTCATGCAATATCTCGTGAGGCTAAATTGGACCTTGGTCCAATCTTTCCAGGCCTCACCCATCAACTCACCTATGTGGTGATTCATTAAACTCATGCACAACACTCACAATCATGACATGTTCTAAGAATGTAGTGTTAATCTGTACGCGTGCAATGTAATGTACAATTACAATTTAATTAGAAACACAATGTTAATTATAGCATTGGGCACATAATAAACATTCTAGCATACTTGAATAACATACTTGAGTACACTTAGGCATTTTATCAAACACCTAGAGAGCATAAATGTAAACACATTACATGCCCACTCATATCACACATATTTGACATGTTCAACACCCAAATCAAATAGGAATTGATCTAGCATTCTCATCAATTCATGAAGCATCCCATTAGCTACACTAGTTACATGGTAGATATGTAATTATTCTACATTGAAACCTTATCCATATCATATAAATACTTTGAATTGAAAGTAATTCTAAATAAGAGGAAACCCTCATGTTTAGCATGAGCGAAGTTGAGAATCCCTTTAGAATGCCCAAAATAAGCTCCTCAAAGCCCTAGCCCGAAACCCTTGATTTTCAAAAATTGTGAAAAATGGGCAAGATTGGCGTTGACACGTAGCCCTCGTCGAGTGGTATCACTTTTTTTCTTGGCTCTCGAAGATCCGACGATTGGATCTTGACTTTTGGTGGGAAGAAGAAGATTGAATTTCTCTCTCTCTCGATGGAGGCAAAGGAATTGGGTGGAAAACACTGATTTTCCACCTTTTAATCTCCTTTTTATACTTGGCCCTAGAGTGTGCCACTTTTCACTTTTCCGTTGGTTGGAAAGCTCTAAAACTAATCATAACCCGCCACTTGTCTATTTGGGTAAAATTAGTTGAATGGACTTTTAATAATATTGTGGGTCCCGCAACTAAAAGGCCATTTACTGAATTTTAATTATGTATCGCCCGATCGAGTATTTCGCCTTGTAATACATGAAAATCTTGACTGTCTTAGAATTTAATGAAATTTATATGCCTAACTTGTTGTTGCTAAATGAGTCCAATGGTGAGATTCGTTTTGTCATCTGAGTTCTATAAAATTTTAGATTTTTTACCTTTCTTAAACAGCCTAATTACCATATTACCCATTTATTAATTTAGTATTTTTTCTAGTTTTATAGTTCTTGGCCCAAATGCAACCTAAGAGGGGGGTTAATTAGATTATTTGATTTTAATGACTAATTCTATCTTTCTTTGATTTGTACAAATCGTGCAATGTGAATACTGAAATCATTAGCAATATAGTATGAATAATGCAACTGAGTAATAGGGACGAAGAAAGACAAACAATATTTATAGATGTTCAGCCAAACCACTATAGCCTATGTGCTTTCTTCCGCCTCTTTCTTCGAGCTTCTCTTTCATTATCTCAACTTTCTTCAACAGGTGAAGATCAAACCTCTTACAATCTTTGTCTTCTTCGTTTGGTGACAATGTACTCTTACAATCTCAATCTTTTTGTATACAAGAAATTTATTCTCTTTTTACGATAAAGAATCACTCAAACAAAAGTAATGAGAGAGAATCACAATGAGCTTCTTACACAAAATCTCATAATAATTATCTTTCTTTAGTATATAGATCACAGTTTGAATGCCCAAGAAGTCTCCAAAACGTCATTTTTTTACTCAAGTCTCATCATTCTTATTTACATTTGAGGCAATTGGGTAGCAACTTGCAAAAACCTAGTCATTTGAGCTCCGACACTCATAAACGATTGATAGGTGCCAAGGTTCGATCAACCGGTGAATGTTTTTGTAAAATAAGATTTTTCAACACTAGTCAACTGGTTTGGCCCACCGATTGACTAGTTGCCTCCTCTAGTCGAAAATTTTCACACCCTAGGACGTTCGAATATGAAAATATCTATTTCAGAAAAACTTGAAGACCTTGAAGTCTTCTTTCTAAAACATCTTGAATCAAGTCAATCAGACATCAGAGTAAAAGATTATGTTCACATTACCGATACTATGTATGTTCTTCCTGATTCACTAGATATGTGCACTATCCTCAACTAAAAGGTCATTTTGGACCACAAAAACATTCGAATTGATAATACTATTTTATCAAAACTTTTAGCACTTGAAGTCTACTTTCCAAATCATCAAGATTTAGGTAAATTGGATGTATGAGTTAAAGTTTATACCTAAATTACCGAGACTATGTGAAATTGGCTAATTCTAGCATTCTTCCTTCTTAGCTTGTGTCTTCCACTCCTTTGTCTTTCTTTCTTAATGTCTTTTGTCACTCGCTTTAGCAATGCTCATTATTTTAATTTCTTAACATCCTCAATAATCGAATTTAACTTATAACCTATGTACATCTTCTCCTTTAATTATTTGTGTTCGGTGTAGCACATTACACATTAAAACTCTTTCGTCAAACCTTTGCAACACTTCACAACAAAATTCACACCAAGATGGTCAGTCACACAATAGTGTTTTTTATCCTCTTAACCTTACTTAATCAATCATAGGGTCAACATTTTCTCCCTTTTTATGATGAAAAATATGCAAATCAATATTTTATATAATTCATCTTCTCACTTAGCATATAAACATATATATTGTCAAATGTATATATCAATACGATATTGCTCCCCTTTTTGACATCATCAAGTGCATTAAACCAATAAACTTATGCTCCCCTAAACATGTGCATATCTATCCATGCTAACATTTTCAATGTGTCTCACTTCTCCTCCATTGACATCGTCAAAAATCTATTAATTCAAAAATACATTGGACTAATAAATTAATGTTCTCCCTAAGCATATGCATATTTATTAATGTCAATGTTTCCCATATCATAACACATTAAGCTAATATATTTATAGTTCTCTGTATCATATGCATATCCATCATTTTCCTCTTTAAATCAATGTCTCATTTTTCTCACCTTGACATCATCAAAACCAACATTAGCAACGTGAACCATTAACAAACTATGCTTCTATGCTGGTCCTTTTTCAAGCAATGTATGAATATAACAACCAATGACATCCATGAAATACAAATACTCATTTTAAGCCTCAAGTTCACATCTTACCATCTTACCAAGCTGGGATAAGGACATTTTTAGTCTAATATCAAGATATTTGATATCTTATCAAAGTGATAGTCGTGTCATCCTTAAGTTTCAAATTCACCTATGTTGTGGTTTGATACAAAAGGACATCTATGATGCGCTTAAACTATGTATCACCATCAAAACACCATGCAGTTATGTGACCCATGTGTGTAAAAGAAACACAACTTAAACACACTAATCATGCAGAAATGTAAGCCTTTTCATTTAGAATATTAGTTCATTACCTGCTTAAATTTCTTTGAGTTCTAGACATAACTATTAATCTAGAACAATGAATGTTAATCATATCAACCCCTAAGATGGTCTAGAATCAACGAATGGAGCTAGGCTTATTTGTTCAGTATAAATCTCAAGACACTTTTTTGTTTAAAACTACAATCAATCATATGAGGTCAAAGTAAATCAACAGGCAATTCCCATAACTCATACATCCCCGCTAAGTAAGACAAGAAAACGCTTCACTTGGTCACCAATATGTATCTAAGGATATCTTCCTATGCTTAAAAGTACATGATTAGATGGTATGCTTTTTAAATTCATTCTTTGAATTTCATTTCTAGCGCAGATAAAATCCTTGAGGAAAAAGTATCATGTAAGAGACAAAGTGATCATGTAACTTCAAGATCTCAACTCCAAATATGAACTATCCTTTTAATCATTAATGTATTTATTTTTCTCTGTTGATCCTATCTCAATAGATGTATTTCATCTTTTAGTTCAAGAAACCTAATTATTAACCGTCTCATGTAATAACTTTCTATATCTTTAATGTAGGTTATATAGAATTGGCCATTTATTTTAGAAAAAATTATTTAGATCAATCACATCATTTCCAATGGCCTTGGAGGGCTTCTAGTTTTCTTCCTTGAATAGGTAAAATTTCAGTTTGTTGAAAGTTTATAAATTATCCACTTTTAAAATGCTTAAGCATTGTTGATCCTATAAGCTCTTCTTTCAGTCAATTTCTATTGAATTTTCTTAAACTATTTCCTGCTTAGAAAAGACTTCTCTTATTTTTGGGCCTAATGATTATTTAAACTTATGCTTCCATGGCCAAAACTACTTAGGCACACTATGTTGCTCTGGTTATTTTAAGCTTAAATTTCCATATGTTCCCTAATGCAACCTAGGCAAAGATAGGTCTTACACTCTGTGACGCCCCAAAATTAGGGGTCCTCTTTCAACCCGTTGATCACCAATCAACCTGCGAAAATACCCGTGAGTACCGTATAACCTGATACCATGTTGTTACCGGGATCATTACCAAAACGAAATTTGGGCAGAGTCTCCTTTATATAGGAGCTCTATCCAAAACGTAACCTGTGCAAACATTAAGCATACGACTATCCAAGGTCCACATCCCAAAGTATAGGCTTAAAATTTAACCATTTACATCATCCAAAGAAAAGAGCACAATATGTGAAGGCTCATCGGCATTATAGTAAAAATTTCAAATTTTGAGAATAGGTACCAGTACCAAGGTGAGGAGTACTGGTACTTGGGCATTCTGGAATCCAAGTACTAGTACTTGTGAGACGTGGAACACTGACCTGGGGTCACGACAGAGTGGTACCGGCACCTGAGCCAACTATCAGCAGGGTGTACTGGTACCTTTGAGCCTAGGTACCGGTACCTAAGCTTTCTGGATGTCAGGTACTTGTAAGGTACTAGTAACTAGAGCCCAAATTTCCTCCAAAATCCCGGAATCCAACTTTTACCCAATAAACTCATTCAACACCTATTGCATTCATTTGTTTTACAAAAGAATAGTGTCCCATTACATGCCTTTGTCAAAATACAAGCTTTGTACATAATTTACACAAGGCTAAAAAATATTTACACATGAGATTACAAGATGTAATTTAAGAGCCACAATTCGGCTCTGTCATCAACACGGGCCGAAGTGAAGGCCGTCCACTGAAGCTTGTCCAATACCTGAAAATTATTCCCACAAAGGTTGAGCCACGGTATCTCGTAAGGAGGCTACTCCTCAACCCAAATGCATATGAAATGTCACATGCAAGTCATCACATCAAGCATCCATTCAAATACATATATTTCATAAATGTTTGCCACACTTTTCATGCCATGACATGAGATAGGACTCACGTATGCAATGAAAACCTGAGCCCTCCACCGGCTCCCACAACACATACCATGTCATGCATATGCATCTGGGCATTCTAAGCCCTCGCCATTGATGTTAGACATCCAATGACCATTTTATAAAAACCTTGTGACTTTTTTTGGGTAGGTATTTATGGACTTCCACCAACGGTCACCTAACCGACACCGCATCTATGGACTTCTACCAATGGTTCCGCGTACACCGACACACTTTATGGACTCAATACCAATGGAAGTGCGTATCCAAAATTATCGAGTCTCACACCCGAGAGAGAATCTGCTTGATGGGTTTTCCCTAATCTCCAAACACGAACCCAAACTATGTGTGTATGGCTTATAGAAGTTGGTGAGTGTCACTCTCCCTCAGGTTCCATGCAAGAAATGGGGAAAATCGTGTACGTGAACAAAAACGTGTGTGTGCAAAAGTGTTCCCCAAGCATTGAGAGACTTGCAATGTCGTATTTTACTTGGAATGAGTATTCCAAGGTTGTTTCCTCAGGGAAGGAAAGGTCAAATGTTTTGGAAAGTGATTTGTGAAAGAAATGAAAATTGGAAAATCTTGTAATTTGTGTTTTGGTGAGTTTTATTTTGGTAAAAATGCAAGAAAGAAAGGTTGGCTAATCCATAGAGGTCATTCCAATGGGAATGCAAAATCAACTCAATTCATTCATCTAATGGTGTCTCGGTGTTTGATTGATTCGTAGGATCCAAGCATACCTCGTGACAATTCTACGGTGTATCAAGAGCCCACAATCACGTCCGCACTTAACCTAGTCAAACCAAACACTTTACACTACGAGGAAGAATGAAAGATAGTAGATTTCACATACCCAAGAGGAAATTCCCCTTGGATTAGCCAACTAAAAGTCTAGCTACTCATAGTAAAAGCAAGAACTAACATAAAGTAAAGAGACATGGTAGTGAAATGGAACATAAAACTTGTATTAATGCACAAAAATTTTTAAACTACAAGAACAAAATCATTCATACCCAAAATAAAAAGATTGAAGACAAAATAACCAAATGGAGAAATGGAAATGCTATAACACTAAACTAAGATTGATTACAACTTAAATAAAAGATTTTAAAGTGAAAGAGGGAAAGATTAGAAGTAAAATAAAGCTTAATACAATGAAAATGGTGAAGGAAATGTAAAAAAAACCAACTTTCTCTCTAAAACTTCATCGGCAACCTGAGAGCTCCTCTCTCTAAAAGAGTGTAAAAACTAAATAATGGTGTAAGACTTGGTCAAAATTCATCCATCCTCCCTCCTTGGTCTATGAGAACTGAGTTCAAATGAGTGGGAAGAGATTGGACATTTCAACAAGCAAGAAAAAGTCAAGCATACACCTCCCATGCTTCACCAACCACCCCTCTTCTGTCTCATACTTCTCCCATGCTTTTCTCTTCCAAAATCAGAATTTATGGTGTAAGACACCATCATGGTGTGTCAAAGATGTCGGGGTATGGTTGGGATGACAACAGGTGGGACCCCGAAGTAGGTGCAGTCGTGTTTGCAGGCTTTTGGCATTTTTGGACAAAACCTACAGGTAGGTTTTTTCCAGTAAGCATTTTCTACCAGTAGGTTTGTGGCAGGGGCTGCGGTAGAAGAATTCCAGTGCACTTTTCCTACTGGTAGGTTTCTGCTGACTTCTACCCGTAGGTTTTCTCCTTTTTTGGAATTTTCTTGGTCTCTTGATGTCCCGAACCATCCGTTAAGCCTTCCCTTCTTCTCCATTGCCTTTAAGCACTTGATGGGAGGCTTAATACATGCCCTCACCTGCTCTTTACCTAAAATCACATGAATCCCCATTAAATGTGAATTTAAAAGCATTCCCCCCAATTTTCACTGCAAAAGCAAGCATAAATGGGTGTAAAAGAGATACATGATATGCAATATTTTGTACTCATCAGAATCGAGCCCTTCTTGCTAACCCCAAGAAATTTATTCAATACAAACCCGTGAGACTCAGTCGAACCTAGATCCAAATTTCTCAAACCCACGTATCAACCCATGAAGGACGGTGTTTGATCATCATGTCATTATGCAATCAAATTGTATAATTGCAATTTATACCACATGCTCATCATATCATAAGACATATATTAAACATATCCATTTCCACAATCATACCCAAATTCCTCAAATATCAATTACATCATAAAGTATATAATGACATTTCATAACATCACTAAGCATGTTATAGCATTTTCCATTCAATTTGCTCACTTGAACATCCATAGGCATTTTATCAAACACGTATAAGGCATAAATGTAAACACATAGCATGCCCAACAACACATTATTCATGAAACTCATATCAGGCAATTTTATCAAACCCAAATCATACAAGAGTTGGTTTTAACCTTTCCTTATACCCATTTTCCATATTCTAACAACACTAGATATGTGCTATACATGAGAATTTATCTCTAACACCCTACCAATTTCATATTTCAACCCTATATTAGAAATAAACCTAGATAGGGAAGGAACCCTACCTCTTGTAGCATATATCCATGTAGAATAAGCCCCAAAGACCAAGATTGGTCCCAAAAATTCCGTCTTTGAGATTTTGAAAAAACCCATAATCGCTGGTATGGTTTCTTAGCTCTCGTCGCGTAGAATGACTTTGTAACACCCCGAATTTTCTTTTATATATTTATAGAGATATATATATATATATATAGTAAATAATATTTGTAAAGATGTAGATATATGTAGTGACATAAGAATAAACCGTAGGAATAAATGCTATGGAGACAATTTGATTGGGAAGTTACGTGTCGAAGATGTTTAAACTTGGAAAGGGTGATTAGACAAGTTTCTAAAAGTTTGTAGGTCAAAATAATGATTCCATTGGATCCGGAAGGTCGAAAAACATTGGGAGTGGTAATATGGATGTATTGGAAGTTAGGAAGTGTCTCGGAGTTAAAATACACTTTAGCGAGAATTTGGGTAAAAATGGGTATTGAATACTACTTAGTGTTTTGGCCATAAATTTTTATCCTTAAGTCCAATTGATCTGAAATTTTTACAGTAGATAGTAGACATCTAGGGCTACAACAGTATGTCTCATGAAAATTTTCCAATTCGACCTATAAATGGGTCAAAACTGCATTGGAAGTTGAAACAAAAATCTGGCAGTCAAACTGTACCGGTACGCGTACCGGTACGCCGAACTCCAGTAGCTCAACCGTACCGGTACGCGTACCGGTACGCTGAACTCCAGAAGCTAAACCGTACCGGTATGCGTACCGGTACGCCCGATAAAGCCAGCCCGATCCGACTGCGGGTCTTTCTCCATTTCTTCCACTATAAATACTTAAGGCCGACTATTTGAGCCCCATTTCAGCCTTCTAAACCCTAGGCACCTTTAGAGAGAAAGAGAGGGAGAGAAGAACATCAAATATAAGGAGAGATACACCATTTTAGAAGATTAAAACCCTAGATTTCTAAGATTTCACTTCTCTACTCATCCTCTTTTCTTCCATTCTTCACCCACTCTCACCCAAATCTTTTGAAAACCCTAGGGAGGGGGAATTAAAAGGAAAAGAAAGGAAAGCAAGAAGGTCTTGAAGTTTGGGTATTTGGCTTAAACTCTTGAGCATTGAGGTAGGGGATTTCTTCCTATGTTCTTACATTGAGGCTAGGGCTACATTAAATGTATTCTTTTGGTTTAAAAATCATATGTACTTGCTATTAAATACATGATTCTTGTTCCTCTTGAAATAAATGTCATGTTTTGAACATTGTGATGGTTGGGTAACTATTAAATTTCCCTTTTTCATCTTCCAACCTTGGTTCTAAAGAGAAATGGACTTTTCCCTCTATTTTCCCTTGGTATTGCTTTCAAAACTTTAGTGTTTGATATTGTACACCAAAATGTTACTTATGATGATCTCTTGCTCATTTTCTTCCATCATATTATGAAACATTATATTAGAAATTGTGGAATTTGGTAATTCCTTGAAATGTTGATGAATTGAGAATATTTTGGTTTCCTCAATTGTATGGTTGTTGTGAGGGACTTGGATTGCCTTCGAGAGATGCCGTAGAGTGTTAGATGTTAGTCTACCCCAGTGGGGGTGAGATGGTTTCCTAGCACTTGTAGTGGGTTTTCATTTGGTAATGAAACCACTATCGTTCACTGGAGTTCGAACAAGGGATAGTATACTTTTCCTGGGAAGGGACTCGTCACTGCCATTGGGATGGTAGATGCCCTTTCCTAAAATGCTTGTGAATGTGATTGTGATTGGTGGACTAGGTATAAGCGTTGGGTAGATTCAGGAGAAGCAATCAACATACATGGTACGGGGATGAACCAATATACATGGGATGATGAGTTGGAACGTCTTGGCCGGTGCATTGGTATGGGACATCAGAAGACGCCCTTCCGAATTGGCCTAACTTTGGACACGGTGTATTGTTGTTCAATTTAATTGATTCTTTTACTTGATTGTTGTTATGGCTTAAACTTGAGATCTCTTTAAACTGTCCTATTTTTCCTTCAAAAATTGATATATATTATTTTCGAAATGTGACCGACCCGTTTTATATTTTTATAAACCTTGTTTGAGTTGGGAAGATTTTGCTACAGAGCTTCGTTCTCATCCCCTACAAATTACATTTTTCAGATTTGGTGCTAGAGGAGGATCTCGGCATCGACGGGTCAGGGCATTGGGAGGCTCCACTCGAGGGGAACCTAGATCCCGAGGTGGATATGTAGAGATGTAGCTTCTTTTGTACTAGACTAGGTTATTCTTTTGGACACTGTAAGGTCTAGTTTCTTTTGCTATTCCGCTGTGCTACTTCAATTAATTTTTGAGATGTAAATGCCATGGTTGGGCATATTATTTTGGATAATGATGTAAATATTTTATGGATGATGAATGAAGTTTAATTTATTTATGGATGATATTAGTGCTCTCATGACATAAATGGTTTTAGTATGTAATGCCATTCAGGGTGTGTTTTGGGGTGTTACAGACTTTAATTCTTAGTCCATAGCAATCTGATGGTTGGATCGTTGTAGATTAGAGGAAGAAGATGAAAAGAACTTTGAATTTCTCTTTTCTCTCTCTCTCTCTCTCTCTCTCTCTCTCTCTCTCTCTCTTTATCTCTTTTCCAGAAATGCTGAAGAAATGGGGGAATTAATCTTATTTCATTCCCGTTTATATACTCCTTGAACACTTGACCCTCGTTGCGCCAAACGTCCGACTTCCTTTGGTCCAATTTTATCTCGAATCAATTAAATCTCGTCATGTTTTAAATTTATTGTATTTTATTGAACTAGACTTAAATTATTTCTCGGGTTTCACAAAAAAATTCTATTCGCATTTATTTTAGCCGCGTGACACCCGATCGCCTCGTAAAACGCAAAAAATTCAACTATTTCAGAATTTGACGAAAATTGACTAGGCAGCTAGATTTTACGATACGAATCCAATGTTGAGGTCCGTTTAATTATTTGAGTTCTAGAAAAATTTGAGTTTTTAACCTGTACCGTAACAGCTAATTACTGTTTTGCCATTTTTAATAAAATTCTAATTTCCCAAGTTTTACATTTTTTCCCCTTAAAGGAATTTTGTCCCCGAAATTACACACACATGAACATATAATCAACATGCATATGCAAAAAACCATATAATACTCTATGACTACTAGAAATGTACCTCCATCCTCAAACAGAAATTGGTAGGTGTTACTGATAGTGTCACACCCCCACCCCGGATCACATAGGGTGGGCTGCTGACCGGCCACCAAGGCCTTAACCAACCAACCCTGTGCATGATAAATGCAAAATAAAACGAAAGAGAAATAATAAAGTGATCCAATCCACCGACCTAATGAATAACTAGAGGAATAAACTAAACATCACCAACATCATTACTAACCTCATGTAAAACAATAATTAAACCATAAGGTTTACTACATTAATAATAAGTTATATAAATATTTTATAATTAATTATCATAGCTTAGCTCTTTTCTTTATTCCATTTAATTATCATATCTTATCATATTTTGTTATATCCATCTTAATGGATTTTACTCTAAGCATCAGCAACATTGTTCCCAAAACAATTGAATATTTGTCTCAAAAAATATAAAAGACATTTATTCCTGAAGACATATGATAAAATAAATCTTCAATTCTTCTAATCCCTTGTCTATTTGAGGACTTACTCCTCCCCCTGATCCTCACTTGAAAAAAATGTTAAATGTTTGGATGAGCACAGTGGCCCGTGAATAGCAACCACCTCTAATGAGGTGTGAAAATAAATCCCACAGTTTATATAAAAAAATAAACTTTGATACAAACATAAGTACAACAAATTGTACCCCAATCCCTCCCACATAATCATGTAAACAAAATGATCTGATGATCACAAATAATTTTATAAATGAAAAGATATTTATAATCCAAAACACCCACTCATTTTCACAAATAACTTTATAAATGAAAAGACATTTATAACCCAAAACACTCACACACACATTCAGTCTCCAATACATTTGTCAAATTAAGTTTGTTACCACTAGTCTGGCAACTGACCCCGTCTCTTGTTAACACTAGCTTGGTAACTGGCCCTATCTCTTATCATCACTAGCCTGATGACTGGCCCCTATGTGCACATCCCTATAACGATCATATCGATATACATTCTCGTTACCATTTAGACTTGGTAACACAGTCCCCGTCTCATAAACATGATTTTCACACACACGACAAAACTGTAGTTTTAGTCCAAACGCACACAAAATTTCCCTTTCATCACCAAAGCAATGATATAAAATCATCTCACAAGTTTTCCAAAATTCACATGTATAACAGTTCACAATTGCAAAACATTTAATTGCAACCCCAAACATCAACACATATATCATATATATGAAAAATTCACACGCACGCATCCACGCATTTAATATAGAAAATCCTCTCAAAAGAAGTAGTAAACTACTCACCTTGATTCCCAAAATCCAATTCAAAGCACTCTTTCCTAACCTCAATGCAATCACCACCTAATCCAAAATAACATATAACAATCAATCCCTATTCCTAACTTTTCGTCATTTCACAATTCTATATTTAATTTTTATACTTCCTACCCATTGATATATACTTAATATATCATTTATATATAAATATCCTTTCTAATACGATGTAATAGGTTATAGAAGTATTCTGGGCTGTTTAAAAAAAATTCTAAAGTTTTGGGGTCAAATCATAATTTTTGAAACTTTTGGGACTGCCATAAATTTTCCAGAATTCTATTCTTCCAACTTACCAAGTAAAACAGTGGTTAAAATTAAGTTTAGAAAAATATAGGAGTCAAAGTAAAACTCTTTAAAACTAAAGGGGATGTTTCTAGAATTTTAAGAAACCCATCTTCTCCACCCACTGAAAGTTACAGAACCTGTAACTTTCTTCCTTCTTCCCCTTTGCTCCTTTTTTTTTTGCTTCCCTTTTTTTTAACACATTAAATAAATTCTTTAAAAGCTTCAAGACCAACCAATCTAAATTAGTAACTTTCAATAAAATCCATTTACATATTCTTCATATATATATATATATATATATATTCATTATCGTTATTTATAATAAACCTAATACCATGTAATTGAATAGAATACAAAACTCATCAAATAATTAATGAATTCATACCTTCAATGGATCAAATCCTTTTTTTTTTCTTTTTCGTTCTTCTTTTCTTCCTTCCTCTCTCTCTCTCACATGTGTGTGTGTATATATATATATATATATATATTCTTTGTTTGCTGCCACTTGCTTTGGTCTTCTAGGGTTTTTCTATCCAACAATACTATCATATTTAAAACACATGTAGAATAGTCCTAATAGGTCTCTTTAGAAGCAAGACTTTTATTAGAGACACATTAGTCTTCTTTAATTATTTTTATCCTTATATATATATAATTACTCCTAGGTAGCCAATGCACCAAAATAAAATAATTTTTTTTGTGGGTAATTACAGATAGTGTCCTCACGCTCCCTTGTCGCCTCCTCCATACCACGGTGCTGCCACAACACCTTCACCAGCCTCACAGTCTTGCCAAATAAAACTTAATCTAGGCTATCCATGATACCCCAATCCACCACATGTGTAGGATCTAGAGTGTACTTCTTAAGCATGGAGACATGGAACACCGCGTGAACACCTGATAGATTTGGCAGTCACGCCAACCGATAAAAATTGTACCAAGCCTCTCGAGTACCTCAAAAGGCCCAATATACCTTAGTGAAAGCTTTCCCTGTTTTTCGAACTTGACCACTCCACTCTTAGGCATAACCTTTAAGAAGACATGATCCCTAACCTCGAACTCCAAAGGTCTCTGCCGTTTATCAGTGTAGCTCTTCTGTCGGCTCTGTGCCATAAGAAGACGTTTTCGTATCAAATTCACCTTTTTGAGGTGTCTCTAATTAAGCCCGAACCCGTGGAAGGTCCCTCTCCAACCTCTGTCCAACAGACCGGAGAAAGGCAGGACCTCCTATAAGTGCCTCATAGGGTGCCATCTGTATACTCGCTTGATAACTATTATTGTAGGCGAATTCTACTAAGGGTAAGTGCTCCTCCCAGCTACCCTTGAGGTTAAGGTCGCATGCCCGAAGCATGTCCTCTAAAATTTGGACGGTCATCTCTGACTGACTGTCCGTCTAGGGATGAAAAGTTGTATTCATCATCAATTGTGTCCCAATATCTTGCGGGAAACTCTCCTAGAAGTGAGTCGTGAACTTGAGATCCCGACCTAATACTATAGATATAGGTACCCCGTGTAATCGGACTATCTCTCGTATATACAACCTGTAGAATTCCTCCAGTGTGAAGGTCATCCACATAACCAAAATCCATAGTGATGTGTTCCCACTTCCACTCAGCCAATTTTAATGGCTAGAGCAACCCTACTGGTCTCTGGTGCTCAGCCTTAACCTGCTGACACTTAAGGCACCTACTAACAAAGTATCCTACGTGTATCTTCATCCCACTACAATAATACTGGCGGCGAAGATCATGGAATAGACCCGCGCTCCCCCAAACAGGTCATCAATCCTCGGCAAAGGGTACCTATTCTTGATAGTGACCCGGTTCAACTGCCGATAGTCTATACACAATCGAAGGGTCTTATCCTTCTTCTTGGCAAACAATACCGGAGCGCCCAAGGTGAAGTGCTCGGCCTTATAAAACCTTTGTCCAACAATTCTTGCAATTGAACCTTGAGTTCTTGCAACTCAGCAGGTGCCATTCTATGTGGAGTCATAGAAATAGGTGAAGTACCCGGATGTAACTCGATGCTGAAGTCCACATCCCTATAGGGAGGTAATCCCGGTAACTCGTCCGGAAAAACGTCCTCATACTCATACACCACCCGAGGTAGACCCAATTCTTGTCTCGCCTCATCCTCCAGGGTAAGGCTCGCTAGCCAACCCATCAACTGCCCATGCCATCGAGAGTCATACACGGCTTGGGGCAAAGCATCTTGTTTTTCCCCCTGAAACTTGAAACAAACACCCTCCGGTGTATAGGCAGTGACCCTCTTCCTGTCACAATCAATGACAACCCGATGTGCCGCCAACCAGTCCATCCCGAGGATGACATCGAACTCTGACATGTCCATAACCCTAAGGTCCACGGTGAGTAGAATCCCCGAGATCTCTAACTCACAACCCCGACATATCTGATTCACACACACCCTAGCTTCTAGGGGTGAATTCACATACAACGGCTCTTCCAAGGTATCAACCTCTAAGCCCAAATCCCTCACACATGATGCAGAAATGAATGAATGTGATGCACCAGAGTCAAATAATACTTTAGCCCATAGGCGAGAAAGTAGAAATGTACCCTGAATGACTGACTGGTCCACTGGCTCAGCCTGAGGTGTAATGGCGTAGACACGCCCCTGGGTCCCCGAAGTCCCGGCCTGCATGCCCTGTCCTCGGCCTCGACCCACGCCCTGGCCCATCTGGCCTGCCTGCGGAGTTCCCGCTCGAAAAGTGGTAGGGGCCTGAGTAGTGCCCTGGAACTGATACTGGTTTCCCTGGCCCGTGGTGGGGTAGGGAGGAATAAAGTATGTCTGTGGCTGTCCCACTGATGACTGGGACTGAGATGTCCCATAGCTCTGGGATCCTTGCCTCTGCGGACAATCCCGCTTTATATGTCCCGGTTGGTGGCAATGGAAACATGTTTTCTGGCCAGCCTGGTAGGTAGTCCTGAAGTTTCTCCCGCCTTGGGAAAATTGACCTTGGCCTTGGCCTTGATAGCCACGGCCCTGTCCTTGTTGTCCTTGTGGAGTAGAAGTCCTCTGCTTCTTCCCCGAACTAGAAGAAGAGGATTGGCCCTCCTTCTTCTTATCCTTAGCACCCGCCTCGCGGATGCTTCGTGCATCGTCAACCTCCCTCTCAATGGCCATAGCTGTCTCGACCATAGAGTCCAAGTCTTGCAAGCGGAGGCCCACAATCTTTCCCCGGATGGATAGTTTCAATCCATCCTCAAACCTCCTTACCTTGGCCATATCCGTGGCCACGTAATCATCAGCAAATCGGGCTAATTCGGTGAACTTAGCCACATACTCCATCACCGTCATTGACCCTTGCTTCAAATCTAGAAACTCTCGAGCCTTTGCATGTCGAACGGCCGTTGGGAAATATTTACCCATGAAGAGCTCCTTGAACTCTCCCCATGTCATGGCCTCTAAGTTCTTCGAGGCCGTCACCCAATCCCACCACAACTGGGCTTCTCCCTCTAGCTGGAATGCAGCTAGTCTTATCTTAGTAGCGTCTGAGGTGACCTCCATCGCCCCTAAGATCTTGTTGACTTGCCGGAACCAATGGTCGGCCACCATCGGGTCCGCCCCTCCCATGAAGACTGGAGGTTTGTGTGCTTTAAACTGTTGGAGGTTACTCGCGCTTCCATGTCCGGCATTTGCACTAGCTTGTGCAACAGTAGCCGCCATCATGCCCATGGTTTCCGTAAATGCTTGTTGATCGAAGACCGGTGGTGGTTGGTTAATGTTCCGCCCACCGCCTCGACGTCCTCTTCTTCCACTTGCCATCTACACACACGTCAAATGGCAATGGTACACTAACTTAGTACCCCGAGGTAGGGATCAAAGTCTAAGAGTTTAAAATTTCTCATTGTCTCACTAGTAGAGCGTACGCCTCTAATAGTAGACATCTACACCATAAACTATCTCATTTATTCTTTGAACTTTCCCGTTTGTTTGCTTTCCCACTCCCAAGGTTATGTTCTCTAACCCTAGTGTGTCCCCTTCCATACACATTTTACCATGCATATAATACACATATCACATATCACATAACATGTAGCAATTTAAGCAAATAACATGTAATGTATAATGAATGCAATGGTCTAGACCCATGCCCCATCAAGCCTTAGGTAAATCGCATACCTATGCTCTGATACCAAGCTGTGACACCCCAAATTCCGGGGGTCCTTTATACACCGTTGACCAACCGTCAACCCGCGGAAATACCCGTGAGTGTCGCTTAACCCGACACCCCGTCACCACATTCCCTTTACCGAAATTTATAAGAATCTTACAAGCCCAACTTCTTCTGGTTGGTTAACCCTTCCGAGATTCAATATACCACCATTGGCATCCTATTATTGTCCATTTATAACCTTTAAAGGAAGGAAACAATAGCCCCAGAGTTTGGCAAACAAAACAAAAAAAATAAAATTTCGGAAAAATTTGGCGGGCGTACCGGTACGCGTACCGGTACGCTGTACCCACTGGACATCGGCGTACCGGTACGCTCAGCCTTCTGTCTGTCTCCGTACCGGTACGCGTACCGGTACGGTTTTGCCAGTTTTGCCTTTTTCTTTTGTTTTTCACTTCCAATCCATTCTAATGCCTTCCAAACTCACCCAACCCATGCATAATGAGGATTTTCATATAAAACATGTTTTATACAAGTTCCATTACAATTAATTCCATATATTTACATATCAAAATGGAATTTTGACAAAAGCTTTACAAAATAACCATAAAAAGTCACAAGTCGTCTTTCTTCAACTTTGGGGCTCGTAATGGGAGCCGTCCGCCGGTGTGTACCCCGCACCTGAAATGTTTTTCCCACAAAGGGTGAGCCACGCTCAATAGGGTATCTCCTAATGAGGCTACTCCCCAACCTATATGCATATGAAATGTTCACATGCCACAAAACAATAATTCATAATATTCCAAGCAATAAAATGTATTCAATGTTGGAATTTCACAATGTCATGCCATGTAATGAGGTGAGACTCACACATGCATATCACCCGAGCCCTCCCCGGCTCCTCTACACATGCAAACGCCAATGTGTACCAATCCGTCATTTATGTTGCACATCAAATGACATTTCATTCTAGGGTCTTTATAGGGGTGGATATTTATGGACTTACACCAACGGCACCCAACCGACACGGAATTTATGGACTTCCACCAACGGTTCCGCGTACACCGACACACTTTATGGGCTCTATACCAACGGAGTGCGTCTCCGACCACCGGGTCTCTCACCCGAGGGATAGTCTAGCCCTTCTTGCTACCCCAACCCTAACCACCATGCAAACCGTGAAACTCGACTAGGTCATCGACCCATAACACCCGAGCCCACTTGTCATCCACCAAACATGGTGAAGACAACCACCATGCACACACACACCCACTACATGCGATGTTCCCGTGCATATGCAATGTGATGTCCCATTGCAACAAAATAAAATGCTCATCATGGTATGAGCAACATATGAACATTTACAAGACATTTCATACACTTCATGGCAAAATCATATCGTAAGCATATAATTCCCATAATACAAATTTCAAGCATGTTGTCAACATACTAGAATTTCAAGGCATATATATAAACACATAACATGCCCACATTTTCACATAACACATGAATTCACATTGGGTTCATTTCACATATTCAATCATAGAAATCACATTTAGTAACTTCTAAATACCTATCCAAGCTAGGATCTTCCTTTACCCATTTCAATACCCAATTCACCCAATTTCACAACAATAGGCAAGAGATACATAGGCTATCATCCTACCCATTCCATAAAAACATTATAGGCTTGGAATAAACCTTAGTAGGAGGAAACCCTACCTCTTGAAGCGTGGAGAACAACGTTGAGAAGCCTCCTAGACCCGATTCAAGCTCAAAGCCCTAGCCTCCAAAAATCCCGTCCTTGGAATCTCGCCAAAACCCGACCTCCTTGGTATGGTTTTGTAGCCCTTGGCGAGGAGAACAACTTTCTCTCTTGGCTCGAGTTGATTTAAGCTCCGTGGAGACGAGGATCTTAGAGAGAAGGTGGAGAAAACCTAGCTCTTCCCTCTCTTCTTTCTCACGTTAAAACCGGCTGAGCAAAATGGGGAGAAAATCTGATTTTCTCCCCTTTAAATACCCTTTAATTACTTGGCCCACAACGCGCCACACGGCCCTAAATTCCCGGGTCCGTTTTAACCCCGAAACGATTAAATTTCGCTCCGGTTTAAGTTTAAAATATTTTTATTTCAACTTGCCTTAATATTTCCCAAAACTTTAAAATTTTATAAAAATTTCGTGTACGGGGTCACCCGAGGCCCGTTCGTCTCGTAAAACGCGAAAAAATCCGACTATCTCGGAATTCTATGAAATTTGACAGGGTAACTAGTTTTCGCGAGACGAATCCAACGGTGAGGTCCGTTTCGTCATTCGAGTTCTAGAAAAATTCAGGTTTACAACCTGTACCGTAGTGGCAATTTACCATTTTGCCCTTTTTCACAAAGGTTTAAATTTTCTCGGGTTTCACAGAAAGAGTCTGAAATTTTTTACCAAAGTTACGATAGATTTAAAGACCTTCTTGCATCTTGCCCACATCATAGATATGAGAACTGAAGTGTGCTAAGTTTTTTTATGAGGGTTTAACCCCTCAAATGCGCCAATTTTTAGAAATGATGTGTAATGGTGATTTTATGAATAAGGAACCAGATGAGGCGTTTGATTTTCTAGATCGTTTAGCTGAGAATGCACAATCTTGGGATACCACTTCCCAAGAACCTTCTAAGAATAAGAATTCTTCATCATTAGGGGGTAAGTATCAGTTGAGAGATAATGATGACTTAGGGGCACTAATTGCTACATTGCCTAGGAGGGTTGAGGTTATGGAATTTAAAAATGTTAATGAGATAGATATTGCTCCTATTGAGGAAATTTGCAGCATTTGTGAAATCCTTGGACACCCCCGTAAAGGAGTGTTCAACAATTCCTGTTTTGAAAGAAGTTCTACATGATCAAGCAAATGTTGCAAATAATTTCTCAAAGCCTTATAACAACCCATATTCCAATACATACAACCCTGAGTGGAAAAATCACCCCAATTTTAGTTGGAGGGCTGAAAATCATGCATCACAAATACCTCAACAGAATTCTTCGAATTTTGTTCCCTACACTCCACCTCCTAAGAGGAATTTTGAAGAGGTATTATCTCAATTCATGCAAAGTCAGACTAACTTCAACAGTCAAACCACTCAGGCTATAAATGATATCAGAAGTACTCTTACTAAATTGACTAATGCTCCGTGTCATTAAGAGAAAGATAAGTTTCAAGCTCAACCCCAACCGAATCTGTAGGGTCAATTTAATGTAAATGAGACTTGCACATCTGATACTGTACATGAGCAAATCAAGTCTATCACCACACTTCATAGTGTAAAAATAATAAATAAAACTGTTCCCACTAAAGTTCAAGAATCTGAGAAAATTTCAAAATCTATGGAGAGTGGTGATACACTTTGACCAATCTGAAATCATTAAGCCTGAGAAGAATTTGACATCTGCACCATTCGCACAGAGATTACTTACATCTATCAAACCTAACATGCACAGTGATATGTTGGAAATTTTTAAGCAGGTTAAGATCAACATTCCCTTGTTGGATGTCATAAAACAAATACCTTCTTATGCAAAATTTTAAAAAGATTTGTGCACTGTCAAAAAAAAATTAAATGTTCAAAAGAAGGCATTTTTAACTGAGCATGTGTCTTCCATAATTCAACATAGGACTCCACCTAAGTATAAAGACCCTAGTTGTCCTACCATCTCTTGTGTTATAGGCAATCATAAGATTGAACAAGCTTTACTAGATCTGGGAGCTAATGTTAATTTGCTTCCTTATTCAATGTATGATCAATTAGGGTTAGGGGAGTTGAAACCCACTTCGGTGACACTTCAATTGGCTGACTGCTCAGTGAAAATACCAAGAGGGATGGTGGAAGATGTTCTGGTCCAAGTTGATAATTATTATTTTCCTGTGGATTTTATCATTTTAGATAACCAACATGTGTTATGTTCTAATACTCAAATTCCTATCATATTAGGCATACCATTTTTTGCTACTTCAAATTCATTGATAAACTGTAGAAATGGTGTGATGAAATTATCTTTTGGTAATATGACATTGGAACTTAAAATTTTTAATGTGTGCAAACAACCTGGGGAAGTTGATGATGATGTGCATGAGGTGAATATGATTGAATCTTTTGTTCCAAACAGAGTATATGATTCTTCCTTGCTTGATCCACTTGAAGCATGTTTGATGGAACACCCTTCTATATTAGAAATAAGTGAAAATAACTCTGAATGATTGAACTAATTTCTCTTTTGAATTCTTCACAGGTACTAGAGGTAAAAGAGTGTAAACAAAAGTTTGAAGTGCTTCCACCAAGAACCAATCCACCAGTGCCATCAAGTGCTAAGGCCCCCAAGCTCGACTTAAAACCACTACTAGTTATTTTAAAGTATGCATTTTTGGGGGAAGACCAAACATTTCCAGTAATAATTTCTTCTCATTTGAATTCAGCACAAGAAGTTATGTTATTGCAACTTCTTAAACAGTATAAAGGTGATATTGGTTGGACTCTTGCTGACATTAAGGGGATAAGTCCTTTATTTTGCACTCACATGATATACCTTGAGGATAATGCTAAAACATCTACAGAGATACAAAGAAGACTAAACCCACATATGAAAGAAGTGGTAAGAAATGAAGTGCTGAAATTGTTAGATATAGGGATAATTTACCCTATTGCAGACAACAAATAGGTAAGTCTTACACAGGTAATCCCAAAAAAATCAGGTGTTACTGTAGTTGCTAATGACAATAATGAACTTGTACCAACTAAGACAATAACTGGTTGGAGAATGTGCATTGACTACAAAAAATTAAATTATGTGACAAGAAAGGATCACTTTCCTTTGCCTTTTATAGATAAAAGTTTGGAAATGGTGGCTTCTCATATGTTTTATTATTTTTTGGATGGTTATTCGGGATATAACCAAATTGAAATAACCCTAGAGGACCAAGAGAAAACCACATTTACTTGCCCTTTTGGTACCTTTGCATATCGAAAGATGCCTTTTGGGCTTTGCAATGCACCCGCGACTTTTCAAAGATGTATGCTTAGTATTTTTAGTGACATGGTTGAGTGTTTTCTTGAAGTCTTTATGGATGATTTTATTGTTTTTGGTGATTCATATGATGGCTGTCTTTCAAATCTTGAGAAGGTTTTAATCCGATGTGAAGAAAAGAGTCTTGTACTTAATTGGGAGAAATGCCACTTTATGTTTCGTAAGGGAATTGTTCTTGGTCACATTGTCTCTTCTGAAGGAATCCAAGTTGATAGAGCTAAAATTGAATTAATTTCTAATTTACCTACCCCCAAGACTCTTAAGGATGTTAGATCATTCTTGGGTCAGGCTGGTTTCTATAGGAGGTTCATAAAAGACTTTAGTTCCATATCTAGCCTACTTTGTCACCTCCTAGGGAAAGACACAACTTTTGAGTGGAGTGAGTCGTGCCAAGAGGCTTTTGATAAGTTAAAGGGCATGCTTACTACTGCTCCAATTATGCAACCACCAGATTGGAGTCTTCCATTTGAAATCCTGTGTGATGTCAGTGATTACGTCATGGGGGCAGTCTTAGGCCAACGAAATGAGAAAAATCCACACGTTATATACTATGCTAGTAGGACCTTAAATAATGCACATATGAATTATTCTACTACAGACAAGGAATTACTAGCAGTAGTCTTTGCCTTAGACAAGTTTAGGTCTTATCTAGTAGGATCACCTATTGTTATTTTTACAGACCATGCAGCTTTTAAATACCTATTAACAAGAAAAATGCAAAACCTAGACTATTTAGGTGGATCCTCCTACTCCAGGGATTTGACACAACAATCAAAGATAAAAAAAGTAGTAGAAAATGTACTGGCTGACCACTTGTCTAGACTTGTGAGTGATGTGCCTATGGAGACAATGCCAATTAAGGATACATTCCTTGATGAACAATTGTTGGCTATTTCGTTATTACCTTGGTTCGCTAACATCGTAAATTTTCTTGTAACTGGTAACATGCCACCATCTTGGAATGCATTGGATAAAAAGAAATTTTTGGTTGAAGTAAGAAATTTCTTTTGGGATGATCCATATCTCTTCAAATATTGTGCATACCAAATTATTTGGAGATGTGTACCTGATGATGACGTAGCAGTATTTTGTATTTTTGTCATTCAGGGGCCTGTGGAGGTCATTTTTTGATAAGAAAAACGGTTGCAAAAAATTTGCAGTGTGGATTTTATTGGCCAACAATTTTTAAAGATACTTATAATTTTTTTAAAGCTTGTGAGCGTTGTCAAAGAGTAGGGAGATTAACCCGTAGAAATATGATGCCTCTTAATCCCATTTTGATTATAGAAATTTTGTGATGTTGGGACATTGATTTTATGGGACCTTTTCCCCCATCTTTTAGCTATATTTTTATTTTAGTGGCAGTAGACTATGTTTCCAAATGGGTCGAAGTTGTACCATGTCGGACAAATGATCATAAAGTTATTTTAAGATTTTTAAAAGAAAATATTTTGTCTAGATTTTGTATATCTTGAGCCATTATAAGTGATGGGGGATTGCATTTTTGTAATAAACCTTTTGAAACTTTAATGAAAAAATATGGTGTAAGACATAAAGTTGCAACCCCCTATCACACACAGACAAGTAGGCAAGCAGAACTAGCCAATCGGGGCATTTCTTACATTTTGGAAAAAACGGTGAATCCTTATCGTAAAGATTGGTCATTACGACTAATTGATACGTTGTGGGCATATCACACTACTTTTAAAACCCCGATTGGCATGTCCCCGTATTGATTGGTTTATGGAAAAGCTTGTCATTTACCAGTGGAGTTGGAACATAAGGCATATTGGGCCATTAAAATGTTTAATTTTAGTCTTGACAAAGCTAGCCCTTTATGAAAATTACAGTTAAATGAGCTTGAGGGAATTTGAAATGAAGCTTATGAAAATTCTAGAATCAGCAAAGAACGAATGAAGGTGTTTCATGAGAAAAATATTTTGCGAAAAACTTTTACACCTTCACAAAAGGTTCTTTTGTATAATTATAGGTTACATATTTTTAAAGGAAAACTGCGCACTAGATGGAGTGGCCCATATATTGTTAGAGAAGTTTTTCCCTATGGGACGGTGGAAATTGAAAATCCCAAGAATGGTAATGCTTTTAAAGTTAATGGGCAACGATTGAAATCATATTTGGAAGGAAGTGTCGTAGAAGTGGAATCCATCGAGCTGATGGATCCCCAATATGAATAATCTGTCTCTAACATTTCAACCAAATTGTTGTATATTATTTGTTTCTCTTGGATTTCTCCTTTTAGTTTCATTTGAGATGTTGCAAATGTCCATGCACATGATATCATATCTGGTATGTTCTCCTTTACTCTTGTCGATGTCTTGATGCTACGTTGCCTACTTATACAGTGGGAACAATGTACAGTTTTGAGTGGGGGGTGAGCATGCTTTATTTATTATACATTGTGCACATGCATCTATGATATTTTAAAAAAAAATTAGTAATTTTGAAGATAAATTTTTGCTATTTTAGTACGCAGGCAGTTGTACTGAGAGATTGTGTTTTTTTTCTAAGTATGGTGATAGGGAGGCCATTGGAACATACATCCGGATGCGTATAGAACAGAGCAAAAACCTCTAGAAAGTGCGTCCGAACGTGAATCTAAAAGGCTGTGTTTTCTGGAACTTGCATCCGGACGAGAATGTTCATGCGTCCGGACACGTATACCAATCGTTTCAAATCAAGAAAACGCGTTCGAACGCAACCTGACATGCGTCCGGACGAGTAGTCTTTTAGGCTGATTTAATGAGGTCGTTGAGACGCATCTGAACGGTAATGCTCATGCGTCCGGATGCGTGTGAAAAAATTATAAATAGAGATGCTTGAACTGTGACACCCCAAAATCCGGGGGTCCATTGATTACCATCAACCCACGAAATACCCGTGGATACCGGGGAACTCGATATCACGCCGTTATGCCCCATTTACCGGGGTCCTTAATTTAACAAAAATTCGGGCAGAGTCTCCTTTGTACGGAGAGCTCTACCCAAAACACAACATGTGCAATATACATTCACATGACCCATCCGAGGTCCAATATAAAATAATGACCACATCGGGTCCATTTATCCATACTTTTAACGCCCCTAAAACTGGGGTTCCTATGTTGATGTATGAAGTGTGACATTGAATTGTAAAAGTGTAACATGGCCTATAAAAGTGTAACATTGCCATGTACCACTGCGACCTATAAACACATCACACCTATGCATCAAACATAGTTAATATAAGTTCAAGTTCCAATCTTTTTACATACATTAGATACCAAAATTTAATTACAAGTCTAATTTTACAAAAAATGGATTGAAAGCCACAAGTCAGCCTTTCTTCCTCCTCAAGTGCCCGAGTGAGTGTCGTCCGTTGGCGTAAAACCCGCACCTGACATGTTTTCCCGTATAAGGTGAGCAACGCTCAATAGAGTATCTCCTACAGAGGCTACTCCCCATCCTAGATGCATATGCAATGCTCACATGCAACAAACAACAATCCATAACATTCCAAGCAAGAATATGCATTCAATGTTGGAATTTATCATATCATGCCCTGAAATGAGATGAGACTCACTTATGCAAATCAACCCGAGCCATTCCCAGCTCCTCAACACATGCAAGTGCCAATATGTATGGAACCGTCATTTATGTTGCACATCAAATGACTTTTACCCATCTAGGGTCTTTGTATGGGGTGGATGTTCATGGGCTTACACCAAGGGTCTCCAACCTACTCGAAATTTATGGACTTCCACCAAGGGCTCCGCGTACACCCACACACTTCATGGACCAAGCCAAGGGAGTGTGTATCCCAACCACCGGGCCTTGCACCCGAGAGATCTTCTAGTCCCTTCTTGCGAACCCCAACCCTAATCACCATGCAACCCGTGCGACTTGGCCAGGTCTTCGACCAAGCTTAATCGAGCCCACTCGTCATCCACCAAGTGTGGTGTTGACGACAACCATGCACACACCCACATGATGCTACGTTACCGTGCATATGCAATATGATGTCCCATTGCACAATGATAACATATTATATGCTATGAAAGACATATGAACAATATCAATACATTTCACATATCCCATGAAAAAATTATATCATAAGCATATAATTCCCATAATTCTCCACAATGTCAATATAACACAAGCATGCATATACATTGACAATTTTCATAACACAATTCCAAGCATGTTATCACAATTTTTATGCCAATAACACACTTAATCACAAAGGCACAATATAACACATAACAACCCATGTAATAGCCCACATAGCAGCCCACATAACGGCCCAAAAACAGTCCATATAATAGCCCCAAAACAGCCCATATACCAGCCCATAACATTCCACAAGATAGTGCACAAAACAGTCTCATAACAGTGCACAAAACAGCCTCATGGCAGTGGACAAAACAGTCCCATAACAGTGCACAATTTCAACCCTTAACAGCCAAAATACAGCCCCAAAATAGGCCACATACCAGCCCCAAAAATCAGCCCAAAAGGTAGGAATAAAACCAAAGTAGGAAGACCCCTACCTCTTGGTGCGTAAATCGAAGGGTAGAGCTTCCAAGAACACCTCACAAGCTCCCAAAACTCTTGATTTCCCCCAAGTCTCCTCTTGGATTTTCGGTGAAATCACTCGTTCTTGGTGTGGTTGCGTAGCCCTTGTCACAGTGATCGACTTTAACTCTTGGTCCGAGTCGATCCGAGCGACGGAACTTCGAAGATCGGAGGAAGAAAGCTTGAAGAACTATTTTTCTTCTCTTCTCTCTCTTTGTCCGGCCAAGGTGCTGAAAAAGTGAGATATTTTCTTCAAAATATCAGATTTTGGTCGATATTTATAGTCGCAAATGTGCGGTCCACATTGCACCGCATATTTCCTACTTCCGGGTCCGTTTTCGTCCCCGAACTGATTCATTACATCCCGGTTTAAGTTCAAATTAATTTTATCCAAACTTTAATCCAATTCTAATGAAATTTTATAAAACTCATTTTTGGGGACCTCCACGAGGTCATTCGCCACCCAGCCACCTCGAACCACGTGCAAAAATTCGACTATCTCAGAATTCGACGAAATTCGACAGGGTAACTAGTTTCCGTGATACGAGTCCAATGGAGAAGTCCGTTTCCTCATCCAAGGTCTATAGAAATGCGTATCTTGAATCCGCACTGTTGTGGCAAATTATTGTTTTGCCCTTTTTCAGAAAAAGTTCAAATTTACCCGGATTTTACATTGAACATTTTTTTTTCTCTGTATCTTCTCCTCAACCATTTCAAATACCTCTCCCACCTACTACGAAACCCATTCCTCTCTTTTACCCGATGACGCCTCCTAAAGCTTCAACTTCCAAGAGAGCTCGGATCAATACACGAGAGACCCAGGATACTCAAGACGAGGATTGTACCTTCAACCTTCTACGGTTCGAGACATTAGCCGCCCAAGTGAGATTTTTTCAATACTACACAACCAAGCCTTTTGTTTGCGAGAGACAGATAGAGTATGAAGATTTCGCCCAGTTGGGAGTTTGGGACATTATTTGCTCGAGGAGGTGGGTCGGCTTTATGGGACGAGAGTGGCCATGCATACCAGTTCTTGCACGCGAGTTCTACAGCAATGCGGATGACAATGAGGATGGCACTTTTCGCACCTTTGTTCGGGGTAAGCATATTTGGGTTGATGTCACCGCTATCGCTCGATTGACTGGGATGACTTAGGCCCGAGTGGCCAACTTGGATTACCCCAAGGCGTATTCAGGTGATGTAGTTGCAAGAGAGCTGCTGGGGGATGAGGACTTCGTGTGGACCAACGAGTATAGGTTTCTTTAGCAGGGTGACTTGACGAACAAGTATAAGATACTTTAATTTCAGTATCAAATATTTGCCCTTGTTGAGGAACAACCATATTTATCCACACCAGGCTCGACTGCTCTATGCCATGGGTACAGGACATTCCATTGATCTCCCGTCTTTGATTTTTGCTAAGATGCGGCGGGCGATAGTGGATCCCAATAAGGGTTCTCTTCCTTTTGCTAGGCTTGCCACTGCATTTTATGAGCATGAAGGAGTGGTGATTGATGCCACTATGGATTGGGCCAAGAAGGTAGTAGTTCTCAACTTTGACTCTCTACTAAAGATTCATAGTGTATCTAGAGCAGGAGGAGAGAGGGGTCACGATCCTGAGCAACAGGGAGAGGCTGCAGCTGAGTAGATAGTACCCATGGAGAAGCAGTGGGATCAGTTCCTCAACTTGGATGAGAACTTTGATTTGCTAATTGATGAGGAGACTGATCCCACGACTGATAGGCATCTGTTGTTCAAGATTTTGAGGGAGCAGAAGGAGATGAGAGAGATGAGGGCCTAGTTGAGAGGGTCAGGGCAGAGTTCTCAGGGTCGTGCTGGCCCATCTAGTTAGTGTGGTGGTATTTCTTCTAAGTCCTAGTGGTTTGTTAGGATTTGAAAAAGTTTCTTTTTGTTGAAATCAAAGCCTATTTTGTCTTGTTAGATCATGTTTAGGCTTGATTTAGTTATGTATGTAGTTCACAAAATTTGAATATAATAGAAAATGCATATTTTGTTTTAATGTGTTATTAAATATCTAAATAACATTTTTATGCATAATTTGACACCACAATATAAGAATAATTAGTTTAGCTTTAAATTTGTCACTATTTAAGCATCACATAGAACTTTATTATATATTTTTGTATCTCATATCATGTTCTTATAAAAACTCACAATTTGTGCACTTTAGAATTTATCAAGTTGAAAATTTGTTAGGTATTTTACCTTGAGAACTTGAAACATATAGTGGAGATGCATAAAAACTCTGGTGAGTTTTGATCTAATCTTCCTTTGAGGGTTATTTACATTTACTCAAGAATATTTTTATTCAGCTAATCTCCTTCAATAGTTTCATTATTTTTGTTTTGGTCAACACCAATATTGTGAATGATTACTTGACTTTAAATTATTTGCATGAGCTAGTGTGTTATTAAGAATTCCTGAGATATGATTTTAGGCCATCTTTGATATTATTTGAGCCTTAACCTTATTCTTTGAATATTATTATCCCTAAAAGCCGTGATTAAGCCTTTGAAGCAAAATTTTATTTCTTATACACAACATATAATAATCAAGCCAATGAAAAAAAAAATTAATATCTTTTACCCTTGGTTATCCCGAGATTGAGATTTTATTGTTTATGTAATTTGGGAGATGTTGGTTAAGAAAAGATGAAAAAAAAAAAAAAGGTTTTGCATACTTGTAAATATCTACATTAGATGTCTTGCTTAAAAGTATATATATATATATATATCAGTTGTCTTGCTGAAAAAAAAAAGGAGAAAAAAAAGTTAAAAAAAAAATGACAATATGTCTAGTTGTGAAAAAATCACACTACACACGAGTTTATATGGGAACATGATAAGTGCATATATTTATATAACGCAGAGTTCTATATTTTACTTTGTATGTGCTTATTAAAGGGGCTTGTAGCTTAGAATTTTTATATTGTGATAGCAATTTGTGTTATAAAATTATTATTCAGATATTTGATCACATGTTGATCTTTGTGGGAATACTATATAGAATAGTTGCCTATTTCATGATTTCAGAAGAAAAGTATGCAACCATTCTAATACTCATCAACTACCACAAATAGTTCACTTATTTCATGTTGTATGAGTCATAATATGCATGTGATCTAAAAGATAATTCAAATAGACATATGACGTAATGTATAAATTCTTTCTTTACTAAATTCTAGTTATGCAAGTCAAGAATAAACCAAATATTAATAAGCTTGCATGATTTATGATTAGTGATGGATAATGTATTATTTTGATGGGTAAATTTAGTCATTTATATAAAAGGGAATGATAAATGTACTGATTTATTCAAAGATTTGATGTTATCATAGTAATGAAGGGAATGTGTTGTTTTGCAGTTATTTGATTTAAATTGGAGCTATAATAGGGGAAGTAAGTGAAAATTGAAGAGGAACTTGCTGGAAGACGCGTCTGGACGGTGATGTTATTGGGTCCAAACGGAGTTTCCAGAATGGCCAGACAAAGGTTTCCAAGAATTGGCATTCACAGTCAAGTGCGTCCGGACGGTTTATGACTTGCATCCGGACGCGTGTTTTTGAAAAACGAGGACTCTGAAGGGTTGGAATTTGATTAGACTTCTGTAGGAAAAATATATATAAAATGGGGAAGAATTGTTGTTTAAAGGGGGGAATTTTTCATTATTTTATTTTTATTCTGGTTATAAGTTTTAGGATGTCTGGCTAAGAAGTTTGACTAAAGTTAGGGGAGAACTTTTCAATAAAGTACGGTATTGTTATTGACTTTATGATTTGAAGGTATGTAATATTTTTTAATTCAACTTTTGTTTTCATAGTAAAGTTTTTGCTCTGTAAAGATTCTTGATTCACTGTGTCGTATACATTAATTACTTGAATTTTCCCGCGACACAAATAACTGGTGATTCCCTGCTGAAGTTGATTAAAATTATTTCACATAATAATATAACCAGAGGATTGTGTAGTTGAATTAGAAATTGGTTTGTTAGGAAAGTTTGATATGTTGTAGACTCGGGGCACAGTAAATGCTTACAATCGACAAGTAATTCTTTGGTTTTTCTAAATAAACCTTTGGATATAAAAAGTGGTGTTTCTCTATCTTTACTGTTAAATCTTCCAACTGGAGTCACTTGACAATTTGACTCTTGATTGAGTATGGAAACTGAATCTTTAATCATTACCGTATAGATTTGAAAGGGTTCCCCGATGCTTTAGTATTTTACATATTGATTTAAATAGTTTATTCTGATTTTATCCATTAAAAAACTTTTTCTAAGAAAATTGGTTATACAATTATTGATTGTTTTAAAGTGGTAACTGTTGTTTTCTCTATTCCTTGAGGGTTTAACCTCGGTCTTCCGAGCTTATATTACGTTGCACAACCTGCGCTTAGGTTAACATATTTGAAGTTGTAGCAATTTATACCCTCACACAAAGATTTAATTGCAATTGTGCAATACGAGACATGGCGTAAATACTTAAAACTCTAAGCATTTGGATTTTGATCTTTATGCTTTTCTACCATGATAGCGCTTGTCCTTTTTTCAATGCATTGACTTTTTCTTCATCTTCTTTCTTAACCCAACTCCCTATATATTCATTATTTTTTTTTTACTTGAGTTTCAAATTGAGACGTTGATGCATACTTCCAACTTTACAATACAATTTGATTCAATTATAACTTTATATCGTCTATCACATAATTGACTAACACTAAGTACATTAAATTTCATGTGATTGAGCAAAGCATATTTACATCAAAAGAGAGAAACTACATGCTATGTTGTCAATGCTAACTACTTGGCCATTGGCATCCAAATCATCTTAGATCCTTTAAAAGACATATTGTAGAATGCATTTTTATGTAATTTCTAACAAAACAAGAATATGCATAATGAAATATTTTGTGAAAATAATAATTAAGGGTTTCGATTTTTTCTTTCTCGACTCATTATTCTCAATTTTTAACTTATCAAATGAGAATGTATCAAGAGACTTGCCTCTCAATAATTTATTTTCTTTCTTATGCTCCTTATTTTCTTTTCTCAAAATATTATTCTTATTTGATAGAAAAATCAACTTCTTTTTGAGATTTTTATATTTCTTGTTGAGAAAGTAAATCATCATGTAGTTCACTCATAGCATCACACAAATCATGAAATGATAGATTTTCATCTTCATTTCCATTTGATGAAAGGTGTACATCATTATTGTCTTCCAATTTCCATGAAGCACAAGTTGGCAACTTCCTCATTTTCCTGTGCATTTCTTTTGATTTCCATGTTGTATGTCATGAGTAATCCAAGGAGTTCCTCCAATTATATTCTCTTGAAATCTTTCGCAACTTGAATTTTCGCCTCATTTGCTTCAAAAGCCATTGGCAAGCAACTAATAATTCTTCTCACAAAATCTTCATTAAAGTAAGATTTACCAAGAGATTTCAAAGCATTTATGATATTTGTAAATCTAGTGAATATCTTGGCAATAGATTCTTGTGGATTCATTTCGAATAATTCATAATCTTGTACAAGAAAAGTCAATTTTTTATTCTTTGACTCGATGTGTGCCCTCATGAGTGACCTCAAGTTTGTGTCAAATTGATTATACAGTTTCACACTTAGAAATTCTATTAAACTAACTTTTATCTAATGCACAATACAATGTATTCATTGTTTTTGCATTCAACGGATGGAATCTCTTCTCCTCATCATCCCATTGTTTTTTATGCTTTAGAAGGTACTATGTAACCTTCTTCAATGATATCCCACATTTAATTATCACACAATTTCATAATAATTGTTATTCTAAATTTTCAATATGCATAATCGTTTCCATTAAAGAAGTAGGCATCCCCTCAATTGCACTACTTCCTAAGGTTGTTATGAACTTTAACTCTATTGTTGTTAAACAATTTTTCGAGAGCACTTTCTCTTATACCAAATGCAACCTAAGAAGGGGCTAATTAGGTTGTTTGATTTTAATGACTAATTTTACCTTTCTTGGATTTGTACAAGTTGTGTAATTTGAGTAATGATATGATGAGCAATATAGTATGATTAATGCAAATGATTAATTGGAAAGAAAAAAGATAAAAAAAAAATTATAGAGGTTCGGCCAAACCACTATGGCATACATCCTCTCTTCTACCTCCTCCTTGGAGCTTCTCTTTTACTGTCTTGATCTTCTTCAATAGGTGTAGATCAATCCTCTTACAAACTTCATCTTCTTCGTTTGTTGAACACACATCCTTATAATCTCAATCTTTTTCAACACAAGATGTGACGCCCCAAATTTCCGGGGGTCCTTTATTAACCGTTGACCATCCATCAACCCGCGGAAATACTCGTGATAGTCGTATAACCCGACACCACGTCACTCACATGCTTTTAATCAGATTTACCATCCACAAGATCAATTATACCTCCATTTATGTCATAGAAGCCAAAGAAAACAAAGCCCAAAAGCATGGCTAAGCATTTTGAAAATTTCAAGTTTTTGGAAAAACCTTCCGGAAGGTCGACATACACCTACCGGAAGGTCACTGAAGGAACTATTACACGAATAAGATCAATTTCAAGAACTTCCGGAAGGTCGACATCAGTAGCAAAAACCTTCCGGAAGGTCCATTCCAGTAGCCAAAACCTTCCGGAAGGTTCATTCCAGAAAACAAAACCTTCCGGAAGAACTCGGCAGTCAAAAAGAAACCCAAGGCAAAACCTTCCGGAAGGTCCACTCCAGTAGACAGGTCCTTCCGGTAGGTTTTACTCCAGTAGCTAAAATATTCCGGAAGGTTCATTCCAGTGGGCAAAACCTTCCGGAAGGTATTAGCTGTGAGCAAGGCAAGCTGGGGTTTTTAGCAAAACCTTCCGGAAGGCCGACACACACCTTCCGGTAGGTTTTCAGACTGTGAGCATAAAAATGGATTTCTTCCCCCTCCAAACCATCCTTAAAGCTACCCCATACACTCCAAACTCATTCAATACATGTTTAATGAGATTTTCCATATAATACCCAATTCATACAATCTCTATTACAATTCATTCCATAATATATATACATCAAAATGGAATTTTGTTAAAGGTTTTACAAAACTTAAACTAAGGCCACACATAGGCCCCCTTCACCCTTGATGCTCTCCATGGGAGCCAATCGCCGATGTAAACCCGACACCTGAAAATGGTTTCCCGTATAGGGTGAGCACAACGCCCAGTAGAGATAAACCTATAGAGGTTACTCTCCCCCTAGATGCACATGCTCATGTAATCATAACATAAACATATCACTTAACATTTCACATACTTATGCATTCTATGATGGAATGCAACAATGCTATGCCATGGAATGAAGTGACACTCACCCATGCATTTCAACCCGAGTCCCCACCGACTCACGCAACACAATGCAACGCCAAAGTGTAATGCACCCCGTCTATTGACGGAAAAACCCTTCCAATGATCGTTATGATATCCGATCATCATTGGAATCTACCCATTGAATGGGTGTTTTTATAACCAAAACCCTTGTGTTTTCTTTGGGCAACGGATTTTCGGAGTTACACCGCCGGCTCCGTGAACCGTGCCACTTTTCTGGAATTTCACCGCCGGCCAAGTGACTGAACCAAGTGGTTTAGGGCTTTTCACCCAAGGAAGTCGCCATGCCCCTTCTTGCTATACCCAACACAAGTTTTCCTTATGCAATGCAATCATGTGACTCCATGTGACCATCGGTCCACATCTCCAAGCCCACATATCAACCACCAAACAAGGTGTTGATTATATCCATGCATCTCCCACACACCAACACTCATGCAATAGTCTCATGAATGTGATGCCTTGAAAATGCTCAAAATGCAACATCTACCACATGAGCAATGTATCCACATGTTCAACATGTCATAACTTCATGGCAATTATATCAAGTGCATATAACTCCCAAACCACATATTCATATCAACATATCAAAGTCATATCTTGACAACATAGAGCATAAATTTCAATTATCTCTATACACACAAATATGTTATCACAATATAATTGAAATAACACCCATTTATCAACTAAGGCATTTAAACAAACACCTTGTAGGCACAAACCATAAATCACATATATACATTATTACTCATGCATATATTTATGTATACCCTTATTCTAGCTACACCTAGAGTAGAATGATCCAAGACAGGATTAACCCCTACCTCAATAGAGATGTAGGCAATCTCTATACACCAAAATCACCCAAAATCCAAGACTTTCCCCAAACTCCACCTTTGGATCTTCGGTGAAACGCCTTATTTTTGGTACGTAGACGTAGCCCTCGACGAGTAGATCACTTCTCTCTTCTAGCTCGACGGAATCCGAGCGACGGTTGTCGGAGAAATCGCCGGAGAAAGGCTTAAGAAAACCCTTTTCTCTCTCCTCTCTTTCTCTCTCTCTTTGAACGGCTGAACAAAGACTCAAGTGGCTTGGAAATTCTGATTTTTCAGATATTTTAGCTCCTATTTATAATTTTAAATGTGTGGTCTACATCGCACCGCTCGTTTATTACTTTCGGGTCCGTTTTTCGTCCCGAAACGACTCATTAAGTCCCGGATTAAGTCCAAATAAATTTTATTGGCACATTAATCCAATTATAAGGAAATTTAATATTTCTCGTTTTTGGGGACCTTTAAAAGGTCAATCGCCACGCAGTCGTCTCGAACTACGTGCAAAATCCGACTATCTCGGAATTCAACGAATTTTCTGGTGGTCACTAGATTTCGCGTTGCGAATCCAACGACGCACTCCGTTTCCTCATCCGAGGTCTAGAACATATGTATTTCAAATACGTGCAGTAATGGCAAATTACCATTTTGCCCTTTTTCAGAAAAATTTCAAATTTTCCCGGGTTTCACATTCTCCCCCCCTTAAAAGAATTTCGTCCCTGAAATTCACATACACATATACATTTAATAGCATGCATATGCAACAAGTAATGTACTCTCAATACCAAGCCGTAAGTATGAAAATGTACCTCTATCCTCAAACAGGAAAGGGTAATTGGCACGTATGGTGTCCTCACGCTCCCATGTTGCCTCCTCTACTCCCCGGTGCTGCCAAAGCACCTTCACTAACCTCACGGTCTTGCCTCGCAAAACCTGTTCCCGGCTATCCATGATACGTACCGGTCCCTCCTCGAAGGTCCCATCTGTATCAACAACAAGCTCGCCCCAATCCACCACATGAGTCGGATCTGGTGTGTATTTCCGGAGCATAGAGACATGGAATACTGCGTGAACACTTGCTAAATCAGGCGGTAACGCCAATCGGTAAGCAACTGCACCAACCCTCTCGAGTACCTCGAAGGGCCCGATATATCTCGGCGACAGTTTTCCCCGCTTGCCGAACCTGACCACTCCTCTCGTAGGCATAACCTTCAAGAATACATGATCACCCACCTCAAACTCTAGAGGTCTCCGCCGTCTGTCGGCGTAGCTCTTCTGCCGGCTCTGAGCCGTGAGAAGACG